>CM073492.1:9615000-12115000 GCA_037074585.1 Biancaea sappan | reverse complement strand
TTCATATAAATTCTTGGGATATTACATAATCACACCACAAGCCTTCATTTTTTTTTATTCCTTTCACATTGTTATAAATCCATTTCAGATCATTAAAATTCAAGAAACTCAACATAATTTAAACAATGATTGTTTTTCTAACGTGGTGGTTAGCTTGCAGGGTGCGAAGGTTGAAATGAATTATTAATACAGAATCAAAAAATGGATGGCACGTCAAGAGCCACAGAGTAGTGCTCTTCCACGTCCTTTTCCAATTCAAACACAACCGCTATATATATGTGTGTCTATATATATATATATATATATATATATTTGCTGCCTAAGTGGATTCTGCTATCCTGGAGTAGCAAGAGAGGGAGAAATTGAGAAAGAGATGGGAATTGCAGCAGCATCGATAATTGCGGCCTCCATACTGTTGGTTTGTACCAACCACATAGTCTTGGCCTCAGATGAAGCAAAAGGAGGAGTGATCCACATTGGTGGGAAAGTACTGTGCCAGGGCTGCACTCAGGGCTGGAACCAATGGGTTCAAGGATCCAAGCCAATCAAAGGTACGTACTACATGCACTTCATCAATCATATTTATATATGTGAAAATAAAATTGTGATGGGAGGTGAGTGAACGCAGGAAGTAAGGTATCAGTGACGTGCTTGGACAAGAGAAGCAGGGTGATACATGACACAAGCGACACAACAGATGAAAGCGGGCAATATGAGTTGATTGTGAACAAGTATATGTACGGCAAGGAATTGGATATGAAGCTATGCTCAGTGAGAGTGGTGTCGTCTCCAGATTATGCATGCAAGTGGTCAACCCCTTCTATTATACAGCTCCAATGTGTGATAAACCTCACACCTCTGGTTCCAGTCCTGCACAGCCATCTTATTACTGATCTCTACTCTTCTGGCCTTTGCTCTCTTCCACGTATCCATCCTTCTTATTTCCTGTTTCTTTGTCCAAGAAAATATTGTAATGTTGTTTTATGTTTTTATATCGAGAATATAATTGAGTAAATGTTTCTCTTTGAAGGTATATCGTCAACATTTCATTTTAGATATCTATGTATCTCTATTGTTTTGAGAATTGATATTTTGCTTAGTTTTTGAAAATCAAGTGTTTTACTTGATTCATTTGAATTGTTGGCAACGACTTAATTAAAAAAAATTTATATAAAATCAACATATTAAAAATATAAATTATTGATTGTAAAAATCAAAAGATAAGTCAAACACATTGTTCTAACTTTAAAATTAAACAAAAAATTTATTGACTTGTTGCCCCATTGTGTGAGGCAAGATTAAAGTTTGAACAGCATTATATTTTCCCTCCGAGGAATCTAATGTTTAGTTTCTAGCCTGTAGGATACTGTTCATTAGATCAAATAATAACTAAAATTCTACAAATGAGGCTTCTTATTTTGGTCAATTACACAAGCACAAATATCCCTTTACATAAAATGTGTCATATACTTAATTAAATAGATAAATAAAAGAATTATGACATATATAAATTTTTGGTTGGTAAATCATTTTATTTTTTGTCAACATGTAAAAAATTTTCTCTTTAACTTAAAGAGTTGTGGAATTTATTGGTTAATTTTAAAAATTGACAACAAATCTTGTAGTTTTCAAGTTTGTATAATATAACTTTTTAATTAATTTTTGTGTTTAAAACTCTAACACTCTTTGTCTATGTAATATTAAAAAAATGTCAAAACTAAGCAAAAAAATTGATTCGTCATTTCAACTAATAAACAACAAATTTTGTGTTTTTTTAAAACATTTTTGCAAAATAAAAGGTCATTAGAAATATGATAGACCATGATGCACTTTTTTTTTTTCTTATTTAGTCTCTTTTATGAATAATTAGTGTTAAAATTTTAAAAGAAAGAGTCAATAAAAAATTATATTGCATATAATTAAAAGTTTAATAAATTTACTGTTGAATTGGGGAATTATACAATTTTATAAATTAAAGAAGATTCTTTGCTTAAAAAAAAAATTGAGAATACGTTGAAGCTGGTCAGTAAATTTTTTTTTGTTCAAGGAACTTTGTCGGACCCGCAAGCCTCCTCAACTTCCAATAAAGAAAGGCCACATGTTCGGGTTCTAAAACTGCCACGTTCTTGAATATCGACGTGGGAGTTGTATAGCCGCCAAATGTTATCGAGAGAGTAAACAAAGCTGAGCTTTCCTTGTTTGGAGGGTTTTTGGCAGTGGATCCGATATCTCTGGAAGTGATTCGGACATGGCGACCTCCCTTCGGAGATCAATGAAATTGCGCTCTCTGTTACAGAGATCGGCGGTGCACGATAAATCCCGGCTTGTGATAGTGGTGATTCCTACCAATTCCGGTGCTAGATGCTCTTCTTCTTCCTCCTCTTCCTCCGCGTCTTCGCCGCCATCGTCATCCCCTTATAAATCTCCGAAGGATGAGAAGAAGTTGATCGATCGCCTTTCAGCTGTCATTGACGCTGTCAAAGATCGCAAACTACCTCCTGAGCTACGAGGCCAGCGCAACAATGTCAGGTAAGACATATCTAGGATTATTACTCTGTTTTAGTAAATTAACCTGTTCTTGAAATCAATTATTGAAGTAATGATGACTCGAAGGAGAGTTTACTGGCTTCAGTTTTTCTGATTTCAAGGTGAATTGCGAATTTCGAGTTTTATTCACTGTCTCACCCTCTTTCAACTTCTTGGTATGGCCAGTGAGATAGGAATTAGTACTTTCTTATTTATTGTTGAGAGTGGTCTTATTAGCTAAATAGAATACCTTGCCTGATTAAAAATTTTCATTCCTGCTCGTTACATTAACCTTTTTCTATCATACTGAAGTTTTCATCTGAAGTACGAGCTTGTTCATTTTCATGCACTTCGTGGTTCTCGCCACCGAACAGGTGGCTTGTAACTTATGAAGATTAGTTGGACAATGTAAATTAATGCAAGAGCAGCTAATTGTGTCACTGTTTTACTGTTCCATTCTTTTCTGCTCGATTTCACTTGAGTCTATGCATTTATAGACCATACTTCTTGATATTGTACTGTTTTTGTCTTCCTCTATCTCAAATCATATTGTCTGTTTCTTTAACTCTGTAAATTAAAGTAAGTAGTTTTGAAATAATTGTATGATAGACCCGATCTTCTGTTTAACTTATATTGGTCATTGGACAGATCAGAAACTGATATCATCAACGTTGTTGAGCAAAGAATATGGCGTTCCATGGAAGAAGGCCAGTTTGAGAACTTGCCAGGGAAAGGCAAGCCGCTTAAGCTTGACACAAATCCTCATGCAGATGCAGCTGAAGACACCCTGTATCGAATCCTATCCAAAAATGGATGTGCGCCTGAGTGGGTTGAGCTTAACAAAGAGATAAGAACTAATATATCTGAATGGAGAGTAGCCTTGGGAAAAGCTTGGACAAATAAATGCAGCGGAGATCACATTAAGTGGGTTGAGAGTTCCGAGGCTTTGAAAGTGCAATTACGAGATATAAATAATAAGGTGAGTGGTGATTTGCTATGTAAATGCATTGCCGAGAATTGGAGAATTTAATTCCTGCTTCTGTCCATTTTTGGATTCCTTTTTTGCGTAATGAATATACATCTTCCTGCAGGTTTTTCGGTATAATCTCATTGTACCTTTTGGTCGGCAAATGTTTGGACTTAATTGGGAGAAAGAACTTGATCGTTTAGAATAATGACGACACCTAATTTAGTTATTCAGCTATAAGCAAGTTAATTATCAAATTTTATTTACCATTGTCGGACTGACTGCCATGCTGAGCACATATCAGCCAGCTAAGAGGAAGTGGATCAGCTCCAGCTCTCAGGAGAGTCTAACAGTTTTTGTGATTTTTAGTCACGGTTATAACTATGATTAAATGTAACGATGGCTAAAAGTTACAAAATCATGGTTAAAAAGTGCTAAACTCTCTAGGAGTTGGAACTGATCCGGATCCAGCTTAAGACAGGTAAAATATCAGTTGTCTAGAGCAAATTATGGTTAATTCCTCAATATATTTATATATATATATATATATATATACACATACATACACACACACAAACACTAGTTGTCGTGCTATTAATATAATATTATACCGTCTATGCCTTGTCTCCCTGTAAGTGGATTGATTTTTGTTAGTATTGCAAAATGCTATAATAGTTCTCGGCTAAGTAAACAGGTTACTTGTTAAATGATTGAATTGTGTGTTTGTGTTAGTACATTCATTAAATAGCAGTGAGATTCTGGAGAATCTTGTCTGTTTTTATGATTTGGGCTTAGGATAATATCTAGTTAACTGTTCTGCTCTCCTCCTCCGGCCCTCATATAACCCCCCCTCCCCGCCCTCTCTCTCTCTCTCTCTCTCTCCATATCCTCTACGTGGGCACTCGTATAGTTGATGACGTAGCAGCAGTATGTATGGTGCTCCCCTATGGTAAATGTTACATAGCTTCTTGTATATTTGCACAAAAGCCCCAAGGTCAATTTTTCTATAAAGGAGTTACGGGTACAGATTTTCAGATTCATCTTCCGTCTTTTTCATAGCCCCTGCAAATTTATTTTATAAAGTTAATCATATTTGTGAACCCAAGCCTTGGTCTTAATGACGATAAAACTTGGCCATCGTCAGATTATCATTTCATATCATACCTTGGAATTTGACTTCAGTGTTTCTTCTTCTGCTTCTCAAGCTCAAGCTCATTTAGTTTCTCGTGAGCGGCAGATAATTCAGTTGTTCGAATTACTCAACACTGTTCCCTTGGAAGGGAAGAATGTTCCTTAATGAGCATAAGAATTTCAAAAACAAGCATACAAATCTTGAAGTGGGTAATCTTACTTGATTCCTGAGTTCCATGAGACGTGGTTCCTTTGGTAGAATTTCCTCTGCATTATACAGGACAAGAGTCTGAGAAGGTTTCCCATATTTAATTAGCCAGCCAATCATCTAATGGCATAACAACGGAAAACAATTCAATTACTTACCAGCAAGCAGCGAATTCTCCTTGTAAAGTTCATCTTTTAGCTGATTTAGGTAAGAGGAAATAGTTAAATAAAAAAAATTTTAAATTCCAACTTCCAACATATGCAATAGAGGCAAAGCAACCGCAGAAGAAATTGTAGACTATAAAGCAATAAGACGGAAAAAGTGCAAAACCAAAATTTTCTATTGTCACAAGAGGCTCTAATTTCTTTTTCACGCAAACATGCAGTCACTTGAGTGGGTGTATGGTCGTAACTGCATCTGCATGAGAAGCGTAAGCAAACATTATTCCAATAATTCCGTAGTTTGCATGTATCTGTGCACTCTGCGTTCTTCTCCGATAAGAAGAAAGGCAAATCAATGGTTGGAAAATATGGTCCATAACCATAATTGATAACAGAAGAACATTATACGCAAGTTGTGATGAAGTATATAATCTGGTATACGTAACACGAGTTCGATGATTTTGTTTAGAGTCTCCAATCCACAGACAATGTGATGAGAAATACTGACCGCAAAGACTAGATATCTTGTAACAACAATCTGATACTTGTATGTCGTTTAACAATTTCATCGCTTATGTAGAAAAAGCTCAAGAAGTACAGCCACCTAGCAGAATTTCTCACAGAGATCTTACATTTTGCTTATCCCATATTTTTTCCCCACTACCTCGGAAGGGAGAACAAAGAAAATATCTTCCAAGAGATTAGAGAAGAGATCATGGTAGAATATTGCAAGCAACAAAACAGTGTTTCAGCTCTATATATACACCGTGGCATAGTAAATATCAAGTATTCATTACACACGGCCAGATAGCAGCCAGCTATCCTTAGTGCAACCATGAAACTAACTATTTTTTTGGAATGGAAAGTTATGGTTTTATGGTGGACTGATTGCTTACTAACTGCAAAGACTCGATGAACCAGGAAGGCTTAAAATGATGGCTATCTCCTAAACTCTAATAATGATATGGCCGGAGACACTGATAAAGATTAAATACAGAAAAATCAAATAACCAAGGCATATATAATACAAAATGTGAAACTTACGTTATTTTGAATTTTGACTTGATCAAGTAAAAGTGAAAACTGCTGCTACAAATCTGTCGGTTAAAAGCTTCCGTAATTCATCAGCACCGGACAATTTTATGACTAGTGAAAAAGAGTTTTAAAATCACCACTATAAATGACGTGATATTGCTGTCAAAGTTGGGAACAAATTATTAATACATTATCCAAGTAATGACATGATTGTGTTATAATATTTTCAAATTTTTAAACTAGAAGGGATGTTGCACAGTCAAGGAAAATGTGACTTAGATATAGTTAGTCGTACCTCTTCTTTCAAAACAGCAATAACCCACGGGGACTGGCTTCGGTTCTGTTCATTATCCAAGTAATGACAAGGTTGTATCATAATATCTTCAAATCTTTAAACAAGTAATGATGTTGCACAGTCAAGGAAAATGTGACTTAAGACATAATTAGTTGTGCTTTTCTTTCAAAATAGCAATAACCCGTGGGGATCAGCTTCAATCCTGTTCGTCATCCAGGTAATGACATGATTGTGTTATAATATTTCAAATTTTTAAAACCAGAAGTGATGTTGCACAGTCAAAGAAAATGTAACTTGGACATAATTAGTTGTACCTTTTCTTTCAAAACAGCAATGTTGGGGGAACGATTTTGATTTTGTTCGTCGAGCAAATAAGATCGAACGCTAGTTGTTCGATGTGATTGGATGGTTTCTCAGGAAACAAAAGACTTTTGATCGTTGGGCGAACAGGAGCATATCCTGTGCCTAACTCGAGCAACTTCAACAGGCTAAACATGTGAAGGAGACTGCAATCTTTTTGTAATCCTTTGTGAAGTATAGCTACAAGAAGAAGTGCCAGTAGGAATTGCAGGCATAGAAAAACTTGGTGAGTTCACGGTAGATGGTGAGTTCTCTCTCAAACAATGTCAAAGTAACAGGGCTTATGCTTAGATAAGGTAAGTAGTCTTTGTATTAAATTTGAGCAGAAAATTTGTCACTTCGTTCATTTTCCGTTTTCTGATTAAAATGTTAATTCCTTGTGCTTTCTTCTTCTTCTTTTTTTTTTGGTTATGCAGTTTTTTTATATTACAAGGTGATTCAAATGTTAGCTCTTGAATGTACAATGTCCAATTTCATATCACTTGAGTTACAAACTGAGTAATAATTCGTTATGTTGTTTTGTTATAAGAAAAACTTAGGTGTAATTTCTTATATTTTTATCATCAAATTTTTCAACTAAAATATGACAATTGTTCGACTTTTTAATTAAAAAACAACAAGTATATGGTCTTTGAAAATGACTTTATATTTTTTTACTATCTTTTTTTGGTTGAAATGTAAGCTTTTATTGAACTGGGCTTGATACACAAGAGCCCAAACATCATAGTTATGGCGTTCGGATTCTCTGTTTAGATTTTTGCTTGCTTAGTTTTTAACAACAATTTTTACTGTTGTTAAAAATCAAGTAGGCCTCTGCTGGTTTTTTCCCAAGCAGAGGATCTGCTTGCATAGTTATGGACCATTATATATCAGAAGTGAAAAATGGCCCGGCAAAATTAATAAGTTTTTTGAGAATGATTAAATGAAAATTTTGTGATTAATATCATGATTTAGGAATTAAGATCAGGCTTTGAATGGTCATGTCAATAAAGTTTTCTCATTAAGTAAGATTGAATGGTGATGTCAATGAAAATTTTATTAGTAAACATTTCACAAATTACAATATTTTCTATTTAGTTCTCAGACAATTTATTTTAACTTTTTATTGTTTTGGCAAAAAAAAAACTCTTAAGCTTCTTATCTGAAAAAAAAACAGTAAAATCGTGACTCAATCAATTATATAGGACGCCAAACAAACGTCAACATATTGGAAATTTATAAAAAAGAAATTTGTAAAATAAACTAAGCAGTTAATATTTATATGAGCACCTATTTATTAAGTTCAAATGTTGAAAATAAATAAGTTTCTACGAAGGTTCAACGTTTCATATATTCACGTAACAAACCTTTCTTTAAAATGCTTAATTAGGCAATGAAATAAAATTAAATTCAAACAAATTAAATTTGTGAACTTATAAATGTAATTGGTTTTTCACTTTGCTTCAGTCTTAAAAACCAATTACGACTTTTGCGTACGGAAGTAAGCATCAAGCAACCTTTTACCAGCTCTTTCTTTTTTTCCCCCACATATTAATTATCAATTGTCCATCTAATATTAATTTGAGCATATTGCAACATGGTGTCATTATTTTGGAGTGGAATTTATGGCCTCAAGTAATTAATTCATTCAAGATTTTTAAAATACAATGTGCGAATTAAAATTATGTGAACCATTTCCTCTCTCAAATTTGTTGCGCCACCTTCTCTCAAATTAATAAGTATTTTAGAGTTTGACCAACATCAATTATATGGATGATAATGATTTTTTTTTTTGTAAATGGTAAGCCAATTAAAAGATTACAAGACAGATCTACACAATATTTGGAAATGAATGTGCTTATTATTAAATTTAAGGTTAATTACTTTCCAAGCCGTTCACAAAAAGCTTCTGTTTTCAAATTCTATATATTCATTGGAGTATATAGCTAACATTGTTTCGTATCTCCAGAAGCAGCAAACTGCAATATCCTTTTTCGCTAAACAAATCAGTAACTAATATTTTAGCTAATAATTAAGAATCGGGGTTGTGATATATATAAGAATGAGATTTGAGATGGTGGTGTGGGAAAGTTAAACGATTTTTATACCAATAAAAGCATTTCAATAGCAGACAAAGTTAGTTGGTTGGTTAATTAATCATGTTGGTTGTTTAGACATAATGACAAGATATCTAATCAGTATATATAAACTGTATATAACAGCTGAAGCCAAACTCTTTGAAATATTAGGCTATAGAACAAGAAATTAACCGGCATTTAAAGTAAAGTAAATAAATAAATAATTGACCCCAAAAAAAAAACGTGGTTCGAAGGAGCTTTTGTCTCCATGGATGTACATGATTCCATGCATATATAATTCCGATCAGAGAGGAATTAGTTTGTGAATTTTTTATAATCATATAAAATCTTTTGGTTTCTTAATCATATTTTAGCACAATGTAGACGTCTTAGCAGTGGCGTATCCAATACCCCTCGATCAAGGGGGGCAAAATTTTCATTCACTTTTTTAGATCTAATGGTAATTTTCTCTTAAAAAATATTTCTATTATTAAAAAAATTTTATTTTTCTAAATATTAATTGTATAATCAATCAACTAATTTGATAGATTTAGACCTATGCACAAAAACCTCAAATTTTAAACTTTTACAAAGAGGTCCCTAATAATGGAATGATAAATTAACCATAATCAAGAAAAAATTTTATGAAATTGACTTCACAAATGTGTTTCACATGATCCTAATTATATAATCAATCAATCAATTTGATGGAATTAGAACTATATACAAAAATCTCAAATTTCAAACTTTTACAAAGAGGTCCCTAACAATCAAATGAGAAATTAACAATTATCAAGAAAAAATTTCATGAAATTGAATTCACAAATATGTTACTCATGATCCTAATTATATAATCAATTAACCAATTTGATAGAATTATACTTATGAACAAAAACTCTAAATTTCAAACTTTTACAAAAAAGTCCCTAATAATCAAATGAGAAATTAACCATTATTAAGAAAAAATTTCATAAAATTGACTTCACAAATATGTTACTCATGATCCTAATTATATAATCAATTAACCAATTTAATAAAATTAGACCTATGTACAAAAACACCAAATTTTAAACTTTTACAAAGAGGTCCCTAACAATGGAATGAGAAATTAACCATTATCAAGAAAAAATTTCATGAAATTGACTTTACAAATATATTACTCATGATCATAATTACACAATCAATGAACCAATTTGATAGAATTAGAACTATGCACAAAAACACTAAATTTCAAATTTTTACAAAGAGGTCCCTAATAATAGAATGAGAAATTAACTATTATCAAAAAAAAAATTTTGTAACTCTAGGGAGTGGGGGTCTCATGACTGTAAACAGCAGAGAGGGACTGAGTCACTGAAGGGGATCCAAAAAAAATTAAGGGGGTTCAAAAAAATATAAAGAGGGGGGGCAAAATGAAATTTTTTTTTTTACATATAATTCTATAAAATCCAGGGGGTGCAGCTGCACCCCCTCAAGCACATGTGGCTCCGCCACTGCGTCTTAGCCATTTAAATTGTATTTTTTTTTTAATTAAAAGTATCTTATCACTCCAATATAATAGAAGATTAATCTATTTCAAATTAAGTATAAATGATAGAGTTTTTTTTTTCTAAATTAACAAGAATTGAATTATGTATTGTTGATATAAAAATTCAAATAATAATAATAATAATAATAATAATTATTATTATTATTATTATTATTATTATTATTATTGATTATCCAATCATATTTAAGAAAATAAAATAGAATCTAGATCAGATGCTTGTCTTCATCCTCGCTGTTTGATCTACAGATCGAACAACTAGACATGATGGACAAGCAAAAGATGCTGGCCATTGGATCGAAGCTATCCAACGGTCATAATTCTAAGTAGTGAAACGCACTAAATCACTATTTTTTTTAATTTACTATGGCTACGACGAATTAGAGAGAGACATGTAGCAGGCTGTTAGCCCGATCCCCTAGCCCATAAACCCCCACAAGCCGATCCAAATTCCCCTCTCTCCCCAAAAAAAAAAATTCTTTTTCAACACTAAAGCTACCTCTAGTTTGACCTTCTCTGTCATCTCCAGTGGACAGAATTATCTTCTTCTTCTCCATTCAAAAGAAGAGTTAGGCTTGCCCTTATTTTTTTTAAAGCCCATCTCATCGTCGTTCGTGCTTTACCATTGCTGGAGTTCGTCTCTCTTTTGGTCTTTGTTTCTGTCATCTTCGTGTGTTCTATAATGTCTATTAGATTTATATGCATTTATGCAAATTAACAAAAATTATAATATATACTAAAGGAAAATGTGGTCAAAGACGCGATATTTTTCTAAAAATATTTACAAATTATCTAATTTCACAAAAATAAGTAAATTCTAGAATATCTTAACACATAAAATTTTGCACTTGAAAGAAGGTTATCAGTTGAATAATCTGTGACTATCAATCGACTAATAATCTTTGAATTTGCATAAAGTAAAATAGAGAGATATTAGTCAACTAATGCAAGACAATTAGTCGACTGACAGTGGCAGAGCCACATATAGGTGAGGAGGTGCAGCTGAATTTTACAAATCTTCGTGTAAATAATTTTTTTAATTTTGCCCCTCTTCCTTTTTTTTTTTGAAACCCCCTTAATATTTTTTTAAACCCCCTTCAGTAACTCAGTCCCTCTCTACTGCTCATAGTCATAAGAGCCCCACTCCCTAGAGACACAAAATTTTTTCTTGATGATGGTTAATTTCTCATTCCATTGTTAAGGACCTCTTTGTAAAAATTTGAAATTTAAGATTTTTATACATAGGTCTAATTCTATCAAATTGGTTGATTAATTATGTAATTATAATCATGAGTAACATATTTGTGAAGTCAATTTCATAAAAATTTTTTTGATCATAGTTAATTTCTCATTTCATTGATAGGGACCTCTTTGTAAAATCTTAAAATTTGGAGTATTTATACATAGATCTAATTCTATCAAATTGATTGATTGATTATACAATTAGGATCATGAGTAACATATTTTTGAAGTTAATTTCATGAAATTTTTTTAATAATGGTTAATTTCTCATTCCATTATTAGGGACCTCTTTGTAAAAGCTTAAAATTTAAAGTTTTTATACATAGGTCTAATTTTATCAAATTAGTTGATTGATTATGTAATTAGGATTTAAAAGAAGAAATATTTTCTTGTAATGAAATATTTTTAAGAGGAAATTACCATCAAATGAGTAATAAATTAAAATTAATTTAGAAAAATTGCATTCAGATACATAAAAGCGAATGAAAATTTTGCCCTCCCTAATCGAGGGATTTTGGATACACCACTGTCGACTGATGTGTCTTAAATTTTAAATCATGTAAAATAATACGTGAAGAATTGTCACATCCCAAAACTTACATGTGATATAAATATAAAATATCTAGGGTGTACCTCCGTGGTACCCCATAATCTCTGTGAACATTCTTAATATCCATAATTATGTGAATCATAAATATTCCAAGAAAGATATTTTGTATACATATTCAGAAAATGTTCAACTTTCAAACACTATACAGTACTATACAACCTCCCAAGCCTAGGTGACCTACTAGATTACAGAGCGTTTCCTAATCCTTACCAATTGTTTACCAGACAAAAGTGGAGTATATCCTTAAAGGCTATAAATTCTTCTCCTCAACCACTGTATCTGAAAAGATAATCATGGAGAGTGTGAGTTTATCATAACTCAGTGAGTAAACAACTGTACATGAAAATATCATAAGCACAAACATCACATTTACTAATACAATCAATCTATCATTTATTTTAAATAATTATAGTATTATATGCCATAAATACTTGCACTGAGTGACTTGGGAATTTAACCCTCAAACTCTTTGTGCATAGGTTTTCACATTTATACACCGAGTAGTATGAGACTCTAACCCTTTCAAACTCGTGCATAGATTTTCACATTTATACACTGAGTGATATGAGACTCTAACCCCTTTCAAACTCGTGTATTGATTTTCACAGTTATACACTGAGTAGTATGAGACTCTAACCCTTTCAAACTCGTGCATAGGTTTTCACATTTATACACCGAGTAGTATGAGACTCTAACCCTTTCAAACTCGTGTATAGATTTTCACATTTATACACCGAGTAGTATGGGACTCTAACCCTTTCAAACTCGTGTATTAGATCTTGTAGATCTTTTGTTCATCAATAAAATAGTGAGAATTTATCACAATATAATTACTATGAAATAAATGAATTTACACATATTTTTATTTCCTTGAATGTCTATCATCAACCATAACAATCATCATATATTATCAACAGCGAGATTGATTATTTCTCACTTCAATAATGTTATAAACAAGACTTGTATTGTACCTTATCTAATAAGATCACATTAGTTTAGTAAGGTTATTCACTTACAAAATGTTCCAATTTATTCAAGGAACAATCACATCTAGTTCTTTAGTCAACTAGAGAAATCAATTCTCAAAGGTAATAAAATACCTTCCAATGATATTATACTTTTTCTCAACCTGAACACACACTGATAATCTGCTCAATTTCACAAATAACGCAAATGGGATTTATATTGTGCTTTGATTAATTTATTAAATTAATTTTGCAAGGTTGCCTACTCACCTGGATTCCACGCTCTCGGCGCTCCCACCTTGCGCCCCAATCATCCCTATTGTAACCAGGTAAAAACCATTAGGGTTACAAAATAGAGAAATTTCCTATCACTACTCTCGACCTTTACTCACATCTTAAGTCATAACTCCTAACTGGTAATGAATTTCTAAATGACACTTATACCATTGGAAACTAGACTCAAAGAGCTTTTCAACGATATTAAAAAAAAACTGATGCTACAGTAATAGTCAACGGTCAACGCAGCTACAGTAACGTTGACCGAGTCAATGCTACAGTAACGTTTATATGTGTGGGCCCCACTAAGAACATGAAGCCTCGGGAGGAAGAAGGAGAAGAAAAACTAATAATTGTATGTGTGGGCCCCACTAATTTCTTTTTCGATAAAATCGCTCATAGCCACCTTAGCTTATAAGATTTGTTCACTTTAATCCCTCTCGATGTCTCAAATACCACTTTAACCTCGAATCCATCATCTTTTCGGTACCGGACTCATAATTCATTCTCATAAGCTTTATTCTTCCTCTCAGGTTTCTATTTGGTCATTTCTCAAAAGTCCTCTATACTTTCTTTTCTTTTCACTTTAGTCCTTGAGAATTTGTAAAAATTTCCTAAATTAAAAATTAAAATTTCTATTCCCAGATTTTCTTCACTAATTCAAAAAGCACATTTTCACGTAATTAAATTTTTCACTAAATTTCAAATTAGACTTTAAATATCCATATAAATTCTTGAGATATTACAAGAATAACACAAACAACTTCACTTATACATATAAATAACACATGTTCACTATTTTTTGCAAACTCTCTTCTGTTATGTATATAACATACAAAGTTAAGTTACAACTCTTATGAAGTTACAACAAACTCTTAAACTTTGTTATCTATATACAATACACAACACTCTTTCAAAATGCCATCAAAAGAAAGTGCTATAGTTAACAAATACATCACAAGCTCATTTCATTTCTTTTTTCTTTTCTTTCTACTTCAGTCCTTGACATGGTAAAATCATCAAAAACAATGTGAGATATGAATCTTAGTAGCTAGCATATTTATGAAAATATCACTACTATTTTAGTCATAAAAGCAATTCTAATGACAAATCTTATTTCATGAAATGTAAACTAATATGAACACATAACTGTGATATGGTCTTTTATTTCAATATAGTACACTATACTTTAATTCTTTATCAAGAAAAATACTCAATGTCCTATAAGGAATTTCTATTATCCTATAAGAAATTTATAGGGTTTTGTCATCTCATAAGGACTTTTACATCCTATAAGTAATTTCTGTCATCCTATGAGGAATTTCTGGGGTTCTGTCATCCTATGAGGAATTTCTGTCATCCCACGAGAAATTTTTGAGGTTCTGTCATCTCATGAGAGCATAAACTTTACTTTTCAAGAGAAAGATGATTCTATTTATTCATGGAAAAACTTTAAGATGTAAATATTTGATAAATCATCCAAAGACATGACAAATATATCAAATACTTCGCTTTCATGAAAACTAGCTACCTTTAATTCTCCTAAAACTAAAATTTGTGTAATATCTTCTAGTTCCCTTCTAGAGTTCTTTGTTTCCTTAGTTTTCAAACCAACTCCTTCTTCTCTCCTCTTTTCTTGGTCTGAAAACCATAATTCTATCAATTTCAAGCTCTAGAATTTATCTAAACTAGAGGAATCAAGCTAGAAACTTATCTTTTATGATTTTCTTGCTAAAATCTCCACTAGAACTTCCTTCTCTCTCTTTTTCTTGCTCCTCACATTTTTTTCTTTCTCCTCTTTCTTCTCTAAATTTCATAAATTGCTTTTTCTTCCTCTCTTCTTACTTTTAAAAGAGTCTAAAGAGCTTTCTTATTATGGAAATCCCCCTTTTAATCCTACTCTCTTATTTCTAAGTTTCATTAGCATAGTGGGGGTGTTTAGGTAAAATTTCCACTGATTTTTAGTTGAAATTGACTTACTTTCGCACTTCAGTAGTCTATTACTAATTGTTTCAGAACCTAAAATTTCAGCCTGACAGAGAATAATCAGTCGATTGATCTCTCCTCATCAGTTGGTTGATTGCAGATATCAGTAACTTGGTCTAATCTCTAATGCTATTAATCGACTGGTTTGCTCAGTCAGTCGATTGATTGCTTCAGAACTTCATTTTCCTTTTACTCTTAGCTCATTTATCCTAATTTCCTCATGTCTTTCCTTGATAACTTCCTCCTAAGCATTCAAAACATATTCTACTAATTTCTAACATCATTTCTAACTTAAATAAAGAAAATATAACATAAGTGAAAGAAAATATGGAATGTTACATGTTCTATTCTCGATTATATCTCTCAATGCATGACTGATTTTCCGTTTTAGTTTCTCTCACTCAAGTCCCTTTTTTTTGTGCTTTACCCTTGTCAAAATTTGGGCATTATATACTCTCTATTGTTGAAGACTATAGAGCTCCTCCTATCGCAGAAATTTCCTTGAAAATTTTGTGGGAGATGTTTGAACGCTGCCAAAATATACCATCAAATGAATCGCGTGCATGGTTTGTCAAATCTACTGCTAGCAAATTCCTCTAGTATTTCTTCAAGAAATTTCTCTTGCGGTTCAAGACAACTGAGTTACATAAAAGAAAAAGAAAATAATACAATGGAAGAGGCTACGTAGAAGAAGTTGTTGACTGAAGAAGAAGATAAAGTTGTCCATCGGAGATGACGTAGACGATGGAGAAGGTCACATTGGAGGCAGCTTTGATGTTGAGGAAGAAAATGAGGGGAATCTAGGTCAGCTTGTGGGAGGGTTTTGGGTAAGGGGATGGGGCTGACAACCTGCCACGTGTTTATCTCTGATTCGTCGGGACCCCAGTAAATTAAAAAAAAAGGTTAGGTAAACAATGCGTTTCACTACCTAGAATTGTGGTCGTTAGATCGCTTTGATCCAATAGCCAGCAACTTTTACTTGCCCATCATTTGCGGATCGAACAACCAGAACGAAGGCAAGCACTTGATCCGAACGCAAATAAAATAACAAGGCTAGGTGGCCAAAAATCAAGTGTTTGAAAAAAAATTCTTATACTTGTATATATATATATATATATATATAAATTCTTACAGACTTGTAAGTGTATATATATATATATATATATATATATATATATATACTCAATATGATAAAATAATAAAAATAACAGGGATTTTAGCAAAGGGAAATTCCCTCACTAAAATTCCTTGCTATTAATTTTTTTTCTAGTTATTTTCTTACTAATCCTTTACTAATTGATAAATTCGTCATTAATTTTTCACTAAATAATGATCTATACATAGCCAAAAACTTTAACTAATTTGTCGCTATTATACACTAGCAAATAGATAATTAAGAAATAACTAGAAAAAATGTATTATCAAAAGAATAAGTAGAAATTATCGTTGAGAGAAGTGTTCCTTGTTATTTTTACCAATGTTCAAAAAAGTGAATTGATCAATGAAATGGTAGAGGTACCTATTCAATGGCTAATGACTAGATCGTGGTAGAATCGTTATCAAATTAATGGTACTTAAAATATATTAAAATATTAAAATATATAACTAATGTATATGCTATAGATATTAAAATATTAAAATATTCATAATATGTTATATATATATATATATATATATATATTTGTACCAGCTTTAGATCTTCTCCTAATAATTTAATTTTTTGAAAATTTCTTATATATTATAATAATATTCAGTAAAAATTCAAAAGAAAAAATTGAACCAATTGAACTGGTGTTCATCAGTTCACAAGTCCAAATTAAAACAAAGACTTGATCGATTCATTGATATTTCAATCAAATCGACTCTAGCTTGATTATCTGGACCATGATTTTTACATTATGTTTATAGTGACATGAGTTAATACGGAAATGTGAACACATCCTAGGGGGTGTTTGAAAACTCGTTGGATAAACCTAAGTTTGAGCATAATTGATTTTGCATAAATGTGATTTATATTTAGAAATTGTTATCAGAAAAATGATTTTAAAAAATGAAATTCGTTTGAATATTGGTTAACAGAAGCACTTTTGAATTTGTAATTATCAGAAAAGATATAAATATTATATTATCTTATTTTATTTATCCTTATGTAATTTCTCATATCAAGTTAAATACAGAAAAAATAATTAAAAAAAAGAACTAATTACAAAATAAATTATTGACTAATTTTTAATTAATAATTAAGTTTTAAACAAAATGAACTAAGTATCCATTATAAGTAAGTTTTAAACAAAATGAACTATCCATTATTTAAAATAAAATGAACTAATAATTTAAACCATATTTTGTTTTAATTTCACCATTTTCCCAAAACTTTTTTGTTTATTTACTTAGGTGCTTAGCTAATTTTTTTTTGTCATTTGCTTGATATAAACTCTTTTGTTACTTCATCTAGATCCCTAGTTTGAGAATATATTTTGTTCTTTGTTAAAATAATCCCTTATAAAATTTTTAATTTATTCATTTGGGTCCATGTTTTGCATTATCACGTATTTTCTTCTCATCTCTGCATTGTTTTGTTTCTCTTCTATGATTCTATTCTCTCAACCAAAGCTCCCTTTCTCACTTTTTGTCTCTCTATCAATCTCTAGTTATACTCTTCTTTCTCTCTTCTCCCATATTTTTCAACTTCTTAAAGAGAAAGAGTGTGTGTGTATGCTCTGTTTTCATGAATGAAAACAAAGGTGTAAGGAAAGAACGAGTTATATAGTGACAAGGAAATGGGAGCGTAGTAGAGGAAAGACAAGTTTGCTGGAGTAATGACAAAATGGATTTTCAGTTGAAGTAATTCTTTCCTGCGTTGAATTATCTCCACGTTTGGTAATAAAATTGATTCTTCATTTTACAAAAATGCCTAACCAAACATATTGTTATTTTGATGTAACGTGCATTTAATGTTGAAAACGCACGTTTAATGCCCTCCAACACCTATGCAAATAGGCACTTACACTTCAAAAAATGAATTGTGGAAGCCTACATATGATGACCTCAGAGTACCTATCCTTTAGCCAGGAAAATTTTAGCGGTTATTATTATTGTTAAAAGTGTTGTAAAAAATATTTTTTTAACAATAATTTTAACTGTTACTAAAAATTATAATCACAATTAAAATTGTAGTTACTGTGCCCAAGATGGCATCCATGCTCACATATGATGCGATTGCAGATATCCGTGGAAGTCAAATAATTAATTAAATTATAATTAGTTAATCACAGCTTAAATCATAAGGAAACTGCATGCAGATAGATCATCGAAAAGAGGGAGCATATATATACATATATATATATATATATATATATATAAAGTATAGCTAATTTTGTTTTATACGTTAATTCCCATTTCGCCACTTGCCAGCCTTGCTGTCTGCATAAAGTTTTCAGTCCTCTAATTGTCACTAACTTGCCAGCCTAGCTATAGTTTTGTGTGATGCATACAAATATGAATATGACATTGCACCCAGCAATCACTCAATCACTCTTCTACTTATTTTAGATTGCTGCAATATAATATATGGACGAGTGACGATTTTATGCAAAACGAAAAATTAACTTGTTATTTTCTTGAGCTTTTTTTTTTAACTATTAGACCTACTTGAGCATCGTTAATTAATTTACTAATTTAGTAATTGAATAATAAATTAAAAACATTAGTATGACCTAATAACTTAACTAATCACAATAGTAATAATTGTTTGAATTTCAAAATAAAAATAAATTTAATTTTTATATAGTCGTTACTTAAAAAAAAGATTACTATTTGCACTTAACAAGATGTTATTTTTCAATCTTATTAAGTAAAGAGTACCTTGATAGAAAAAAAAAAGTACGAAAATCTCACTACAAATTTAAAATTTTAAAAAAAATTCAAGTTATGTCTGCATAGAATCAAACACCCCCCAAACGTGGACAAAAGCTAATTAAATAGCCTCTATTATAATTATTGCAGTGCATAATTATGTTTACAATTAATTGGAGTGGACTTAATGTGAGAAAATATAAACAACATGATATATATTTAGATCACGATTATTAAACTTTCAAGTTAATACTTACAATTGTTTTGAGTTTATGTCCTCAAAATCAGGTGAATTTGATTCTATAATTGTAATTGGGTCAAACTTGATAAAAATTCAGTCAAACTCACTAAATTTATACTGAGTCAGTTAATTTGGTTAGCAATAGTGTACAAATTTTTTTTTAGAATACCAAACTCAAAAAATGGTCATCCATATCCAAAACTCATAATTGTGTTATAAGAATATTTTATGATTACATTTGATATTTTATTTTATTTTATTAATTTATATTTTGTATAAATAGTCAATTGAGTCTAAAAAAATAATATGACAATAATTAAAATTAAATAATTTTATATTAATTATAAACTAAAATATTATTTATAAATATATATATATATATATATATATATATATATATATAATTTTAATAACTTATTAAATGTAAAAGAAATTATATGTAAATTTTTATAATTTTATATTTTAAATTTATTCTATTTCATCAAGTTATTTGAATTTAAATAAACTTTGGACTTATCGATTTCTTTTGAAATATAAAAGCTGGGACTTGGGATGTGTTTGAATCTTTTTAATACGCAGTGACACGTATAATTGACATCCATACTCTAATTCACTGACAATCATTTCGTACATGTGTCAAAATAAAAAGTGGAGTTTGAACATACCCTTTTGCTATTGCCTTTTTGCGGTTCAAATTCTACAATCATGTAAATGTACTTTGCCTGGCAAATATGCGATAGTTAACTGCATTCGTGGTTTCTCTTTCCTTTTCTTTTAATTTGTTTGGTTGGCTTTGCAAAAGCTATCATTCAAAATAAGAATACCAAGTGATGTATGTCTTCACAGCAAGGTCATTGAGTTTTAACCTCATAATCTAATGGAGCCATTTTTTATTTTTTTTAAGGGACAACCAGCATTTTAAAATTATTTGTATTTCAATTAATTTAGTTTAAATTAAGTCAGATTATAAATTTATAAAATTTTCACAATTCTAATATGTTGATACTTTTTCTTATTTTTGGACAATACTGTCAAATGGGCTAGGGTTAGCTTGTCTAGCTCTAGTCAAAGATAAACGAGTTTCAATATTAAAAATTAAGACTGTCCGCCATGGTTTGTGGGTCTTTTTTTTTTTAAAATTATATTTAAATAATAAAATTTAAATTTTTTTTAAAAAATTCAATAATTTTTATTAAAATACAATATATATATATATATAAATATATATAAAACATTACTTTTTTAATATTTTTAAATAATCAATAACTTTATTTTTTTCATATTTTCTTTTCAAACTAACTACATTGTATTTAAATTTAAAATTTTCATATTTATTTTTAAAAAATTACAAAAATTTTTATATCCAAATTTATTATATTTATTGAATATAATGTTATAAAATATAAAAAGATGAGATTATTTATACTAAATAATATAATTTTGTAAAAACAAAAAAAGGGGCCAGCCCGCATTCCCCACAAGTTAAAGAGGCCTAATTTCCTGAATTCAAGATTGCCTATTTACAGACGGTCCCGAGCTGGCCCGCAAGAAACAGGCCAAAATGACACCTCTAGTTTTGGATGCGAAGCTTGTATATATATATATATATATATATAGTTTCTCACAAGTATCTTTTACTAGAAATAATTATATTTAAGGTAATATATATTGAGTACTAAATATGAACACCTTTTCTAACTAAAATTCGAATATGACACTACAAGAAAACAAGAGATTAGAGACAAAACTTTGTCTGTCAATAAGTCTGTCACGTCCAGGAAATCGGGCACGTGAATAAAGCATAAACACTAGGGTGTACTTCTGAGGTATCCCAGGAATTTCCTAAATAACCCTAATATCCACAATTATACAAATCGTAAATTTTTCAAGAAAAGAGATTTACATTAATATTCAAGAAAGTTAAATATCCATATCTTTTCTCATATCCTAAACAATAGGAAATATAATATAATTAACAAGATACAATATTAATTTCCTAAATACATACGAACCTAGTAGCCTATAGCATTACAGAACATTTCCTAGGCATAAGAGAGAAATTATTGGGTGGGCACAAACCTAACACCTCATCTTAGACATAACCAACCAAATATTTACATCTACTTAAAAAAAAAGCCAATTGTAAGGTAAACACCAAAGCTCAAATCTCAACTATTCTCCTGCGACTTCTTCCTCCACTACGATCAGACCGTCCTCAGCCCCATCGGTGCCACCCTTCCTCCCACCCACACTCCTCCACACCCTTTGCCGCCACCATCTTTCACCCCAACTAGCGCCACCATCTTCCATCATTTTTCTTCTCCTCTTTCTCTTTAATTTAACATCAGGGACGGTTAAGTTTAGGCATGGCCACCACTTCTCGCAATGCAGTTCAATTTGGCTAGAGACATCTCGGGCGGTGGAGATAAGTGTCTCCAAACTTTATCTTCCCTCCTTGATCAGTTCCGGTCGTCCATAATCTTGCAGTGTCCTCAACAGTTGGGCCCATTTCCTTTTCCCCTTGGCGCTACACTCGCCTTGCAGTGCGAGCTTCATTACATGCGAACCTCTTCTGGCGGCACCGTCTGCTGATCTCTAACCACGCCACAGTAAATAATGGCGAGGACTCTGATCTCGTACTCCTTCCTATGCGTCCCCATCTTGCCCATCATCGTGGCCATTACGAGCACAACTAATCCAGATCCGAAGATAAGTTGGAGCTCTGAGAGGTGGAAGAGTTCTTGGGGGTTGGGGCAGAGGAAGGGGTATTAAGGCAGTTGAGATGGCTACGATGGGTGGTGGGGCTGGGGAGGAGTGTGGGTGGGGGAGGAGGTGGGGAGACAAAACCTCCATTGAGTGAAGCTCTAAGAGGTTGCAGAAGAGGAAGAGTAAGAGGAGGAGGTGGTTGAGGACTTACATTCTAGTTTAGAGGGAAGGTGGGTTGACAGCGACGATGGAGGGGGTAAAGGAGTGTAGGTGAGAGGGAGGGTGGCGCCAGTGAAGATGAGGACAGTCTGAGTGCAGTAGTGGAAGAAGCCACAGGAGAATAGTTGGGTTTTGAGCTTCAGTTTAGCTTTTTTTTATTAGATGTAAATATTTAATTAGTTGTACCTAAGACTGAGGTGTTAGGTTTGTGTCTATACAAGAATTTCTCGGCATAAGGCACAAAAATTGGTTCTATGAACCCACCAATAAAAAATAGAAGATATCTCCAAAAGTCACTATATCTCCAGCGGACACATTTCCTCCTTTGTCCCTGTATATGAAAAATGATAGATACAGAGGGTGTAAGTTCATCAAAATTTAGTGAGTAAATGACTGTTCAATAAATCAACATATGGCACAAGTAAAAATATCATAACCACTGCTATAATCATAAATAATATGGCAAGCACAAATAGGCACAAGAAATACACAAATGCACACACGCACATACACGCGCACGCACACACACACACACACAAACACAAACACACACACACTCATAAATAATATGGCAAGCATGAATAGGCACAAGAAATACATGCACACGCGCGTGCACACACACACACACACACACAGTGTATAATACAACAACTATGTGTTATCTTCTTGTGAGTCTACATTCTCACTTTTGTTACCTTGAGTCCTCTCTTGAGTCTACGTCCTCACATATGTCACATTGAGTCGCAACATAATGGGAATGAGCTAAGGATCTACGTTCCCCTAATCTTAAAGTTCCCGAGGTTCATCTACAATGGTTTACCCACTCAAGAATTTACTATTCGGTACTATAGCGGGTCTATATTCCTACCACCTCTTTTTTTCCCCTTAAGCAAGCCACACACAATTATCACATAACACATTCAACAGCCAAACACAACTTCTACCATAACTCAGAACATAATTCCTCATACACATAATTAACCATCTTAGAGTTTACTGACCGATTAGCCTGTGGGTCTACATTCCCACAAGATGCCTTTTCTTGCATGCATTCCATACACAAACACCATAAAATTTATAAATCAGCAGCCCATAACTTCTAAACAAAATTTGCCACACGAAACCCTTAATTTCACCAGAAAATTTCAATATCTAGTTAATACCACTAACTAGAAAATTTTACCAATTAATTCCTATTATGATTTAAGTGAGATTTATATTGTACTTGAATTTAATAAAACTCAATAGCAAGGTCACCCGCTCTCCGTAATGCCGATAAGGATTTGCTGTAGAAGAAGTTTGAGACATATAGCCAACGAATCTCTAGAAACCACCTAAAGCCAATCCAAAACTATTTAGCATAAAATCTCATTTTCCCCTTTTTTTCCTTTTCTATCTAGTACAGGGTGCCTGGGCACCAAGGTGGGCGTCTAGGTGCTCCAAAATCCCTTAAGAGGCCGAGGCCTTTGTCCACTTGGTGCCTAGGGCTCTAGCCTTGGTGCCACGACCTCTGCCTCCCAGGGTGCCTGGGTGCCTCGGGTTTGGATCTTCCATGTTCTTCACAATTTCTTATCTAAATTTACCCAAAATTTATCCTTTCATCCCTTACTTCTCCCACTTATTCCTAAGTTTCAAATATTGGTCTCTAGGACCTTTAGGAGAGTTGGAAATTAGTTCTTAAAACAAGGATAGAGTTGATTCAAGATTTCCTCTAATTTTCTAAAAAATTCTCATAAATGGGTTTCACCAAAAGTGGAACCATAGAGCCAACTCTTCCCTTAGAACAATTTTCCCCAACACCTTCAGCAAGGAAACAAAAGATTGAAGCAAAGAAATATGGTTTTACACTATTAAACCAATAAAAACATATTTTCTTCACCTAGGGCATAAATGGTAGAAATGGAGGAAGAGAAGGATATGAATCTTACCTCTCCCCTTGGCAACTTCAGTGAGCCGAAAAGCGATCAGAAAATAGAGGATAACTGGAAGAAATGGAAGAAAAGATTGAAGGAGTTGAGAGAAAACCATCTTTCTCTTCTTGCTCCCAAACACCTCCAACATGAAAATGAAGAAGATGAGAGAAAAAAACAACTTTAAATGTCAGTGGGTCATGAAGTAATCCATGGGTGCCCATTCCCAGATGCTCCAAATCCCAATGATCCAGCTATAATTATTTCACAATAATTATATTAGTTCCATTAAATTTTTCTTTCTCTTATTTTTCACAAAACACAGAAAATACAACACAGCATTAAAAAACCAGTCCAGTCATTTATCTCTATTTCCACAATCAATATTTTAAATAGAATAAATTAATTACGAAAAATAAAATGACCACAATAAATTAAATAATTTAATGCTATGAAATATCGTAATACTCCCAAACATGTAACCATAACTTTGGGGGTATTACAAAGTTTGTGTCTAATGTGTTGCTAATCTGTCTCTGACTTGCGTTAGGTATCAGAGATGGATTCTGGGACAAACATTTTTCATCTCTGATTTTTTCCATCTCTGATTTTAGAGGCATTAATCAGAGATGAATTGGTATGTCTCAAAATCTGTTCCTACGTTATTTGAAATGTTAAATTTTTTTTAATAGAGACGAAATTCTGCCACGAAAAGTTCGTCTCTAATATTTTTAAATTTTCAGAGACAGATTTTTAAGACGCAGGAATTCTGTATCTGATTATTTAATGCCTATTTTCCGAATTCGAAATTTCACTACTCATCTTCTCCATTTTTGCCTTTGCTCTCTGTCGCCTCTGTTATCATCCGTGTTTTGCCTCTACTCTTTATCGCAGTTGTCATTGTCCCCGTTTTGCCTATGCTCTCTGTCACCTCCGTCATCTTTGTCACTCTTTTCCTCTATGGTGGGTCTCTGTCGTCTCTTTCGTTGTCTGTGGTGTGTCTCCATCATCTCTCTTGTTCGTTGGTACTCTCTTTCTCTCTTCCCATAGGGTTTTTTGTTGTTCCAAGGACTGTCATTTCTCATAGTTGGTTTAGACTTAATAGGTGAGTAGATGAGTTGAAATTCAGATTGTTAGGCATGTGATCTATTTTAGTTGTTTTCTAAAAAGATTTTTTTTTATTTTTTATTTTTCTCAAGTCTAAAGATACAGCTATAATCATTTGAAAGAACTGCATGTGTGTATCAATAGGCAAGAAATGAGATATACAAGTACAGTTGATTGTATTATCATAAGATATAAAAATTAATAAGCTTTGAGGACCCATAGACAAAACATTCCATTTTATTATTTTTTTGTTCTTTTTGCCTTTCATTCACACACATAAAACTTTTAGGCCTGTTTGAACATAAGTGATTGTATTGTGTAGGACATTAACTTGATGTAGTGGTGGTCTGAAGATGAATAATGTAATTTAAGCAAAAAGAAAATCATATTGTGAATGAGATTATTAAAAAGTCTATGTATTTTTTGTTGAAGGATTAGAGAAAGCTAGGACTTAAGCTTTTGTCTGTTAGTAGTACTCTATGATGAAATTTTGTGATGTCTTGACACTATTTGTTACACTGCTTGTTAGTAGTACATTATAATGAATTACCACTTTTTCTATTCCTTCGTTACACTGCCATACTCCAAGCAAGTTAATTATTTGACTTAGTAATGGCATTGATACAGATTTTGATTTCTAGCATTGGTAGTGGTGGCATTAACACGACTGATGGGCGTCGTTGGTGTAATACTCTAGGTATTTCTACGTAACTAAAATTTGAGTTTTTAGGTAGGTAAAAAAAATTTTCCGTGTATTGGTGAGTATTAGATAGTGAATAAAGGGTTCCAATAGCATAACAAGGAATTTAAAACACCCTCTGCCAAGTTAAATATTGACAGAAGAAGAAACATAAGACTTTAATCTTAGAACACATTCAAGGACTAAAGTTAAAAGAGAAGAGAAACATATTTTGATCTTGAAAAAGGGGTCATATAGGAATCCATAAGGGGGGATTGGACCGTATAAGGTTGTGTTAGAGAGTCAGTGCTAAGAATGTGACGAAAGAGGGGCCTTAGTGGGATTCGAGGTACCGTGATGGACCAAAGTGAAAGAATACAAAATTTCATATCCTTTTTATAAAATGGAGTAGGATGGGAATATTGGTGTGTGTGTGCATATTTTATTAAAGTATGGTTTTTGGTGTCTTACTAATAATTTGAGGTCCTAATTAAAATTATTTCACCTAGGGACCAAACTAAAAAATTTAATAGAGCCCATTTTTCTTTAAATACACACTTACCACCATTTCCCTTCCTTTTATTTTCTCTCATCTCTCCCGTTTGTCCTCTTTGCCTCAAAGCGCTAGAGCCTTCCTCCTCAACCCATGGTTAGCCATGTGTGAAGGAGATTAAGTTAGCTTTTGGAATGTGCAAGTAAGATTCTTCACTCTTTTCCTTTCTTCTTCCTTGTCTTACAAGAGAAGACCCTAGATGATTATGCTTAGGAAAGGGGATTCTTAAGGCTGTTTTAAGGAGGTTCTTGCTTTGTGAATAAGATGATAATGTTCGGAATTGTTAGAGACTTTCTCTACTGTGTGTGTTTAAATTTTTAAGAAGAGGATATAAGCTTTTGTTGAAAGTAAAGATTTAGGTATTTTCTTAAAAATTTCTTGTTGGCTGTTTGCCCTTGAAATCATGAGTTTTGAGCTATTATAAAGTGCTTCCTGTTGACCCTAAGGCTATATGCCATAAGTTTTGATGATAACAAATGTATTTGAATAGTAGCATTGATATATATAAAGATTAATTATCATATATATGCTACAAGTACTTAAGCATGGTTATGTTATTTAATATGTATGTTGCATATATTGAATCATGCTATTAAACTAACCATTGGGTTTGCAAGTAAGATATATTTTATAGGTTGGTTCAAAACAAGAAGAGTGAGCATTGGATTGAAGAACAAGGAAAAGTAACATCATGCCTCACTCAAGGAAAGCAACATACAAGGACAAAGCTCCAAGAAATGAAGAATTAGAAGATTTGAAGTCTTGGAAGCTTGGATGCATCAAGATAGCCTATGTGTTTACATTAGGTATATTTTATATAGGCTAGTATACTTGTGCAACTCAATGATTTAGATTTGCATACATTGGCTCAATTATTTTGAACAAAAAGATAGTGAGATACGAAATTTTACAAAAGTTAGTTTTTGACCTTTGGTCACTCTTTATATCATATCGAAAAATCATTTTTTCAAGTATCTTAATCTCATTTGATAGTAGACTCAAATATCTTTCCAAAGGTATATTATTTATTGAAAACGGAGTCCAAATGAGAAATATATGACTATTTAAAATATAGTTTGAAAAACTGAAAGTTGATTATTCTATTCTGACCTATAGTCAGTATTTTGATTATATCTTTTAAAAGAAAAATAATTTTTGAGTAAAAATTGGCTCATTTGAAACTAGACTCCAAGAGCTTTCCAACGGTATATTATTTGTTTAAAACGGAGTTCAAATGAGGGAGTTATGAATTTTTAAAGAAAGCTCAAAATCTGGACTGCACTATAAGTGCTGTAACGGCTATATAACGGCTAGTTTTGTAAAATCTTATATATATGACCTTAGATACACGATTTTGAGTAAGAACAAAGTCCTACAATGTGATATTAACTTCTTCTATCATCTTTGAGAGAAAGGAAAGCATTCTTGAGCCAAATCTTGCATATTCTCTATCATTAGAGTTATTAGAGCTTCATTTGTTTTCATCTACTCTTTAGAGAGAGTTTCTTTGTATTGTTGATTTTGATCAACACATATATTATTCTGAGTTGAGGTTTGCAAGTACCGATGTTGGAAGAACTTGCTTTGGGTTGAGGAGGAGCCCGGATTCATAAATTCTCCATTGTGGTTTCACAAATACCCGGATCGAATTTGCGTGGTTGTAGTGGTTTGCAAGTACCCGGATTAAACTTGCAATTATAGTGAAAATACTCAAGTGGTCTCTTGAGGACTGGATGTAGGCTTGGATTATCCGAACCAGTATAAATCTCCGAGTTTGCTTTCTCTATCCCTTACTCTTTAATTTGTGCATATTGATATCTATTCTTTAATTCCTTGATCTTTATAATTATTTATCTTGACAGCACATTGATTTTTTGTATTGTATTTATTATCCTAAGCATTGTACTTTTACAGAAAATCATTTTAACTTCCAATTAATTCTTGTGAAAAATTTATAAAACCCAATTCACCCCCCCTCTTGGGTTCCAACCATTACTTTCAATTGGTATCAGAGCTTGGGCTCTTGATTTAAGACTTAACCGTCTAAGAGTAAATATGGTTGGATCTAGTGAGTGGTTTATGTCTGAAAATTGTTCTTTCACAAAACCTCCAATTTTTTATGCTAATCATTTTCAATATTGGAAGTATGAAATGAAAATTTTTTTAATTTCAGTAGACCATAAACTCTGGGAAATTATAGAAAATGGTTTTTATATGCCTGTCAAAGAAGAACAAGGAAAATACATTCCAAAACCCAAGAGTGAATGGAATGATACTGAAAGAAGTTTAGTGCAACTCAATGCTAAGGCAAAATTGATTATTTCTTGTGCATTGAGTCAAGATGAATTTTTCAGAATTTCCAATTGTGCAACTGCTAAGGAAATGTGGGAAACTTTAGAAGTTGCATATGAGGAAGATCTTGTTGCAATGGAATTAAAGTTTAGAAATCTCATTAATGAACTTGATATCGCTCAAATGAAAAATTGTGAAACCATTAATGAGATACGACTTGTGCTTAATCAATTGCAAGCTCTTGGTGTTGAACTTACAGGAAAATCTCAAATCACCAAGGAGATAGAAGAAAAAGAAAAAGGACAAAAAGAGAAACCACAACCAAAAACTGAATCATCAAAGAAAGTTTACCTATCTTCCATTTGGGGAAATAGCAATTCCGATGAAGAGAACACAAATGAATAAGCCAACACTTGTCTTGTGGCCAGAGATAAAGATGAGGTAAATTCATTTGACTACTCTTTTGAAGAATTACAAGATGCCTTTGATGATTTACATGAAGAATCTCTTATACTTGCAAAGAAACTAAATATTTCAAAACAGAAAAACTCTTCTCTTGAAAATGAGTTGGAAACATTGAAAAATGAATTTTCTATTTCCAAGGAAGAGAATTTTGTTTTTGAAAATCAAAACAGAACTTTGCAAGAAGAGAATTTGATTTTAAAGGCAAATATCTCTACCAACAAAAATTGCTTTTGTACCAAGTGTGATTCCTTGAAAAAGGAGAATGAGGATCTTAAAAACACACTTAAAAAACTTTCTCAAGGTAGAGAAATTCAAAACTCTTCTGTTGAGAAACAAAGTAGTAGCTTTAACAAAATTGGTTTTGTTCTTAACAAGTCAAATCAGAAATATTTCGAAAACTACTTTGTTCCTACAAAAATGTCCAAAAGTCCACCTTGCACTTGTTTTTATTGTGGACTGAAAGGACACAAGTCTGACTCCTGTTTTTATAAGAAAAATCTTGTTCATGGAGTAAAAATGAAATGGGTTCAAAAAGGACCTCATGACCCAGGCAAACCCAAAAAATTTGGGTATCAAAGACAAAGGATTAATTTGCAGATTTGCCTCGAAGCAAGGAGCGGAAATAACTTTTCAATGGCTACATCATTCAAACTCCACTCTCTTGCATCAAATGGAGGCAATGGATAAGTAAACATATAAGCTGGAATGCATTGTAAGAAATTTGACTGATATGTTTACTGCTCTCTAATGCTTTTGTCTGTTCTCTAATATGCATTACATCTATCCTTGATACTCATGCATGCTATATCTGAAAACAATTGTTAGGTGTGCAGCTTATAGATTCGAATTTTGTTTTGAGCTAAAATCTTTCTTCCAAATTTTGCTCAAACTATCCTTTTTACCGCATCATGAAAACTTGCTTCCATTACACGCACATTTTTCTTGTCTTCACAACAATAAGATTACTCCTACCCATAGTATTTATCCTTGTAAATATTTTCAATGAAATCAAATTTATTGCAAAATTGCATTTCATGGAAGCATAGCACTTTTATTAATATGGCATATCTTGAACATAATGTTGCTCTTAGTGCTCGAGATTTATTTGAACATCAATGTGCTCCACCAAAAGTGTTTTGCAGTTAATCCTCAAAATTATCCTCTAAAGCACATTCTTTCCTCTGCTCTTCGAAATCAGTAAGATTTATAGTTTTGAAGTTGGTTGGTCGACCAACGCTCCTATCAGTAGTCGACCAACGAAGCCTACATTGAACCAATGCTTGATAGATCTTGCAAATAATCAATCAATTAAGATCATTAAAATTGTAAGAAGACATGATCAAAAGAAGAGCAATGAGCAAAACAAGGATATCAAAATCTTGAAGAGGAACTTCAAGAAGCAACAAAAGTTTGCCAAAATTGATGAGTATCTCTATCCTTTACTTCTTCATTATTTAATTGAATGATACTCCTTGATCTCAATTGTACATTCTGGCAAATTTTTTTTACTGACATACTTTCATTACAATGATATATTGTTCTCTAATATCTTACATATTTGATCATATCATTGTATATAAAGATATTGTCTTTATACCATTCATCATGGTTTGAGCATTATACATGTCATATCATTTGTATAAGATATAGCTTATGAACGATTGTTTATGGATTCTAGTTTATATCTTATTATATCTTATTAATCCATATTATCTCAATTATTATACTACATACTCAAGTTATAATATGTTTTATCTTGATAAGTATGTAACTTGCTTTTGCTTTGAAATGATGATATATATGTCCATGTCAGAAAATTCTTTCCATCTTTAAAATGGATATATATTTTTCAATATATATATACTGTGCTGAATTTGTGTAGCTGATTTATTTTATCTTTCTTTATTATTATTTTTTTGTACCGTCAAATAAAAGAAACCACTTGCATTAAAAAAAAACCGAAGGATTACATTGCATAATTAAAAAAAAAAAGGGAAAGTTTGCTCATGCATGAGCAATCTACAGGCGAGATGGTCTCGGATTAGGAGGGTTGTATTGTATCATCACCCCTCGGCCATTCCTTGGAGCAAGAGACTGAGCAATGTCACAGAGGGTAGTGTAAATCCCATTCATACAATCAACACTTCTTTGTTGTTGATTGCAGAAGCATTGGGTAGACCAATAGAAGAACCTATCTATTCTTGAAGTCAGTGCCGCATTGTTGCGTTTAGCTAACTTCTCCTGGTCCTCTATCATCTTCTTGAGTTTCTTCACCTCCTACTCCAGACAAGCAATTTTGTCTTCTGACGTATGGCCTGTACTAATCTCCTCAGCTTCTTCGATCTTCATCTTCTTCTTTTGGTTCTCTTGAGATTCCTCCAAAGGTCTTTTGCCCTTGTCCTTGCCTAGACTCAAGTTTAAGTCGAGCTCTTCCTCCCTGGCCTCTACTGTGAGATCAATGAACTTTCTTGCTGCCATGGTTTGGAATTTTTTTTAGAGTATGAAGAGAGAGGAATGTCAGAAAGTTGTAGGCTCAGAGATGAATACTCTTTGTGGTGTGATAATTGAGAACACTGGGGCAGTCTTTATAGAGAGAAAATTGTGACTTAGAGCCAACGAAGATATCTCTTCGCCGCACCCCTACACGCTCATCCTATGGATTTTGCAAGCTGGAAGCCAGAAGTCTAGAGTACGCATGCACACCAACAACGCGTCGCATTAATGGCAAAACCACGAAAGTCAATTTTCGGTGGATTTGCGGCTGATTTAATTTGTTTTGATTAGAAATTTTAAGGATTAATAAAATAGTGATATTCAGAACCGTATCACTCTGCTTTGTTGTGTTGTTCTTAAGAGCATACATGATTACATCATGCTGTGATTATATGAATCTAAGAACATATGTTGTGTATGCTATTCATGCATCATGAGCGAAGGCTATGGCTAAGAATAATATTTCATGATTCCACATGCACTCATACAAAATGAGCTGTCAAAATTTTTACATGTACTCATCCTCAAGATACATATATAAATTCATTTTGAATGGGTATATAAATTGCTTCCTTTGTGCTGAAATTTATCTTATCCTTTATGAAGCAAATTTGTTTTGAAAAAGGACTTTAAAAATGCTTCTGTTATGTTAATATGTTTTATCATATGAAGCAATATTTTTTTTTGAAAAAGAAAAGGTCTTAAAGATCTCTTTTGTTGTTGATGACAAAGGGATATTGATGTTTCATATATGGATTATGAACTATATGCTTGAATATATCTTATTACATTAATCCATATATATTGCTTCCTTAGATGAAACGTTTCTAAATTCCTTCGAAGCAAAATGTTTTTGAAAAATATCGTGAATCTCTTGAATTGCTTCCACAATGCTGAAATTGCTTTACCATATTGAAGCATTATCTGTTTTGAAAAGAAAAGGATTTGAGTATCCTTATTTTAAATCACTTTTGCTATATGTTGAAATAATTTTATGCATATATGCAGAAATTATTTTTCAAAAATCTTGAAAAATATTATTATTCGATTTATGGATTATGATTAATATTCTTGTTTATATCATGCTTTGCTAATCCATATATCATACTTCTGCTGTGTGCTGTAAATATTTCTATCATATGACAGCAAATGATTTTTTTTTTCAAAGAGTTTAATTTTTCTGCTATTTACTAAAAATGCCTCTTCATAAACAAGCAGAAATCATTTTCAATGAAAATATTGCAGAAATTTCTTCAAAAATCTTACTTCAAAATTCTGCAATCAAAAACTGAATTTCCTTTATAATGATTTGGACAATCTTTTTCAAAGGAAAAATGTTATGAAATTCAGGGGGAGCTTTGTCTCACTTGAATGTATTTTTTTTGAAAAAGAATATATCTTGAAAAATTGGATATTCATTATTCATTATTCTTTTTCAAATTATGCAAAGTTTAAGGGGGAGCCTAAAACTCTTTCAAGTTTTATCTTTTAGCTCATTTCATTTGACATGAGAAAAATTTTTCTAAAATTTTCTTTTTACATGTCAATGAAATCAATGATAAGTTTTGATGTATCATTACCCCATACTATATTGACATCTTCTGACATCCTGACTTAAAGAAGGTATGTGCTTTAACTTCTATATATTGTGTTCCTTACACCTTTTTGTTGATGTCAAATAGGGGGAGAAGAAACAATAGAAAAATATGTATACGTGCTTATAACATTGCATTCATTATCTTGTGATACATATTTTTCTGTGGTGATTTGTCATCATCAAAAAAGGGGAGATTGTTGACCCTAAGGCTATATGCCATAAGTTTTGATGATAACAAATGTATTTGAATAGTAGCATTGATATATATAAAGATTAATTATCATATATATGCTACAAGTACTTAAGCATGATTATGTTATTTAATATGTATGTTGCATATATTGAATCATGCTATTAAACTAACCATTGGGTTTGCAAGTAAGATATATTTTATAGGTTGGTTCAAAACAAGAAGAGTGAGCATTGGATTGAAGAAAGTAACATCATGCCTCACTCAAGGAAAGCAACATACAAGGACAAAGCTCCAAGAAATGAAGAATTAGAAGATTTGAAGTCTTGGAAGCTTGGATGCATCAAGATAGCCTATGTGTTTACATTAGGTATATTTTATATAGGCTAGTATACTTGTGCAACTCAATGATTTAGATTTGCATACATTGGCTCAATTATTTTGAACAAAAAGATAGTGAGATATGAAATTTTACAAAAGTTAGTTTTTGACCTTTGGTCACTCTTTATATCATATCTCATAAACGAAAAATCATTTTTTCAATTATCTTAATCTCATTTGATAGTAGACTCAAAGATCTTTCCAAAGGTATATTATTTATTGAAAACGGAGTCCAAATGAGAAATATATGACTATTTAAAATATAGTTTGAAAAACTGAAAGTTGATTATTCTGTTCTGACCTATAGTCAGTATTTTGATTATATCTTTTAAAAGAAAAATAATTTTTGAGTAAAACTTAGTTCATTTGAAACTAGACTCCAAGAGCTTTCCAACGGTATATTATTTGTTTAAAACGGAGTTCAAATGAGGGAGTTATGAATTTTTAAAGAAAGCTCAAAATCTGGACTGCACTATAAGTGTTGTAACGGCTATATAACGGCTATATAACGGCTAGTTTTGTAAAATCTTATATATATGACCTTAGATACACGATTTTGAGTAAGAACAAAGTCCTACAATGTGATATTAACTTCTTCTATCATCTTTGAGAGAAAGGAAAGCATTCTTGAGCCAAATCTTGCATATTCTCTATCATTAGAGTTATTAGAGCTTCATTTGTTTTCATTTACTCTTTAGAGAGAGTTTCTTTGTATTGTTGATTTTGATCAACACATATATTATTCTGAGTTGAGGTTCGCAAGTACCGGTGTTGGAAGAACTTGCTTTGGGTTGAGGAGGAGCCCGGATTCATAAATTCTCCATTGTGGTTTCGCAAATACCCGGATCGTATTTGCGTGGTTGTAGTGGTTTGCAAGTACCCGGATTAAACTTGCAATTATAGTGGAAATACTCAAGTGGTCTCTTGAGGACTGGATGTAGGCTTGGATTAGCCGAACCAGTATAAATCTCTGAGTTTGCTTTCTCTATCCCTTACTCTTTAATTTGTGCATATTGATATCTATTCTTTAATTCCTTGATCTTTATAATTATTTATCTTGACAGCACATTGATTTTCTGTATTGTATTTATTATCCTAAGCATTGTACTTTTACAGAAAATTATTTTAACTTCCAATTAATTCTTGTGAAAAATTTATAAAACCCAATTCACCCCCCTCTTGGGTTCCAACCATTACTTTCACTTCCAACTTGCCCAAATTCACCAAGAAAATGTCCATGGAGCTTAGGGCTGAAATGGTATGAGTTTGGGTGAGAATTTTGCTTCTTTCTCGAAGCTTCCATGGCTACCCAACTATGAGGCACCCAAGGTGACACCAACTCTCTTGTTCTGTTGTGCTTTTGGGGTGGCGCCAGGGGTGACAAGGTAGGCACCCAAGGCGCCCCTGATTGAAAACCCCTTCAAATGTTGGAATTGATGTCTTTTCCCTTGCTTCTTCATCCTTAGGTGGTGGATGGATTCTTGGGACCTTTTTCTCCATCTTAAAGCTTGTAAATCCTTTTCCAAATAAATGATTTGGTAAGGGGATTCTACATTAAGGTGAGGAAGTTCTCCATTATAAATGTTATTGTATACACGAGTATTGTGATGCGTCTTGTGCCTTTAGATATATATATATATATATATATATATGTGTGTGTGTGTGTGTGTGTGTGTGTGTGTGTGTGTGTGTGTATACTTCACCTACTTCCAAGATAAAGTTTTATGGAATTAACTCCCAACGTATACTTGGAAAGTCATAATTCGTGGACCCTTATGCGAAAGGAAGAGGAAGCCAAGGTACGATCATCTTTATAATCTCTTTATAAGTATGTGTTGCATATTTCCGTACGTGTTATTGTCTTATGGCTTGGGGACTATGAGGATAAATTCCTATTTTTTTTTAATGTGTCCATGTGTATGAATGTGTTGAGACATGTGTTACATTTCAATGTGCATGAGGGAGAAATGCATCTTAAGTAATTAAGTGTAGTATAGAAGAAAAGGTCCAAGGTGTAGCTTCTGCCATTACTCTCTAGGCAAGTACGTGATACAATATACTTATGCCGAAAGGTTATATGGTATCTTGGGTTGTGATGAGTTGCACTAAAGAATTATTTGATATGATTGGATCATAGTTATTATGTAAAGCCTTAAATTGTAAATTTTTCCTGCAAACATATTATTTAAAGAACATTGTCAAATTATAGTGCATATGGATGAGGGTGTGTAGGTATAAAACATAAATATAAAGGGAAATGTATAATTTACATGTTTGAATAGTGTGAGCATACCCTTCTAATTCACCCACATTCCTTGTACCGAAGTTTAAGTGAGCATGAACTAGTGATCCTGTCCAAAGAAATCAATAGATTTATGATGTTTTTGGCACATTAAGTTCTTGTGATGAAAACGTGCTATTGTGATTGACTTGAATGATATGTTTTTGCTTGTGTCTATGATGGCATGTGAAATGGACTGACTTCGATATTTTTGATCTCACGTTGCTACATGCACAGTAAAAGTCTGTGTATTATAGTCGTTGAGTTGCTTACGAAATCTATTCCCTCTTTGATCCATCAAAGACAAGTTTATTTTTAATCAGAGACAGAATTTTTCATCTTTAATTCTAATTTTTCTTGTAGTGTGAGTTTACCATCTTGTGAGAAGTTAGTCACTTCCACTAAACCCAACCTTATTAGTATATGTGAAGCTTTAGTACCTCAAATTACCGCATAATTCGCAATTCTTTTACATAATCAACGATACTTTCCTTTTCTATTAATTGATCTACTTTTCACGCTCATGGTCTTAGGCCGACAAGCAAGGTCACAATCCCTCAATTTAAGTCTTTTTCTTTCTTATTTGTCCCAAAAACTTTTTCACACATCTTTGGCTTTATTGTTTCACAAATATTGATAAAAAGTAGCCATTATCTTCTCTTTTGTTTTCTTCCTCTATGTATATATATTCTTTCCTCTTTGAATGCTATTGTTTATCTTTCATCTAAGCAATATGACTCAGTGTGAGATATGAAAGAGTAGTTTTGGTCCACATGGTCCTATTTATTATCCCCTCTCTCCCATATATATGCCCTACAGTTAAGAAAAATAATAATAAAGTAATTTTGGTCTGCCCATCCAGTGGTTTAATATATTAATAAATATTTTTGGAAAAATAATACATAACTCCTCAATTATAGCCCAATTATAGTTGTAGTCTTAAAATTTTAAAACATAATAATTTACACTCTAAAAACCTATCACAAAAAGTAAAATCGTCATACATCAGTTAAAATTAATATAAAAAAGCTCCATGATTTCTCATGTGATACTCTATATCGCAAAAGAGTAAATCGTCATACATCAGTTAAAATTAATATAAAAAAGCTACATGATTTCTCATGTGATTTCTCATGTGACTTTTTTTTTTGTTTTTTTGTAATAGTTTAGAGGTTAAAGTGTGATACGTTTAATTAAGATTCATAAATTAAAATTATAATAATGCTATATTTAAGGAAAATATATATATGTATAATTTCTCCTTTATTAAAGCAATTATCTAGCTACGCAGATAGAAGGCTGAAATTTCAATAATGTGGATGCCGTGTATGAATATGAAAGTCTTTCAATTTGGCCTAAATTGGGGAATAAAATTTAATGTCTCTAATTTGGTTGTATGGTTATATGAATTTGTTGTTTCTCGTGTCATGTGCATTATGAAATTAAAATTAATAGATTGAGAATGGAAGCAAAAGCTTTTTCAAATTGTGAATGTTAGTTTTAGTTTGGTCCATGTCATAATAGTCGGTAATGATACAAGAGAAGCTATCCTCGTAATGTACGTAAACATACATGTGCACGCTTAAATTCCGAAGAGAATATTCTTCTTTTTTTAAAAAAAAAAATTGTCATTTGTCAAATTACAGAATGGTAAAGGTAAAATCTGTTAAGGCCTGGCCCACCAAGAAACTACGTAACAATTTGTCTTTATATTTAATGATAATGATCTAGTTCTTGGCCAACATATAGGATCATTTGATTGAAAAAATAAATTAATCATTTAGAAAGTAAAAGGAATTAATTAATCATCTCAATATTTCTATGAATTTCATGTGTTTTTGTTTTTTGAGATCCCACTGGCATTGGGGTTGCCGGCAAAAGCATATGATAATTCAACATGTAGCCAAATAATAAAAAGAAATATAATTTAAGAGGGAATTAGAAGATAATTGTATGATGTGGATTAGAGAAGTTCAACTCCTTCCTGACATGACATTCTGCCTACAAATAATGCATAAAAGGATATTCATAGCGATTAATAATAATATAATGGTTTACCTTGAAAGCACCCGAAAATAAGGTTTTAACTTCCAAATATTAAAATAATAAAGGAAAAAAAGTTTCGGACCTTTCTGATAAGGCTAACAAACATGCATATGTTGTACAAATTGGACGCTCCATCATGTGAAAATGATTCCTACATAATTTCCATATCTTCTTCCAGAAATTTAGAAGCAATTATTATAAATGCATTTTTTCATAAACGCGGAAATGGAAAGCAAGTCGGGAAAAAACTAAAAAAGATGAATTTTTTTTATAACGTATTAATTACTGTATCTTAAATAGATACGTGGTAAAGTTTTTACCTCTATCATCATCCATTTGTCAAATCTACAATTTTACAAAACACGACATCCTTAACTCCTTGTCAATATAGTTTAGAAGATTTTTTCATTAATTTTACATGAATCGAAAAAATCTTCTCAGATTTAAACAAACAAACAACAAAATCACCAAAAGATACGAAATTGAATTTCTTGCTCGGTAATTCACGCCTGAAAGAAACAGATATTAGTAGGCTTCAAGAATTGAGAATTAAAAGCTTGGTAATATCGTCGTCATACAGTTCGCGTTAAAATTACATAAAATTGAGACTGTTTGCTTTAGATCAAATAGTTAAATTGAAAAAAGAAAAGATGTATTTTGATTTTTTTAATATTTAAATCTAAATCTTATGAATACATTTGACAGGTCTAACAAAACAAAAGTTACAAAAAATCCAAAGTCGATGCCGTGTCCCAAAGCTGAGAAGACTTTTCGTTCAGGAGCTTATCTTTCAAATGGGCTCTCACATAGAGCCAGCTTTTTGGAATAATGATGACGTGGCATCCCTCGCAAGACTCGTCAAGGTTGTGTGCGACTGGGAGTGCCATATTAAAATAAGATATATTTTTTTAAATGAAATATTGGGAGATTGAGATAATAAGAAATATGGAATTAAAATGAAAATGGGATATTAGGATGGAGCATGGTAATTAGGGGAGTTAGAGGGAAGAGGACACGTGAGCAAGGAAGGCCTTTGTATCAAAATGGAAGATACAGCTACTCAGCTGATGCGTAGCCAAGTAGCCGACCTTCACCTTGTGCCAACGTAGAGACGCAATCGAGATCCAGTGTAGCGTAAGCGCCAAAAACCTCCCAAAATCCAACGGCTCTGCTTCTTCCTTCACCCTCCTCTTCCCTTCTCCTCCCTCCGATCCCCGCCCCCTTTCTGCATTTGTTTAATGTCCCTTTGTCTCTTTAGTCTTAGCGTTATTGTGTTGTTGAATTCTAAGTTGAAGGCCGTTTACTCCCTCTCTCTCTCTCTCTCTCTCTCTCTCTTCCCTCTCCATTTTCACCTGCAACTCCCTCTATGACTCCGCCATTGCCGTCGCCCTACTGAATCCCCTTCCCGTTCGGTGTGATTGACAGCTTTTTCTTTCTTCATTGATTCTCCCATTCACCTACATTCATCCATCGCTTACAATGGTATGCTAGCTACACCTAATACTCCCAGATTTGTTTCTCTGTTTCTTGAAATTCTTCTGGATTTATGATGTTATAATCAAATGTGGATTTCCATAGCAGGACACAATGCCGGTGCCGCCATGGCTGGAGCCACTGCTCAGCACTTCCTTCTTCACCGTCTGCCGCTTCCACGGCGACGCCGCCAGGAGCGAGTGTAACATGTTCTGCCTCGACTGCAATCGGGACGCGTTTTGCTTTTATTGTCGTTCATCCAGACACAAGGATCATCAAGTCATTCAGGTGGCCTCCTCATTCTCATCAGTTACTTTTTTCCCTGCGTTTTGATCCCGCATTTCCACAATGTGAACAATTAAGATTCCAATGGGCGAAGGCAATTCCTGGTTGATTTGTTCTATTTTAATTTTGAATTATCAGATAAGGCGATCTTCGTATCACGATGTGGTGAGAGTGTCTGAGATTCAGAAGGTGTTGGATATAGGTGGGGTTCAGACGTATGTGATAAACAGTGCGAGAGTTCTGTTCCTAAACGAGAGGCCTCAGCCAAAATCTGGGAAAGGAGTAGCTCACATTTGTGAGATTTGTGGAAGAAGCCTTCTCGACCCATTTCGGTTCTGTTCTTTGGGATGTAAGGTGAGATATTTCCCCCTCTCTCTTCCCCTCCCACATTCATTTCTTCATATCATTGTCAATATGTACATCATTCACAACTCAATCGTCCGCATCATATGCCCATAACACACCCACCACCCATACAAATCATCACCTACATTTGAAAACCCATCGCCATCATAATTATAATCCCACCACTCTAATCGTCTTCTTTATCTAGCTTGTATTCACATTATAATATATATGGATTATGAAAGGCCTCCATTGACATTTTCAATTTTTGTTCAGTCCCCATTATCATAATCAAAATCAAGATATAATTAATCAGCGATAATCATTGACAGTGGACGGGAACATGGGATGGGTTATAGGGGGATCGATTTAACTAATTATTGGATTAAATTAATAAGATTCTTTGTTGGGGAATCATTCTCAGCTTGTGGGAGTGAAGAGAAATGGGGATGCAAGCTTTGCTTTGGATGGCAACAACGAGGCATTAGAAAGAAGGGAGGGAATATCAAGGAGATCAGTTTCGTCCAGAGAAGACGAAGAATCGCGTGAAGGCTCACAACAAGACATGTACCCGCCCACGCCTCCTCCAGCTGCTTCGAGTGCAAGGAGAAGAAAAGGCATTCCTCATAGAGCCCCATTTGGCTCCTAATTATTTTCTACCCTCAAAATTGGTACATATTCAATTCAACCCAGCTTCTTTTTTTCTTTTTAATTTATTTAAAGGGGAAAAAAAGAAAGAAAAACCCACTTGTTAATTAGTAGAATGGAGGGTAGCCTTTGGTGGGGGGTAGTGGAGATGCCCAAAAGAAAGGAAAAGGATATACAGTAAATTTCCTTCTTTTGGGGCCCGGAACCCAAAACAAATTCTCTCCTGTGGAGAACCAATAATGCAGATTTGTTTAATATTTGATGGTTCCGGGTGTACATGTCATTAAGAATTCTTTTTTATTGAACAAAAAGCAAGTCTTTGTGGAGTTCGTTTTATAGTTTTCAATGGCCCACCATCCACATGGGCCGTTTACATAAAGATAACTTCAACTTTTTCCTTGTTTATTAAATACGTGCATGTACTCTAATGGGGACAAATCTACTTTCTATTTATCGTTACCAGTTTTGGAGAGCTCAATGAAGTGGGCTTCTTATCTATTCTTTTCGTTGTTTTGGAAATTCTAATCTATCTCACTCTCAATCTCTCCCTTTTTTAACTTTGGCTCTCCATTCCTTTTTATTATTATTACGATTTTTTTGGCCCGGAAAATTACGGGAAATAGAGAGAGGGTAAAGACGTTGAAAGATCGTATTTATTTCGTAGCGTCGTTTTCTCTTCTAAACAAATAAGCCAAAGCAATTAGGTAGAGCAGATGTGAATTGATAGCTACTCATAGTTTTCAAGTCTCAAAACGTGCGTCATCCAATAATTCAATCAAAAGGGTAGGTAGATTAAGATTTTTACCTTTTTCTTTTTGTTTTTGGTAGATTAAGATATTTTCAAGTAATAAATAATAACCACGTCTAATGTTGATTAATTAGGATTCAATTACTACCGTTAAACAAGAATATCATGAAAGAATTCGTTGTAATCATGTTTTTCTTGTCAAATATTAGACTTAAATTTTTTTTTTCCTATAAATGATTCAAATTTAGTATTAGTAAAATAATTATTTAACTATCCTAATTATATGCTAAATTGTTGTCACTAGTGAATTGAATTTTCTTTGCTTTTGAGGTCCCCAGACAAGAGTTCTCCTACGCTATGGACCTAATAATTAATTTACCCATCGCGGATATAAAGTTTAAACGTCCTTGTGCACCATTTCCCTTTCTGTCCACTCACTTGCAATGCATATATACTAGAAAAGTAACAATGCATTTGACAATTAAATTTAAGATGTCCAACTAAGGTTTTCTTTTTCAGATTTTTATTTTTATTTTTTTTATTTTCATTGCAAAATCGATTATAGAAGGATAGACGTGCGTTTATGGAGTTTCACCACTCAACCAAACACCAACTTAGATTGTTTTATGAACAATTTCTTAGAAGCAGAAGTATTAAATGAGAATTTTTCATACATATATGATTATGCTGATTCTGTAAAAATAATAGGTAAACTAATTATAAGAACAAAAAAATAAAAAATTGTATGAGAAATAGCTTAGAGCTGTCTTTATGCCAGATATCATGCTTCAATATAAAAGCCTCCTTGCTCAGAATCCTGATTCTATTTCACACCATTACTGTTAATTACTGTGGCCATGTTCCTGAACACCAAAGGGGGGGGGGGGGGAAAGGAAAAAGAAAAAAGAAAAAGAAAGTTAGATCCTTGTATGTGTCATTCAGTCATTGCTGAATCCAAGTGAATGTTCATCTCATATAAAAATTCGGCGTACGTACATTCACTTACCTAAAAATCTCATGACATAGATCTACCATAGTTTGAGTGAGAAAGTATTAAATACAAAGCAAGATATAAATGCGTCATAAAAGACTTTATGATGGGGAAACTTTCAGCAAATATCTACTTTCTATGATATGAATCCAAAAGGTTACGGTAGTTAATTTGCGTTCATCTTCTTTTGTACATCTGAGTTTTTTAAATTTTATTACATTGAATTTCTGGAATGGCCAGCAAAAGAATGATTAAGAAAAGCCATTCAATGCAATGGGATAAAAATTAAAAAAAAAAAAAATCAATCAGGTAGAATTGCTCTGGATGCTTCATTTCTAGTATTCCTTAATTGCGTGAGAGACGTCATCAACATGGTGGACACGTGATCAAGCTGCCTGAGCGATATAGCTTTACCCTGAATGACCTCATTCCGTGCCCACGCATCGGCGGCAGAGGAAGAAGAAGGAGAAGAAGAAGAAGAAGTGGAAGGTTTTTCCTGATCTATCTGTATGCTAATCGCAACACCACAGGACTGATCCATCGACAACGATCTCTTCAAGCCCATCACCAACGCCTCCGGCCTCTCCCGCGAGGCATAGGCCACAGAGAGCGAGTGCTGAAGCAATGGACGAGGCGCGTGCGATCTGGAACTCGACGCACTCGAATGATCAGACGAAGCAGAAGAGTCCTGAAGGGGAGGGACCACGTGACGAGATAGCACTTCAAATTCGTGATCGTCGACGTTTCGAGAAGGCAGGGAGAAGGAGGGTGGAGATGCGATGGCGATGGGGGCGCGACAAAAAGGGCAATTGGAATGCTTGGATAACCATAGATCGATGCAGGGGATGTGAAAGGCGTGACTGCAAGAAGGCAAGAGACGAAGCTTCTCTCCGCGCTCTAATTCCCCCAAGCAAATGGCACATTCACTCTGATGCAATCCAAAAACGTCGCGTTTCTGAGGAGAAAAGGAGAGGATGGGGATCTTGTTGAGGATCTCAGGGTCCACACCACAGGGTATGTCTATGGAATGTGTGGGACTCGTATCGGCGATTTGGTGCAATTGAAGTTGGGGGTGATGAGTGCGAAGGCAGAGTTTACAGAGAATGAAGTGGTATGTGGCTAAAGCCAGGAAGGAACAGATGATGCCGGCGCCACAGATGATTAGAGGGTTCATGTATGAGCCTACATGGTGGGCTTCCACGTTGTTGTTCATATCTCGTGCTAGCTCGATCGCTTCCTCTTACACTCGCTGTTAGCTTTTTTGTTACGTACGCGATCGATGCAACTTCATGCTTTTGGTTTTCAAATGCGACTTCCAATAAAGCTGGAATCCGTTGTGTTGACTGCTGCTACCAAGAGATGAGCATGGAATGTGCCACACGTAGCAGCTTTAGACTTTGCAATCTCAGATGCACTTTCGATTTTACTGGTATGCTATTCGACAAGTGTAACTCTGTTTGTGTCTACCTGCACCGCAAAATCATTTCTTTTTTTTTTATTGAAATAATTATCATGCAATACAAATTCTATTTATTTTATATTACTCCCAGTGGCATATCTAAGACCTCTCGATCAGGGGGGCAAAATTTTTATTCATTTTTTTAGATTTGATAGTAATTTTTTCTTAAAAAATATTTCTATTACAAAAATTTTTTTTTCTTCTAAATCCTAATTGCATAATCAATAAACTAATTTGATAGATTTAGACCTATGTACAAAAACCCCAAATTTCAAACTTTTACAAAGAAGTCCTTAATAATGGAATGATAAATTAACCATCATCAAGAAAAAATTTCATGAAATTGACTTCACAAATATATTATTCATGATCTTAATTGTATAATCAATCAACCAATTTGATAGAATTAGACCTATTTACAAAAATCTCAAATTTCAAACTTTTACAAAGAGGTCCCTAACAATCAAATGAGAAATTAACCATCATCAAGAAAAAATTTCATGAAATTGACTTCATAAATATGTTACTCATGATCTTAATTACATAATCAATTAACCAATTTGATAGAATTATACCTATGCACAAAAACTCCAAATTTCAAACTTTTGAAAAAGGTCCCTAACAATCAAATGAGAAATTAACCATCATTAAGAAAAAAATTTCATGAAATTGACTTCACAAATATGTTACTCATGATTCTAATTACATAATCAATTAACCAATTTGATAAAATTAGACCTATGTACAAAAATACCAAATTTCAAACTTTTATAAAAAGGTCCCTAACAATGGAATGAGAAATTAACCATCATCAAGAAAAAATTTCATGAAATTGACTTCATAAATATGTTACTAATGATCTTAATTACATAATCAATTAACCAATTTGATAGAATTAGACCTATGCGCAAAAACACTAAATTTCAAGCTTTTACAAAAAAGTCCCTAATAATGGAATGAGAAATTAACCATCATCAAGAAAAATTTCATAAAATTGACTTCACAAATATGTTACTCATGATTCTAATTACATAATTAATTAACCAATTTGATAGAAATAGACCTATGTATAAAAACCTCAAATTTCAAACTTTTACAAAGAGATCCCTAATAATGGAATGAGAAATTAACCATCATAAAAAAAAAATTTGTGACTATGGGGAGTGGGGGTCTCATGATTGTGAACATTAGAGAGGGACTGAGTCACTGAAAGAGGTTCAAAAAAATATTAAGGGGGTTAAAAAAAACAAAGAGGGGGCAAAATGAAATTTTTTTTTACATATGATTTGTAAAATCCAGGGGGTGCAGCTGTACCCCCTCAGCAATATGTGGCTCCGCCACTGATTACCCCCTTATTGTTTTATAATTATTTGGCAAAATTGATACTTTGTTCTTTTGTGTTTATTTTAGATATAATTCTAATATTTTGTATTTAAGATATTTCGTATTGATCATTTATATTATAAACTTTTATTATTTCCATCATTTTTTTGCCAATTTCATTAGACATTTTAACATACATAATAGCATTGTCAAATACCAACCTAACCTCATTATTAAATGAGCCACTTTTTAATGCCTAAGTCCATATGCCATGGCTTATAGGCTACTTTTTTTTAAAAAAATTTTTATATTTAAATAATATAATATTAAATTTTTTAATAAAAAATTTTAATAATTTTTTATTAAAATACAATTTTATACATGTAAAATATTACTTTTTTAATTTTTTAAATAAAATTTTCATATTTTTTGGTTAAAATATATTTTGGTCCCTATAATTTCATCTAATTTATAATTTAGTCCTTATAGTTTATTTTCATGTAAATTAATTCATATAATTTATGAATATTTGTAAGAAAGTTCCTGCCCTTAAGAGTCCGTTAATCCTCCGTCTATTTTGTGCTTACACGGCATGACACATCATCTAAATAATCCAAATGGCTCTTTAAGTCAGTTTATGCAATACTACATCATGACATTACTTATAAAAAATACCATTTTCCCCCTTTGTTTTTCATTCTTCCTTGTCGTCGCTCCATTTGCCGCTGTGATGAGAAATTGTAGATTCAAATGTGATTATGACTTTCGATTAACAATATTTGGCTTCCAATTTTGAGGTCCAATGGGGGCTATGGCTTTCATATAGTGCTCCAAGCTTAAGCCTTTGGTGTGGGTCCTGGAGAGCAAAGAACCCAGAAATCGCCACTTATGCTCCTCGATCATGTTAAAGCAAGGTTGGGCATGGCTATAGCAGTCGATGAATATGATACGGTGTTGATAGGATTTTTTGTTGATGTCAACTAGGCTAGTTGGGACTCTAAATATGCTTGAAAATCTTGTAAAACATGGAAGCCAACCTCTCTTCGTGTACGTTCCAAATATCAATCACATGGTGATTGTCTTCTCCATCCATTGTATGGCTTTGGTATCTTGGGAGTGAAGAAGGATGACAGAGGACCAGTAGCAGTAAGCACCATGGTCAGAGGACCAGTAGCAGTAAGCACCATGGTCTGCAATTTTTCTCCTGTGGCATGGGGAGAGATAATGAGGAAGAATGAAAAATAAAGGGTCAAAATGGTAATTTCCGTAAGTTAGGTTATAATGTGGCATTGCATATGCTGACTTGGAATGTGATTTGGATTATTTTGGATGATGCATCACGCCAAGGAAGCACAAAATAGATGGAGGATTAACGGACTCTAACAATAGGGACTTATTTACAAATGTTTGGAAACTATAAGGGCTAACTTGCATGAAAATAAACTATATGAACTGAGTTACAAACTGAGTAAAATTACAGGGACCAAAAGTATATTTTAAATATTTCTTTTCAAATTAACTATATTATATTTAAATTTAAAAATATTATATTTATTTTTTAAAAATTACAAAAATTTTCATTTTCAAATTAATTATATTTATAGAATATAATCTTATAAAATATAAAAATATGATAAAATGTAGTTATTTATACTAAAAAAAATAATTTTTGTAAGAAAATTATAAAAAATAAACGGATTGTCTAGTTAAACAAGCTAATCCATTTTAAACTTCCTTAATTCCTTCAACTTAAGACTAACCATTTTATAAGTGAGTTACGGGCCATTTTTACAATCAATATAAAATATATAAAACATAAAGAATTAAAATAAAAAGATAAAGAGTAAGAGTATCATTTTTATTTTGAATTTTTGTGTTTTGTATAGAAGACAAATAATGGAATGGATTCCCAGCAGAGTTTGGTAGTTTATGATTATAGGCGGTGGGACGGTGGATGGTGACGACCCCGACCGAGAAACATTAACAAACAAAATTGATGGTCTGTGCATTCAATATCATTGTGTTTTAAGACTTCAATTTGCCATTCATGTGAATTCAATTCCATAATCAAAGCTACCCTACTAGTTTTAACCTTCTAGCATTAGCAATGAAATCGAACGGAGTCACTGATTTTGATAGTGGCGTGGTAATATTAATATGATATGGAAATTGAATTTTATTTAATTAAAAAGAGACAATAGTCACTCAAGCGTTTTCTTTTCAATATTTTAAAATACAAAATAGACAAGAACAAAGAGTGCAGCATATCAAAGTTTCTTCTAAGCAAACTAATGGGCTCAAGAACTGAACACTTATGGGCCCAAATTAAAGAGCAGCATATCAGAATTTGTTTGAGAGAGTTTTTGATAGAGTGGGTTGCTCTATCTCTGGGTTGTTTCCCCTTCCAGCGCGTATTGGGCTTGGATCATACTATGCTGTCTCGTTGGTTCGACTAGCTTGTCCACTTTTTATATGTATTGACCCGAAAAAAAAAAAATCTTTGATATAAAATATAAAATAACTAAGGGTGTGTTTATAAAAAATAACTGATAAATTAGTTAAAAGTTAAAAATTTATAAGCTAACTTATTAAATTAGAAATGTTTAATAAAAGTAATTGTTAAAATAGTTGAAAAGTGTAAAATGACATAAACTGATATATATTTTATAATCTTAAAATAAAACAAATAAATATATATTTTTTGTTTTTTAATTAAATTAATGTAAATTATTATATGTATAAATTAATTAAATATATATATTTTTATTATCTTATCTATAAATACATTTTATATTATATAATATATTTTATTATTTTTCTTATATATATATATGACTGAAGAACAAGCATGATTGACAGTGGACGGCAAAGATGAGGACAGATGGCAACAAATAGCGACGGACGACCATCATCCACAACTAAGGATGCAAAAGCCAGTGGAGAGAAAGATTGACTATATTTTGAGAAATTTGGAAATGACGGACGATGGACACAGAGGATGGTGAGAAAAGGATGACAGATCGATGTCAGAGGAGGACATAAGATGATGGACAGTGACAAAGGACAATAGACGACCACCAGTGGTGATCGACGACCACCAGTGGTGATCGACGACCACTAGAAGTCAGTAGAGAGGAACCACGACAGTTTGACTGCATTTTGAGCATCAAGAATATAATAAAAATATTTATAAAATAACAAGTATAAAAATAAAAGAAACGTATAGAAACTATAAACTATAAATTATAATCTATTCAAATTAGTGTTTCAAAATAAATTATAAGTTACTAAAATAAATTTATTTACTAAATATTTCTAATAAATTTATAAGTTAATTAAATAAATTATAAGTTAGTCAAAGTTATAAATTTTTTTTTATCTTATCAAACATACCTAAATGAAGAAGGAAAGATGAATAATTTAAAATCGTTGACTTGTTTTGTGAATTAAGTTTGTAATTGACAAAGGACCTTCTGCCAGTATCTTTTTTTTTATTATTATTTTTTAATTACGGGCATCTCGTTATTTTGACACCAATAATGTGAAAGTATTATTCTTGCAAACCTGTCTCATTTATCTTAAATTAGTTATATATATATATATATATATATAAATTTCTCGGATCCGACAAAAAGGGATTTTTTTTTTCCTACAGATAATGAGACTGATGTTGTACAATGCCCACCACCCAGTGAGTGGAGTCCTCTCCAATATCAGGGAGTCTCATACTTTTTAACAATAATTTTTATTGTTCTTAAAATTTATAGCAACAGTTTTACAATAATAAAAATTGTTGCTATAAGTTTTAGCAATAAAAAAATATTGCTAAAAAACGTATGGGACTCAAGATACCTTTCGCAAAAGAAACCATGAGATTCTACACTAACCTCAAGTGTAATTATAAGTGCGTGAACCCGAATAATCAATAAAATAACTGAGCCATTTTTTTATTAAAAAAAGATTTGTCTGTGTTTATTTGGAAAATAGTAAAAAAACTTGATTTTATACAAATCAAAAGTTAAGTAAATCGAGTTGACGTTATTTTATGACAAAATGTTAAAATAGAATCAATTTTGTAAAATTTGGTTTGTTCCTATAATTTTATTAAAAAATAATTTAAGTCTCTATAGTTTGAAAATAATTAATTTAATTTATATAATTTTTAAAATCATTAAATACGTTCATATAGTTAGTTTTTGGTTAGTCAACTGTTAGTTAACGTTGACTGAGATGTTGATGTCAATATTAAAATCTATGTTAGCGTTAACTGTATATTACTTATACTAACGTGAACTATTCAAAAAAAAAATTTAGTTTACTCATTTAGGTCTTTGGTCAAAATTTTTATTTTATTTAATTTTTGACATAAACTCGTCTTCTACTTCATCTAGGTCCCTAGTTTAAGAATATATTTTTTATTTGTCAAAATTATCCCCTACAAACTTTTCAGTCTTTTCACTTTAGTCCCTATTCTTCACTTTCATATTTTTTCTCATGGTTTGGTTCTTTAAATCAATCTATAATTTTATTTTTAGTCATAATATGATTTAATCTATCATTCATATCCATGAACAATACAAGAATTGAATTAAAATTCAAGTTTCAAAGCTTATATTTTATTCACTAAGGTCCTTGGTCAAAATTTTTTTTGTTCAATTTTTTATATAAACTCGTCTTCTATTTCTTCTAGGTCCCTAGTTTAAGAATATATTTTTTTATTTGTCAAAATCATCCCCTACAAACTTTTTAGTTGTTCATTTTAGTTCATGTTCTTCACTTTCATATTTTTTTCTCACTGTTTGGTCCTTCAAATCAGTCCATAATTTCATTTTTAGTCACAATATAATTAGATATATCATTTCTATCCAAAAACAATACAGTTTAGCATTCAATCTATCATTTATACCTAAGTGAAATAAAGGTAAACTTTGAAACTTGAATTTTAGTTCATTTCTTGTATTATTCTTGGGTATGAATGATAGATTGAATCATATCATAACTAAAATTTAAATTATGAACTGATTTGAAGGACCAAATCGTGATAAAAAAATATGAAAGTGAAGAACCGGGACTAAAATGAACAAAATGAAAAGTTTGCAAGGAATATTTTAACAAATAAAAAATATATTCTTAAAGTATGAACCTAAGTAGAAGATGAGTTTATATCAAAAATTGGACAAAAGAAAAATTTTAACTAATGACCTAAATGAATAAATTAAAACTTTTTTTTGTTAGTTCACGTTAGCATAAGTGGTACACAGTTAGCGTTGACATAAATTTTAATATTAACATCAGTATCATAGTCAGCATTGACTAAACAAAAACTAACTACAGGATATATTTTATAATTTTGAAAACTAAAGGGACTAACTTCATTATTTTCAAACTATAGGAACTACAATAATTTTTTAATGAAATTTAGGAATCTCAAGTATATTTAAACATTTAAACTTGAAATCAAATCTCATTTAGTTATCACAAAACTTTAATTTTAAAACAAAACCTTAGTTTTGAAACTTCTCACTAGTTTCTCAAACATGTATTTTGATAAATATATTAACCTAACTAATAAATGTTGACATGTTTCCCTAATTATTTTTTTCTTTTAAAAAAAAATTCTCCAAAAACAAGCATATAACCTCGCTATATTCGGCGTAAACGATCTCCCCTTGCCAAGTTTAATGCTTTCGTTATGATCACTCACTGTTTATTTTATCGATCAAAAGACTAACGCATTTTGAATATTCTGCATCGATATCTTAAGAGACCCTAAGAGCGTAGGGTCTTTAAAAATAGAGACTAGAGTACTTGGTAGATGAACTATTCAGTTCAAAACCAGCAAAGATGTATCAGTGTGACAGAAAAGGACATAAAATATGAAGCACTGGTTTTACTTATTAGAACAATATTCCTATATACCATGCAACGAATTGAGAACAAAAGACACCACAAATATGAGTATATTGGGTAGTGTCATAGGGTAGCTAGCTAGCTAGGAAGCACGGACACCTTAACCAACTTGGAACTTGATGTTTATGCATGTGGTGGTCATGATGGTGGGGCACCAAACATTTCTAAGCACACACTCATGACACTACAGTGTTTTGTACCCAACCCCATGTGTCTAATTAAATCATAATCCCATCATTTTTCTATCAAATATCTATACCTATCATTATTATTATTAAGTATATGTTAAATATTGAAGCATATGGTCGCTCAACTAGTGGTTATATATATATATATATACACACATTCAATCATTCATATAACAAATTGGCTTCAGTACTATCCCAGCGCACAGGTCGATCGTTTACTATACTAATTTATTTGTCACCAACTACTACTTAGAATATACATGTCATCTGATTATTTGTGGTTTAAAAAAAGTGATTTGATTATATATCTGTGGTTTCTTGAAGAGACTCCACCACAAAAATATTAATATAGATTGACTTGCTCATTCACGTACGTAATTATCTTTGAATTTATTTATTGGAGGCAAATAAACAACAACTACATAAGTTCAAGAACTTCAAGCTCAACAGCTGTAATGCATGGATAGGCTTCATTTTTTGCATTTTCAATCTGGAGAGAGCCCCACATGTAACAAAAATTAGTGGCCTTATATATGTGTTCTATTGTATATGAATTAATTTATTGTTGCCAATCCTCCACTTCAACACCACCATATACAGGTTTTCAACTTCATCCAACTAGCTTGGATATTAAAAATAAAAGACGAATGTGTGTGTGTGTGTATATAATATAATCAATAAATTAACTCTTAACCAGTGGCTGAAGCCCATTAATTGCAAGTGAGTCATGCAAAACCAGAACATGGATTTGTAGTGGCAAGATATCTACAGAGTAGAGTCTTCATTATTGTGGTTATAGGAAGAATTAGAGGACCTTGCTTGCTAATCTTTGTAGCCATATTGTTAGGTTTTGGCTACGATCGAATATTAAAAGTATACTAGTGTAGTGTCTTTTTTGATATGGTATACTCTTATTATTATTTGACTTTTTAAAGTAGTACATTCTCTAATAGTTTCAGATTTGCTGAATATCAATTAGTTCAAAACACATTTATATATAACCAAAATTGAAATGAGTTAAATTATCTAATGAGTATAAAACCCATCTGCAACTTGCAACCTTGCGATTATACTAATGTCATCCCAAACCATGACATAGATTTATTCTAGCTAAAACTTTCATATATCAAAGTGGTGAAAGGGGCTACAAAATCAGTTTTGCCAAATATGTAATAATTACGATAGGTACAAACTATTTTAATATAAAACTTTTTGGTATATATATCTTAGTTATTAAATTAATGAAGTTTTAGTTTTTTATTATAGCGTTTCTTGTGTTAATTATAATGATTTGCAATGTCATATGATTATCTCTTAACAGGATAAGATACGTGAACATTTGTTTCGATGATATAACTAGTTATAGTGTGTTTTATCAGCATATTTATCTTCAATAAACATCCATCTAGGCAATTTTATTAGTCCAGGATTCGTGTATATGTAGATTCATTGACTTTAGTATTTGAATATATGTATATAAATACGTAGTCAAAGTGTCAAACATCTGAAGCCCATTGCCTAATTAATTGTCAGGTATGTGTGAGCGCTCGCGTGTGCATCGATCATTTGGGTTCATCCACATAAGAGATTAAATGAGCATCCACATCAATCAGTCATCTTTTCTTGCATACTTAATTTTGAAATTAATTACACATGCACAAATATTTATAATTAATTAAAAAATCAAATGTCATAGAGAGTAGAGACAAACAAGCGATATATATATATATATATATATATGCAAATTGCTAGTACACCGAACTAAGATTCTAATCTTGTTAATGTCAAAGGAGTTAAAATCGATTTTTTGACATTTGAATTCCGAGAATTTTTCTTCGTGAACTTTCTATGCCATTGATAAAATTTGCTTTGAATAATGCACTAATTTAGATCATGTGCATGACGTGGCCCTAATCGATGCCCTGAATAGCCTAAATACTGGTTACGTTACTGTCAATCTTGAAGAAGTACATAACACTGATATATAACAAATATGCTACTCTGATAATATTTTTAATTTTTCACAGTTCTGAACATTGGACATAATTGAATGAGGAGAACAAAAAAAGAAGAAAAAAATGAGACATTAATTAGTAAAATGAGAGAAAGATATGAGTATATGACAGTATTTTAATTTGCTAGAACTTATCTAAATCCGTCCGCAGATACAAGAGACAACCTATATTTGGTGCCAGCTTTTGAACGAATAAGTCCAAACCCTAGAAGACAATTGGTATAGCTAAGGATACAAATAAGTTGTTGTGAAACTTACATAAGATCGGCGAATTGTAGTTCATTTTGCTGGTCATTTCCATTTCTTAAGATATTATTTATTTGATATTGATGATGATGAACTCTATTACGTACGTACGTATATAACTTGATCAACATGACACCCATCCATCTAACAGGCAAAACGTCAAGGAAGGAGAGATCTATTGCAATTTTCAACGGGCTAGCCATTCAAATTTAAGAGATAAAATCATAAATTTGCTAGCTATATACATCACTCAACTTATCTATCAAATGTCCCATAAAATTGGGTAATTGATAAAGTTATCATGCATTAATCGAACAAGAAATCAGTTAGTGAGAATAATGGTTGAATAAATCCAATTTTATATAATGGGTTCATAATTGATATAAAGCGCTTGTGTCTCGGTCCATTTTAACCACCGAATTAATGATTTATTAATTCTTTCAAACCAGCAAACTAAGCTCTTTGAACTTTGAAGTAGTCGAATTTGGTTCAACAGGAATTGTTCAACCACAACGAAAAAGGAATAGATTGTTAATGTCTAAGTACATAATTTTGAATCATTATATATTTAGCACATACATGAATGTTAAATCATGCACATACAGAAGTAAAAATATTCAAATTAAAAGAAAATCTCACCTACCCATTAATAACACATGCTGCTGGGCTGCTACCAATAGCAATAGAGAGCGCAGCCAGATGCAAAACATGTATATTTTGATCCACAGGAAATTAATACAACACGTGTGGAAAGTGATTAAGTGAATGTACGTGGAAATGAAACATTTGTGATTTTGGATGATTTATTAGTCGAAACCGCTGCTAACCTTTAGAAAATAAAAGGAAAGAAAAAAGTGAAAAGAGATTTATTATATATATATATATATAAATGATAATTGCAGAATCTAATATACCTGACTTTTGAACATGCATAGACCGACCACCCCTTTTCAAGTTTGGCTCCGCTCTCCCTTCCAGTACCTAGCAGCCTTGCCATATTCCTTCTAATATATAAAAATATATTGTGTAGAATGAGCAGAAATTAGGTGAAAATTTAATAATAATGGATAAGACATGAAAATAGGGATGAGGGTAGGTCAGGGGAAAGAGACAAAAGCATTAGGGTTGAACAGAAGATTATAGACAGAAGATGGTGTGCGTTTTGTGATGTGTCCCTACGTGTTTGTTCACCGTTCCTCTCACTCTGACTCAACTTTTGTCAACGCTATTTTGTTTTATCAAATGCAAGCAATCCTTGCTCTTCATTCCCAAACCTCATCCTGGTTTCTCAAAAACTTGCCACTGTTCATGTCCTGCCTCTCCTTTTTCCTTCTTCCCCACTTCCCTATATATATACATACATATGAAGTCCTCTCCTACACACATAACATTAATCCCAAGCTCTTCCCTTTTCATTTAATATATATCATCCTCATTCAAGGTAGTTTGATTTTTCCCCTCCCCCCAATGAAACACCACATTTTGATCTCTCATCTCTCCCCCCCACTTGCACCAGCCACAGACTATAGAAAAATAATGTTTAATTAATTTAATTAGAATATAGATTAAATTTATGTGCAAGTTGTAGGGTTATTTACATATATATAAGGTATCATGAGGTTTGCTTAGTTGTATATGGTGTTTAATTAGTTGCAGAGGTTAGTTATAATATGGCTCCTGCAATGGCAATAGCTGAGAGGAGCGAGGAGGATACAGCAGAAAGGGAATACCAGAAAGGAGTGAAGCTGCTGTTTGAGAAGGGCGTAAATAAGGTACCAAAGAAGTACGTATTCCCTGCTTCTGAGAGACCAAATACTACGAATACGGAAGAATATACACGACTGGGGAACAAACAGAATCTTCAACTACCCATAATTGATTTTGGTGATCTGGTTGGTCCCAACAGGCCCCAGCTGCTTCAATCGCTTGCCTATGCCTGTCAACACTACGGATTTTTCCAGGTCGGTATAGAGTATAGAGTATAGAGTAATCAATGATCTGTTGAGTGTTGAATATATAATCTGATTATGGCTATATATGCAGGTGGTGAATCATGGGGTGGGAGAAGGAGTGATAAGGAAGACGATAGGAGTGGGTGAGAGGTTCTTCAATCTTCCATTCGAGGAAAGAGCGAAGCACATGATATCGGACGTGAGGGCCCCAGTTCGATACGGTACCAGCTTCAGCCAAACCAGAGACTCTGTGTTCTGTTGGAGAGACTTCTTGAAGCTTCAGTGCCATCCCTTGCCTCATTTCCTCTCTCATTGCCCTTCTTCCCCAATGGACTTACGGTAATTGATTCATACTCTCCCATTCACCCAATTAATTAATTCTTCTATTCTTCTTTCTCTCTCTCTCTCTCTCTGCCTGCACTACGTACATTTTTATACTCCTAATCCATCTATTGGATCTAATTGGTTGTCTATTTAGTCCCACATTTCCACTCACGCCATTACTTTAATGCTCCTTTCTGATTATGTCCACCACTCACGCTATGCATATACATGACACAAGGACCAATCATCATTGCTTTCTCTATTTTTTTTTTACTGTTAATTAATGATCTTGTGTGCGCCATATATGTTTTATAATATTATATCAGAGAAGTGGTGTGTGCCTACGCACAAGAAACCAAATGCTTGTTCCTGACGTTAATGGAGGCCATCCTAGAGAGTCTAGGAATTGTGGAAGCCAACCAGGAGGCCGAAAAGAAGGACATTCTTAAAGACTTTGACGATGGGAGCCAGATAATAGTGGTCAATTACTATCCACCGTGTCCCGAGCCAGACCTAACCCTAGGAATGCCTCCTCACTCTGACTATGGCTTCCTCACCCTTCTCCTCCAAGACGAGGTCGAGGGCTTACAGATCCATTTTCAAGATCAATGGCTCACTGTTGATCCCATTCCTAACGCCTTTGTTGTTAACGTTGGTGATCACCTAGAGGTGGGTGTTAACTCTATGGTATATTTTTTGTCACACAGGATTCGAACCCTTTCTTTTAATTCACACTACCCACTTCCATGACACTTAGTTACAACTTCTATAGTTTCATGGTATATTCATTTTGAACAAAAAAATCATTTTTATTTCTAAACTTTTAACTTAAATTTTAATTTTTGTTTCTAAGTTCAATATGGCCTAAAGTGTTAACAAAATGACAAAATTGTCAAACTTAGACCCACTTGTCCAATTAAGCTCATTCAGATTTGATATACACTTAAAATAACAAATTGCTAACTCCCAATGATTGAAAATGAAAGAAAGAGGGGTAATTGTATCATTTCAAGTGTATATCTAATTAATGTAGACACATTTAACTGGACAATCAAACGGTGTGGGGTTTAAAGATAAAATTAAAATTAATTAAAAAAATATAAGATAAAATTGATACAGAATAAAATTTTAAGATAAAATTAAAAATTAAGTCAAAATTCAGGAACAAAAATGATATATTTTCGTCTTAATTTAATGCATGAATATACTGCTAATTTTAATTTGATGGGAACAGATATACAGTAACGGGAAGTACAAGAGCGTGTTGCACAGGGTACTGGTGAACAGTGAGAAGAGTAGAATATCGGTGGCTTCACTGCACAGCCTGCCGTCGGAGTGCGTGGTGAGACCGTCACCAAAAGTAATTGACGAAAAGAATCCGAAGCGTTATAAAGACACAGATTTCAGTAGTTTTCTGGAGTATCTTTCAACCAGAGATCCCAAGAGGAAGGATTTCCTAGACTCTAGGAAATTGACTAATTAGGAGCAAAGCAATTAAATTGTGATTAACCAAGAATCTGGAAATATAAAAATGGAGCACGGGCTACTTTGACTTTGTTCATGTGTGTAAACTATGTATGTCAAATCATGGTTTGGTTGTAACCCCTTTGAATGTCTCTTTTTCTTTGGCTTTATATTCCGGTGTATACAACAAACACTAGAACCCTCCAGGTTAATTACCCTACTGTGTAATAGAAAATTTTGGCTATGTTTATGATATATATATATATATATATATATATATATATATATATATATTTTAAGAAAATGTATAATTTGGTAGACATGGATTTTCTTTTTGGAGATGATCGATGATAGCTAGTATCGTAATTCAGCTTAAATTCATAAATTCCATCTCGTGATCGACTAGTAAAATGCAGTAATGCGACTTTATATATAGCTTTGGTCTTTAATTAATTATCTTCCCTTTCCCTATTCTCTTCATCACCAGATTAATTAATAATAATATTATCACTCATTTCGAAGTATCTTGCTGTTTACATATATCTTTTTTTTCTCTTTGTTTTTTGTGTTCACCTTAATACATAATGAATCACTGTAGGATATGCTCTTTTTGAATGCGCGTGTATAAATTAATCAAATATTAGTTTGCGTACGGATTGCACTACGTACGAAGCAAATGCTGCAATTATATATACCCAAACTCGGCATGCATATATAGTCTCACAAAGAAGGATTTATATGTAGTTCTTCTTTCTAAATTTTTTGCTTTGTTCTGTTCTTCTGTGTTCCTTTGAGATAATTTTATATGCAAGTACGTGGTCGCTATATATGCCTAAATATCAAGTAATGTATAGAAAGCGATTACTATAAAAATATATGAAGAGTTAATGCCCCGAATTAAAGTCCTTCCACTAGATTTTTATTTCTTTAGTAATTAGTAGGTAGTTTAAATATAAAAGAATTGACCAACGAAAGAGTTGGATCTACAAAATAATGAATTAAAGTTCAAATTTTTATTGAAAGAGATACTTGTATTTAACATTAACAATATTTCGAGTAAGAGAGTTTTTAGTAACAGATTATATATGCTTTGCATATATAATTAGCAATGTAATACTGTTGTGTTGGGTAACTGAAATACTGAATGCTATTACGAAAAATTATTACATGTTGCAGTTAATGCCATACTTGAAAAATTATATCATCCAGAAAGGATAGAGAAAGAGTAGCTCAAAAATTTTGCTTTTAGGGGCGTTTAAGTTAGAGAACTTTAAAAACTGCGTGGGCATGCGTTCAAATAATTTCTTGTTGAGTCAGTAGTCAATAATAAGATTAGAAATGAGGATGCTTTTAGACTTTTTGCATGGATCTGATGCAAAAGAGAAGGAAAGAAAATATTAAACAATGAATGGAAAAGCTGAAAGATCGGATAAATAAAGCACAGTGGAAGAGTGCAGATTACGGATTACCAGAGAATATAAATAAATTACCGTCAAACATCTTTGAATGCAACGTGAAATTCGCGAAGTTTTGAAATTCCAAAGTCCAAACTCGAGAAATTCAAGAAACATGTATTTTAAGACTCCAATTTCCAGGTCTAAAGTCTAGAGTGATTAAGAATCCATCCAATATGGTTGCTTTATGTTACGTGCCAAATTAAATTGACTAAGACCAAGCTAGCCTTACACAATTCAATAATGACCTCATATGATGAATCTCCTCACACTTACGGCGTTGGATGATATGAGAAATAACCGTATAAAAATGAATCTCCTCACACTTACGGCGTTGGATGATATGAGAAATAACCGTATAAAAATGGGTCAAAATTAATGGGTTGATCTGTGATCACCCGTAAATAAGTAGTTTTAAACATATTATTTTAAATTTGTTTAAAAATGAGCTTAAATGGATTGGTCTTTTTAACTTGCCGGCTAAACTGTTAAAGCACGCGAGCCAGTTCGTTTAATTTTTTTTATTTTTTACAAAAATTATATTATTTAATATAAATAATTTACTTTATCATACTTTTATATTTTATAAATCTTATATTCAATAAATATAGTAATTTTGGATATGAAAATTTTTGTAATTTTTTTAAAAGTAAATATAAAAATTTCAAATTTAAATATAATATAGTTAATTAAAAATATATAAAAAATTAAATTATTAGTTATTTAAAAATATTAAAAAATAATGTTTTTACATATATGAATTGTATTTTAATAAAAAAATTATTGAATTTTTTTACAAAATAATGGTAATATTATTTAAATATAAATAATATATATATATATATTAAAAAAAATAGTCCGTGGACAAAGACAGACAGCCTTAGTCTTCTATAAAAAAACTAATAGGCTAAACGGGCTAGCCTATTTATTTTTTGACCTCTGATACAGTGCTAAAGAAAAAAGATCCTCAATTAGGCTAAGCCTTTTTGTTTTTTTAATGACGCACAGTGGGGGGGTAACAACCTTGGGCCGGACCCTTAAACGGTCAAAGCCCACGCTTGCGGCAATAATCAACGCTCACCTTGGTTTTTCTTTCCGTTTTGTTATACCCAGGCCCAACCCAATTCAAAGCGAGATAGTGGGCAGCAGGTGGCCCAGTGAAGAAAGATGCAATTTACTCATCTGGTTCTCCCCAAGCCCAACCTCTTGCCTAAATAAAATCTACATTTCTGACAACGTTTTCAGATAATTAATACAAGCTCAAGATATGGGGTAGTTAATAAGCCCCTATGCGATAAATTGGGAATAGTACAAAATGGAGCATCAAAGATAATTAATATTTAATACTCTATCACTCGTATTATATATTTTTTATCATATGTTTAGGACGAAACATAATATTAAGTTTGTGTAAAATAAATATCTGTAATTTATACATATATATAAATATATATTTTCACCCTCTATTATGCTTATGAAAACTGTATCAAAAATTTAAGTGAATTAAGCGTATATTATAACTAATATTTGTCAATTAATACATATAATAAAAATTATAAAAAAATATTAGCACATCATATACATTACTTGAAAAATGAGATACAATAGTGTTTAAAGTTGCTATTGTAACAATAAAAAATACTGCTAAGAGTTATACCAGCCATTTTCTTAACTGCCACTAAAGTCAAAACAATAACTGCTATTATACTCCTGCCCAATATCATTTTATTAGCAAATATTCAATTGTTGATATATAATTATTTTTTTGCTAACATTAGCGCAAATGTTATCTTAGAGTAAAAAATTTGCTAGTAAATCTTACTTTTTATGAAATCAATATATTCTGCTACAGTTTAAAAAAAATATGTTTCTAAATTTTATTTTTGTTTTTAACTACTAATATAAACTAATGAACTATAGCCTTGGTAAAAAAAAATATAGGATTTGATAAATTCATGTTATATGAAATCAATATATTCTGCTACAGTTTAAAAAAATATGTTTCTAAATTTTATTTTTGTTTTTAACTACTAATATAAACTAATGAACTATAGCCTTGGTAAAAAAAAATATAGGATTTGATAAATTCATGTTATAATTCACACCTATAGATATATGGAACTGGGATCCGGTGGTGCTTGGCCTTTAGCAATGGTTAAAACTGTTATCAAAGGTTTTTTTAGCAGTCATTTTAAAATCGTTGGTAAAAATTTTTAAAAAATAAAAATAATAATTTTTAGCAACGATTAAAACCGTTACTAAAAGACAAACATGATACTTGTACAAATACTTAATCGTGTTTCTTTATATATGTGCACAAGCTTCTATCTTTTATAGCACATAGCCTTATATTACTAAATTACGCGATGTGGGGCTTCCAAATTACACAATTAAATTAAGTTTTTTTAGTTTATATTACAACCATTAATCTCTATTTATAAAACTAACTAATGTGATACTTGCTAAAATAGAAAATAAAAACTTTCTTTTTAACTTTAGTAACATTTGTGAGTAGAGCTGTTAAAATGGGCTAAGCCCATTGAACCAGCTCAACCCATCCCTATAAATAGGATGAGATGTGCTAATATTGTTGTGACCCATATTTAATAAGGATTTTTAGTCTAACCTATTTAAGCCTATAGGGCTTAGGTGAGTTGGGACAGACTTGGCCCATGGGCATTTTTCTAATTTAAAAATATTTTAATAAAGAATATTTAAAAATATTAGTACTTTAGGTTTGTAATTTTTTTTTTGTTACTTAAGTCATGAGTTATCAAGATTGTCCAAGTATAAAAAATTAGTCCATAATTTAATGTATATAACTCAACCTAATATTATAATCCAAAAGAGAGGCTTTTAAAATAAAAAATATAATGTCATAATAGCTATATATATATATATATTGTTTTGAATATTTGATTATAGTCTATGTTTCTTTCTCATTAAGCTTCATCGAACAAATATGTCATATATAATATTTTTTTTATTTTGTTATGTATTATGTTTAAATTTATAATATATATTTAAATTATAGTAAAAGTTAATTATTTTTAAATAAAAAAATATGGGCCGGCCCAACCCAGCCTACGGCTCTTAAAGGGCTAGGCTGGACTATAATTTTTAGTATAATTATCACCAAAAGCCCGGCCCAACCCAGCCCATATAGGCTTGGGCTGGCTTGGCCCAAGCTCACCCCATTGACACCTCTACTTGTGAGTTACTAGAATATTATAACACTTGTCCAAAAAAAAAATATATTATAACACTTTCTAGTACTTTCAAAATAAAGCCAGGGGGCCGTTTGATATCCAAGAAAGAGTAGGAATGGAAAAGAAATAGGAAAATGGAAAAGAAGAGAGAATGGAAAAAAGAGAAGGAAAAGGAAAAAAAAACTTGTTTGGTATGCACTGGAAAAGAAAGAAAAAAAATAAGATTATTATATTTTTTTAAAGATAATAAAAATAAATATAAAAATAATTTACTAATTTACCCAAGAGCCCTCAACAGGGCTGGTCGACTAGCTGCCGTAGCCTGGCAGGGTCGGTCGACTGGCTGCCGGTAGCCGGTCGATCGGCTGCCAGGAGCCGATTCTAACCCTCTGGTTCGTCTTGCTTCTCTCATATGTTCTCTTTCTCTCTCTCTCTCTCTCTCTCTCTCTCTCTCTCTCTTTCTCTCTCTCTCTCTCTCATTCTCTACCTCTCAGATTTTGCTCTCTTTCTTGATCTCTTCTCTCGCTAGTTCTCTCTCCCGATATTCTCCCCGTGATTCTTTGCCTCTCTCTTACCATCGACGTCTCAGACTCCCCCTTCAGTCCAACATCTCTGAAGAGACGAGAACATTGCCGGCGTGAAGATTTGGATTTTTTAGCAGAAAGATTTCAAAAATGAAATTAAAGGAAATGTTTCAGTGCATTTGTTAATTTGGTTAATGTTTCTCTTTGGAAGCTTTCAGCTTCTTCCATATCGTCATCGGCAAAGCAGAAGAAAAATGTCACGTCCCAAAATTTGAGCACGTGACCGGCACGGAAAATGAATTTCATTTCACCTCCGTAAGCCTATCTTTCTCTTAAAAATCATACAATTCTTTTTCATGCAACCAAAACGAGTTCTTTATACATACTACAATTACTCACATTACATCACTGAATGAACCTACCCGATTACAGAGATTTCTAGATTTATACAATTTAGAATAAAACTTAACTATTATACCTTTATCCTGAACAAATGAAAAGGTAATTATGGACTAAGGATCCATAATTCCTTGTTCCGATATTTACCTTCAGCTGTCAATTCTGAAAAAAATATCAATAAGAGGGGTATGAGCAAACCACGTGCCCAGTGAGTAGATAACACAATACTATGACAAAATAAAAATCATGCATCATAATGATAACATGCAGCAATCATACGTAGATCGATCATCATATGATATAATATTATTCATAATACTTCACAACAATATCCAAGTGAATCAAATGCATTTCAACAAAATTCAAAATTCACAACAGCAATCGATGAAATCAATTTCACACACAATTCCCGTACCAACCGGATCGTCCAAAATACCTCTGGATCGTTGCCCGCGGCCCCCTGCCGCATCCACCCTTATCGCTCCATTTATATTCTCCACCCTTATAGCTTCACATAGATTTCTCCATGGGGTGCACCACCATGCCTTTCCTTTCCAGTCAAACACAATCACAATCACATATAAAAACATCATCAATCATAATCTTGAGCCACATACACAACTCAGTCATTTACAATTCAAGCCACAACATAATCAATGTGGTTCTAGCAACATAGCATGTATATAACATAACCCATAATATAGAACAATTATTCAACTCGGTTCACATGCCATTCACAATCCATCATATAACCTCCATTCATGGGAAAATAAGAAAATATAATTATATACATTACCAGACACGTTCCACATTTGTTTATGCCTCATCGTTCCACATCATCCTGTTCAAACTTGGATATACAACATATTTCCACTATGATGCAAAAAGTCAATAACAGATATTTAATCATAGCAAGTATTAACCCACTCACCTGGATTTCACGCTCTCGGCACTCCCACTTTGCACTTTGACCATTCCTATTGTAACCAGACAAAAACCATCAGAGTTAAGAAATAGAGAAATTTCCTACCACTACTCTCGACCTTCACTTACTTCTCAAATCATAACTCCTAACTGGTAATTAATATTCAAATGAAACTTATACCATTGGAAACTAGACTTAAACAGCTTTCCAACGATATAAAGTTTGCCCAAAACGGAGTTCGGATGAAGAAGTTATGACCGATTGAAAAATAAACTAAAATTTTCCGGTACACCTAGCGCCTGGGCGCCAACCATGCCTGGCGCTTGGGCGCCAATTCCTTCTTTTTCCCATCTCACCTTGGCGCCTAGCCGCCACGATCGCGACCCCTTCGCGATTTCTCTCAATTTTGGCCCAAATCTGGCCAAATCTTCACCGTTTTTCATGATTTCTTCAATGGAATCTCACCCTTAATGTCTAAGGAGCATTTAGACACCAAAATCACCAATTTTAATGGAGAAACGAAGCTGGAATCTCGATTTTACCTCAAACACTCTTAAAACTAGAAAATAGAGAAAAGCTTAAGAAATAGAAATTTCTACCTCGATTCCTTGCTTTCCCTATGTTGCTTGGCTCCTAGAGGCTCGCTCCGTAGCCCGAGATCCACCCTCCAAAGCCCGGTTGTAGAGTTGGAGTGTAGAGAGAGAAATTAGAGAGAAGGAGAGGAGAGAAAGTGAAGAGAGAGAGAGGAAAGGAGAAAAATGAATAAAAAATAGGTGAGGCCACCTATATACTCGCCCGGGGTGAAATTATCACTTGCTGTGCAATTGACCCTCAGTCAAGACTAGCAAAAGCAAATTCATAAAATCTCACCTCAGGTGTTTCTAAATCCTCGGTGCCCCACAAATTTCCTTATTTCACTTTAGTCCCTCTCAATATCTCAAACTCCACTTTAACCTCGAATCCATCATCTTTTCGGTACCGGACTCATAATTCATTCCCATAAGCTCTATTCTTCTTCTCGGGTTCCTACTTGGTCATTTCTCAAAAGTCCTCTATACTTTCTTTTCTTTTCACTTTAGTCCTTGAGAATTTGTAAAAATTTCCTAAATTAAAAATAAAAATTTCTATTCCCACATTTTCTTCACTAATTCAAAAGGAAAATTTTTCACATAATTAAATTTTTCACTAAACTTCAAATTAGACTTTAAATATTTATAAAAATTCTTGGGATATTACATTCTTCCCCCCTTAAAAGAATTCGGTCCTCCGAATTCAAAACTTACCTCAAGATTGAAGCAAATGCCAATATTTTGTTTATATCTCATTCTCTCTCTTAGAATTTTCACAATCAAGTACAAAATATAACAAGTTCAACATATTTTTATTTCTAATACATAAGTTACAGGCAACAAGCTGAACTTGATTTACAAAACAGATAATTTTAATACGTAAACATTAGATCAAACATCAGCTTTAGGTACAAACAAAAGAAAAGATAAATTAAGAACGAGGAGGCTTTTAAAATGCAGAAGGTGCTCCAGGTCTAGAAGAAGAAGGTGCTTCAGACCTTAAGGATGAAGTTAATCGTTGCAGCCTAGAAAGAGTTTCTGGAGGAAACGTCTGAGAAATTTGGCGAAGTGCAAAAGTCACTCCATTCATACAGTCAATACATCTCGCTTGTTGGTCACGAAAATTTTGAGTTGCAAACATCGAATGTGTATCAACTCTATTCGCCAATTCCCTAAAATGACAGTTCAAAAACTTCTCTTGTTCTGTAAAGAGACGATTTATCAATCTCCCCTGTTCCTCAAAGTGGCGGTTTATCAGTCTTTCCAAGTCCTCCATCTTTTGTCTCATAAGCGCAAGCTCATTATTAGAAGATGTTGCTGTGCTAACATCCTCTAACTCTACTACATCCCTTTTTCTTTTCTTAGCCTCTGGTGACTCTTCCATGGATCTCTTATTCTTATAATTCTCCAGGCTAAGATTTAGGTCCAGCTCTACCTTGCTAGCCTCAAAGTTTAAATTGAAAGGTTTATTGCCGGCCATATTTTTTTGAGCTATAAAGGTTGTACAGAAGGAGAAGTTTGATGCTAGAAAGCTTATAGATATAAACTCTTAGTGTAGTGAGCAGCGTAATGGGGCATCCATTATATATAGACGAAATTTAGGGCTACAAAACCTTTACATCATACTCTAAAGATGACCTACAGACCTTATCCGACGCAATGCCAACGGTCTCTGATAAGCATGCCAGAAAATAACAAAATATAATCAAATACAAAAAATTTCCTCAAAAATTTCGGCTAACTTTTGACTATTGCTCAAATTATTAAACTAATCGCCGCTTCAATTTATGACTTCCTAACTCTGTATTTGTCATATCCAATAATTCTAAATCGAGATATTACTCCATGAACGGGTAGCTTCATATTAACCTTATCTAGGTTTCTAATCCGTGACTTTGCCCTAAGCTTACACATTTTCAAACATACATATTAAAATAAAAACTTCTCACATCTACACATCAAGCGTTCCATAAAGTGAGAGAAAAATTTTACCTTTCACTTGCCTCTACGAGCATATATGTATATATGTATAAACATAGAGATACATCATTATCTATATATATTTTCATCTATTCAAGTTTTTTTTTTTAAAAATTTCAGACTTTTCATTCTTTGAATGTATGTAGAATCATTACATATTATTCCTGGCCATAACAAATAGCCTTCACTCTCTATGCATGAATAACATACATACATATCATATGTATTTAGATACATATAATCACAGTATAATTCAATCAATCATGTATATTATACTTAACTGAAGGCTTTCAAGAACAATACAAGAAAGCATAGAAATACATTTTAGTTCATCGTGAAAACATCCAATACACTCTGTAATGGTTACATTGTCAACTTCCTTCAATTTCAGAAAATGCCAACGAGAGAAATGGAAAAACCAAGTGTAAATCGGCCGCAAATCCACCGAATATTGACTTTCGTGGTTTTGCCATTAATGCGACGCGTTGTTGGTGTGCATGCCTACCCTAAACTCATAGCTTCCAGCTTGCAGAAATCCATAGGTTAAGCGTGTAGAGTGCGGCGAAGAGATATCTTCTTTGTCTCTAAGTTCAAATTTTTCCTCTATAAGAACTGTCCCAACGTTCTCAGTTACCACACCACAAAGAGTAATCATCTCTGAGCCTACAACTTCCCAGCGTTCCTCTCTTCTCATACTCCCACATAAATTTCTAAATTTTTCAAATCATGGCCATAAGGAAGTACATTGATCTCACAGTGGATGCCAAGAGAGAAGAGCTCGACTTAAAGTTAAGTATGGGCAAAGACAAGGGCAAAAGACCTTTTAAAGGGTCTTTAGAGAAGCATATGGAGAAGAAAATGAAGAAGAACGAGGAAGCTGAGGAGACTAGCACGGCCCATACCTCGGAGGACAAAATCGCCTGTCTAGAGCAGGAGGTGAAAAATCTGAAAAAGATGATAGGAGACCTGGAGAAGTTAACTAAACGCAATCATGCAGAAATGACTTCAAGAATAGACAGGTTCTTCTATTGGTCTACCCAGTGCTTCTGCAATCAACAACAAATAAGTGTTGATTGTATGAATGGGATTTACACTACCCTCCGCGACATTGCTCTGTCTCTCGCTCCAAGGAATGGTGGAGGGGTGATGATACAGTACAACCCTCCTAATCCGAGACCACCTCGCTTTTAGATTACTCATGCATGAGTAATTTTTTTTTTTGCAATGTAATCCTTCTGCTTTTAATGCCAGTGGTTTCTTTTATGGGATGGTACTCCAAAAATAGTAATAATAAAATTAAGAAGGATAAAAGAAATCAGTCACACAAAATCAATCATGAATGTAACATATAAAGCCCCATACATACAATTTGATCCGACAGCAACGGAATCAAACAAATAATAACCTTTCCTTTACCAAGACCAAAAGTATAGCCATATCTGTCTAAAACTAAAACTAAAACATAATTCATAAGAAAAGACAAGTCTTGGAGGAAAAGGAAATGAAAACATCCTACAGGACCTTCAATGGAGCCATCTCTCTATAGTCGTGCCCGGGTTCACCACGATAGAGGAGATCCCACTAAGGTTACCTTACTCTGTAATCGGTAGGAGACCTAATCCCAAAGCTCTGATACCAACTTGTCATGTCCCAAAATTTGAGCACGTGACCGGCACGGAAAATGAATTTCATTTCACCTCCGTAAGCCTATCTTTCTCTTAAAAATCATACAATTCTTTTTCATGCAACCAAAACGAGTTCTTTATACATACTACAATTACTCACATTAAATCACTGAATGAACCTACCCGATTACAGAGATTTCTAGATTTATACAACTTAGAATAAAACTTAACTATTATACCTTTATCCTGAACAAATGAAAAGGTAATTATGGACTAAGGATCCATAATTCCTTGTTCCGATATTTACCTTCAGCTGTCAATTCTGAAAAAAAATATCAATAAGAGGGGTATGAGCAAACCACGTGCCCAGTGAGTAGATAACACAATACTATGACAAAATAAAAATCATGCATCATAATGATAACATGCAGCAATCATACGTAGATCGATCATCATATGATATAATATTATTCATAATACTTCACAACAATATCCAAGTGAATCAAATGCATTTCAACAAAATTCAAAATTCACAACAGCAATCGATGAAATCAATTTCACACACAATTTCCGTACCAACCGGGTCGTCCAAAATACCTTTGGATCGTTGCCCGCGGCCCCCGCCGCATCCACCCTTATCGCTCCATTTATATTCTCCACCCTTATAGCTTCACATAGATTTCTCCATGGGGTGCACCACCATGCCTTTTCTTTCTAGTCAAACACAATCACAATCACATATAAAAACATCATCAATCATAATCTTGAGCCACATACACAACTCAGTCATTTACAATTCAAGCCACAACATAATCAATGTGGTTCCAGCAACATAGCATGTATATAACATAACCCATAATATAGAACAATTATTCAACTCGGTTCACATGCCATTCACAATCCATCATATAACCTCCATTCATGGGAAAATAAGAAAATATAATTATATACATTACCAGATACGTTCCACATTTGTTTATGCCTCATCGTTCCACATCATCCTGTTCAAACTTGGATATACAACATATTTCCACTATGATGTAAAAAGTCAATAACAGATATTTAATCATAGCAAGTATTAACCCACTCACCTGGATTTCACGCTCTCGGCACTCCCACTTTGCACTTTGACCATTCCTATTGTAACCAGACAAAAACCATCAGAGTTACGAAATAGAGAAATTTCCTACCACTACTCTCGACCTTCACTTACTTCTCAAATCATAACTCCTAACTGGTAATGAATATTCGAATGAAACTTATACCATTGGAAACTAGACTTAAAGAGCTTTCCAACGATATAAAGTTTGCCCAAAACGGAGTTCGGATGAAGAAGTTATGGCCGATTGAAAAATAAACTAAAATTTTTCGGTACACCTGGCGCCTAGGCGCCACACGTGTCGCCTGTGCGCCAATTCCTTCTTCTTCCCATCTCACCTTGGCGCCTAGCCGCCACGATCGCGACCCCTTCGCGATTTCTCTCAGTTTTGGCCCAAATCTGGCCAAATCTTCACCGTTTTTCATGATTTCTTCCATGGAATCTCACCCTTAATGTCTAAGGAGCATTTAGACACCAAAATCACCAATTTTAATGGAGAAACGAAGCTGGAATCTCGATTTTACCTCAAACACTCTTAAAACTAGAAAATAGAGAAAAGCTTAAGAAATAGAAATTTCTACCTCGATTCCTTGCTTTCCCTATGTTGCTTGGCTCCTAGAGGCTCGCCCCGTAGCCCGAGATCCACCCTCCAAAGCCCGGTTGTAGAGTTGGAGTGTAGAGAGAGAAATTAGAGAGAAGGAGAGGAGAGAAAGTGAAGAGAGAGAGAGGAAAGGAGAAAAATGAATAAAAAATAGGTGAGGCCACCTATATACTCGCCCGGGGTGAAATTATCACTTACTGTGCAATTGACCCTCAGTCAAGACTAGCAAAAGCAAATTCATAAAATCTCACCTCAGGTGTTTCTAAATGCTCGGTGCCCCACAAATTTCCTTATTTCACTTTAGTCCCTCTCAATATCTCAAACTCCACTTTAACCTCGAATCCATCATCTTTTCGGTACCGGACTCATAATTCATTCCCATAAGCTCTATTCTTCTTCTCGGGTTCCTACTTGGTCATTTCTCAAAAGTCCTCTATACTTTCTTTTCTTTTCACTTTAGTCCTTGAGAATTTGTAAAAATTTCCTAAATTAAAAATAAAAATTTCTATTCCCACATTTTCTTCACTAATTCAAAAAGAAAATTTTTCACATAATTAAATTTTTCACTAAACTTCAAATCAGACTTTAAATATTCATAAAAATTCTTGGGATATTACACAAAACAAGGTCGGGAATAAGGTACACAAATCAGATGATAGAAAGGAAATTGCAGGTGCACGAAAAAGGTCAATTTTGGAAGTAACGCGTTCTTTCCATTCCTGGATACGCTTTTCCATTGCCAAATCGATGGAAGAGTTCCATACAAAAATAATAAAAGATGGAATGCCACATTCCCTCTTTCAGCCACTACAGTAAGCATACCAAACAACAGAAAAAAAAACACAGTAATGAAAAGGCGCTTTCCTTTCCCGCTTCTGCGAACATACCAAATGGTCCTTAGTAGTTATCCCAACATTAGAAAAACGTTGTTAGTATATTATATTTTAAGTAAGAATTATTAAATTTGTTAGTAAAAAATTGTTCCCATAGCCTAATTTTTTTGTAGAGATATATGTAGAAATCCATTACATAGTTGACTTGCTAACATCCGCTTCATGACTTCATTTGAATTTGAAAGCACTGAATGATATCAATTTAATTAGAGATTCATCTATTTCACAAAAGGCCAGTAAAATACACGCAAACAAACACAAACAAACTAGTGCTAGGATTATGATTTAAATTTAAGGATGAAGAAAAATACCTTTGAAATAAAGTATGAAAAGCAGGACGAGTGAGACAATATTGAAATTACGGAGGAGCTTAATGCAGGCTTTAGAATTGATTGGAGACCATCCTGTATCACTTCAATATTGTTAATAAGAAGTACATATTATTTGATTATTTGTGGTTAAATTAAAGGAAACCCGCATGCGGGAATGGATCAGTTACAAACACTTAGAGGTTTCAGTTCTTTATTAGTCATGGTTTTAACTGTGGTTAATTTAAACCATGGTTAAAATTTATATTTAGTCACGATTTATAAATAAAACTGTGACTAACAAAGAGTTTGAGCCTCTAAGTGTCTGTACATGATTCTGATCCACCCGCATGCACCTCAAGCTTAAAATCACTCGGATTTCCTTCTCTCTTTCTTTCTCTCTCTCTAACTCTACAAATGAGATGAGATAAACCAATAATTTAATAATTTATTTTAAAAAAAGACTTTTAACTTGATCCATCAAAACCTTTAGAGGTTAGATAAGTTGGAGTAGACAAGTCATGTGGGCTTTCTATTTCTTATTTTTATTTTTTATATTTTAAGCTTTAGTCTATTTTTTAAAGAAGTTTAGTTTTATTTTTTAGAGTTTCATAGTTCTAAAATCTAATTTTTATCGTTCAAAATAATTAAAATTACATTTAGAAAAATGGCCTATTTTGAAGTTTAATATATTTTTTAAGAGTTTAATTTAATTTTTTAAAATTTGATTGTTTCAATATCTAATTTTTATTATTAAAATAATTGAAAGTGCATTTTTAGACAAAATAAATAAGTACAGTTAAATTGATCATAATTTTTTTAACTATATATGAATTATACAGAGTCCGTGTGCTCACAATAAACATTGCAATGTCTGACAACATGCAAATGACCAACTCCCATGTTACAATTTAGACTCTTTAGATCGCAGCCCTTCCATAGCGAATGCACAGTAAATTTGATTAAAAATAATTAGATATAAATAAACCTACTTAACATAGCTTCAACCCAACGTCATGACTGATCGATGAGGTTGAAATTAATTAGAAGGTATAATGACTGTTTCATTATGTGCGCGTATATATATATATATATATATATATATATATATATGTTCCTGCACACATATTGACAAACTCAATTTGCCTCCAATGCGTAGAAATAATTTAAAAGTTGTTGGATTAATTTAATCTAATAGTTTTTATTTATCTAGTAATTTTTTAATCTTTTAATTTTTTTGCAAGTATCAATTAATTTAATGATAATTGTAAGTATAATAATAAATATAAAATAATAATTATAATTATTCTTAAAAAATTAGATGAATAAGAGTCCTAAAATTAATATACAATTATCACATAACCTCCCATGCGCAGACTAGCTGATTCCCACATTGACAGTGACCAAAGGCAGGATAAAAGATTTTACCAATTAAACATTCCGACACGCCTTGGACAAAAATTAGATATATCTTTTTCCAGGCTTTTCTATGTTAATTATTTTTTATGAGCTCTTCATATCAAATGGAACAATTTTATAATGTAAATATTGTACTTGTTCATCTCCTAAAGCCGTTTTGTTTTACAGTCTTTTTTAATATACAATCAAAATTCCAAGTCAATTCTTTTAAGCTGCGCATTATTCATATTAATGACCGTTTCCACTGCAACGGGCCAAATTGTGTAGAGACAAAAATTAATATCGTTAACCATGGAATTCAACAAAGCTCTATAACCATTTTATATTCTTCTCTGCTATTTCTACATCGAATATTTCCATAAGTTCCTTCAACTAAATCGATATTACCACAGGGTATAATATTTAAAGAAAAATCAATATTTATTATTGTACTGAACTAGATTTGTGAGATGCGCTGATGACAGCAAAGCCGGCGATCCAAGGCTAACTATGCATAAATAAAAAATATATATGTTTTGTTGCAAATTATTTAGGTAAAGTAAATATATACCGAGATGGCCATCATTTGCTTGGATGGAACTTTTTTTTTGTCATCCCAAATTATGAATGAACAGAAGCCTCCTCCTAGCTTCTAGTAAAACGTAAACGCACCAAGTCATCATGAATACATATATAGTTATGGCTTGGAGCAAATTAATTAGATATGTTTCTTTAGAACAACATAAAATAATTCATATATGGTTTCTTTTCGAATAACAAATGGACAAACAGGCTTTGTATCAGACCCCTTCGGCTTTTTACTCGGTATTAGATTCACACTTCGCCTATAAAACTTGAAAAACGTTGGGAATAAAAATTTAAAAAGGGAGTAAAATTTTAACACACAATTGAAAATTTCTTGGAAGAAAGTTTCCTCTATTTACCATTACGTACGTCATGATCTCCCTTGTCAATCTATAAAAACCCTTGCATGCACTACCAAATCTCTCACGCCACCACATCAGAGAATTCATAATCTCTGTGCTCGCGCCACACCTGAAATATTTATTAAGTCTATTTCCAAAATTCCAAGTTCCAACGTTTTGTCCCCAAAACCATGAAGCTTCAGCTCCACACCTTCATTCCATGTTTGCTAATACTAATATCAATCATATTACAGTTCTCAACGTCAACCAGTGCTCGTATAGTTGGTAATAATAATACATTTGTATTTTATATGTGTATACTAACTCTTATATATATATATATATATATATATATCCAATATATGATATATATGATAGTGAATACATATATAATTGTGCAGACGATGGAATAGAGTTCAGTTACATAGAAGGAAGCAGGAAAGGGCCTTCAAGGTGGGGTGATCTCAAAGAAGAATGGGCAGCTTGCAAGAATGGAGAAATTCAATCTCCTATTGATTTGTCAAGTCACAAAGTGAATGTGGTATCCAAGTCAATAGACCTCAACAAGACCTATAAGCCTCAAAATGCTACTATCCTCAACAGAGGCCGTGATATTACGGTATAGTACTACTGCTCATCATTTATTCTTCTCTCTACGTTGTCTCTACCATTTAATTATGTATTTACTATATCAAATTTAAATAAGCCCTTAATTAATTAACAATAGTATATATATATCAAGAAATTAATATTCACAATATTGGGTGGATGCAGGTGAATTGGGAGGGTGATGCGGGTTCAATACAAATCAACGGAACTCATTTCTTTCTCCAACAAACCCACTGGCACTCGCCTTCCGAACACACCATCAACGGCAGGAGGTTCATAATTTTTCTAACTATTTCATATTATCTATAAAATTAGCTGATATTCTTTTTAATATTTGTCCTAATTAATTTGTGATTGGTTTTGCAATTAATTAATTGTTAGGTATGACTTGGAGCTGCACATGGTTCATGATATGACACGGCCTGATGGGAAAAACGAGACAGCTGTGGTTACGGTTCTCTACAAGTTTGGTTCTCCTGATCCTTTCATCTCCAAGGTATACACACCATGGATAATATGATTATGTATCAAATATATTAATTATGAAAACAGATGTATATATGAGATGACTGATTTATGTAATTTATAAAATATATTTTTGGGGGGAGGGGGAGGGGGATTTAGATTTTAAGAATAATTAACTCACGTTATATATTTTGGATGCTGGAAATGGAAATATAGTTGGAAAAGTACATAAAGGAGATTGGTGAAGTAGGAGAAGAAAAAAGGTTAGGGGAGATGGATCCTTCAGAAATAAAGCTGAGTGGCAACACCTTCTACAGATACATTGGCTCCCTCACTGCCCCTCCTTGCACTGAAGGTGTCATCTGGAATATTAATTACAAGGTATTTTTATTTATTAGTTAATTAGTTACAATTCTTCTCATGTTATCATCTCTTAATTATTAACCTCAACTTTTGAAATGATGTCATCAGATTAGAACTGTTTCAAAGGAGCAAGTGAAGTTACTCAGTAAAGCAGTCCCATATGTAAGTATAGATATCTAATTAATTCTTGAGACTACGTGTATGTATTACTATTAGTTACACATACAGTTAACCTAATAACTAAATCTAATTGTGTATATGTATCGCAGTATGCGAGGAGGAACGCAAGGCCGTTGCAGCCCCTTAATAAGCGACACATACAACTCTATGTCCCAACCCCAAACAATGAACCTCATTATTAATTAGTTTCCTGTATTCTTTTCTATTCGATTCAATTTACATTTAAATTGTTTTGGTTCATTAATTAAGCTGTTATATTTGTTTTCCCTTCGATTACATCTTGTACACCGATCCATGTGTATTCATTCCACTTGGAACCAAATAAAAGACAGTAAATTAATTGTAAAACTCTGTGGGTTTTTGCCTATTAATTTAATTACTTGTTCTTCTTTATTTCCCACTCTGTTTATTCAAGTTTGGTGTATTAGTTATAAACCAATAGAAGTAAGGTCCTATCATTCACGGATAAACCAAACTAGATTATATTGTGTGACAGTGATATGTGATGAGGATGTATGGCGTTGCTTAATTATAACTGAATTGCATGTGTTAAAATCTTTTTTTTTTTTTAATTGTTGCTAGGAGCTCCTAGGTTTCTTTGGAGGCCAAAAGAAAAGCACGGTGCCAATACCAATCTATATAGTTGGATTATATAAGATACTATAAGCTCTTGGTTAAAAGGCAACTTGACACAAACAATCTTTGAAACTTGAAATTGATTTAATTTAGTTAACACACGCACAGAAGCTATTAACCAACCTCGTTAAATTTATAGTTGAAGTATTAAAATCCAAATTTTAAAATATTTGACTATGACAAAAATTAGTTTGACAAAGCTTTTTCACTTAAGTGGTGGCCAAAAAACCCGTCATATCACTTTTTTTTTGGGGGGCAAAACTAATGGGCTCAAAAGTAAACACTTACGGGTCCAAAGTAAAACGCAATTTTAGCTTACGATTGATTGTAAAAGTCCAAATAAATACGAATTCTGATACAACATGTACAACCTGTCTTATTGATTCAAAACTCTTCAACAAGTATATTGAGTTGTACAAGTAATATAAAAATGAATTAAATATCATCCTACGAAAATTATGAGTGTTAAATACTGATTTCACTTATTCTAAGCTATATAGACAATCATATTCAAATGCTAAGGGTGAAAATAAATTAAATTAAAATACTAGCAATTAATTAAAGTTTAGGTACTAGACCAAAATAAACACATACTAGCAATTAAATAAAATGCAGGTACCAGGCGAAAATAAGCACAAATAAGCTAAAGCAAATGTTGGGAAATTGACAATTATAAAAATGTTAGAGATCCAACTTTGCTAACTTGTCCAACTATGAATTGATGGTTAAACTCTTAACTTTGGTTAAAACTTTGACAAATTAACTCTCTTAATTGAATTTTTTAATTCTTTAGACAAATTCAATTAGAGAAAGACATAAAGTGCAATAGAGTTTTATCAAAATCACACAAGAAATTTATATATTACTATATCAAATTTACTCATGGCAGTGATTTTCATAGGCATGTATTCATATATAAATTTTTTAATTTCCTACATGAATTTTAATTTAATTCTCAAGTGGTCAATTTGAGAAAGTATTAAATATTGTAATAATCTTTCATAAAAAAAAAAAAGAAACTTAGATTATCATCAAAATTCAATCTAAAGAATTCTAGGAAATCTACATTTTTCCCCTAACAAGGAAAACCTCACTACTCAGAAAGGAATTCAGCCATAACCTCAAAAGTCATGAATTTTGACATAAAAATGGAGAAAGACGATGAAGAGATGAAGAAAAGATGAAGAAATTGTGTGTCCAGCCTTCTCCAGTGTCTCTTCAGTTCTTGTCCAGTGTTTTGTGTGTCTTTCATCTTAAAATTGCAGCTTATTTACATAGGGTTTTGGTAAAATGACAAAATTGCCCATTTTTAATTTTTGATGCACAGATGCTATATAACGTTCGATCTAGATGCCTTGGCATTCGATTGCTAATTTTTTTTGTTGTACTAAGATCAATGAGCAGTGCTATGGAATCAGATCTCACTGCTTTGGCATTGCATTGCAGCTTTTTATATCAATTTGTCTAAGCTTTTCCCGTCTTCTTCTTTTCATTAAGTCTGTGAAAACAAAACAAACAACCAAAATAAATCATAAAACTCCAAAAAGAAAATTTACTTTTAATAAGCCATAATATAAATTAATTCTAAGAAAAAATCTTAAAGACAAACTAACTACCTGTGAAATTAAACTTTAAAAATAAAAGACTTAATTAATTCAAAAACAAAAATTTAAAACCTTAATTTTCCTCTATTTCTTAATCATAAATATAGGTTAAATAACTCTGTAATCATGCCTCTGCAAGAATACACAAGAAATATATCTTTGATATAAAATACAAAATTAACAATATGAAGAAGGAAATTAATAATTTAGAACCTTACTGTTGACTTGCTTTATGAATTAAGTTTGTAATTGCCATATGACCTTCTGCTAGTTCTATTACTTGAGAAAAATGTATTTTACTTCTATTAACTTTTTTTAATGTGCAGAAAACCTCCAAAGAACTTTGAAACTCAACAAAGAATTCTTATAAACTTTTTTTTGTGCGGTTTACCTGTTTCGTTAACAAAAATTGTGAAGTTGACTAACGGTTAATGTCATATTAGCTCAAGTTTGTAACGTAATTGACATGGCAAAAATAATGTTATGTCAGTTTTAACCCAAATTTATCATCCAAACCCATAACCTACAACTCATGACCCACATCCCACCCCACATGGTGTCCTCTGTGCCTTACAGTGATTGCACCTCCTCCCTCTACCCTTTTTATTCCTCCTCTTCCTCTTCCTTCTTCGGCACCATTCGTTTGCTGGACCCATCCCCTCTTTTCTCTAATTTCCACCACTTATCCTTTGATTGTGTCATTCTTGGTCGAAGTTTGTCGCTTTCGTATTTGTATTTCAACAATTGGAAGTTTAATTATAGGGCTAATCTGAAGCCCAAAGTTTTAGTTTAGTTTCATTGTGAATTTTAAGATTAATTTGCTTTATGGATCAGTTTTGGCTTTTGCTGAACGAAAATATGGAGTGACCCTCTGTGCTCCAATGTGGGTTCTATTCGACTACTGCTTCAACTTTGATGCCAAAATTTGGGTCTATGGTTTTTCTTATTTTGGGATCAAATCATGTTTATTTGTCTTCTATGTACTGAATTTTATTAAATTCTGCTAGTACAAGTGTATTCGGTTATATGAAGTGAAATCCTTGATAAACAGCATACTAATGGTGCCGAACAAGGAAGAGGAGGAGAAGGAGGAAGAGAAGAGGGTGGGGGGAGGAAGTGCGGTCACTGTAAAGCATAGAGGATGCCATTTGGGGTGGGAGGTCATGGGCTGAGTTATGAATTTCGGTCAAAATTGACATGATATTATTTTTGTCAAGTAAGTAGCTGATGTAACATTAACCGTTAGTTAACTTAACGATTTTTTTTAAAAAAAAAGTTAAACACACAAAAAAAAAATTTTATAGAAATTTTTTTATTGAATTTTAAAATTTATAAAAATTATTTACACATTAAAAAAAGTTAATAGAATAAAATACATTTTTCATCAGATTTTGTTGCTGAGAGATCAACTTCAACTTCTCTGAAGGTCAACCTTTTCCTCTAGTCATTTTATTTTTATCTATGAAACAATACTCAAAAAATTTTTGGGGTGAGGAGGTCAACCTCTGTAAAAATTATCTTTTCTTCATTTTTTTCTTTTATTTCAGCCATTTCGTGATTTTGACACCGAGAATGCAAAAGCCGTATTCTTGCAAACCTTTCTTTATCCTCTTAAATCAATTTGATAATATATATATATATATTAAATTTCTCAGATCCGAGAATAAAGGATCTCTTTTTTTTTTTCACATAAAATGAGAATGACGTTGCACAATGCCCACCATCCAGTCTCTATCTGCAAAAGATACCTTCAGATTGACAGATTCTACGCACTAACCTCAAGATTGAGAACTAGAATCAACCATGGTTTCGAAATGTCTCTCTCTTCATCCTCTTCTCACCCCTGCTGCAATCTTCAGAACCCAAAAGCCCTCTTACATTACCGTCACCACCAAACCCACTAAGCTCCCTCACACCCTCCACCATTCTTCCCTTGAGCTCCCTCTCAGATGCTCCAATTCTCATAACCCCATCATCGAGTTCGAGTTCGAGTTCGAACCTGACCCCACGCTCACCAATGACGACCTCAAACCAACCTTACCCAGCCAACGCCTATTCTCTGGGTTGGAAATGGCCAGCCTCTGGGTGGGGCTGGTCGTGGGTGTCCCTTCCTACTACCTAGCCGGTAGCCTCGTTGACCTTGGGATGGCTTGGTGGCAGGGCATAGCCACCGTGGTCGCAGCCAACATCATCCTTCTAATTCCACTGATCCTCACCGGCCATCCCGGTACCCGGTACGGCATATCCTTCCCTGTTCTTGCTAGATCCTCCTTCGGCATCCACGGGGCTCATATTCCCTGTCTTGTTCGAGCCCTCGTTGGATGTGGGTGGTACGGGATCGAGTCTTGGATCGGTGGCGACGCGATTTTCCTTCTTTTGCCCAATTCAATTAAACAAACTTGGTTATCTCAATCTCTACCTTGGCTTGGTACTTCCCCACTTCAGTTCGCTTGCTTCTTAACCTTCTGGGCTGCACAATTGGTCATTGTGTTGAAGGGAATCGAGGGGATTCGAGAGCTCGAGAAGTACTCTGCTCCTATACTCATTCTCCTCACTTCAAGCCTCCTCGCTTGGTCTTACGTGAAAGCAGGTGGATTCGGCCACATGCTATCCTTGTCCTCTAGGCTCTCCAAATCAGAGTTCTGGTCTCTGTTTTTCCCTTCTCTAACTGCCAACATAAGCTTCTGGGCTACTGTTGCTCTGAACATCCCCGATTTCACTCGTTACTCTAGGTCCCAAACAGATCAAATCATTGGCCAAATTGGGCTTCCCATCTTCATGGGGGCGTTCACATTCGTGGGCCTCGCAGTTACCTCATCCACCAAAGTGATATTCGGGGAAGTAATCTCTAGCCCGGTTCAACTACTTGGTCGAATTGGTGGCTTCACAACAACAATCCTAGCCATTCTTGGGATAAGCCTTGCCACTATCACCACCAACATTGCTGCTAACGTTGTGGCACCTGCGAACGCGCTTGTGAATTTGAGCCCTTCCTGGTTCAGCTTCAGAAGAGGAGCTCTTGTGACGGCGTTGCTTGGGATAGCTTTCCAGCCATGGAAGCTTCTCAAGTCGAGTGAGAGCTTCGTTTACACGTGGTTGCTTGGGTATTCGGCGTTGATGGGTCCTATCGGAGGGATTGTTTTGGCGGATTACTATCTTGTGCGAAGGACAGAGTTGAGTGTTAGAGATTTGTACTCTCCGAGTCCCGACGGGGTCTACTATTACTCAGGGGGGTTTAATTTGGCTGCAATGGCGGCTTTGGTTATCGGGATTTTGCCAGTTCTTCCTGGGTTCTTGCACAAAGTTGGAATTGTGAATTCAGACATTCCTAGGGCTTTTGGTGTCATATACAACAATGCTTGGTTTGTCAGCTTCTTCTCCGCTGGATTCGTGTATTGGGTTCTGTCAAGTTTGAGAAGGAAACCAGATAAGCTGCAAACTCAATAGAAATCATGCTCCCTCCCGCCCAACTTCTGTATCAAAGTTGTAAACACTTTTTTTTTTCTTTTGAGATTAAAGGTGTAACGTTATATGACAGTTTGAATTATAAAAGTGTTATTAACAATTTCAAATAAGATTTTTTTTTTGAAAAATTAATTATTTGGTCCTTGTAGTCCCTATAATTTGGTACCTATATTTTGTAAATGTATTAGATATAGTCTTTATCATTCTGTTTTTTAATAAATATATAAGCTTTGTGCTGTTAAGCTAACAAAGTGTAAATATGACAGTTAATAAGATTAAGATAAATCAAGTTTTGCCACACAAACGCAAGCTTAGAAACACATATGAACAGAAGATTTAGAATCTAAAATCCCTCATTCTTTTATACATGCGAATGAGAGATGAGGGATTTTGACTGAGCAGGGAACATAATGAGTTTTTCCATGGGTTTTGTAAAATGTGTAATACCCCAACAATTTTTATGAATATTTAAAATCTATTTTGAAGTTTATTAAAAAAATTAATTATGTGAAAAATGTGCTTTTTGAATTAGTGAAAAAAATTTGGGAATAGAAATTTCAAAATTTTAATTTGAAAATTTTTTACAAATTCTCATGGACTAAAGTGAAAAGAAAAGAAAATATGGAGTACTTTTGAAAAATGACCAAATAAGAATCTGAGAGGAAGACTAAAGCTTATGAGAATGAATTATGAGTCCGGTACCGAAAAGATGATGAATTCGATATTTAGGAAATTTTTATACATTCTCAAAGACCTAAGTGAACAAATCTTACAAGTTAGAGTGGCTATGAGCAATTTTATCAAAAAAAAATATTAGTGGGGCCCACATACAATCATTAAACATATCCTCATCTCTTCCTCCTGAAGCCCTATGAAGCTCTTTCGTAGAACTTTCATTTCATCTCCTTCATCATCCATTCTTGCCATCTTGCTTGGGGGAAGAAGCCATGGAACCGAAGAGGATTGGTAAGTAGATGTTCTTCTTTTTCTTCCTCCTCTTACAAGAACAAATCCTGGGCTATCAATTTGAACAATTTTTGTATAATATTTCTATGGATGAATTTAAGTGTAGATGTTAATCTAAAAGGTTCCTGAGTGGTTTATAATATTATTGGAACAAGAAATTTGGAGAAAATTAGGAGAAATCCATAGAATTTAGAAATTAAAAAAAAATAGGGTTCTTGATGAAAATTTGAGATTAGAGCTTGGATTATTACTAAAAATTGGGAATTTTGGTGTTAAAACACTCCCTACACATTAAGGATGAAAACCCATGGAAGAAATCAAAAGAAATGTTGTTTTAAATATGATTTTAGGATTTTTGGATGAAAAACACGAAGAACGTCACTGTTCATTCTGGAAATTTTCCAGAAAATTTTCAGAAAATACTGTTCACCGAGAAAATTTTTCCAGATTTTCTCATTACTGTAGTATTGATTCGGTCAACGTTACTGTAGCATTAACTCGGTCAACGTTACTGTAGCATTGACTTAGTCAACGACATTGTAGCTGCGTTGACCGTTGACCGTTATTGTAGCATCACTCTTTCATCTGGACTCCGTTTTGAGTGAAATTTATATCGTTGAAAAGCTCGTTGAGTCTAGTTTCTAATGGTATAAATTTTATCTAGATATTCATTATCAGTTAGAAGTTATGATTTGAGAAGTGAGTGAAGGTCGGAAATAGTGGTAAGAAATTTCTCTATTTGGTAACCCTGATGGTTTTTATCTGGTTACAATAAGAATGGTCAAAGCGCAAGGTGGGAGTGCCGAGAGCGTGAAATCCAAGTGAGTGGGTTAATACTTGCTATGATTAAATATCTTTGTTATTGACTTTTTGCATCATAGTGAAAATATGTTGTATATCCAAGTTTGAAGAGGATGATGTGGGACGATGAGACATAAACAATTGTGGAACTTACCTGGTGATGTATATAATTATATTTTCTTATTTTCTCATGAATGGAGGTTATATGATGGATTGTGAATGGCATGTGAACTGAGTTGAAATGTGTCATACTCTGATTATTGAGTTCATTCATGCGCGGATAGTTGAAGTATGTTATTGTTGAATAATTGTTCTATATTATGGGCTATGTTGTATACATGCTATGTTGCTGGAACCATATTGATTATGTTGTGACTTGAATTGTAAATGACTGAGTTGTGTATGTAGCTGATGATTATGATTGAGAATGCTCTTAGATGTGATTGTGATTGTGTTTGACTAGAAAGGAAAGGCATGGCGGTGCACCCCATGGAGAAATCTATGTGAAGCTATAAGGGTGGAGAATATAAATGGAGCGATAAGGGTAGATGCAGCGGGGGCCGTGGGCAACGATCCAGAGGTACCCTGTACGACCCAGTTGGTACGGGAAATGTGTGAAATTGATTTCACTGTTTGCTGTTGTGAATTATTTGAATTATATTGAAAAGTATTTGATTTACTTGGATATTGTTGTGAAGTATTATGAATTATATTATATTGTATTATGATCGATTACGTATGATTGCTGCATGTTATCATTATGATGCATGATATTTTTTTTTGTCATAGTGTTGTGTTGTTTGCTCACTGGGCACGTGGTTTGCTCATACCCCTCTTATTAACATTTTTTTCAGAGTTGACAGTTGAAGGTAAATATCTATATAAAGAGTTATGGATCCTTAGCCCATGATTACCTTTTCATTTGTTCAGGGTAAAGGTATAATGTTTAGGTCTTATTCTAAGTTGTATAAATCTAGAAAATCTCTGTAATCGGGTAGGTTCATTCAGTGATGTAATGTGAATAACTGTAGTGTGTATAGAGAACTCGGTTTAGCCGTATTTTCTTATCTTTTGTAAAAAGATGAATAATTCTCTTATTTTAGTTCTTAAATTATGTAATTTAGATAAATTGTATTTAAAAGAATGGTATGATGCTTAAGAGAAAGATAGGCTTACGGAGGTGAAATGAAATTCACTTTCCGTGCTGGTCACCTGCTTAGATTTTGGGACGTGACAAAATGGGTTGCTGAAACAAGGATTGACCGAAGGCTTTTAAGTAATTTTATTGTAATTATTAGTTTTATGTTTCTGGTAGTCTATTTAGTTAGTTATTAACTAAGTTATGAGTTAGTCAGTTTGTAAGTCTATATAAACAGTGGAGTGATGTAAATATTTCTTAGATTTTCAATAAAAGTTTTCTTTACATTTTACTCAAAAATTTTATATTCATGGTATCATAGCAGAGTTATGGTCTGTGAATCTTGACTTCTTCCTCCGGCACCAATGGCTACAGGCAACAACGCCGCCATTTCTAGAGAAGATCCGATGATGCTACACAACAGCAACCACCCTGGAATGAATCTCACTACGGCTCTCTTGACACGCAATAACTGTCTCACCTGGAGTTGTGCTATTATGATATCCCTGGGCACAAAAATTAAACTAGGGTTTATCAACGAAAAGTGTAAGCGGTCAGACAAGAGAGAAGCGAAGTTTGAACAATGGTAGAGGGTGGACCGTATGGTTTGATCGTAGATATTGAATTCAATATCCAAAGAAATTGTGGAGGCGTTATTCTACGCGAATAATGCTTAAGAATTATGGAATGAGATCAAGGAGAGGTTTGATGGCAGCAACAACCCACTTCTCTACCAGATCCAAAGGGAAATAAGCACAATAACCCAAGTAATATGTATGTCACCTAGTACTATACTAATATCAAATGCCATTGGGATGAATTGGGCTGCCTACTACCTCTTCCTGAGTGTGGTTGTGGAGCGACAAAGATAATAATCGAAAGAGAAGAAGCAAGCCGACTGATCAAATTCTTGATGGGCTTAAATGACTTATTTGATACAATCCGAGGACAAATCTTGTTGATCGAACCTGATGTGCATAATCAGTGAATTCAAGGGCTGCAAGTCGGCATTTGGTAGCTTCTGAATATTCTTGATATTCAAAAATCTTATCTACTCGTTGCACCCACTCCAAGTATTCTTCAGGAGAACTTGTTCCCTTAAATGGAGGAATCTTCATTTTGATGTTGGCATCACGTTCCCTCTGCTGCCTTCTTTGCCTAGGTTGATCACCTTCTTCAGCTTCAGATTCTTCTCTATGGTGTTCAACATAAGCTCCTCTTCTTGGTTGTTGTTGTTGTAGCTCCATAAATCTAGCCATTTGAGTGGTTAGTTGAGCTATTTGTTCCATCATTTCTTCTTGACCTCTTTGTAGGCCAACAATTTGAGCTTGTTGTAGGCTAAGCCCAAAAGGAACTTCAGAACTATTTTCTCCTGTCATAGTGATTTGTAATTTGTTGGTTTGAGTTTGGTGAAGGGTAGGTTCACTCTCTAAGTGTTTACACTCGGATTAACAATGAACAGTAACGATGAATTTTTTTTTTTTTAAATAAAAAAGTTGGAATAAAATAGAATAACACAAGAATAGAAATAAAGATAAAGATGAACAGATTAGAAAATTAGCCTTCCATGTAGGTGGCAGATTACAAAACAAGGAAAACTAAGCCTTCCATATAGGTGGCAGAATACAAAATAAGGAAAACTAAGCCTTCCATGTAGGTGGCAAAACACAGAATAAAATGCAATAAAATTAAGCTTTCCACGAAGGGGCAAAACACAAAACAAATAATAGAACCTGAATTGAAGTGGCTTTGATACCAATATGATGGGATTTCCGGAGGGAAAACACTTAATCGATTTTCTGGATAGGTTGAAAGAAACAAACAAAGAAAACCAAATCACTCAATTGATAAGCCAAAGGGCGCCACAACTAAGAGAAATGGGTTGATCTCGCCACACTCAAGAAAGAAGAACGTGAGTGATAAGAAATCTAGTTGCTCTCGCCACTAACACAAGTTAGATAAGAGAAAGAACTCAAGAATTCTCTTGAAAGCAAAATGCCAATATCTCATATATGATTCAAAGATGGTTTACAACATATGGCAAGGACCCTTTTTATAGAGGGTCTCCAAAATAAAAAGACAAAAGACTCCAACTAATGCATTAAATGCATCAACTAAAAGTCAAGTAGTGTAGGCTAAATGTCAAAGACAATAAATGTATAGGTAGCTAAAAGTCAAAGACAATTAATGCATAGGTAATAGACTACAACTATATTCAACAAATGCAACTAACCCACATGTAATCTTTTCACACTTCTTCCACTTTCAACAATGTGGTTAAGCCCAATCCAAGCCCTTTAGCCCTTGAACGAGTTAGAGGCCCAATTGAAGTGTTCTCCCTTTCTTGGGCTGCAATTAGTTCAAGCTCTTTAACCCTTGAACGAGTTAGAGGCCCAATTGAAGTGTTCTCCCTTTCTTGGGCTGCAATGGGGTTATCCTTGGTTACATCATCCTCCCCTGGTTGAAATGGATTTGTCCTCAAATCCAAGTCCTCTTTATCTTCTAAGTACGGGGAAAGATCCCTTACATTGAAAGTAGTAGAAACAGCATAGTCTTCAGGCAAATCAATTTTGTATGCATTATCATTTACCTTGTCTATGATACGGAAAGGACCATCTGCCATTGGTATTAATTTAGACTTCCTTTGGTTTGGAAATCTTTCTTTTCGAAGATGAACCCACACTAAATCTCCAGGACTGAATTGAACAAATTTTCTTCTCTTGTTGGCAGTCTTCTTATAGATGGAGTTCTTCTTCTCAATTTGCTGTTTAATGTTTTCATGTAACTTCTTTATCATGTCAGCCTTCATTTTTCCATCTATGCATTCTCGAGCTTCAAGTGGTAATGGTACTAAATCAAGTGGGCTCAATGGATTAAATCCATAAACTACTTCAAAAGGAGAGTGTTTAGTAGTACCATGTACACTTCTATTGTAAGCAAATTCAGCATAGGCCAAGCATTCATCCCAACTTTTCAAGTTTTTGCCAATGATAGTTCTTAGCAAAGTAGAAAGCGTTCGGTTCACCACTTCAGTTTGCCCATCAGTTTGTGGGTGACAGGCAGTACTAAAGAGCAACTTTGTTCCCAGCTTTCTCCATAAAGTCTTCCAAAAGTAGCTAAGAAATTTGGCATCACGATCTGACACGATACTCTTTGGAATGCCATGAAGTCTCACAATTTCTTTGAAAAATAAATTGGCGATGTGCACAGCATCGTCGGTCTTATGGCATGGAATAAAATGAGACATTTTTGAAAAACGATCAACAACAACCATGACCGAATCTTTACCTCTTTGTGTCCTTGGTAAGCCTAGCACGAAATCCATACTAACATCAGTCCAAGGTTGATCTGGAATAGGTAGAGGTGTATAAAGTCCATGGGCTGCTTCCTTGCTCTTGGCTTTTTTGCAAACAATACACCTTTCAATCACATGATGCACATCTCTAATCATGTTAGGCCAATAAAAATGCTCTTTCAGCATCTCTAATGTCTTGGTTTCACCGAAATGCCCAGCCAATCCTCCTCCGTGAGCTTCTCGTGTAAGTAATTCCCTTATAGAACAATTTGGAATTACCAGCCTCCCTAAGCGAAATAAAAAACCTTCAGATCTATAAAATCCCTTATATGCCATTTTCTCACAAGCGAGATAAATTTCAGCAAGTGTTGAATCTTCCATGTAATGGTCTTTAATAGATTCAAATCCCAACAATTTAGCATTCATCATGGAAATTAAGGCATATCTCCTTGATAAGGCATCTGCAACAATGTTGGTTTCTCCCTTCTTATACTTCAACACATAGGGAAAAGCTTCAAGAAATTCCACCCACTTTGCATGTCTTCTATTCAGCTTGCTCTGACCTTTCAAGTGTTTGAGTGATTCATGGTCTGTGTGAATTACAAATTCTTTTGGTAACAAGTAGTGCTGCCATGTCTCAAGAGCTCTAATTAAAGAGTAGAACTCCTTATCATAGGTAGAGTAGTTAAGACTGGCTCCATTCAACTTCTCACTAAAATAAGCTATAGAACGCTTTTCTTGAAGAAGTACTGCTCCAATTCCCACTCCACTAGCATCACATTCAATCTCAAAAGTCTTAGAAAAATTAGGCAAAGCCAATATAGGTGCATTGCACAATTTTTCTTTGACAAGCTCAAAACTTCGTTGGGCTGCATCACTCCATTTGAACTCCTTTCCTCCCTTAATACATTCAGTTATGGGTGCTAAGATGGTGCTGAAATCCCTTACAAATCTTCTATAGAAAGAGGCAAGCCCATGAAAACTTCTTACTTCAGATATGGTTCTTGGAACGGGCCATTCTTTGATAGCTTTCACCTTTTCTTCATCAACTCCCACTCCTTGCTGAGATACTACAAAGCCAAGAAAAATCACATGGTCTTGACAAAAGTAGCATTTTTTTAGATTAGCATAGAGTTTCTCCTTTCGCAACACTTCCAAGACTTCTTTCAAATGTTGCACATGCTCCTCATAACTTTGACTGTAGATCAAAATATCATCGAAATATACCACAACGAATTTTCCAATGAAAGATCTAAGCACATGATTCATCAATCGCATAAATGTGCTAGGGGCATTAGATAGCCCAAATGGCATTACCATCCATTCGTAAAGTCCATGCTTTGTCTTGAAGGCTGTCTTCCACTCGTCTCCCTCTTTCATTCGGATTTGGTGATAGCCACTCTTCAAGTCAATTTTTGAAAACACCTTGGAACCATTCAGCTCATCCAACATGTCATCCAATCTTGGAATTGGGTAGCGGTATTTGATGGTGATCTTATTTATAGCACGGCTGTCTACACACATTCTCATAGAGCCATCCTTTTTAGGGACTAATAATGTAGGCACAGAACAAGGGCTCATGGATTCCCTTACATAACCCTTTTCAATCAACTCATCGACTTGCCTTTTTAGCTCCTTAGCCTCCTCTGGATTCATTCTGTATGCTGGCTTATTTGGTAAGGCAGCACCGGGCACCAAATCAATTTGATGCTCAATTCCTCTTAAGGGTGGCAATCCCTTAGGTAGCTCATTCGGAAAGACATCTGTAAATTCTTCTATCAACTCCCTCACAAGCTTAGGAAGCTTTTCTGCAAGTTCTGGATTTAGCTCCTTAAGAATTAGTAATAATACAAAGTTTTCCCTTCTTATTGCCTTCTTTAACTCATTCTTAGAAGCAAAACAGCTAGGCTTCTTCTCCTCGATTACATCCTCCTTCGGCTGTACTTGTATTGGCTTTAAGGGTGCCAACACAATCTTCTTTCCATCCTTCTCGAAAGCGTAGGTATTTTTGAAGCCATCATGTAGTGCTCTTCTATCAAATTGCCAGGGCCTCCCAAGTAGAAGATGACTAGCATCCATAGGGACTATGTCACACAATACCTCATCTTTGTAATTCTTCCCTATAGAGAAAGGTACCTTTACTTGTTTGGTGACCTTCATCTCGCCATGATTATTCAACCATTGCAGCTTGTATGGACGGGGATGATTGATGATAGGTAGCTTCAATTTGCTAACCAAGGTGGTTGAAGCAACGTTAGTGCAGCTCCCACTATCAATTATCACGTTACAAACTTTGCCTCCGATGGTACACCTTGTTTGAAAAATATTCTCCCTCTGTTTTTCTTCTACTTTGGCTTGGATATTCAAGGCACGTCTAATAACCAAGGCAGCACCTTCATCAGCATATTCAACAACTTCTTCTTCGTCAAAATATTCTTCCTCTTCACATTCCTCCACAATATCTTCATCTTCACTCTCTATTTCCCCTTGTTTTTCCTTCAAGATCATCACTCTTCTATTAGGACATTCGGATGCTATATGGCCATGACCCAAGCACTTGAAGCACTTAATGTCTCGGCTTCTTTTAGAGGACTGGTTGTCTTCTCTCTTATCCTTCCCTTTAGAACTTTCAGATTTGTTCGGCTCTTTCTTCCATATCTCCTTATTACTCCCTTTGGTAGTGTTTGAGGTTTGGGAAAGTGTTTGGAAAGGTTTACTCCCCAATGGTTTAGACACTCCATTGGTTCTTCCATAAACTCTCTTTTTCTGTCTCTCCACCTTAATTGCCAATTTAATTACATCTTCTAAGAAGACATAATTCTGCAACTCTACTAAGTCAGCAACTTCTCTGTTCAAACCACCAAGAAATCGAGCTATGGTTTGCTCTTGAGGTTCATTCAGCTCGCACCGAATCATCAAAGTTTCAAATTCTTTGACATAATCTTCAACACACATACCTCCTTGCCTCAAGCTTTGAAGCTTAAAATAAAGCTCTTGCTTGTAGTAATCAGGTACAAAACGCCTCTGCATGAGCCTTTTCATCAATCTCCAATTTCGAACTTCCTCCTCTCCATCTCTTCTTCGTTGATTCTTCAAATTTTCCCACCATAGATTTGCATAATCAGTGAATTCAAGGGCTGCAAGTCGGCATTTGGTAGCTTCTGAATATTCTTGATATTCAAAAATCTTCTCTACTCGTTGTACCCACTCCAAGTATTCTTCAGGAGAACTTGTTCCCTTAAATGGAGGAATCTTCATTTTGATGTTGGCATCACGTTCCCTCTGCTGCCTTCTTTGCCTAGGTTGATCACCTTCTTCAGCTTCAGATTCTTCTCTATGGTGTTCAACATAAGCTCCTCTTCTTGGTTGTTGTTGTTGTAGCTCCATAAATCTAGCCATTTGAGTGGTTAGTTGAGCTATTTGTTGCATCATTTCTTCTTGACCTCTTTGTAGGCCAACAATTTGAGCTTGTTGTAGGCTAAGCCCAAAAGGAACTTCAGAACTATTTTCTCCTGTCATAGTGATTTGTAATTTGTTGGTTTGAGTTTGGTGAAGGGTAGGTTCACTCTCTAAGTGTTTACACTCGGATTAACAATGAACAGTAACGATGAATTTTTTTTTTTTAAATAAAAAAGTTGGAATAAAATAGAACAACACAAGAATAGAAATAAAGATAAAGATGAACAGATTAGAAAATTAGCTTTCCATGTAGGTGGCAGATTACAAAACAAGGAAAACTAAGCCTTCCATATAGGTGGCAGAATACAAAATAAGGAAAACTAAGCCTTCCATGTAGGTGGCAAAACACAGAATAAAATGCAATAAAATTAAGCTTTCCACGAAGGGGCAAAACACAAAACAAATAATAGAACCTGAATTGAAGTGGCTCTGATACCAATATGATGTGATTTCCGGAGGGAAAACACTTGATCGATTTTCTGGATAGGTTGAAAGAAACAAACAAATGAAACCAAATCACTCAATTGATAAGCCAAAGGGCGCCACAACTAAGAGAAATGGGTTGATCTCGCCACACTCAAGAAAGAAGAACGTGAGTGATAAGAAATCTAGTTGCTCTCGCCACTAACACAAGTTAGATAAGAGAAAGAACTCAAGAATTCTCTTGAAAGCAAAATGCCAATATCTCATATATGATTCAAAGATGGTTTACAACATATGGCAAGGACCCTTTTTATAGAGGGTCTCCAAAATAAAAAGACAAAAGACTCCAACTAATGCATTAAATGCATCAACTAAAAGTCAAGTAGTGTAGGCTAAATGTCAAAGACAATAAATGTATAGGTAGCTAAAAGTCAAAGACAATTAATGCATAGGTAATAGACTACAACTATATTCAACAAATGCAACTAACCCACATGTAATCTTTTCACACTTCTTCCACTTTCAACAATGTGGTTAAGCCCAATCCAAGCCCTTTAGCCCTTGAACGAGTTAGAGGCCCAATTGAAGTGTTCTCCCTTTCTTGGGCTGCAATTAGTTCAAGCTCTTTAACCCTTGAACGAGTTAGAGGCCCAATTGAAGTGTTCTCCCTTTCTTGGGCTGCAATGGGGTTATCCTTGGTTACATCAGAACCACTGCCATCAACCAATAAAGCCTACCCTATGATCCTCATGGTCGAGAAACAAAAATTGTTTAATCAGTCATAAACCACGACTCAAGAGGACAACACATTCCTTGTAAGAACTCAGCAAGGAAGTGGAGGAGGAAAGCTAACCTTGGGAAATCAAATAAGGGGACGGAATTTGCAAAGCAACAACAGAGGCAAAGGTAAGATGAATGATAAAGCAAATAAATACTGTGATTACTGCCATATGAATGGCCACACCAGAGAAAATTGTTTCCAACTGGTTGGTTATCCTGAATGGTACCACCAACTCAAAGCTTAGCAAGGGAGTGCTAACTTGACAAACACTGACATTTGGAAATCACACATTGAACATGACAAGGACACGACAAACAAGCAAGATGTTGTGGCCACCATGATACAAGGATGGAAACAAGAATGTGAAAAGATGAAAGATAAGATGCAAGTAGAGAAGTATGTTGCAAATATAGCTCAGACAAATGAAAAGATTGGACAACCAGAATACACAAATACGCTTACTTTATCCCACATTATTGTTTTACATACCTTTTACAGTAACCTAAATAACATAGGGAAAGATGCCTGGGTCTTAGACACAAGTGCCACTGCACATATGTGCAATAATCAAGAAAAATTCATCAAACTTACTAACACAAAACATTGCATATCTGTAAATTTACCAGATAGAAGAACTATAGAGGTAACACAGATAAGGGATATTAGACTAAATGACAAATTGATATTAAAAGATGTTTTGTTCTTACCGTCTTTTAAATTTAATCTATTATCTGTTAGTAAACTAACAAAGAATGAAAATGTTAGGATCACTTTTTATCCAACATGTTGTACTTTACAGGACCTAGCAATTGGTGATGAGCTTGCTAAAGGGGAGGTGGTTAACAACCTTTATATTCTCGAATTTCCTCATGTAAACAGTTGTAATAAAAAAGAGTGCTTTGTTTTCAGTAATAATAGCCATGATAGGAAGGATTTGATCTCTTGTAAGTCCAGTATTTTGAATAAAACAAATAGGAGTGTTTTGCCCTCTGAAATATGGCATAAGAGAATGGCTCATCCTTCAAATATAGTTTTGTAGCACTAAAACAAGGAAATAAATACTTATGAGTGCAATATATGTCATAAATCTAAACAAACAAGACAACATTGCAATTTAAGGATTGAAACAAAGAAAAATTGTTTTGAATTGGTACATTTAGATGTACAGGGACCATACTCTAAGCCATTTGTGACTGTGACAAGTTATATCCTCACCATTGTAGATGACCACGTGGATTGACCGAAGGCTTTTAAGTAATTTTATTGTAATTATTAGTTTTATGTTTTTGGTAGTCTGTTTCGTTAGTTATTAACTACGTTACAAGTTAGTCAATTTGTAAGTCTATATAAACAGTAGAGTGATGTAAATATTTCTCAAATTTTCAATAAAAGTTTTCTTTACATTGTACTCAGAAATTTTCTGTTCAGGTTTCACCCATATGCATCGGAGGCTCCACCAAATGTATCGGAATTGTGAATGTGTTGTGGTAACAACAGAAGTTGATTATCCTCCCTCTTTCAGACCACATATCACAGTTGAGCGTTGTGACGAGAAAGGGTACCGAGTGGTTAGTGTCAACTGCAGAGATTGGGCCAAATTGATGTTTGACTTTGTTTGCACCGTCACTTGCATGTTCGACATTCCAGCTTCTATCGTTCCTATACATAAAAGCACTGGGGATTTTGAATTCTAAATCTTTAATTTTCATGTATTTTCAAACTCACCTTCGTGTGGTAAAAATTTATTCATTTCAGTCTTGTTATTCATATATACAACTTGTTAGCTCAATTATTACAAAATTAACAAATAAATTAGAAAAAAACAATAATGATTATATCTAATAGATTTGCAATTTTTAGGGAGTAATTTGAAAAGAAAAAAACTATAGGACCCAAATTAAAAAAATTAAACAAAACTATATGGACCAAATAATTAATTTTTTTTTTAATTCTTCATGTGTCACGTGTTACGTTAGCATTTAGCCTTATATCCGATTATCCATCCCATGTAACCTTAACTGGTATAAAGTATAAACAAATACTCTTTTATTTTTAAATAATAAAAAAAATCTTTTTTGTTTATTAGACTTTAATTATATTTAATTTCATCAGATATTTTATCTTGTGTGCTAATTTCATTTGATATGATTACGAAATATATTTATATATATATATATATAATATTTTTATGTGATCTAAATTATTAACAAAGTTAGTTAATTTTTTGAACATATTGGCAGTAAAAAAAATGAATATTACATTGTCAAAATCAATATGTGAATTAACACTTCATTTAATAATTTTTTATTTTAGAAAAAAGAGGAAGGGTATGATTAATAAAGACAAAATGACATTATTTTATGTTCATTAATTAATTTTTTGAACGTGATCATTAAAAGATAAAATATTCATATTTTCTTATTTTTTACGGCGAGACATAATGTTATGCAAGGCCTGAATTGAGATTTGAGCAAATATATGTTTATTAATAAGGACAGATGACATTATGTTTTAATGTTGTTAGAACTGGGTCAACCGTTGATCCAAACAAGTTTTTAGATTATTGGGTCAATCGTCGGGTCACCGGATTAATTGTTAATCCAGATAAATATATTAAAAAATTTAAAATTATATATATACGTATATATCTTTACAAATAAATTCAAAATAAGTAAAATAAATAATTTACATGTAAATTTCACAATTTAAAATTATAAACATCTATAATAATTCATAAACATCTATAATAATTTAAACATAAAGTCATAAATATTTATAATAATTCATAAACTTATAAATAAAATCATCTAAACATAATAATTCATACATTAAAAGCTTTAAACATTTATAATAATTTATAAAGTCATTAAAATACAAAGATTTATAAGATCCACAATTAACTAATAAATTCCAAGCATATGGGTTGTCCATTTCTCTAGTACAAAGCATGCCTCATGAGTCACCTAATCGTCTATTATACTCTATGTTAGTAGCTCCCTCAAAACAAAAAATAAAAATACATTTCAAAAAATAAAGACTAAAATTAAAAATAAAAAATATTTTTACAAACCAAATAAATGTTAAGAAACCATATTTCATATTGGTCCAATAAATGTAAAAAGCCTAATAAGTAACCAAAAGTTTATGATTATTATAATCGTATTATAACCAAAATTTTTTTCCTGGAGGACTGGGTCTTAATTTCAAAGTTTGAATAGGTTTGGCATTGATTAGGTATCTAGGTATCACGATGTTTGACAGTGAAGGAAAGTGTTGGCTCAATTGGTAAAGTGTTGAATCATTAAAAAAAAAAAAAGAAATCTGGGTCACTAGGTCGACCAAGACCTGGTCGATGCATACCGATCCAAAAAATCGACTTGGATCAAGTCAGGCTCCAGATCGCCAGTTTTTGGGCCGACTCGGTCCGACTGATCTGAGTTTTACAACACTGTTATGTTTAGATAAAACTTATAGGCCAAAACGTACATAACCCTCTTTTAATTTTGGGTCATGTGCAATAAATCTTCTTTAACTTTAAAAAGTTGCAATTAACTCCTTAAACTTTCAAAATCGTGTAACTAACCTTATCCCGTTACTAATTGTGTAACTTTCATTCATGTCAACATTTTCTTACACCTCATATATGCATGTGGCATCTGATCACCCTTTAGGTAAGCAATTTTTTATACCTCATATACATGTACCCTAGTTTCTTCCTTCCCTTTTGCATTATTTTCCTCCCTCGTGCTGCTCAAATATGTCACTTTGCTTCACCCTCACGCTACTTAGACAATGGCGTAGAGAAAGGAGGAGGAACTGTAACAATTAAGAAGAGACATATCTTATTAATCCATATAATCCTAATAATCTTAATTTATTCTGATATTCTAAAACTCCTAATTATCATCCATAAGCCCTAATTTTTAGCCGTTTCATAATTAATTTCTCATCACACACATTCCCCATTAATGGATAGTATAGCAACATTGATTCAAAAGAGTTCTTTTATTTCTTGCTCTTTTGGAATTCGTCTACGAAAGAAGTGTGTGTTGTGGGTGGGACAAGCCTTTTTTTTTTCTTACTATTATGTCTCAGAAAGAAAGTAGGATTATTGTGCTTTGTGCTTAGAATATAAGACTTGCGAATTGGTTCGAGACACACAACTCAAGTATGACCTCAAGTGAGATTTGGGATTGTTGAGTAAGAGGATGGTCCCATGTGCGATCCTATGTGTTCTTATCAGAGTGGGGGGAGAGGAAAATACAGGGAGGAAAAAAAACTAGGGCACTGTGTATGAGGTGAAACAAAAATGCTGACTTAGATGGTGATTAGATGCCACACATGTGTATTTGAGGGGTAAGAAAATGTTGACTTGAAAGAAAGTTAATTAATATTGTTAGTAATCGAAGGAGATTAATTACACGATTTGAAAAATTTAGAGGGTTAATTTCAATTTTTTAAAGTTGAGTGAAGTTTATTATACATGAATAAAAGTTAAGAATGTTATGTGCATTTTGCTCAAACTTATATAAAATTTCTTGTATCTTTGCTATCAAGTTCTTCAATAGAAATAATGAGAACTAAACGCGTTGTTAAGATATCAATTTCAAAATAATAAAAAATATATATTATTTTTAGAGTCTAAACTACCTTATTCGTTAAATTCATAAAAACTTCAATCTTTCAAGAGGTTTTTAATATATTAGATTGTCTTGCAATCTATGTATATAGTAATAAAAAAATAATTTACATAAATTTCAAGATAATTCTAAAATAAAAACACTTAAATTCTTAAAAAGTTAATTTTATATAAACTTACCATTCACATTATATTCATAATCGTTACCGGTAACTAGGGCGAGTAGAGACAATGATATCTTTCAGAGAATCTTTTTGCCTGGGCATTCCAAACATCACTCAATGCCCAATGTACGAGTGGATTTTTCAATTTAGCAACACTTGAATTAGCTCCAAAACCGATTAAAGCTTTTCTACTTTGGACAAAAAATTTAAGCTTTTTTAACATATTCTTCTTGTCTGCTTTACTTAATTTAGCAGTTTCATGTTTCCTTAAGTCAATATTTTGTATAATTTTGAAAAATTCTCCTTCCAACTTGTGCCTAAAACTTATGCACATAATCTCCAAATGCAGCAGGATGGATTCGTCAGAATTCTAGTCCTTGATTCCACATTAAGGAGATGCATGATTTTCTTAATTAATTATCCATTTAAGTTTAAGTTGATAATTTGCCACTTCCTGTTCATATCATAATGATCAATTTTTGAAAGGATTAAAATTGAAGAGGGTGGAAAGTGGTGGTAATGAATTGGGTAATTGCTTTGTTGTTGGGGCTCCTTTCCCTTAAATTATGATGTTGTCCATTTTCTCCCAAAAGAATATGTAGCTCGTCCAATGAAATGGATTTATTATACTATTTTTTGCTATCCTTTTCCTCGAATAAAAAGAAGAAAAGATTTCTGATTTCTTTCTTCCCACATACCACTCAAAATAAAAATTAATCACTAATCAAGGTTGAATTTTGCAAAAGAGATTAATTTTTCTTAAAGTGATGAACTTATGTTTAAATCTTGGCCAAAAAGATATTCACATTTATTAATATTTGACAGTACATCAATCAAGATTATCTTTAATAAAAGATATTTGTAAAAAATCAAAAAAATAAAAATAAAATAAAACCAATAAAAGGAAACACATGAACACTATAAGTATAGTGTAACTGCAACCAAATGACAAGCTTGTGTATGAAAATACTATTGTTTTAAAAATCAGACCAATTATTGAATTGGTGAAGGCACCAGTTCAAGAGTTAATAGTCGGATCATGGTCGAATCGGTAATACCTAAAAAATATTAAAAAATAAAATATATAATTAAAAATAATAAATTGTTTTACATAATTACAAAAATTTTTGGAAAAAAAAATTCCCTACTTCTTCTTATTAAGTTTATCCACCCATTTTTTTTAATATTTGTCAAGAAGACTACAAAGCATGAATTTCTATACTCCAATAAAGAAAGAGACACATAAAATAATACTTTTTAATTTTTATAATATTTTAAAATTATGTATACTTTTTCAACTTTTCTCTCCATAATGTGTTTCTGATTTTTGGGTTCCCAATGCATTGATATTATCAAGCATAGCCATAGGCACAATATAGTCATTAGTTATCACTCATGGCACTCAATGCTACTTTTTCTTTCTAAAGAAGCAAACTTTCTTTCTACTTTGTGTCTTTGGTCTTTCTCTCTCATTTTTTTCCCTTCATTGACGCATTCTTTTTCTGGCAATAAGACGAGAAAAGCGAGGAAGGACGGTGGAACATCTTCTTTCTCTCTCTGTCCATATCATTCTCTCTCCCCTCTTCCTTAGCTTCTTTCTCCACCTTCTTCATCACTGAACCATGTCGGTGGAGAAAAAGAAAAGGTGGAACGATGAATCGAAAGCTCAGCCAGTTTCACCAGTTTGAGCCCATACCGATTTTTTGCCTAGACCAAATTGAAACCTAGGCCTGTCCCCAATTCGACCAGTCGGTCCGATCTAGTTTTGTATTCTATGGAAAATACCTTTTTATCCATTAAAAAGTAAATGTTTGATTTGTGAAAAATATTTTTTATTTTTATTTTTAGTCTTTATTTCTTGAAATGTATTTCTGGAAACATTGAAAATATATTTTTAGTATTTTTAAATTTGGACCTATTTTAAGAAATGTTTTCAAAAAAAAATTCATTAAATTCAACCAAAAAAATTTTCAAGCCTATTTTCTATTTTTAATGAAAATATAAATAAGAAATATCTAAATCAAAAAGGCCCTAAGATTGCCGCTATACCAGGCCTAAAGTTTCAAATCATCTAGCAGAATGTTTAGCTCAATCTTAGCCATTGGTTTTTACAACAAATGGCCAACATCTTCAAATCTAAAAGGCTAGTTGTAAAAATCAATAGTGCAAATTGGGGAGCAGATTCACTCTAGCTCCGACTCCCCCTTCAAGGCATGGATTAATGGCTGATATTGTAATTAACCAAGCCGGTATGGGCTAATGTAAAGGGTTCTTGTTGGGTGTGCTCGAAAATTTTGACAATATGAACATTTCCTTGAGCTTTGGAGGACATTTAAAAGTGAAGTGTACACCTGCTATGTACATGAGAGCAAATGCGGAGACTGATACTGGCTACGTCCTATGGAAATTCCTAAAGAGGGACCTATCTAAAAGAATGAAGAAAACATGTGTTCAGAGAATTAGGAGTTAGGAGAGTGGCCTAAATAGGGTAGGAGACATGGTCTCATGTGGATACATGTTGACCCCATTGCTTTTAAGGCACCTATTTATATTTTGATGATTAATAAATAAATTAAAATAAGATATTCCTCTATGATATTAATGCTTATCTATTTCAGGAATATCATCAAAACAAAAGGTATCAAGCTCTAAAGAGAAGAATCTTTTTAGCCATTTTGTAAAAACACTTGAAAGGCAAGAGAAATTATTTTAAACCTTGAAAACTACTTTGGCAAATAAATTTTAGTTGGAACAAGTATTGGTTAAAGATATTGAGCCTTAGAAAATATTTTGTTCTGAAAAAGTATTATTTTCTAAGTCCCAAAACCTGCCAGTCGACTAGTAGATGGAAACCAGTTGGCCGATTGCTCTCAGGTTGATTTTAACTAAGACCCAACGTCTTAATAGTCGACTGCCAGATATCAAGTAGTCAACTGGCTTGTCTCTATCTAAAATAAGAAGTGATTCCCAGATCTTGCCAGTCAACTAATAGATTCATAGTAGTTGACTGCTTAATCCTGGAACAATTTAAACATTATTGATAGAGAGTTGCCAATTGACTGTTAGACTCTTACCAGTCGATTGCCACCTCATTAAAATGCAACAGTTAACTATCGTGGTTCAATCAGTCGACTGCCAGCATGATGACATCAGTTCCAACAGCTATTTTCTGAAGATATTTGCTGATATCATTCTTAATCTTTTTCAAACGAATCTTTACTTATTGGGCTATAAATATTAACTTCAGAAGTTGTCAAATCAATAAGAAAACATTCATTTTGCTTTTGAATCCTTAATAGTCAACTCTTGCTAATCATTTATTTATAGAGAGCTTACAACTTGTATATTTACTCTATTTTGAGAGTTTCTACTGTTCATCTCTATTCTTCTGAGTGTATCAATTAAGGAAATCATAGTGTGAGGGGGAGAGACACCCTTAGGAAACAAAAGTTCTCTAATGTAATGGCTCATAAGGGCCCATCTTTCATAAACTTGTGGTTATTAGTAAAACACTCAAGAAGTTGTCTTGAGAACTGGATGTAGACTTAATTTAAATTAAACCAATATAAATACTTGTGTTAAATTTTCTTTCCCTTATCTCTTTAATTGTTTATTACTTTATCTTTGATTATTTGTACTTTACACTTATTCATCTTGTCTTTACTATATTTTTACTATCATAAATATTTGGCCTTGATTTCAAAACTTCTTCAACTTTCAACAAGTTTTTAAAGTAAATTTTATAAACTCAATTCACTCATTCTTGGGAGCTAGCCATTTCTATCAATACGTTGGGTGAGTAGGACTCTCTAACCAAAGAGACTCTATATACGTCTAGGTTGTGTGAGGGACTAAAGTGAAAGAAATTTCTATTTGTGTCTTTGAAAGTTGGAGTTTAAGTGATCATTACGAGTGTCAAGGGAGGAGTTGGAGTGTGCCTATCGAGTAATTTAAAATTGGGTATCCGATCTTGCCTTTGACCTTTTTTATAAGAGAAGGGCAAATTGGTAATTTAAAAGAATTTTTAAATATATACATACACATAACCATCATCTTTCTTACACCACACTCATCATTTCCTTCACTTCTCCTTCCCTCCATCTATGGCAGCCACTGCCACCTACAACCACATTGTCTCAAACAAGCTCTTTAGTTCTGCCGACCACTACTGTAACATCGACGATTTTCGGGTGTTAGTATTATTGGATTTTAATGATATTTGGATTTGGGGGAAATTTTTTTAATTGTTTAGTAGGGAGTGTGAGGTTAGAGGTAGCCCCTCTAGAAGAGTAATTAGTGACTAGGGGTTGGGGAGGTGCATAAGTTACACTGAGGGAGCCAGATAATTATAAAGTCCATGAATAAACTAAAATTTAATAAGGAAATTGTGTGGTACCTAGAGTATGAGAAATACTTAAGTTGGAGAAAATTATGACTTTGCCATTACTAATGTCGACTGGGGGTTGACCAAAAGGAAAAATAGTATTTTCACCCTTAGGGGTGTATATAGGTGACCACCCCTTCATTTCTCTCATTTTCTCCCTTCCTTCTCAAGAGCTCTCTCTCTTCCCAAACTCTCTCCCCCTTTGTCTCTCAAATCCTTCACTACTCAAACTTTCAGCAACCATTCTCGAGTGGCAGGGCAGGTCTTTGATGACCAACCACCATTAGAAAGGCAATGATTTAAGGTAGGCATCTTATCTTCTCATTTTTTGTCACGACCCGTTTTCTGGGCACATGACCGGCACAATGATGAATATCCCATCACTGTAAGCCTTTCGACATATTCTTACCCATGAGTTAATTTATTAGTCATTATCTCTATATTCTCAAAATACCATTCTTTAATAAATACGAAGAAAATATATCAAATTTTTCTTAATTAAAAATAATCGATTCTCAATACAAAATACATTATCATACTGAAATACAAGCCAAATTCCAAACCCCTGACCTAGATGTCCTAGACGATTACAGAGCACCATAATCTATGACAAAAGAGGGGCCTACCCGACAGCGGGAAGGTCCAAGGTGATTTATTCCTCTAGTGGATATTCTTCGCCGGTAGCTTGATCTGAAAAAAAAAATTTCACAAAGAGTGTGAGTTTTTAAACTCAATGAGCGAATCGGCCTCGAGTTAATAAAATTCAAATACATCGCCAGTCATGCAAGTATATCCGAAGGCTCAAACTCAACCAATAGACATAGTTAGCAATTATATACAAGAAGATAAAAATTCATCCAATTCAACAAACGTTACTAGTACTCATCAATGGCAACATATTTCGGAGAGCGCACACAGGCCGGCTCACCAATTTTGTATATTTTCGCCATGACGCACAACCCCATCCTCATAGCTAGGGTGCCTCACGGATTTATCACCAATCCGGGCTATATCCCTACCGAGGGAATCGTTGTCTCCACACTCATTAGTCAAGACACCCTTTCAACCGGGTTTTCCGTCTTGCCGTGAGATGGGGTACTGTCCACATCATCAGGAGATATTTGCTTCGTCTTATCCATACTTCTGAATTAATTATCTCACTAGATTCGTCATTTTGAAACCAATTTTTCCTATGAATCTTGGGAGTGTCCTACGACATACTTTTTATCACCAGTAATGCTAAAACTCTATTAAAACGGGGTCGTTTCACTCACCTGGATTCCGTACGAGTATCACTTCTTTAAGTCGTTATGGACAAGAGTACACAGGTGAATTCCAGTGTTCTGCTACGGAGATTTTCATGAAAGATTAGAGAAAGTACGTTAAGATTGTTTTCGTACGGATACTGTTCATACGTACAGTTACTATTCATACAGTTACTATTTATACGTATGGGGGTACTATTCATACTAGAAATAGAGAATACAATCTGTAAAAGAGTACACCAGGTAAGTTCCCAGGAAAGAGTGGAGGGTCACACTGGACACACTTAAAAACCAGGTCTTTCCTTAGCCAGAACTTTCCTAGACATGTATTCTTCACAGTTTACATTCTATTTCGGTAATCAGAGAATCAAAATAACAGCTAAGGACAGTTTTTCTGATGTGGAAGATCGGCCAAAGCCGCAACCACAGAGCATACTTAAGAAAATAACTTCTAGAATTTGAAAGACATAGAAAGGGTATAGTATCATTACCTAAGCTGAAAAGGAAAGGCCCAAAATCTCAGAGGTCTAGCATCGGACCAAGAAATCTTAAGGAGAGAAGAAGAGAAGTTGAAGGTGTGATTTTGAAAGTGAAATGGAAGGGTCTATTTATAGGAAAATTTAAGGGTACTATTTCATCTACCCCGTCTCACCTACCAATTTCACTTACTAGTCTCATCTACTAGTTAGTTTCATCTACCAATTTCACTTACTAGTCTCATCTACTAGTTTCACATACTAGTCTCATCTACTAGTCTCACTTACTAGTCTCATCTACTAGTATAATCAATTTGCTAATTTAGTTTCCTTTTAATTTAGTCCCTCAGGGAATTCTCTCATATAAAATGTCATTTTCTCCTACAAATTTCTTTCTAATTTTCTCTTATGATCAAACCACATCTAGTACTTGACATTTTGATTGTACAGATGAGCAGTACCATATACGTAAATAGTATTATATACTGAAATAGTAATAGTGATTTGTAAACACGCATTTATATTTTATTTTTTTTATGGGTATTACATTATCACCCCCTTTAAGAAATTCGGTCCTCCGAATTTAAATTACCTCAAGTCGTGAAAAGATGCGGATATCTAGAACGCATGTCGGCCTCGGCTTCCCATGTAGCTTCTTCGTGAGTTTGATTCCTCCACAACACCTTGACTGATGGTATCTCTTTAGATCGGAGTTTCTTTACTTGACTATCGAGGATAGCCACTGGTACCTCCTCATATGACAAGTTTTCATCTACTAGGATAGAATCATTGTGATAAGGGTGAAGTATGTGAGAAGGGTCAGGAAGGTACTTCCTCAACATGGATACGTGAAAAACAGGGTGAATCCCTTCCAATTCCATAGGTAGGGCAAGCCGATAAGCCACTTTTCCCACTCGTTCTAAAATCTCATAAGGCCCGATGTACCTAGGACTCAACTTTCCTTTCCTTCCAAATCTCAACACACCTTTCATTGGAGAGACTTTTAGGAATACCATATCGCCGATTGAGAACTCCAAATCACGTCGTCTGTGGTCAGCGTATGCCTTTTGTCTACTTTGAGCTGCTCGCATCCTATCCTGTATTGTTTTAACCTTGGTTAGGGCATCCTGGGCCAAGTCGGGTCCTAATGCTTTCACTTCACCTACTTCGAACCAACCGATCGGAGATCTGCAACGTCTCTCATACAAGGCCTCAAAGGGTGCCATCCCAATAGTAGCTTGGCAGCTGTTGTTGTATGCAAACTCTACAAGATACAAATGCTTCTCCCAGCTACCACTAAAATCTAGGATACAAGCTCGTAACATGTCCTCTAGCGTCTGAATTGTCCGCTCTGACTGTCCGTCTGTCTGTGGGTGAAAAGCGGTACTGAGGTCCACTCGAGTACCTAATGCTTCTTGAAAACTTCTCCAGAAACGAGAAGTAAATTGAGGACCTCTATCAGAAATAATAGATATGGGTACTCCATGTAGCTTCACTATTTCCTTAATATACAATTGTGCCAACGTCACCACACCGTAAGTGGTTTTGACTGGAATAAAGTGTGCTGATTTGGTTAGTCGGTCAACAATGACCCAAACTGAGTCATAACCTCCTGTGGAGCGAGGTAGACCAACAACAAAGTCCATCGTCACTCGTTCCCATTTCCATTCAGGAATCTCTAATTGTTGTAACAAGCCTCCTGGCTTTAGATGCTCAGCCTTAACCTGTTGACAGGTTAAACAACGAGACACAAATTCTGCTATATCTTGTTTCATTCCTTTCCACCAGTAGATCTGTTTCAAATCCTGATACATCTTGGTGGCCCCTGGATGTACAGCATATGCAGCTTTATGGCCTTCCTCCATGATGTCTCGTCTAAGAGTCCCAACATTTGGTACGCACAACCGTTGTCCAAAACGCAAGGCTCCTGCATCGTCGAGTGTGAAACTGTTCGCTTCATCATTCTTTGCCTTATCCATAATTTTGTCAAGCTCAGGATCCTCCATTTGGGATATCCGTATCTGGTCTACAAGGGAAGATCTAGCCTTGATATGGGCTAAAAATGATCCTGCCTTTGTAACCTCGAGAGTAGCACCTTTCGTTCTCAGCTCCTGTAGTTCTTTGACCAATGGTCTTCTTGTCACTGCTATATGGGCTAGACTACCCATAGATTTTCGACTCAAAGCATCTGCCACCACGTTCGCTTTGCCTGGGTGGTAAAGAATATTGCAATCATAATCTTTTAATAATTCTACCCATCTCCTTTGCCTTAAGTTTAGGTCCTTTTGGTCGAAAATATATTTTAGACTTTTATGGTCAGTGTAGATTTCGCAGGTTTCTCCGTATAGATAGTGTCGCCATATCTTTAGAGCGAAAATTATTGCTGCCATCTCCAGATCATGGGTGGGGTAGTTTTGTTCATGTTTCTTAAGCTGTCTTGATGCATACGCCACTACTTGGCCATGCTGCATGAGGACGCATCCCAGCCCTACTCTTGATGCATCGCAGTACACTGTAAAACTTCCTGGTCCTGAGGGTAAGACCAGTACAGGTGCGGAGATTAACCTTTTCTTGAGTTCTTGGAAGCTTTCTTCACAAGCGTCATCCCATTGGTACTTTACTCCTTTCCTAGTCAGTCGTGTGAGAGGGGCGGCTAACTGGGAAAAATTTTGGATGAAACGACGATAATATCCTGCCAATCCCAAGAAGCTGCGAATTTCCGTGACGGAGGTAGGTCTAGGCCACATTTTGACCGCTTCTACTTTGCTTGGGTCTGCTTGGATGCCATCTTTGGAGATCACATGTCCCAAGAAAGTCACGCGATCAATCCAAAACTCGCATTTAGAGAATTTGGCGTACAATTGATGATCCCTCAATGTCTGCAACACAATACGAAGGTGTTGTTCGTGCTCTTCTGAAGTCTTTGAGTACACCAGAATGTCGTCTATGAAGACAATGACGAATTTGTCTAAAAAGGATTTAAAAATCCTATTCATTAAATCCATGAAAGCAGCTGGTGCATTTGTTAGTCCAAATGACATTACCAAGAACTCGTAATGCCCGTATCTGGTACGAAAGGCTGTTTTAGGCACATCCTCCTCCTTGATCTTGAGTTGGTGATAACCAGACCTCAAGTCAATTTTTGAAAAACACTTGGCTCCTTGAAGTTGATCAAAGAGGTCGTCAATACGAGGCAACGGGTATTTATTTTTGATAGTTACTTTATTCAATTGCCTATAATCTATGCATAGCCTCATCGATCCATCCTTCTTTTTCACGAACAGAACAGGAGCTCCCCAAGGTGAATAACTTGGCCTAATAAAGCCTTTATCTAGCAAGTCTTGTAACTGAGTCTTTAGCTCTTTTAATTCTGTTGGTGCCATCCTATAAGGGGGTATGGAGATTGGGCGAGTCTCTGGAGCTAACTCTATCTGGAACTCGATCTCTCTATCTGGGGGTACACCTGGTAGATCATCCGGGAAGATGTCTACAAACTCCTGGACTACTGGAACGTCCTCTACCTTTAGTTCTTCTTTCTTAACATCTTTAACAAATGCCAAGTATCCTTGACAGCCTTTTCGCAATAAACGTTGGGCACACATTAAGGATATAAGATTTTCAGGAACCTCACTCCGTTCACCATGAAATACGAAAGAGGGTTCCCCTGGAATATTGAATTTAACTATCTTATTATAGCAATCCAGAGTGGCATGACAAGTTGCTAGCCAATCCATGCCTAAGATGACATCAAAGTCTGTCATGTCCAACAGCATTAGGTCTGCCGTTGTATCTACTTCTCCGACTTTCACCTTACAAGTCTGATAGCCTCGTTCTATTAGTAGGGTGTCTCCAGTAGGCGTGGTTACTAAGAACGGACATTCTAATTTAACAACTTTTTGTTTAAAGTTCTTAGCAAAGAATGGTGACACATAGGAATGCGTAGAGCCAGAGTCAAACAAAACATGCGCAAAATTTGATTCAATCAGAAGGGTACCTGCTACCACCGCATTAGACGCCTGAGCATCTTGACGGGTTAAAGCGAATACTCGAGCGGTCCCTCGGCCTGCTGAAGCTTGACCTCGACCACCTTGTCCTCTGCCAGCACCTCTTCCGATTCCATTGCCTCCTGTAGCTACAGGGGCTCTGTTGGCTACAGTAGCCTCTGATTGATTAGGGCGTACTGATCCTTGGCCAGATCTTGTGTAGAGTTGGGGGCAATCTCTTTTGATATGGCCCTGTTGACCACATTGGTAACAGATCCTAGTATTGTTGTTGACGAAACAAGCACCGAAGTGGTTTCTTTCACATTTAGAGCACCAGGGCCTTTGTTGACCCCCTGTACCACTTTGTTGACGTTGTGGTGCACTAGCGGTAGAGGCTGCATGTCCAATGGTTTTAGTGGGTACAGAACTCTCTCCGTAGTAGCGTGATTTCTCATCTTGTTTCCTTTTTCTTTTGTTATTCCATTTTTCTTTTTGCATATCTCTTTCTTCCATCATACGAGCGATGTCGACAGCCTCTGTGTAAAATGAAAAATCTCGTATCTTCGATCCCACCCTGTCAAATAAAGACTCTCGAAGGCCTTTAATAAACCGTCGGATCTTTTCTTTCTCAGTTAGGACCATGTGAGTAGCATATTCAGACAACTCTACAAACAGATTGTCATATTCGTCGACGGTTCGTGATCCTTGCCGGAGTGCCTCAAACTCATTCATCTTTGCTTCTCGTATACTCTCCGGAATAAATTGTTCTCGAAAAATTCTTTTAAAATCCTTCCATTTAAGGGGTGGGGCATTTCTGGCCATGCTCTTTTTCCACGTTCGCCACCAGCGGTCCGCCTTACCTCTTAATTGAAAGGTAACAAGGGTTACTTTTCGAGGATCAGGGCATTCTAACGTGTCAAGGATTTTCTCACAGTCATCTAGAAAACGCTGTGGGTCTTCATTAACATCTCCTGCAAAGGTTGGCGGATTCAGCTTCATAAATTCTGAGATCTTGACCTCTGTCCCTACCCAATCCTGAGGAGGGGGTGGGGGTGGCATTTGGTCTGTCTCTTGCGCTCTTGTAGCATGTACTGATGCCTGTGAGTCACCCTCAGATGACTGTCCCATCAGAAGTTCCTTTAGTCCATTCACCTCGTTCTGCATTGCAGCTAATGCTTCCATTACTACAGTCGCGTCAATTTGTGATGGTACTCCACCACTTCTTTCAGGATTTTCAGTGGATATCTCCCTGTCTTGTGCACGGTTACCTTCTGCACGATTAGGCATCTCTAGCCTTGCATCTGCTGACTGAGCAACTGGAGGGACCAGGGCCCTGCCAAATCTTGTGCGGATTCCAGAAGCGTTTGATTTTCTTGGTGCCATCTAAACTTATTCTACAATTAAGAATAATATATATCGTCACTATTATGCTTCAAGGAAAGACACGAAAGAAAGGGATTAAAACTCTATAGGGCTTTTGGTGGATCTTCATCCTATGGTCGTGCTGCAGTCACGACAATAGAGGAAGGCCCATTAAAGACACCTTGCTCTGTAATCACTAGGAGACCTAACAACCTATGCTCTGATACCAACTTTGTCACGACCCGTTTTCTGGGCACATGACCGGCACAATGATGAATATCCCATCACTGTAAGCCTTTCGACATATTCTTACCCATGAGTTAATTTATTAGTCATTATCTCTATATTCTCAAAATACCATTCTTTAATAAATACGAAGAAAATATATCAAATTTTTCTTAATTAAAAATAATCGATTCTCAATACAAAATACATTATCATACTGAAATACAAGCCAAATTCCAAACCTCTGACCTAGATGTCCTAGACGATTACAGAGCACCATAATCTATGACAAAAGAGGGGCCTACCCGACAGCGGGAAGGTCCAAGGTGATTTATTCCTCTAGTGGATATTCTTCGCCGGTAGCTTGATCTGAAAAAAAAAATTTCACAAAGAGTGTGAGTTTTTAAACTCAATGAGCGAATCGGCCTCGCGTTAATAAAATTCAAATACATCGCCAGTCATGCAAGTATATCCGAAGGCTCAAACTCAACCAATAGACATAGTTAGCAATTATATACAAGAAGATAAAAATTCATCCAATTCAACAAACGTTACTAGTACTCATTAATGGCAACATATTTCGGAGAGCGCACACAGGCCGGCTCACCAATTTTGTATATTTTTGCCATGACGCACAACCCCATCCTCATAGCTAGGGCGCCTCACGGATTTATCACCAATCTGGGCTATATCCCTACCGAGGGAATCGTTGTCTCCACACTCATTGGTCAAGACACCATTTCAACCGGGTTTTCCGCCTTGCCGTGAGATGGGGTACTGTCCCGCTCAATCACAATCAATAATACAACATTTCATATCATAATCAGAAGTACGATGTAATATTCATTTATATAACAGGTATGATATATAACTATATTAAACCACAAATCAAGATAACAAATAAACGATTTTTTTTTTAAAGGATTCAAACTCCACATCATCAGGAGATATTTGCTTCGTCTTATCCATACTTCTGAATTAATTATCTCACTAGATTCATCATTTTGAAACCAATTTTCCCTATGAATCTTGGGAGTGTCCTACGACATACTTTTTATCACCAGTAATGCTAAAACTCTATTAAAACGGGGTCGTTTCACTCACCTGGATTCCGTACGAGTATCACTTCTTTAAGTCGTTATGGACAAGAGTACACAGGTGAATTCCAGTGTTCTGCTACGGAGATTTTCATGAAAGATTAGAGAAAGTACGTTAAGATTGTTTTCGTACGGATACTGTTCATACGTACAGTTACTATTCATACAGTTACTATTTATACGTATGGGGGTACTATTCATACTAGAAATAGAGAATACAATCTGTAAAAGAGTACACCAGGTAAGTTCCCAGGAAAGAGTGGAGGGTCACACTGGACACACTTAAAAACCAGGTCTTTCCTTAGCCAGAACTTTCCTAGACATGTATTCTTCACAGTTTACATTCTATTTCGGTAATCAGAGAATCAAAATAACAGCTAAGGACAGTTTTTCTGATGTGGAAGATCGGCCAAAGCCGCAACCACAGAGCATACTTAAGAAAATAACTTCTAGAATTTGAAAGACATAGAAAGGGTATAATATCATTACCTAAGCTGAAAAGGAAAGGCCCAAAATCTCAGAGGTCTAGCATCGGACCAAGAAATCTTAAGGAGAGAAGAAGAGAAGTTGAAGGTGTGATTTTGAAAGTGAAATGGAAGGGTCTATTTATAGGAAAATTTAAGGGTACTATTTCATCTACCCCGTCTCACCTACCAATTTCACTTACTAGTCTCATCTACTAGTTAGTCTCATCTACCAATTTCACTTACTAGTCTCATCTACTAGTTTCACATACTAGTCTCATCTACCAATTTCACTTACTAGTCTCATCTACTAGTTTCACATACTAGTCTCATCTACTAGTCTCACTTACTAGTCTCATCTACTAGTATAATCAATTTGCTAATTTAGTTTCCTTTTAATTTAGTCCCTCAGGAAATTCTCTCATATAAAATGTCATTTTCTCCTACAAATTTCTTTCTAATTTTCTCTTATGATCAAACCACATCTAGTACTTGACATTTTGATTGTACAGATGAGCAGTACCATATACGTAAATAGTATTATATACTGAAATAGTAATAGTGATTTGTAAACACGCATTTATATTTTATTTTTTTTATGGGTATTACATTTTTCTTCTCATTTTCATATTTGTGAAGGTTTGAAGTGGGAATGGGATGGTTAATAAGTTTTAGAGCTTGTTTTATGTTTTAAAACGTCCTTAAATGATTATTGATGAGATTAAAAATAAAAATTGATGGATTAAACATAATTAAAGGTGAGATTAAAGGGTATGAAAAGTAAAAGGAAAAGTTAGGGTTTTAGATAGAGATTTGATGAAGTAAACTTGGATACTTAGAATTAATTCGGGGTTTTAGTGTCAAAACACTCCCTAAATATCAAGGATGAAAATCCATAGAAAGAATTAGGCTAAATGGTGAAGATTTGGCTCAAATTCATCTAAAACCAAGAGGCTTCATGGTGCATCAATAGTGGGCACCTAAGGCGCCACCACGTCAGAGGAAAATTGTGAACTTAGGGGGCTGGCGACTAGGTACCACCCAGATCGAGAACATCAGGCCTGGGCGCCCTTGCGCCAAGATGGGAACCTTGCTTGATGTGTTGGGAAAGCTTTTGGGGATGCTATGGCACCTAGGCGCCACAGCCTGAACATGGTGTTTTCCCATGTTTTGGGTGTGCTGAAATATTGTGTTGTGATTTCAAAGGCATGGTGTTGGTTGAGGCTTGGTCGAGACAGTTTATGAGAGGTAGAAGTGCTTCAATCCCAAGTGAAGGATCTAATCTTACTTTGTATGATTTTATATTTTAGGGTCTTTCCTAAATTTAACTAAATGTGATTATGTTTTAAATGTCTATGTTTGGCATAATAAAAAAAGGGACCTTGTATGTTTATGAAAAGGAAATAATTATATATACATGGGTGATATCGTGTAATTATGTGCCAACCACGTAGATAACTTTTAATATTAAAATCTTGAATCAGTGATTAACATATAAGTGAGATTTAATTTGGGAATTTGAGTTATTGTGAACTGGGATTTGTGTCCGATTGGATTTATGAGTAGATAGGTGGTGGGCTACGTGATTCTTCTGAGGGGTAACGTCATGACAAGGTGAAACCTGACTTGAGAAATGCCAATGTTGGCTAGTAAATTTCTCAAGGGGCGACTTGTCAATGATGTATTCATTAATTATGGGATTCACCACGCTGGGTTTGTTATTATTATTATTATTATTTGTTGATGTGTGTATATGATTGTGGTTGGAAAATAGTTGGTTTATAGAGGGTAGATCCATAGAATGGTATCTTGAGGACGAATTCATGAGAGTGTACACCCACATTGATAAAGCCTTGAGAAACAAAATTATAGAAATACAGACCCAAGCAATGAAATTCTTCAACACAATATCTGCGAGAATGGAGACCCTTGATGACTTGACTTTAGTAATGAAACTCTTAAGCGGAATGTATGTGGGAATAGAGACCCCCGTTGACATGGCTTTTGAGTGAGTTCCCTATAAGGACACAGACCTATGTGGGGCAGATGAATTATATGCATGGAATGTATGTGTGGCTTGTTGTGCTAGGGATAGGCGTGGGTTAAGTAACCTGGTATGAGTTAAGGCCGTGTCTAGGGCACTTGAGGCACTAAGGCAATGAAACAAGTGTTGTACATGAGAATGGGAGTTGGGGTGTTTTGGCATCAGGCGTATGCTCTCTCTCTCTCTCAAGAGTAAAGGTACGATGCCATTAGTATGGTTTGGGATGGCTTAATGTCGTGTGTGTGTATATATAAATATATTTTTTTTAGTATGCACAAATGTATGCTTGTGTAAAGTAGGACCATTTTGGGTGAGTCAGTGGATTAGACTCACCTCCTCACAGTTGCAGATACAGAAGGACGATTAGTTTGATGGCTCGTGAGTCGAGAATACTTCCCTATTACTTGGGGTAAAGTAATTTTATTTACTTTTAAGTCAATTTCTCTAATATGCTCTATAATCGAGTAGGCCATCTAAAATATAGTGTGTGTTATTAGGGTTTTACCGAGAAGGAGATTGGACTGAGGTGAGGGCAAATCTTCTCATTTCTTCCACATTTTCATCTTTTTCAAACCCTTTGAGGACAAATTGTTGTTTTGGGCTGTTGGAGGGTGAATGGTTAGTCCTTTTGCTTCCATTCTTTGATTCATAGCTTGGGAAATATCCGAAAACTAGCAGTTCGCCCTGTCAATCCTCCAGGGCCTAAATAACTCAATTTTCTACCATGAACTATTTGTGTCAATGGATTGGTTCGATCCAAAACTTGAGATAATGGGTGTAATCCAAAAAAAGATTCATAAGTGGTTGTTAATAGAGTCTGAAATTTGGTTGGGGTGGATAATTTGCACTTCTTGGAGCCATGATGTGTTCTTGTAAAATTTCTGTACGAGCTTTAAATGTTGTTTGCTTCTTGATGATGTTGGAATTTTGTTTAAAGGCCTTAAATGGAGTTTTTGAACCACATAAAGACTTGATATGTTCTCTTGTTGGAGTTTCAGTAAATAGGAATCAAAGGAGAAGCATGGGGAGTGCTTTCATGGAGTTTTCAAAGTGTTACAGGTCAGGGCACTCAAGGCACCACAGGACCCGAGGAGAAAGAATGTGTTTCAATCTAGGGCACCCAAGACGCCACAGAGATAGAGAGTATAAGAGGGAAGTCCACTTAGTGCCCAAGGTGCTAGGGCTAGTGCCATAGGCTAGAGTGAGGCTTGAACCCACAGGTGGCGCCCAAGTGCCCAAGTAAGCGCCTGAGTTGGAGGGTCATTTTGAGATGGCTTGTGCTAAGTGTGTGATCTTGTATGGCTCCCTAAGTGTGTTGGAGACTTCTTAAGGCTTGTTCGGGACGTTCCTCCAAGTATTTGCAGACGAGACTCATGTCCACTCATGGAGTGTCTTTAATGCTTTTAAATTGCATTATAAAGTATATGTGCTATGTTATGATGTATAGTGTTATGGAGAATTAAAGGTTTTACTTAACCAATGTGTCATTCCTTACTCAATGCTAATTGTTGGGTGCTGGAGTGATATGTTAATGACTTGTTTAGGATGCTTGGGAGTTTAGTTGGGGTGCCATAAGAGAAGAATGGGATTATCCATGGGAAGCCCTTGGTGGTAATTTATGATTAGGCATAAACGTCTTGTTTGACACTTTGTAGTACATGTTTATAACGGATTGTATTCATGCGTGTGCTTTTTCACATGTTATGGAAATGGTATGGCTCATTGCCAATCATGTCTTATGGCTCTATGTCAAAGACTCTACGACTTCGTGTCAGGAGAGGAGATAACCTAATTAGCCTTTGAGCTTAGAGAATCCTTGTAGTGTGTATTTTTTTTTTGTAAATGCATGATGCTAGGTTTAGGTAAGATAGGAACTTGCTATCCTAGGTAATAATTAAAAGTGTAGGGTAATTTCCCTCCTATAGAAAGGTCATTAGGAACCCTTCTTACATGGCTTGTTATTGGTTGATTCATGCATACAGATGTTGCATTGTTTGTGGGTTGAGGTCATATCCCTTGGGAGATTTATATTGGCCTAAATGATGGGAGATATATCGACCTATGAGCCGAGAGATTTATATTGGCCTAATTGTCAGGAGATATATCGACTTACAAGCCAAGAGATTTATATTGGCCTAAGTGCTAGGAGATATATTCACCTATGAGCCGAGAGTTATACATTTATTTATATGTTTGCCTTTGGTCAAGAGATCATAGTGGCTATCGAGCTGGGAGACTATTATGACTCTTTGAGTCATTGAGATATTATCTTTATTGGATTTTGTTATACATGTATTAATTTGTATGTTTATGATGGAGTTTAACTAGCATACGTTGCTTGGACTAGTATTTACAATCTTGCATTGTGTTTTCTTATTGGATACCCAAAGACCAATGGGTTAGGAGACGTTACGACCTACGAGTCGGGACTTGGTACGGCATATGAGCCCAAACCCTTTTAGGGGGGCTTTGAGACTTGAGTTTAGTTAAAAGTTGTTGTGAACTTGCTCTGTGAGCTTATGTTGAATATACTTGTAATATAGGTTAGTTATTGGGGTGCTTGAGTATCTTATGTTGGGGTATGTGCATTAGGAGTCCCTCGGTATGGGTTGATCCTAGAGTGTACATTTCATGATTGAAGTGTCTTGGAGATATTATTAGCCTACGGGCTTAGAGGAGCTATTTACCTACGGGTTTAGAGGTATCATTACCCTTTGGGAATAGGAGTTCGCAAATCGCCTTAGTCTTGGAAGTATCAACTTTAATGTCGGTATACATGGATGGACGTCCATATTGGAGTTTGAGATTGCCTTGAACAATCAGGAGTATCCAGTGTGTTCACATAGGAATACATTGGGTTGATCTTAAACACTCAGTTAGTGTATACATCAAGGTGAAAATACTAGACTGTTTAATATGTAGGAGACGCCTAACAGTAAAAGGTAAGGTAAGGAAGTATCTACTCACTGAGATGTATGTCTCATTCTTCTTGGTGCATTTTTACAGTTTGAGTTAGCCTTGACATCACTACTCGAGGAGTAGTTGGGGTTCGAGAATTCTGACCTTAAATGTCTCAAGGGTCGGAGTTCGATGGTCTTCTTTCGATATGTTGTCATTTTGTTGTAAGTTCTATAGTCAAATAGGACATCTAGGAAGGAGGGATTACATGTAAGAGTTCCTAGCATAGCGTGTCTGCATACTATTTCTGCAAGTTTAATTATCTGTAATTATGTTCATGCATTTTACTTGTTGCATTGGAATCGGAAGCTAGGAGTTTTGGGTTTATGACATAGGAGAAATAACTCCATGTCATACCGATCACGTATCCAGTTTTGAGTTGTGACAAATATCAACTGAGCGTCGATGAGAGGGAGTTGATCGATGGGAGTAGTGACATGGAGGTAAGCAATGTGGGCAGCAAGAAGCTGATCGTAGAGCTGGTGGGTCACTATCTCTGCCTTCAGTTGTCGGTGGTGGTCGTCGAAAGTTAAATCTCCGCTTGAACCCCCTACCATCATTCCCAAGCTCATCTCTGATTGAATTTCCTTACTGCTACCAATAGGTCATATGGCAGTAGCAAGAAGCAAGCGATTAATTAGGCAATAAGGGTTGAGAACAAGGTAGGGAATTATAAAGGGGAAAAAAAAGCTAAAACTTGATGTGGAGGTTCAGGAACACTCTAATGCCCGAATTTGAGAGTCGGAAGCACTGAATGCTCCAGCGCTTGCGAATGCGCTCCCGTGCATGTGCCCAACAAGATAAGGTTTCTGTTTCAACAACGTTACCTTTCTTAGATTTGCTGGCCAGCTCGCCTCCTCATTTATAAGTCCACAACTTCCCATCTTTGATCACAAACTTCCAACTTCGCATGGGACCCGACTCTCACCCAACTTGGTCACTTTTTGCTTTCCTTGATTCCCTCAATTTATTTTCTTTCAGTTTGATTCTTTAATCAGATAACTTGACAAACAAATTTTTTATTAGATTTTTAGGATTAAACAATATAGTAATCGCCTTTTTCTTTTTCTTTTTTTTATGTTTCTCTCTCCAAATTTTGTGTCTCATTTGTTAAGGAAAAAAAAACATTATAGCCGTGACTCTTGACTATATATTCACAGTCACTCTATCATCTGCCAAGTTGAGCTAACTTTCAAAAAGAGGAGGAACTATGGCGGAGAAAGAGACATCCGAGTCCCGAAACCAAGCGAGGCTGGTCATGTTGGAACTCACCAACATGATCAGTGTCCCCATGTCCCTCATCGCCGTCATCCGCCTCAACGTCCCCGACGCCATCTGGCAATCTGGCTCCAACACTCCTCTCTCCGCTTCCGAGATCCTCGCACTCGTCCTTCCCACCGGCGGCGACGCCGAGAACCTCCAACGCATCCTTCGCATGCTGACCAGTTTCGGTGTCTTCGCCGAGCACATCGGCATCGGCGGCCAGAGGAAATACTCCCTCACCGACGTCGGCAAAACTCTCGTCACCGACGACGAAGGTCTATCCTACGGAGCTTACGTGCTTCAGCACCATCAGGCTAGTCAATTTCCAAATTCCTTCGATTAATTTCTTGCATACCTAATTTATGCATATAACTGTGCGCGGAATTAATTAAACAGGAAGCTCTGATGCGAGCGTGGCCGTTGGTGCACGAGATGGTGGTGGACTCGACGACAGAGCCGTTCGTGAAGATGAACGGAGAGCCGGCGTACGATTACTATGTTAAAGACCCGGAGATGAACGGATTGATGATGAGGGCGATGTCGGGATTATCGGCACCGGTCATGAAGGCGATATTGGAGGGCTACGATGGGTTTGAAGGGGTGGAGAGATTGGTGGACGTGGGAGGGAATCTGGGTGATAGCCTGAGGATGATCTTACGGAAACATCCGTGCATTCGGGAAGGGATTAACTTTGACCTTCCTGAAGTGGTGGCCAAAGCACCCGCCGTGCCAGGTAAGCGTAGAGTGGTTGGTTAATTAATGGTTTGGTTTTTTTTAACTCCCTGCCCTCTGAAATGAATGGCTCCAGAGGAGATAGGTAAGACGATGGAATCTCAAGAGCTGAAGTTTTTTACCATAAAATTAGTGGCGTTTCTGTAAAATATTTTTTTATTTATATAACTTTTGAGGTGATTTAATATTAGCTCAAAAAATCGTCCTCTCTGTTAACGTTCCTGCGGAGATATTACAGATCTGGACGTGTGGTCACGGACTCGTGGTGACGTGCATCTTATCCTGGGCTTTCATTTGCAGGAATTACTCACGTGGGTGGGGACATGTACAAATCCGTTCCACAGGGAGATGCCATATTCATGAAGGTGATGTATGCAATTCCCAATGATCAATAATATTCTATCTTCAAAATTCAAATTGCACACTTTTCACAGAAAAAAAACCAGGAAAAGTTATATTATATGTTTAATATATTATTTTTAAAAAATAATATAATCTTTAAAAGTTAATTTTAATTGATATATAACTTTTTTCTAAATTTAATTATTAAAATTATAATTCAAGAAATTGAAGGATTTTTTTAATGGCTTCCGTAATAGTATTGAAGTTTCCGCATTACCAAAAAAAAATGTATGGTTGCTACTAAATTGGACATTTTATGTGAGGAATAAAAAAATGCTGACTTTGAAAATGATTAGTAGAGGTGAGCACAATTCAATCCAACAACTTGACTTAGTTTATATATTTAGTTGAGTTGGGTTCAATTTTTTTAACCCGTTAAATGAAGGGTTGGAAATTTTTTAGCATAATCTAACTCGTCAACTTGATATATATATGTATATATAATTTTTTAGGAATTTAGTTACTTATGATTTTTTTGTTATACTCATTATTTATAAATAAATATTTATGTGTTATATATTTGTTGAAATTTGAATTGTATAATGTTAGATTTTGAATTGAATTAATTTACCTACAGTGATACACTTTACGGTTGACTGTTGTTATTTTGTTAGATGATACAAAGAATAATTTATGACTTGATTGATTTATTTGCCTTTTTATGTGTTGTGTGTCTTGTTTTTGAAAAAAGAAAAAAAGAAAGAAAGAAAAAGAGAAGAAGAAGAAGAAGAAGAAGAAGGGGGAAAAAAACTGCCAACTCGAAAAATCACTAACCCAACCTGATCAAATTTGGTTGGGTCGGGTTGAAATTTTTCCTCAATTCCCTCTAACTCTTGATTTAGATTGTTGAATAAGATCATCAAACAGTTCAAATTAATTTTGTACTTTTTCTTTTTTAAAAAATTATGATTAATTTTACAAAAAGAAATAAAAAGATTAGATTTGTTAAAATTAATCATATAATTTAAAAAAATACAAGATTAATATGCACCGTTAGATGATTTCATCCAATAGTCTAGATCAAGAGTTGGAGGGAATCTGCATACACCTCATATACATGTACCCTAATTTAATCTCAAAAATGACTCACTTTGCTTATCATAACTTACTCTTATACTAATTATTAGGAAATTCACTCAAAACATAAAGTGAAACAACTCAAAATTATGAAGTCACAAATGCAAAATTTCATGAATCAAAACATTGATGTTCTTGTCATAATTATGTTATTTGTCAGATTTTGATAATCAAAAGAATAGATTATAATTAAATAATTTAGAGGATACATTGATCTATTATAATTCGAGGTTTAGATTACAGGTAGGCTTTTCTGAAAGAATATGAGTAGCTCTTTCATTGTTTTTTGGTCTGATTGAATTATAACAGCACACTTGCCACTTACCAAAAATAAGTCTTCTCATATAATTTAGGAAATCATTACCTAATATCATACTCATGAGTCGACTCATAGGTTGATTCAGTTCATAATAACGCCCCATTATCGTTATTATTTAGAGTCATGTATCTACACATATAAAATATTTTCATTAACACTCAGATTAACTTATAAAATATCTCAAATATGTTCCTCAAAACATAAACTTTATAGCACTGAATATGTGTCCAAAAAAAATGTACACATATACAATATTTAATATGTTAGTTTACCCAAATAATTATTAATATTAAATATTATTTATAAAATGATATATATATAATACACCGAACAGGATTTACATGTGAAATGCATGTTGAGTATGGTTGTGTTCGGCGTATAAACTTATAACTTATAAACTAGCTTATAACTTATTTGACTAACTTGTAAACTTGTAGAAATGTTCAGTAAATAAGCTTATTTTAATAGCTTATAGTTTATTCTGTTTATAGTTTATAGTTTATAACTTATATACTTTTCTTCTCTTTTTATCTTTGTTATTTTATGAAAATATTCATTATTCCATTCATATTCATTATACTTTTTTATATAAAGATATATAATATATAAATATAATAAGATATAAAAATATATTTTATTATATATAATAAAATATAATGATATATAAATATATTATATATGTAAAAATATATTATTTATATATAAAATATAATAAAATATATAAATATATATTTTTAATGAATTATATATATATAATAATAGTTTAAATTAATTTAATTAAAAACAAAAGTGATATATTTATTTATATTATTTTAGAATTAAAAAACATATGTCATTTTATACTTTTCAACTATTTCAACAGCTAGTTTTATCAAACACTTTTAATTCAATAAACTAGCGTATAAGCTATCAGCTATAAGCTAATTTTGCCGAACAGTGCCTATACTCAACATATTCAATAAGCTAGCTTATAGTTTATAAGCTAACTTATAGCTTATTTGACTAGTTTATAAGGTCGTTAAAAGCGTTTGGTAAATGTGTTTATTTTAGTAGCTTATAGCTTATTCTGATAAACTATTTTGAGTAGCTTATAGCTTATGTATTTTTTTTTTAATTTTTATCCTTGTTATTTTATTAAAATATTCATTATACCCTTGTATATAAATATACATAATAAAATATGTAAATATATTTTATTATATATAATAAAATATATAAATATATATATATTTTTATGAATTTTATATATATAATAATTTAAATTAATTTACTTAAAAACCAAAATAATATATTTATTTATATTATTTTAAAATTAAAAAAAATTATGTCATTTTATACTTTTTAACTATTCAACAACTATTTTTATCGAATACTTTTAACACAATAAATTACCTTATAAGTTATAAACTATAAGTTAAAAACTAACTTTTCCATAAGTTATATATAAAAATTAATCTGCAATGACAATTATAACTAAAAATTAGAATGTTGCAGTGGATACTTACGTGGACGGACGAGCAGTGCAAGAAGATACTGGAGAACTGTTACAAGGCACTGCCAGTGGGAGGAAAATTGATCGCTTGTGAACCAGTGGCGCCGGACGAGTCGGACCAAAGCCACAGAAGTCGAGCATTGCTAGCAGCTGACATATTTTTGATGACACAATACAAGAGTCAGCATAGGACTGCAGATGAGTTCAGACAACTTGGCCTTTCTGCTGGTTTCCCTCATTTCCGTGCCTTCCGTTATGACTACTACTTTACCCTCCTTGAATTCCGAAAGTGACATCAATTGTACTCAGACTAGCTACTTCATTGCTGTTGTTTTCTTTCTATATATATATTGCTTCTTCGCTTATTTGGTTGCCTACGCAACTTCCTTTCTTTACTTTTCAACAATTTGAATTTATGTTATTAAGTTTCCGTTTCACTAAAGAAAAAAAAGAATTAAAAGGATTTATTTCGGTTGTGATTCCACGCCTACTTCATTCCTATATCCTAAACGTTTCATAATTTGTTATTTTCTAGTTGTTCAATATTACAGCATTGCTGGAATCCTACTCCAGACGGATTTTTCTCCCTAAAAACTGCTTATTATTCTTTGTTAGATTCTCCTCATTGTTTAAATAGAAACAACCGACTCTGGATTTGGAATTCTAATTGTAATAAAAGAGAAAATTTCTTTCTTTGGCAAGTTTTAATTTCGGTCTCCCTTCAAGCTAAGCACTCTTCAAAAGGAAAAATCTCAACTCTCCTATCTGCCCTATCTGTCAGAATGCTACTAAAACTTTAAAGCACGCCCTTCGTGACTGCCCCTCTGCCACCCAAACTTGGCACCATCTTCAGCCCCCCAATCTCCTTCTACAATGATAGCTTTAAAATGTGGCTTAAAACAAACGCTTCAAATCCCACTCCTTACAAATTTAATGTTAACTGGAACACTAATTTTCTGTATATGCTGCGTTCTATTTGGCTTTCGAGGAATTTGTTTTCTTTTTTTTTTTTTTCCAAAGGAACCTCTATTAACCCAATCACAACAGCAAAATTAGCACTAGTCAAAGCTATTGAATTTATCTCAAATTCTGAGGTCCCCCCACCCTCACTCTAAGCTTACACTGCCCCCTTTCTCTCTCATCCTCCCTAGAAACCTCCCCCACCTCTTGTCTAAAATTTAATTGTGACGTGTCTATGCTAAATTCTTTGATTGGTGCTGGGGGCTGCCTGAGGGACGAGAATAACATCTGGATTCTCGGTTTCTGTAAGTTCATTGGTCAAGGAATCATTCTTCAAGTCGAACTTTGGGCAATTCTTCTTGGTCTTCAGATGATATCAAGCATCCTAAATGCCTCCAAAATCGAAATTGAGACTGATTCCACAGATGCAAACAACGCCATTCAATCTTGCTCAAATCACCACCCGCTTTTAACTATTATTGAGAATTGCAGGTTCCTCATTTCTGAACTAGGAGACTACAAAATCACCAAGGTGACAAAAGCCAGAACAGATGCGCAGACGCTTTAGCAAAAAACGGCAGAAGAAACCGGACCTGCTACCAAACTTTTCACTCTCCTCCAAGCTGCATACTTCGCCAATTCGCTTCTGACCTCTCGCAACGCACTTATGACACTTAAGATGGTTTTCATGCTATCGTTTTTTGCTTATTTACCCTGTTTGCCTTTGTTTTGTTTTTGTCATCTGTATAAGCGTGCTTTTGTCCTTCTGGCTTTATGTTCTCCCAGTATGACCAATTCTTATGTTTCTCCGTTTTCTTTTCGATTTGTAATGTGGACTTTTCAAGCCAACCATGCACTCTGTTATGTTAACCTTTTGGTTCTTTAATTAATATATTTTCCTCTTTTACCAAAAAAAAATTACAATTAAATTTTACCATTTTATGTATTCTCATCTATCACTGATAATATTGGAATACAAGAGATTAATTCTTAGTAGACTAAGACGATAAATAAAATAAAATAGCTGCCCGGCTCGTCTTTACTATTCTTTCTATTCATTTGGTGATTTTGGGATTTGTAATATGAAAATAATTAAAATTTTATAATAAGGAGTAAATTATATATAATACTCTTTTTATTTTAAGCAAAAATATACTTCATATCATTAATGTTTACAATGATTTTCGTTTATGTCCCAAGTTTTTTTTGTCAAATATGTCCTATATTTTTTTGTCAAATATGTTCCACATTTTTTTTTCAAATATGCTATTTTTTTAACGTTGTAAATAATACCAATGGAAAACGCTGATTGAGAAGTCCACGTGACATATGTCACCCGCCACGTCATCTATCACGTAGACCCATACCCAAAAATTACAAAAATACCCTTCATCTCTCTCTCTCTCTCTCTCTCTCTCTCATCCTCCTAATCCAATCCACCGTCGTCTTGGCCACCTTGTTCTCCTTGGCGCCACCGCCCATAACCTCTACTTTCTCGCCCTCTCATCTTCAACCCCTTTCACTAGAGTTAGAACTCCAGCTCCACATTAGCCGCCCTCTCTCTGTTTTACACTCTCCTTCTCTGTTTCTTCATCTCTCTCTCTCTTTCTTTCACTCACTCACTATTTTTTTCTCTTTCTCAGCTTATTCTCTCTATTTTGTCATCTCTCTCTCTAGGGCTTATCACTTTGACAATGCCTATTGTTATGAAGGAGCATGGCATGAAGGCCGTAGGCAAGGTTGTGGCATGTACACTTTTCAAAGTAGTGATCAAAGATGTGGTGAATGGGATGCTGGCAACCTCAAGCATCATCTACCATCGCACGATTGTGCTCCAAGCAGTTGAGGTATTTGCTATTCAAATTTTAGTGTCATAAACCTTGTAGCAATGGTTTCCTTGGTTCTTATAGGAATTAAATTATGCAGGCTGCTAGGAAAACGAGAGAGAAAGAAATAAAACTTTACAGGGTGGAGGAGCAGGTGAACAATGTAGTAATTGCTGCTAGAGTTACTATTGTGAAGGTTCTTCAAAACAGGATGGAAGGAAATTTTTGTGATACTAATGTCCAAAGAGTTAGATAAATGTTTAGTTTTATGTTTGGACTGTAAATTTTACTAATTTTAAGAAGTGCTTGGAAAAAAAGAAGCCACCACGGTGAGCAAAAGCTTCCTAGTGGTTGATGAAAGGAGAGTATGGTTTCAAGTTTCTTATTTCACCACACAGTATCTTTGACATAAGCTCATGTATATCCATCAATGAAAGATGAGTTTGCAAGAGCTCTTGATCTACTAAAGTATCAGTGTCTTTGTCATCTCAGCCAAAGAATCGTAAAGGAAATATGAATAGAGAGGGAGAAACAGAGAGGGAGAGTTCAAAATAGAGAGAAGGCAGCTAGTGTGGGGCCAAAGTTCCAACTTGGACGAAGGGGGTTGAAGATGAGAGGACGAGAGAGAGCAGGGTAAAGGTTGTGCGGTGGCAGTGAAAAGGATGAGGTGGCTGGAGACAACGATGGATTGGATTGGATTAGGAGGTTGCATGAGAGATGTAGAGAGAGAGAGAGAGGAATGGAGTCTGGAGTGAGAGAGGGAGAGAGAGGAATGGAGTCAGGAGTGAGATGTGGAGAGAGAGAGAGAGATGAAGGGCATTTTTTTTAATTTTGGGATATGGATCCACATGACAAATGACATGGCAAGTGACATGTGCTATGTGGACCGTCCAATCAACGTTTTCTATAAATATCATTGACGATATTAAAAAAATTGGCATATTTAAAAAAATGTTGAACATATTTGACAAAATAAATTAAATACATAAATGAAAATTAGTATAAATGTTAAGGTTATGAAGTATATTTTTTCCTTTATTTTATAAATACTATTTATAAAATAACGCAGGATTTCGTGGTCATGACTGTTGAGGCCACGTTTCTTTCATTGCTGCCTCATGATTCACTCAATCTATTTCATATAATATAGATCCTACCTTCTCTACATACTCTCAAGCAAATTAACCTTTTTAACCTAATTAAATTATCTAATTCCTTAGACCAATTAAATTAGGAAAATAAATTAAGTATAGGTGAATTCAATCAAAATCACACAAGAAATTTATCTGTTCCTAGATCAAATTTACTTATGGCTATTATTTCAATAAGTATATTCATATGTGAATTTTTCAATTTTCTATATGAACCTATATCAATTTTCAAGTGGCCAAATTGAAAAAGTAACAAGCACAGAAACAATTGCTCAATGAAAAAAATAAACTTAGACTATCATTGAAAATTTAATCCATAGCATTTAAGGGAAGCCACATCTTCCCCCTAAAGAGAATTTAGCCACTTATGACAAAGAAAACATCCATAACAACAAAATCCATGAATTTTGCCATTGGATCCCAAAGGAAAATTAAGAAAAGATGAAGAAGAAGTCAAAAGTCATTCTCCAATGTGTTCCAGTGCTTTTGCGGCAGCCTCCACCTCGCTTTGGCCTAATTTATACTAGTCAAGTATATGTATATATGTATATATATGTATCGTTTTTCCAAACATAGCTCTCTCTCTCTCTCTATATATATATATATATATATACCCATATTCAGCCCTGTGGATCAACCATTTCATCGTGACACGTAAATTAGCCTATCTTTCAAATTTTAATCACGTTGATTCAAAACTTTCTCTATTTTCGTCTTTATCCTTTTCTTTGGTGTTGTATATCTTCCACTTCGACCGACAGTAATCCGCATGGAAAAAAAAAAAAAGGGATGGCAACTTCAATGACGGGTTTTTTGTTATACACTGGCTTTTTTCTTATTTTATTTTTTCAAAATAATAATCGATCGGTTTACTAGTTCTACCAGTTTGGAATTAGTTTAATCGGTTTAATATCAGTTTTCAATAAAACAAGTTCAATTGGCTAATCGAATTTGATCAATAGCCAATCCCCATTCACGTTTATGTTCACATCAAATCTAGCCAAATAGATTAATGGCAAAAGTATACTCTATGTCCCCGATGTTTATCCCGATTTTCATTTATATCTCTAATAATTTTTTGTGTCAAATATATCACGTGTTTCAAATTTTTTCAAATATGCCTTTTTTGTAACACCGTAAAAAAACTAACAGAATTTTACGTCATCGGCTGACTAGGCTGCCCACATGATAAATATACCTTGTCACGTGGAGAAGAGAGCCACGTCACCTAATATATCCAATTATATAGTGACACGTGGCATGCACTTTTAAGAGAAAAAATTAGCAAAGTAAAAATGCAAGGATTTGAACCCCAACTCTGAGAAAGAAGATAAGGCATTAAATCACAAAAAAACTCATATATATATATATATATATATATATATATGCACAATTTAATATATATATATATATATATAGGAACATTTACGAAAAATCATCAAAGTGCATAGCAAGAAAAAGCAAAATTCAACCATTATGCCATTGATATTTATTAAATATGTGTGTGTGTGCGCGCGCGCGAGCGCACGCGTGTGCGTGTGTGTGCGTGATTAATATATATATATATATATATATATATATATATATATATATATATATAGGAGCTTTTGTTATTATATTCAAAATCTAAAACAATATACACCAATTATTATATGTTATAAAATAATAACAAATTTTATAATAAGAGAATATGCTATTGTTTTATATACTTATTTTAAATTATATAAAAATTTAATAAAAAATCATATAATAAATTATTTTACAATATAAGATTTGATATTATAATTTTTAATAATAATAAAATTTTAATAAATTTAATAACAAATTTTGTAATATAAATTTAATTATTTTTTATACTTAATAAAAATTCACTTTACATGTAAAAATAATTATAACAATATGCTATGTATATTAAAATTATTTTATAATATAATATTTGATATTTTAATTTTTAATAATAATTAAATTTTATAATATTTAACATAGCATTTTTTTTAACTTTGTCTATAATAAAATTTAATTATTATTAAAAATTATAATATCAAATCTTACATTATAAAATAATTTTAATATGCATACTATATTGTTATAATTATTTTTAATAAGATTTAAATATTATAAAATTTAATTATTATTAAAAATTATAATATCAAATCTTATATTATAAAACAATTTATTATATGATTTGTTATTAAATTTTTATATAATTTAAAATAAGTTATGTAAAACAATAGCATATTCTCTTATTATAAGATTTATTATTATTTTATAACATATAAATTAGTGTATATTGTTTTTGATTTTTTTAATACAATACCAAAACTTTCTATGTGTATATATATATATATATATATATATATATATATATATATATATATATATTAAATTATGTATCTATATGTCTCATAAATATTAGTGGCTTAATGATTGAGTGGTTCTTCTTCTTGCTAGAAGTCAGGAGTTTGAATCTTGTCATATGCACTTTGAATGTCTCTTCTTCCTTGGAGGGCTGAGGTTCAAATACTTGCATTTACACCTTGCTAATTTTTCCTCTTAAAAGTGTATGCCACGTATCACCATATAATTGGATACATTAGGTGACGTGACAAGATATATTTGCCACGTGAGCAGGCCAGTCAGCCAATGACGTAAAATTTTGTTAGTTTTTTTATTGTATTACAAAAAAAAAGCATATTTGACAAAAATTTAAAACACATGAGACATATTTGATACAAAAAAAAAAAGTTAAGGGCATAAAATTCGCAGTAAACATTCAGGACATGAAGTATATTTTTGCCTAGATTAATTTTTTTTAAAGTGACGAATTTATGATTGAATTTTAAAAAAATTAAATATAATGTTTTCCAGTACCTCAATCAATATTGTTTCTAATAAAAAATGAAGATAACAAATAAAAACCAATCAAGGGCAACACAAGAACGCCGTTAAGTGTAGTTTAACTGTAACCAAATGACAAGCCTGTACATTTTAAAATATCTTTCTATCCATTAAAAAATTAAAGGACAAATTACACTTTTCCCCCTTCAACTTTCCACCTTGAGTAGAAAACCCTCTCCAACTTTAAAACACAGCAAAATACTTCCTTTAACTTTTCACTTTGTGTACTTTACCCCCTCTAGTTAGTTGACCGTTAATCAAGCTAACGGTCAATGTTGACTGGATATTTTTTTGCCATGTCATCCTATTTTTTCCACATCATACTACCAAGTCAGCCTTTCTTCTTGCATCCTGCTTCACGCCTGACCTAGCCTTTATCGAGTATCGCACACAAACAGATGACCGAGTATCACACAGTAAAGGCAGACTGAAATATTATTAAAACTCAGAATCACACAACTTAGAGTAAGAGAAAATGGAACTTGAAGAATGAAAGTTGGAGCCACAAACACTAACAGATAGCGAGATCAAACTAGTACATGCATGCGAGGAAGATGACGATGACGCTAATGCGAGAAAGACGACACGTATTGTGAGCAAAGACGACGACAATATACAGAGTGGTAGAGTGAGTTAGTGTAATATATATTTTATTCTAAATATAAGATGCACATGAGTTATGTACAAGAAGCACATGAGGAAGTCAAATGAAATGTTCAGAACGCACATGAGGACCAATGCTTTTTCAGTTTTGGGAGGGGATTATATGTGGTCCCAATTAAATATAATATGAATTCAATTTGTATTTCCATTCATATCCTACTTGTGGGTCTATATGCAATTGGAAAAAGAATCTCTACTATTGCATTTGATAAAAACAGGTTGTTCAATTCGTCCTTTACTCCAAAAGTTTAAATATAATAAATTGTCTCATATAAGTCTCACATAGAAAGATTAAATGATAGAATGATTCTTTTTACATAATATGTCATCCAAAAAAATTGTTTCACATGGAGGTTTATTTTCTTTATTGTATTTTATTTAAATGATATAATGAGTCCCAAAAAGTTCATTTTATATTTTATTTATCTATGTTTTAATTGTTTTATAGTATTTGGTTTACTTTAGGTGCCAAGCCATCATGAAAACCATAACATTGGAGGTGTTCTGTGAAGGGAAATTTATATTTTCTCCATATGTGTGTTATGTTGGGGGGGGGGGAGAAAGGAGGTGACCAAGAACCATGACCCTGATTGCATCACAGTCACTGCATTATATCCTTTGTAAAAGAAAACGATTATAATATTGATGATGATATGTGGTACAAGTTCAATGATGAAGATATGAAGATATGAGCACTATTGCCTTGTTTAAGAATGATGGAGACGTGGTTCGAATTTTGGAGAAGCTTGAGGCAAAAGATTTTACGATGTGGACCACAAGGTTTATGTGGACCACACAAGGTTGGAGAACCATCTTTGCCTAGTGAAATTGAAGAAGAAAGAATGGCTAACCAACCTGATGACACTGCATGTGAGGGTGCTGAATCTGATGATGAAGAGGTGGACTTGATTGGGTGTGACTTTTCAGATAGCGAGGCCGACCAATCTGACTTGTTCGTTGACCACCTTGGTATTGGGGTTGAGGACCAATAACATATCTAACAGTGTTCTTGGGCTCTGTAAACAACACATATCTAACCAGTAAAAAGCAAAAAAACCAATAAAAACCAACAAGTAAAAAGCAGTAAAAACTAGTAAAAATATCAAATAGTATGAAAATAAATTAGAAAAACTAGTAACATATCTAACAATTTTCTTGGGCTCTGTAAACAGCATGTATCTAACCAGTAACATATCTAACCAGTAAAAAGCAGAAAAACCAATAAATACCAGTAAGTAAAAAGCAGCAAAAACCACTAACCAGTAAAAATATCAAATAGTATGAAAATAAATCAGAAAAACCAGTAACATATCTAACAGTTTTCTTGGACTTTGTAAAAAGCAAATATCTAACCAGTGACATATCTAACTAGTAAAAAGCAAAACAAACCAGTAAAAAGCAGTAAAAACCAGTAAAAATATCTAACAATATGAAAATAAATCAAAAAAACTAGTAATAGAATTAACCAACTAGTAAAAGCGGAAAAAACCAATAACCAGTAAAAAAAACTAGTAAAATTATCAACCAGAACGAAAATAAACTAAAAAAACTAGTAAAAAGAATTAACCAACCAGTAGAAGCAGAAAAAACCAGTAACCAATAACAACTAGTAAGTAAAAACCAGTACAAATATCAAAAAGTAACCCATTAAATTAAATCCTCAGTGAATTATAAGCAACCCTACTAGAATAAACAATTACTGATATGCAAAGAGATTGATCAGCTTTGTTGCTTTTTTGACTGCCTTTGACTTGCTGTTTTCTTTTCATTTTTCTATTTAGTAGGATTTCTTATTTTTACTGCATTCACTTTCTCTGATATTAATATTCTTTTATTTTTCAAAAAATCTTGATCCATTTGACAGGATTCATGGGATAGGGGAATACCACGTATAAACATTGTGTTCCAAAAGGATAGACACACTTTGGCTTATGATAAAGGATGGAAGGTGCATACAGATTTCAAGTAGTACCAAGTTCTGAAACAAAATCCCTTCTGTTGGACTCACCAAAGGCATGATGGGAAGTTGTGGAACTTGAACAATTACTGAACTGATGTTATTCAAGTCCTTGGAGGTGCTGAAGGAATTCTTGAACATACTTTATTTAAAGGAACATAGTAAGTGAGTCTTGGTTCATTCACTCCAGATTGTTATACTACTATAGAAATTAGAAAGCATAAAAAAGTGGCAGTATCTTGGTGTCCATTGGTAAATAACTTGATTTTGAAAAGTATTTCCAATAGAAAAAAACATTGACAAACCAGATAATAGCCAACCAAGAAGAATTCAGCATAAGAAAATGCAGAGAATTCGAATAAGTATGAACCCTAAAACACATTTGAACCCTAGATTGCATTTGAACCCAAATCGTAGAAGGAAGATTCTGACCAAAACCTATAGCAATTATAAGTTATCCTCTCTATTGTAACTTAAATACACACTAACCTTAATATTTTGCCCAGCAAAATTAACTCTCTAGTCACCTTTGACGCTGTCTTCCTCGGTCGCTGCATTTGTCTCCCCCAAATGGTTGTTCTGTGCTCTTAGTTTTTGATCAAGGCTGGATCAGGCATGAAGCAAGGCTGACGCAAGAGAAAAAGCTGACTTGGCAGTATGATGTAAAAAAAATAGGATGACGTGGTGAAAAAATGTTCAATCAACGTTGACTAACAGTCAACTAACCAAAAGGAGGTGAAGTGCACAGAGTGAAAAGTTAAAGGAAATATTTTGCTAAATTTTAAAGTTGGAAGAAATTTTTTGCATAAAAAAAAAGTTAAAAAGGATAAAGTATAATTTACCCAAAATAAAATTACCGCTATACGCCGCCTAGGGTTTCTTTCTCAGCAACGTTACTTTTCTTAATTTGCTAGCCGTCACTTTTTGCTGGCCCTCAATTTATTTTCTTCAAAACTTCAAATATTTTCATGAATTTATGTTCGAACTTACACCAAATTTTGGGTCTCATTGTTCCCAAAAAAAACAAAAGAAGAGCCTCTTGACTATATATTCACTTTATCCTCTGCCAAGTTTAGGTAACCTTCAGAGAAAGAGGAGGAACCATGGCGGAGAAAGAGACATCAGAGTCCCGAAACCAAGCGAGGCTGGCCATTTTGGAACTCGCCAACATGATCAGTGTCCCCATGTCCCTCAACGCCGTCGTCCGCCTCAACGTTCCCGATGCCATCTGGCAATCTGGCTCCAACACTCCTCTCTCCGCTTCCGAGATCCTCGCACGCGTCCTCCCCACCGGCGGCGACGCCGAGAACCTTCAACGTACCCTTCGCATGCTCACCAGTTACGGGGTCTTCGCCGAGCACATCGGCATCGGCGGCCAGAGGAAATACTCCCTCACCGACGTCGGCAAAACTCTCGTCACCGACGATGAAGGTCTATCCTACGGAGCTTACGTGCTTCAGCATCACCAGGCTAGTCAATTTACAAATTCCTTCGATTAATTTCTTGCATACCTCATTTATGCATATATCTGTGCGCGGAATGAATGAAACAGGAAGCGCTGGTGCGAGCGTGGCCGTTGGTGCACGAGGCGGTGGTGGACTCGACGACGGAGCCGTTCGTGAAGGCGAACGGAGAGGCGGCGTACGATTACTATGTTAAAGACCCGGAGATGAACGGATTGATGGTGAAGGCGATGTCGGGAGCATCGGTGCCGTTCATGAAGGCGGTATTGGAGGGGTACGATGGGTTTGAAGGGGTAGAGAGATTGGTGGATGTGGGAGGGAGTGGGGGTGATTGCCTGAGGATGATCTTACGGAAACATCCGTGCGTTCGGGAAGGGATTAACTTCGACCTTCCTGAAGTGGTGGCCAAAGCACCCGCCGTGCCAGGTAAAGCGTAAAGTAGTTGGGTAATTAATGGTTTGGTTTGGTTAACTCTCTGCCCTCTGAAGTCTGAACTGAATGGCTCAAGTGGAGATATCACAAATCTGGGAACGTGTAGTCGGTACTCAGTAGTCACGGACTGGTGGTGACGTGTAGTCTTATCCCGGGCTTTCTTTTCATTTGCAGGTGTAACCCACGTGAGCGGGGACATGTTCAAATCCATTCCACAGGGGGATGCCATATTCATGAAGGTGTGTCGATTGTCGATTTTGAATGAAGTGCGGTGCGCTGCAGCGCCGTACTGTCTGGTGATGTTGGACCGCACGATGGGTGTAGGTCTCATCTAAGATTGCCAAGCACGTGCGCAAGATCAGATCAGATACTTAAAGTTTTAAATTCTTTATTAATTACGATTAAAATTATGATGAAATAAGTTAAATTATATTTAACAAAAAATTGAAACTTTTAAGTATCTCTAACGAATCCAAATGATCTACATGCAACTCCCAATGATAAATACTCTATCTTCAAAATTCAAATTGCTTCCTTTTCAAATTATACATATTATAAGTTTAATATATTATTTTTTAAAATAATATAATATTTAAAAGTTAGTTTTAATTGATATATAATTTTTTTCTAAATTTAAATTTAAAATTATAATTTACGAAATTGAAGGAATTTTTTCATTGCTTCCGTAACCGTAACAGTATTGAAGTTTCCGCATTTCCAAATAATGTATGGTAGCTAGCTACTACATTGGGATTTTTTATGTGGAGACATCATATAATATTATTGTGTAACAGTATTTTATTTTTATTTTTAATTGAAAGCAAAGTAATAATGAAAAAAATCACATCAACTGATAAATAAAATTATTAACACTTATTGTTGTACCAAGTTAATTTATAGTTTTTTACTGTCAATATTAATGATTCTATTTATCTTTTATTTGGTACGATTTTATTTATCTTTTGATGGACATCTTTAATTCTAATTTTTTTTTGTTTTTAATTAGAATTAAATAGAGAAATATAATTAAAATAATTGTGCATATAATATTATAATAATTTTGTATGAGAGGATCTTGATCCAATTTTACTGCTTTTTGGTATTTGTGATTTGCTGACCTCTAATAGTTTCCAGTTTTTCCCCATTTATGTGATTAAATCACAGTAAAAAGCATTAAAACAAAAACACATCACAATGGGTTTCAATCTTCGCATTGGAATACCGATGGAATTGCTAATCAGAAATCGTAAACTATTATCACTAATATATATATATTTTTTAATGTAACTTCTCATCCTCTCAAGTCCCAACTGCGTACATGTCCAATATGTTTGTACTGTAGATTTTTTATTGTACATTTTTCTTAAGCCATAAAGCTATTAAGTGCATTATGCAGACAATATAGATTTCTCCTTATTCATACATGGCTTAGACTCATGAAACTGAACCTTCCCATATAAGTTAGCGTACCAGACAATCAAGTCATAAAAAGCAATTAATTATCATTACGTAGCTACCATTCTTATCACACTCCCATATTGCTTGTTATAGATATTGATAATAGTTTCTTCAAAAAGTTGTAGAAATTGAGGAGCAATTGCGGTTTCTAGGCTGTACCATAATCTATAGTGGACGTCCACTAGGAACATCCTAGCAGTGTTGATGTAGAAGACTTGTGCGATTTTCATGTGAAATCGATATTGAGCCAATAGGCTATATATATATATATATATATATAAATTAATCTGCAGTGAGGATTATAATTAAAAATTGGAATGTTGCAGTGGATACTAACAACGTGGACGGACGAGGAGTGCAAGAAGATAATGGAGAACTGTTACAAGGCACTGCCAGTGGGAGGAAAACTGATCGCCTGTGAACCAGTGCTGCCGGACGAGTCGGACGACAGCCACAGAACTCGAGCATTGCTAGAAGGTGACATATTTGTGATGACAATTTACAGAGCCAAGGGTAAGCATAGGACTGAAGATCAGTTCAGAGAACTTGGCCTTTCTGCTGGTTTCCCTCATTTCCGCGCCTTCCATTTTGACTACTTCTATACGCTCCTTGAATTCCGAAAGTGACATCGATTATAGTCAGACTAGCTACTTCATTGCTATCGTTTTCCTTCTATATTTATTGCTTCTTTGGTTGCCTACGCAACTTTCATTCTTTACTTTTCAATAATTGGAATTTAAGCGGATTTATATCGGCCGTTGATTCCACGCCTTCATTCCTCTATCCTAGACGTTTCATAATTTGTTAATTTCTAGTTGTTCAACATTACAATTATACTTAACCATTTTATGTATCACTAATAATATTGGAATACAAGAGATTCTTAGTCGACTGAAGGTGTGTTTGGGAGTCCGGTGAAATAAACGTGAGTAGGACAAATTAGGTTTGATTGAATGTGGTTGAAAAAAATTAAGTTTGAATAAATATGATTTATGTTTGGGAGTTATTTAGGCAAACATGATTTAAAGCAGACAAACGTAGTTTGGTGCAGAAACATGATGTGCGAATGTTAGTGTATAAATGTAGTTTGAAATGTGTAATTACCAAAAAAATGTACGAATTTTTTATTTGATTTTTTGATATAACTTTATTATTTATTGTCATTTATTTAAAAAAAATTAAAATTTTTTGTTTATTTGTTTAATATTACAAATTAGAATATTTTTTATTAATAAATTAATTTTTTATTTTGTAATTACTAATTAAAAATTTAATTAATTACTAATTATTCACAATAATTTAAAAATCTCTAATTAAATTTTAAAATATTTTTATTCTCAATTAAATTAATTTTATTTCTAACTAAATTTTAATATAATTTTTTTTCTATTAAATTAATTTTATCTCATTTAAAATTAATATAAATAAACTTATAATAATTTAATGAAAATAAGTTTTTCATTAATTTGACAAATTAAATTAATTAAATTAAACTATACTTTTCAATGCTATTTAAAAAATTAAGAAATCAAACAAAAAAATACTTAATTGTATAATAATAAATTAAGAGATTCATTTTCAGAATAAAGAAAATAATTAATTTTATAAATGACTATGAATTATTTTATATATGCTCTATCATTTGATCTCTAATAGTGTTTTGAATATGGTCTATTTCGCTTGATTTAAGATAATATTTAATTTTATCTAAATCCTTAGTTCCAGAATATATTTTATTTTGAATTTAAATAGACCCCTGTAAACTTTTTAGTTTATTCAGTCAGGTCATAGATCAAACTTTTGTCTTTTGTTTAATTTAATATCATATTAACTTTATCTAGGTCCCTAGTTCCAAAATATATTTTATTTTAAATTTAAATCGACCCCTATAAACTTTTTATTTTCTTCAGTTAGGTCTTAGATCAAAATTTTTATTTTGTCTTTCACTTAATTTAAGATCATATTAAACTTTATCTAAATCCCTAGTTTCAGAATATATTTAGTTTTTAATTTAAATCATTCCCTATAAACTTTCTATTTTATGCACTTTAGTCCCTGTCAAAATTTTTCCTTTTGTTCTTTACTTGAGTTGATCTCATATTTCACTTCATCTAAGTCCGTAGATTAAGAATATATTTTTTTCAAAATTAAATCGAAACCAGTAAACTTTTCAAAAATTACACTTTAGTCCCTACTGCAACTTTTTTTCTAATTTTCTCTACTTTTCTCTTGGGTTTGGCTTCCAGATCAACTCAGAATTTTCTTTTAACTTATTTGAAGATTCATTATATCATTTGAGACCAGAATCATGAAAGGAAATGAATCACATGAAAAGTTTTGAAAAATTTCAATGGTTTAAAAAGTTTCCTCTGTTTTGGGAGCATGAAACAGAGGAAGGAAAGCAAAGCATATCATAAAGAGAGAAGTATTAGAAAATGGGAAGGGCAGTGCAAAAATCCATCAAATTTCTATGTCCAGCCACGTTCAACCTGTCGAAAAAGCTTCAAATATTCGCTATGCTCGCACCGTGGTTACAGAGCTGCAAATGTAGGTGAAATCTGACGTGGTTGTGTGCAACGTTGTGCCAAACATCATCATATATTTTCAAACCCCATTTGGACATTCTCAACCCCGTTTCCCGCAGCCCCAAACACGCACTAAGACGATAAACTAGTAAAATAGCTGCCGGGCCTGTCTTTACTGTTGTTTATATTCATTTGGTGATTTGGGGATTTGTAATATGAAAATAATAAAAATTTTATAAATATTTTGTATGTAAAGAGTAAATCATATATAATACTCTATTTAGTTTCTTTAATGTTTGGTATGCATCCCAAAACATTTTATACTTAAATTTATACAAAATACGTTCCTTTCAAATGGTAGATATTCTAATAAATAAATTGCATGAATCATGCTGACATAAACATGATAAACAATAGACTAAATTTTTAATTTGATTTTAAAATATTGTAGTTGTGTCAATTTAATATTTAAAAATAAAATATTTTAATTTGATTCTTAAAAAATTATATTTATTTTAATTTAATTTTTTATTAAAATAAAAAAAATCAAATTGAAATAAATATAATTTTTTAAAAATTAAATTAAAACATTTAATCTTTTAAAGCTGGAATTGAAAAATTAAACTGTTATATTTTGAGAACTACATCAACAATTTACGCTATATAATTAGAGTAAAATAATAACAATACTTCTAATGATAGTATTAGATAAAAATAATTGTATAATTTAAGCTGATGATAATAGAATTTTTTTTATTATATATATATATATATATGTAAGTCAAGCAGCATTAGATATCATTTAATTAAACATTTATGTTATGTAACTTTCGTTATTTTTACAAAAATTAATATAGATAAACAAAAAAAAAGTAAATCCTTGGTTTTGTCCCTCAAATAATAAAGTTTTTTTTAATTTAATCCTTGAAATATCATATGTTCGAATTTAAATTTTGAAAAATTACACTTATCTACCGCTATTAAATTTTAAAATTTTTATTACTAAAAATTATTTTAACAAAACAAGAAATTAAATTAAAGTAAACACAAATTTTCATTAACAAACTTCAAACTCTCTATTTTTTAAGACTTAAATTAAAATAATTATAATTTGGTTAAAATATATCTAAGGTTTCTATAGTTTCATCCAATTATAAATTTAGTCCTTATTTTAGAGACAATTTGTAATTCTTTTATTACTTAAATTGTATTCCTTTATTGTAAGTTATTTCTAAATGTTCTACCAAATTATTTTGGATATCCAAATATGCTATTTGAATAATTTTGTGAGGTTGTGAGCTCGCCTATAGCAGGTCTAATCTTTGGTGTTATTTTTGCAAATTATATATATATATATATATATACATATATCAAAATAATTATGGCTTGAAAAAAGGGGAAAATAGCAATTATAGTGACAATAAATAATTTATTTTGAATTACCATTAGTGTATACATCCTATCAGAGTGACATTAATATGTGTTTCTAGTGGTAAATATTTCTCCTTTTTTGGTGTTGCATTTTTTGTATATTAATTTTGTTTATGTTTCTCCTAATTCTTAGTGGCTTATTTTGACCTAGAGTTTCACCAAATAGATATTAAGAAGACATTCTTAAGTCGTGATTTTTAAATACTATGTATATGGATCAACCTTATATATATATATATATATATTAGAAATATGGTCAAATGCATATAGTATGCAAATTAAAAGGGGCGTTTGGTAGGCGGCTTTCTGTTGGAAAGGAAAGCGCCTTTCTAACACAGTGACTTTTTTCCGTTGTTTGGTGTGACCTACTGTAGCAGTTAGAAACAGAACTTGGAATTCTCTCTTCCTTCAAAATCAGGATTTTGGCTTCCAACGCATTTTGGATGGAAAATCGGTCATTTTGATGGAAAGCAAAGTAAAATTTCTTATTTGCCCATGCTATATTCATTCAAATTTCAGTCGCCGTTGGAGCTTCCAAACTATTTGTGTGGCACTCGTCCTCTCTTTTGTGCACACTTGGCTCTTGATATTACAGCAGCTGGTCGACCGAAGGCCACTAGGTGCCTGTCAGGAGCTTGGCAGCAATCGGTCAACCGGCTGCTAGGTACCTGGCAGCTGCTAGTCGATTGGCTCCTAGCAGTCGGTCGACCAGTTGCTGCAGGGCTCTTGGAGTTAGGGCTTTGGGGTTAAGTAATGAATTTTTTAGTCAAAAGCAAAATAATAAATTACTTTTATATTTATTTTTATTATCTTAAAAAAATATAATAATCTTATTTTCTTCCTTTCTTTTCCAGTGCATACCAAACAAGTTTTTTTTCCTTTTCCTTCTCCTTTTTCCATTCTTTTTTCCTTTCTATTTTCCTATTTTCTTTCCATTCCTACTCTTTCTTTGATACCAAATGGCCCCAAAGAGATCCATATACTGTTTGAAATAGGCCTTGAGGTAATGTTACCTAAAATTTTACCATGTTGTCACTTTGATCAGCTTCAAAGAGAATGTGTCTCATCAATGTTTTACATGATGACTAGTGGGAGTAAATTTGTGATTTTAAATATTGTACTCTCAATTTTTGGCTTGAAATTTTATGAGTATTCCTTATTTTGCTAGTGGCACTTTGGTATATCATAATCTCTCTGTTGATGTGTCATAGTCAAGGAATTAATTTTTGGTTTATATGTGAATATTATATTTTTGAATATAATTGCTAATGATTTGTATAACTGTAAACTCACCTATCGTGGGTACATTTATACAAATTTTGTGAGTTGAACGATTAATTTTTTCTTTGATCATTATTGTATTACATTAATAATAATTATATACTCTATCGATATGTTGTCATTAATGTAATTTGTTGTATAATATATTGTTAGTTTTATACTTATGTCAATTATCTTTTGAGTACCCTATCGGAATTTGAAACTTTGGTGATATAAAATTTGTGCATTGTAATTATTACATTTCTTATTTATTATGGTTCGGGACCCTTAGGCGAGACTATGATAAGTAAGGGATTTTTTCTAAAAGACATGATTAACTTTGCATATAGAACCATTTAATTCTCTTATTGCATGATGATATGATGCATATTAAATGTTTCCTTTTGTTGTTGTTATACCAGCCTCTTTGCCTATGCTTGACTTCTGTCAAGATTTTGAATGAGACCAATTGTGGGACTTGAAATAATCTCTGGATTTCTATTTGGCTATCACTAAGATGGACTTGACTTTGAGAGAAGAAAAGCATGGCGCTCTTACTACCTCATCCATTGCTGTGAAAGGTTTCTCGTGAAAAAAATGAGAACATTCAAGTAGAGTATGTCTCATGGTGTTGAAATACACTATGGAGAAGTCGATTAGACAAAGCATTCCAAAGACCAAAAGGTCCCATATGCTTCCGTTGTTGTCAGTTTCATGCATGCTCAATTTTGTAGTCATCTTGATATTGCTTTCACTATTAATGCTTTAGGGATATACTTAATCAACCCAAGTTTGGGTCATTTGAAAGTCGTGAAAAGGTTATATTTGCAGGGAACCAAGGACCATGTGTTGACCTATAAGAAGTGTGATCAACTTCAGGTCATTAATTATTTTGATTCTTATTTAGCATGGTTGCTCTGACTACCTAAAGTCTACTTCAAGCTCTAATTTTATGATGACATGAGTAACTATCTCTTGGAAGAGTGTTAAACAGACTCTTACAGCTATTTCTGCCATGTAAGTAGAGTATGTCACTTACTATAAGGCTACTTGTCAAGCCATGTGACTGAAAATCTTATCTCTGGTTTCAATCTTGTGGAGAGTCTGGCCATACCTCTGACGATCTACTATGATAACTATGCTGCTTTATCCTTCTCTGGAAACAATAAAATTTCTACACGAACGAAACATTTTGACATTAAGTATGAGTTTGTGAGAGAGAAAATTCGGGAGTCATAAACCAACATAGAGTACATAAGCACAGAGCTTATGGTTGCAGACCCACTGATTAAAGGCTTGACAACTGGAACTTTTCAGGGTCATGTGACTCACATGGGTGTGATTAAAGTTGATGATATTTGAGTTTAGTGGAAGCTCTATGTTTTCATATGTTTTTGGCAATTATTGTTTTCTTTTATTTTTTTTTGTCTCGGGACATTTATGGACTTCGCCAGTTTGATGGCCATATTATTTTGTTAAATGTCATACTTGATTAATATATATTCTGATTATGTTATGACATTTTGATATGGTTTTATAAAGAAATATTCGACCCAGTCTCATTTTGTATTATGACATCTTGGATAGATACTTAGACCATTTGTTAGGACTGCATATTAATAATTCATGTTCTAATATTAGTTTCATATTTATTATTTAAGTCTTTTGATGAGAATTGAGTATCTTGACAAGTTTGATGTCAATGTCCCTATCAGACATGATTTTTTTACATTGTCAAGTTACCTCTTGTTGTTTGGCTTAAGGATTGATGTCTTAAAATGACAGCTCATAATAAAAATACTATTGAATTATTGAATCTGGAAAGTATTTATTTTTTTTTTTCAAATATATGATTTATTTTGTCCAAACGAGAGATTATTGGATTTCTTATATGAATTACTATAAATTAATATTTTATTTGATTTATTTATTATATTATTCAGATTTAATAATTAATTATTTATGAATTTATGATAATGAAACTGGGTCTTGTGTGGACAGACTAATGATAGGAAGATCGGCACATTAGTGTTTTATAAGGAGCAGTCCCTACTCTCTACCTATATATGTGGTATAACAATCTCATTAAAATAACACACTCTAAAAGTATATTAGGCCAACAGAACAATTTTACTCACCTTAATTATTTTCTTTTCTTTTTTTTTTCTATAATATTTATACTCGATCGTTAATTTTCATCATAAGTTCTTTTTTCACAAATAGGCATATTTTTATTATTATTAGTATGTAGGAACTGTTTTCAAATTCCTTCAATTTTGGTGGTCGTGACGAACTAGGCCACGTCTCTTTGGCCGCCGCCTGAGGATTCCCCCATTCCATTTCATACAATATAGATCCTTCCTGGTTCCTGCATTCTCTACATACTCTCAACAGTCAATTTTTATTTGTTCTCATCCCATCACCACAACGCCATTTTCAGCAGTCTGTTTCCTTCCGTTCTGTTCTGTTCTTTAGCAAAATGACACTGCCCCCTGCTATTATGCGCCGGAATCGGCTTTGCATTTTACACCCCTTTGTTATCTTGTAGTGCCTCGACGCAGCTCAAGGAATATGAGAGCGTTGAGACCTATAAATTCTTGGCCAATCACCAGGCGACGCGTCAGCCCACGGATGCTGTGCTGACTTTTGGGCGTAGACGGGCTTAGCATCCAATAAACAATGCCGGCTGTTTCTTTCGGTTTTGCTTCCTCCTAATTCTTCACTTCTACTTCATTCTTAACTGTATCTCTCCTACATTGTAACGTCAATGGTTGAAGCAACAATTAAAAAATAACAGCTAGCTGCTACCTTACGCTCCACTTTGTTTCTCTCACTTGTTCACGTTATCTTCTCTCTCTCTCCCTCTTGCTGGTAATGGTGGTTGAGGATATGAAAACAAGTGCAGCGATGGCGGTGAATGTGATAGCGCTTTTTATGAGTCCGTGAGAGTGATTGAGGAAGAACCAAATATGACCCATAGCAGATTGATGGAGAGAGATAGAAGGGGGGAAATGTCTAAGCTGCACCACAACAGGTCATCTAAATCAGTGCAGAGGATTGACTTCAAATTCTCCCATTTAAAGGCTCTCCAGGTCTCTTCTATTTCCTGTTCGCTTAATATTCTTTTCGATTTTCCGCTCGTTAATCATTTCGCTTAATTATTTAACGTAAGGACATAATGCAGCTTTTTTTTTTTTTTGATATATTGATTTTCTGTGGTGAGTTTTCTTCGCCTAATAATGTACTCTGGGAATTGGTGACTGACATTGATGATGTACTTAGTACGATATAATAATATTAGTGAAATGTCAACACTTAACGTGGACAAAAAAGATAAAAATAACAGAGGTGGTAGCGATTGAATCCTTATTTAATTTGTAATCCTAAATATGCGACTTTCTAAATGTTTCTTTAAACACTAAACAAAATATTGCAAAGCAATCGTGGAGTATTTTGGGGAATGTGGTATCAAAATTTATAATTCTTGAAGCTGACAAGAAGTGACAATTCTAAAAACCAAGAACCTATTACCATCTGTGTCAAAGCCATGTTTCAGGTGATGATTTCTTGCATATAGGAGGTACATTGGTTTGCGATTTCTGTTCTCGTGAATTTCAGAATAATCATTGGTCCTAATCAATTTTGACCGAATTCATTCTATTTATGTCGACCTTATGTTAAGTCCATCTGAAATTAGCTGGTTAAAACAGTTTAATAATTATCATTAAACCAACTGCTATAACATGATGACATCTTCTCAGACGAACTACCGCCCCAATTCACAAGGTCTTCTATACGATCTTGTCCAAACTTACTAAAGGAAATGCTTGCAGAGAATGTTTAACATTGACTCTTATGTTAACAGGTACCGAAGGGGTGGGACAAGCTGTTTGTTTCTGTCATCTCCACAGAAAATGGTAAAACAATTGCAAAATCAAGCAGAGTACAAGTGCGCAATGGAGGCTGCCAATGGGCAGACACTATTTCAGAATCCATATGGGTTTCGAAAAATAGTACTTCCAAGGACATAGAACATCGTCTCCTAAAGCTTCTTGTAGCCACGGTACACTCACTATTGCTGCTATTGTATCATTATGTACTCATTCTTGGATAATCTCTCTGCTTTTGTATCATTATGATTTTGTAGGTGCTTTTATGCCATAATCAACTCTGTCTTGGGAAATTCTTTGTTTGATTATCTAAAGAAACAATATGACTCGTAAACTTCACAACAGGGATCACCAAGGTCTGGCATCCTTGGAGAAGCTACGGTAAATGTGGCCAACTATATGAATTCAAGTGCGGCTGTTCCACTTTCAATCCCACTGAACAAATGCAACCATGGAACAGTTTTATATGTGAGTCCCACCACCGAGGCCATCTCTAATTGGTTTTTTATTTTACATATGACTGAGTATAGAAAGTTAAAATGCATCCCTTGTGCGATGTTCTGGTTATTTTTGTGCCAAATTGGATGAAAGGGAAGTTCAGTTTTGTTGATTCGAAAAGGACGATCGGATTTGTGACTGAAATTTAATCAAGAGATTTAAAAATTGATACTTGCGATATAGAAAATTGTCATATTCATCTCATTTTTCCTTTTTTGCGGTAGCATGAAGTCATTATTATATCACATAATGAATACACTGGGAAAGCAGTGAGACATCTAGATAGTAAACTAATACTAATATGCTTTTATTCCAGATTCATAATTAGAAGAAATCAGTTTCTTTTCTTTTTGCAGATGTAGTATGCCTGTGTGACCAATCTTTGATACATTAAGATGCTAGTGTAATAATGGCAATGTGATTGATTTATTCCTCATGCAACTTCATTTTCACATAACTTTTTCTTAGAGGTGTGTAGGATGATTTGCTACTACGACGCCATCTTTTTATATAAACCCTAAGGATTCTTCACTTTTGACTCGTGAATAATGCAAGGCCCATTTTATTCGTCTCTTAATCTTGGGGCAACGGCATTGGAAATATGTTGCTTTCTACATGTCTACTGCTTCATAGTGATGTAACAGAGTGTAAGTTCTGAATTAAAAAAATGAAGGGGAGAAAAAATAAACCTTATCTCTTTAAAATGGGAACATTTCATAGTCAAGACTGGAATAATCAGTATATTTAATTACTAATTTATTTGAATATTATTTTTTACTAATAAACAATTTTTATGTATGCAAATGATAAAAAAATAAATAGTCTTAACTATTCAGTATTCAAATTTAAAGACAATATCTTAATATTCAAATATGTATTTAGATTCAGATATCTTAATGTTAAAAAAAAAAAAAGAATTCCCCTTAGGCTCTTTTTACCTGCTCCCGCAGCATAAAGTCATTGAACTTGGATTTAGGATTTTTTTTTTTCCTTTTCTTGTTGGCCAATTGGAGTTGGAAATTCAATGGTTCTGCTTTTGCAGGTAACTTTGCAGTGCCTCACACCAAGAGAAAAATTTAGGTATGCATTGAAGGGTAGTTCGTCCTATTATCTTATATCTATTCTTCTTGAAAGTATTGATCTCTTCCACATTTTCAGGGATCAAGAATCAAGAGAGAGGTATTCCCAAATAAAGGCCCTGAATGCAGACAATCATGATGTGGCTGTTGAATCAAATGAATCTGATCATTCATATGTGCCGAGTGTTGAATCTCCTTCTATTCAAGATTTGGACTCTACCTCTTCCTCTTTTGAAGTTGAGAGTAGGGTAAGGTTACAAATTTCCCCTTTGAGAATATCTGTTATGTGGCACAATTGTGTGTAGGCTTTTTCCTCTATGCTTGTTGACATATGATAATTCATATTTGGATCCTTTCAATTTCTCAAGAAATTGACCATATTAATTTTGAGCAGAGACACACACATTGTATGTGTGACTCATTTGAGGTATAGATCTCATAATGTGTGAGGGTTCCACATACGATGTATTTGTCCCTCTCCAGAATTGATGATGTCAATTTCCTAAAGAATTGGGAGGATACAAATCCTGATAACTCAAGCAATATCTACATTAATCCAATCACTGATCAGGATTACTTTCTAAAACATCTCTAGTTTAGTAGTCAAGTCTGATTAAGAAATTTGTCTATGTTTGAGGGGTTTTGTATGAAGCCCATTTGTTTTATGAAGTCAGAGGTCTTGGAAACAAAAGGGGTTCCTCTACATAGAGCTATCTCACGTTTGAAGTGATGCAATTTACTGTTGATCATTCTAAATCATGGTGGTATTAGTGACATGTTGTCCCTTAACTGTAGGCAACAAGTTTCTCTGGACCTGCTTCACATTGCAGTTATAACTCGGCTGAGGGGAGCATAAGAAAGGGTGACATCTCCAGAAATGTATATTTAAGAGAAGATGGAGGAAGCCCAACTGGAAAACAAGATTCAATCAGTTCCCAGAAAAATGTATCTCCCTGCAATTATCCTTTTAGTGATTCTTCTCAATCAGATCCTTCATCATTTAATTCCCAAATTACGGCCTCTGGGAATTTGTCTTGTATGCAAGAGTTTTGTGCATCATCTTCAAGTGTAACCAAATCTTCTAAGATCCGTCTTGAAGGTGTACAAGTCACTATGGAGGAGTTTCTGGCAGAAGCTAAGATGTGGGAGATGAATGCCCGGAAGCTGATGGTTGATCTGGACTTGTCAAGAGCAGAATTCTCAGAACTGTCTCAAAATCTGGCAGACTTGAGAGTGGAGCTTTCAGAATCAAATCTAGAACGTGATAATTTGAAAAGAGAAGTTGAACAATTGAAACAGTCATTGGAAGATTCATTATATCAAGGTGAATGTGTTCCAGAGGTTGAAAAGGCACTAAAAGATGAATTGAGGTTTCAGAAAGAATCCCATGCCAACTTGTCGTTGCAATTGAAGAGGAGCCAAGAAGCAAATCTTGAGCTTGTTTCTGTTCTCCAGGAGCTGGAAAAGACCATAGAACAGCAGAAAAGTGAGTTGGAAAATCATTCCGCATTACCATCAAAATTCAGTGATCTGGAGAACTCTTTCCAACTAAGTATAGAAGCAAACAGGAGCTTGCTGCCTCAGCTGGAACAATTGGAGGAGGAAGAGGCATCGGAGATCAAAAGGCTTGAGATTGAAAATGTAGAGAGTACAAACAACAAAGCCCTTTTGGATTTTAAAGCGGAATATGAAAGCAAATTATCTGCTAAAGAGGAAGAAATTTTAAGTTTGAAAGCAAAGTTGTCTGAGGCTCTCGAAGAAAGGTGTAATGCAGAGACTGAGTCCAGAAATGGAGGTGAAGCAGATCTTTTGAGAGAAATTGCAGCTTTGAGAGAGAGAGTTCAGGAGCTTGAGATGGATTGCAATGAGCTGACAGATGAAAACCTGGAGCTCGTATTCGAGCTTAAACAAGCAAAGAACAATTCAACAAAGGTTGTATGTGAAGATTTCTTGCCAAACAAGCTTAAAGATCAAAACATTGTGAGCTTTGAGTCTGAAGTCAGTGACAACACATTCCAATTAGTCCATTCAGAAGACATGCTCAAGGGGAAAGTCACCAGCAGGAATGAAAATAGGGATGGCGTTTCAATTCAAGAGCTTCAGAGTTTGAAAGTAGCATCTGAAATCAGAATCACAGAACTGAGTAAGGAAATAATTGATAAAACATCTGAAATGGAAAATCTTGAGGCCAAGTTATTATCTAAAGAAAAGGAGATCGAGGTTCTGCAGAATCGACAGATTGAATTGGAAGCAAAGATATGTCAATTTGAGAATGAAAAAATTCAACTAGAGGAGGATATGGAGGTCTTGCTAAAAGAAAGAGATATTAACACTAAATGCTTGTATGATTTGCAAAATGATTTGGGAATTCTTAGCAGGAGCTTGGACTCCCATGTTTCTGCCAATGAAATTCTCAGAAGAAAATCACTAGAGCTTGAAAATGGAAAACATGAACTGGAGCTTCACGTATCAGACATAGAACAGGAGAAAGAACAGCTGTCAATGCGAATATCTGTTTTAGAAGCTGAACTAAGAGATTTAACAAATGAGAAAGATTCCAGTCTGTCAGAATTAGAGAACTCCAGATCTCATGCTTCGAGGCTTCAAGAGGTGATTATGAACTTAACGTCTGAGATGGATTCTTCAATAGAAAATTTGGAAGAAAAATTAAAGGTGACGCAGCATCAGTGGTCAGAAGCTCAACAAGAATGTGAATATCTCAGAAGAGCAAATGAGCAGTCACAAACTGCCATTGAGAATCTCGCTGAAGAATGCAATTTTCTTCAGAAATTAAATGAAGATTTGAGGAAGCAAAAGCAGGAGCTGCAGGAGTCTTGCTCTGTCATTGGAACTAGGTTGAGAGATTCAGACCAAAGATTTGCAGATTGCACTGAAAGAGTAGAGCTCCTAGAAAATAAATTAGCTTTGATACTGGAAGATAGTGCTTTAAAGGAGAAAAGTCTAACTTCAGAATTAGATTTGCTTCTTGATGAAAATATTAGACATATTGAGAATGGCCAAACCTTGTTGAATGAGATTCTCATGGAGAAGACAGCAGAAATTCAGAACCTTCAACAGAAGATTGAGCACCTCAGCATGGAACTTTCAGCAACTTATCATGAAAAAGAAAGGATAGCTTCCAATGCTACCCTTGAAATTTCTGCATTACACGTTGATAAAGCCAAACTGGAGTATGCTTTTGAAGAAGTTCAGTCTGAAGTAATTTCAACTAAGAATGAGATTGATGTTATGCGGACAGATTATGAACAAAAGCTGCAGGACCTTACAACTGAGCTAACTGCTTTCCGAAATAACCAGGAAATGCTGATGGCTGACCATGAAAAGTTGTTAGAGCAGGTGGAGGATTACAAATCAGGAGAACTGAAAGTCAAAAGCACCATGGAAGCCCTTGAACTAAAACTTAGACTCAATGAAGATGAAAGACAACAACTTATGGAGGAATCTCAGAATTTGACAGTTCAGTTGCAGCAGATAGAAAAATTTGAGAACGAAATTATGGTTCTGAGGAATGAGCTCAACTCAGCCAATTCTGAGAAAGAAAGACTGGTGGCATCCTTGTCTGTGACTTCTGAATTATACGAGAATCTGAAGGTAGAGAAGAAATTGTTTGAAGCAAAGATCTCGACATTGGAGAATGCTGTGTCTGAATTAGAGGACTGCAGAAGAAGTAGAGCATCCCTAGCAGAAAGGCTTATGCAGATGGAAAGTGACTTGAAGGCAAAAGAAACATTATTAGCCCAGGAAGCTGAGAAGAAAAATGAGATCAGTCACGTCAAAAGAATAAACAGGCATTATCAACAGACAATAAGATTACTTGACAAGGAAAAAGATGAGATACAGGCAAAAGTTCAAGCCCTTGAAGAAGAGTTGAGACTAATTAAGGAACAAAAGCGAAATCAAGTGTCTACGATGAATCAGAAGGCACTACCAGCTCATGAGGATCTCAAGGTCTCGTAACTCAGTATTCCCCGTTCTCATCAATGTCATGTTTAACGTTTTGATCAGGTTTATTAATTTGTATATTTTTTGGGTCAGCAGAATCCTATAGTGATGAATACAGATCATGAACATCGCAGTATTGGGAAAAAGCCATTCGTGAAGAATGACAAAGAAGCTGTGAAAGATCAGCAGGACATTTCCGGTGGCAATCATCAGAGTGAGGTGATTCATTGTGAATATTAATTAATTCCATTTTGCCTCCATATTGAACATTACATTGTATATCTATGCCTTCTTACATGAGGACCCTAAATAGTAAAATCTTATGTTCTCGGTGTCTTTTTTCTTTTGACAGGCGGAAACTGTATGTGGACTTCTTGATGGAAGTATTCATGCTTCTGTAGCAGATCCAGTTACTAAGATTCAGTCACTTGAACGAACAAAATCAACTGCTGGAGGTGAAACAGTGACAAAAGAAAGATTTGAACGAACAAAATCGATGTTAGAGGCAGAGTTGAAAGACATTCAGGAGCGTTACTTGCACATGAGCCTTAAATTTGCTGAGGTAGAAGCTCAGCGCGAGGAACTTGTGATGAAGCTGAAGTTGGCTAAAAATCAAAAGGATGTGACCCTTTGATTCAAGCATGTTGTTAGGTTTACAAATGGTGCGATTATTTAATATAAAAGGGAATGTTAATAATTCTGTTCTATCATAGTGCCTAGAATCATCCCACTAATAAGGACAGCAAGAGGGAGAGACAGCGTTGAGGTGATCCTATAGGTCTGCGCTGTCCTGGTACACTTCCAATCGAGTTGCACTATTAAGAACTACTGCTTGAAATAATAAACATAGAAATATTAGTTATTTCTCGCAACTGAATAATTTGGAAGATGGAAAATATAAATTTAGTTCTCAGTTTTTTTAAGTATATTATTTTCTATAATTAAAAATTTTATCGTATAATTTTATTGATAAACGATGAGGGCGTTTCTAAAACTAATACATTGATAGCACTGGCTGTCACGACTCGTTTTCTGGGCACATGACCGGCACAATGATGAATCTCTCATCACTGTAAGCCTTCCGATAAATATATCAAATTTTCTTATCTGAAAATCATAGAGATGATTTGCATGTAATCATAGATTATCAATTTAAAATACATTATTATACTGACATACAAGCCAAATGTCGAACCCCTGAACTAGATGTCCTAGACGATTACAGAGCAACATAATCTATAACAGAAGAGAGGTCTACCCGACAACGGGAAGGTACAAAGTGATCTACTCCTCTAGCAGATATTCTTCGATGGCAACCTGATCTGAACAAAAAGGTTGTACAAACAATGTGAGCTTTTAAACTCAATGAGCGAATCGGCCTCGCATTAATAAAATTCAAATACATTACCAGTCATGCAAGCATATCCAAAGGCTCATACTCAACCAATAGACAGAAGATAAAAATTTATCCAATTCAACAAACGTTACTAGTACTCGTCAATGGCAATATATCCCGGAGAGCGCACACAGGCCGGCTCACCAATTATGTATATTTCCGCCATGACGCACAACATCATCCTCTTACATACAAGATAAAAATTCATCCAATTCAACAAACGTTACTAGTACTCGTCAATGGCAATATATCCCGGAGAGCGCACACAGGCCGGCTCACCAATTATGTATATTTCCGCCATGACGCACAACCTCATCCTCTTAGCTAGGGCGCCTCACGGATTTATCACCAATCCGGGCTATATCCCTACTGAGGGAATCGTTGTCTCCACACTCATTGGTCAAGACACCCTGTCAACCGGGTTTTCCGCCTTGCCGTGAGAGGGGGTACTGTCCCGCTCAATCACAATCAATAGCATTTCATATCATAATCAGAAGCTCAATATAATATTCATCCATATAACAGGTATAGTATATTACTATATTATGGATTTATAAACCACATATCAAGATAACAATTAATCCATTTTTGAAAACATTCAAACTTCACATCATCATAAGATACTTATTTCATTTTATCCATACTTATGGATTAATTATCTCATTTAGATTCGTCATTCTGAATCCAATTTCCCCCTATGAATCTTGGGAGTGTCATACGACATACTTTTTATCACCAGTAATGCTAAAACTCTATTAAAACGGGGTCGTTTCACTCACCTGGATTCCGTACGAACATCGCTTCTCTAAGTCATTACAGACAAGAGTTCTCAGGTGAATTTCGGTGTTCTGCTACGGAGATTTTCATGAAAGATTAGAGAAAATACGTCAGGATTGTTTTCGTACAGATACTGTTCATATGTATGGTTACTGTTCATATATACGGTTACTATTCATACGGTCACTATTCATACGTACGGTCACTATTCATACGTACGGATATTATTTATACATACAGATAATATTCGTACATACGATCACTATTTATACGTATGAATATTATTTTTATGTACGGATACTATTCATATGTATGGTTACTATTCATACGGTTACTATTCATACGTACGGATACTATTCATACCAGAAATAGAGAATACAATCTGTAAAAGAGTACACCAGGTAAGTTCCCAGGAAAGAGTGGAGGGTCACACTGGACACACTTAAAAACCAGGTCTTTCCTTAGCCAGAACTTTCCTAGACATGTATTCTTCACAGTTTACATTCTATTTCGGTAATCAGAGAATCAAAATAACATATAAACAGCTAAGGACAGTTTTTCTGATGTGGAAGATCAGCCAAGGCCGCAACCACAGAGCATACTTAAGAAATTAACTTCTAAAATTTGAAAGACATAGAAAGGGCATAGTATCCTTACCTAAGCTGAAAAGGAAAGGCCCAAAATCTCAGACGCCTAGCTTTGGAGTAAGAGAAACTTAAGGAGAGAAGAAGAGAAGTTGAAGGTGTGAGTTTAGAAGTGAAATGGAAGGGCCTATTTATAGCAAAAGTCAAGGGTACTATTTGACACTATGCGCTAATAAAATATTTAATTTACTATTCATGAAAATGACATTTCTAATAATACAGTTACTGTGCACCTCACGCGTACGATCGAAAATTTTTCTGTTATTACTATTGAAAACTTAAAGGAAAAACTATCCTTTCACCTTAAACCTTTAAGTTTCTTTTCAAATCAGTCCTTTCACTTTAGTCCCTAAGGGTATTTTCACCCATAAAACGTCATTTTCTCCTACGAATTTCTTCCTAGTTTTCTTTTATGACCAAACCACATCTAGTACTTGACATTTCAATTGTATAAATGAACAGTATCGTATACGTAAATAGTATTATACAGGTGAATAGTACCATATACTGAAATAGTAACAGTAGTTTGTAAACAAATATTTATATTTTATTTTTCTTGGGTATTACATTATCACCCCCTTAAGAGAATTCGGTCCTCCGAATTCAAAACTCATTTCAAGACTGAAATAAGTGTGATTACTTCGTCTATATCTCATTCTTTGTATCTCTTTCTTCCAAAACCTCATCACACCCTTGGTGAGATTTACAAGAACACTATACTATCGACTGTGAACTCTAGACCGCATTATCAATAATTTGCATTGGACTTTCCTTTTCTAAACGGTAAACATTCTCTTCCTCATCAGTTTGATTTTTTTTCCACAATCTTTTGTACCATAAAGTGTTTCATCCTCATAACCTTTACCAAACTTAAACCATCTGATTAGAGACGAACTCTGTCTCTATGTAAAACCTCAAATAGGTGTCTTCTCAAAAGTGACACATGGTCTTTCTAGTTCATACTGAATATCAGAACACAAGCTACCATACACATAGCTTATAACTTTTACGAATACAAGTACTCCACCTGAAGGCATCATTTTGGCCATAGGTAATACTCTTGCCCAAAGGCGATCCTTCTACCTTAAGGCGATACTCTCAGCTGAAGGCGTTATATAAAATGAAATCATTACATAAATCTCTAGGAAGAACAATCCTAGAAAATATGATAAGTAAATAACATACTTCTTACGCATAATTATATATATGAAAATTCCTCTCACCTCAATGACTCATATAGAGTCGCATCCCTTCAATGATTGAGGCAAACCCATAGTTCTATAGGTTCATAAAATACTTATTCAGCATTCCTCCATAGCTCAGAAGTGCAATGAAATATCATTTTAGTAACTCTGCTCAGTCACAAAGATATTACTATACTATGCTTTAGAATCAAGTATGAAATATAACAAGTCCAATATCTTCTCATTCCTCAAGTTCTTTCAGTAAAATGAATCACTTCAACAAAGAAGATCTAGATACTAACTTAAATTTTATTTCTAGTACATAGATAATTTTAATACGTGAAGCTTACACCAAATGTAGCTTTAGGTACAAACAAAAGAAAAATAAATTAAGGACGAGGAGGCTTTTGAAATGTAAAAGGTGCTCCAGGTCTAGAAGAGGAAGGTGCTTCAGACCTTAAGGAGGAAGCTAATCGTTGCAGCCTAGAAAGAGTTTCTGGAGGAAGCGCCTGAGAAATTTGGCGAAGAGCATAAGTCACTCTGTTCATACAGTCAATACACCTTGCTTGTTGGTCACGAAAATTTTGAGTTGCAAACATTGAATGTCTATCAACTCGATTAGCCAGTTCCCCGAAACGACGGTTTATCAGTTTCTCTTGGTTTTCAAAGAGACGACTTATTAGTCGCTTCTGGTCCTCTATCTTGTATTCCAGGCTCTCTATCTTACGTTCCAGGAATGCAAGCTTATTTTCTGAGGATGTTGCAGTACTGTCCTCCTCCAATTCTATTACATCCCTCTTTCTCTTCTTTATTTCTGGTGACCTGTCTACAGGTTTCTTCCCTTTGTTGTTTCCGAGACTTAGATTTAAATCAAGCTCTACATTGCCAGTCTCAAAATTCAAGTTGAAAGACTTATTATCGGCCATTGCTCTAGGGATATCAGAAATAACTTCGAATGAGAAAGGAATGGAGATTGAGAAATAGGTATGTAATGAAAAAAAGTAGGTTTGCTTGGTGCGATGAGTAGGGTAACGGGCAAACAAGATTTATAGACAACCCGAAGCCCCTGGAGCTAAAGCCACCACAACCTACACGCCGCTTGCTATAAGGTTTACAGATCACATATGTCGCAATGCCAGCAATTAATGTCGGACATGCAGATAAATAGTAAATACAATTAACATAAGTCAAAGATTTCCTCAAAAAATTTTCGGCTAATCTTGACCTTTCTCAAACTTTTGACCAACTACGCTCTTCAGTCTGAGATTTTCTCCCTCTAACTTGTTTTATCCTGTAATCCCATATCACGATGTCCCTCTATGATCGGGTAGTCTCATATTAGCCTTATCTTAGATTCTGATCGGTGTCTTTATTCTGGATTTACACATAATATATGTATATCAATATATACATTTTAAAACAAAGTTAACTGCTTACGGTCACATGCCTTAAGCATTATCATGATGTAAGGAAATCACTGCCTTTCATTTGCCCACGAGAGCATTATATGTAAGTATATGTAACCATGAAGATATATCATCATCTACACATTTTATTCTATCCAAGTCATTTTGATTTCACATCTCTATGAGTATATGTAGGATCATCACATATTCTCCTTGATCGTAGCCTTCACTCATTATGCATGAATAACATACATACATGTAATTACAACATGATTCAATCAATTATATTATACTCAACTGAAGGCTATTAAGAACAACACAATAAAACGGAGAAATGTATTTCAGTTCATCATAAAAGCATCTAAGGCAATCTTTGATGGCTATGTTATCAACTTCTTTGAATTTCGGAAAATGCCAACGGGAGAAATGGGAAAACCGAGTAAAATCGGCCGCAAATCCACCAAATACTGACTTTCGTGGTTTTGGCATTAATGCGACGCATTGTTGGTGTGCACGCCTACCCTAGACTTCTGGCTTCTAGCTTGCAGAAATCCATAGGTTGATCGTGTAGGGGTGCGGTGAAAAGATATCTTCTTTGTCTCTAAGTCCTAATTTTTCTCTATAAAAACCATCCCAGCGTTCTCAGTTACCACACCACAAAGAGTAATAATCTCCGAGCCTACAATCCCCCAGTATTCCTCTCGCCTCATACTCTTACAAAAATTTCTAAATTTTTCCAAATCATGGCCTCAAGGAAGTACATTGATCTCACAGTAGAGGCTAAGGAAGAAGAGCTCGACTTAAACTTAAATCTGGGCAAAGACAAGGGCAAAAGACCTTTTGAGGGGTCTCCAGAGAAGCAGAAGGAGAAGAAAATGAAGAAGATCGAGGAAGCTGAGGAGACTAGCACGGGCCATACCTCGGAGGACAAAATCGCCTGTCTAGAGCAGGAGGTGAAAAATCTGAAAAAGATGATAGGAGACCTGGAGAAGTTAACTAAACGCAATCATGCAGAAATGACTTCAAGAATAGACAGGTTCTTCTATTGGTCTACCCAGTGCTTCTGCAATCAACAACAAAGAAGTGTTGATTGTATGAATGGGATTTACACTACCCTCCGCGACATTGCTATGTCCCTTGCTCCAAGGAATGGTCGAGGGGTGATGATACAATACAACCCTCCTAATCCAAGACCACCTCGCTTTTAGATTACTCATGCATGAGTAAACTTCTTCTTTTTTGCAATGTAATCCTTCAGTTTTTTTTGTTTTTAATGCGAGTGGTTTCTTTTATTGGCTGGTATCCTAAAATAATATAGCTACACAAATTCAATCATGAATTCAGCTTATAAAATCCACCATATAAAAATTTGATCCGACAACAACGGAATCAAAACAAGTAATAACCTTTCCTTGACTAAGTTCAAAAGTGTAGCCACATCTGTATAAAACTAAAACTGAGAACATACTTCTTAAGAAGAGATAAGTCTCGGAGGGAAAGGACATGAAAACATCCTACAGGACCTTCAGTAGAGCCGTCTCTCTATAGTTGTGCCCGGGTTCACAACGATAGAGGAGGTCCCACTAAGGTTACCTTGCTCTGTAATCACTAGGAGACCTAACAACCATTGCTCTGATACCAACTTTGTCACGACTCGTTTTCTGGGCACATGACCGGCACAATGATGAATCTCTCATCACTGTAAGCCTTCCGATAAATATATCAAATTTTCTTATCTGAAAATCATAGAGATGATTTGCATGTAATCATAGATTATCAATTTAAAATACATTATTATACTGACATACAAGCCAAATGTCGAACCCCTGAACTAGATGTCCTAGACGATTACAGAGCAACATAATCTATAACAGAAGAGAGGTCTACCCGACAACGGGAAGGTACAAAGTGATCTACTCCTCTAGCAGATATTCTTCGATGGCAACCTGATCTGAACAAAAAGGTTGTACAAACAATGTGAGCTTTTAAACTCAATGAGCGAATCGGCCTCGCATTAATAAAATTCAAATACATTACCAGTCATGCAAGCATATCCAAAGGCTCATACTCAACCAATAGACAGAAGATAAAAATTTATCCAATTCAACAAACGTTACTAGTACTCGTCAATGGCAATATATCCCGGAGAGCGCACACAGGCCGGCTCACCAATTATGTATATTTCCGCCATGACGCACAACATCATCCTCTTACATACAAGATAAAAATTCATCCAATTCAACAAACGTTACTAGTACTCGTCAATGGCAATATATCCCGGAGAGCGCACACAGGCCGGCTCACCAATTATGTATATTTCCGCCATGACGCACAACCTCATCCTCTTAGCTAGGGCGCCTCACGGATTTATCACCAATCCGGGCTATATCCCTACTGAGGGAATCGTTGTCTCCACACTCATTGGTCAAGACACCCTGTCAACTGGGTTTTCCGCCTTGCCGTGAGAGGGGGTACTGTCCCGCTCAATCACAATCAATAGCATTTCATATCATAATCAGAAGCTCAATATAATATTCATCCATATAACAGGTATAGTATATTACTATATTATGGATTTATAAACCACATATCAAGATAACAATTAATCCATTTTTGAAAACATTCAAACTTCACATCATCATAAGATACTTATTTCATTTTATCCATACTTATGGATTAATTATCTCATTTAGATTCGTCATTCTGAATCCAATTTCCCCCTATGAATCTTGGGAGTGTCCTACGACATACTTTTTATCACCAGTAATGCTAAAACTCTATTAAAACGGGGTCGTTTCACTCACCTGGATTCCGTACGAACATCGCTTCTCTAAGTCATTACAGACAAGAGTTCTCAGGTGAATTTCGGTGTTCTGCTACGGAGATTTTCATGAAAGATTAGAGAAAATACGTCAGGATTGTTTTCGTACAGATACTGTTCATATGTATGGTTACTGTTCATATATACGGTTACTATTCATACGGTCACTATTCATACGTACGGTCACTATTCATACGTACGGATATTATTTATACATACAGATAATATTCGTACATACGATCACTATTTATACGTATGAATATTATTTTTATGTACGGATACTATTCATATGTATGGTTACTATTCATACGGTTACTATTCATACGTACGGATACTATTCATACCAGAAATAGAGAATACAATCTGTAAAAGAGTACACCAGGTAAGTTCCCAGGAAAGAGTGGAGGGTCACACTGGACACACTTAAAAACCAGGTCTTTCCTTAGCCAGAACTTTCCTAGACATGTATTCTTCACAGTTTACATTCTATTTCGGTAATCAGAGAATCAAAATAACATATAAACAGCTAAGGACAGTTTTTCTGATGTGGAAGATCAGCCAAGGCCGCAACCACAGAGCATACTTAAGAAATTAACTTCTAAAATTTGAAAGACATAGAAAGGGCATAGTATCCTTACCTAAGCTGAAAAGGAAAGGCCCAAAATCTCAGACGCCTAGCTTTGGAGTAAGAAAAACTTAAGGAGAGAAGAAGAGAAGTTGAAGGTGTGAGTTTAGAAGTGAAATGGAAGGGCCTATTTATAGCAAAAGTCAAGGGTACTATTTGACACTATGCGCTAATAAAATATTTAATTTACTATTCATGAAAATGACATTTCTAATAATGCAGTTACTGTGCACCTCACGATCGAAAATTTTTCTGTTATTACTATTGAAAACTTAAAGGGAAAACTATCATTTCACCTTAAACCTTTAAGTTTCTTTTCAAATCAGTCCTTTCACTTTAGTCCCTGAGGGTATTTTCACCCATAAAACGTCATTTTCTCCTACGAATTTCTTCCTAGTTTTCTTTTATGACCAAACCACATCTAGTACTTGACATTTCAATTGTATAAATGAACAGTATCGTATACGTAAATAGTATTATACAGGTGAATAGTACCATATACTGAAATAGTAACAGTAGTTTGTAAACAAATATTTATATTTTATTTTTCTTGGGTATTACACTGGCATATAGTATATCCCTACTTTTTTAACATTTTCTGTGCTCACCACCTTTCCTTTACATTAAAAAATAATATAGGAGGGAGAGGGAAATTAAACAAATAAAAGTCAAATTAAGAGTGTAATATCATACTGTTTATTTTGGCATCAAATAGTATTCTTCTGGCACTTTAAGCATACCACTTATTATTTATGTCACTAACTCGGATGCACTTCATCAATTCATCTGTTATTTTTTAACTTTTACAAAGAAACAAATGCTCTGCTCATAGAAGCTGTAACTTGCTCAAAATGTCAGTTGCCTTTTTCACTCTCCTACTCTGTTAGTCCGAAGAGTTCTAGTAACCAAAAGTTAAAAAAAAAAAGAAAAAAAAGAAAAGGGTTTGTGTAAGTTTTTATTTTTAGTTTGAATCACTATTATCTAAAAATTTACTAAGTTTTGATTTATTTAATTCGAGTTGTATTATGTAAAATTTTTTTAGTATTCATTTTTTATGTTTACAATATTCGAATTGGAAACTACGCTTCAAGAAGATATTAGTTATTGATTTATGATTGAATAGAAGCCACCCATTTCTTGACATATCATTAGAGAGGCTATGTTAAGTGTTAACCCCCCTAATTAATTAGTCTAAAATTGGTCTCTAAGTACTCATGAAGGAGTAAAGTAACCCCTACACTTTCACAAAAAAAAAAAAGTAACCCCTACACCGAAGTATACATTAAGCCAAAAATAACGAAAAAGTATCAAACTTTGATCTAAAGGGAAGAAGCTAAGAATAATGTTGCTGTTGTCACTTAGAATATGAAATCTCACTCAGATTAAAAAAAGCCTCTCCAGCATTGGCAGGGAGATGTCAAGTCACCTAATATAATATATAGCTTTAAGTCTTTTACTTTTGAAAGGGCTTCCCTGCAAAGGAGAACAGGATCTGCCCATTCTATTCCAAATTATTCGGTGACACGTGGCTTTGTTTCGCCTTTATAGGTCTAAAAATGATGCTTCAAGATCTTCTTTCTTAATTCTTTCGTTGTTTACCTTAAATTTTAAAAGGTTTGCATCATTATAACATCTATTACGACAGTGTGCTGTAAGAAAAATGAAATAAAATAAGTGTGAAAGGAAGGGCTATAATTCTATAACTATTAACTTTGCAGATTTAATTTCTCTTCCATTCAGTGAACAAATTCACAAAGCAAAAGCCAAAAATAAAAGGGGAAAAATAATAAAGTAACACGCCCCACAAATCCTTCCATTTAGAGTTTAGAGTTTAGTGAACCCTATACAGTGAAGAAGTTGAATCACCAGTTTGATTGCTCCATGTATTTATGATGTTAAATTGATAATAGATAGCTGGACAACCTTTTCATCTCAGCTCAATATTAAATATTTATTTACCTCCTGAACTAGAGTTGAAAAAAAAAAAAACTTGGTTTTTAACAACTTTTGCAAGAAAAATTCACAACTAAAAAACCCAGGGCGTTGCCAAAAAGAAGATATAATGATATAGATATGGGCAGGGGGGAGAGAGAAATAATGATGTAGGTAGATACATGTGGAGCAAGGAAGGTGGGGAGGGCATATACTTTGGAAGATGCTAAATTAGGAACCCCCATTTCACTTTTTTTTTTCTACTTTATTTCAAATGTTACCTTTAACAAAAAGTCACCCTCCACATTGACATCTCAAGTCATCATCATCATTTTCACACTTTTATTACGAGCAAATCCTATAACAACCAACCTACCCCTCTTTCTCAAACCCTCTTCCCTCCGACGAAACCATGTAATGTAATGCCTATGATTCTCAGTTCTGAGCCACCTCCTTCCTCATGCCTTCGATTCCTCCATTGATTTGGCATTTGGGTAAGGGGGTGGTCAAGATTGCTCCTTTTGTTCTAAAATGGAGCAACCAACCATATCAATAAACATTGCTGGGAATGAACCTCCTTCTTGAAGGCGAATTCTCTCTAAAAGGGCAACTTCGATCCTTTGGCATTTTCACTCCCTCTCGCTCTGAGATTTGGCTCTCTTGGCAGCTCTCAGAGGCAATTCCTACTATATTTGTATTTCTCTCTTTTCTTTTCTTTTTGTTTCTTTGTGCTGTATTAATATTCTGAATTGCTTCTGATGCTACTCCTACTCGGCAGCCAATAAAAGTAATAAAAGTACGTTTAGGTCTCGGGCCAGAATATTGATACGCGCAAAATCTCGGAGTTTGTTTGATTTGCTTGATTTGCTAGGTTTTGTTCTTTGTATTTGCTGGAGCATAAACATTGGCAAATTATATTAATTAAAAGTGAAGTTCTCCATTATCTAGTGTGGTAAACGTGTTCTTCAGCTTCCCAAGTTTCAAATCTTGCCCCTTCTTCTTGTGTTATTAAGTGATTTAATGAAACATGAACCGACGATTCTTCCATGCTCAGTTGTGTGTATGTGTGAGCGTGTGTAATATATATATATATATATATATATATATTCTTTTCATTTTGCAGCTTGGCAGCAAGAGTTGACCTTTCTTGTTTTTCTTTTCCCTATGGTAGCTTATATGTATAGAATTCATGCATGAGAGTGATATCATTAACGTGGTACAATTGGCTTAGTTTTTTTTGTAATTACAAAATTCTGAGCTAATTATTGGCTGATCTTAGGACTAGTTACTCATTGGTGAATCACAAGTCAAAGTTGGTCCAAGTGTTTTAGTTCCAGGTCTCCGCATTCAGTCAGTTCTCGTAACAGATATCTTGTAAGCTAAACTTATAAAATTAATTAAACATAGAATAGTGAATGTTAGAAGCCAAACCATGAAATGAATTGCTCTGCCCAATTGCTAGCTAAGCTAGAGCATCTCTGTTGATATATGTACAAGCTATTCTGTTATACAATGAATGCAAAAATAAAAGCAAAAACAGAATGATCTGTACATCCAAAGAATAAGGCAACATAAATTTAGGAAAAAGAGAAATCACATGGATCTTTGGTGTTACGACAATTGTAGATATAATAGAGATGAAATATAAAAATAGATTGAATAATACACATATATTTATATGATTCGGTCAATATAACTGTCACGTTCTAAAATTTGAGCACGTGACCGGCACGAAAAGTGAATTTCATTTCACCTTCGTAAGCCTATCTTTCTCTTAAGCATCATACCATTTTTTTAAATGAAATTAATTTAAATTACATAATTTAAGAATTAAAATAAGAGAATTGTTCCTCTTTTCACAAAAGATAGGAAAATACGGCTAAACTGAGTTCTTCATACATACCACAGTCATTCACATTACATCACTGAATGAACCTACCCGATTACGGAGATTTTCTAGATTTATACAACTTAGAATAAGACCTAAAAATTATACCTTTACCCTGAACAAGTGAAAAGGTAATCATGGGCTAAGGATCCGTAATTCCTTGTATAGATATTTACCTTCAACTGTCAACTCTGAAAAAAAATGTTAATAAGAGTGGTATGAGCAAACCACGTGCCCAGTGAGCAGACAACACAACATAAGACAAAAAAAAAATACCATGCATCATAATGATAACATGCAGCAATCATACGTAATCGATCATAATATAATATAACATAATTCATAATACTTCACAACAATATCCAAGTAAATCAAATACATTTCAACATAATTCAAATAATTCACAACAGCAAACAGTGAAATCAATTTCACACATTTCCCGTACCAACCGGGTCGTCCAGGGTACCTGTGGATCGTTGCCCTCGGCTCTTGCCGTATCCACCCTTATCGCTCCATTTATATTCTCCACCCTTATAGCTTCACATAGATTTCTCCATGGGGTGCACCACCATGCCTTTCCTTTCTAGTCAAACACAATCACAATCACATTTAAGAACATTTTCAATCATAATCATGAGCCACATACACAATTCAGTAATTTACAATTCAAGTCACAACATAATAAATATGGTTCCAGCAACATAGCATGTATACAACATAATAACTCATAATATAGAACAATTATTCAACAATAACATACTTCAACTATCCGTATATGAGTGAACTCAACAATCAGAGTATGACACATTTCAACTCAGTTCACATGCCATTCACAATCCATCATATTACCTTCATTCATGAGAAAATAAGAAAATATAATTATATACATCACCAGGCAAGTTTCACAATTGTTTATGCCTCATTGTCCCACATCATTATCTTCAAACTTGTATATACAACATATTTTCACTATGATGCAAAAAGTCAATAACAAAGATATTTAATCATAGCAAGTATTAACCCACTCACCTGGATTTCACGCTCTCGGCACTCCCACCTTGCGCTTTGATCATTCCTATTGTAACCAGACAAAAACCATCAGGGTTACGAAATAGAGAAATTTCCTACCACTATTCCCGACCTTCACTTACTTCTCAAATCATAACTCATAACTGGTAATGAATATCCAGATGAAACTTATACTATTAGAAACTAGACTCAAAGAGCTTTTCAACGATATATTAAAAAAAAAAACTGATGCTACAGTAATGGTCAACGGTCAACGCAGATACAGTAACATTGACCGAGTCAATGCTACAGTAACGAGAAAATCTGGAAAAATTTTCTCAGTGAATAATATTTTCTGGAAAATTTTTGGAAAATTTTCAGAATGAACAGTGAGTTCTTCGTGTTCTTCATCCAAAAATCTTAAAATCACATCTAAAACAACATTTCTTTTGATTTCTTCCGTGGGTTTTCATCCTTAATGTCTAAGGAGTGTTTTAACACCAAAATCCCCAATTTTTAGCAGCAATCCAAGCTCAAATCTCAAATTTTCATCAAGAATACTAACTTTTTTCAAATATCCAAATTCTACGAATTTCTCCTAGTTTTCTCCAAATTTCTTGTTCTAATAACATCATAAACCACCTAGGAATGTTTTAGATTATCATCCACACTTAAATTCATCCATTAATATATTCTACAAAAATTTTGCAAATTGATAACCAAGGATTTGGTCTTGTAATAAGAGGAAAAAGAAGAAGAACATCAACTTACCAATCCTCCTAGCTTCCAAATTTCTTGTTCTAATAACATCATAAACCACCTAGGAATGTTTTAGATTAACATCCACACTTAAATTCATCCATTAAAATATTCTACAAAAATTTTACAAATTGATAACCAAGGATTTGGTCTTGTAATAAGAGGAAGAAGAAGAAGAACATCAACTTACCAATCCTCCTAGCTTCCAAGGCTTCCTTCCTTAAGCATTTGGCATGGATGGAGGTGAAGAAGAGAACTTGGGATTGTTACGACCCATTTTCTAGGCACATGACCGGCACAATGATGAATATCTCATCACTGTAAGCCTTTCGATAAATTCTTCCCACAAGTAAAATTGTTAGTCATTATCTCTATATTCTCAAAATATCATTCCTTAATAAATACAAAGAAAATACATCAGATTTTCTTAATTAAAAATAATAGATCCTCAGTACAAAATACATTATCATACTGAAATACAAGCTAAATACCAAACCCCGACCTAGATGTCCTAGACGGTTACAGAGCAACATACTGTATAACAAAAGAAGGGCCTACCCGACAGCGGGAAGGTCCAACGTGATCTACTCCTCTAGCGGATGTTCTTCGGCGGCAACCTGATCTGAACAAAAAGTTTGTACAGAGAGTGTGAGCTTTTAAACTCAGTGAACAAATCGGCTTTGCGTTAATAAAATTTAAATACATCACCAGTCATGCAAGCATATCCGAAGGCTCAAACTCAACCAATAGACATAGTTAGAAATTACATACAAGAAGATAAAATTCATCCAATTCAACAAACGATACTAGTACTCGTCAATAACAATATATCCCGGAGAACGCACACAGGCCGGCTCACCAATTTTGTATTTTTTCTCCATGACGCACAAACTCATCCTCTTAGCTAGGGCGCCTCACGGATTTATCACCAATCCGGGCTATATCCCTACTGAGGGAATCGTTGTCTCCACACTCATTGGTCAAGACACCCTTTAAACCGGATTTTTCGCCTTGCCGTGAGAGGGGGTACTGTACCGCTCAATCACAATCAATAGTACAACAGTTCATATCATAATCAGAAGCACAATATAATACTCATCCATATAACAGGTATAGTATATAACTATATGATTCAAATTTCATATCCTCATGAGATACTTGCTTTGTCTTATCCATACTTTTGGATTAATTATCTCGTTATATTCGTCATTCTGAATCCAATTTCCCCCTATGAATCTTGGGAGTGTCCTACGACATACTTTTTATTACCAGTAATGCTAAAACTCTATTAAAACAGGGTCGTTTCACTCACCTGAATTCTGTACGAGTATCACTTCTTTAAGTCGTTACGGACAAGAGTACACAGGTGAATTTCAGTGTTCTGCTACGAAGATTTTCATGAAAGATTAGAGAAAATACGTTAAGATTGTTTTCGTACAGATACTGTTCATACGTACGGTTACTATTCATATGGTCACTATTCATACGTATGGGTACTATTCATACCAGAAATACAGAATACAATCTGTAAAAGAGTACACCAGGTAAGTTCCCAGGAAAGAGTGGAGGGTCACACTGGACACACTTAAAAACCAGGTCTTTCCTTAGCCAAAACTTTCCTAGACATGTATTCTCCACATTTTATATTCTATTTCGGTAATCAGAGAATCAAAATAACAGCTAACGACAGTTTTTCTGATGTGGAAGATCGGCCAAAGCCGCAACCACAGAGCATACTTAAGAAAATAACTTCTAAAATTTGAAAGACATAGAAAGGGTATAGTATCCTTACATAAGCAAAAACGGAAAGGCCCAAAATCTCAGAAGCCTAGCGTCGGAGCAAGAGAAACTTAAGGAGAGAAGAAGAGAAGTTGAAGGTGTGAGTTTAGAAGTGAAATGGAAGGGCATATTTATAGCAAAAGTCAAGGGTACTATTTAATACTATGCGCTAATAAAATATTCAATTTACTATTCATGAAAACGACATTTCTAATAATGCAGTTACTGTGCACTTTACGCGTGGAAAATTTTCGTTTATTTACTATTAGAAACTTTAAAGGGAAAACTATCATTTCACCTTAAACCTTTAAGTTTCTTTTCAATTCAGTCCTTTCAATTTAGTCCCTGAGGGTATTTTTACACATAAAACGTCATTTTCTCCTACAAACTTCTTTCTAGTTTTCTCTTATGACCAAACCACATCTAGTATTTGACATTTTGATTGTATAAATGAACAGTACCATATACGTAAATAATATTATACGGGTGAATAGTATCGTAGACTGAAATAGTAACAGTAGTTTGAAAACACGCATTTATATTTTATTTTTCATGGGTATTACATTATCACCCCCTTTAAGAAATTCGGTCCTCCGAATTTAAATTACCTCAAGTCGTAAAAAGATGCGGATATCTAGAACGCATGTCGGCCTCGGCTTCCCATGTGGCTTCTTCGTGAGTTTGATTCCTCCACAAAATCTTGACGGATGGAATCTCCTTAGATCGGAGTTTCTTTACTTGACTATCGAGGATAGCCACCGGTATATCCTCGTATGAAAAGTTTTCATCTACTATGATAGAATCATTCTGAGAATGGTGAAGTATGTGAGAAGGGTCATGAAGGTACTTCCTTAACATGGATACGTGAAAAACAGGGTGAATCCCTTCCAGATCCATAGGTAGGGCAAGCCGATAAGCCACTTTTCCCACTCGTTCTAGAATCTCATAAGGCCCGATGTATCTAGGACTCAACTTTCCTTTCCTTCCAAATCTCAACACACCTTTCATTGGAGAGACCTTAAGGAATACCATATCGCCGACTGAGAACTCCAAATCACGTCGTTTGTGGTCAGCGTATGCCTTTTGTCTACTTTGAGCTGCTCGCATCCTATCTTGTATTGTCTTAACCTTGGTTAGGGCATCTTGGGCCAAGTCGGGTCCTAATGCTTTTACTTCACCTACCTCGAACCAACCGATCAGAGATCTGCAACGTCTCCCATACAAGGCCTCAAAGGGTGCCATCCCAATAGTGGCCTGGTAGCTGTTGTTATATGCGAACTCTACAAGATACAAATGCTTTTCCCAGCTACCACTGAAATCTAGAATACAAGCTCGTAACATATCCTCTAGCGTCTGAATCGTCCGCTCTGACTGTCCGTCTGTCTGTGGGTGAAAAGCGGTACTAAGGTCCACTCGAGTACCTAATGCCTCTTGAAAACTTTTCCAGAAACGAGAGGTAAATTGAGGACCTCTATCAGAAATGATAGATATAGGTACTCCATGCAACTTCACTATTTCTTTAATATACAATTGTGACAACGTTACTACACCATAAGTGGTTTTGACTGGAATGAAGTGTGCTGATTTGGTTAGTCGGTCAACAATGACCCAAATTGAGTCATAACCTCCTGTGGAGCGAGGTAGACCAACAACAAAGTCCATCGTCACTCGTTCCCATTTCCATTCAGGAATCTCTAATCGTTGTAACGAGCCTCCTGGCTTTAGATGCTCAGCCTTAACCTGTTGACAGGTTAAACAACGAGACACAAATTCTGCTATGTCTTGTTTCATTCCTTTCCACCAGTAGATCTGTTTCAGATCCTGATACATCTTGGTGGCTCCTGGATGTACAGCATATGCAGCACGATGGCCTTCTTCCATGATGTCTTGTCTAAGAGTTCCAACATCTGGTACACACAACCGTTGTTCAAAACACAAAACTCCTGTATCGTCGAGTGTGAAACTATTCACTTCACCAATCTTCACCTTTTCCATAATTTGGACAAGCTCAGGATCCTCCATTTGAGATATCCATATCTGGTCAACAAGGGAAGATCTAGCCCTGATATGGGCTAAGAATGATCCTGTCCTTGTAACCTCAAGAGTAGCACCTTTTGCTCTCAGCTCTTGTAGTTCTTGGATCAAGGGTCTTTTTGTTACTGCTATATGGGCTAGACTACCCATAGATTTTCGACTCAAGGCATCTGCTACCACGTTCGCTTTGCTTGGGTGGTAAAGAATATTGCAATCATAATCTTTTAGTAATTCTACCCATCTCCTTTGCCTCAAGTTTAAGTCCTTTTGGTCGAAAATATATTTTAGACTTTTATGGTCAGTGTAGATTTCACAAGTTTCTCCGTATAGATAATGTCGCCATATCTTTAAAGCGAAAACTACTGCTGCCATTTCCAGATCGTGGGTGGGGTAGTTTTGTTCATGTTTCTTAAGTTGTCTCGATGCATATGCCATTACCTGGCCATGCTGCATGAGAACACATCCCAACCCTACTCTTGATGCATCGCAGTATACTGTAAAACCTCCTGGTCCTGAGGGTAAGACCAATACAGGTGCGGAGATTAACCTTTTCTTGAGTTCTTGGAAGCTTTCTTCACAAACGTTATCCCATTGGTACTTTACTCCTTTCCTAGTCAGTCGTGTGAGAGGGGCGGCTAACTGAGAAAAATTTTGGATGAAACAACGATAATATCCTGCCAATCCCAAGAAGCTGCGAATCTCCGTGACGGAGGTAGGTCTAGGCCACATTTTGACCGCTTCTACTTTGCTTGGGTCTGCTTGGATGCCATCTTTGGAGATCACATGTCCCAAGAAAGTTACACGATCAATCCAAAACTCGCATTTAGAGAATTTGGCGTACAATTGATGATCCCTCAATGTCTGCAACACAACACGAAGGTGTTGTTCGTGCTCTTCTGAAGTCTTTGAGTACACCAGAATGTCGTCTATGAAGACAATGACAAATTTGTCTAAAAAGGATTTAAAAATCCTATTCATTAAATCCATGAAAGCACCTGGTGCATTCGTTAATCTAAATGACATCACCAAGAACTCGTAGTGCCCATATTTGGTACGGAAGGCTGTTTTAGACACATCCTCCTCCTTGATCTTGAGTTGGTGATAACCAGACCTCAAGTCAATCTTTGAAAAACACTTGGCTCCTTGAAGTTGATCGAAAAGGTCGTCGATGCGAGGCAACGGGTATTTATTTTTGATAGTTACCTTATTCAGTTGCCTGTAATCTATGCATAGTCTCATCGATCCGTCCTTCTTTTTCACGAACAGAACAGGAGCTCCCTAAGGTGAATAACTTGGCCTTATAAAGCCTTTGTCTAGCAAGTCCTGTAACTGAGTCTTTAACTCTTTTAATTCTGTTGGTGCCATTCTATAAGGGGGTATGGAGATTGGGCGAGTATCTGGTGCTAACTCTATCTGGAACTCAATCTCTCGATCTGGGGGTATACCTGGTAGATCATCTGGGAAGACATCTACAAACTCCTGGACTACTGGAACGTCTTCTACTTTTAGTTCTTCTTTCTTAATATCTTTAACGAATGCCAAGTATCCTTGACAGCCCTTTCGCAATAAACGTTGGGCACACATTAAAGATATAAGATTCCCAGAAATTTCACTTCGTTCACCATGAAATACGAAAGAAGGCTCCCCCGGAATATTGAACTTAACTATCTTATTATAGCAATCCAGGGTGGCATGACAAGATGCCAGCCAATCCATGCCTAAGATGACATCAAAGTCTGTCATATCTAACAGCATTAGGTCTACTGTTGTATTTATTTCTCCGACTCTTACCTTGCAAGCTCGATAGCCTCGTTCTATTAGTAAGGTGCCTCCAGTAGGCGTAGTTACTAAAAACGGACATTCTAATCTAACAACCTTTTGCTTAAAGTTCTTAGCAAAGAATGGTGACACATAGGAATGCGTAGAGCCAGAGTCAAACAAAACATGTGCAAAATTTGATTCAATCAGAAGAGTACCTGCTACCACCGTATTAGACGCCTGAGCATCTTGACGGGTTAAAGCGAATACTCGAGCGTTCCCTCGGCCTGCTGAAACCTGCCCTCGACCACCTTGTCCTCTGCCAGCACCTCTTCCGATTCCATTGCCTCTTACAGTTACAGGGGATCTGTTGGCAACAGTAGCCTCTGATTGATTAGGGCGTACTGACCCTTGGCCAGATCTCATGTAGAGTTGGGGGCAATCTCTTTTGATGTGGCCCTGTTGACCACATTGGTAATAGACCTTAGTGTTGTTGTTGACAAAACAAGCTCCGAAGTGATTTCTTTCACATTTAGAGCACCAGGGCCTTTGTTGACCCCCTGTACCACTTTGTTGACGCTGTGGTGCACTAGCGGTAGAGGCTGCACGTCCAGAACTCTCTCCGTGGTAGCGTGATTTCTCATCTTGTTTCCTCTTTCTTTTGTTATTCCATTTTTCTTTTTGCATATCTCTTTCTTCCATCATACGGGCGATGTCGACGGCTTCTGTGTAAAATGAAAAATCTCGTATTTTCGATCCCACCCTGTCAAATAAAGACTCTCGAAGGCCTTTAATAAACCGTCGGATCTTTTCTTTCTCAGTTAGGACCATGTGAGTAGCATATTCAGACAACTCTATAAACAGATTGTCGTATTCATCGACGGTTCGTGATCCTTGCCGGAGTGCCTCAAACTCATTCATCTTTGCTTCTCGTATACTCTCCGGAATAAATTGTTCTCGAAAAATTCTTTTAAAGTCATTCCATTTAATGGGTGGGGCATTTCTGGCCATGCCCTTCTTCCATGTTCATCACCAGCAGTCCGCCTTACCTCTTAATTGAAAGGTAACAAGGGTTACTTTTCGAGGTTCAGGGCATTCTAGCGTGTCAAGGATTTTCTCACAGTCATCTAGAAAACGTTGTGGGTCTTCATTAACATCTCCTGCAAAGGTTGGCGGATTCAGCTTCATAAATTTTGAAATCTTGACCTCTGTCCCTACCCAATCCTGAGGAGGGGGTGGAGGTGGCATCTGGTCTGTCTCTTGTACTTTTACAGCATGTACTGATGCCTGTGAGCCATCTTCAGATGATTGTCCCATCAGAAGTTCCTTTAGCCCATTCACCTCGTTCTGCATTACAGCTAATGCTTCCATCACTACAGTCGCGTCGATTTGTGATGGTTCTTCAGCATTTCTTCCAGGGTTTTCAGTGGATATTTCTCTGTTTTGTGCATGGTTATCTTCTGCACGGTTAGGCATCTCCAGTCTTGCATTTGCTGACTGAGCAGCTGGAGGGACCAAGGCCCTGCCAGATCTTGTGCGGATTCCAGAAGCGTTTGATTTTCTTGGTGCCATCTAAACTTATTCTACAATTAAGAATAATATATATCGTCACTATTATGCTTCAAGTAAAGACACGAAAGAAAGAGATTTTAAACTCTACAGGGCTTTTGGTGGATCTTCATCCTATGGTCGTGCTGCAGTCACGACAATAGGGGAAGACCCTGAAAGTAATGGTTGGAACCCAAGAGGGGGGTGAATTGGGTTTTATAAATTTTTTACAAGAATTAATTGGAAGTTAAAATGATTTTCTATAAAAGTACAATGCTTAGGATAATAAATACAATACAGAAAATCAATGTGCTGTCAAGATAAATAATTATAAAGATCAAGGAATTAAAGAATAGATATCAATATGCACAAATTAAAGAGTAAGGGATAGAGAAAGCAAACTCGGAGATTTATACTGGTTCGGCTAATCCAAGCCTACATCCAGTCCTCAAGAGACCACTTGAGTATTTCCACTATAATTACAAGTTTAATCCGGGTACTTGCAAACCACTACAACCACGCAAATTCGATCCGGGTATTTGCGAAACCACAATGGAGAATTTATGAATCCGGGCTCCTCCTCAACCCAAAGCAAGTTCTTCCAACACCGGTACTTGCAAACCTCAACTTAGAATAATATATGTGTTGATCAAAATCAACAATACAAAGAAACTCTCTCTAAAGAGTAGATGAAAACAAATGAAGCTCTAATAACTCTAATGATAGAGAATATGCAAGATTTGGCTCAAGAATGCTTTCCTTTCTCTCAAAGATGATAGAAGAAGTTAATATCACATTGTAGGACTTTGTTCTTGCTCAAAATCGTGTATCTAAGGTCATATATATAAGATTTTACAAAACTAGCCGTTATATAGCCGTTATAGTGCAGTCCAGATTTTGAGCTTTCTTTAAAAATTCATAACTCCCTCATTTGAACTCCGTTTTAAACAAATAATATACCGTTGGAAAGCTCTTGGAGTCTAGTTTCAAATGAGCTAAGTTTTACTCAAAAATTATTTTTATTTTAAAAGATATAATCAAAATACTGACTATAGGTCAGAACAGAATAATCAACTTTCAGTTTTTCAAACTATATTTTAAATAGTCATATATTTCTCATTTGGACTCCGTTTTCAATAAATAATATACCTTTGGAAAGATCTTTGAGTCTACTATCAAATGAGATTTAGATACTTGGAAAAATGATTTTTTGTTTATGAGATATGATATAAAGAGTGACCAAAGGTCAAAAACTAACTTTTGTAAAATTTCATATCTCACTATCTTTTTGTTCAAAATAATTGAGCCAATGTATGCAAATCTAAATCATTGAGTTGCACAAATATACTAGCCTATATAAAATATACCCAATTTAAACACATAGGCTATCTTGATGCATCCAAGCTTCCAAGACTTCAAATCTTCGAATTCTTCATTTCTTGGAGCTTTGTCCTTGTATGTTGCTTTCCTTGAGTGAGGCATGATGTTACTTTTCCTTGTTCTTCAATCCGATGATCACTCTTCTTGTTTTGAACCAACCTATAAAATATATCTTACTTACAAACCAAATGGTTAGTTCAATTCATGATAAATAGCATGATTAATGTATATGCAACATACATATTAAATAACATAATCATGCTTAAGTACTTGTAGCATATATATGATAATTAATCTTTATATATATTAATGCTACTATTCAAATACATTTGTTATCATCAAAACTTATGGCATATAGCCTTAGGGTCAACAATCTCCCCCTTTTTGATGATGACAAATCACCACAGAAAAATATGTATCACAAGATAATGAATGCAATGTTATAAGCACGTATACATATTTTTCTATTGTTTCTTCTCCCCCTATTTGACATCAACAAAAAGGTGTAAGGAACACAATATATAGAAGTTAAAGCACATACCTTCTTTAAGTCAGGATGTCAGAAGATGTCAATATAGTATGGGGTAAGGATACATCAAAACTTATCATTGATTTCATTGACATGTAAAAAGAAAATTTTAGAAAAATTTTTCTCATGTCAAATGAAATGAGCCAAAAGATAAAACTTGAAAGAGTTTTAGGCTCCCCCTTAAACCTTGCATAATTTGAAAAAGAATAATGAATAATGAATATCCAATTTTTCAAGATATATTCTTTTTCAAAAAAATACATTCAAGTGAGACAAAGCTCCCCCTGAATTTCATAACATTTTTCCTTTGAAAAAGATAGTCCAAATCATTATAAAGGAAATTCAGTTTTTGATTGCAGTATTTTGAAGTAAGATTTTTGAAGAAATTTCTGCAATATTTTCATTGAAAATGATTTCTGCTTGTTTATGAAGAGGCATTTTTAGTAAATAGCAGAAAAATTAAACTCTTTGAAATAAAAAAAAACATCATTTTCTGTCATATGATAGAAATATTTACAGCACACAGCAGAAGTATGATATATGGATTAGCAAAGCATGATATAAACAAGAATATTAATCATAATCCATAAATCGAATAATAATATTTTTCAAGATTTCTGAAAAACAATTTCTGCATATATGCATAAAATTATTTCAACATATAGCAAAAGTGATTTAAAATAAGGATACTCAAATCCTTTTCTTTTCAAAACAGATAATACTTCAATATGGCAAAGCAATTTCAGCATTGTGGAAGCAATTCAAGAGATTCACGATATTTTTCTAAAACATTTTGCTTCGAAGGAATTTAGAAACATTTCATCTAAGGAAGCAATATATATGGATTAGTGTAATAAGGTATATTCAAGCATATAGTTCATAATCCATATATGAAACATCAATATTTTTCATCCCTTTTGTTATCTACAACAAAAGAGATCTTTAAGACCTTTTCTTTTTCAAAAAAAATATTGCTTCATATGATAAAACATATTAACATAACAGAAGCATTTTTAAAGTCCTTTTTCAAAACAAATTTGCTTCATAAAGGATAAGATAAATTTCAGCACAAAGGAAGCAATTTATATACCCATTCAAAATGAATTTATATATGTATCTTGAGGATGAGTACATATAAAAATTTTGACAGCTCATTTTGTATGAGTGCATGTGGAATCATGAAATATTATTCTTAGCCATAGCCTTCGCTCATGATGCATGAATAGCATACACAACATATGTTCTTCGATACATATAATCACAGCATGATGTAATCATGTATGCTCTCAAGAACAACACAACAAAGCAGAATGATACGGTTCTGAATATCACCATTTTATTAATCCTTAAAATTTCTAATCAAAACAAATTAAATCAGCCGCAAATCCACCGAAAATTGACTTTCGTGGTTTTGCCATTAATGCGACGCGTTGTTGGTGTGCATGCGTACTCTAGACTTCTGGCTTCCAGCTTGCAAAATCCATAGGATGAGCGTGTAGGGGTGCGGCGAAGAGATATCTTCGTTGGCTCTAAGTCACAATTTTCTCTCTATAAAAACTGCCCCAGGGTTCTCAATTATCACACCACAAAGAGTATTCATCTCTGAGCCTACAACTTTCTGACATTCCTCTCTCTTCAACTCCAAAAAAAAATTTCTGAATTTTCCAAACCATGGCAGCAAGAAAGTTCATTGATCTCACAGTAGAGGCAAGGGAGGAAGAGCTCGACTTAAACTTGAGTCTAGGCAAGGACAAAGGCAAAAGACCTTTGGAGGAATCTCAAGAGAACCAAAAGAAGAAGATGAAGATCGAAGAAGCTGAGGAGATTAGTACAGGCCATACGTCAAAAGACAAAATTGCTTGTCTGGAGCAGGAGGTGAAGAAACTCAAGAAGATGATAGAGGACCAGGAGAAGTTAGCTAAATGCAACAATGCGGCACTGACTTCAAGAATAGATAGGTTCTTCTATTGGTCTACCCAATGCTTCTGCAATCAACAACAAAGAAGTGTTGATTGTATGAATGGGATTTACACTACCCTCCGTGACATTGCTCAGTCTCTTGCTCCAAGGAATGGCAGAGGGGTGATGATTCAATACAACCCACCTAATCCGAGACCACCTCGCCTGTAGATTGCTCATGCATGAGCAAACTTTCCCTTTTTTTTTTTTAATTATGCAATGTAATCCTTCGGGTTTTTTTTTAATGCAAGTGGTTTCTTTTATTTGACGGTACAAAAAAATAATAATAAAGAAAGATAAAATAAATCAGCTACACAAATTCAGCACAGTATATATATATTGAAAAATATATATCCATTTTAAAGATGGAAAGAATTTTCTGACATGGACATATATATCATCATTTCAAAGAAAAAGCAAGTTACATACTTATCAAGATAAAACATATTATAACTTGAGTATGTAGTACAATAATTGAGGTAATATGGATTAATAAGATATAATCAGATATAAACTAGAATCCATAAACAATCGTTCATAAGCTATATCTTATACAAAGGATATGACATGTATAATGCTCAAACCATGATGAATGGTATAAAGACAATATCTTTATATACAATGATATGATCAAATATGTAAGATATTAGAGAACAATATATCATTGTAATGAAAGTATGTCAGTAAAAAAAAAATTGCCAACATAGCCAATTATGATCAGGGAGTATCACTCAATTAAATATTAAAGTGGTAAAGAATAGAGATACTCATCAATTTTGGCAAACTCTTATTGTTTCTTGAAGTTCCTCCTCAAGATTTTGATATTCTTGTTTTGCTCATTGCTCTTCTTTTGATTCTATCTTCTTGCAATTTTAATGAACTTAATTGATTGATTATTTGCAAGATCCTCTTGAAAACAATCTCTCATAAGATCACTGTCAAGCATTGGTCGATCATTACGAATGAGCTTAGAGGATAGATTTGAGGACTAACTCCTGCAAAACACTTTTGGTGGAGCACTTTGATGTTCAAATCAGTAATGTTCAAATAAATCTCGAGTACTAGGAGCAACATTATGTTCAAGATATACCATATTAATAAAAGTGCTATGCTTTCATGAAATGCAATTTTGCAAAATATTTGATTTCATTGAAAATATTTAAATAAGATTACAGCAAGGATAAATACTATAGGTAGGAGGAATCTTATTGTTGTGAAGACAAGAAAAATGTGCGTGTAATGGAAGCAAGTTTTCATGATGCAGTAAAAAGGATAGTTTGAGCAAAATTTGGAAGAAAGATTTTAGATCAAAACAAAATTTGAATTTATAATCTGCACACCTAACAATTGTTTTCAGATATAGCATGCATGAATATCAAGGATAGATGTAAGGCATATTAGATAACAGACAAAAGCATTAGAGAGCAGTAAACATATCAGTCAAAATTCTTACAATGCATTCCAGCTTATATGTTTACTTATCCATTGCCTCCTTTTGATGCAAGAGAGTAGAGTTTGAATGATGTAGCCATTGAAAAGTTATTTCCGCTCCTTGCTTCGAGGCAAATCTGCAAATTAATCCTTTGTCTTTGATACCCAAATTTTTTTGGGTTTGCCTGGGTCATGAGGTCCTTTTTGAACCCATTTCATTTTTACTCCATGAACAAGATTTTTCTTATAAAAACAGGAGTAAGACTTGTGTCCTTTCAGTCCACAATAAAAACAAGTGCAAGGTGGACTTTTGGACTTTTTTGTAGGAACAAAGTAGTTTTCGAAATATTTCTGATTTGACTTGTTAAGAACAAAACCAATTTTGTTAAAGCTACTACTTTGTTTCTTAACATAAGAGTTTTGAATTTCTCTACCTTGAGAAAGTTTTTTAAGTGTGTTTTTAAGATCCTCATTCTCCTTTTTCAAGGAATCACACTTGGTACAAAAGCAATTTTTGTTGGTAGAGATATTTGCCTTTAAAATCAAATTCTCTTCTTGCAAAGTTCTGTTTTGATTTTCAAAAACAAAATTCTCTTCCTTGGAAATAGAAAATTCGTTTTTCAATGTTTCCAACTCATTTTCAAGAGAAGAGTTTTTCTGTTTTGAAATATTTAGTTTCTTTGCAAGTATAAGAGATTCTTCATGTAAATCATCAAAGGCATCTTGTAATTCTTCAAAAGAGTAGTCAAATGAATTTACCTCATCTTTATCTCTGGCCACAAGACAAGTGTTGGCTTCTTCATTTGTGTTCTCCTTATCGGAATTGCTATTTCCCCAAATGGAAGATAGGTAAGCTTTCTTTGATGATTCAGTTTTTGGTTGTGGTTTCTCTTTTTCTCCTTTTTCTTTTTCTTCTATCTCCTTGGTGATTTGAGATTTTCCTGTAAGTTCAACACCAAGAGCTTGCAATTGATTAAGCACAAGTCGTATCTCATTAATGGTTTCACAATTTTTCATTTGAGCGATATCAAGTTCATTAATGAGATTTCTAGACTTTAATTCCATTGCAACAAGATCTTCCTCATATGCAACTTCTAAAGTTTCCCACATTTCTTTAGCAGTTGCACAATTGGAAATTCTGAAAAATTCATCTTGACTCAATGCACAAGAAATAATCAATTTTGCCTTAGCATTGAGTTGCACTAAACTTCTTTCAGTATCATTCCATTCACTCTTGGGTTTTGGAATGTATTTTCCTTGTTCTTCCTTGACAGGCATATAAAAACCATTTTCTATAATTTCCCAGAGTTTATGGTCTATTGAAATTAAAAAAATTTTCATTTCATACTTCCAATATTGAAAATGATTAGCATAAAAAATTGGAGGTTCTGTGAAAGAACAATTTTCAGACATAAACCACTCACTAGATCCAACCATATTTACTCTTAGACGGTTAAGTCTTAAATCAAGAGCCCAAGCTCTGATACCAATTGAAAGTAATGGTTGGAACCCAAGAGGGGGGTGAATTGGGTTTTATAAATTTTTTACAAGAATTAATTGGAAGTTAAAATGATTTTCTATAAAAGTACAATGCTTAGGATAATAAATACAATACAGAAAATCAATGTGCTGTCAAGATAAATAATTATAAAGATCAAGGAATTAAAGAATAGATATCAATATGCACAAATTAAAGAGTAAGGGATAGAGAAAGCAAACTCGGAGATTTATACTGGTTCGGCTAATCCAAGCCTACATCCAGTCCTCAAGAGACCACTTGAGTATTTCCACTATAATTGCAAGTTTAATCCGGGTACTTGCAAACCACTACAACCACGCAAATTCGATCCGGGTATTTGCGAAACCACAATGGAGAATTTATGAATCCGGGCTCCTCCTCAACCCAAAGCAAGTTCTTCCAACACCGGTACTTGCAAACCTCAACTCAGAATAATATATGTGTTGATCAAAATCAACAATACAAAGAAACTCTCTCTAAAGAGTAGATGAAAACAAATGAAGCTCTAATAACTCTAATGATAGAGAATATGCAAGATTTGGCTCAAGAATGCTTTCCTTTCTCTCAAAGATGATAGAAGAAGTTAATATCACATTGTAGGACTTTGTTCTTGCTCAAAATCGTGTATCTAAGGTCATATATATAAGATTTTACAAAACTAGCCGTTATATAGCCGTTATAGTGCAGTCCAGATTTTGAGCTTTCTTTAAAAATTCATAACTCCCTCATTTGAACTCCGTTTTAAACAAATAATATACCGTTGGAAAGCTCTTGGAGTCTAGTTTCAAATGAGCTAAGTTTTACTCAAAAATTATTTTTATTTTAAAAGATATAATCAAAATACTGACTATAGGTCAGAACAGAATAATCAACTTTCAGTTTTTCAAACTATATTTTAAATAGTCATATATTTCTCATTTGGACTCCGTTTTCAATAAATAATATACCTTTGGAAAGATCTTTGAGTCTACTATCAAATGAGATTTAGATACTTGGAAAAATGATTTTTTGTTTATGAGATATGATATAAAGAGTGACCAAAGGTCAAAAACTAACTTTTGTAAAATTTCATATCTCACTATCTTTTTGTTCAAAATAATTGAGCCAATGTATGCAAATCTAAATCATTGAGTTGCACAAATATACTAGCCTATATAAAATATACCCAATTTAAACACATAGGCTATCTTGATGCATCCAAGCTTCCAAGACTTCAAATCTTCGAATTCTTCATTTCTTGGAGCTTTGTCCTTGTATGTTGCTTTCCTTGAGTGAGGCATGATGTTACTTTTCCTTGTTCTTCAATCCGATGATCACTCTTCTTGTTTTGAACCAACCTATAAAATATATCTTACTTACAAACCAAATGGTTAGTTCAATTCATGATAAATAGCATGATTAATGTATATGCAACATACATATTAAATAACATAATCATGCTTAAGTACTTGTAGCATATATATGATAATTAATCTTTATATATATTAATGCTACTATTCAAATACATTTGTTATCATCAAAACTTATGGCATATAGCCTTAGGGTCAACAGACCCACTAAAGACACCTTGCTCTGTAATCACTAGGAGACCTAACAACCTATGTTCTGATACCAACTTTGTCACGACCCATTTTCTAGGCACATGACCGGCACAATGATAAATATCCCATCACTGTAAGCCTTTCGATAAATTCTTCCCACAAGTAAAATTGTTAGTCATTATCTCTATATTCTCAAAATACCATTCCTTAATAAATACAAAGAAAATACATCAAATTTTCTTAATTAAAAATAATAGATCCTCAGTACAAAATACATTATCATACTGAAATACAAGCTAAATACCAAACCCCTGACCTAGATGTCCTAGACGGTTACAGAGCAACATACTGTATAACAAAAGAAGGGCCTACCCGACAGCGGGAAGGTCCAACGTGATCTACTCCTCTAGCGGATGTTCTTCGGCGGCAACCTGATCTGAACAAAAAGTTTGTACAGATAGTGTGAGCTTTTAAACTCAGTGAGCAAATCGGCCTCGCATTAATAAAATTCAAATACATCACCAGTCATGCAAGCATATCCGAAGGCTCAAACTCAAGAAATAGACATAGTTAGAAATTACATACAAGAAAATAAAATTCATCCAATTCAACAAACGATACTAGTACTCGTCAATGGCAATATATCCCGGAGAGCGCACACAGGCCGGCTCACCAATTTTGAATTTTTCCGCCATGACGCACAAACTCATCCTCTTAGCTAGGGCGCCTCACGGATTTATCACCAATCCGGGCTGTATCCCTACTGAGGGAATCGTTGTCTCCACACTCATTGGTCAAGACACCCTTTAAACCGGATTTTTCGCCTTGCCGTGAGAGGGGGTACTGTACCGCTCAATCACAATCAATAGTACAACAGTTCATATCATAATCAGAAGCACAATATAATACTCATCCATATAACAGGTATAGTATATAACTATATGATTCAAATTTCATATCCTCATGAGATACTTGCTTTGTCTTATCCATACTTCTGGATTAATTATCTCGTTATATTCGTCATTCTAAATCCAATTTCCCCCTATGAATCTTGGGAGTGTCCTACGACATACTTTTTATTACCAGTAATGCTAAAACTCTATTAAAACAGGGTCGTTTCACTCACCTGAATTCTGTACGAGTATCACTTCTTTAAGTCGTTACGGACAAGAGTACACAGGTGAATTTCAGTGTTATGCTACGAAGATTTTCATGAAAGATTAGAGAAAATATGTTAAGATTGTTTTCGTACAGATACTGTTCATACGTACGGTTACTATTCATATGATCACTATTCATACGTACAGTCACTATTCATACGTACGGGTACTATTCATACCAGAAATACAGAATACAATCTGTAAAAGAGTACACCAGGTAAGTTCCTAGGAAAGAGTGGAGGGTTACACTGGACACACTTAAAAACCAGGTCTTTCCTTAGCCAGAACTTTCCTAGACATGTATTCTCCACAGTTTATATTCTATTTCGGTAATCAGAGAATCAAAATAACAGCTAACGACAGTTTTTCTGATGTGGAAGATCGGCCAAAGCCGCAACCACAGAGCATACTTAAGAAAATAACTTCTAAAATTTGAAAGACATAGAAAGGGCATAGTATCCTTACCTAAGCAAAAACGGAAAGGCCCAAAATCTCAGAAGCCTAGCGTCGGAGCAAGAGAAACTTAAGGAGAGAAGAAGAGAAGTTAAAGGTGTGAATTTAGAAGTGAAATGGAATGGCCTATTTATAGCAAAAGTCAAAGGTACTATTTGATACTATGCGCTAATAAAATATTCAATTTACTATTCATGAAAACGACATTTCTAATAATGCAGTTACTGTACACCTTACGAAAATTTTTGGTTATTTACTCTTAGAAACTTTAAAGGGAAAACTATCATTTCACCTTAAACCTTTAAGTTTCTTTTCAATTCAGTCCTTTCAATTTAGTCCCTGAGGGTATTTTTACACATAAAACGTCATTTTCTCCTACAAACTTCTTTCTAGTTTTCTCTTATGACCAAACCACATCTAGTATTTGACATTTTGATTGTATAAATGAACAGTACCATATACGTAAATAGTATTATATGGGTGAATAGTATCGTATACTGAAATAGTAACAGTAGTTTGAAAACATGCATTTATATTTTATTTTTCATGGGTATTACAGGGATTCTCAGCTGAGAGCTACGGGAGGAAGATAGAAAATGAATAAGAGAGAATGATGAATGTTTAAGTGTGTATGTGTGGGCCCCACTCATTTTCTTTTCAATTTAGTCCCTTAGGCAACCATCTTACCTAGGACTTGCAAGGGAATTGAAAAAGCTTGATTATACTTAGGGCACCCAATAGACTCCCACAAAATACACCTCATCACATCCCATTTTTATTAAAATTCCAAAATCCCGTATTTGTTCACTTTAATCCCTCTCGATGTCTCAAATATCACTTTAACCTCGAATCCATCATCTTTTCGGTACCAGACTCATAATTCATTCTCATAAGCTTTATTCTTCCTCTCAGGTTCTTATTTGGTCATTTCTCAAAAGTACTCCATATTTTCTTTTCTTTTCACTTTAGTCCTTGAGAATTTGTAAAAATTTTTTCAAATTAAAATTTTGAAATTTTTATTCCCAAATTTCCTTCACTAATTCAAAAATAACATTTTCTACGTAATTAAATTTTTCACTAAACTTCAAAATAGATTTTAGATATTCATACAAATTATTGGGGTATTACATTAACCTACATTTACAGATAGAGAAAAATTTTCTTATTTCTTCAATAAAAAATTATTACAAGTGGAACATTATAATACAACATATACATGATATAATTAATTTGGATTATTCAAAAAATGAGAGATTATATATATTTTTTTCTTTCGAGTTGAACTTCTAAATTTTGGGTCAAGTCATTAAATTTATAAATCCAATTCACACAAAATACAAGGCACTGAAGAGTTGGTGAGGAAGACCAAGTGTATCTTCTGATGATGACGACGACTTACTCTTAACAATAAAAATTCAAATTTCAGACTTCAGAAGTTACATCGTTTCCATTTCCTGCTTGAATTTGCATAAAATATAGAATAATATTATGCTTGTTTGGAAATTAATTAACAAGTAAATCTTCTCAATTTACTACCCTAATTAAATATTTAATATGGTCATCAGAATTAAATCTTCTCAATTACTATTATAAATATTTTGCTCAATCAAAATGGTCTTACCAACACAGAGATCTGCTTCTGCATGAAATTCTAGTTGTTGGATGCAAATTCCATGGCTGTAATCTCTTCTTTTTTTTTTTTATTTTATTATATATATTTTAAAAAATTCTATTAATCGTTAGATTTTATTCAACTGTCATTAAATATAATGACTAATGTAATTTAAAATTTAAAAAAAGATAAAAAAAATTTCAACTGTTGAATTGGATTTCAAGCAAGGGGCTCCTGTACATTATTGCACAAGAGCGAATCTGATCGCCTTAAAAACGAGCCCAGAAATGTTTTTTAAAAAAACTATTTCAATTAAAGAAAAATATTTAGAGGATTAAGTTAAAAGACTTCATTTTTCAAGAACTGAATAGAGAGAATAGTGATTTTTTATGCAATAACTAAATTGAATTTGAGAGACTTTACCTGAGAGTATTTTTTAAGAAATAAATAATCTATTTACTCTTAAGTAATATGCCAAATTCAAGCTGCATCACGAGTGTTAAAGATGTTGTGTTTTCCATACTGCGCTTCAAGACTGCTTAATTAGACAGAAAATTAATTGTATATATATTAGCTACCATCATATGATTATATAATGACCCAGCGAGTGTTATCAGGATTTCAAGAGTGTGCTTTGTGATCTCTTACTGATATTTTTATTTGCTTATCCTAGACAATATTGTGCATAGTCAGATAAACATTAAGGTAGTGGCGAGGTATCATATTAAATTGCAGTTAGTCAAATGCATGTCCATTTTATGTTGGCTTCAACACTTGCATATGTCTTCGATTGCACAAAGACGATGAATCTGGCTAAAATGACTCAAACTATCATTGGATTCCGTCCAACTCCATCTAGAGGGGTTATTTTGGCTTACATGTAAATGCATAGTTTTAAATTTAAAAAAATTGTATTATTTAGTATAAATAATTTTACTTTATCACATTTTTATATTTTATAACATTATATTTAGTAAATATAGTAAAATTGAATATGAAAAATTATGTAATTTTTTTTTAAATATATATATATATATATATATATAGAATTTGTGTATACTAATATTGTATCAAAGCTATCTGCTATTGTATGGCCTTGATATGATGCAAGTCTCGAATAACTCTTTCTGTTAGTCTCAAAATGGCATGCAGCATGCTAGCCAATTTGAAATTGCCCATAAATGAAGCAAGTTTAGGTTGAAGAAATTGTACCCATTTAAAAACGGATATAAACGAGTCGATCGACCCATTATATTCTTTATTTTTTAGTTTTTTTTATTTTTTTACAAAAATTGTATTATTTAATATAAGTAACCCCATTTTATTATATTTTAATATTTTATAACATTATATTTAATAATATAGTAAATTTGAATATGAAAATTTTTGTACTTCTTTTAACAAATATAAAATTTTTAAATTTAAATATAATATAGTTAATTTAAAAAGAAAATATGAAAAGTTAAAGTTATTAATTATTTAAAAAATTAAAGAAATAATATTTTATATGTATAAATTTTATTTTAATAAAAAATTATGAATTTTTTTAATATTATATTATTTAAATATATATATATATATATATATATATATATTTTAATGCTCAAGATCGTTCGTCATGGCCTACAAATCACTCTTTATATATATATATATATATATATATATATATAATCAATTTTGTTTTTTTTCCATTATTCATCTAATTTGTTTTCCTTTTAAATACATTTCTAAGAGTCAATAATTAAAGAGAAAAATGTATTTGCCCTTATAAACTTTTTTTATTGTACAGATAACTCTCACGAATTATAAAACTCAACACAAAATCCCTCTAAATTTTTCATTTTGTGCAGAAAAATTCTTCTGTCCAAAAATATGTTATTTTGACTAACAGTTAATGATGATTAGAATGGAAAAACTGTCATGTCAGCTATATTTAAATAGGTCAGCAGCTGACATGGATAACAAAACTCTTGACCCCAACGACTTTTTCTATCCAACCTATATGAAATCTGACCCATTGAGATGATCAATCCAACATCTCATTCACACACAATGAGATGATCAATCCAACATCTCATTCACACACAATGAGATGATCAATCCAAATCCATCAAGAACATACCTTAACCAAAGAAATTAATTGTTCTTCAACCATTGAAGAAGGTGTCACTAACACAGAATCACCATTGCTGGAAAGATTTAGGACTTGGGTGTGTTTATCGAAGTGGGGGCAGGAAGAGCCATCGAAAAACTCATGAGTTGAAGAAAGGGACGACTTGTAGATACAAAGAATGATTCTGAAGAAATTTTTGGAGAATCATTGAAGAAATTTTGGGCCATCATTAGTGGTGAAGTAGATCAATCTTGGTCCCTCACAATGTCCCTTTTTACACTTGGGTCGTCACTTCCCACAACCTCTTTAATGCCCAGCTCGCCGACCCCTTCCCCTTTGCTGGCAACATACCTTGTGAGGGAATGCATTGAACTTCACTTCCTCTTCTTTCCCCATCACCGACCTTCTAATCGAATGACAACCACATAAAAGTGATCGGCACTGCTCGTCCATAGAAGTCTAGATTCCTCTGACACCGACTTTGCGATCGTTCCTCAAGCTCGAGATGGAGAACGACAAGAAGAATTCATCACTGTGTGTTGGCTACTGTTGGAATTATTTTAGCCATGGATTTGGGTCAGGGCAAGGGTAATGTGGTATTTTTTTTTTTGATTATGTCAGCCGTTGACGTGGCAATTTTTCCCATTCTAGTTAACATTGACCATTAGTCAAACTAATAGATTTTTGGACAGAAGAGCTTTTTTGCACGGAATGGAAAATTTAAAGGGATTTTGGATTGGCTTCATAATAACGGGAGACTAAGAAATAAATAAAATTATTTTTTATTAAGTAAATAAATACAATTGTTTTTTTTTTTGAAAAAAATGGATCATTTCCAATTTTCCATTAAAATGGCATAAAGCCATATATACATATGATTTATCAAGATCTAAAGATTAACTATTACATTGTAAACCTGAACTTATGGGAAAAAGATACATACTTAAGGAAACAAATCCTAAAAGCAGTGTCAAATAAGACTAACTAGATGCAACACACATCTAAATCCTATCAAAACAAGTTTAAAAAGAGGCAACACACCCCTAAACATAGATCAGGGCAAGTCTTCCAGCATTTTTTGTTTTGAGAAACATAAAATGCAGAAGAGGTGATAAATGGGCCCTAACCCAGTAGCTGGGCCTCCAAAAAGCTACCTATCCGGATCCAACTCGACATTTAGAATAGATCCACCAAGCTAGAGTAGCAGAAACACAAATTTGATAAACAAAAAAAAAGGGAAAGGCTGGCAACATCGAAGCTCTATATGAAGAAGCACATACTTTTCTTTGTCTGCAGACTGCATTGCTCCAAACCTTCAAAACCATATTCAACTACCCAAGTTGTGGATGTCTACTGCAGAGATGCCATAGAAGATCAGATCCCCCCCACTCACAGATGAGCAATCCCTTCACAGATGGAGAAAACAGAGGTAGTACCTTCAAGAGCTCTAACAAAAAAAAAAAGCTTCCACAAAATAGAGAGAGAAAAACTTATACAAAAGATAAAATGAAAACTCTCACAATGAAGAAAGGAAAAAACAATAAAAGAAACAAAATGGATGAAGGCTACTTCACCACCAACGGCGCACAAGATAAATAAATACAATTTTTTTTAGACAAATGGAAATAGATTCTATTAAAGACATATAATGTCACATCCCAAAACTTACATGTGATATAAACATAAAATACCTAGGGTGTACCTCCGTGGTACCCCATAATCTCTGTGAACATTCTTAATATCCCTAATTATGTGAATCATAAATATTCCAAGAAAGATATTTTGTATACATATTCAGAAAATGTTCAACTTTCAAACACTATACAGTACTATACAACCTCCCAAGCCTAGGTGACCTACTAGATTACAGAGCGTTTCCTAATCCTTATCAATTGTTTACCAGACAAAAGTGGAGTATATCCTTAAAGGCTATAAATTCTTCTCCTCAACCACTGTATCTGAAAAGATAATCATGGAGAGTGTGAGTTTATCATAACTCAGTGAGTAAACAACTGTACATGAAAATATCATAAGCACAAACACCACATTTACTAATACAATCAATCTATCATTTATTTTAAATAATTATAGTATTATATGCCATAAATACTTGCACTGAGTGACTTGGGAATTTAACCCTCAAACTCTTTGTGCATAGGTTTTCACATTTATACACCGAGTAGTATGGGACTCTAACCCTTTCAAACTCGTGCATAGATTTTCACATTTATACACTGAGTGATATGGGACTCTAACCCCTTTCAAACTCGTGTATTGATTTTCACAGTTATACACTGAGTAGTATGGGACTCTAACCCTTTCAAACTCGTGCATGGGTTTTCACATTTATACACCGAGTAGTATGGGACTCTAACCCTTTCAAACTCGTGCATAGATTTTCACATTTATACACCGAGTAGTATGAGATTCTAACCCTTTCAAACTCGTGTATTAGATCTCGTAGATCTTTTGCTCATCAATAAAATAGTGAGAATTTATCACAATATAATTACTATGAAATAAATGAATTTACACATATTTTTATTCCCTTGAATGTCTATCATCAACCATAACAATCATCATATATTATCAACAGCGAGATTGATTATTTCTCACTTCAATAATGTTATAAACAAGACTTGTATTGTACCTTATCTAATAAGATCACATTAGTTTAGTAAGGTTATTCACTTACAAAATGTTCCAATTTATTCAAGGAACAATCACATCTAGTTCTTTAGTCAACTAGAGAAATCAATTCTCAAAGGTAATAAAATATCTTCCAATGATATTATACTTTTTCTCAACCTGAACACACACTGATAATCTTCTCAATTTCACAAATAACGCAAATGGGATTTATATTGTGCTTTGACTAATTTATTAAATTAATTTTGCAAGGTTGCCTACTCACCTGGATTCCACGCTCTCGGCGCTCCCACCTTGCGCCCCAATCATCCCTATTGTAACCAGGTAAAAACCATTAGGGTTACAAAATAGAGAAATTTCATATCACTACTCTCGACCTTTACTCACATCTTAAGTCATAACTCCTAACCGGTAATGAATTTCTAAATGATACTTATACCATTGGAAACTAGACTCAAAGAGCTTTTCAACGATATTAAAAAAAAAACTGATGCTACAGTAATAGTCAACGGTCAACGCAGCTACAGTAACGTTGACCGAGTCAATGCTACAGTAACGTTGACCGAGTGAACGCTACAGTAACGAGAAAATCTGGAAAAATTTTCTCGGTGAACAGTAATTTATGGGGAAAATTTTCGATGTTCTTCGTGTTCTTCATCCAAAAATCCTAAAATCATATCTAAAACAACATTTCTTTTGATTTCTTCCATGGGTTTTCATCCTTAATGTCTAAGGAGTGTTTTAACACAAAAACCCCCAATTTCTACCAACAATCCAAGCTCAAATCTCAAATTTTCATCAAGAACACTAACTTTTTCAAATATCTAAATTCTACGAAATTTCTTGTTCTAATAACATCATAAACCACCTAAGAATGTTTTACATTAACATCCACACTTAAATTCATCCATTAAAACTCAAAATCTTAATTTTCTTCCATAGGTCCGAAAATGGAGAAAAAGAGAAATAGAGAAGATAAAACTTACCTCTTTACCTCTGGAACTCCTGAGAATCGGAAGTATGGTTAGAAAATACAAGATCGTCGGATGAAAATTTGAGAAATGATTGAAGAAGGGAAGATGGAAATGAACGAAGAACATGAAGCCTCGGGAGGAAGAAGGAGAAGAAAAACTAATAATTGTATGTGTGGGCCCCACTAATTTCTTTTTCGATAAAATCGCTCATAGCCACCTTAGCTTATAAGATTTGTTCACTTTAATCCCTCTCGATGTCTCAAATACCACTTTAACCTCGAATCCATCATCTTTTCGGTACCAGACTCATAATTCATTCTCATAAGCTTTATTCTTCCTCTCAGGTTTCTATTTGGTCATTTCTCAAAAGTCCTCTATACTTTCTTTTCTTTTCACTTTAGTCCTTGAGAATTTGTAAAATTTTCCTAAATTAAAAATTAAAATTTCTATTCCCAGATTTTCTTCACTAATTCAAAAAGCACATTTTCACGTAATTAAATTTTTCACTAAATTTCAAATTAGACTATAAATATTCATATAAATTCTTGAGATATTACATATAACATGAGATACATGAGATAATACAGGATTTAAAGTAAGTCATTACATACTAGACTTGAACTCATGGGATAACATGTATATAAAGTACCGAGATCTTAATAGAGGTAACACACCCCTAGACCAAGTGGGTTAAGACTAAAAAAAGCCTAGCCCAAAAAGCAGCTCAAAAAAAATTTTTTTTAAATTTAATAGAACCCAATACACAAACCCCAAAAAACAAACAAAAAAGCTAGAGGATTGAGACTACAGGGGGAAAGGCCCAAACTTCAATTAACCCTAGCCTAAGGCCACAGTCTTCTTAAACGACGGCACTATCAGCATTCCTCGACGGCTTTGATGAGTTGACCCACTGATATTGCTTAATCACCATCCATCACAGAGCCACACTTCTCTGCCATACTCATTCCAGAGATCAAAGCTGTCACGAGCATCCATACATTCTTGACTGAATGACCAACAAGGTAGGGCAAGGCGTAGCATATCTTACTGGAGATTGAAGCAGGGGCTTTGCAAATTTCATCTCCACTCGATATACGAGGACCCCTAGCAAAACTTCTTTATCTTAATCAGCATCCTTTCAAGATTTGCATATTATACACTTCAAGTTCCTTTGATGACAGGGTCGATGAAGGAGGAACTGGCGGCATTGCTTGACAACAACACGAAGAGCTCATCCACCGAGGGCCAGAAAAGGAGCCGACCAATAGAACCATCAAGGAAGAGAACGATCTCGCGGTGGCCGGAAAACAAGACGGAGGAAAGGGGAAAGGCAAAAAGACTTTCACGGAGGAGAGGTTCTACCATACTCATTCCAAAGATCAACATCATGAGCATCGACACATTCTTGATTGAATGACCAATAAGGTAAAGTAGGGCGTAGCCGATCTTACCGGAGGTTGAAGTAGGGGCTTTGCAAATTTCATCTCCACTTGATATACAAGGACCCCTGGGAAAACTTCTCTATCTTAATCAACATCCTTCCAAGATCTGCATATTATACACTTCAAGTTCCTCGGATGACAGGGTCAATGAAGGAGGAACTGGCGGCATTGCTTGACAACGATGCGAAGAGCTCATCCACCAAGGGCCAAAAAAAAAACCTGACCAACAGAACTATCAAGGAAGAGAACGATCCTGTGATGCCCAGAAAACAAGACGGAGGAAAAGGCAAAGGAAAAAAGACTCTCACAGAGGAGAGGGGAAAAATCACTCACGCTGGAGAGGGGAAAGCTGATGTGATTTCCAGAGGGAAAACTCTTAATCGATTTTCTGGATAGGTTGAAAGAAACAAACAAAGAAAATCAAATCACTCAATTGATAAGCCAAAGGGTGCCACAACTAAGAGAAATGGGTTGATCTCGCCACACTCAATAAAGAAGAACGTGAGTGATAAGAAATCTAGCTGCTCTCACCACTAACCCAAGTTAGATAAGAGAAAGAACTCAAGAATACTCTTGAAAGCAAAATGCCAATATCTCATATATGATTGAAGGATGGTTTACAACAAATGGCAAGGACCCTTTTTATAGAGGGTCTCCAAAACAAAAAGACAAAAGACTCCAACTAATGCATTAAATGCATCAACTAAAAGTCAAGTAGTGTAGGCTAAATGTCAAAGACAATAAATGCATAGGTAGCTAAATGTCAAAGACAATAAATGCATAGGTAATAGACTACAACTATATTCAACAAATGCAACTATCCCACATGCAATCTTTTTCACACTTCTTCCACTTTCAACAAAGTGGTTAAGCCCAATCCAAGCCATTTAGCCCTTAAACGAGTTAGAGGCCCAATTGAAGTGTTCTCCCTTTCTTGGGCTGCAATTAGTCCAAGCTCTTTAACCCTTGAACGAGTTAGAGGCCCAATTGAAGTGTTCTCCTTTTCTTGGGCTGTAATGGAGTTATCCTTGATTACATCAAAAGCTCTCCTAGAAGAGAGGGAAATGGGTGGGGGCTGCCCTCCGCTGGAGGAAGGTTTGCTTTGCTAAAGGCTTGAAATAAAGGCCAAGTTCTCTAACTGGGCCTTGCAAATAGAATTGATTATCAATATCATGTCAAAATGAAGAGTCGGAAAAAAAAAAAATTCAATTGGGTTACCCCATTTCCAAATAATTTTGTTAAGAACAAATTACGTACAATTTTCTTTAATTATAGTTTAATCATAACTTTTTATATTGTAAAATATAACACTTTATTTTTTTAATTTGTCACAAAATAAAAATTAAGATAAATATATAAAAGCTACTAATTTTCTACAAAACTACATAATTTTAAAAGAAACATAAGTTAGAAATTATGAAAAGAAAGAAATTACAAAAAAATAAAAGAGATGTGAGATATTATATAATAAGTCATGTGATGTTTAAATTTTGATTTTACATAATATGGGATATTTTTAATTTATATACTAGTTTAATGTTGAAATTTAAATACTAATTATAATTAAGTTATAATTTAAAGAATTATATGTGATATTTCCTTTTTCATATGCCAGCTTATTACGTGATTTATATATTCTATTCATAAAGGAATATAGGTTAATTGAAATTATAATTTTATTACAATGGAGTCTCGAAATTATTATGACAAAGAAGGATTAATAAATATATATAATTTGAACCTACGCATAAATATTTTTTAAAAATCATTTTCATTAATTTCTTTCAAATCGAACTTGTTTAGTCAAACTTTTGAGAAGCTAGAAATTGCTTTAAAAAACAAAAAAATATCTTGTTTTGAGATTTTGAGTTGTGAATATATTTGCCTCTAAACACATAACAAAGTAGAAGTGTCCATTTATAAATGCATAATAACATTATCTTTTTAATTAATGTAATAACAAAAATTTTGAAGATCCAAACGATGTTTTATCCAAATTGAATTAATTTACAGATCTGCCATTTGCCCTTTTCTCAATTCCTAAATTGCCCTTACTCTTTCTCAATTCCAGTTCCGCCTTCTTCTCGAAGAGGTGTGTTTGACATTCGTGGACCCAACTCGTCGCCTTCTTCACTCCGTTTCGCTTCAAATAAAATAAAATCAAATTTCAAGGCAAAGTCTTCAAAACTTAGCCAGCTCTCTCCAAAACCTACATTAATTTTAATGACTCTCATGCCTCTGATACTGATCCTCATCAATTTTCAGCGTCAATGGCCTCCTTTTAGTATCTGTATGTTTCTTTGTTGCCTAATCCTCATTTCAGTCACTTAGCGCATTGCAATTTGCTGAATTTTCCCGTCATTTTACAGATACAGATGCTGATTCGTGACTGGCTTCTAAGAGGGCATGAAGAAAAACCTGGAGTCGGTGGCTGCTTTCGAGGTTCAGTCTCTGAATCAATGCGATGCAATCCTTCCAGCTCCGGCCTCAGAAATGAGTCTCGGTTGATGTCTTCTGTGCATGTTTCTGAGAATCCCAGCGGCGGAGTAGCTATAGGTTCTGTTGTGAATGGTTACATTGTTTATTCTCGAAAAAAGAAATCTCGGCATTTATGGAACGGGTCTTCTGAAGGTGGTTCACTTAAGAGACTCAAGACCTCTCAAAAGCGGGAGGCAAATGACCTTCTAGTTGTGGATGGTGTAGGTGGTGTACTGGTAGACAATGTAGAAAACAAATACGGAACTGAAGTTGATTACAATTCAGAAAAGCGTAGTAAGTGTGATGAGTTAAGGAGCGAACCCGTGCATTCTCTTGCTGGGGAAGGTGGCTCTGTTGATGTTCCTGTTGAGTATTCTAACGATAGTGAGGGACATAAAAAGGCTGTATATAAGACATTAAAGCCGTTCACTCGATCAGCATTGAAACCCAAGATTGAATCTATTAATAACACAGGGACTGCTCCAGAAGCTACTCAGACTACAAAAACAGATAGGAAGGTGAACGCCGTTCCAAGTGCATTAACAACTTCACAAAACTAGTTGGAACTAGAGATGTCCAGGAAGATTGTGGTTAGTAAGAAGCCCATGACTATCAAGGAACTCTTCGATATGGGTTTATTGGATAGGGTTTCAGTTACTTGCAGAATCGGGATGCCTTAAAATCGTTGCTAAACGTTTTAGCAACAGTTAAAATCGTTGCCAAAATTTTTTAAACAACGGTTTTAAAATCATTGCTAAAAGTTTTTAAAAAATTTTAGCAACGGTTTTAACCTTTTAGCAACAGTTAAAATTGTTGCTAAAAGACAAGCATGGTACTTGTACAAACACCGAATCTTGTTTCCTGTTTGCATGGGCGGGAGGAAGGTTAGTTTTTAGCCACTAGATTACGTCTTGGTATAATAGACTACAGTACACACCCAAACCACGCCACATATCATAAATGAGTAACTGACAAATAAGATTTTGTCATGGTAAGTTGCTTTCTAATCCTTGATTTTATCTAGAGAGTTGTGTCTTGTTGAAAAAAAAAAGAGAAAATTACACTTTATTCTTATAAACTTTGCCTCGTGTGCTAAAAACTCTCATAAACTTTGAAATTCAACAAAATCCCTTATGCACTTTTATTTTTGTGCAAAAAACCCATTCCGTTAGTTGACCGTTAGTGAGAATAATGGTCAACATTGAAATGTACTATGAAGTCCCATGTCAGCTTTATTTTTGATACTTCATATGCCTTGTCATCATATCACAAGCTGCACGTCAGCATTTTGGCCACATCATCATTTTGATTGAAGTCCAAACACGGAATAGCCCCTGATTCTTCTCGTAATAGTGTTATCTTCCTTAGGCAAACATGAAATCATGCAGATATGATTTGGCGGGTATTCCTGGCCTCTCTCACCTTCTGCCCACTCCTGGTGGAGTCATTTTATGAATTATCTTTTGTATAGCTATCTGGTTTACTTCTCCTTCAAGCTTGTTTTGAAGCTTTGTGACTGTCACATGAGTCATTGGAAGAGCATGATAGAGCTTGAGATATTGACCGCTAAATTAGTTGATATGGTATACAAAGAGTAGTTATAAAAGACATGTATATAATGTATTGAGCTCAATCATAAGGAAGCAATTCAAGAGAACGAATTATGTAAAGTCACAAATTACAGACTATAGACCCATTGTCTCATTCTTCAGATGATGCAAGGAGCCTTAAAAATAGGAATAACAGTTAATTCACAACTAGTTATAAATAAAATTTCACATAAGTATAATAAAGTGTTGGCTCAATAAGCACAAACTAAACGTGAATGTAAGTAAGAAGAAACATGAACGTAAGTAAGAAGTCGGCCAAGATCTTTATGAATGTCTTAAATAAGAATACTGAGGAAGGATTAACACTCACCTTTACGTACAAGCTATCTTCAATTTGACTAACTTCTTCACTGACTTGAACAATTTGGCCATCAGTTTCTTCTTTCACTGCTATGAAATCATATTTAGATTTCTAACACTGTAGTTTTCATCAGATCAAAATAAAATTTTAATATAAAAAATGAAAAGAAACTGCTTGTAGAAATGAGAGAGACAAAATCCACCTTTTGTTTGTTAATGGCGTAAGTATCTTTTCTCGTTTCTGATAGCACCCCTTCCTTAACAAGCTTGTCCATGATCTTTGAAGAACCCACCAAAATCAATCAATCAATCAAGAAGAAGAAGAAGAAGAAGAAGAAGAAGAAGAAGAAGAAGAAGAAGAAGAAGAAGCTTCTGCGTTTCCTATGGTTGTGTTGTAGAATGATTTGTTATGGGAAGACGAAGAGTTGAGATCTCTATTCCAGAAAGAAGAGAAGCAGCAGAGGAGTTCTTGAATTTGGGAAATGTGGATTTTGATTTTTCAGAGCCTCCCTCACTATGGCTCATTGTGAAGCCGTGGAGTGGATTCTGAAAGTGAATGTGCATTATGGGTTCTTTGTTCTCACTTCCACTTTTGCCATTAATTACTTGGACAGATTCCTCAAAAGCTTCAAGTTTCAGAAAGATAAAAGCCATGGATGACCCAGCTTGTGGCTGTCACGTGCCTCTCTTTGGTAGCCAAAGTCAAAGAGACCCACATCCCTCTTCTTCTCAACCTCTAAGTACATTCCAAACATAACCTTTGAATGTATCTCTTTTGTTATTTTATATTTTCTTTTAGACACGAGAAATCTAGTTTTGAAGGTGGGGGATGCAGGGTATGTGTTTAAGGTGAAGACGATTCAGAGGATGGAACTTCTGATACTGTCGACTCTGAAATGGAAAATGCACCTAGTGATGCCATTGTCGTCTTAGATCACATCGTCGGGAGGCTGGGCTTGAAGACCTATCTTCACTAGCAATTTTTCAAGCGATGTAAGCATCTTATTCTCTCTACACATTCAACTCTAAAGCCGTATGAGTAAGATGAAACCAGAAACAAGATAACAGAGAAGGCTCTTTAGGATGACGTGGCCAGAATGCTGACATGGAGCTTGTGATATGATGACATGGCATATGAAGTATTAAAAATGAAGCTGACATGACACTTTATGGTACATGTCATTGTTAACCATTAGTTTAACTGTTGGAAAGGGTCTTTTGCACAAAAATGAAAGTTTATGAAATAAAGTGCAATTTTTCAAAAAAAAAAAGTTGGCACAATTTTCGAAGCAAACAAGAGTGAGAAGTAACAATGCCCTTGACAAATATAGGACTTACTAATTGGGTAATTAAGCAATGACTTAGAAGTGTTGCATATTACAAGTCAATTAATTTCTACAAAAAGGCTTGGCTCCGTCCCTTTAAAATTTGTTAGGGAATATATTGTATCATTGGGGTATTTTGGTCCTTAGTGCTAGTTCTGAAGGCAGTTGTGTCCTTTTAGGTAAACGGGAAACCGTTGTTGTTATTTCATTGATCCACGTAGGTGTGTTTATAAGCTTGCGTGGCCATCTTTGTTTGGCTATCTTGAATGATAATTTGTCTTCTTCTCTGACTCATTTTCAAATTCCTCTTTTCTACTTCTGAACTTCTTCTTTTCCCTCTAATATGCTTCTCTTTCTACTTTCTTTTCTCTGAATTCTAGAGCTGCATCATTATGTCGTGAACAAAGAAAAATGTGTTTTAGCAGCTAAAAGAATAGAATACCTCAGTCATTTCATCTCTGAGGAAGGAGTATTCACAGACCTGAGGAAGGTTAAGACAGTCATGGAATGGCTAGCTCCTAAGAATGTGAAGCAACTGAGAAGCTTTCTTGGGTTAACTGGGTATTACAGGCAATTTGTAAAGAATTATGGAAGTATAGCGAGACCTCTTACTGAATTACTAAAACATGGAAGGTTCAAATGGGATCCTGAGGCTGAAGAGGCATTACAAAAATTGAAGAGAGCACTGAGTACAGCCCCTATTTAATCCTTCTCGACCTGGGCAAACCCTTTATAATCGAAATTGATGCCTCCCATTATGGCATCCAAGCTGTGCTAATGCAGGACCATCACCCAATGGCGTTCATCATCAAGAAGCTTTCACCTAGAAATTAGTTGTTATCCGTGTATGACAAAGAACTTTTGGCTTTGGTACATGCAATGGCAAAATGGCACCTTTACCTTTCAATTCAGCCCTTCATCATTAAAACTTATCAGAAAAGTCTTAGGTATCTTCTGAAACAAAGATTAGTAACTCCAAGTTAGTTTAACTGGCTTACTAAATTCATGGGTATGAGTTTTGAAATTCAATATAAACAGGGTACAAAAAATTTAGCAGTAGATGCTCTTTCTAGAGCCACTCATGGTGAACTACTTTAATTTTCTGTCTCGAGTATGTCTACAGAATTTTAGGAGTTGATTAAACAAGAGTGGGCCCAAGACCCCATGTTGGTGGGTTTGATTAGTCAAATCAAACGTCAGCCTCAAGGTATGCAAAATTTAAATAGACAAATTGGTTACTTACAACAAAAAGGAAGACTAGTGGTGGGGTCAACATTACAAACTAAGTCCATTATTTTATAGTGGCTACATTCCTCTCCAGTAGGTGGGCACTCAGTGTAAAGGCAACTGAGAAAGGAATAAAATCCATGTTTTATTGGAAAGGTATGTTAAGGGATATTAAAGCTTTCATTTTGCACTGTGACCCGTGTCTGAGGTGCAAATATGAGAATATGGCGTCCCCTGGTCTATTACAACCTTCATCAGTCCCTCAAGGTGTCTGGTACAACATAGCCATGGACTTCATCGGAGGCTTGCCAAAGTTAAGGGGCAAAGATGCAATTTGGGTTATCATTGATAGATTGAGCAAATATGCACTTTATTGCATTGGCTCACCCTTTTACAGCATTTGATTTGGCACAAGTGTTCTTAGATCAAATTTATAAGTTGCATGGTGCACCAGCGAATGTGGTTAGTGACCGTGACCCCTTATTCATGAGCACTTTCTGGAAGGAATTTCTAGGGCAGTTGAGCGTGAAACAAAGTCTTTCCTCAGTATATCATCCTCAGAGCGACAGCCAGAGTGAAGTCTTGGATAGGTGTTTGGACAATTATCTTTCCTTGTTTACCTGCCAGTATCCCCATGAATGGAGTAAGTGGCCTCTTCTTGCAGAGTGGTGGTATAACACCACTTTTCACTCTGCTATTGGCACAACGTCGTACAAGGTGGTGTATGGGAAACCACCCCAATTGCATTTGCCTTATTTGCCCCAAGATTCATAGGTTGAAGCCATTGACCGGAGCTTCATAGGCAGAGAAAGGATGATGAAGGAATTAAAAGCAAATATGCAAAAAGAAATTAATAGAATGAAGTAGCAAGCAGACAAAGGTCGGAGTAAACGTGAGTTCCAAGTAAAGGATTGGGTTTTCTTAAAGCTACAAGCTTACAGACAACAATAATTGAAAGGAGGATAACAAATAAACTATCTCTACGATTCCTTGTCCCTTATGAGGTCCTTGCCAGAGTAGAACCTATGGCGTATACTTTGAAGTTGCCAAAGGGTGCCAAAATGCATCCTACATTCCATGTGTTGTTGTTACGACGTTGCCTGGACCCTTCTATCATTCCAGTACACCGGCCAGAGGAGTTAATGAAGGATGGTGTGAGAAAGGAACCCATGGCTATTTTGGATTGAAGGTTAGTTCGTAAACATGGTAGATCCGTTACTGAGGTTCTGGTCCGTTGCAATGAGGGAAATGATGATGACGCGTCTTAGGAAGAATAGCTGTTTGTCTCGGCTAAGTACCCTGAATTCGCGAAAGACTGTCACCCTTGAGGATAAGTATGTGGTCAAAGGGGGGCAGTGTTAGGGAATATATTGTATCATTAGGGTATTTTGGTCCTTAGTGCTAGTTCTAAGGGCAGTTGTGTCCTTTTAGGTCAATAGGAAATTGTTGTTGTTGTTTCATTGATCCACGTAGGCATGTCCATAAGCTTGTGTGGCCATCCTTGTTTGGCTGTCTTGAATGATAATCCGTCTTCTTCTCTGACTCATTTTCAAATTCCTCTTTTCTACTTCTAAACTTCTTTTCCCTCTAATATACTTTTCTTTCTACTCTTTTCTCTCTATTATTCTCTCTGAATTCTCGTAATATGATTCAATCTGTATCAAAATTTCAGTATTCTTTTTGAAAATGTAGCTTTCAATTCCACCAAATTTAATATTGGCAATTGGGCCCGTTGTTATTGTAGGCTTCTGGCTTGCGAGGTGTTATCGCAAATGGAGGAATCTTGTGCTCATGTTGTCTGTGCAATGGATGCAGGGTGAGTTATGATATTGTCTTGTAGCATTTTCTGGAGTTGATACAATGCTTTGATTTCCCCTTGCTTCTTTTGCCTATTTAGGTTATTCCTCCTTCCTAATTCAAGATTCATGCTTGCAAATCATATAGGCGTGTAGCACAATATATTTGCCTTGAAAATGGGAGGAGCCTGCTTGAACTATTAAGAGCATGCAGGGTAGCTACATACGTTGGAGATGACAATTCAAAATGTTATTTATTCTCCACCTGAAGAGAAATATTTGTGTTACATCCCAAAACTAGGGCATGCGAGTTATGCATATAATACCTTCGTGGTATCCCTTAATCTCCTTGAATATTCCTAATATTCACAACTATGCAATTCATAAATTTTTCAAGAAAGATACTTGTATACATATATGGAAATGTTCAACCTTCATACATTACTCAATATGATACAACCTCGCAAGCTTAGGTGACCTATACAAATTATAGAGCAATTCCTGATCTTCACCAAATCTATAACCATGAGTCCACTAAATAAGAGTGGAGTATTACCCTAAAGGGCGACTAATCCACCTCCTCAATCGTTGCATCTAGAAAAAAATAATCATAGACAATGTGATTTCATCAAAACTCAGTGAGTAAATAACTGTGCATGAAAAAATCAGAAGCACAAATACCACATTGCTAATATAGCTAACCCATAATTTCATTTAATTTAATACACTATTTATCTTTATATAAGTTATAACTTGCATCAAGTTTCTTGGGTAATCAAGCCCTCAACTATTCATGCGTCATATTTGGTTATATCCTAGCATCAGATTTTTTGGGAGATCAAACCCTTAATCTTCTATGTTTAAAATTTGATTATATCCTAGCATCAGATTTCTTGGGAGATTAAGTCCTCAATCTTTCATGCTTAAAATTCAATTATATCCTAGCATTAGATTTCTTGGGAAATCAAGTCCTCAATCTTTTATGCTTAAAATTCGATTATATATTAGCATTAAATTTCTTGGGAAATCAAGCCCTCAATCTTTTATACTTAAAATTCGATTATATCCTCGAATCAGATTTCTTGGGAGATCAAGCCCTCAATCTTTTATGCTTAAAATTCGATTATATCCTAGCATTAGATTTCTTGGGCATTTAACCCTCAACCTTACATGTAACAACAAATAGAGATATTTACTCAATAATAAAGTAATATAAGATAAAATCATTATCATATCATTCTTCATCTTAAACATACATTAATATCCTCTTGAATCTCTTTCAAGAGTTAAGGTAATCTAACAACCATCTTTAACTAAAAAAAGTATATTCGACGTTCCAACAATTTTGCAAATGAGACTTATATTATACATTGATTGATTGTAATAATTTAGTTTAGCAAGGTCATTTACTCACAAATATGTTCCAATTTATTCAAAGAACTATCACATCTAGTTATTTAGTCAACTAAAAAAATTAATTCACATATGATAATAAAATAATTCTCAATGATATTATGATTTTTATCAACTTTAACGTACACAGGTAATCTTCTCAATTTCACAAATAATGCAAATGAGATTTATATTGTGCTTTGACTAATTTAGTAAATTATTTTTTTGTAAGGTTGTCCACTCACCTTGATGTTTGTCCAATTTTTACCTTGTACCCTCCTTGAAGATGTGTGAGATGATGAAAGATAATTCCCTTTACTCCAATCTAGTCACAATATCCTAAAAGATGTGAAAGATATATCAAAGAATCTATTCATTTATGATAATCATGCAAAAAACATGTCAAAGTCACAAAATAGGAAAATTTCCTACTACAAATCCTAACATTTGATTACTCCTCTGAACATAACTCTCAAACAATAAGTAATTTTCAAATGAAACTTATACCATTAGAAATTAGACTTAAAGAGCTTTCCAATGATGTCTCATTTGCTAAAAACGAAATTTGGATGAAAGAGTTATGAATATTTTAAAATTGATGCTATAGTAACAATTCGCTACAGTAACCTGAATCTGGAAATTTTGCAGTTGCTACAGTACTGCTACAATAATCTGCGATTTTTCTCTTAGTTTTTCATGAATTTGGGGTCAAATCTTTACAATTTCTCTTGATTTCTTCCATGGTTTTCATCCTGGATGTTTAAAGATTGTTTTGACACCAAAACCCCCAATTTAAACCAATAGTTCAAGTTCCAATTATCAAATTTTCATCAAGAATACTAATTTTTTCAAATATCCTGAATTCTATGAATTTCTCCTAGTTTTCTCCAAATTTCTTGTTCCATAATAATTATCTAACATGTAGAAATGTTTTAAAACAACATCTACACTTAAATTCATCCATAGAAACATTATACAAAGATTTACCAAATTGATAACCTAGGATTTGTTCTTGTAATAGGAGGGAAAAAAGAAGAACATTTATTTACCAATCATCCTAGCTTCCATAGCTTCCTTCACCAAGAAAAATGGCATGAATAGATGATGAAGGAGATGGCATGAGAATGGCTGCGAAGGAGATGGAGAGAGCTACGAGAGGAAAGAAAATAAATGAATAAGAAGAGAGGAGGATGAGTGTTTAAGTGAGTGTATGTGTAGGCCCCACTAATTTTTCCTTTCAATTTGGTCCCGTTGGTAAAATTAGGACCTTACAAGGGAATTGGAAAAACTTGATCATAAATAAGGCACTTAAATACACTTCCATAAAATACACACCATCGTATCCTATTTTTATTAAAATACCAGAATCATGCATTTGTTCACTTTAGTATATCTTGTTGCTTCAAAATCCACTCTAGCCTCCAATCCAACATCTTTAAGGTACCGGCCTCATAATTTCGTCCTCATTTAATCCATTCTCCTTCTTGGGCTCATATTCGGTATTTTCTCAAGAATACTCTATATTTTCTTTTCTTTTCATTTCAGTCATTGAATGTAAATCCTTCACTCATAACATATGTTTCCTTTTTCCGATGTAATCTTACCTGACCAAGGGCAAGTCTTAGTCCTTATTAAACTTTAGAGACCCTCATCCCTCTAAGCGAAACTCTTAAATTTGCGAAAAATTTTCACTTTGATAAATTTATATACTTTTAACTATATCGTAATACCATGGTATTACAATTTTACTTGTAAGAGGCGTAAAGGTGAGCTTTATTTTTGTTATTTGGGGAGGTTGGCCTGGTTGTCCCACTTATCATAGTTGTATGAGGTCAAAATTACAGTAAAACATACATATTTTTTACTTTTTCTTTTCATATATTATGAAAGAACGATATGAATGCTTTTTTTTTTTTAATATTTACTGTTGTTGTTGTTATTTATATTTTATTATTATTTTTTCCATAGGATGTTTCCCAGCTTCATGTGTGGGAAGAGTGGGGCCTATATGTAAAACTTGTGTGGATTTGAAGGAATCTGAAGACAGTACTATTGATGCAGTTGGCAAAAGAAAAGAGTCAGGTATTAATTTCTTCTTTTCCAGGTTAGTTAAATTATTTGCTTTCATCTAAGCAGCGTATAGAAGTTTAATAATATCTTTTATTGCTAGGAATCTCATAATATAATTTTATCATGAACAATATCATTGATTTATTACCTGATATTTAAAAGAATTTATAATTATGTATAGTTTCATTGTTTGCAAATACTGAACACGCTAGAGATTGAGAACTTTGAAACTTTCTTTGTTTTCAGCTTGCTGGTTTGACTACCAGTTCTTGTGGTGTGGCTGTTTTAGAAATGGTAGCGTGAGGTAAATAAATAACTATTGGCATATTAATGTTATAAAAATAACATTTGCCGTCAGAATGTTAAAAATAATATCTTATTCTTAAAGTAGGTTGTAAATAACTATGTGAACAAAAACAAGTGATATGACATCTAATAATATGGAGAAAAAGAAGTTTCCTTTTTCTCTTAAATTTTTTGAGCTTTTTTAGTGATGCTCGGTTTCCATCGAGTCTTTACATTTAAGGATTTTACACATGACATGGTCCTAAAAATTCAAATGTATTAGCACATTCTTATTTCTTTCATCATTGTACTACGAGGTTTCAGGTCCCCTAGACCAGAGTTAGTGCCCAAGCCAAGTGATTCGGAGCTTAGTGACTCATCACAAATAAATAGACACTAGAAGAAAAGAACAAAGTTGGTTTTTGTATATAATATATTAATTCTTGCAAGACAATATTTTGTTGGCCAATAACCTTTGTGGTGCCTTGGCTGTGGACTTCATGAATTGAAATTTTTTACTGATTGTTAAGGGGTCTGCTTTCTTATTGGAGCTTTTATTTATTTTATTGTTTTAATTTACCTTCTTCCAACAATGTTATTAAGTACATCAAAACGGGTTTGAGGAAATGGGAAAAGGAAAAAGTCTTTATTCCTTTATATTTGAATGAACATTACAACCATATTTTATAGATGTTACTGCCTAGACTAAAAAAGGAAGGAAGCTAACCATATCTCCTAAACATGGAAATAGCTAAGACAAGAAAGAAAACAAACATGAAGAGATTCTAACATTAAGAGACTAATGGCTATATGTAATAAACGACCAACGGCTATATAAGTGTACAGGAAAATATTCTAAACTCCTCCTCAAGTTGGGCTGTAGATGTTAATTAAGCCAAGCTTGGAACTTAATTCTTCAAAAATCTTTCTTGATAGAGCTTTAATAAAAAATATCTGTTGTTTGAAGGTGAGTTGGCAGATGCAAAAGTTTAATTATTCCCTCTTCAATTTTTTCTTTTATGAAGTGGCGGTCAATCTTCACATGTTTCATTCTATCATGATGAACCAGGTTCTTTGCTATACTAATAGCTGATTGATTATCGCAATATACCTTCATTGGTTCTTCAAAATTGATCTTTAACTCCTTCAAGAGTCTTTATAGCCATATCCCCTCACATATACTGTGTGCCAAAGCTCTAAATTAAGCTTCTGCACTGCTTCTTGATACAACAGATTGTTTTTTGCTTCGCCAAGTAACAAGGTCTCCCCAAACATACCTGCAGTATCTAGACGTTGATCTTCGATCAACTATTGAACTAGCCCAATCAGCGTCACTATATATCATGATGTTCTTGTCTGTAGTTTTCCCAAAATACAATCCATTTCTAGGTGTAAGTTTTAAGTACCTCAGGATCCTATAGACCACCTCCATATGTTCTTCATTTGGGTCATTCATAAATTGACTCACCATACTGACCTAAGTGGCTAATGCCCGGTCTTGTATGTGATAAGGATATGAGCTTCCCTATTAGTCTTTGATATCTATTTTTGTCAATTAGTGCAATGTCCTTTTTGTTCCCTAAGTTCATAGTGGCGTCCATGGGAGTATTTGCTTGCTTACACCTAAGCATTCCCACCTTCTTTAGAAGGTCCAAAACATATTTTCTTTGAGAAACTGATATTCCTGTTTTTGACTAGCTATCTCCATTCCAAGAAAGTACCTAAGGTTTTCCAAGTCTTTGATTTCAAACTCCTTTGCTAACAGGCCTTTAAGGGTTCTTATTTCATGCATGTGATCCCCGTCAAGATGATGTCATCCACATAAACAATAAGGATGGCCATTTTTCCTTGAAGTGACCATTTAACAAAGAGTGTATTATCTGCTTGGCATTGGATATAACCATGTTGCTTAATGACTTTTGTAAATCAGTCAAACCAGGCTCTTGGGGGTTGTTTGAGTCCATATAGTGATGTTTTTAGCCTATAGACTTTGTTGAGTGTGGCTTGCAATTCAAATCCAAAAGGGATGCTCATATAGACTTCCTCTGCCAAATCTCCATTGAGAAAGGCGTTCTTGACATTTAATTGATGAAGTGGCCAGTCAACATTTGCGGCTAGAGAGAGAAGAACTTGGACCGTGTTCAACTTTGTTACTAGGGCAAAAGTCTCCTCATAGTCAATTCCATAGGATTGTGTGAATCCTTTCGCAACTAGTCGAGCCTTGAAATGATCAACACTTCCATCTTTTCTCTATATGTTATTGTGAAAACCTATATGCATCCCATAAGATGCTTTCCAAGTGGTAGTTCAGTAATTTGCCATGTCCATTTGTTCTTTAATGCCCGCATCTCTTCTTCAACTGCAACCTTCAACTTTGATATTGTAAGAGCTTCGTCTATGGATTTTGGAACTTGTGCTTGATTCAGACTAGCCACAAAGGCTCTATAATTGTTGGATAAGCCTTGATACAACACAAAATTATGAATCAAATGCTTTGTACACTCTCTAACACCCTTTCTTTCTGCTACAAGAAGATGAAGATCATTAAAAATAGGAGACTCGAGATTAGAATTACCTTCCTGATTTTGATAATCTTTTGATCTTGGGTCTAATTCCAATTCTTGGTTGTGCTCAAGGGCTACTTGGTGTTCTATCTCCCTTTGGGTCCTTTTCCTTTTGGAATATGCTATAAGATCTTTGTCATTATTGTCCTTGGGTTGAGTAGTGTCTTGTGAAGAAGAAGGTGGTTCTTTAGGTTGAGCAACAAGAAGGGAAGAGAAGTTTGGTATTTCAAGAGGATAGACCATAAGCTCATTTTCTTGATTTGGAGCATCTTTAACTTGTGCAGTTTCATGACTTATTTCAGTGTTAATATCCCAAATCTGTTATTCGTGTGTATAACTATTCTCCCCCTGAATGTCGGATTTGGGGTAATAAGGCTGATGTTCAAAAAACGTTACATCCATGGAGTTATAAAATTTTCTGGTGATGGGTGAGTAACATTTGTACCCTTTTTAATAAGTAGAATACCCCAAGAAGATACCTTTAATAGCTCTAGGGTCTAACTTTCCCTGGTGTTGGGTATGGATATGGACAAAGGTGGTGCAACCAAATAATTTAAGGGGAATAGAGGATATGAGATGTGTGGTTGGGTATGTTTGGAGTAGAACATTACAAGGGGTTTGGAACTTTAGGACCCTAGAAGGCATTCTATTTATGAGGTAGGTTGCAGTGAGAATGGCTTCCCCTCAATATTGTTTTGGCATATGTGTAGAGAACATGAGGGATTGGGCAACTTCTAGGAGATGTTTGTTTTTTTTTTTTTCGGCTACACCATTTTGTTGAGGTATATTAATGGAAGAATTTAGCTGGACAATCCCTTGACTTATAAGATAATCACTAAGAATGGATGCATAATATTCTTTTGCATTGTCTGTTTTTAAAATATGAATTTTGGTTTGGAACTGAGTTCAAATCATGGTATTAAATTTTTGAAATATTTGCCCAACTTTTGATTTTTCTTTCATTAGAAAAACCCATGTTAGACTCCTGTGATCATCTATAAAGGTTACAAACCAATGGAATCTAGTAATTTTTTTATTCTAGATGGTTCCCACACATCACTATGGATTAGAGAAAAAGGTTGTGACTCTTTGTAGGGTATGCTAGGATAGAAATTATGAATGTGTTTAGCAAATAAACAAATTTCACATTGAAATTTATTTGGATTTTTATTATTGAAAAGATTTGGAAAAAGTTTCTTCAGGTACATAAAATTTGGATGTCCTAACTCCTAACCTATAGTGCCACAACATGATAACATTATCCTCTTTTTGAAGATTAAGAACAGCATTTTGACTGACAACAAAACTAGTATTGTGACTTTTTAGATTAGGAGAGTTATTTGCCTTAAGAAGATAGAGCCCTGAGCATTCTTTAGCATTGCCAATCATCTTCCTCGAATCCAAGACCTGAAATTCACAACAATTTTGGGAAAATTTCTGATCCTGAGTTAGCCTACTATCAGAGAGTAAATTGCAATTCAAATGAGGAACAAAAAGAACATAATTAAGTGTACGTTTGTTTGAGACTTTTACTGAACTAGTCCCAATAACTTGGAAAGAGATCCATCTACAATATTGACAGTTATGTTTTCACTGCAAGGTCAAAAATTTGTAAGGATCTCCTTATCTCCAGTCATACAATCTGAGGCTCTTAAATCTACAATACATAAATTTGTTTTACCTTTTTTAACACTCAAGGCATTTATAGGATTACCTCTTTGTGAAAAGGTTCTTGTACCAGTTGCTTGAGCAGGTTCCTCGGCTTGTGTTTGTTTGATCAAACGCTTCAAAATTTCTAGCTGTTCTTTGCTGAAAAAATTTGAGTCAGCACTTGCTGAATTTTCTTCCTTAACAGCAGTGTTGCCACAGTTTTGTGAGCGTGTCATTTTCCAATTATCAGGCTTTCCATGAATCTTTTAGCACGTTTATTTGGTGTGGCCTAACTTGTGGCAGTGTTCACAATGCTGCTCCTTTTTTTGTTTATTGTCATAGCCTTGATTGTGATGTCCACGAGTAGCCATGGCAGAATTCTCCATTTGAGGCGTGGTGGCTGGAGTTCCCAACATTACCTTCTTTCTGCTCTCCTATCTACGAAACTCAAAAAAAGCTTCTCGGAGACTGAGTTGTGGCCTCATCCCTTGAATTCTCCCTCGCACTTCATCGAGATCTTTGTTGAGCCCGAATAGAAATATGTATACTCTTTTCTTCTCTACAATTTGCCTATACTTGAGTTTGTCTCCAGGGTAGCTCCAAGAATGTTCTTCACACATATCCACCTGCTACTAGTAATGTGTGAGCATATTGAAGTACTGGGTCACTGTCAAGTCTCCTTGCCATAAAGTCATGCAAGATCCCATCAATCTCAAACGATTTTGAAGTGTTCTCCTTATTTGAGTAGGTCTCTTTTACTGCTTCCCAAATCTCCTTTGCAGTCGGGTACAATAGGAAGTTTTCTCCTATTTCATTTGTCATGGAGTTAATCAACCATGATATCACCATGCTGTTTTTCAGATTTCCAGATTCTGAATTTTGGGTCGTCAGCTTTTGGAGGGCTTGCCACTCCAGATAAACAATCGTCCTTCCCTTTTCCTCATATAAACATCATCACGGACTGGGACCATTAGAGATAATTGTTCCCATTGAGTTTGTGTCCCGTAATGAGGGTTTGGCTACTATCCGTCATTCCGCTGGGATTGGATAGAAGAGGTGTGATCAGTGGTGGAGTCAGGTGTGATGGACGAGGGGCTGACTACCCATTGCCATCCTGAATTTCACAATGACCTCGAATCACCAAAATGACACCAAGAATAGGCCGGAGAGAAGGAGAAGACGCTAGGAAGGCAAAGACATGCTGGAAACGCCATCACATGTGTCTTCACACATCGGCGCGTGAACTTCGCGTCAAAGAAGGCGGCGCGTGAGACATACGCGCATCGAGAAACGCCACCAGACTTCAAGGATGGGCCTAATTGGAGGAGATGAGCCTCCTTGGGTGGGCAGTGAGATGCGACAGTCACTTCCACAAGTGACAACAATGATCAAAGGATTACAGCAAAGGCTCTGATACCATGAGGAAATGGGAAAACGAAAAAATCTTTATTCCTCTACATTTGAATGAACATTACAACCAGATTTTATAGATGTTACTGCCTAGACTAAAAATGGAAGGAAGCTAACCATATCTCCTAAACATGGAAATAGCTAAGACAGGAAAGAAAACAAACAGGAGGAGAGTCTAACATTAGGAGACTAACGGCTATATGCAATAAAGGACCAACGGCTATATGCTATAAGTGTACAAGAAAATATTCTATCTAATAAAATATTCTACAGGGTTAGTAGCTCGAAGTCTTCCAAGAGTGCTTCAGTGCCTGTACTTTCACAAAAGAAGAGTCTTTGGACAATGAAAAGGAAGTTTGTATCTGGATTTATCTTTTAGCACCCTTGATGTGGTTATGATAATATCATAATATGCTTCTTGGTGAATTGTTACCGGAAAAACCTTTATTTAACTCTTAATTTTTCTATCAATTATCATCGCCAGGTCAAAAAAATTGTCAGTAAAATTGAAGACCCCGCTGATAAAATCAAACTCAAAGTGCTTAACTTCACAAAATAAGAAACAATGGAGGATCACTAAAAAGTTAGTTTCCTTCTTCCCCTTTCATCTTTGCGTACATACGTATCTGGCTGTATTTTTCCCCCCCTTTCTGTTTAACCAAAATGTTATTCTCAAGGGATCAGCGATTACATAAATTGGTTTTTGAGGAAGGTGGATCGCCTGATGGAACTGAAGTAGCTTATTATGCACGTGGACAGGTTGATTTTGTGTGTAGTTCATGTATAAGTTGATGTCATTCTGTCTATTATTAGTTTACTGTGTTCACTGGTTCATTCTAATTGATAGAAAAAAGTGCTTGAGGGTTACAAAAAAGGCTTTGAATACTTTGTCGGTGCTGCAACTCTGAGGTAATATTTTTTTGGCCACTAAATGAAGATTCATTCAAAAAAGACGATACAGAGTACAAGAGTTCAACTAATTGCCCAGAAAACAAACAATTAGACAAACTACACCAGAAAAAGAAACTAAAACAGAATATAAAACAATATAAAGCTAATAGACTCAGGTATTCTAGTTGAAAAAATTATGCAATTTTTATTTTGGCACTTCTAAAAAATCTTTATGTTGCATATATAAGCTTTTAAGTACAAAATTCTTGTGCAGGTGAGCCCTTCACAGTTTGAGGTTCACGATGGGTGGGCTTCTTGCAGGAAACCATAAGCTTTTTTTTTTTTTTTTTTTGGGGGGGGGGGGTGTTGTTTGTGGGAAGGTGTCTGGGCGGGATATTTGGCCGCACTTTGCATTGATTGTCAGTTGTGCTCATGGGTTTTCATGAAAATGCAATGTTTTTTGGCAGTTATGCATACATTTACACTTCAAATGGGGTGTCACTCCATGAGTTAGCAATTTCTCTATCCAAAGAAATACTCTGCAAAGGATAATGATGATCTATGCATTATTTGTTGGGATGGTGGATTCCTGTTGCTTGGCGATGGATGCCCAAGGGCATTTCATAAAGGTCAGAAATACATGAACATGATAAAATTTAATGGACAAATTATCTATTTGCCACTTTATGTATGATCATTAATTAGCCTCTGCTATCATGCTAAGAATTTTTGTAGTCATATGACCTACGATTTTGACACGAAAGAGTTTCCATATGACCTAGATTGCTGAGAATGAAATATGCGAGGTGCTTACAGGTTTTTTTAATTAAAAAAAAAATACTGCAAGGATCAAGATCATAGATTGTGTAAATTGCAAGAGATCTAATGTATGATGGAATCATCAAAAGATTTGGCCAGTCCAAACTCTGTCTGTAACTCACTATAGGACACAAGTAAATTACCTTTAACTCCTTCCTTCCACAGTTGGGGTAACTTACAAATACTTGCTACCGTTAATTTTATTTTGGTTTTACCTCCAACCTTGCATTTGATAGACTACATTTGGGGTGATTAAATGTGTCTATGTGTCTATTGTAAATTTAATATGAAATGAATAACTAATTTCCAAGTAATACCACTCAAACAGAAGTCGACTGGCAGTGAGAATCTTTGTAATCTTAAAAAGCTGGACTTGTTTTAAGGGAAAAACTGATAGGTGCTGCAAAAGAATCAGAAGAAAGAAGCCCGAGATAAAATAGAGAAGAAGAAGATAGTAGAAAATATTGGAAAGTAAACTGAATCTGTCATAAACAATCACTTCCCAATTCGTAGCCCTTATTGAGTGGACTAACCTCCAACTACAAAAGAACTTGATCCAATCTCTAGATGATTCTTCCCTGAACTAATGGACACATATACATAGGCCTAAGACTCTGTATGATGTTACAACTGAGTGCTAGAGACTAGGAACACTAATAACAGACTAGGAACATTAATAACAGAAAGATAATGCTAATAACAGAAAGATAATTTCAATCCCAAAAAAAAAAAACAGAAAGATAATTCCTAGATGATAGAAAAATAATTCAAAAAAATAAAGATAGGGCCTAAAAGACAGGACAAGTGCTGTCAGTGCTGGATAATTTCCCTATAATTCAGTAACAGCCCTTCATACTGCTCTCAGACATGGTCAGCGGGTATATCTGGAGTGCCATGCTGTGCTGGTGATGTGGCAGAGATGCCATATGGCCTTCTGACGTAGATCCTAAGTGGCGGAGTTGTATCGAAGACATTAAGGTTGACTGCAGCAGATGATAGATGATGTGATTTTTTGTTTGAAGGGGCCAATTAGGATGCTATTTTTGGTTTCAAACTTGTTATTTTATCCCTTCTGTCAAGTATTCTGATGGCATAACCTCACGTGCAACCTAACCTCATGTTCATTTTATTTTGTTTAATATTTATATATTTAATAGAATTAGTCTTATGAATGGGATTGTTTATCCATTGGAATTCATACCTTGGACATGCTTTTGCAGAGTTTGAATATGAATTTCTATAATATTATAGGATTTGGATCTTGCCAATTTCTTTAGTAACCAATGGTGTCAATGTTGGAGAAAGAAAGACACATTGTGTGGGTGACCTACACACTATTAATTTCCTATGAAATTAAGAGAATTCAAATCCAATATCATAGTATTTCTTTTTAGAATGTATTAGTATTCAAATCGTGTAGAAAGAAACTGAACTTGTTTCTTAGGGGCTGGGGCCTAAAAATTTTGTTTCACTATATGATTAGTCGTTTTTTAAGTGAACTATTGTTTTCCATTGTTTTGAAATGTACAGAATGTGCATTCTGTCAAGTATTCCACATGGTGACTGGTACTGTAAATTTTGCAGAACATGTTCCAGAATCCGGAGAGAGAGGTTTGTGGCACACAATGCCAATGCTGTGGCAGCTGGAAGGGTTGAAGGGGTTGATCCTATTGAACAGATAACAAAGAGATGCACTCGCATTGTTAAAGACATTGAAGCTGAGTTAATCAGTTAAGTGGCTGTGCTTTATGCGGGTAAGATAAGAAATACAGAATGATGTAGGAATGATCATGTCACTTTACATTTACTGTATGAATATATATATTACATGAGGGCTGATATTTACAGCAAATAAAAAGAATTTATCCGATAACAAATAATCCTAGAATTACGGATCAAATGACATCTGTCATAACAGAAAAGTGGGGAAAGAATAATCTACTGTATGTGAGCTACACGGTATATTATATTCTAACTCCCTCCGTCAAACTAGTGGGTATTTTTATCACACCAAGTTTGCTCCTTAGAAATTCAAGTCTACTGTGCGAGAGAGCCTTAGTTAAGCAGTCTGCTGTTTGCTCATAGGTGGGCACGTGTCTGACTTCAATTTCTTTGGCTGTGACTTTATCACGAATGAAATGCACGTCAATTTCCACGTGTTTCGTCCGTGAGTGATATATAGGATTTGACGCCAGAGCACTTGCGCTCAAGTTGTCTGACCATATTATTGAAGGTTGAAGCACAGGGCACTTCAATTCTTTTAACAAAGATGATAACCAAGACAATTCAGTAGCAACATCAGCTATAGCTCGATATTCAGATTCCGTACTGGAGCGTGATACAACATTTTGCCGTTTTGATGACCACGACACTAAGGAATTTCCAAGAAAAACGCAATAGCCAGATATGGATCTTCTATCCTCGTGAGCTACACCCCAATCAGCATCGCAGTAGCCAAATAGTCTCAACTGAGTTGAAGGTTTCAGATGAATCCCATAGTCTATTGTTCCTTTTAGATAGCGAAGTATCCTTTTGGCCATCTGCCATAATTGAACCGTGGGAGAATTTAGATAGCGGCTTAGTTTGTTTACAGAGTAGGTTATGTCTGGTCTTGTGTTGGTGACATATTGTAGTGCGCCTATCAGCTGTCTGAACATCGTGGGGTTCTGCAAGAGGTCATCCTTTTCTGAAGTGAGTTGTTTGTTACACACCATGGGTGACGGACATGGAGCACAGTTACTCATATTGAATCTGGACAAAAGATCCTGAACATACTTCTTTTGGGAGATAAACATGCCAGTGACATCTCTTTTGATCTCAAGACCAAGAAAATAGTGGGCATCACCTAGTTCTTTTAGAGAGAAAACACGATTAAGTTTAGCAGTAAATTTTTTCAATTCTTCTTCACTGCTCCCTGTTACAAGAATGTCATCCACGTAAATAATAATGATAAGTATGGTTGTCTTCGTTACTTGGATGAAGAGTGATGTGTCTCCTTTTGTGTTATGGAATCCCCAGCTCATCAGTGTATTTCGCAGGCTCTCGAACCAGGCTCTCGGTGCTTGTTTAAGCCCATAGAGTGCTTTCCGTAATTTGCAGACATGATTGGGATGATCTTGATCTTCGAAACCATATGGTTGCCACATATATACATTTTCATGTAAAGTGCCGTTTAGAAAGGCATTATTTACGTCTAATTGTCGCACCTTCCAATTAAGACTGGTTGCTAGAGCTAAGACAATCCTTATTGTTGCGATTCTAGCTACAGGACTAAAAGTGTCCATGAAGTTTACGCCTGGATCTTGCTGAAACCCTTTAGCCACGAGCCTGGCTTTGAAACGTTCTATCTCACCATTCGCTTTGTATTTTGTCTTGTATATCCATTTGCAGTCAACTATACGGAGATCATGATGGTAAGGGACCAATTCCCACGTCTGATTACGATGGAGAGCATTAAACTCATCTTCCATGGCCTGCTTCCAATGAGGAATGGATAGGGCTTCAGAAACAGATTTTGGTTCAGTAGTAGAGCAAGTGTTTGTAGCAGTGCCTATATATGGCGTTTTGGGCTTCATAATTCCCCTCATACTCCTGGTAATTCTTCTAGTGGGTTCATTCTCAGAGGATTCAGCCTCTGTGTGATTATTCTCATTTTGCGGTATGTTTAACTCTACCGCAAGAGGAGAATCATTTGTGATGGGAGAAGAAGTGTTGTCACTGGACAGTGGAGAAGAAGTGTTGTCACTGGACAGTTCTTTTTGAACATGAGATGACGTATTACGCTGTTCTTGTAGAGAATGTGCTGAGCTACTGTCACTATTGCAGTTTTGCCAGGTACTAATCAGTGGTAGTGAAGATGGTATCCTCTGTTCTTCCTTTTTAGTATTGAGAAATCCACTTTTGAATGGAAAGTCATCCTCATTAAATATGACGTGCCTTGAAATATATAGGCGCCCTGTTGAGGATAAACACCGGTATCCCTTGTGCTGTCCACTTACACCAAGAAATACGCATTTTGTGGTGTGAAAAGCAAATTTGTGCTCATTATAAGTTCGTAAGTTTGGGTAGCATGCACAACCAAAAGCTTTCAAAAGAGAATAGTCAGGGGCCTTTTTATACAACACAAAAAAAGGAGATTGATTATTTAAGACGGAGGAGGGTAACCTGTTAATATCATAGATAGCACTTTGAAAGGATTCCCACCAGTATTGTAAGGGCATGGCTGCTTGAGCAAGGAGAGTTAATCCGACTTCTACAATCTGGCGATGCCTCCTTTCCACCCGTCCATTCTGAATAGATGTATGAGGACAAGACTGTCTGAATATTATTCCTTCATTTTCAAGAAATTTGGCAAAGGATCTATATTCACCTCCCCAGTCGCTTTGGACAATTTTAATGGGTCTTTCAAACTGTTTTTCAGCCATTTTTTTGAATTGAACAAATGCAGAGAATGCTTCATTTTTGCCTTTTAGTGGATACAGCCAACTGTACCGAGAGAAGTCATCAAGGAATTGAACATAGTATTTAAACCCATTAGTCGACTGCACTGGTGAAGGACCCCAGACGTCTGTATGTATAAGTTCAAGAGGATGACTAGCTCTGGAATTTGATAGTTTAAATGGTAATGCACTGTTCTTGCCATATTGACATGGTTCACAGAAAAAGTCCTCATTGTCATTGATTTTCACATTACATTCTTTAAGTACTTGGTTAAGCACCTTATCAGAAGGATGCCCAAGTCTTACATGCCAAATCCTCTTATTCGATTCAGTATTTTTAGAAACAAAAAATAGAGTGTGCATTTTGTCTGTCATCAGCACGAGTGTTTTGTCTTTCATCAGCATGAGTGTTTTGTCTTGGATTTTGAAATTCATATAGTCCGTCCGTCAGTTTTCCCTTCAGCAGAATGGTCCCTGTATTCTTGTCCTTAATATAGCAACCATATGAGCCAAATTCAATCAGAACATCATTGTCAGCAATTAGTTTCGATACACTCATCAAATTCTTAGTCATATAAGGAGTGTGCAGAACATTTTTCAAATATAAATTCTGATGATTGCTTGGTAAAATAGACAGTCCAGTGTGAAGTGTTTTTAGTTTTTCACCATTTCCAACGATTATTTCATCCTTACCGTAGGTTTGTGAGGCATGGTCGAGATTTGCAGAGTTGTTAGTGATGTGTGCACTGGCACCGCTATCCATATACCAGCTATGATCTGAAATAGTGCTAGCTGAGGCTACATATGCAGGGTGATACTTGTGACTGTTCTGACCATTACCAGTTGCATTGCTATTGTTTGAACTAGGAACCGATCCCATATAGCTTTGGTCATATCGGAAATAGCAGTGGGCGGCAGTGTGCCCAGTCTTTCCACAGACCTGGCATACGGGTCTGTTATTGTTCCTGCCTCCTCTGCCTCGTCCTCTTGGTGAACCGCCGGAACGGTTTTCTTTGTTACGCCATGAGCTACCTCCTTCAGCATATTTTGTTTGCGCGATGTTAGCTTGCAGCTGAAACGAACTAGTGAGGCTGGATAACTGTTCTAGTCGGCTTTCAAAGGTAAGTAATGTAGCCTGCATATCAACCCAGGTTAGGTCCACTTTATCAGATAGTTGAACAACAATCGGATTATATTCAATATCAAGTCCACAGAGTGTTTGTGTAATCAGATCATTCATGGAAATGGGACTTCCAGCTAAAAGTAAATTATCAGAAATTTCTTTCATTTTGGCAAGGTATTCTGCCATTTTTAATGAGCCCTTGCGTGTTCTATGGAGCTCTCCCTTTAACAATGTCACTCTGGATCTGGTATGCGCACCAGCAAGACTTCTGATGGCAGTCCAGAGATCTTGAGAAGATCTGCATCCAATGAGTTGCGATGCGATCTCAGGGGTAAGGGTGTTGTAAATCCACCCGAAGAGCAGCTGATCTACTGCAACCCATTCTTCGTAGGCTGGATTTGTTTTTGTTTCTGCTCCCTCTGTGATGAACTGTGAGGGGCAGACTTTGGTTCCGAGGATATAACCCTCCAATTTGTGCCCTCTAATTACTGGGAGTATACTACACTCCCACAGTAGAAAATTGCTTCTGTCCAACTTGACAGAGCATAGTTGTGATATGGAGGAAGCTAGAGGTTTGATAGGTGACGATACAGCAGTTTCAGGGGCTTGAGAGTTGGTGAAGTGTACGGAGGTTGACGAACTCATGATGAAGGAGAAATAGAAAGCTCTGATACCAAGATAAGAAATACAGAATGATGTAGGAATGATCATGTCACTTTACATTTACTGTATGAATATATATATTACATGAGGGCTGATATTTACAGCAAATAAAAAGAATTTATCCGATAACAAATAATCCTAGAATTACGGATCAAATGACATCTGTCATAACAGAAAAGTGGGGAAAGAATAATCTACTGTATGTGAGCTACACGGTATATTATATTCTAACTGGGTAATAACTCATTGTGGAGTTTCTAATCCTATCTGCTTATGTATCTTCATTATGCTGCTTACACTGAGCAATTGCTACCATGCTGCTGCTTACTGCTGTATTTGATTTATCATTGATCAAGTTTGTGCACTTATGACTCTCCACTTACCTGTATATTATAAAGAGAAATTTTTGTGCGTGTAGGGCTTGCGACTTCAGCAGGTCGGGATTTAGTCCACGGACAATTATACTCTGAGACCAGGTATGAACGCTAATTTTTCCCCCCTTTTAAGTAACACACAAGGCATTGAGTTTCAACATTAATAATTTTGAATTGAGTTTCGTGGTTCATTAAATAGCATGGTTCTTGATTCTTCATTGATGCAAGTATAGACATCTCTGGGGGTAACGTCTGTTTCTATTGAATTAACATGTGTTTTTTGCCTCAGTGTGAAAAGGAATATCATGTTGGCTGTTTAAGGGATCATAAAATGGCATATTTGAAGGTCTGTAGTTTATTGACATGTTTATTTGTGTATATATTAGTTTGGATGCTTATCTCTCCTTTCCACTGCAAACTATATGATGTGTCTGGAATCATTTCCAGGAACTGCCAGAAGGAAAGTGGTTTTGTTGCTCAGATTGCAATAGAATACATTCTACTTTGCAGAAACTTCCGGTTAGTGGGGCCGAGAGACTCTCTGACTCTCTCGGATGTTGCAAAGACAAAGCAAGAGGAAAAAGGTTTAGAGTTCATGAATGATATTGATGTAAGATGGAGGCTTCTTAATGGCAAAATTGCTTCTCCTGAAACTAGGCCTTTGCTTTCGGAGTCTGTTTCAATTTTTTATTTAAGTTCTGCCTGTTCTCCTGAGTTGCTCCATCTTTATCTTTTTGCTCTTATACCCAGTAGGGATGGAGGTGGGAATCCCTGTTTTGTTTTCATTGCAAAATGGTAGAACTGTTATGCATTTTTTCCCATGGCGTTTATATTCCCATATATTTTTTTTTATAAGTGTTTTAATCCCTCTTTCTTGGATTGATTCTTTATCATCCTATGCCTTCATCGGATTGCAGCTTGGTTAATTTATGATTAACATTGAAGAAATTTTGAAGGAATTCATTTACAGTAAACTGCTGGACTAATATTTCATTCAGTATAAATGCAGAGACAAATTTATCTTATGATTTCATGATCAAATTCAAGCTGCCTATGTTTCTGATAGTCTTAACAAGCTTCTGTAATTGTAATGGCTTTTTTTTTTTTTTGGCATATTAATAAGCATGACACGGTACCACCACTCAGTGTGTTCATAGTTGTCTGCCTGTATGTGTGTATATGCATTTTATTTGGGCTTAGCATTGGGGGTTGATAGGACAGCGCATGTTACATATCTAGTTCTCTTTCAGTACATTTATATACTCCCTTGTGGAACCTCTTTTTTATGTGCATATTAATCCATTAATTGGACTCTTGTATTGATCGACGATTTGCATATTTCAGGAATGCTTTGATCCTATAGTTGATTTCAACTAGTGGACGTGACCTCATTCCGGCCATGGTTTATGGGTAAGAAAATTCATTTTAGGTATTTTTAGACATGTTTGCATTTCATTTTTCTCTTAAATTTTTCTTCCTCAGCTCAATTAACGTATGTCTCTCATAGGAGAAATATGCGGACTCAAGAATTTGGAGGAATGTATTGTGGAATATTAACAATCAAGTAAGAGATTGTCTTTGGTTTTAAAATTTTGTTATTTCAACTTACTGTACTGATCGAAGTTTTTCTTTTTCCCTTGATATTGCAGTTCATCTGTTGTATCAGCTGGCTTGCTTCGAGTTTTTGGCAGTGATGCGGCAGAACTCCCCTTTAGTTGCAACAAGTAATGGTAAACATGGAAAGGTGCGAGAATATAATGGTAGTTAAGCCTGTATTCTGTACTTATAGCTGGATTTGTAGGTGCCTGACTTGGTTACCTCAAATTTTCCTCCTGCGCAAGCTTTAGCCTTTATGCACTCTGGAATTTTGATCTATTTGCTGATATGTATTATGATCTCATATGCCTATATCTTGGTGTTGCATTAATTGATAATATATCGGTTGGTTAACCCGAACAGGGTTACTTCCAAACACTCTACGCCTGCATTTAGAGACTGCTGGCTTTCTTGAACGTGAAGAACCTTGTGCTACCAGCTGCTGAAGAAGCAGAATCCATATGGACAGATAAATTTAGGTTCAACAAGATGAAAGCAGAGCAGGTATAGGTAACATATGCTTCTTTACGCCATATAACATTATAGCTAATATATTGTCACTACTTCAGCTGACAGTATGGCTGATAATTGAGTTATCCCTTGTGTCGCAGATTAGCAACTACAGAAAGAACTGCAGTCAGATGGTGACATTCAAAGGGACGTCCATGCTTCAGAAAATGGTTCCTCCATGTCGACTCATCAATATGAAAGGGGAAAACTCATAGCTTTCTCATTTCCTCTTTTACCCCTTCCTGCTCTCCAGGTCTTGCATATTTGTACGAAGCCATTCTGGAATTTCGAAACTGTTACCATCAAGAACGGAAAATAAAAATAAAATTCAGGAACGGAAACTGCCCAAACTATAAAGTAATCGAGTTGTCACATAAAAGACGTCAGGTTTCCAACTAATGCCAACACTTTCCAGTTATTTAACTCCGAAAAGCCAAAACGTAAGGAATCGAGGATAAAGTTCCCAACTTATACAAGGGAATTACATCATCCCGCAAACTACAATTGGAACTGACCACAGTGCATTTCAAATTTAGGACCCCCACCTCTTCTTTCTTAAAAGGGCAAAAAATTGCAAAAACGACCCTTAATTTGAATTACTTGCGAATAGCCTATTAAAATTATAAAACTGACAATTAAATGTTTAATTTTTATATTTAAGGAAATAGGTTATTCTGTTTCACTTTTTTTATTTTAATAGTGTTAATTCATTTGTCATCTTAGAATATCCATATATCAAAATATAGATTTTTAAATTGCACTTTTCAACCCAACGATCTTACAAATGGTACGTAAAAGAGTTGGAAGAGATAAATAAGTTAGCACTAACAGAAAGAAATAGAGATAAAGAACCTATCTACTTAAACGTCAATGTTTAAGAATTTAATTATTATTTTTAAAAATTCAAAAAAATTATTTGCAAGTAATCCAAAATTTAACGAAGCATCCTACTATTTCCCTTGAAAAACAAACAATACATTTCTTATTTCTTACCCTTCACGCCGCACATGCCCATTTTCAAAGCATACCGATCACATGGAGAAGGGAGTTACAGACTTTATTTTTTTTTTTTTGGTAAGGAAGATAGTTACAGGTTATCATTTATTTTTTAAAGTTTTGATCATTTCTCAATTCGTGATTCTATTAGTTCGACATTTGTTGCGACGTGTTTGTGGAGCAAGCTATCCAATACACTCCGTCCCTTCAAATATTTGAAAAATTCAAACCAATCACAGGGAGGGAAGGTGCGAGCTAACAAAACAAACTTTATTAATGCTCCAAGGTCAAGGTATCTCCAAAGTGCTTGTTATCAACTTTGTTAATAAAATGATTAAATTTTGATACAGTTTTTCATTTTTTTTTTATTATCAAAGTTTTATGAAGAATATCATATAACTATACAATAGTGAATTATAAAAATATATAATTATTTTTAAAAATTATATACTTATTGTATTTTAATTTGAAAACCTGATAGCAAAAATATAAAAATTATATCTAAATTTTTTAATAAAAAAATAATAATTAACTATTTTTATTATTATTATACGTCACATCATTGGCTGTTAAACCTGAAATCGTTTTAAATAATCAAAACATGTGATAATGGTCATCATTAAGTTTACATTTTGACGGGGAAGATTCACAAAAGACATATACAAACATTTTGACGAACACACATCACGTTGTGAGTTGGGACAGCAGGATTGCACCATCACCATGTAAACAAGACAGATATTGGGTTAGTGGAAGGAATTAAGGGATGAATAAGCAAAGATCTGTGCTCTTTTCAACAAACTTCAACCTTCAACCTCCATGTCTTATGACGTCATAGCTGCCTGTGGATGGAACTATTTCTCTACACTTTTGTCCATTAATTATTAGTTTGTCTGTTTCGTTGCCATGCCATATGTTCTGTGTGAAATGCATGACATGTCATAATCAGTTAACTTTTCCGTTTCAAATAAGGAAATGTGTGTCTATATATATATATATATATATATATTATCCCTACAAAAATGGCACTGTGTTTAATTAATTATATATTTGGCAAACAGAGATAACTTGTCTGATGATGTTAATCACTTTGTTAAGAAAGGATTATATATATCTGTTTGGGAGGTGAAGCAACTCTGCTTATGAAAGCATGCAGCGCTTCCTGCATGGCTAATTCATACATAAATGAAAACGACTGCCTGATTAATCATCCAAAATGTCATATATCCACACCTTATCGTCATACATATAATGGAAATTGCCAAATAATTTGGACGACACCCCTTTATTTCTCTCTCTAGCTTTATTAATGTATAACCAGATTATTTTGCATTTTGCAATATCAAACATCTTGCTTAATTTGTCTAAGACTCTATGTGTAACTGGGCTTACATATTAAATATATATGCACTTAGATGCCTTTGACTGTCCAATATGCAATTTTTATGGTGTATATATATAGAACCAAGATTTTCTTAATTAATCTCCCATTTACTGTTATATGGTTGGGTAAATTATACTAGTCTCTCAACAAGTTTAACTAAGTTATACTTGACATTCTTTTTGTTTCAAATATTATTCGATTCTCTTGATATTTTGATGCATATGGTAGAGACATTTTCAACTTATTTTCTATTAAAGAAGCTAATTTTCTACACAATACAATGCGTACTATAATTTATTCTTAAAGAAGATAGTTCAATTGATGTTTACCACTAATATAAAATTGTGGTTTAGTGATAGTATTATTAATTATAAGTAATTTTGTTATTAAAAAAATCATATTGCGTACAAAGTTAATTTTAATAATAAAAAATAAACTAAAGAGAAGTCGAGTGTACTATTTAAAATAAAAAAGTCTCAAGTATAATGTAGCTAACTCTCAAGAGCAACAACAACTATATTTTACCCTGTATAATTCTACTTTTAGACGAATGATTCTCGTATAATAATTATCAATGATATATAACCAATAGTAATGCAAAGCCGCCCATAATTAAGACTAACTAGTAATGACAGATACGATTTTTTTTTTGTTTAATAATGAATAGGCAAGCAATGAAACAAATAAAAATTATTTATGAAATTGATAACTCATATACATGACATTTAATTGTAATTTTTGGGTCTGTTTATTGTTCTCATAAAAAACTTATGTAATTAACTTCATTAGTATATATAGGATCTGTGTCAAATTTGGCTAATTTGATAGTCAAACTTGGTTTTATTAGTATTATTATATGTTAATTAATTGTCTACTTTTATTAGTTGGATGTGCAAAAATTGAATCTAAACAATAGTTCTATATTGTTGAAAAGAAGTTTTACATTTAGTCATTTTGAACACAAAGCTAGCTATCTTCAGTCAAATTTCCAACATATATATACCAAACTGTAGGAAATAAGAACAGAACGAAGAATATATCCATACAGCTGCTATGCCATTAATAAGTACATCAAAATCTAACAATTTATAAACGTAGATCTGTATAATAATGTATATGGACAGGGGAAGGGAGGTGAACATTGGTCCTAAAAATTTCATGCTTAAATCAAGACATATGAGATATATGAAACAACTAATATATTCAGTCTATATGTGTTGAAGACAACTAGATAAGGTTGTCTTGCTAGACCTTAAAGTCAATTTCAAGCTAAAAATATAAAGAAAATTTTGACGAGATGGAGGCTTACCTTTTCAACAAACGATTCTCTCCTTTCATAAATTTCGTTCTCGTAGCATTATATTCATCCTATTTTTTCAAGTCGTCAATGGAAACAGGCACGAGGAATTCAAAGATATTAACCTGTATATATCTTCTTCTTTTTTTGGGCCAAAACCCTTTTATATCTTCAATTGGTAGATTGTTTCATAATATCTTGAATTAAGCATGAAATGTTAGAGTGAGATGAACCTTGATCCTGAACAGCCCTTTTGGCCATCTTTCCAAGTTCCACTGCTCTATTCCTCCTCTGGTCACCTTCTTCACCACCCTCCATGCACATCTCTATGGCTTCCTCGATTCTACTTTTGTTCATTAACACCCCAAGTTTGCCTTCATCACCCCACCTCACAGGAACCTCAACACCAACTCGAACTCCGATCTTTAGAACTTCCACAATCAACTTCTCATTCATGAATTGCTCTGCAAATAAAGGCCACGTTATCATTGGCACTCCCGAGCACACTCCTTCAATGGTTGAATTCCAACCACAGTGAGTCAAGAATCCTCCCACTGAAGGATGAGACAGTATCAAAATCTGAGGAGCCCATCCCTTTATCAAAAGTCCTCTTCCTCTTACTCTCTCCTCGAACCCTTCATTCACTAGCCATTTCTCTAGCTCTGAGAAATCCTCTGCTCCAGTTTTCACCACCCAAACAAAGGGTCGTTTCGATGATTCTAAAGCCAAGCCAAGCTGTTTTAGTTGTGATGTAAGAAGCCGACATAAGCTTCCAAGGCAAACATACAAGACTGACTCGGGTTGCATCGAGTCGAGCCATTCCAAGCATTGTTTCTCTTGGATTGAAGGCTTATTTCCTCTCTCAAACATGTCCAACGTCTCCTTGTTGCACAAAGAAACAGGACCTATGCACCAAACTTTCTTGTTCATGGCCTTCTCGTACTCCTCGGCACACCCATGTTCCAACTCCTCGAAGCTGTTCACGACAACCCCATAAGCAGACATCTCGGCCTCTCGCATTCTGTCACGGAAATCATCCAAGTCAGGCTGAGCCACAAAGGCCCCTGGAAGCTGAGCTCTTGTGATCTCAATCTTGTGAGGCAGAGCAGGTATGAGAAAGGGCTGAGAGTCAGAGGAGACAGAGCGATGGGCATTGTGAAGCATGATGTTGTAGGAACTCAACAACGAGAAGCAGCACATGCCGTGGAAGACAAGCCTGGGAATGCGAAACTTTTGAGCCGTTGAGGATGTCCAAGAGAGGCACTTATCGGATATAATACAGCTCGGAGGAAGGGTGGTTCTGTTTCGGAGGTAATCCTCGAGGGGTTGTTGAAGCATGTCGAGGGCATTGTAAAACTTTCTGAGGAGGTTTCTGGAAGGCAAAGTGTCGAGATTCTCGCAACCCAAGGGAAGACCCACTTGGTGGCATGGGAATGGGATTACGAGGAGGCGAATGGGAAGGCCAGATTGTGAGGAAGCTCTGTGGATTGTGTGTTGGAATCTGGAGGCATTGCAAGGCGTGGAGACCAGAGTCACGGTCACACCTCCCTCTGCCAGAACCCTAGCCATGTCTATCATGGGGATCATGTGGCCCTGAGCCAGCAATGGGACCAGCACGAAGTGAGGTTGTTGATTCTGCAAAGCCATGGTGGACGGATTGAATTGGAGGTGGTGTGGTCTGTCTGTAAGACACTAAATAAACTGGGAAGGGGCAAGTGAAGGGGCAGGTCTGAGAGGTTGACCCTTGACTTTGAATAATTCAATATCGGGGCGTGAAGAGCCAATCCCCGTTTAATCCCACTTTTCTTGTTTGTACTTTACATGCATTTTCACACCTAAATCAATATTTTATTTCTGGGTTGACTTAGCGTGGATTCCGCGTTGATTCCGTCAAGCGTTGCGTGAGAGACAGAGTATAATATGTTTTGTGTGTTCTACGTCTTGTAAAATTATATTTGTTCTCATTGCCCACACCACCTTCACTATTTCCACTTCCAAAGTATTTGACAGAAATTAAATTAAATTAAAAGAAGCATGGGAGGAAACGAACCTATCACTTTTGAGATTCCCCCAAGTTTATGTGTCTTAAGGGTCACGTGACTTGAGACTCTTAGGTCCTCATCAAAAAAGTTTTGAATATAAACACTGTGAGGCACTTAATGGAATGACTAATTTATGACAGGTTAAATATTTTTTTTAGAAGCATTATGCAAATTTAATTTAAAAGACTAGAATTACGAGGGTATGTAAAAATAATAACTAAAATATTATTTTATCCTAGAAATTAACTTAATTACATGCTTTTTTTATTTGGTCATATATAGTTGCGAGAACGAACATTTTTCCATTGATCCTATGGGCGTTGTGTTTAGTATTACGAAAGGGACTATTTTCCTAATGCTCTTTGACAATTGAGGTAGTTAAATACTAGTTTTATTTGCATAATGCCTGGAGAAATTAAGCTAGAAAGGTTTCTAAACTTTTAAACAAATTAAGGAATTGGTCCTTCGAACAGGTAAGTCGGCAGAGCACAGTCATAATTATGCGTCAAAAAGAAAGCAAAGAACAAGTTGCTTAGAAATTATGTATGCATGAATTCACCAGTCCCTTTCTCCATATTATTTATGAATAAATGAATAATGATAATCTTGCTAGTATATACTACCATTGAATTATTGATTTTAATAATTTCCGGAGATCAGATTTCATTAGGCGTCATCTCAGGACATTCATACTGACGGACGACCTTGTAAAATGAAACAGACAAATCTGGAAATTAAATTATCTGTGCAGAACATATTATTTAATTTCTAGATGAATACATATATAATACATAATACACTCCTATCTCATGCATGGATTCGAAAGTTCATCAATCATGGAGAATGTTTTTTTCCTACGCAATAAATTCTGAATAATCGAATTTGAATTTTTTATTTGCAAAACTTAAACTCAAAATTTTATTTAACAAAAACAAATTAAATGTGGAACAAATTGATAAAAGAAGCTTCTTGTCATGGAAAAAGACTATAATTAGTTGGTCGAAAACAATGGATTCATTAATTTGGACGTTTGTTATTTTCCATATTGGTTGTTAGATTAATACATATTAATCTTCTGGGGTTTTCGAGATAGCCGTGGGTTGTTAGAACTTGAAAGTGAAACTACTGTCTACCTGCGTTTGCTTTTTTGGCTACTCTTCATTAAAGACGACGTGATCGCACGACATTAGCTATTATATTATATTAATATTACATCATATTAGGTACTTCCTTTCCTACCAAGTCTCAGAAACTGCTAAAAAATTAACAACTCTGCAGGCAGAAACCAGATGAATAAGAACGTTGAAAATAGTACAGTATTCATTGAAAATTTTCAGATGATGCCAAAGAAAACGGGTCAGATTTTCCTAACGCTTAAATTTTTGGAACGGCAAGTTTACAAAGAGCCCAATTTTTAAAGAAGTTGAGTTCTTTATTATTATATTATTTTAAAATTTATATAAAATATTTTTTAATTGTTATAAATATAAATTTTAAAATAACTTAATATTAATTTAATTGTAAAAAACTCAACTTCTCTTGAGATTAAATTTTTTATATGGCTTTTCTGAAAATAGTAACAATTGGCAAATTTCCTTTTCGACGCATACAGTGTACGTGAGACACTCCGTAGTATCCTATAACTTCCTTAAACTATTCTAGTCAAAAGCTCTGTGCCTTTGCTAATTGATATTGATATTCCGTTCAGGCAAAGTTTAATGACGAAAAAAGCTTGAAAGTTGGCAGTTGAAACTTGAAATAGGTGTATTATAATTTAGATTCATTGTTTTAAATATTGACTCTTAAATTTTTTTTTCCTTTATCTTAAAAATTTATTCGTTCCTCCTAATTAACTAGAACAACAATTGATAACTATTGCTACAAAACAAAACGACGGTGGGAGATACTAGGGTGTAAAATGGGTTAGAAATTAGACTTTAGAAATCAGCACAGACCACAATAATTTGGATTTCTAGAATGGTTAGCGTTTGAGTGTATACGATGAAATGAAAGTGAAACACTGAAATGACAGATGACGCATCAATTTGGAAGTTGCAAATATAAGACCCATGACTCATTCATTAATATCAAGCACCCTTTGAACGTCCCTGACATTCACCAGTATACAAGACCCATGACTCGTGTGTGTGTGTGTGTATATATATATATATATATATATATATATAAAGGAAATATCTATCATTTCCTTTATATATATATATATATATGTATATCTGCAGATGTACATGTGTATATATATTAGTCAATATATTAATGAGTGTTGTATACGCTAAAGGAAGCCATCATTTCCTTTATATTATACCTTTCTCTTTCCAAATTTAATTTAAGGACGATGCTTATATGAGCTGTGTGATATATGGATAATTTACAATTGTAAAAACTTTTATAGGTTGAAAAAAAATAATAAGAACTAGTTATAACAAAATTTAGTAATATATAAAAAATATTAAGAAATTCAAACAGTGTTACACCGTTGGAATGATACATTACTATGAAATGATTTTGTGATTCAATGTCAACAACCTGAAATGGAAAAAAACAAAAAGTTAATGCATAACATAAACAAACTTGAATCAATGTATTAACTCTTTTTTTTTTTCACATAAGATGTCTCCATATAATACTAAAAATTATATAAGATAATAAAAATTCTAACTTTTGAACAAATTAAGTTTTTCATATTATTATGATTTTTTATTTGAAGCTTATTCAATATGCTTTTTTTTTGCTTTAGGTGGAAGAATTCCAAGTACGCATATTGTCATCAAGCATTTAACTGTCTTGACATGTTGAATAAAAGAGGAGGTTCATGGAAGAGTCTAGATGAGCTGTAATAATTATTTTGTTGAGACATGTGAAACTTGTTCTTTCATAATGTTTTAATTTTTAACTTTAGATTTAATGTAAAACTTATGTTTAAAATTGTATATTTTTATTCAAATATTTTTTTTTATAGTTTGACTTTTAGTATCTTTTAAATTTTGGCCAGATATTACATTGGAATATAAATATAGTGCAGGTCAAAATTAAATTAAATTTGATTGTATTTATAATGTTAGTTTTAGAAATTAATGTCTGTTTTAATTTAATTAAATCAGAATAAAAATTGGCTAAAATCTTCTAGTGACGGTCAAAGCCGACACTAAATAATAGTAACTAAAAATCATTTAAAGTCATCTAACGTCGGTCAAAATCGACGTTAAATTACTCACACAGTGTCGGTTACAACCGACGTTAAATGACCAAATAAACATTAATAATGTAATCTAACATTGGTCAAAACCAAAGTTAAATCACAACTTTAACGTCGGTTATAACTGACGCTAAATGTCAAAATTTAACGTCGGTCAAAACTAATGTTAAATTACAAATTTAGCGTCGGTTCCAAAATTTAATGTCGATTTTGTTAAAACCAACATTAAAGTCATTTAATGTCGATTATTCCCACAGATATCAAAATCGATGCCAAATGACCTCGCAATGGAACACATAACGTCGATTTTGTAAATCGATACTAAGTTGTTTAACGTCGGTCAAAACCAACGTTAAAGGGTGATTTTGACCGACGCTAAATTCTAATTTTTTTTGTAGTGTGTAGTTTTCTAACATCTAACCAAGATTTATGAATACTTCTTTATACACTACATTTATAGTATACGTCTTTGCATTTTCATCTTTGTTAAGAATAAAGATTTTCAAATTTTTTAAACTTTTGAGATGGCAACATAAACTAACCATGACTAAAAACTGAATTTGTTATATATAATTCGACATAAAAAAGCAACACGTTTGGATCCTTTAAATTTGAGGCTCTAAATGCACTTGGCCAACCTCAATTATTCCATGTCATGAATCTACATTGAAGTGGAGTACAATAATTGATTTCAAATGGAGATTAGTCTGCTATACAATGTGAATGGTTGCTGAATTTGTATAGTGACTGTGTTATGAATTTGTATTGGGACAAAATAGACATGGGAAGGAGAAAGGCAAGTTTGGCTTTTGTCTGGACTCCATGTGTTGCAATCTAGCAGCCTCCTTTATTGAACAGCTCAGATTGACCAACTGCATAGTGCATTTGGAGCCTTAAATTTAGAGGATCTGGACGCAAAAGTGACTACCCTTGACTTTTATTAATTGTCATGGAAAATGATAACAACAAAAGAAAATATATCCTTCGAAACTTGGAAGAAAGTCTAATATCTAATCAAGTAAGAACTATTCTAGGTATCATAACTTTCTCCCCAATAACCTTTCTAGCAATAAGAATTGCCTCGATAACATATTTCTCTAACTTTATGATAATTAACCTGCCCCATTATACAGACCCATGACTTTATCAATATTTCTAAGTAGCATAATAAGTGCTCCAACCTTTAACTTCAACTCATGTTTAGACACACCAAATATCTTGACACTATTTGGAAACTGATTAGATGTATATAAATCATCAATATTGTTAGTAATAACATCAACTCTACATATATTATCAGAGCTAAAATAGATTATTTCGTCTCCTACAAGTAAAGACAACATGTAGCCTATTATTATTGGAAACATATAAATATACACGTTTAGTAAACCTACTTAATTCTTATATGATTAATGAAGTAATTAATGTCTATTATGAGAAGTTTTAATATAATTGACCATTAATTCTATCAAATCTATAAATATAAATGATTTAATTTTAATATAAAAATAAGACACAATATATAATTAATATAATATGCAATTGTACAATAACAAAATAAAACATTTCAAAAATTATGTTTTATTTTTTAATATAAATGTTTTATTTATATTTGTAAATTTGATGAAATAAAGATTTATTATGACGAATTATATTAAAATTGTTTTCATAATTCCTTACCCAAAAATTAATTTCTATAATTGCATATATTAAATTAAAGTTTTCATATATTTTTAAAGATATTAATTACTCCAGTTAATAGAAATTAAACGCCTATATATATATATATATATTTATATGTTTCCATTAATTTGTAATCACCACTCAAAGAATATATGTTCTGAGTAGATATAGATTGAGAGCATTTTCTGTTATACGATTTAATCAATCAACATGCATGAGAACTAAGCCACAGAGTTTACATTAACTATGATTGTGTCGGTCGATCAGCATAAGAAGGTTTAGGTTGTCTTCTATTTTTCTTTAAACAATATTTTTTAAAAAAATTTCACTTTATCTCCTTGAACTTTTCTTTATATATAAAAAAATTTTTAAAATTTTAAACTTAACAAAAAATTTCCTCAACTTTTATCTTATACAAAAAACTTTTTAAAATTAGTTCACTGTTATTTAAATATTGATATAGACTAAACTCGCGTTATCAGTAGACTGTACAACTTGCATGTCATGTCAACCATCTTTTTATAGCTGACTTGCTACATCAGAGGTGCTGCCACGTCATCTTTGTGATATAGCACCAAACACCGAAGGCTCTCTCCAATCCGGAATAGTTCTCTTCCTACGGTCCCGGCACCCAAGTTTAGTCTCTGTAATCGCACAATGATAACCCCACAAAAGATGACCCAAGTTTCTACTTCCTCCAAAACCCCTTCTCAGTTGTCTCACTCCCATCACCACCACCACCACCACAGCATCTCAGATCCTTTGACACACCACCGCCTTCATCTCCGACATCATTTCACGCTCTAAACTCCGTCGCTGCCTTATTTCCACACTTCACCGCGAGTGTACAATCTCCGACCAAATCACCCTCAAACACCTCAATCTTGCCACTGACACTCTAGAAAATGCCATTTTCGTCTCCTGCTCTACCATCCGATACTCCTCCCTCAGCCTCGCTGAGAAGCTTCTTCTTCCTCTCCCTTTAAACTCCATTTCTTCTTTCCTTCTCTCTCTCATTTACTCTCTCTGTAAGATGCCGCCTTAAGTCTCCTTCGAGTATTCCAATTAAACCCTTCATTCGCCCGATTAGAAATTGTGCCCATTCTCTACAAGCAGCTATTTTCTTTCCACCTTCTCCCAGTTTTCCAATGCTTCGATGAACAGAGAACGAAAATGCTGCCATGTTCATTGGCAAATTCGACACATAATACTTTTGATTATTCAATTTTAGACAAATCTATGGTCTTACCCTCCACCAAATGGTTGTCGCGGATGAGTGACGGTCAAGCTTCGAAACTAAGTGAGTTGGAGAGAGAATACGAAGAGTCTCTTGATGACAATTGCAGGATTGTTGCCGAGTACTTCAAAGAAGTTTTAGTGAACAATGATAAGGACTCGTCCATTAGTCCTCCATTGTTGATACTGAAGAGAAGTCGAGAATAGGGAATAATGGAGAACGATTAAGAGGAGATGGAGGAAACAAAAATGTCTTTTACAATTTCCTTCTGCCATTTAAGGTCTCGGGGCCGTCGGAAAAGAACTGTTCTAGATTGGAGAGAGCCTTTTGGTCTCGGGCTATATCACAAGGATGATGTGGCAACACCTCTTATGTATGTAGTAGGTGAATTGTAAAAAGAAAGCTGATATGATCTGTGAGGTATACAGTTTATTGATGACGTGACATGAGTTTGGTCTATGTCATCATTTAAATAATGGTCAATTAATTTTATGAGATTTTTTGTACAAGATAAAAATTGAGGGATTTTTTTTGCTAAGTTTAAAACTTTATGCAGGTTTTTTGTACATAGAGAAAAGTTTAGAGGGTAAAGTATAATTTTTCTTATATATAACAAAAACTTATAACCAATATTTTAAAAAACAAATTGATTATTAAACAGGTGAAGGCACCAGTTCAAGGTTAACTAGTTCAACCGTAGTTAAAACGGAATCAAACCGGTACTAATAAAATATATATTTTTTAATTTTATTTCTCTCTCTCTCTCTCTCCTCCCCCCCCCCCAAAAAAAAAAATCTTTCTTCTTCTTCTTCTTCTTTTTCTTTGTCTTCGTCACTCTTATTCACATTATGTTTTGACAAACAAATGACCGACATGGAGAAAAGGAATGGCTGATTGATAGAAAAGGATGACCGATGGAGCTTTGATAGATGACTGGCGATGGCTTCACAATTGCATGACGGACAAACAGTTGACGGCAACTTTGACGTTCATAGGCTTTATGGAGTACTCAGAAGCTTCGATCCTTTTGTTTTGAAGAAGAAACTGGTAAAACTGGTAACTCGACATGTTCCATCGATTTGAGACTATTTTAACTGATTACGTATTAATTTTCAGGCCCACTAGTTTAAAGGAATAACTGGACTGGACCAATGACCAGTTCTCGATCCAACTGGTCGAATCAGTCGATCCTGTTTAATTTTTTATACACTGTTTATAACTTATTTTTCTTAAGGGATAAAACTTATTCTATAATAAAAATATGAAAATGAATATGTTTTTCCAGAAAAAAGAGGGTTTTTTTTAATTTTTTATACGTAATCATGTTTTTATTAAAGAGCCTAATAATAGTGATATAATTAAATGATATTTAAATTTAGTCCTTTTTAAAATTAATTATTGATCTAATACGAAATACTTTTGTTATTTAAATTAGTTTTCATATATATACAAACATGGACTTGTCCCAAGTTCAAAGTGATTTGGGACCTGGATTCAACCAAAAAAAAAAAAAACACCAAACTCATTATCAATATATATATATATATATATATGTTCTTAACTTCCCTCAATTTAATATTAGTTTAAATACGTTGTTGTTGATGTTGATAAATTTGACATGACTTATATGCAATGAAAATTAATTTTTTTTTCTATTGGTTAATTAATCGATTCCAAAATTAAGTTATTCAATGTTAAAATATTTCTTGATCAATCCATCCTAGATGTAAATATGGAATCTTGCCTTTGATGGAGAAATGAATAATGAAACGATATATTTGTATGACAAGTTCTTCTTGGTTCGAATAAACCTTTGCATATATGCCATTTCAATTTTCAAAAGTATCAATTTAGATGTTATGTTTACGTAAATTTAAATAAGCGAATTACTGGGCATGGAAATCTTATATTTGAATACGATGATGAATCTATAATATATCAATTGAAAAAATTGGTCTGTAACAAGTAACAACCAAATGCTTCATTTACCAAAATTTGTCCGTTCTAAACACAATCCAAGAAACAGCAGTATGAATAAAGCAAATTCAAATGTAGGCTGATACGACGCTTCTTTTAGTTGGACGACATGTTAGACCGGAAGGGTTGTTAGCCTATCAACAGCCAAATATTTGAAAATTATAAAGGCTAATATTTGAGGATCTGATCTAGAAAGTGTTGCATCTGAATCTGATGGTGTAAATTAGTTCTGTTTATTTATGAACAAGCACCGACTTTTTCTTTCGGTCAAAGTAGGAAGGTGAACAAATTTATTTTTTTCTGCCGAGTGCCGACTGCAAAAGGGCCTAATTATGAATTTGGCCCCTTATTTTTATATTACCCAAAGACACATACAGTCCTTTAATAAGGAAAAGGCCCACTTGATGGCCAATTCTCCAAGGCCCAGCCGACGTTTCATCTCTCAGCTACCCAGACCAAAAAAACACTAAATAGCTAGCTGCTTTAGCTAGGATTGGATCCGGATTAGATCAGATCATCAAATCTATTGACCAAAAAGATACCATCCCATATGGTCCTTCTTCACCAGCTCTTGTCTGTGAAATCCTGAGCGACTGGGTTTAATTCCGCTAAATGTTGGGTTCTATTTGATTCGATTTGATCAGGCTAGTTGGGCACCACAAATCATGGGGACACTGATAAACCTTGGACTTTGGTATACTGTGGAAGCGTGTATGACTAACAGAACCCATCCTATCATTCAAACTCTGTTCAAGCGAGATTTCTGTCTGCTAAAAGGCTTGTGATGATGAATTCAAGATGATCGATTAATTGCTTCAATGGTCGTTGCAAATTATAAATCGCAACTAACTGGTATTCGGAGACCAGATTCGATTGCGGAGTCAATTACTGGTAGGATAAGAGTGACATCAAAGAGTGCAATGACTATGACAGTTGTAATAATCAAACGCAGTGTTGTTAGTCTGGCAATGTCTGCCTTGGGGATAAGGTGGCCCAGACATATAAGTGGCAGAAGAAGGATAAGAAAATGAGGTTGATGCGTGTCTTCAGCGACTTGCAATATGAGCGGTTGATTGTAATTGAACATGACTTGAGAGCATATATATATGGTTTTGTATTACAAACTGACCCAGTCAATTCACACATACAGCACATTTGACTTCATATGTATGTGTGTGTTTCTCTCTCTTCTTTTTCAAGTAGCTTTCAGGACAGCAGAGGACGCTTTGAAGAGAAGCTTCCTTAATAGAAATACTTCCTCAACTTTCCACCAAAGCAAGCAATACACATAACATTTCAGTGGTTCTTAAAAACCACTGAAATTTAATCAAGATTGATTTAATCCGGAACCTTGTTGAATCTTGAAAGCAGTGGCAAATCCAGATACTAAGATATATTTTATTGATTTTTTTTATTACATTTACATGACAGGTAAAAATAAGAAATATGTATTGCTTTAACTATTGTACATTTGTTTTGTTTTATACAGTAAAAGAATAGTATTACGGGCATGAAAATATATTGAAGAGAAATAGAAATAACAAATTTTAGGGACTTGGCTTCTCTCCGGATAGACTTACCTCCAGAATCTTTTCGGAAGACACAAATCTTTTCACAAAAAAAAAATAACGACCAATATTTTTTTTTTATTTGTTGGTTCTAATTCCCTCTAGACCCTCCAGGATCTAGAGGGAATCCACTTACAAATTTTAAATAGGTGAGAAAAATCTTAGTTCTTTTTGGTTTGTTCCATGATATCTTGAATTAGCAAGTTGACATTAAAGTCAGAAGATCCACCATCTTCTACGGCTCTCTTAGCTATCTTTGCAAGTTCTCTAGCCCTTTTCCTCCTCTCTTCACTCTCTTTTGTCTTATCCATCAACTCGTGTATCGCCCTCACAACATCTTTCTTCTTCACCAACACCCCTGCTTTCTCTTCCTCACCCCAGTTTACAGGGCTCTCCACTCCAACCCTTACGCCAATTCTTAAAATTTGCACAACGAATTTCTCATTGCAAAATTGATCCCCAAATAATGGCCATGTAAGCATTGGCACGCCAGCACATATTGCTTCTAATGTTGAGTTCCAACCACAGTGTGTTATGAAGCCTCCAATTGCAGGATGTGATAATATTAGTATCTGAGGAGCCCATCCTCGGATTAAAAGGCTCATTCCTTTGGTCCTTTCCTCAAATCCATCTTCTTTAATCCACCTATCCAATTCTTCTGACTGACTTCCTCCCCTCATAACCCAAATGAATGGCCTCTTTGATGCTTCTAAAGCCAAACCAAGCTCTATCAACTGCAATGGAATTAGATTGCATTGACTTCCAAGGCAAGCGTAAATAACAGTCCTTGGTTTCTGCAAATCAAGCCACTCCATGCATTTGTACCCATCAGTTGAAGCCTTGTTCCCTCTTTGAGCCTTATCCAATTCATCCTTGTTGCTGAGTGAAACAGGGCCTATACACCACAGTTTATCTCTTCTTGCCTTCTTGTATTCCCTTGCATACGCTGGCTCCAGCTCTTCAAAAGAATTCATGATAACCCCATAAGCAGCCGTGTCAGCTTCACCCATTTTGCCAATAAACTCTTTCCAGCTTTCACTCATTGGTCCTGGTAACTGGGCTTTGGTCATCTCAATTTTGTCTGGCAAGCCAGGTATAACAAAGTACTCTGAATCGTCTTTAATGGTCTCATAAACATTACGGATGCTCGCATTAAGCCCACAGACGAGACAGAAGCAACTTACTCCATAGAATGAAATCCTGGGAATGTTGAATTTGCTAGCGATGTGTGCTGTATATGGCAGACTCACATCAGAGATTATGCAGTTTGGTTGGGGTTTCAGCTCTTGGAACAGCTTTTCCGCAGGTTGCTGCAGAATGCTTAATGCAGTGAAGAAGCTCAAGCCCATGCCCAATGAAGGTAGCATGTCAAAATTCTCACACCCGTCTGGGATTCCAACCTCTTCATATGGGAGTTGAAGTTGGAGTAATCGGATTTGAAGGCCAAACTCTAAAGAACGAGCAAAAAATGCTGAGAAACGAGCAGCATTATGTGGGGTTGTGACGACGGTAACGATCACGTTATGGCGTGCCAATATTCTGGCGATGTCCATCATGGGGTTCATGTGGCCTGGGGCCATCAGAGGGAACAACACAAAGTGAAGCTGAGATTCTTGGGAAGCCATTAATTCTTGTTGTGGGTAGATAATGGATATTGTATCAATGCTTAATCCAAAGCATTTGTTTATCTGTACCAGGTTTATGTGCATTGTTCATGTCTATTTTCGTGACGTAAGCGCCTACATAAGCAAGTTTGATTAAAGTCAAGCCCATGGATGGAGGACTTTGGGTAAATTACATTTATGGCAATGCAATGTGACAGAGGGTTCTATCATATACGCAAATTTTAAAATAATCAAAATATCAAATAATTTCCTTCACCAAAATCTTAAATTTAATACGCGCATGCAATTAATATTTTTACCTTAGTTTATAAAAAATTGATAAATTATTTATTCAACTTCTATGAAAGTTTCGTTGTCTGCAGGCTCCACAATGAAGGCGCTATCTGTTATTTATATAATGCCAAAAGAAATTCGAATAATGCTTTCGGGTCGTATTTTGTTAGAATTGGTAAACTGACAATTCCACATATAGTGATTAGTAGGGTCGAAAAAGACATGCAATTGAAAGCAATGGCAAACTTCAGTAGCTTTCAAGCACCAATTAATAATCAACAATTATGTATTCTTTGAATAAATGATTCGAATCACTTCTAGTGTTTATTTTTTAAAAAGACATTATCGAATCAATTCTATTGTTATAAAATTTTATAAATATGTTAGTATATACTATTTAGATAAATATTTTGAAAAGTATAATGTAATTAAAATATTAATAAAAATAATTTTTTATTGTGAAAACAATTTCGGCCTTATCTGTTATTTTGAGCTATTAACAGTGTTTATTTTAATAATTAGTGTTCAACATATAAGTTAAATCACGTTTGGAAAAGTATCATAACTGATTTTTTAAAAAACTTTTTCTAGGCATATATGCAATTACTTATATTATTATTATCAGGTTCTCTACTAACAATCAGACATATGTAAAAGATTCTTTGAAAAATTATTTTTACAATAATGAATTATAAAAAATATATAATTATATTTTAAAGACTATACACTTATCATATTATTGAAAAATTATAGACTTCTTATATTTTAATTGAAAAACTTAATAACAAAAATATAGAAAACAGCCTATAAGTTTTTTTTTCTTTTTCTTTTTTGGTGAAATGCGCAAGGAATAGCTAACTTATTTTGGTTATGATTAACGTCCCTTTCTTAATCGCGAACCTCTCATGTTTTAGGTTGAGTCCTTTACAAGTAACTTGTAACTACATAAATTACCGGCATCTTCTCCATAATATATTATTAATAATTGAAATTACCTCATTCAAAAAATAGAATTTTCTAGAGAAAATAGACATCAATGTCTAGCTAAAATGTAAATGGATATATTAGGGTGTACTATAGGCTAGAAATGACCTACAGAAAATAATGCATTCAAATTAGCTAGGTGAGTAACTTATGATTATGACAACCCATAATTCTATTATTATATAGAGTTAGGGGCGAGCATAACTAAACTCAACCCGTCTAACTCGACCAAATTTGCACGTTTTGGGTTGGATTGGGTTGGTCGGTTAGGTTGGGTTCATTTTTTTGAACTTGCCAGGTAGTGAGTTGGGAATTTCTTAATCTAACCCGCCAACCTAATAATATATATATATATATATATATATATATATATATAAGTTTTTTTCTTTGTCTTCAACCGTCCTAGACTAGTGGCCAGTGGGAGTTTCAAACAAGGTCATGTTTGGGAGTGTGGTATTTCTGGAGTGGAATTTCTCGGAACCGAATCCTAGTCGACATTTCTCTCTGTCTTTCATGAAAATAATTCTATTCTCTTTAAGAATCCATTAATTCCTCTCTTCTAAATTTCTTCTCTATCTCTCCTTCGTCACTCCGGCTCTCCAGTCTCCACCATTTCTTAATTTTCTCCTTCCCTTCTCTTGACTGCAGATCTTAAATCTCTTCTCCGCCTTCAAGATGTTGCTATCCTTGACACTGGTAACAAAGCCACATGTATCCTCAATGACCGACACTACTCCTCATCTCCTTCCGCCCTCAAGAAATTTTTGATTTGTATGTATGAACCAAAGGGGCGGCCGACCGAGAAATGAGAGACAAAGAGAGAGATGGCAAGGAGATCAGATGAGAGACATAGAGAACAAGATGAGAGATAGAGAGGGAGATGGCGATGGAGAAGGAAATCTAGAAGAGAGAGAGAGAGAGAAGAAAAAGAAGAAAAAGAAGAAGAAAAAAAAAGAAGAGTATCCTGCCACCCGACTCGTTAGAGTACAGGTTGAGTTGGTTCAAGTCTATAATTAAAAGATCAACAACTCGGCACACTCACATTTAATCGAGTCATCAGGTTGACTATTTCCTCCAACTCAACCCGTGCTCACCCCTATATAGGGCTCAACTTTCTTGCTTGAATGGAATCATGCTAGACAAGTGTGAACTATCTGACCAAGTATGATAGGCAACAAGTGACATTCAATTAGACGGTATATGTTTGTCTAGTACAATATTGTCTAAGCAAGAGATGCCAACACCGCCATGTATGTTGTAATTGGTGCAAGGCATGGCAATGTTTTGGTTTTTCAATACTCAATATCAACTAAATAATACTTCTTTTTTCATTGGACCCTTACAATGTTCTCAGCCATGCTAGCATGATTGTGCTATAGTGGAGCTTGATATAAAATCTCAATTAACAAAAATTTGAGGGAATTAATTTAAGTACAAATATATGAATGTGCAAGGCTTATTTGTCGATTTATATAATTTTATATTTAAGTATATGCATATAAATCATAGTTGAAAAAGACTATTTAATATCCTTTTACAGTTTAAGAGAGAATTATAGTTGAAGAAGAATATTTTCATTTTTGCCTATAGTAAATATATGAATGATGTAAGTACAAATGATTCAACAATATTAACTATGGCAAATTCAAAACTTACATATAACTGCAATATTATTTATACGAATTCAATTTGAAATCAGTCATTTGCTTGGTCTAGCACCCACTTATTGGCAATATCAAGTCGAAGGTGGCAAGTAGAACCTAGGTGGTTCCACTCCAATCAAACAACTCCTGTTGGACCAACAGGGTGCTTGCCAACGTAGAAAAGCTCATTCTCCCAATTTGACTCTGTAGATATGGATCCTATTATTGAAAAGTGGAAATGAGCTTGTGTTTTTAGCATTGTTGCATGATATCTTGGATAAACAATGTGACGTTAGAGTGAGAAGATCCCCCTTCTTCTACAGCTCTCTTAGCCATTTCCCCAAGTTCTTCAGCCCTTCTTCTTCTCTCATCACCTTCACTTGTCTCATCCATTAAGAAGTTTATTGCCCTCTCAACATCTTCCTTCTTCACTAACACTCCTATCTTATTTTCCTTACCCCATGTCACAGAAATCTCTGCCCCAACTTTGACTCCAACTTTAAGTATTTCCACAACTAACTTCTCATTGCAAAATTGATCCCCAAATAGTGGCCATGTAACCATAGGCACGCCTTCACATATTGCTTCTAAGGTTGAGTTCCAACCACAATGTGTTATGAACCCTCCAATTGCAGGGTGTGATAGTATTAATACCTGAGGAGCCCAACCTCGAATCACAAGACTTCGTGCTTTGGTCCTTTCTTCAAAACCATCTTGCTTAATCCAGTTGTTGAGTTCTTCAATCTCACTTCCTTTCCTGATGACCCAAATGAAAGGCCTTCTTGAAGCTTCCAAAGCCAACCCAAGTTCTACCAATTGCGATGGCGTTAGATTACATAAGCTTCCAAGGGATGCATAGATCACGGTCCTTGATTCCCACAAGTCAAGCCATTTCATGCAGTAGTGTTCATCAATTGAGGCCTTGTTTCCTCTTTGAGCCTTATCCAAGTGATCCTTGTTGCTAAGTGAAACAGGGCCTATGCACCACGTTTTATCTTCTCTGACCTTCTTGTATTCCCTTGCATATGCTGGCTCCAACTCTTCAAAAGAGTTCATGAGCATCCCATAAGCAGTCATCTCAGCTGCAAATATTTCGTCACTAAACTCTTCCCATTCTTCATGCATTGATTCTATTAACTGGGCTTTGGTAATCTCAATTCGATCAGGCATGCCAGGCAACACAAAGTACTCTGAGTGTGTCCTTGTGCTGTCCAAAACATTATAGATGCGTACATTGTGCATACACAAGAGATTGAAGCAATTTGAGCCCCCGAAAGAAATCCTGGGAATGTTGAATTTGGTGGTGATTTGTGATGTGTAAGGCAAACACACATCGGAGATTACGCAGCTTGGCTTCGGTGTTAGCTCTTCAAACAACTTTTCCACAGGTTGCTGTAGAAAGCTTGTTGCTCTTAAGAAACTCATGGCCATGCCTAGTGAAGGTAGCATATCAAGATTCTCACATCCATCAGGTATTCCAGCCTCTTTACAAGGAAATGGGATTTGAACTACTCGAATTTGAAGCCCAGAGTGTGAAGAACTAGCCAGAGTTGAGGTGAAACGACCTGCGTTTTGCGGTGTTGTGACTATTGTGATAATAACATTGCGTTGTGCTAATATTCTTGCAATGTCTATCATGGGAATGAGGTGGCCTTGAGCCATGAGTGGAAACAGAACAAAGTGAAGCAGGGGTTCTTGGGAAGCCATTGTTGATAGATATGCTCCGAAGTATGCGCATTCGCACTTGGGGAGAATTTGACGCTTTAAGCACCCTTCACGGACAAGTTGATGACGTAAGCAAGTTGGATAATGAGGGACTAGTTTTGTGGACTGCATGCCTTTCTGATTTTGTATCGTTTTGTTGGGTTCAAAAATCATGTTGTCACTTTTGGCCCATATCACTTGTTGGATTCAGTATCCTTTATTCGTTTTGTCACTATTGACTAGTGACAAGAATTCTGTATCGTTTCGACAGAAAAACAATGAACACATTCTAAGGACTGAACGCGTGGACCAAACTACAGTTCATTAATACAGGTTGGACTTGATCAAACTACAGTTAATTAATATAGGTTGGATTGAATTTAGTTAACAAATGGAGAAACTAGGCAGCTAGCTTTGGTGCTTTCCATTTCGTGGTGCTTGGATTGAATTTTTTAGCCTGCCATCGAAATTTCCACCGGCAAATCAAAATGAAATAAAAATAAATCAACTTAGTCCGACAGTGCAGGTTGAACTAATTTTGATAGGTTAATCCAAACCTCTCATCACTAGTCACTAAGTTATTGGACAAGGGTAAGAGGAAACTAAACTGTCAAAATTCAACCAAATTGGTTTATTTTTCTTTTTCTGGGAAGTGTCCTCAAAGCATTAAAATTTGAAAGGTTTTAAAAAGAGAAACTACGAAATTTTAGGAGTTAGAATCTGAATGCATCAAGGTTCTTTAATACTTCACCACTTAAACCTCTTGAAGTTACTTTTCAACACTAGAAGCGGCAGCGCTCAGCTTATTCTTACAGTTTTGCTACACTACTGATTTAATATAGAATATGCAGAAAGTACCTACTAGCACCGATTTTGATTAGCAGACTATAGATTTAATTATAGGGAATTGCTATCCAGTGAAAGGGCACTTGTTGAATGTATTAATGTTAGTAGGGTTATAAATATATTATTATTTTAATAAAAAATTTAGACAAAGTTATTTAGTGAATTTGACTGTAATTTATAAAGACAAAAATATCCTTTATCTAACATTTTCAAATTCAATTACTTTAAATAATTTTTTATTAACATTTCCTATTAATTCTCTTTTGATTACCTCCATTTAAGTCCATCATTTTCTACTTTTTTTTAATTTAAATATTTTTATATAATTTTTATTTATTATTTTATTTATTTCTTTATAATTTAGTATCACATACTCTTAAAATACATGTGTAATTATTTATTTATTTTTTGTTTGACATTTTAATTCTGCTGAGTTATTCTTACAAATTATCAAATATATAAAAAAATAAATACAAATTACACATATTTTAAGAGTACATAATATCAAATTATAAATTATTTTAATTAATTAAATAAATAAAATAATAAAAATTATTACAAGTTAATAAAGAGTATAAAAATTATTTAAATTAAGAAAGTGAAGAGTGGTAAGCTCAAATAGCGGTCAGCAAAAAAGGATTAATAAAAACTGTAAATAAATTTTTTTAATTAATATTAAATTGAGAATTTGAAGATGTTAAGTAAAAGGTATTATTGTCTTTATAAATTATAATTAGACCCACTAAATAACTTTGTCTGTACTTTTTATTAAAATAATAATATATTTATAATCCCACTAAGCATTTTTAACTGGTGTCTAAAATAGCAATTCCCTAAATTACATTCACTTTTTTTTTTTCTACTGGAAATTAAATTATATGTGTTGAATGAGCACCGATTTCTATTTGCATCATTTCAATTTTCAATAAGTTTAAAGAAAATATAAACAAATGAACCAAAATAGATTAGAAGAATAACCCTACAAGTTTAAAGAAAACATAAACAAATGAACCAAAATAGACTCAGAATAACCCTGCCTTGGTGTACAATATTTACGCTCACATTTTTAATGTACACTGAGGACAAGTGGGAAACAAATATAATGGGATGAAATAAAAGTTTTTATTTTTATTTTTTATTTTTACAAACTTCACAACAAAACACATGGAAAAAAATTAAAACAAAGATTAATTTAGTAACCAAAGACTGTACATAGTATGTGCACCAACAGGATCCAACGAAGGCCAGATGATCTTCACATGATTGCCGCAGATAAGCTGATCAACCCAATCAATCGCACAAAACACAGGGATTCAGCCCATGGCTAATATCGATCCTAACAAATTATCCATGTATTTCTAACTCTTAGTAGACCCTGGATCATGGTTCCTCTGCCCTGAATCAACGCGAGCTACCGTCGATGAATATGAATTGGAGGATTTTAATAACAAGCCCAGGGCTGCAGAACACGTTGCCCTGACAACCGCGTCTGGTGATCGACTCATTTTACCCACCAGCATCCCAAATACCTGAAGGAAAAGATATCTTGTGAAACTTTCAGGTATGCCTGTGATGTCTAGAAATTGCAACAAATCTGATAAAGACCTGTGTATGGTAAAGAGCTATAATGTGCTGATCGTCTGAAAGAGAGAGCAGGCAGCTGGAGAAGTATATAGCATTTGCCTGAATTAGAGGCCATGGTGCATCAAAAGCCTGCCTCATCAAGAAAGTAAACAACTAAATTTTGGGTTCATGCAAAAAATAGAAAAAATACTAAACGGGAAAATTAGGGAGCACCCCTTGATAAAAGCCTAAACCTTACAGTCAGTTAAAAAAATCTTGATTAATGTCACTGTCACATAGCAAGGGCATGCATTTACTCTTTTTTTTTTTTTTTCTTCTTCTTTGGTAAGATGCATTTATTCAATTATGACTTTTCAAGTAATTATGATGCAAGGCAGCATAAGATGAATGAGCTTCTATGACGTAGTAAATAAGGAACCTGCACTGTTGATGCCATGTAAGTATCAACTCTAGAGGGAAGATACTGAACAAATTGTTTGGTAATGTCTCTGAGGAAGTCTTCATAGTTACTTCTAGAAAAACAAAAAGGAAGCAGGGTGTAACATTTTCATTGGAAGAAAGGTTCTTTTAATTATTTAAAACTAAACTAGGACCTGTCAAACCATACCGGTGATCAGAAAGGAAACTGTGTGTGTTTAATGGGACAACTAATCCTTCAATTTCCATCAATGAGCAAACCCGCTTCAGGGTATTCTGTCAATCAATACATTTGAAAAAAGTTATGCCAGAGGTCTCCCTAAAACTCCAATTTCAGAAAACCAAGATGATAATAATAGCTCATTACCCGACAGGCCTGCCTGACACTTGTATCTTCATCATGCAGATGCAAAACAAGGCGAGGAACAGCAGCATGTACCTTTAAAAAAAATCATCAGCATTAAATGAGCCTCCGCAAAATTAAAAGTAAGGCGGACAAAATGACGATGTGTAATTTTTGCACATCCGGATATATAACAAGAGATATGTACCACCCAAATTAGGTAGTTCTCTGATACGTTTTGATTATTTTCATCAGGTTTTCACAAACCATAATAGGGATATTGCTAGTATTTTTGAAATTGTCATAAAGTCAAATCTTAGCAGTGCTATCTTTTCCTTCAGTTTTTGTTATCATCTAAATTTCAACATTTTTGCCAAGTTTTGTGCTTTAGTTGGTCAGTTTAACTTTACAGACAATGGGACAGTTTCCTATTAACTTGAGCCTACGCATGGTGGTCTATTGTTCGGTCCTTTATGAGACTTATTGTATCCAACTTTGATAAAACTGCGTAACAATAGCTTTAAATGGGAAGTTTTCACACTGAATAGATACTGAAAAATGCAATACAAACAAGTCATAAGAATCCTACCTGGTAAGCATCTGTTTCACCCAAAAAAAAAAAAAGGGCATAATAGCCGGGCCAAGTTCAAATCAATCCATCATTACTTCAGTCTCTCTTTTTGGCTCTTTTCAACTGAGTCCACTAGAGTTGTACGAACATTGAACAGACAACCAAGTCAACTCTGATTCAACCATGGAGTTAGCAGCTCCAAAACAATTCAGATGAACAAACATTACAATGAATAGCCAAAGATGGTTGGTCAACCTACCTAGTCTGATCTAGATTTCAAGACAGTTTTCGCAACAACTGGCTGTATAATAGTATCAGAGAAATCCAATTAAGTTTGAGAAAGAACTCTGGTTAATATTAGTTAAGGAAGCTTTTTTTAATAGTCATAGAAGATAATCAACAAGACACAGCTCCAATTAATTACCCCAAAAAAAAAAAAAAAAAAATACACAGATCATGAAAAGATTAGTATATGCTAGTTACGGTGCCAATATAATAAGCAAATAAAACTAAAATATACAAGATAGATTCCTTTTCCTATATCCACCCTACAAATATCCAATTTTGCCAGCTTTTAGAACACATAAAATAGGAAGGCGTATTGGTTCACTAATAAAAGGTAGTAGAATCATAGTTAGCAACATGCCTGCTCAAGAAAAGCCTCCCTTTGTGCTCCAATTCGATAATTGCTTAGCACTCCAAATGCTGCAAAAGAACTGGCTCGCATCTTTGCAATCATACTTGTCTGTTTTCAAGAAATTCTCATTAAACTTGTTTAAGTGATCAAAATTTGACAGCATACCTTAGATGCTGGTAAGAACTTCAAATATCAGCTATGATTTCAATAACATAAAAAGTAAATTAATGATTTAGTCCTGAATGATTACTCTCCTCTCAGTATGGTCTTCCAAAAATAAAGCCTCTCAGTTTGGTCCCCCAAACATTTTCGTTCAATCAAAATGGTCTCTTAGAGGTTCTCTAATATGCTGAAATCTAGCTTTGATACAAATCAGCATCATTTTCTTGGGCAGGGGTAAAATACACATGGCCAAGTCCCTATTACTGGTTGATGGTCACGTGGGATCCCCTTTTTGAGGAAGGACCATTGATTAGGGAAAAATGTTTAAGGGAATAAATTGGAAAGCTTTAGCCCGGGAGGACCAAATAGAGGGGAGAGTAATCTTTCCGAGACTAAAGTATTATCCTAACATTTATAAAAACAAATAGTGCTACTTTTGACCAAGACAGAGTAGACTAAGTGGGCTTCTAAGCTAGAACTAGAACAACTATCAAAACCTGGAGCGGCTAAATTACCTTTCTTTTGAAGAATGAAGAGGTTCCTTATCAGCATATCAAGACTACGTTTAGCATTATCGAAAAGGCCACACACAGAAAATCATGAATTTTTTCCTACTCTTAAATCCATAAAGTAAGACATAACGTGGCACTTTTTTATTTCTGGACCAACAGATAAAATCATAAAAATAGAAGGGAAATTTCAAAACAGAGATAACTAATCCACTTCATGCCAAAATTGAAATGCTTAAATGCAAATGTCTATAAGAACACAATGATACATACATCATCATATTGATGTTAGCAAATAAAAATTCAAATACCACAATGATGCACCTGAAGATTTCGAAGCCGCACTGAAAGATTAAGCAAAATGGGCTCAACTGCATCATTAGGTGAAGATTCAAGTGTCTACAACAAGCCAAAACCAAATAGTAAATAACTAATTAGAATGAACAATAAAATTACACACACAGGACAAAGAGAACTTCACCATCAGTAAGCATGATACAGCAGTTAATTGCACAGATTCATCACAATCATCTAGCAGAGCTAGTATGACACCCAGGATTTGAGTTGCATATTCCAGAATATGAATTGATGGAATCTGCAACTTTGATAATAGAAAGAAGTCAAATCACTAAAAGACAAACCACAGCGAATATCCAGAAATAAAATAAAATTACAATTAAAAAATAAGAATTACAGTTACATGACAGATGATTATATTAGGTGAAAACTAATATAATAATTTGTTCAGTCCATTTAGGAGCTTTCATTACTATTGATTTTAGAAGTTTGGCAGGAGGAAGGAGTGTAATGCAATGTGGAATGTTGTTGTGTTTGCTGTGCTTTAGGGTATTCGGTCAGAAAAGAATGCTAGAGATTTTTAAAAATCAAATCCTTCTGTCGCACTTGCTTTGGCTCAGAAATTGTTTCACAGCTTCTCTTTGGGTGGCTTCCAATGATGTCTTTGAGGGGGTGTCGTTTGTGGACATTCATAGGGATTGAAAGGCTTTGGTGTATTAGGCTTGGTTATCTTAGGTTTTTTAGTTTGGTTGATTGGTTTTCTCCTTGTTGTATTTTTTTCCCTCTTGGAGGATCCCTTGTCCTCCCCTTTTTTCTTTGTATTCGTTTCATTGTATCTCTCTTCTTCTCTAATAAATCTTTCTTTTCTTATCAAAAAAATTATATTAGGTGAAAACATGACACCTTTACTAGCCCTCTCAAGCATAAGCGTCGAACAGTTGAAGACTCATCAAATACGTGCAGACATAAAACTTCAACCACATGCTCCAAAAGTGATTTAGCTCCACTGCTGTATCAAAGGTGACAGAAACTATAAGAACTTCAATTCAAGAATCAAGAGTAAGCAACAGATTTAGACAAGGAAAATGAAAAATAAGTGTAAATAAATCAAAAATACAAACACATGAAAAGCCAATAAGTTGCTATAAAAGAAAAAAAAAACCCAAAAATGGAAGATTAACTAATAAGCCAATAGCATCTACCTATGATCCAAAATTTAAAATTCTTGGTTAATTATATGTTCATTCACAAAAATAAATGCATTTCTATGATTTAAAAGATATAATTACATATATGATACATCATAACATACATAACTTTGTGGGATTCTATTTTTATTCTATTATTATGATGATTGATTTATTTCCTTTCTTGTAAATATTTGTTTTTTGATCTGTTTCCTATTTATTATTATGATTGATTAGGATTTATTTGTATTTATTAGGGTTGATTATTTTCCTTTTCTATTGCTCTAACTAGGTGTATATAAACCCTAGTCTACTCTCTTGTAATTATCAGATTGAGTAAATGATGGGCCTAAGGTTACCCAAACCTACCAACGTAAGCACAAGAACAAGAATGGGGACGGAAAGGATGGGCCTAGCAGTAGTGGTGACCCAAAAGTGAACTCTGAGCAAGACAAGGAAGCAGGGGCAGATTTGAAAAAGCGGGACTGACACAGTAATGGAGGCACGTGAAGGCACTACAGGGGATATACATGGTCTGCCATGAAGGTGGAGGGGCGTCAAGGAATTTGAGGATTGAGGGAGAGAACCTAGCCTCTCGAAAGATAGGCAACTTATCTGTGTTTATCCTATGTTTGTTGTGTTGTTTTTATAATTCCTTTGCTGTTTAGTATCCTACTGTTGCTGTAATCTGTGAGCATTGTGGCTATTGCTTTATGATAATCCAAGTCTATTATTATCCTTGTTGATTCTAAGGTCTTGGGTCCTATCAGTAAAAATAATACTCTTCAATTCTGGCTAGTTTCTGAACCTCTCAAAATCTCTCTCTCTCTACCATTGTGCCTCTGGAATGCACGTTTAGCCTTTCCTCACCACGCACAACCTCAGTCTTGCCAGAACCACCCCAGGGTTCGCCTTAAGGGGTCATCGCCGACCCATCCTCGTTAACCGGGACCTCACCGGACGTCGCACAAGCCACCACTTGCAGCCTTTATTTTCTGCAATGGTATCTCACGCGCCGGCGCGTGAAGGAGTTTGGAGCCGCCGTTCCTGTCGCCGCTTGAACAAAGTTGGTCGCCGGCCACCGTAGGACGTCACCCAGTCGTTGTTTAGCTCATTCGGGCTCATATCCGTGCTGTCCTTCATCAACCCCGATATTCTAGAATCGATTTTTGTCTATTTTTTTTTTTTTTTTCTAACCATGGCCGCTTATGGATCAGTCACCTCAATGCCTGAAAACCCTAACACGTTGAGACCAGTGCCCAGAAAGGTATTTTCATAAACAATTTTCAAGGTAAAACTCCAAACCCGACAATGTGGATTGTTGATTCTGGGGCTTCAGATATGACTGGTAATGCCTCCCTACTCCTAGATGTCAAACCTTGTAATACAAATATCAAGGTCAAAATTGCTGATGGATCCCTCTCCATTGTAACTGGTGTTAGAAAAATGAAAATTTCAAACTCTCTCACTCTTGATTCTGTTCTCTTAGTTCCAAACTTATCTTGCAACTTGCTTTCAATTAGTAAGCTGACAAGCGATATGAATTGTATTGCTAAATTCTCCCCATCTGGTTGTTTATTACAGGATTGGAATTTGGGGAAGACGATTGGCAATGCTGAGAAGGTTGATGGTTTACATCAATTCAAGCCGAGAATCAAGTACCTTTGACATGCCATGTTGGGGAGTCCTAATAGCCCTGATAATGATAAGATTATGTTGTGGCATCATCGTCTTGGTCATCCGAATTTTATATATTTATCAAAAATGTTTCCCTTTATTTTCATCAATAAACATCCAAAGTTTTTTGAATATGAATGTGTCAGCTTTCAAAGCATTGTCAAAATTCATATCCTGGTCATATATATAAACCATCCCATCCTTTTTCCATCATTCATAGTGATATTTGGGGTCCATCCCACATCCAAAATATATCTGGAGCACGTTAGTTCATATCTTTTATTGATAATCACACTCATCTTACTTGGGTTTTTCTTATGAAAGATAAGTCAGAAGCCTCACAGATTTTCAAAAATCTCTGCACCATGATTCAAACCCAGTTTCAAACCAAAATTCACAATTTTCAATCTGACAATGCTAAGGACTATTTCAATTCAATCCTTAAGAATTTTTTCCTTGAGCGAGGAATTGTGCATCAGAGTTCTTGCACTTACACACGTCAACAAAATGGGATTGCGGAACGTAAAAATAGACATCTCCTTGAAGTGGCTAGATCCTTAATGCTTCCCGATCAATATTGGGGTGAAGTTGTGTTGACCGCTACCTATTTAATTAATAGAATGCCATCTTGTCTCTTGAAATTCGACACACCATGTCAAGTCCTCTCAAAGCATTTTCCTGACAATAAACTTGTTATCAATCTTCCTTTTAAGGTCTTTGGTTGTTGTGCTTTTGGACATGTTCCATCTCAGAATAAAGGGAAGTTAGATCCTAAATACGAGAAATACATCTTTGTTCGGTATGCCCCTAACCAGAAAGGTTACAAATGTTATTCCCCAACATCACGAAAGTTTTATATCTCCATGGATGTTTCTTTCCTAGAACACACTTCTTTCTACCCCAAAACTCATATTCAGGGGGAGAACTCAACACCCAGAGAATATCAATTTTGGACTACCTTACCTGGAATTGTTGCACCTGACTCTGAAAGGTTACCTACCTGTTCACTTGAATCAGAAGCTCCCAGTGCTCATAAACAAGAAGGCAATGCAGAGTTGAAGGTATACTCAGGGCGTCCAAAGCAAAATAAGAATGAGCAACAGCAGAAAATTCATAAAGATTGCCAATCTGACCCAAGTCCAACTCCTGGGGAGAACAATCAAGACACTCGAGGTATACCTGAATCCGAACTCTCTAATAATATTATATCTAATCTCTACCTTCCTGTTGCATGGAGAAAGGGAGTTAGGTCATGCACCAAACATTCCATTGCTAATCATGTTTCATATAAGAAATTATCCAATACCTTCAGGGCTTTTACAACAAATTTGGATAGCTCAAAGGTTCCAACTTGCATAGAAGAAGCTCTACAACACCCAAAATGGAGGGAGACTGTAAACGAGGAGTTGAATGCCTAGAAGAAAAATGACATGTGGATTCTTACTAAAATACCTTCAAGAAAGCAACCTGTGGGATGTAAGCAGGTGTTCACAGTCAAGTACAAAGCTGACGGGAGCATTGATAGATACAAGGCAAGATTAGTGGCAAAAAGATTCACTTAGACTTATGGTATAGATTACCAAAAGACATTTTGCTCCTGTAGCAAAGTTAAACACTATTCATGTTCTCCTGTCCATTGTTGCAAACCTCGACTGGAAGCTTCACCAATTGACGTCAAGAATGCATTTCTTAATGGTGATCTTGAGGAAGAGGTCCACATGGGGATACCTCCTGGTCTGGAAAATCCAAATAACTCTCACATGGTGTGTAAACTTCAGAAATCTCTTTATGGCCTTAAACAGTCTCCAAGGGCTTGGTTTGAAAAGTTCTCCCTGGTAGTTAAAAGGCTGGGATATGTTCAAGGACAGACATATCATACTCTGTTTAAGTTCTCCCTGGTAGTTAAAAGGCTGGGATATGTTCAAGGACAGACATATCATACTCTGTTTATCAAACATTCTCCTAGGGGAAAATCATTAGCCTCATTGTATATGTGGACGACATAGTAGTCACTGGAAATAATGAAAAAGAGGTTTGAAATCAAGGATCTTGGCCCTTTAAAATATTTCCTTGGGATGGAAATAGCCCGGTCAAGCAGAGGAATCTCTATTTCATAGAGGAAGTACACCTCAGATCTTTTGAGAGAAACAAGAATGCTAGGGTGTAAACCTGCTAACACCCCTATGGATCCATTCAACAAAATAGGCTCAAAGGAGTCCTCTAGTCCTGTTGATAAAGGGATGTATCAACATCTTATGGGAAAACTCATATATCTCATACTCGACCTGACATCAGTTTTTCCATAAGTGTAGCAAGTCAGTACATGAATAATCCTATTGAAGAATATCTTGAAGCTGTTAATCGAATACTCAGATACTTGAAAATGACACCTAGAAAGGGTCTATTTTTTAAAAAGGGAGCCAATAGAAGTGTTCAAGTTTCCTCATATGCTTATTGGGCTAGTTCCCTAACAGATAGGATGTCCACTTCAGGGTATCATACCTATGTGTCGGGCAATCTAATTACCTAGAGAAGTAAGAAGCAGTCTGTGGTGTCTAGAAGTAGCGCTGAAGCAAAATTTAGTGCTATGGCACATAGGATCTGTGAAGTAATATGATTGAGAAGAGTATTGGAAGAGCTTCATCTTCCAATCACTGCCTCCATGAGACTCCATTGTGACAATCAAGCAGCAATTCATATTGCAAAGAATCCAGTTCATCATGACAGAATCAAGCATGTGGAGATCGATCATCATTTCATCATAGAGAAGTTGGAGCAAAGAGTTATTGGGATAATTTATACTCCTACACATCAACAGACGGTTGATATCCTTACTAAAGCCACTCCCAGAACTCAGTTTGACAATCTCTTATCCAAACTGGGAATCATTGACATTTACTCCCCAGCTGAGGGGAATTATATTTTTATTGTTATTATGATGATTGATTTATTTCCATTCTTGTAAATATTTGTTTTCTGATTTTTTTTCCTATTCATTATTATCATTGATTAGCATTTATTTTTATTTATTAGGGTTGATTATTTTCCTTTTCTATTGCCCTAGCTAGATGTATATAAACCTTAGTCTACTCTCTTGTAATTATCAGATTGAGTAAAAATAATACTCTTCAATTCTTCAAACTTATATTTTATTAGAGCCTTCTCTTGAGAAAACAAATAGATTGCAGTAAGTACAGATACACCCCAAGTCAACATCAAGCAGATAGCTGAGCTAAGCCACCTTTAACTGGAATTTTTTGAGATGAAAAAAGAATTTATTGATGAGAAGAGTGAATAATACAAAAAAGTAATTAGATAAAAAAAAACAGAGAACAAGACTCGAGATACTCCACAGATGACAGCGTGTTTGTGCCCTCATTTGGTCTGCTTCGCACGTTCGACCCGATAGGAGCTGAAGATATTTAGGACTGGGCCTGTCCAGTATTTATTTTATTTTCACATGTGGCCCATGTTACCGAACCCAACCCACTCTTAACCAAGCAACCCAACCAATGGATCCCTTTCGCAGAGCTCACGCTATGCAAAGACCTAGTCGAAGCTCCAGCCAAAGTTTTCGACCTCTTCTGTCCTGTTCCTGAATCGATTCGACCACCCATTCTCCTAGTATCTTCATCGTCTACACCTTTAAGGAATCGAAACCCAGCTCCAACGTCTTCTACCTTATTCGCGTCTTCCACTTTCTTCAGAGACAAACAGAGAATTCATCCAGTTTGTCTGTCACCTACACACTCCTTTGCGATTCATTACTTCTTGATGAAGGTCCACCTTCACCTTCCTCATTACTTCCATTCGTTGGCCTTTTTCCCAAAGCTCGTCCAAATTCTTCTCCAATGCAACAACTCACTTACTCCAGCATGGCATTCTTAAAATCGACCCATTCTCCTCTCAGCCCTTCAAACTTCGCCTCCATTGCATCTATACGGTCATTCATTTTTGATGGCATGAGTTACTCAAGAAAAGAAAGAAACTTTCCCCCTTTGATCTGGCAGGTTGAACCTAATGATAGGAACCCAAGTTTGTGATAAATAGAAAGTAGACTCTTTATAATAAGAAAACATTGCTACAGACTCCATAACATGACTTAAAAAAACATTGCTACGGACTCCATAACAAGACTTGAAATACTGAAAGGACTAAGAAGATAAAAACAGTAGCAATAGTAGCAAGCTAAACACAATACTGAGACTCCAGAAACTCAAGGCCTCCTCCAGAGGATGCTATTCCTCCTACCAAAGGCATCTGAAATATTTTCCATGCTACCTCTCACCTTCCTCACAACCCAATTTATAACCAACTCACTCATAACCAACTCACCCCTAAATTCCCTAATTACCCCTATAACCATATAACAAACTCCTATTACCCAGTACCTATCACTATACATGACCCTTTTCACCAAATTAAACATGCATATATATTTTTGGGTTAAATTGGGCTATGACTGAGATTCAAACTTGGCTCCTTTGGCCTTGGAGATGACTCCAGTACAAACATACATATATATAGAAACCCTAAACTCATTATTTGGAAAGAATACTTCCCTGCAATCACACATCCGCATCTGACATCATATTCATTAAAAATCATTGCGATCCCTTTGCATGTATACATATTTCTTATGATATAGGTAACAACAATGCTTTACATACATTAGGTGAAAGGAAATACTTCCAAATTACAGAAGAAACATCAACAATCTAACAATTTTCCAACATAAATTTGAAGCACCTTATTAGAAGTATTATTCCATACACACCTATAGCAAACAAATTCTGACAATGCTGCAGCTGCAGCTTCCCTCAGGTATTTATGGGGTCGATCCAATGATTTTGTCAAAAATAGACAAATATTTTGTACCTAAGTTTTCAAACACAGAAGAAAATTAGTCAACATGTGCGACTAATGAAAACAAGAAAGATCATGAAACAAGCATAAGCATAACTAATTGGGAAGCTTTAAAAGAGAAGTCAACTGTGGATAATTTTAGAAGCAGTAGTGCTCATAAACCATGCAGATTTTACACAACTGCTGTCAAAGCAAGCAACTGATCCCTAATTATACATTTTTTTTTCTCTTCAAAATTATAACATCATAAAGCAAAAAGTCAAATTACTTAGTGACACAGCATGAAGGGACATTATTTATGTTTTTTATGATGAGGAAATAGGGAGAGAAAAAAGAAAGGACAAAGGGAAGGGACTGAACAAAGCATATTATTGAATGAAAGACTCAATAACAGTGTACATAAAAGTGACCCCTCGGCCTCTTATGTAAAATCAAATACTATGACAACAAAGAGTTACTTATACCCTTTCATTTGAATGCGTCAAAAGTAACACATTCCTTAGTCTACAACACTTTCCAGAATCCCTAATACATTTTAACAATATAAATTAAACTATGATGTAACTGTAAGTTGGACTTCAGAATTTGTAAATTTGGAATTACATTATTACTGTTCATAATAAAAAAATATAAGCTTCAGTTGTCAGGGTCCTTGAATATCGTATTTCAAGTAGACTAGTATTTTATTTCCTATTTTGAGTTAGGGTTGCTCGATTTATAAGTTTATGTTGCTTGTCCTACTTGAATTAGGGTTGATTTGAGTCACCCATCTAAGGCATATTATCTATCTTAAAGAGATTCCACTTTTATCATTGAATTTTTTAATAAGAATTTTTATCATTGAATTTGAATATCAAGTTCTCTTTCGTTACCTATCCTTGGTTCCTTTTTCCATTTTACATCAGCTAGTTAAGTTTTTAAGTAAAACAAAGTAGCATACATATTACCTCTTTTGGCCTCTTTATAGAAATGCATCCTGCTATGTCTCCAATGAGATTAATCCACCTCTCATTTTCAGATAGTTCTCCATCTCTAGCCAAAATCTGGATAGACAAATATTTTATCATACTGCTTTGCATCCAAGAATAAATTTTTCGTCAGATTCTAAAAGTATGTCTACCTTGCCCATCTCAAGGTCACCAACACATTCACAAAATGCCTGAAATGCAGTGAGTAGACCGCTGCAAAATTTAAGAGATTTAACAGGAATCAGACTTCACAAAAGCAATTGTGTGTACCATGGTTATCAAATCGAGATTCGAATTATGAATCGGAAAGCCTATTTTTCAAATCGTAAATCGAATCTTATTATGAATCGTAAGATACAAGATCAATAAAAATATAATATTTTTAAATAAATAATTAACATAAACAAAAAAACCAATAAGCTGATATATCATATATAAACTTCAAAATAATCCAAAATTCAAGTCATATATCAAAAAAGATCAAAGGCGACCAGAATAGAAAAGACAATACAAAAGTATCAGTGTGTGCCTTTGTGGGGGCCACCAAAGGGGACCAAAATAGAAAAGATAATAGAAAAGTATCAGTGTCTATGTGGGAGGCAACAACGCACAACAAAGAAGGCAATGCACGCACATTGGAGGAGCCGCAGTGGGGACCGAAATAGCAATGACCTAGGTGTTTTCTCTTGCGTTTCTTCCTTGGGTTATTAGGAGGGATGATATTCGGCGGGCTCTGTCCAATTTAAGAAGGAAAAAATCTACAAACACTGTGTTCTGAGCAACCGGGTCATGCGACACGGAAGATGATCCAGAAGACGAACCGGAAATTTGAAGGAACTGTATCGTGCGATTCCTTATGAATCGGGATTCATACGATTCAAGGACCAGATTCAGGATTCTGTGTGCAATTCTGGTTCAAAACAGATACACCATGCGATTTGTATCGTTGAGGTCAGATTTGGTGTCGAATCGGGATATGACTCGTGGGATACATGGGATACTAATAACCATGGTGTGTACACGAGTGTTGATGACAAATTTTTTTTTTATGTATATTATCCTTGCTAATACATATGGCTTAGACTTATTTTGGAGTCTTTGGTGTGTCCATCACCTGAATACACCAACTCAACCACAAGACTAAAATATCATCCAAGACGGTAAGATGTGATTCAGTATGAAAATTTAAATTAATTACTTACAGTTTTAAAAGTCTTCCTAATTTTACTAAAATTACAGTAATAGACACTAATTGCACATTTGTTAGAATTAAAAAAATTTGTAATTTCAACAACAACAACAAAGCCTTATTCCACTAGGTGGGGTCGGCTACATGGATCACACAACGCCATGAGCTCTATCAATGACTTAAAAAGTGAATTTTAATTATTTTCAAATGTTAATTATAATTAAAGCAGATTGGCAAGCCAACATGCAAGTAATAACTATATGATAGAAACCTATGAAGCATAGACAGTTCTAAAAATAGCAATGTCTGTGGCATTTCAAATTTTGACTTGTCACCATGATTGTTTCCATGTCAATGTTCTTGCTTCTTAGTCTATATTCTTACCGCAATGGTTCCTGCTGAACAGAGTTAGCTAGAGCAACACAGCTTCCAAGTTGCAACATTAACTCAGATATAACAGAGGCATAATTTTGCTCAACAGCCCTTTTTCCAACTTTTCCACCGCCTCTGCATCAATGTGAGAGGCTTGCAAAACTGTTAAATCATATAATATAGCCTAAATCTAATTAAACATAGCCAATAAAACAAACCTGAAGAAAGCAGTAAGAGCTAGTATAGCAGCTTGCAGCATACCATCCTTCTGACTGTCAACATGGCTATCCTCAATTCTTTCCAAATCACCATTGATGAAAGAAGTCTGGCTAAGGACAGTTATCACATGTTCTAGGAATGATGTTGACAGTACCATGTGCTGAGAAAACGCCTGGAAGAAAAATTTTCGTCTGTCAATAATTAATTCATAAAGATAATACAATCCAAATAAGTTCAAAGATGCAACAAGGAAGCCAGCCATCACCTATCATGTGCATGTATGCAATGACACGAGTATCAAATCATTGTCATTGAAGCAATTTACTAACTCGTTTTTCGTACACATAGAAAAGTAGAAGGCATAGGTCAATGTAACCCCTCTTAGGGTAACAAATTCAAACATCGCAAATACACAATTTGTAGCACCATAAAGAAGCAAAAGAATGCAATTGTCATACAGAAGTGGGAATTCAGAATTTCATTTGTTAATGATGATAGAAATTGTATAGTTATTGTATAGTTAATTGTATAATTGACTTATCCTTCTATTTATGACGCAATCATAGTGCTAATCCGTAGGTTAATTATTAGGGATTTTTCTGATAGCATTATCTTAGAGATTCTATTTTATTTCCCTCTTTGATTCTATGTAATGTGTATATATACCTGTGGAGATCAATGGAATAGACATCAGAAAGTTTTCCCCTTCCTGTCGTTTGTGTCTTTCTATCCCATGTTTCATTACATGGTATCAAAGGCAAGTTCAAAGCTGAGTGTGCGTTCATATACTTTTTTGATGAGGTTTTATCAGTGCGTGAGATAGGGCACCCATCTACAATGGTCGTTGACTCTCACTGCCACCTCCAGAGCATTCAAACATCATTGGCCGATCGACCCCATGAGTCAGGCAACCATCGGCAGCACGTAGTTTTTCTACTTCGTTGTCCACGTGCCAGCACGCCGTCACGACGGTGCGTTTGACGTTCTCTTCTTCTCCGATCAACCTCAACAGCGTTTTCGGCTCTTTTCCGGCGTGATCCAGTGGTGGGGTCACTATTCCCCGTGGTTTGAATTTCTGTTTGGATTTGGTGTTGGTCATGTCGTTTCACTGTGCCAGCAAACCTGCAGTACTAAAGCATATGAAGATTTTGTATTTTCCTGAAATTGCTCTATAGAACAAAATTTTTGGCTCTTCTTTGTTGCTGTTGTGTCGACTGTCCTTTTTTGGCTTGTTCCTGGCATCAGATTGTCCATTCAAGCGTATTTGGATATTGGGTCAACTCCTTCCGGTTGGTTCACGTCACTGTGTTGCATTTGGCTCTTCTATCAGCAACCAAGCATCACTCAGGGTCCTCACCTTGTATCCTTTGCTGAAAATGAACACAAACACTCATGTTGCTGGATTAATTTCCACTAAGCAAGGTATAACATGTCTTATCTCCTCTTTAAGTAAATGGGTCATTGATTCAGGTGCCACAAATCATATGACATGTAATCCCAACATTTTCTCGAGCTTCAGGTCACTTAAATCTCCATCTTCCGTTACAATAGCATATGGATCAACTTATAAAGTTGAAGGTTTAGTAACCGCTAAACCCACTACCTTTATTGCCTTATCATATGTTCTAAGTTTACCCCGTCTTTCCTTTAATTTGATCTTTGTAAGTAAACTCACCAAAGACCTAAACTGTTGTGCCTCTTTTTTTCCTAATCATTGTATTTTTCAGGATCTTATGACGAAGCAAATTATTAGTAAAGGACATGTATCTAATGGTCTCTACATCCTTGATGCCTGGGAGCCTCAGTCAGTTGCTTGCGCTAGTGTCACCTCTTCATTCAATGCTCATTATCAGTTGGGACATCTTTCTTTATCTGCCTTGAAGAAGTTATATCCCAAATTTCATGATATAACATCATTGGAGTGTGAATCCTGTTATTTTGAAAAACATCATCGTAGTACATTAAGACCCAAAATTAATAAACGGGCTCTTTGAATTACTCCATTTAGATATTTGGGGACCATGTACGGTTGTTTCTAAAACAGGATTCAGGTATTTTGTTACTTTTTTGGATGATTGTTCTCAAATGACAAGGATTTACTATATGAAAAATCGGTCTAAAAGTGTTTTCACATTTCTCTACCTTCTATACTAAGATTAAGACCCAGTTCAATGGTTCTATACGTGTATTGGGAAGTGATAATGCTAAAAAGTACATGTTATAATCATTTCAGAATTACTTGATCCAGCAAGGGATCATTCATCAGACTTCTTGTGTGGATACACCTTCTCAAAATCGGGTAGCCAAGAGGAAAAACAGGCACCTTCTTGGTACTGCTTGTGCCTTGATGCTCGAAACGAATGTCCCTAAGCAATTATGGTATAGTGCTGTTTCCACAACCAATTTTCTGATCAATCGCATGCCATCTACGATTCTTGGTCGTGAAATTCCCTACAGTATTCTTTTTCCCAACAAGCCATTGTTTCCAGTAGAACCATGGGTATTTGGTAGCATATGCTATGCTCGTAATGTGAGGCCTCATATTACTAAACTTGACCCAAAAGTCTTGAAATGTGTATTTTTGGGATATTCTCGACTTCAAAAGAGTTACCGATGCTACTCTCCATATTTGAATAGATATTTAGTCTCAACTTATGTGATCTTCTCAAAAGAAACACCATTTTTCTCTGCACCTTTCCCATCCCCAAGTCAGGGGGAGGACAACGAGGAATGGCTAATTTATAAATTCACATCTCTTAGTATCTCTGTCGAACAATTAGAGGAGATTTCAGCCACTATAAGGCCACCCATTATTCAAGTTTACTCTAAGAGACAAGCAACCAATGATACACTGGCTTCTTCAAGTCCTCAACCAAGTGACAGACAAGCAATCAGTGATACATGTCTTGTACCAGCTTCTTCGTCATCAGATCCTCCACCAAGTGACCATGAAATACCAATTGCCCTTAGTAAAGGTAAACGTTAGTGTACCCTTCCTAAAACTACTTGTCCCATTGCTAATTTTATTTCATATGATCATTTATCTCCTGTATCTAGCTCTTTTATTGCTTCTTTAGCCTCTGTTTCAATTCCTAAAACTGTTAAAGAGGCCTTAGCTCATCTGGGTTGGTATGCCGCTATGCTTGAGGAGATAAAGGCCCTCAATGATAATTATACATGGGACCTAGTGGAATTACCCAAAGGCAAGAAAGTTATGGGATGCAAGTGAGTCTTTGCAGTCAAGTTTAATACAGATGGCTCGATAGCTCAACTCAAAGCCAGATTAGTGGCTAAAGGGTATGTACAGACGTATGGAGTAGATTATTCTGATACTTTCTCACCTGTGGCCAAACTAACCTCCATCCAATTGTTCATTTCTATAGCGGCCTCTCAGAATTTGCCTTTGTATTAGCTAGACATCAAGAATGCCTTCCTACATGGTGATCTCCTGGAAGAAGTCTGTCATCTAAAAAACATCTTTGTATGGATGGAAGCAAAATCCTTGTGCTTGGTTTGGCAAGTTCAGTATGGTGGTTCAAGAATTTGAATTAAAGAAGAGTAAATGTGATCACTCGGTGTTCTACAAATAATCTGTAGTCGGCATTATCCTCTGTGTGGTCTATGTTGATGATATTATCATCACAGGGAATGATCATGCAAGGATCTCATCTCTCAAAGCATTCCTGCATACTAAGTTTCACACGAAAGACTTGGGCCAGCTAAAATATTTCTTGGGAGTGGAAGTAACAAGAAGTAAGAAGAAAACATTTTTGTCTCAAAGAAATTATGTTCTAGACATGCTTGCAAAAACTGGAAAATTAACAGCCAAGCCTTGTAGTTCCCCAATGGTTCCAAATGCACATCTTTCAAAAGATGATAGGGATCCCTTTGATGATCCGAAGAGATATAGGAGGTTAGTTAAGAAATTGAACTATCTTACCGTAACTCGCCCTGACATTGCTTTTGCAGTAAGTGTTGTTAATCAATTCATGTCTGCACTTACAGTCAAACATTGGATAGCTCTGGAATAGATTTTATGATAGCTCTGGAACAGATTTTATGTTATTTGAAAGGAGCTCCTGGACTTGGTATCGTGTATAGTAATCATGGGCATACTAGCATTGAGTGCTTTGCAATTGCTGATTGGGCTGGAAGCAAGATTGACAGGAGATCTACTATTGGATATTGTGTCTTTGTTGGAGGCAACTTGGTATCATGAAAAAGTAAGAAACAAAATGTTGTATCTCGATCGGGTGCAGAATCTTAATACAGCACAATGGCACAATCCTCATGTGAGATCATGTGAATATATTACTTATTAAATGAGATTAGGTTGAGGCATTCAATGCCAGCAAAATTATGGTGCGATAATCAAGTTGCTTGCCATATTGCGTCGAATCCAGTTTATCATGAAAGGACCAAACACATTAAGATTGATTGTCATTTTGTTCATGAAAAGATTAAGGAAATTTTGATTGCTACTGGATACGTTAAGAACGGAGAGCATCTCGCCGACTTATTCACTAAGGCCTTTAATGGAACTCGAATTGATTATTCATGTAACAAGCTAGGTATGATTAATATCTATGCTCTAACTTGAGAGGGAGTGTTAATGATGATAGAAATTGTATAGTTAATTGTATAGTTGACTTATCCTCTATTTATGACGCAATCATAGTGCCAATACGTAGGCTAATTATTAGGGATTTGTTAGATAGCATTATCTTAGGGATTCTATTTTATTTCCCTCTTTGATTCTATATAATGTGTATATATGCCTATGGAGATCAATGGAATAGACATTAGAAATTTTTCCTTTTCCTGTCCTCTGTGTCTTTCTATCCTATGTGTTTCATTCCTTTAAAATCCAACCATTATTGTCCCACTCAAGACATGAAATTACAGAAAATATAGCACACAACGATAATAAATTAATTGCTACTACTCAAAAATCATTTCATTTGACTTGCAAAATTCACAAGACCAAAGTGAGATTGACAAAGAGTCTGCTCTAAAGATGCCATGTAGCTAGATTATGTAAAATGACAAAATTTCATAAATATTTAGGTGATCAAATAATTTACAACTCTTACAAGTCAATGGTTTTTTTTTTTTTGGGAAAAAAAATCTTGGGCACAAAGGGAAACAGAGGACCAAAGCAAGATTCACAAAGGGAAACAGAGACAGAGGAATAGTCTAGTCTAAAGATGCTATGCAGCTGGACTGCATATATTGAAAAAATCTAGAGGACTGAAGGATTTAAGTTTTTGAAACTCTCAAAATTTTTAGAAGGTTAAAAAATAACTTGGGCACAATGACCATTTTTTAACTGGTCTTCTAAGACAAAGACCAACATGAACAATCAATTCAAGTCCAAAAAACAGATTGTGTTTGGAAAAAAAATTAGGCAAAATTGATTTTGGACAAAACGAGGTTTGCATGAGTTTAATTTATATTTGGAAACTGTTATTAGAAAAGAGGTTTTGAAAAATAGATTTTATTTGGATGATGGCTAGCAGAACCACTTTTAGGTATGAAATAACCAAAAATGGTATGAATTGTATGTTTCCTTATTTCACTTACCCTTATTATTTGATTTGACTCATTTAAATATAGTAAACAAAATTATATCAATATCATAATAAAATGCAGTTATTTTTTCTATTATTTAATTTTTATTTGTTCTTTTTTTTTGGATAGATAAAGAACCTTTATTAGAGAAGAGAGAAGGATACAAAAGAACAAACAAACTAAAAAGAAAAAGGAGGACAAGAGATCCCAGGAAATATAAAAAACAAACAAAACCAACCCACAAAGCCCTCAAACAAGACTAATACAACAAAGCCATCCAATCCCTACAAACATCTACAAAAGGCATCCCTTAAACAACCCATTGGTCAAAACCTAGAGAGTAACAACATGGCGAATCCTATGCCATAGCAAATGAGGAGGTAGAGACTGACACAGATCATTAGTATTAATTCTATTGAGAATTGTTGCCCAAACAAAGGCCTTCAACTTTTTTTTTTTATCGAAGAAGAAATATTATTAAGAAAGAGAGGGTTACAAAAAGGAGAAAAAGAGGAAACAAAGGGGAGAAAGGAAGACAAGATATCCTCCTAGAAAAACAAAAACAAAAAACAAAACCAAACCGAAGAGTCCAAAACAAGGCTAATACAATAAAGCCCTCTAATCTCTATAGACGTTTACAAAGGACACTCCCTTAAAAACCCATTAGTCAAAACCCAAAGAGAAACAACGAAACGAACTCTATCCCACAACAGATGAGGAGGAAGAAAGCTTTGATTAAACACGCTAGCGTTCCTCTCCGTCCAAAGACACCACACAATTGCATACACAGTCGCCTTCCACAAAATCTTATTCTCCTTTCTCACTTCAAAACCCAAAAAGATAACGTCAAAGCAGGCACCAAGATCCAAGGGACAAACCCAACTCTCTTCAATGATACCAAATAATCTGTTGCAAATATCTCAACCCACCTCACAATGTAAGAACAAATGACTATTAGTCTTAAAATTCTTAAAACATATAACAAAAACATCAATAAATAAAGCGTTAAAAGGTTGCCTAATTTGACACAGATCATTAGTATTAATTCTATTGAGCAAAGCAGTCCAAACAAAGGCCTTCACCTGGGACTCCGCACAAGGACTACAAGTTAAAAAATTAAAGAAAGAAGCACAAGTGTAGGAACCCAATGAATCCAAATTCCACAGCCTTTTATCAGGGAGAGAGGAGATGCGGAACGGAGCCAAAATGTCCAACAACAAAGAAACCTCATCCATAAGTCTGTCATTTAAATTTCTGGAAAAATGAAAATTTTAAGAAAAATGATTCCCCTCAAAACATAAGAAATCGACAATGGGGGCATCATGAAGCGGAGGATAGGACCAACCCAACAGTCCTTCCAAAAGCGAAAACGAGAACCATCTCCAACACAAAAAGACAACATTGGAGAAAAAGAATGATATACCTAATAGATCGCCTTCCAAGGACTAGCATGCTTAACAACATCTCCCGAGTTAGCATCCCAACCATTATGATGAAACCAAATTTGGCTTTAATCACCTTATGCCAAAGGGAATTAGGCTCTAAAGGAAAACGTCATAACCATTTAGCCAAAAGAGAGATGTTTTTAGAAACCAAATTACCAAGACCCAGCCCACCATCTTCATTAGATCTACAACAGTCCTCCCAACAGACTAAATGGACCATTTTACTCTCTCCACCATCAACAACAACAACAACAACAAAGCTTTATCCCACTAGGTGGGGTCGGCTACATGGATCGCACAACGCCATTGAACTCTATCAATGACTAACTCTTTAGGGATCTCATTTACTCTCTCCACCATCAGACCACAAAAAATCTCTCATAATCTTCTCAATCCTATTGGCTACCCAGACCGGGATCTTAAACAAGGACAAGAAATACAAAGGCATACTAGAAAGAGAAGCTTGAACCAACGTAATCCTCCCCCGTAGAGAAAATTAGGCCCATTTCCTGCTTTCAAGCTTTTTAGAGATTCTTTGAATCACAAGATCCCAAAAAGACTAAACTCGAGGATTACCACCTAAAGGAACACCTAGGTAAGTAAAAGGCCAGTTCATAACCCTACACCCTGCTATTTTTGCTAGCTCACATAAAAAATTCCCCTAAATGTTAATACCCGATAAACCACTCTGAAGAAGTGACAACACGTTAAGAAAGTTTTCCTTATCATCAGGCAAAAAGAGAATAGTGTCATATGCAAACTGCAAATGAGACACTTGACACCCATTAACCCCTATCCACAAACCATGAGCCACCCCTCTATCAAAGCCTCTTATCAACATACGACTTAGGACATCGACCACCAAAGAAGAAGAAAAGATAAGGGATCACCCTGTCTAATGCCACGATACCCATTAAACCAATTCTTAGGATGACCATTAACAAAAATCGAGAAAGACACCAAGGAAAGGCAACCCCTAATCCAACGCCTCGACCTATCACCAAACCCCTTTCGACATATTGAAAGCACCTTAACTTTCCAAAAAGACAATTTAAAAGGCGAAGAAACGTGTGGCCTATGAATTAAAAAATTGTAGAAGGAAGCACAAGTTTATGAGCTTGAGGAATCCAACTTCCACAGCATCTTATCAGGTACAGAAGAGATGCGAAATGGAGCCAAAATGTCCAACATCGGAGTAAGATTAGCCACAAGGCTATCATTAATATTTCTAGAAAAGTGAAAGTTCCAACAAAATTAGTCGCCTTGTAAACATAAGAATTAAAAAATGGGGGCTTCATGTAAAGACAACATTGGAGAAAAAGAATGATATACTCGAGTGAACGCCTTCCAGGGACTTGCATGCGTAACGACACCCCCCTCCCCCCCCCCCCAAAAAAAAAATTTGCATCCCAGCCATTCCTATGTAAACCAAAATTGGCTTTAACCACCTTATGCCGGAGGGAATTAAGCCATAGAGGGAACTGCTACAACCACAGATGTTTATAGACACCAAGTTACCACAACCCAACCCCCCATCTTCTTTAGATCTACAGCACACCTCCCAACTAACCAAATGATCCCCTTTACTCTCCCCACCATCAAACCATAAGAAATCTCTCATAATCTTCTCAATCCTATGGGCCACCCCCAACCAAAATCTTAAACAAGGACAGGAAATGCAAAGGCATACTAGATAAAGACACCTAAACTAAGGGTATTCTCCCACCCAAGGAGAAATAAGCCCCTTTCATTTCAAGCTTCCAAGAGATTCTTTGGACCATATTGTCCCAAAAAGACTTCGCACAAGGGTTACCACCTAAAGGAACACCTAGATATGTAAAGGGCCAACTCAAAACCACACAGCCCGCAAGCTTAGCTAACTCACACAAATAGTCCTCCAGAATTTTTTTTTTAATTTTTTTAGATAGAAAAGAAGTATTATTACTGAGAAGAGAGAGATACAAAGGAAAAGAGATAAACAAAAAAATAAAATAAAATAAAATAAAATGAGGACAAGAGGTCCACCAAGACACCCGAAACAAAAAACCTGTCCTCAAAGCCCCAAAAACAAGGCTAGTACAACAAAGCCCTCAAATCCCTATAAACATCAGAGAAAGGCACCCCTTTGAACATCCTGTTAGCCGAAACCCAAAGGGAAGCAACAAAGCTAATACGTTCTCATAGCAAGTAAAGAGGCAAAGACCGCTCATTAAAAACTCTGGCATTTCTTTCTATCCAAATACATCACACAATCACAAACATAGCTGCTTTCCACAAAATTTTGTTCTTCTTTCTATAACCAAAGCCACTAAAATTAGTCACAAGAAGAGCACCAAGGTCCTTAGGGCAAACCCAATACTCATAAAAAAAACCAAATAACCTATTCCAAATATCTCAGGCCGCCTCACAATGTAAGAACAAATAGTTATTAATCTCATAATTCCTCATACACATCACACAAACATCAGGAGATAAAGCCTTAAAAGGCCGCCTGACTTGACGCAGATCATTAGTATTAATTCTATTGAGAACTGCAATCCACAAAAAGGCCTTAACCTTTAAAGGCACCTTAACTTTCCAAAAAAATCTTTTAAAATACGAAACAAGAAGTGCATTTCAGACCAAAAAAAAAAGTGAGAAAGAAAGCACAAGTGTATAAACCTGAGGAATCCAGCTTCCACAGTCTCTTATCAGGAAGAGAGAAAATGCAGAACGAAGCCAAAATGTCCAGCAACGAAGAAAGGTCATCCACAAGTCTATCACTTACATTTCTGGAAAAGTCGAAGTTCCAACAAAATTGGTCCCCTTGCAAACAAAAGAAATCAACAATGGGAGAACTATGTAAGGAGACCTTTCTTTAAAGGGGATATGACCAATCCAACAATCCTCCCAGAAGCGAAATCAAGAGCCATCGCCAACATGCAAAGACAACGAATGAGAAAAAGAATGGTATACCTGAGAAATCGCCTTCCAAAGACTTGCGTGCGTAACAACACCCTCGAAACTAGCATCCCAACCATTCTGATGAAGCCAAAACTTGGCCTTAATCACCTTATGCCATAGAGAGTTAGGTTCAAGACGGAACTCCATAACCAGTTAGTCAACAGAGAGATGTTTTTAAACACCAAGTTACCAAGACCCAAACCCTCATCTTCCTTAGATCTACAGAAAACCTCCCAGCTAACCAAATGATCCCTCTTTCTCTCCCCTCCATCAGATCATAAAAAATCCCTCATAATTTTCTTAATCCTAGGAGCCACCCCAATTGGAATCTTGAATAAGGACAAAAAATACAGAGGCATACTAGATAAACACACCTGAACTAAGGTAATTTTCCCCCTAGAGAAAAATAGGAATCCTTCCAACTATCAAGCTTACGAGAAATTCTTTGGATCACAAGGTCCCAAAAAAGACTCCGCGCGCGAGTTTCCACCTAAAAGAACACCTAGATAAGATAGAGGCAATTTAGAACCGCACAACCTACAATCTCAGCTAACTCACCAAGAGATTCTTCCTAAATGTTAATACCAGTTAAACCACTCTTACCTATGTTAACACAAAGGCCCGACAACAACTCAAAAACCTATGAGAGCACAAGCACATTAAGAAAATTCTCCCTATCATCAGGCAACAAAAGAACAGTATCATCTGCAAACTGCAAATGAGATACTTCACAACCATTAACCCCTATCATCAAGCCTTGAAGAACCCCTCTATCATAATCCCTTCTCAACATACGACTCAAGATGTCAACCGCCAGAGTAAAGAGTATAATCAGAAAGATTGAAAGAATACTCTTGTATATTAATCAACTATTGTGAAGGTATTTAAACACAAAAGAAATCCTATACTAGGAAAGAAGATAATTACAAAATTAATTACAATCAATTACAATCCTACAATTAAGCCTATAATCTCATAACACTCCCCCTCAAGCTGAAACATAGATTTTAATCATGCCCAGCTTGTTACAAAGATAATCAACCCTAACTCCATTAAGAGCCTTTGTGAAAATATCTCCTAATTGTTCTCCAATTTTCACATAGCCTGTAAAAATCAAACCTTGCTGAATCTTCTCACGAACAAAGTGACAATCAATCTCAATGTGTTTGGTTCGTTCATGAAAGACCGAAATGCAATGTGAAGTGTAGCTTGGTTGTCACACCACAGCTTAGCTGGCATTGAAACCTCAAAACCCACTTCTCTAAGAAGTTAATATATCCACATAATTTCACGTACAGATTTAGCCATGGCCCTGTATTCAGACTCAGCACTTGATCGTGAAACTACACTTTGATTCTTGCTCTTCCATGAGACCAAATTACCGCCAATAAAAACACAATATCCTGCCCAATCAGCATCTGAAAAACATTCAATCCTAGTGTGGCCATGATTGGCATACAAGATCCCACGCCCAGGAGACCCTTTTAAATAGCACAGAATTTGTTCCACTACCTTCCAGTGATCAATAGTTGGAGATGACATATATTGACTTACCACACTAACTGAATAGGCAATATCTGGACGAGTCACAGTAAGATAGTTTAACTTTCCCACCAATCTCCTATATCTTTCAGGGTCTTCAAATAGATCACCAGCTTTAGTAAGTTGTATACCAAGAATCATTGGAGCATTGCATGGTTTAGCTCCCAACTTCCCTGTTTCAAACAATAAGTCAAATACATATTTCCTTAGACAAAAAGATTCCCTTCTTACTACTAGTTGCTTCAACACCCAAGAAATATCGTAGCATTCCCGAGTCTTTGGTATGAAACTGAGTATGGAGGAAGGATTTAAGAGATGAAATCCCTAGAGTCACTACCAGTGATGACAATATCATCCACATACACAACTAATAGAATGATGCCGCTATTAGAGTGTTTGTAGAAAACAAAGTGATCAGATTTACTTTTATTCATGCCAAAATTCTGAACAACCTGACTAAACTTACCAAACCATGCACGAGGGCTCTGTTTCAGGCCATACAGAGACTTACAGAGGCAGCATACTATCCCATACTCCCCCTGAGCAACGAAACTTGGTGGTTGCTCCATGTATACTTCCTCCTGAAGATCACCATGAAGAAAGACATTTTTAATATCCAATTGATGCATAGGCCAATTTTGAGTGGCTACCATCGAAATAAATAGTCTCACAGAAGTAAGCTTAGCAACAGGAGAAAATGTATCAAAGTAATCCACTCCATATGTCTGAGCGTATCCTTTAGCAACAAGGCGAGCTTTCAATCTAGCAACAGAGCCATCATGATTAACTTTAACTGCAAACACCCATTCACACCCAATAGTCTGGTTACCTGCAGGCAGATCTTCCAAGATCCAAGTTCTATTATCATCCAAAGCACTCATCTCCTTAATCATAGTATTACGACAGCCAAAATGAGCTAATACTTCATGAACAATTTTAGGAACTGAGACAAAATCGAGAGATGCAATAAAAGAATAAGAAGAAGATGACAAATGGTCATAGGAAACAAAAGAGGATACAGGATATGTGCACGTACGTTTACCTTTACGAAGAGCAATAGGAATATCATCACTCGGAGTTGGATCAGATAGCGAAGAAGTTCGTTCATCAAGTCATGAATTAGGAGGATCCAGAACAAGTGCAACAACAAGCTAAGGAGCAGGATCAAAAGGTTGCAGCAACGAGTATAAGTATGTATTATGGGAGGTCATATAGGAACCAACGGAGGAGGATCCAAAGAAAGTGTAACAGTATAGATTAGAAAATCATCATCCTCCCCTTGAGAAATATCTCATTGACCAGAAGATCCCTTTCAATAACTTCTCTAAGTGTCCTTCTTGGTCTTCCTCTACCTTTTTTCACAGGGCTCCAAACCATCTGCTCAACTCTCCTTACTGGTGCTTCAAACGGTCTTCTTTGAACATGCCCAAACCACCTTAAACGGTTTTCAACCATTTTTTCCTCAATAGATGGCACTCCAGCTCTACCTCGTATACGATCATTACGGATCATATCTCTTCTTGTATGACCACACATCCAACGCAATATCCTTATCTCCGCTACTCCAATTTTATGTTCTTGTTGTCCTCTCATCGCCCAACATTCACTCCCATATAAAATTGTTGGTCTTATAGCAGTACGATAAAACTTTCCTTTGAACTTATCAGGTACTTTTCGATCACAAACAACTCCTAATGCCATTCTCTACTTCAACCACCCAACTTGTATCCTATGTGCCACATCTCCAATAATTTCGCTATCATCTTGTATAATTGATCACAGATACCTAAACTTTGACACTTGTGATACAACCTGATATCCAATTTTAACCTCTAACTCGTTTCTAGCTTGTCGCTTGTTAAACTTACAATGCATATATTCTGTCTTACTCCTGCTTAAACAAAAACCCTTCGATTCCAAAGTAGCTCTCCATAACTCAAGTTTAAAATTAATCTCTTCCCTTGACTCTGTTATGAGAACAATATCATCTGCAAAAAGCATTCATTTAAGGATTTCTTCTTGGATGTATTTCGTCAGAACATCTAAAACCAAGTCAAACAAATAAGGGCTCAAATATGATCCCTGATGTAGGCCAATCTTAATAGGGAAGTCTCTAGCCTCCCCTCCAGACGTTCTCACACTAATTGTAGACCCCTCATACATATCTTTTAAAGCTCTAATATACGCAACTCGTACACCTTTCTATTCTAATGCTTTCCACAGCACCTCTCTTGGTACTCGATCATAAGCTTTTTCTAAATCAATAAATACTATATGCAAGTCTTTTTGTTTACTCCGATACCTTTCCATCAACCCTCTTAAAAGATAAAAAGCTTCTATAGTAGACCGCCCTGGCATGAATCCAAATTGATTTTTAGAAATACTCGTCTCCATTCTTAAGAGGGTGAGCCTCGGCGCAACGGTAAGGTTGCTGCCATGTGACTTGGAGGTCACAGGTTCGAGCCGTGGAATCAGCCTCTTGCAAAAATTGCAAGGTAAGGCTGCGTACATTAGATCCACAAAGTGGATCCGGCCCCTCCCTGGACCCCGCGCATAGCGGGAGCTTTGTAGCACCAGGTTTGCCCTACTCGTCTCCATTCTTAACCTACGTTTAATCACTTTTTCCCATAATTTTAGAGAATGACTCATAAGCTTAATCCCTCGGTAGTTTGCGCAATTCTGGATGTCTCCTTTGTTTTTCTATATAGGCACTAAAGTGTTTCTTCTCCATTCTTCAGCCAACGTAAAACTTTGTCGAATCTCTCATGAACATGAATCAAAGACAACAAACAAACAAACAAACAAACAAAAATAACTTCTCTCATTATAAGGACTCAAATAATCCTCAAACTTATAATCCTTTCTTCTCTATGTATAATTTCTTTTAAGATTTTGGCATGATTCGTTTGATGATTATCACTTGGAATCCTGGTAAAGAACTACTAAAAAACAAAAAAGCAAAATTGTTAGGATCCTACCGAGCTCCACATAGGATAGTATGGGATGCCTAGGTGGGCTCAACCTAAAGGCTCTACCTTCAAAATAGGCCACTGTTTTGGGAAAGGATCTCCTCCAAGGTTGTAAAAAAGGTCTCAAAGATGGCTAAGTAGGCATCCGAAGTGAAGACATTGGGATAGAGAGAGCTACCTGGGATGGTTACAATAGGTAAAATAGACGAGTGAAATACCTAGAATGGAGCCATTCGACACTACAGCCGTAGGCTGTGAAGAGCGAACTATGTTAGGATCCTACCAAGTCCTACATTTAGTAGTGTTGAGTTGTGCATAGTTTTGTATTGAGTGTATATAGGTGTTTAAGTCTCACAACACTTAGAGTAGTATACTAATAGTCTCTCTCATGTATATATATATATATATATATGTACAATATATGCATTTGAAAATACACAAAAATTGTTATCCAAAGAGTTTTCTCCTCTCTTTCCTCTCTAATTTCACATGATATTAAAGCCTTCAGTGAGCTACCCAAATCATTGTGTGAAACCCTCCCAAACAATGTCCAAACCCTAGATCCGCGGTTGTCAACGCTGGTTGGTGTCCTTGTCAGTGTTAGATCCCAAATTTGACCTCACCACGGTGTTCGTCTCTTCTCCAGCGTCATATCACCCTGAAGCTCGCCGCCGTTGACTATCTCACACGCCATCACCCTTTTGAACACCAATCTCCATTTTTATGGCCATTGTAGGTGACACACTCCATTGATCAACGCTCAAGAGGGGTCCAACCAGCCAAATCCTAAAGTGACATCCCTGTTCACCGCTAACTACTATTTGACCATTTTTCGTCTCTTTTCTTCTCAACTTCTCAAATATCTTTGTTTCCTTGAGATTCTCAAGTTTTTCCCTTGTTTTTGAGTTTCTTAGGGCTATTTTCAATCCAAGTATGGCTGGAACTAATCCTTTCTCAAGTATTTTGTCCCCATCTCCTACTATTGCTACAAAAAAATTAATGGGGAGTTCCAATTATATCTCTTAGTCTAAGGCTGTGGAACTATGGTGTATGGGCCAAGGCTTAAAAGGCCATTTGACCACCAAACTAGATGATGTGCAAACTGATTAGGATTCTTGGCAGAGAGTTGATGCTTTATTGTTAAGTTTGTTATGGCAATCCATTAATCCTTCTCTTCACCCCATATATAGTAGCTACACGAATTGTTATGATGTATGGAATCAGGAAAAGTCTCTGTATACTAATAACATCCAGTGTCTCTATCATGTGGTATCTAGTTTGCTTAATTTGAGGTAATCAGATATGCCTATTACTGATTTTATGGGAAAATGCGCATCACTTAAGAATGAGTATAATTCTCTTCTTCCTGCTGGTCAGTCTACCAAGGATGATTTGGCTCAAAGAGACAGATTTTTAATAGTTTGCATTCTTGCTACTCTCAGTCCTGAACTTGCTCCAATTCGTGATCAAATATTGGCTAGTCCCACTATGCCTTCTATGGATGAAGTTTTCTCCCATCTTCTTCGTGTGTCCTCCATTTCTACATCTCCTACACATGGGACTTCCATCATAGATAATTTAGCTTTGGCCTCTCAAGTTCAACATCAGAGTGGAGATTGCAAAGGTAATCGGAGGACTCGTCCCAAGTGTAACTACTGCCACAAGTGGAAGCATACTAGAGGACCCTTCTTTATCTGAAGTGTTACCCATTCCATCTCAGTTCTTTCTTCCTGAGTATGTTCGTTCCCTTACCTCCACCATTGCAGGTCTACCATCAGCGTTCTCAACCGCAGAGTTCACCTCCTGTTCCTGCTGACTCACCTTTTGCACCAACGTCTCCACCTACCGAGGACCTACCTCTTGACAGTGATTTTCCAATCGCCTTGCGAAAAGGTAACCACTCTTCTCGAAACCCTCATCCCATTTATAATTTTCTTAGTTATCGTTGTTTCTCCCTCCTATGGTGCCTTTGTCTCGTCTTTATCTTCCACTTCTGATCCTAAAAATGTCATTGAAGCTCTTTCAAATCTAGGGTGGACACAGGCAATGGTAGAGGAGATGACTGCTTTGCATACTAATGGTACTTGGGATTTGGATCCCTTACTTCCTGGAAAATCTCTTGTTGGCTATTGATGGGTTTATGCAATCAAGGTTGGCCCTGATGGTAAAATTGATCGGCTTAAAGCCCGTTTAGTTGCCAAAGGTTACACCCAAGTGTTTGGTGTGGACTACAATGATACCTTTTCACCTGTGGCAAAGATGTCCTCAATTCGATTGCTTTTATTCATTACTGCCATGAAACGTTGGCCCTTGTATCAATTGGATATCAAAAATGCTTTTCTTCATGTTGAGCTCTAGGAGGAGATTCACATGGAGCAACCGCTTGGCTTTATTGCTCTGGGAGAGTCTCATTTGGTGTGTAATCTCCGTCGCTCACTTTATGGTTTGAAACAATCTCCGCGTGCTTGGTTTAGTCGATTCAATACTGTGGTTATGAAGTTCGGTATGATTCAAAGTGTATCTGATCATTCAGTTTTCTATAGATATACATCTGAGGGGCAATGCATTTATTTAATTGTCCATGAAGATGATATTGTTATTATTGGCAACGATCAGGATGGCATTATTCGATTGAAGGAACATCTGTTTAGACATTTTCAAACTAAAGACCTTGGTTTTTTGAAATACTTCCTTGGCATAGAAGTTGCTCAATCCAATTCTAGTGTTGTCATTTCTCAAAGGAAATATGTTTTAGATATTCTGGAAGAGACTATGATACTTGATTGTAGGCCTATAGACTCTCCTATGGATCCTAATGTGAAGCTAGTTCCAGGACAAGGCGAGCCTTTACAGTTCACGGGAGATATCGACAGTTGGTTGGAAAACTTAATTATCTCACTATTACTCAGCTTGATATATCTTTTGCCGTTAGTGTTGTCAGTCAGTTCCTTCAGTCTCCCTATGACAGTCATTGGGATGCAGTAGTCAGGATCCTCAGATATATTAAAGGTGCTCCCAGTAAAGGGCTTTTATATGAAAATCATGGTCATTCCCAATTGATTGGGAACTCTGATGTTGATTAGGCAGATTCTCCTTCTGATAGAAGATCCACTTCTGGGTACTGTATTCTAGTTGGAGGTAATCTAGTATCATGGAAAAGTAAAAAGCGGAACGTTGTTGCTAGGTCAAGTGCAAAAGCAAAATATCGTGGGATGGCCTTGGCAACCTATGAACTTATTTGGTTGAGACAGCTACTTCAAGAGCTAAAGTTCTATGATGTATCACAGATGAAGTTGATTTGTGATAATCAAGTTACACTACATATAGCCTCCAATCCATTTTTTCATGAGAACTAAACAAATTGAGATTGATTGTCACTTCATTTGTGAAAAGATCTTATCTGGGTGCACTATCACTGATCATGTCAATTCAAATGACCAGTTGGAAGATATCTTGACTAAATCTCTCAGGGGGCCTCGTATTGGATATATTTGTAGCAAGCTGGGTGCATATGATTCGTATGCTCCAGCTTGAGGGAGAGTGTTGAGTTGTACATAGTTTTATTCTCCAAATAGGGTTTTCTCCTCTCTTTTCTCTCTAATTCCACTAGTATGAGATGCCTATGCAAGCTTATAACCTAAAGGCTGTACCTTCCTGGCAAGCCTAATAGGGATAAAATCCTGAGGAACAAAGAAACAACAAAAGAAGATTCATTGGTTCAGCAGCTGTCCAAATCCCAATGTTCATAATTTCCTCAATACTAATGAATCCAGAAAACAAATCAAAATAAAAGAACACTAGGGGTCTCAGACACTTTCTTATTTACTGGAATGTAGAACACCACCACCAAACTCCATTTAGCTCTTTAGAGTTTGGACTTTGGACTTCTGTTTACACATAATTACAGTCCTTCCATTTGATGCAACAAGTCCAAGGTTATCCTTTTTAACCACCACTATAATGACTCTAATGAGCAACGTAAATTGAAGACTGAACAAGTAGCACAATCTACAAGAGACAAAACAAAACAAAAAAATAAGACGACTCACATAGAATGCATCCTGCATGGGCCAGCCACCACGGAGCCTAGATATATCCTTTGTGACTATATCTCTTTCAGCAGTAGCCAGGACTTCATCAAAAACAATTTTTGGGCTAGTGTTTTCAGCCATAGAACATATCTTTTCAGCCAGTAAAGGATCAATCTAAATGAGACAGAACTTAAAGACACAGTGAGAAAAAGTGGGCGTAAAAAGTTACTACAATGGTCCCAATAAGTTGGTGAGTAAAGATAGTAAATAAGAAACATATACCTTTAATACTAAAGAGGCATCAAATTTAAAACTGAAGGTAAAAAGGATACAGCACCAAGAGATTCCACACGCAAATGCTTATCAGTTACATAGATAGCAGCAGAGATCAAAGATTGGGTTGTCCTATCATCATATCATATACATAATATGTCAACATATGTTACCATCAAAATTTACCAAGTCACAAAAGGAAAATATATAAGTGGTTTCTCCTGGAATAAGACAAGGGTGTATAAACTATGCTAGAAACCTTAAGATATTAATCTCACTCAGCTCATTCCCTCTCTTTGTAACAAACTCAATAACAGCTTGAATAGCTCCTTCAGCTGACTGCTTGGTCTTATCACAAATAGCAATTGAGCAATTATGGAGAGTAGCTACCAACTGCAAGATATCATCAATTAAGATGTTAACTATGCCGGTTAAAAGCTATCAATATATCAACAATAGAGAGATAAAGGAAAATTGCCTCATCCTTCGTCAACAGAATGCAGAGTGAGGACACGATTCTGTTGAAAACTTCTGACGGATCAATGGAAGTATCCTGAATATAAATACAGAAAACCAATAAGATTTGTGATCTCAGTTCTCTCTCCTGCATCAATTAAAGGCAGGAAAGATGGAGGAGATATGAAGCATAGTAATAAATAAAGTGGCCAATGAACCTACATTCCTCAATATGGCTATGACATCCTCAAGAGAAGACAAAGCACCATAGGACAATTCTATGTCTTCAGAAGTTATAGAAGAAGCAGCAGGGCGCGGAAGTGAGAGAGAGATGCTGAAGAGTTGATCAAGAATCTACCCAAAAAAAATTTTTTTTACTAATTAAAGAACAAGATAGTAATGTTTACCCTAGAGAACTAAACACCAGAGAGCATGCATTTGTTGTTCCATTTAGTATTCCATAAACTATTTGAGTACCTAGTATACACTGTTAACTTATCCACAGAAAAGCCATCTAGCACACTTACTTGAGCAGATATCTTTCTAACTTCAGAATTGGTGTCAACACAACGTGGAAGATACATTATTACTCGATCTCCCAAACACAAAGCTTCACGACTTGGCAATACAAATGCAGCTGGTGGTCAAAATTGAAGTCAATATCAGTTGATACATAAAGAAACTATTTGAATTGTCTAATGGAAAATACTTACTTGGAAGCTTTGAGAACTTCCCAGATGGAGTACGGTCAATTTGCTTGTTATGTGTGCAATTCACACGGCAGCCTAGAGCACAATATCCACCAGCACAAACTATCCGAAACTTGAGAAGCACCTCATGGACTGCAAGACAACCTCTTTTCCTCTGATACTCAATAGAGGAAGAAACAAATTGATCAATTTGCCTCAAGATATGCAGTAGGAGCTCTGTCCGACTTCTTCCATCCTCACCACTATATTGTATGTTATCACTGATTAGTACAAGCCAAAGAGGCAAAGACCACTTTATACAAACAAAAGTCAGCAAAATACAAAATGTCCAGCATCTTTTAAATGGATCTTTCCATGCCGTGGCCTTTTTTTTTTGGGGGGAGTGGGGGGGGGGGGGGGGGGGGAACAGGCAGACAGAGACAGAGAGAGGCTGCTTTTAAGGGGGGATCTTATGGTCATATTATATAGAAAGCAGCATTGACTGTCAGGGCAATATAAATTTAGCTCAGTGAAACACTGCAAATGAACCAGATCTAAGAAAAGAGAAACAAATTAAGTACCGCAAAGCACATTCCAAAAGGACAGGTAACATTGAGAACGTTAAGAAAAAACTCAAACAGAATCTTAATGACCCTTTACACTTAAATTACCTGCTGAGAAGAATTGCACATAAAAGAGTGACCAGGTTGTCAATAAGAGAGTTGACAACATCTACTGGATCATTTGGTACAGCAAAGAACCCTAATGTGGCCTGTCAGATTCTTCTAGAAGTTCAGACAGAAGAAACATTGGCACTGATACATTCATAAAATTTAATGAGAGCACATACCTTCATTACATGGTTTCTAGTTTCAACCGTTAGTTTGGGCTCTACAGATACCAATGTAGTGCAGGCACTTATAGCCAGAGCCTGGATAACATCAAACAGAAGAAAATTCAAAATTTGCAGCAAAAAATCAACGAAATATTTTCACTGTAAACCCCAAGGCATTGTTAACATCATTATAAGCACCTGAGTACGCAAAAGTTCATTGTAATCAGCAAAGCCATCATTGTCATCTCGACCCATTAAAGTTAATATATAGTCAAGCAATTGGTCCCTCCGTTTCAATGGAAATGGCGCACCACTTTCAGCAGCATTAATGACAGCATTACCTGCAATATTATCAAAATCACAATAATTCCATATATTGACAAGATTATAAGGTAAGGGAAAATAGTCAGTCATCATTTATATGTCTCAAACTCAGACATGAAACTTGATGTGAGTTTTCAAATTGTTTCAACTGGAAGTCAAGTGAGCTGAGTAATCAGGTACTACCACTCGAGAAAAGTGCATTGACAAGCTTTGCTTGATTTATCTTCTTTTTTTTTTTTTTAACGTTCTGAATTCTCTTAGGAGGGCATCCTATACTGCATAACATACTCCCCTACTTTCATCATCTAGCAAAATTTCTTTGCCTCCAAAAAGCAGAACAAAAAATCACCCAAAAGTTTATAAAGAATCTGAAACCATAGGCAGCTAATGACAAGCCTAATCAGTGGGGATTTTATCCAGCATGTATGATGCATCATAGAGAGAAGAAATGCAAGGGCCAGATATTCATGGCAATATGAACAAGATGAAATGGGACGTTATCAGACAAACTCAAATCAGCACCATTGGACAGACATTGTTGATTGAATAAATGAATAAGGGTAAAATAATTTCTTCAATTTTCCACTTTCAGTGAGAAACATTTGGGGCACCTTTGCCACAACTTTCACAAATATTCATTTTCTGAGGTTTTTGCAGAATCCATTTAGTTTTCTTTTCTATAGAAAAAAAGAAATTTTATTTTAAAAAAAGGATTACAACAGGGAAAGAAAAGTGTTAATAATAGAGATATTGTATAGTTAATTTAGACCTTATTGTATAGTTGACTCTTCCATGACTGTAGGCTAATCTAGAGGGATGCTGTCTAGCATAATCATAGGGATTAATTTATTTTTATTTCCTTTCCTGGGTCTACAGAACTTGTATATATACCTATGTTGTCTAATGGAATAATCATCAGAAAGTTTTCCAATCTTTATGTTCCTTCTTGTTACATGGTATCAGAGGCATTTTGGATTTCGTTGTCTGATTCTCGGTAGAATCAGTGGGCATTTGTGTGAGGTCACTCTAGCAAGTGATCTTTGGTTCTCACCACCAGTCCAGGGAAGAGCGCCACTGTAAGTTCGGCTCATCCCCGAAGACCGGTGACGGTTCGTGGCGCGCATGAGGTTCACGCGCCGTTTGAAGTCTCGACTGTTCTTCCACGCGCCGGCGCTTGGAGGAGCGTGCGACGGTGGTCTGCGACGCGGCTTGTGTTCCCGGCGTCGACTCTCAATTTCCGGCCTCTTCCCGGTGTCATTTCGGTTGTACGAGTTCGTTTGAACACCGGGTCTCTTTATTTAGCTTGTGCAAGTCCTGTGTTCTCTGTTTCTATTTTCCAGATCTGTTCTTTGTTTTGTTTTTCCTCTAGAAATGGCAGAAACTAAATCCCATGTTGTTGAATTAGTTCCGGCTATGTCAAAAATTACTGAGCACAAATTGAATGGATCTAACTATTTGGAGTGGAGTAAAACTATCAGGGTCTACCTTCGGAGTGTTGAGAAAGATGATCATTTGACCAAAGAACCTCCTACAGATGGCACCAAACAAGTGTGACTTAGAGATGATGCACGTTTGTTCTTGCAAATTACAAACTCCATCGATAGTGAGGTAATCGGTCTAATTAACCATTGTGAGTTCGTTAAAGAGTTGATGGACTATTTGGAATTTCTATATTCTGGCAAAGGGAATGTATCTCGTATATATGAAGTATGCAAATCCTTTTATCGTGCTGACAAAGAGAATAAAACCCTCACTACTTACTTTATGGAATTCAAGAAAACATATGAAGAACTAAATGTACTTTTGCCGTTTAGTACTGACATCAAAGTGCAGCAAACTCAACGAGAACAAATGGCTATCATGAGTTTCTTAGCTGGTCTTCCATCGGAGTTTGAGACTGCCAAATCTCAGATTCTTGCCAGTTCAGAAATCACCTCCCTCCAGGAAGTCTTTAGTAGGGTCCTACGTACAGAAAATACTCCATCGTTCCAACAAACTAATGTTCTGGTTGCCAAAGGAGGAGGTGATAGCAAGGCCATCAGAGAAGGGACCACGACCAATGGGAAGAGTAGCGAAATTGTGTGCTACTATTGCAAAGAACCAGGCCATACAAAGCGGAACTGTAAGAAATTACAGAACCGCAATCAGAGGATGCAGGCTGCTAATGTTGTCACGACTTCTAGTTCATCATCTGAGAAAGGTGTTACTATTTCAGCTGATGAATATGCTAAATATCAAGCTTGATTGAAGGAGTCTACTTCCGTCACTTCCGAGCAAGGTAAAACTTGTCTTATTTCTTCCTCAACCAAATGGGTCATTGATTCTGGAGCCACAGATCACATGACAGGTAATTCCAATACCTTCTCTAGTTTCAAGCCACATAAATCCTTCTCTCCTGTCACCATAGCAGATGGATCCACTTATAATATTGATGGCTCAGGGATTGTTAAACCTACTTCTTCTATCACTTTGTCGTCTGTTTTAAGCTTACCTAGCCTTACCTTTAACTTGATTTCGGTGAGTAAACTCACCAAGGATTTAAATTGTTGTATCTCATTCTTTCCTGATCATTGTCTCTTTCAGGATCTTATGACGAAGCAGATTATTGGTAAAGGACATGTATCAGGCGGTCTTTACATACTTGATGTGTGGGAGCCTCGACCAGTTGCTTGTCCTAGTGTCATATCTCCGATTGATGCACATTGTCGATTGGGACATCCTTCTCTGCCCATCTTGAAGAAGTTGTACCCCCAGCTTCACTCTGTGTCCACGGTGGAATGCGAGTCTTGTCATTTTGCAAAACATCATCGTAGTTCATTAAGTCCTAGAGTTAATAAAAGAGCTTATTTTGCTTTTGAGTTAGTTCATTCAGATATTTGGGGACCGAGTCCCGTCTTGTCTAAGACTGTTTTTAGATATTTTGTCAGTTTTGTGGATGATTATTCTCGAATGACATGGATTTATTTTATGAAAAATCGCTCTGAGGTGTTTTCTCATTTTTCTGCCTTTCATGCTGAAGTTAAAAACCAGTTTAATGCTTCGGTCCATATATTACGGAGTGATAATGCTAAAGAATATATGTTAGAATCTTTTCAGAACTACCTGATTCAACAAGGGATTCTTCATCAGACTTCATGTGTCGATACACCCGCCCAAAATGGGGTAACAGAGAGAAAGAATAGACATTTGCTTGAGACGGCTCGTGCAATGATGTTTCAGATGAAGGTTCCTAAGCAATTTTGGGATAGTGTTGTTTCCACATCAAGTTTCTTAATTAATCGAATGCCTTCTACAATTCTTGACGGGGAACCTCCCTACAGTATCTTGTTTCCTGACAAGTCACTATTTCCAGTGGAACCTCGGGTATTCGGAAGCACGTGTTATGTTCGAGATGTTAGGCCCCATGTTACTAAGCTTGATCCCAAAGCGTTAAAGTGTGTATTTTTGGGCTACTCTCGTCTTCAGAAAGGTTATCGGTGCTACTCTCCAGATCTTAATAGATATTTAGTCTCCACTGATGTGGTCTTCTCAGAGAAACAACCCTTCTTCAATAGACTCCCCAGTCAGGGGGAGGACGAAGAATGGCTAGTCTATGACATCACCTCTCCAAGTATCTCTACTAGCCAGTGTGAAGACCGTCCAAGTGAAGAGCAACAATCTCTGGAACAGACAGACAACAATGTTCTTCCTGAGCCAGTAAGACCACCGGTTCTTCAGGTGTATTCCCGGAGACATGCTACTAGTGATACATGTCCTGTACCAACTCCTTCGTCATCGGATCCTCCACCAAATGACCCTGATATGCCTATCGCTCTCCGTAAAGGTAAACGACATTGTACCCTTCCTAAGTCCAATTATCCTATAGCTAATTTTGTTTCATATGATCATTTATCTCCTTCATCTAGTTCCTTAGTTACCTCTCTAGACTCTGTTTCTATTCCTAAAAGTGTTAAGGAAGCCTTGGCCCATCCGGGATGGTATGTGGCTATGCTTGAGGAAATACAGGCACTCGATGACAATCACACGTGGGATCTAGTGGACTTACCTCAAGGAAAGAAAGCCGTGGGATGTAAATGGGTCTTTGCAATTAAATTCAATACGGATGGCTCTATCGCTCAGCTTAAAGCCACGCTTGTGGCTAAAGGATATGCTCAGATATATGGAGTATAAAAAAAATCGATAAAAAATAGAAATAATAGAAAGATAATTGTTAGCAGAGACCCAAAGAGAAGCAACAAAACAAATCATATCCCAAACCATGTAATAAGGAAGAAACCGGTTCTTAACTCTCACATTTCTTTCACTCCACAAACACCACAATACTGCAGCTTTCCACAAAGCTCTCTTCTCCTTTCTCCTTCCAAAACTCCTGAAGTTAGTGGATATGAAAACATCAAGACCAACCAAGCTCACTCAACTTTTCTCTAAGAGGCCAAATAATATGTTCCAAGTTCCCCAAGCCAATTCATAGTGCAGAAAGAGATGGCTGTTTGTAGAAATCCATTTAGCATAGAAAACATTTTACATAAGTTATTATCAAACAGTTGTTATCTATTGATGTCGCAATATTAAAAAGAAAAAAAAATCCAGTTAATAGAACCAAGAAACTCATCAGAATGACAAAGGTGTCCAATCGCTCTGCTTATCAGAAATGGATATTCTCTTAAAGTGCTTAATCCAGTCATGAGTAGAGCACTAGAGAGAGGTCATAAACAATACATTTCCCATCACATATGTTGAGGGCAAAGGATCAGCATTAAAAATGCAGGCATTCTGCTCCATGCCCCACTAATGCAATAGTATTAGTATTACTATAATCAAAATATTGTACAGAGTTCACTCAATGGTCTAACCAAACAAACACATAACAATACCAAAGGGGAGTTTTGCAGAGAAGATACAGAAGGCCGTGTTTACTTTACACCACATTCTCATTCAGATATGGTTTTTAAATGCGACGCAAACTGTTGGGATGATTGCATGTTTTTTTTATATAATATGGAATCTGGATAAGCAGATGAAAAAAAAAAATTCCCAGTACCAGCATATGGCATGAAAAAATTATAAGAGAAGTACTAATTACAATGACAGGAAACAAGAATAACAGTGACACGATATAATGATAAGCATAAAAAAGATAATTACAGACCAAGCAAGTCAATTGATGTGATGACAGCCTGCTTTGCTCTGGGGTTACGCACATGTAGAAGCCTTGAAAGCATGTTAGTTCCCTGCAAGGGGTATAAGTGACTTTCAATAAATCCCAAAAAACAAGAGATAATCAAATCAGCTTTACCTGATTTAGAACATGAATTATTTCTGTTAATAATAGAGATTATATTGTGTTAATGATAGAGAATATATTGAGTGTACAAATGACTTATCTTCTATTTATCTTATGCTGATTTGTAGACATGTAATCCTAGGCTGATTTGTAGGCTAATTCAACATAATCCTACGAATTCTGTCTTTTATTTCCTTTCTTTGACTCATGTAATCTGCATAAATAGTCTAGTTGATAAGTGAATAAGACATCAGAAAGTTTTCCCTCTTTTTGTTTTGTGTTTTTCTATTCTTTGATTCATTACACGGTATCAAAGCCTATCTCAGCTTTGCATTTTTGATTCTGCCCTCGGATCATTTGGTGGCTTGTGTTAGATCACTCGAGAAAGTGATCGTAGGTTCTCACTGCTAGTCCAAGGAAGAGCAACACCTTGAGTTCAGCTCATCCTCGAAGACCGGCAGCGGTTTGAGGCGCGCGTAAGGCTCATGCACCATTTGAACGTTCGGCAATCCTCCCACGCGCTAGCGCATGAGGGTCCGTGCGACCACAGTGCAACTCAACTTGGTGCCCGGAGTTGACTCCTCATTTCCGGCCTATTCCCGATGTCAGTTTGGTCATACAAGATCGTTTGGATATTGGGTCCCATCCTTCCTATTGATTCACGTCTGTGTTGCGTTTCTCCTTTGTCAGCAGCTTAGCAACCTCAAGTTTTGTCTCGCCTTGTATTCTTGTTGAAGACGTCAGACACTAAGGCTCATTTAGTTCCCACATTGTCAAAAATAAATGAGCAAGGTAATCCCTGCCTTATCACCTCTTCAAACAAATAAGTCATTGATTCTGGTACCATAGATCATATGACAGGTAATCCCAACACTTTTTCAAGTTTCAAGCCACATAAATCTCCATCTCTTGTTACCATTGATGGGTCTACTTATAACGTTGAAGGTTTAGGGACCTCTAAACCCACTTCTTCTATTACCTTGTCATCTGTTCTAAGTTTACCCCGTCTTTCCTTCAATTTAATTTCTGTGAATAAACTCACCAAAGACCTAAATTGTTGTATCTCTTTTTTTCCTGATCATTGTATTTTTCAGGATCTTGTGACGAAGCAAATTATTGGTAAAGGACATATATCTAATGGTCTCTACATCCTTGATGCATGGGAGCCTCAGTCAATTGCTTATGCTAGTGTCACCTCTTCGTTCGATGCCCGTTGTCGGTTGAGACATCCTTCTCTATCTGCCATTAAGTTATGCCCCCAATTTCATGATATAATATCTTTGGAGTGTGAATCCTGTCATTTTGCAAAACATCATCGAAGTACATTAAGTCCCAAAATTAATAAATAGGCCGAACTAGCCTTTGAATTAGTCCATTCAAATATTTGGGGACTATGTCCAGTTGTCTAAAACAGGGTCTAAGTATTTTGTTACTTTTGTGGATAATTTTTCTCGAATGACAAGAATTTACTTTATGAAAAATCAGTCTGAAGTGTTTTCACATTTCTCTGTCTTTTGTGCTGAGATTAAGACCCAGTTCAATAATCTATACGTGCATTGAGAAGTGATAATGCTAAAGAGTACATGTCAAACTCATTTTAGAATTACTTTGATCCAGCAAGGGATCATTCATTAGACTTCTTGTGTCAAAATTTGGTAGCTGAGAATAAGAACAGACACCTTCTTAAGACTACTCGTGCCTTGATGTTTCAAATGAAGGTCCCTAAGCAATTTTGGGATAATTCTATTTCCACAGCCAATTTTCTAATCAATTGCATGCTATCTACGATTCTTGGTAGTGTAATTCCCTACAGTATCCTTTTTCCCAACAAGCCATTTTTTCCAATGGAACCGCGGGTATTTGGTAACACATGTTATGTCCGTGATGTGAGGCTTTATGTTACTAAACTTGACCCAAAAGCCTTGAAATGTGTATTTTTGAGATGTTCTCGGCTTCAGAAGGGTTACCAATGCTACTCTCCAGATTTGAATAGATATTTAGTCTCAATTGATATGGTCTTCTCAGAGGAAATACCATTTTCCTCCGTACCTTTCCCATCCCCAAGTCAAGGGGAGGATGACAAGAAATGGCTGATCTATAAATCCACATCTCCTAGTATCTCTATCAAACAACCAGAGGAGGTTTTAGCCATTGTAATGTAATGGCCACCCACTGTGCAAGTTTACTCCAGGAAACAAGCAACCAATGATACACCGGCTTCTTCGAGTCCTCAACCAAGTGACAGACAAGCAACCAATGATACATGTCCTGTACCAGCTTCTTCGTCATCAGATCCTCCACCAAGTGACCATGAAATGCCAATTGCCCTTAGTAAAGGTAAACGTCAATGTACCCTTCCTAAAACTATTTATCCCATTGCTAATTTTGTTTTAAATGATCATTTATCTCCTGCATCTAGCTCTTTTATTGCTTCTTTAGCCTCTGTTTCAATTCCTAAAACTGTTCAAGAAGCCTTGGGTCATCCGGATTGGTATGCTGCTATGCTTCAGGAGATAAGACCCTCGATGATAATTATACATGGGACCTAATAGAATTACCCAAAGGCAAGAATGTTGTGGGATGCAAGTGGGTCTTTGTGGTCAAGTTTAATATAGATGGCTCAATAGCTCGACTCAAAGCCAGATTAGTGGCTAAAGGGTATGAACAGACGTATGGAATAGATTATTCTGATACTTTCTCACCTGTGGCCAAACTCACCTCCATCCAATTGTTCATTTCTATAGCGGCCTCTCATAATTGGCCTTTGTATCAGCTAGACATCAAGAATGCCTTCTTACATGGTGATCTCCTAGAAGAGGTATATATGGAGCAACCACCTGGTTTTGTTACTCAGGGGAAGCATGGGAAAGTCTATCATCTAAAGAAATATTTGTATGGATTGAAGCAAAGTCCTCATGCTTGGTTTGGCAAGTTCAATATGGTGGTGTAAGAATTTTGATTAAAGAAGAGTAAATGTGATCACTCAATGCTCTACAAACAATCAGTAGCTAGCATTATCCTCCTTGTGGTCTATGTTGATATTATCATCACAAGGAATGGTCATGCAAGGATCTCATCTCTCAAAGCATTCCTGCATACTAAGTTTCACACGAAAGACTTGGGCCAGCTAAAATATTTCTTGGGAGTGTAAGTAGCAAGAACTAAAAAGGGAATATTCTTGTCTCAAAGAAAGTATGTCCTTGACATGCTTACAGAAACTTGAAAATTAGCTGCCAAAGCTTGTAATTAGTTCCCCGATAGTTCCAAACACACATCTTACAAAAGACAATGGGGATCCCTTTGATGATCCAAAAAGATACAGGAGATTAGTTAAGAAATTGAACTATCTTACTGTAACTCGTACTGACATTGCTTTTGCAGTAAGTGGTGTTAGTCAATTGATGTCTGCACCTACAATCAACCATTAGGCAACTCTATAACATATTCTATGTTATTTGAAAGGAGATCCTGGACTTGGTATATTATACAGTGACTGTAGGCATACTAGAATTGAGTGCTTTACAGATGCTGATTGAGCTGGAAGTAAGGTTGACAAGAGATCTACTACAGGATATTGTGTCTTTGTTGGGGGAAACTTGGTATCATGGAAAAGCAAGAAACAAAATGTTGTATCTCGATTGAGTGCGGAATCCAAGTCCAGGGCTATGGCACAATCCACGTGTGAGATCATGTGGATACATCACTTATTGAATGAGATTGGGTTGAAGCATTCGATGCCAGCAAAATTATAGTGTGATAATCAAGCTGCTTGCCATGTTGCATCAAATCCTGTTTACCAGGAACGAACTAAACACATTGAAGTTGATTATCACTTTATTCGTGAAAAAATTGAGGAAAACTCGATTGCTACCAGATATGTAAACATAGGAGAGTAACTTGCTGACATATTTACAAAGGCCTTGAATGGGACGCGAATTGACTATTTGTGTTACAAAATGAGCATGATTAACATCTATGCTCTAGCTTGAGAGGGAGTATTAATGATAAAGATTATATTGTGTTAATGATAGGAATATATTGAGTGTACAGTTGACTTATCTTGTATTTATCTTAGGCTAATTTGTAGGCTAATTCTTACTGATTTCCTTGATAGCATAATCCTAGAAATTCTGTCTTTTATTTCCTTTCTTTGACTCATGTAATCTATATAAATAACCTAGTTGATCAATGAATAAGACATCAGAAAATTTTCCCTCTTTCTGTTCTGTCTTTCTGTTCTTTGTTTCATTACAATTTCCATAAATATGATAGACAAAAAAGATAACAACAACAACAACATAGTCTTATCCCACTAAGTGGGGTCGGCTACATGGATCGCACGACGCCATTGAACTCTATCAATGACCAACTCTTTAGATATCTCATTTACTAAAAGGTCCCATTCAATAATTTCTCTAAGTGTCCTTTTTGGTCTTCCTCGACCTTTTTTCACAGGGCTCCAAACCATCTGCTCAACTCTCCTAACTGGCGCTTCCAACGATCTTCTTTGCACATGCCCAAACCATCTTAAACGGTTTTCAATCATTTTTTCCTCAATAGGTGCCACCCCAACTCTACCTCGTATATGATCATTACGGATCCTATCTCTTCTTGTATGACCACACATCCAGCGCAACATCCTCATCTCCGCCATTCCAATTTTATGTTCTTGTCGTCCTTTCAATTGCCCAACATTCACTCCCATATAAAATCGCTGGTCTTATAGCAGTACAATAAAACTTTCCTTTGAGTTTATCAGGTACTTTCCGATCACAAACAACCCCTGATGCCCTTCTCCACTTCAACCACCCAGCTTGTATCCTATGTTCTACATCTCTAATAATTTCGTCGTCATCTTGTATAATTGATCCCAAATACCTAAACTTTGACACTTGTGATACGACCTGATCACCAAGTTTAACCTCCATCTCGTTCCTAGCTTGTCGCTTGTTAAACTTACAATGCATATATTCGGTCTTACTACTGCTCAGACGAAAATCCTTCGATTCCAAAATAGCTCTCCATAACTCAAGTTTAAAATTAATCTCTTCCCTTGTCTCTGCTATGATAACAACGTAATCTGCAAAAAGCATGCACTTAGGGATTTCTTCTCGAAGCTACTTTTTATTTGTTTGCATAAAATCAATACATAAATCAATTGCACCATTTTGAAGTTGAATGCAATATTCACATTCTTAATTCATTACAACAGCCAGGAATCTACCTGCAAACAGTATGCTTTGGATATCTTTTTTTTTTAATCAAAAAAGAAATATTATTAAGAAATAGAAAGGAACACAGAAAAGAAAAAACGGAAACGAAAGGGAAAAAGGAGGACTAGATCACCTCCTAGAAAAATACAAAACATAAAACAGAACCAAATCAAAAAGCACAAAAACAAGGCTAGAACAACAAAGTCCTCCAATCCCTATAAACATTTACAAAGGGCACCCTCTTAAAAATCGATGAGCCAAAACCCAAAGAGAAACAACATAGAGAACTCTATCCCACAACAGATAAGGAGGCAGAAGATGTTGTTTAAACACTAGCATTTTTCCCCCCAAAGACACCACACAATCGCAAATACAGCCGCCTTCCACAAAATCTTATTCTCTTTTCTCACACCAAAACCCTTAAAGTTAATGTCAAAGAAAGCACCAAGATCCACGAGGCAAACCCAACTCTCCTCAAAGAGATCAAATAATATGTTTTAAATACCCCAAGCCACCTCACAATGTAAGAATAAATGGCTCTTTGTCACTGAGTTCTTAAAACACACCACACAAACATCAGGAAATAAAGTGATAGAAGGACGCCTAATCTGACACAGATCATTTGTGTTAATTCTATTGAGCATTGAAGCCCAAACAAAAGGTCTTCACCTTTGAAGGCACCTTCATTTTCCAAAACGACTTTTTAAATGACGCATGTGGGCTACTAGTCAAAAACTTACGGAAAGAGGCACAAGAGTAGGAACCCGAGGAATCCAAATTCCACAGCCTCTTATCAAGAAGAGAGGAGATGCGGAATAGAGCCAAAATGTCCAACATCGAAGAAACCTCACCCACAAGTCTATCATTTAAATTAGAAAAATGAAAATTCCAAGAAATTAGTCCCCTTCAAAACATAAGAAATCATGCAAAGAAGACAAGGATAAGAGACGAGGGAACCTTTCTATAAACGGGGTATAACCAATCCAACAATCCTTCCAAAAGCGAAAACAGGATCCATCTCTAACACGTAAAGACAACATTGGAGAAAAAGAATGATATACCTAAGAGATCGCCTTCTAGGAACTTGCATGCATAACAACATCCCCCTAGTCAGCATCTCAACCATTCCGATGTAAACCAAACTTGGCTTTAATCACCTTATGCCAAAGGAAATCAAGCTCCAAAGGGAAACGCCATAACCACTTAGCCAAAAGAGAGATGTTTTTAGATACCAAATTACCAAGACCCAACTCACCATCTTCCTTAGATCTACAATAGACCTCCCAACTGACTAAATGAACCCTTTTACTATCCTCCACAGACCACAAAAAATCCTTCATAATCTTCTCAATCCTACTGGCCACCCGAACTAGGATCTTAAACAAGGACAAAAAATACAAAGGCATACTAGAAAGTGAAGCCCTGAATCAAAGTTATTCTCCCCCCTAAAGAAAAATAAGCCCCCTCTCAGCTTTCAACCTTCCTAGAGATTCTTTGAACCACATGATCCCAAAAAGACTCTACTCGAGGATTACCAACTACCTAGGTAAGTAACAGGCCAGCTCAAAACCCCACACCCTGATAACTCAACTAGCTCACGTAAAAAACCCTACTTAATGTTAATACCAACTAAACCACTCTTACCTAAGTTAATACGAAGCCCAAACACCAACTCAAAAATCTATAAAAGTGACATCACATTAAGAATATTCTCCCTCTTAACAGGCCAAAAAAAAAAGAAAGTATCATCTGCAAACTGTAGGTAAGACATTTGACACCCATTAACCTATCCACAAGCCATGAGCAACCCCTCTATCAGAACCCCTATTCAACATACAACTTAAAACATCAACCACCAGAGTAAAAAGAAAAGGAAACAGGGGATCACCCTGTCTAACCCATCGATGCCCCTTAAACCAATCTTTAGAATGACCATTAATAATCACCAAAAAAGGCACCTAGAAAGGCAACCCATAATCCAACGCCTCCACCTATCACCAAACCCCATTCGACACAAAACCCTATCTAGAAAACCCTAGTTAACTCTATCATAAACCTTTTCAAAATCCAACTTGAACACCAAACCCCTGTGCTTTCTACATTTGATATGCTCAACAAGCTCATTAGCAACTAGACTAGCATCAAAAATTTGAAATCTCAGAAGGGAAGAGAATATCAAGAAGTAACGTAATTCTTAGAAGGGAAGAGATCAGTTGGCACCAAAAGAATAGGTTCAAGTGGGCTAGAGATGGGGATTTGAATTCTAATTTTTTCAATAAGGTGGCAAATGGTAGGAGGTGAAGCTTGAACAAAGTTGAAGGTGGCTATTAATTTAATTATAACCTTCAACATGCCCCCACATACAAAAGCCTTTTGGACTAAGTGTGGACAAAGCATAGGACTGCCATTGTGATAGTGGCACCATACTACCTAGTCGTAGCAGCTCCAATAGCATGTGAACAACAATTTCAGCTGATAAGCATAAGCCAGTATGTGAAGGCCCATGAATAGCCTTATATTTTTATGGAAAAAATAATTTACCAAAGAGAAGAAAGGAAAAAATAATCAGAACATTACAAGGATGAGGACAAGTGGGTTCTCAAAAGATCAAATCTATAACATCCTCCTCTAAACTTGAGAGCCTTCTAGTCTCTGATTACCCATTAGAGACACACCCCTAAAACAGCCACTAGCAGAAACCCACAAAGAGGACATAAAGAAAATCCTTTCCCAGAGTAGTTGTGGTGGAACAAAATGCTGATTAAACACTAGCACTTCTTTCTAACCAAATGCACCATCAACTGGCAAAGACTACACTGCAACGTTTTTTTACCCTTTGCCTCCCGAGACCAAACATATTTAATGCTTAGAAAAGTACCAAGATCCGCTATACTTAACAGATTATTCCAAATATACCAAGCCACCTCACAATTTAAAAAAAAAAAGTGATTATTAGTCTCTAATACAAAGAAACTCCCCTACGACACTGTTGAGGCTCCCCTACCCAGATACAAGAATGTAGACAATAGAGTATAACTAAATAGAATATCTTTATTAGCAATAGTCAGGCACAGTACAAATTCCCTAGACTTAAGGACACACCCCTTTACTTTCTAATTCTTATCCCTTTATTACATGAACACCCTTTTATATAGCCCCTCCCCGACACCCTTACTTAGTGAATTAATTAAACAACTAACTAACTAACCCACTGACTTATTTCTTCTGTTGCAAACTTTGAAGCCTTGACCCCTTACTTTCCTTCAAGGTTGAAGCCAGGAAACTTATTTTGAATCACCTCATACATTTCCCATGTATTTTCGAAATCTGGCAACCCTTTCCATTTCACCAGAATTTCCTATTTCCCATTCGTCCATTTCCTCTGCTGTAATATAGCTTCTGGCTCCACCAGCAACTCCTTGTCTTCTGTCAACCCCGTAGGCCATGAATGTGGTTGCAGATGTGGCTGTAATGATATTTTTAATTGGGAAATGTGAAAAAACCAGATGAATCTGAGCTGAGGGAGGCAACTCCAGGCAATATGCCACCTCCCCAATTTTTTCTAGGACCTTGAAAGGTCCATAAAAACTGGGACTGAGTTTCTCATTGAGTTTGCGGGCCAAGACTTCATCCTATAAGGTCTCAGCTTCAAATAAACCAAATCTCCAACCTGCTGCTCCATGTCCCTTCTCTTTTTATCTGCATTCAGCCTCATCCTCTCCTGTGCCACAGTCAAATGATCCCTTAATTCAGATATAACAGCGTTACGGTCTCGAATCTGCCCATTTACCTCCTCAATATGAGAAGAGGAATCCTCCGACTTCAAACACATAAGTGGTTCTCGTCCATGCAATGCTTAAAAGAAGCGTTCCCGAAGACCGATTATAAGTGGTATTAAACCAATACTCAACCCATGATAACCATTTTGCCCACTGCTTTCGTTTGTCACCAACAAAACATCTCAACTAGGTTTCCAAAGTACAGTTAACTACCTCCATTTGGCTGTCCGTTTCAGGATGATATGCTAAACTGAGTGTCAAGGTTGTACACAGCACATGAACAGCTCCTGCCAAAAGTGGCTTATGAACACTTTATCTCTATCAAAGACAATTGTCTTAAGGAACCGGTGTAGCTTGGTAATGATCTGAACAAATGTAGCAGCAACGTCCTTCGCTGTACAAGGGTGAGAGAGAGGTATGAAATGACTGTATTTAGTTAAGCGGTCAACAACCACCAAGATAGTGTCGTAGTGGCCGGATTAGGGTAACCCCGTGATAAAATCCATGATGATGTCTTCCCAAACTTGTTGGGGAACCGTCAAGGGCTGTAGCAATCCGGCTGGTGCAAGGGCAATATATTTATTCTGTTGGCATGTAACACACCTAGCCACAAATTCTTGTATCTCCTTTCTCATACCCTCCCAATAGACAAAAGCTGTGCGAAAACAACCTAAATGCCCCCCCCCCCCCAAAAAAAAAAATTTGGTGACACATGTAACTCCTGAAGAAGCAAAGGAATTCTAGCAGAATTTTTTGGCAAGACCAGCCTACCTTTAAATAGTAGGCACCCTTTTCTCATGCTGTACCCTGGAGGGGGATTATTATTGGAAACCACCTGCTGCCAAATTGTGACCAGCTTTTCATCTCCTTGAATCTCGTCCTCCCATGAGTTTAACTCATCAAACTGCCAAACTGACATTGCTTTAAATTCCAATTCACCTCTGCATGACAGTTCATGGTCCACCCTATTATCCTTCCCTGGCTTGTACCAAATTTCAAACATTATAACCCATTAATTTTGCCACCCATTTCTGCTGGTTGTCATCCAAAACTCGCTGTTCCAGCAGGTATTTAAATGCTTTCTGGTATGTTTTAATTAGAAACGGATGACCCAAGAGGTAATGGTGCCACCTTTTGATTGCAAGGGCAATTGCCATTAACTCACGTTCATATACTGAGTTGAGCTTGGCCTTAGATGATAGAGCTTGGCTGAAACAGGCAATGAGTCTACCCTTCTGCATCAACACCGCCCCCACTCCACTCCCCGAAGTGTCTATTTCCAACTCAAAAGATCTTGTGAAATCCAAAAAAAGCCAGCACCGGGACCTTCATCGTTGCTGCCTTAAGTTCTTCAAAAGCTTTCTAAGGTTGATCCCCCCTGAAAAGCTTCTTTTTTAAGGAGAGCAGTGAGTCGTGCAGCTATAGATCCATAGCCTAGGACGAATATGCGATGGGACCCAATCAGCCCAAGGAGGTACTGGCCAATCAGTAATTGCTTTAATTTTGGCAGGGTTAGTCTGGACACCATCACCTGAGACAATATGTCCCAAGTATTCCAACTTTTGCTGGCCAAACACACACTTTTTGAGGTTGATAACCAACTGATGCTCCTTTAATACTATTAAAGCCACTCTTAAATGCCCCAAATGGTGTTCATAGTCAAGGCTATAAATTAAAATGTCATCAAAAAATACTAAGATGAATTTTCGAAGGTATTTTTGAAATAGATCATTCATAACAAATTGTAAGGTAGAAGGGGCGTTAGTCAAACCGAATGGCATCACCATAAATTCGTAATGCCCCAAATGCATACGAAATGCTGTTTTCTCCTCGCCACCGGGCTTCATTCGAATTTGGTGGTATCCAGACTTGAGATCATTAACTAATTTTTCAATCGCTGCTTTTTGGCAATGTAGATAACAGTACGACCGAATACTTGGTGGTTGCTCCCCTGGTTTAAGGCTGATGCTATGATCTCTGGTTTTGTGTGGTGGTAATTTCCCCAAGGTTTCTGTTACTGTGGGAATGGTTCATGTGTCATCATCACTCCCTCAACTCAATGTAATAAACTTGCTCTCTTCCTTGCAGTGTCTTCATCATGGTCTTCAGAGAGAAGATGGTCTTGGATAAGGATGGATCTCCACTAAGGCTATCTCCCCAGCCCCTATTTTAACTTTCATTGTCAGTTGACCCCAATCTACTCGGACTTCTCCCAAAGACTTCAGCCAATCTATTCCCAATACTAGATCCGCTCCCCCCATGTCAAAACCATAGAAAGTTTGCTTAATGGGTAGTCCTTGCACTTCAAGTTCAATATTGATACATTTCTGATTTCCTTTTACTGTATAACCATCACCCACAAAAACATTATACGATTTGGTGGATGTAACTGGAATCCATAGAGGCTGAACAAAGTTAGAAGAGATAAAATTATCTATTGCCCCACTATCAATCAGAATAACCACTTCATTCCCTTTTAGACTTCCTCTAACTTTCATCGTGTCATTCCCAGTAATACCCATTATGGAATTCATTGACAAATCCATGGGTGTGTCTTCTTTTTGTTCACCATCCACTTTCTCCAACTCTCCCTCCTCTGTTTCTAGATAAGAGTCAACCTCTAGGAGAACCATGGTCTGATAGAGTCAATTTTTACATCTATGTCCCAGGCTAAATCTCTCATCACATTCAAAACACATTCCCTACCTCGTCCTTTAACCGTGCCATGGATTCCCTTACTTCTTGCACGAAATTTTTGACAGTCCCTACCTCGTCCTTTAACATCCCTAATTCATCCTTAATTCCTCCAACCTCCTTCTCAAGAACCTCCACCTTCCCTTCAATTCTTGTGTTAACCATTTCTATGATCATATTGTATAACTAAATAGAATATCTTTATTAGCAATAGTCAGACACAGTACAAATTCCCTAGACTTAAGTGGCTAGGACACTCCCCTTTACTTTCTAATTCTTATCCCCCTTTATTACATGTGCACCCCCTTTATATAGCCCCTGTCCCCAACACCCCTACATAGCGAATGAGTTACACAACTAACTAACTAACCCGTTGACTTATTTCTTCTGTTGCAAACTTTGAAGCCTTGACCCCTTACTTTCCTTCTACTATACCTCTGTAATAAGGACCCATCAGAAACCTATCAACTATAACCAACTGAGGCAAAAACAAGGCCACCCACCATTGTATTAACTCTCCTTGTATAAGATTCCAGTTGGGTATCACAAAGGATTGAAGAGATGATGCAGAATTTTTTGTGGTCTAATGGTGGGGTGCATAGAAAGGAACATTTGGTCTGTTAGAAGGTGTGCTGCAGAACTAAGGAGGATGAAGGGTTGGGTCTAGGCAATTTGGTGTCTAAGAAAATTTCCCTAGTGGCTAAATGGTTGTGGCATTTTCATCTAAAACCTAATTCCTTGTGGCATAGGGTGATTAAAAGTAAGTATGGCTTATAGTAAAATGGGTGGAATGCTAATCTCTAGGATGTTGATACTCATGCAAGCCCCTGGAAGTTCATCTCTCTAGTATATCTCTCTTTTGCCCCTTATGTTGTCTTTGCGCATTGGAAATGGTTCTCGTTTTCATTTTTGGGAGGCTATTTGGATTGGTAATGCCTCTTGTTTGGAACAGTTCCCCCATTTGTATCGCATATCTTCTTTTCATAATGCCCCTATTGCTGATTTTTTTATGTTTTCAAGGGAACCAATATTCCTAGAATTTTCATTTCTTAAGAAATCTAAATGATAGGCTTGTGGAGGATCTTGCTTTGATGTTGGACACCTTGGTTCCAATCCACATCTCCTCCTTACCTGAAAAGAGACAGTGGCAGTTGAATTCCTCAAGCCCATATTCATGTGCTTCTTCCTTAAACTTTTTGATTTGAAGCCCACTTGCTTCCATTCCTATTAATAAGTCTTTCTAGAAGGAGAAAGTACCCTCAAAGATGAAGGCTTTTGTTTGGACAACGGGACTTAATAGAATTAATACTAATGATGTCCTTCAAATTAGACGTCCTAATAAGGCATCATCTCCTAATGTTGGTGTGATGTGTTTTAGGAATGCAGAGACTAGCAGCCACCTATTCTTACATTGAAAAATGGCTTGGGCTATTTAGAACAGGTTATTTGGATTCTTTGTGGAGAGCTGGGTGTGTTTGCCTAATATTGGAACTTTCTTAGCCATCAATTTTTGGGGTTTTGGAAGGGCAAAGGAGAATAAGGTTTTGTGGAAAGCGACCTTGTTTGAAGTTTTGTGGTGTCTTCGAACTGAAAGGAATACTAAAGTCTACAAGGACCAGTTTCTCCCCTCTCACATGCATTGGGATAGAATTTGTTTTGTTGCTTCCCTTTGGGTTTCAGCCAATGGGTTCTTTCAAAGGGTGTCCCTTGTAGTTTTGCACAAAGATTGGAGGACTTTGTTGTATTAGCCCATTGTTGAGCTTCTTGGGCTGGGTTATGTTGTTTTTTGTTTTCCTAGGAGGATATCGCGTCTTTCGTTTTACTTTGTTTTTTCATTCCCTTTCGTATTTCCTTCTCTTATTGAATGAATTCTTCTTTTTCTATCAAGAAGAAAACAAAACAAAACAAAACAAAAAATGGCCACCCACATAAGAGGTGAAGAAAAGAATGTGCTGAATAAAACTTCCTGGTATTTTGCTCCATCCAAAAGCAATTATCATATAATTATTGTCTTTCAAGTTAAAAGACAATAATTGTTGTATTAACCCTGTTTCAGGCCTTTGTGGATTGGTTTTGTTTTTCCAAGGAGGATCTCTAGTCCTCCTCCTTTCTTTTGTGGTTTACTCTTATTTTTGTATCCTTCTCTCTTCTCCAACAATATTTCTTTTCTATCAAATAAAAGAGCCTTGTTTCTTTTTACTTATCTTTATTTTCTTTGATTGAGGAGTATCCTGTCCTGTGTGTTCAATAAACTTTCTTTTCCTTCATTATTGTCTTTCCTCATCAAAAAAGCCTTTAAACTTGATGAGCAAATTTTGGCAGACATTGCAGCTGCACCATTATTTTCCTTCCAACATTGTATATGCTCTTCTTAGCAGTTTGCTGGATCACTGAAGCAAGATCTAAATTCTACACACAGCATCTAGGCAACCATGCTTTATATCATATCAAATTAAGAGAAAATTATCCATCACGTATTCACAATTGAAAACCAAATGCGGTCACAATCCCATAAGCACAAGATTATACAGTTCATAACAGGCTAACAGCCAAAAATGCCATGGCTATGGCCAACTAAAATGCATTGGCAAGAACCAGGAACCATATTGGGAAAAATAAGGAATGGTTAAGAATGAAATGGCAAGCTTACAGGATAAAAATCACATCTTATATAACAAAGAAATAAGGGCAAGAGGTACTTGATCAGGTAGACTGCCACACAAAGTAGCAGAGAGGACAAGATGACCTACAACAAGGGCATTTATTCTAGCTTCAATAACCGTTGATGGGGCATACTTTGCAGCATATCCATACATTAAAGCCAAAGCAGCATGTATGTCATCAGATTCTTCAGTTCTAAAACCATCAGAGAAGAATGACAGTATCCTGTAAAGATGAAAGATACAAAAAAGGTCAGATAATGGCTGAAAACAACTGAATCTGGAAAGTCTAAAGGAAAAGATAAGTGATTAAGAGCAGATGAAAGCATTGCTGTCTTGTTCTGAAGCAATTAAACATTTAATTTTTTAATGTGTAAAAAAAAAAAAAGTGCCACTCGTGTGTCGCAACCATGGCAACCTGCCCCATTTTAACAAGATGGCTTCATCTGTCGACTCAAAACACAGATTTTTTTATTCCAAAAGCAAGCACATCAAACAAGGAGGCTCCGTTTTATGCTATAAATTAACATTTCAATCATAAATTATTGAAACAGAAACTTCGCTATTTTAAATGGAAGATATAGTGAACAATAGACATCAACACAAAATAACGCATAAATGATACATAATGGTAAACCGATCCAAAAAGAATTATGTATTCTCTTAATACTATGAGTCTGGCATAAACCTATGAAATATGTTTTGTCCAACATTATCCAGAATATTCTTCAGCTTCTCCAACACTGTGTCCAAGTGGGATGCAGCAACCTTTTAATAACAAAAGGCAACCAAAAAAGAAAAACAGATAAATTAGAAGCAACAGAAAATGGAAAGAGCATTTAACAAGACAAAACTAGGTAGTACCAATCCCACTGCTTTAGCCAACCCGAGCCTATTTGTTGGAATAGAAATGTTAGCTTGCTTATACATCCAGTCTATTTTATCACGAACATAAGCTCTGTCATTAACCTTTTGAAGCAGCATCCCCAAGCACCTGTGTTCAAGACCATTATCATAATTACATCCTTACCAATCTTAAACAAGTGGCACTTGAATTTTTACATCCTCTCTTCCTTTCAGGTAGAAATTCTCATCAGTGTAACCTTACAGAGAGGGCAAGGATTTTCATAATAAATATATCAAGATTCATGTCTTGGCAAATTCCCATCTGAATTGAAATTTTCATTATCAAAATCAGGGCCCAAAAAAAAAAAAAAGAAAAAGAAAGAAAGGAGGACAGGGGAAGAGCAGCTCATAAGGGTATGTTTGGACTGAGGAGAATGGAGGAAAACAGGAGGGAAGATAAATTTTGATTTAAATTTGAATCAAACTTCTTTTTTTACCCTTAAAATATGTTTGGATTGAGAAGAATGGATGAGAAGCAAAGCAGAAGATGTTTATTAAATCAAAATCAAAGAAGATATCTCAATTAAAATTTATCTTCCTGTCCCTTTCGCTCCATTCTCTTCAATCCATATATATTCTAAAGTGAATTTAGCAATCTAGAGGATTAAATTATAATCAATTAGGAACTGCCACTTACTAGTGACAAAGGAATTCTAACAAAACAAAAAACTGATGCCATAGCAAACCCAAATCTTGCTAACCTAACCACAGGTCTACTTTTTCCATTTTATAGTCTACAAATTGCACTCCTCTTCTGGAGAGAGGAAAAAAAAAAAACACATTTCCTGTAACACAAACCAATATTTTTCATATCATGCTCTCATAAAATCTAAGAAAGCACAGTTAAAGCATGAGGCATTGGTACCTGTGAAGAAGTGCAGCATGTTCATCATCAGATGCATAAAGCTCATAATGTTTGGAAAAAACATTACCAAGAGACATGATCCAATCTGAATCTTGAATGACATCCAAAGATTCTGCAAGAAACTGAAACCAGAAAACAAAGGTGACATTAATTTCCCCTGTTGTAATATTAAAAAAAAATTAATATCTCCTGTTGCCAGCAGAGTTTCAGATTTTAATTCCGCATAATGTCAGGGGCAAAAAAAACTGGGTCTAAGTAGCTTTGCATAACTAGAATGAACTTTCACATTTATCTACATGCCAATTTTAACAAACATACCAAATTAAAACTGTTTTACTATTAAGAACATTCTTTTGTTTCTCACATCAACCCAACTGGAATGATAATAAATTAGCTGCAAAACAAATTAAAGATCCTACATACTTAAATAACACATCCAACAAATTGATCAGAAAGTTTATTTTACAAAATGTGCTTCTTAAAAGTAAAATACATTAACAAAAGAGAACAGGATGGTTACGAAGTCAATCACACTCACATTGATTATCATGTCATCCCAAGTGTCTTGATATGATAAATCCTGTTTCAAGTCTTCTGTATCACTAACATATGCCTTCATCTTTGGAATCTAGAGCTTACCAAATACACAAATAATTACATTTCCATCAATATATCCATCACAAAATTGTGATTGATGCAACTTTGCAGAATATGACATATTATAAATATGAAAGATAGATGCTAAAATATGCAATATGAAATGATGAATTGTCCCAGACAACAAATAATTAGAAAACCGAACAACTATGCAAATTTGTTTGGACTCAGTATTTATCCAAATGTTGAACATTTAAGAGATAACAATGTTAAAAACCCCGTTGACAGGTACTTTACTTAGTATGGCACACAACAACAATGCTAATGATTTTAATTATGATGAAGATTTTAATTATAGTCATTTGACTGGTTTCCCAACCTTCATTAGAGGCAATCACAAAGAACTTAAGATCTCAACCAGCACAATCTGAATCTTGAGCACAAAATGTTACCTCATCTTGCCACAATAAATTCATGTTTTTTGGAAACAACGGTGCCAAATGACAAAGAACCTACAAACAAAAGATATTTCTATCACCAAAGGAAATGAATGTATTCCAAGTGGGACCAGAGCCTTGCCAGTGATATTGAGAACAAATTCATCACACAGTATTAAGAAAATGTAAAAAAATAACCAGGAAACAAGGCATATTGGGTCTGAAACTGTGTAGACCATAAGTATACAAAATAACAAAAAATATTTCCATGAGAATGGAGTCACATATGTTATTCCTTATATTTAAGAAAAACCTTGACTTGCACACTTAGCCTAACTCTTCTCTAAGTGAAATAGACAAAAAGATACAGAATATATAAAAACCAGGGAAAGAAAATGCACAAAAAGGGAAAGCAAAAATATTAACATTTTTGCTGATAGATATAACTGTTTAGCATATATTAGCATATACAGCATTTAAAAAAAAATTATCTCTTAAATATAGGGTCGAGACATCCTAGCAGACTTCTCTATGACAAGCATATACCAAAGAATAAATCAAACGAAAAAAGAACAATCTTCAAGTAAGAAACATGCTCACTGTCAAAATTTGGGTAGCCAACTGCTCCCTTGCCAGAGGATCATGCAAAAGCACCACCAAACGAGCAAAAAGGTCCTATACACATATTCATCATGAGATATACAACCAAGAGATATATACTCAATATAGCACACAAGGATTTTTATTTCTTTTATTTTTTGGAGGGGCTATTAGCGTGCCAAAATAATATATATATCTGAAAGAAATCAGAGCATGTAGCAAATATTTTACCTCAACGGCCGGTATATCAGCACGGCTTTTACACACACTCAACATATCATTGCCATAAGATCTATGCCGCCACAATTCAGAGATGCACCTGCAAACCTGTTAAAGCAGCATCATAGATTCCAGATTTGCTGGGGAAATACTGTGCAAGAATGAAACTTCATTTCAACAGACAGTGCATGCACATAGCACTGGAAGGGAAAGACGGATGCTATGGAGTAAATAAAAAAATGAAGCCATGCACAAAATAAGTTAAGCATCTGAGAATCAAATTGAAGTTTTAATATATTTTATTTTACAAGCCAAATATGTAGAAACTTTACCGTTGCAACAGCACTAGTATAGGTCCGTGGAATAATCATCTTCAATAGAAAAGGCCAAAGAATATGCTGCAAAAAGATCAATTATCAATTGCAAAAGTATTTTGTTGTCATTTGCAAGCAGGAAACTATTAGAAATAATAGGTCTCCTGAAACAAGCGAAATATAACCACCATAAATTGATGGAGATAGAATGGATCTAATTTACCTCCATTTCAGGAATTGTAATGGTAACCAAAAGGAGGCCTTTCTCACAGATTGCTCTTAAGTCCCCCAAAGTAGCAGCTCCAATTTTCATCTGACAATAATAACCTATAGTTAGTGGTCTATCACAGTTAAAAGACTAGGTCAGAACTGAACAAAATATATTATTATCATTATTCCATTTTTCAATAAAAGTAGTTATTTCATTGTAGAAGAGAAATAAACTTAAACATGGAGGGTAACACACTCTCATTAAAGTGAAAAGAAAAAAAGAGACAAGAAAGCAAGAGATTGAAACAAGAGAGCTTTCCCATGATATCAACATAAGAAACTGTCATGGAAACACCAAGAGCCAAACAACAGTGCAAGGTCAAGAAGACTACCTTATCCCAGAAAATAACCAAACAAAAACAAGTAGTCTCTAAAATAACCTAACATCAAGATTCAACATAAAACCATTAAACCAATTCAAGAAAAAAGGGGCGAATACATGTATACCTCAACTCTCTTAGTCGGACTGATCTCAATATCACTGCGGTTTTGATCTGTCAGAGCACAATGGCGTACAAGATATTCAACGAACAACTCACCAGATGAACCGGCCAAGTAACAGTGTGAAGCCATGACCACAATCAACTAACACCAAATGAGCCAATCTCAAGTACAAAGGCACAAAGTGCAAAAGATAGAGAACTAACCAAATGAGGCAAAAAATGGGTTGAGATTTGAAACTAACCAGAGGAATATTTATTTTCAGTGACTTACCTCTGAAAGTGCCTTTTTGACGCCTAGATTCTGCTCATCTAGCAAGAATTTTACAGCTTCAACTAGCTGAGGCCTTTTACTATGCCAAACTTCTGACAACCTTTGAAAAAAGAACTGTCAGCTCATAGTAGAGAATCAGGATTCAAGATTCATCGACATAAGAATTAAAAAAAGTAAAAACCTAGGCAGAAGATGCTTCAAAACGCAAAGTGCACTATACGTCAGTGGGTCTTCCCTCAACCTGCATTTCTGGCAAAAGAAAAAAACTTCAATAAAAAGATAGAGCAAGAGAATGGAAGATTATGATCCTCCTCTACACACAACAGAAGGACAAGACAGAAGAATTAGAATATGATCAAACTTTTAGTTAAAGAAACAAGATAACTTGATTAAATTTTATATTCCTCCTACTAGTTGGACTGAGAAGGTTTAGACACTTTTTTTTTTTTTGGATAGAAAAAGAAGAAATTTTATTACAGAAGAAAGGGAAGTACAAAAGAAAAAGAAAAAACAAAAGAGGAGGACAAAAGAACCTCCTAAAGGCAACAAAACTCAAAACTAAAACCAACCCAGGAGCCCAACAAAGGTCGAAATGCCTTATGCAATTGCAATAGAAAATCTTTTGACCAATTCCACAAGGTCGAAACTTGTTCTTGCTACTTTTCCCTTAAAATGAAAAGGCCTATTTTTGGTCCACTCAAATAAGAAATCATATTGAAATTAGGTATCCTTATCCTAATGATACCAGAATCTACTTTTTTTTTGGGGAAGAAAAAGAAAGATATTATTAGAGAAGGAAGAAATTAAGCAGTGAAAGAAATGAAAAGATAAGAAGAGGACCAGAGATCCTCCAGAAAGAAAAGGAAAGATTACAAAATAGCTCAACCACCACACCAAACATAGGACCTAATGCAACAATGCCTTCCAATCCCTTTGGATATGATAGGAACCCGATAAACCGAAATACAGATTTTATTAAGGATGATAAAAAAGGCTACAGACTCTATAAGAGAAATGGACGACAGAAAGGACCAAGACAGCAATTAGGACTCACAGAATATTAATCTAGAAGTAAGATCAATAACAGTAACAGAAAGCTAGACTCAGTCCAGAGACTCCAAAGACTCAATGCCTCCACAAGAGGATGCTTTTCCTCCTAACAACCACAAGCATCTGAAATATTTTCCATGATACCCTCACACACCCCACTACCTGATATTTATAATAAGCTCACTATCTGCAACAGAATCACACCACTCAATACAAACTACACCCTTTCCCACGTCCCACTACCCGTACATAATAGAAAACTAGCTTACTACACCAAATAGCCCACTACACACATGGTACCTATCAGGATATTTGAGAGACACCCCCCTAAAGAAACCACAGAGTTAAATGATATAGTTTTGTAACAGAATTGTATTTTTACGGTTTTATTGTTTTGTTTGTTCCGTACTCTGTTTTAGCATATCTTCTGTATATGTTTTGTTTCAGTTAGTTGTTGGTTGGTTTCTAGTCTATTATGACCGTTGTCTCTTGGTCTATAAATGCCTGAGGCATTGGGTCAGTAATATACAAGAAACGTGCTTATTCATCTTCTCTTTCTCGTGCTCTATTTTCTCATCCGGTTACTGTTACAGTGTTGTTGTTGAGATTTTCTTTTGGTATCAGAGCTAACATACTCAGGGCTGTGTTATGGATCAACAATCATCCCCTTCTGCCACTTCTGGTTCTATGAACTCGTCTGTCACCTACCAGGACAGACCCGGCCCCTACATGACAACCTTCAATCAAGTTTGTTGAATTAAACTCGACATAACAAATTACTTGATGTGGAGTTCCTTAGTTCTTCCTATGATATGCAGGAACAACATGGATGGATACATTCTAGGCACTAACCCGTATCCAGAGGTCTTTCTCTTTGAAGGGAATGAACGCACGATAAACCCAAAATTTCAAGAATGGGTTACACACGATCAGATGTTGCTGGGCTGGTTATACAACAGCATGACACCCGACGTTTCCTCTCAAGTTCTTGGGTGCAAGACTTCCCAAGAACTATGGAACACTGTTAAAGATTTTTATGGGTCACAAAACCGAGCACGTGTTTCTCTATATAAGAGTGAACTTCAACGCCTTCAAAAAGGAGGCTTGAAAATGGACGAGTATCTTCGAAAGGTGAAGGAATTAACCGATAATCTCCAGATGGCTGAGTTCCCACTATCAAATGATGATTTGATCACCCAAACTCTAGCAGGGCTGGATTCCGAATACGGACCCATTGTCGTTCAGTTAGCAGAACGATCTTCTCTGTCTTGGGTCGAACTCCAGACTTCATTGATGACTTATGAAAGTGGTCCTCTTTGGGTGCTTATGGACCACCTAGTGCAAATGTAGTCACTAACAAACCAAGAAATAACACCTCCAATTTTAATCAGAATTGGAGAGAACGTGGAAGACAAGGCAGATTCAATAATCGTGGTGGTGGCAGACAAGGTGCAAGTGGCAGACAGGGTAATAGGCCCACATGTCAACTTTGTGGAAAGGTAGGCCATGTTGTGATAAATTGCTTTTATCGTTTTGATGAAAGTTTCTCTGGTGTGTCAACAGCAAACACAGAGAACAACAATAGCAAAGATGGAAATTCCTCCCAGTCAGCTTTTCTTATAACCCAGGACAATCTTGACAGTCAAGATTGGTATCTAGACAGTGGGGCTTCAAATCATGTCACAAATGATCCAACAGTGGTTGAACAAGGTAAATCAACTTCCCAAAAGACTCAACTTATTGTTGGAAATGGTGAAAAGGTCTGTATAGAAAAGATTGGAAATATTGGGATTGAAGATACTCCTCTAAAATTGAATGAGTTACTACTTGTTCCCAAGATTAGCAAGAACTTGATTAGCATATCCCAGTTATCAAATGATAATAATGTATCTGTGAATTTTGACTCCTCTGGTTGTGTAGTGAAGGACAAAGCAACGGGAAAGATTCTAATGCAAGGGGTTCTAACTGATGGACTATACAGAATAAAAGGAACTTGTGATATGAAGTGTTTCTTGACAAAGAAAGATGGAAGAAGTCAAGAGAAAGAGCTGTGGCACAGAAGACTGGGTCATCCCTCAGAACAAATTTTGAATGATGTATTCAAACATTGTAACATGCAAAAACTGATCAATAAAGAAAATTTTTTTTGTGATACATGCAAGATTGGCAAGATGCAAGCTCTTCCCTTTAAAAAATCTCAATCTAAAGCAGAAAAACCCCTTGACCTTGTACATACAGACCTTTGGGGTCCAACACCAGTACAATCCAGGTCTAGCTATAGATATTACATTAGTTTTTTGGATGATTATAGCAGATTTTTATGGATTTATCCACTGAAAAGCAAAAGAGATGCTATTCAAGTTTTTTCCCAGTTTAAGAAAACAGCAGAAAATCAGTTAGAGAGAAAGATTAAGGTGATTCAAACTGATTGTGGAACTAAATTCAAACCTTTTTCTGTTATTGCTAACAACAACAACAACAACAACAACAACATAGCCTTATCCCACTAAGTGGGGTCGGCTACATGGATCGCACGACGCCATTGAGCTCTATCAATGACCAACTCTTTAGATATCTCATTTACTAAAAGATCCCGTTCAATAATTTCTCTAAGTGTCCTTTTTGGTCTTCCTCGACCTTTTTTCATAGGGCCAGTACACCTATGTGCTATTGGTTTGATGCATTTCAAACTGCTATAAGGCTAATAAACTTTCTGCCTACCACAGCCTTACAAGGAGAAGTACCTTTCTATGTGTTATTTAAAAAAAAACAAACCTTAAGGAATTAAAAGTCTTTGGCTGCACCTGCTTTCCTTACCTGAGACCTTTCAACCAACATAAATTAAGTTTTCATTCTACCAAGTGTGTTTATCTTGGCCCTAGCATGGATAGGTTACAAATGTTTATCATCCACTAGGAGAATTTATATCTCCAGACATGTAACTTTCAATGAGTTCGATTTTCCTTTTAAAGATGGTTTCTTAAACACTAGAAGACCTCAAGAGACTAGAGAAATTGTTCATTTGGTTCCCTTGCCTACTTATTGTAATACTGATTTATCTTCCAGTACTGTGCAGGATATGGAAATAGGAGAAAATGGTTGTTCTGATGGTGGTTCAGAACAAGCAGCAAGTACTGAGGTTGTTTCAAAAGAAGAAAGCATGAAGAACCAGGACAGAATAGTCCAAGTATTCAGATAAGAAATCTCAGACCTATGTCCACTCATCCTATGATCACTAGGCTGAAAAGTGGAACTATTCAGCACAAATCTCCGTATGCAGCTTTAGCAACCTTGAACAGCAGCAACAAAGAGCCTCTTAATGCTACAAAAGCCTATAAAGTGCCTCATTGGAGAAGAGCCATGGAAGCAGAACTTGAAGCCTTGAGAAAAAATGAAACCTGGGAACTAGTTCCCTATAATGGGCAAAATACAGTAGATTGCAAGTGGGTCTGTAAAACCAAAATTGCAGCAGATGGCAGCATACAAAAGTATAAGGCAAGGCTTGTTGCCAAAGGGTTTCAACAAGACCCTGGAATTTCTGTGGGGGAGACATTCAGTCCAGTTGCTAAATTAGCAACAGTAAGGGTAATTTTGACTATTGTTGTATCTCTGAATTGGCCTATTAGGCAAATTGATATAGATAATGCTTTTTTAAATGGCAATCTTAAAGAACCAGTCTTCATGAAGCAGCCACATTGTTTTGAGGATGACAAATATCCCAAACATATATGTAGATTGAAGAAAGCCCTTTATGGGCTCAAGCAAGCCCCAAGGGCTTGGTATGACAAGTTGAGAGACACTTTATTACAGTGGGGTTTCCAACATACCAGGTGTGATCACTCTTTATTTGTTTTACACACCAAAAAGCATGTTATAATTGTTTTGGTTTATGTGGATGACACGCTTGTAACTGGTGATAATAAGGAACTTGTGGATGTTTTTGTTAAAAGGTTGAATGATGTGTTTTCTCTTAAAGATCTAGGTGATGTGCATTTATTTTTGGGAATTGAAGTCATAAGGAGTGATAAAGGAATTTTTCTCAGTCAACGAAAATATGTGGCTGATTTGTTGGAAAGGTTCAACATGAAGGACTCTTCATCCTGTCCAACTCCACTGACTCTTGGCAAGCACTCTCCTAAGGTGAAAGAAGAGCCTCTTGTTAATCCTTCTCTTTATAGAAGTTTGGTTGGTGGTCTGCAGTACTTGACAAGCACTAGACCAGACATTTCTTTTGCTGTAAATTCATTAAGTCAACATTTAAGCACTCCCACTACAGTGGATTGGATAAGAGCAAAGCGTACCTTGAGATATCTCAAAAGGGTCTGCAGATATGTGCCTACATGTTAAACCATCTATTGATCTTTCACTCACTGGTTTTTCAGATGCAGATTGGGCTACTTATGTGGTTGACAGAAGATCAGTGGGTGGATATTGTGTTTTCTTGGGTGATACTTTGGTGTCATGGTCAAGTAAAAAACAAGGGGTTATCTCAAGGTCTAGTGCTGAGGCTGAATATAGGGCTGTTGCTTCTTTGACAAGTGAAATAGTTTGGCTAAAATCTTTGCTGTGTGAGTTAAAGTGTTCTACTTCAAGAAATCCTGTATTTTGGTGTGATAATCTAAGTGCCAAAGCTATTGCAACAAACCCTGTGTTACATGCTAGGACAAAGCATGTGGAGATTGATCTTCATTTTGTGAGAGATAAGGTGTTGGCTAAAGAGATTTTTATTGGCTATGTTCCTAGTTCTGAACAACCAGCAGATGTTTTTACTAAGGCTGTGGCTAGGTCAAGATTTAATACTCTGTGCAGCAAACTCGGGTTGGCTTAAATGATATAGTTTTGTATCAGAATTGTATTTTTATGGTTTTATTGTTTTGTTTGTTCCGTACTCTGTTTTAGCGTCTCTTCTGTATATGTTTTGTTTCAGTTAGTTGTTGGTGGGTTTCTAGTCTGTTATGACCTTGTCTCTTGGTCTATAAATGCCTAAGGCATTGGGTCAGTAATATACAAGAAACGTGCTTATTCATCTTCTCTTTCTCGTGCTCTGTTTTCTCGTCCGATTACTGTTACAGGGTTGTTGTTGAGATTTTCTCTCACTGGCAGAAACCCAAAGGGACGCTACAGAACAAATTCTGTCCTAAAGCAAATGAAAAGGAAAAAATCGGTTCTTAAAGACTCAAGCATTTATTTCCACCCAAAGAAACCACAAAACAGCAAACATGGCAGCAGTCCACAAAGCCTTGTTCTTCGTTCTCCCACCGAAGCCTCTAAAATTATGGGAACGAAAAAATGAGCAAGCCAAGCTCTCCTCAAAGAGACCAAACAACCTATTCCAAATTAACCAAGCCACCTCACAATGCAGAAACAGATGGCTATTGGACTACAGAAAGTTTATGAGTAGGAGACTAAAACAAGAAAGAGAAACTCTCGAATGTATATTCCACTCTGAAACACTCGAACACTAGTGTTTATAACAACAGATGCCAAACCCAAAACTACACCGTTTCAATAAAGGTAACAGCAACAAAACAAAACAAAGACGACACCTACAAAACGACACCGTATTACGAATAACCAAACAAAACAATACTAAAAGCTAATATTTAAGTGTCTCCCTCAAACTAGGAGGGTTTTCAACCAATCCAAGTTTGTCACAGAGAAAACCAAATCTGGAACCAGCAATAGGCTTTGTGAACAAATCAGCTGGCTGATCCGAACTAGGAACATAACCAATAGCAACCTCTCGTCCCAGCACCTTATCTCTAACAAAGTGAAGATCAATTTCTACATGCTTTGTTCTAGCATGCAGAACTAGATTTGTAGCAATAGCCTTTGCACTTAAGTTGTCGCACCACAACATAGGAATTCCTGAAATAGAACACCCCAACTCCTTCAAGAGAGACTTTAACCATACCACTTCACTAGTTAATGAAGCTACAGCCCTGTACTCAGCTTCAGCACTCGACCTTGAAACCACTCCTTGTTTTTTACTTGACCAAGACACCAATGAATCTCCCAAGAAGACACAATAGCCACCTACTGACCTTCTATCTGTCACATCAGTGGCCCAATCAGCGTCTGAAAAACCAACAAGAGAAAAAACAAGAGATGGCTTGAGCTATCATACTCAAACCCATTTCCACAACATGGCGATGCTTCTTCTCCACTCTACCATTTTGCACAGAAGTATAAGGGCATGAATGCCTCATGATAATTCCACTTTGCTGTACAATATCCAAAAATGGCTTAAATTTTGATCCTCCATCACTTTGTACAATTTTTATTTTTCTTTCAAATTGGTTCTCCATCATTTTCTTAAACTGTGTAAAAGCTTGAATAGCTTCACCTTTTGTTTTAAGGGGAAAAAGCCACAGAAACCTACTGTGGTCATCAAGAAAAGAAATGTAATATCTGTGTCCTGAGCTAGATTGCACTGGAGCAGGGCCCCAAAGATCTATATGAACAAGGTCTAAAGGCTGGTCAGCTCTTGTTTTAGATCTTTTAAAAGGAAGAGAATGCATTTTTCCCAATTTGCAAGCATCACAAAAGAAATGTTACTTTATTGCTGAATTTTTCTAGATTACATTCTTTCAGTACATCATTCAAGATCTTTTCAGATGGGTGGCCTAGTCTTCTATGCCACAATTCTATTTCTGAACATTTTTCATCCCTTGAGGTCAGAAAACAGCCAGCCTTTTGTGCTCCTTTGACCTTGTACAGCCCCTCAGATTGCATTCCTTGTATCAGTATCTTTTCTGTTGTTTTGTCCTTCACCACACAACCACAAGAATCAAACACAACAGACACATTATTGTCAAATGATAACTGAGACACACTGATCAGATTTTTCCTAATCTTTGGGACCAACAAAAGCTTATTTAATTCAAGAGAAGTGTTCTAAATTCTAGATTCTCCAACCTTTTCAATATTTACTTTATCTCCATTTCCAACAACAAGGTACTTTTCACAGGGAGGGATTATACCTTTTTCAACAACAGCACGTTCATTGGTGACGTGGTTTGATGCACCACTAGCTAAGTACCAATCTTGGTTATCAAGATTGTCTTGAGTAATGAGATAGGCAGAATGTGATGAATTAGAATCCTTACCAGCCTCTGAATTGCCACCTGACACACCAGAAAAGCTGTGATCAAACCTATAGAAACAACTTACAACTGTATGGTCTACCTTTCCACATAATTGACAAGTAGGTTTATTTTGTCTTCCACCACTTCTGCCTCCACGATTTTGTCTTCCTCTCCCACGTGTTGTTTGTCCCCTCCAATTCTGATTGGAATTGGTTGAGTTCTTTTTAGTTATCACAACATTAGCACTTGGGGAACTATATTGACCTGATGCAGACCATTGTTCCAATCGGCTTTCGAATGTAATTAGAGAAGTCTGAAGTTCAACCCACGTAAGTCCTGTTCTGTCAGCGAGTTGGACTACAATTGGTCCATATTCGGAGTCAAGGCCTGAGAGAGTCTGAATGACAAGATCATCATTGGATAGGGGAAATCCTGCCATCTGAAGGTTATCTGCCAATTCTTTAACCTTTCGAAGATATTCATCCATCTTCGTTCCTCCCTTTCTTAAAAGTTGCAATTCACTTTTGTACAACGTGATACGTGAACGCGCCTGAGAACCAGAGAACTCCTTAATAGCGTTCCACAATTCTTGTGATGACTTGCATCCAAGAACTTGAGAGATGAGTTCCAGTGTCATACTATTGTAAAGCCAGCCCAAAAGCAACTGATCAAGAGCAACCCACTCTTAAAATTTTGGGTTAATCTTGTGTTCATTCCCTTTGAAGACGAACAGCTCTGGAAACGGGTTGGTTCCAAGTATAAACCCGTCAAGTTGGTTTCCACGAATCATAGGAAGAACTAGTGAAATCCACATAAGGTAGTTCGTTCGGTCAAGCTTAACAGAGCAAGCCTGATTGAGAGTCGTCGTGAGGGGAATCATCTTGTTCTGGTACGTGACTGAAGAAACTTGTTCAGTCGCAGCGTTTGCGGAGCCTGTGGTCGACGACGAGTTGGTTTGCGAAGCCATTTCAAGAAACAGGATCTTTCGCGCTCTGATACCAACATAAAGTTTACGAGTAGGAGACTGAAACAGGAAAGAGAAACTCTCGAATGTATATTCCACTCTGAAACACTCGAACACGAGTGTTTATAACAACATATGCCAAACCCAAAACTACACCGTTTCAGTAAAGGTAACAGCAACAAAACAAAACATAGACGACACCTACAAAACGACACCGTATTACGAATAACCAAACAAAACAATACTAAAAGCTAATATTTAACTAGACTCCAATTTTCTAAAACACATCACACAAACATTAGGGTATAAGACCTTATGAGGCTGCCTAGTTTGAATTAGATCATTCATATTAATTTTGTCGAGTACCCTATCCAAACAATTAGTGGTACCTTTACCTTCCACAAACAAACTTCAGAGGAATGAGGACTTGTGGGCTTCATACCAGATATCATAATGCTACTAGGATAGAACAATTTGGGCTACACAACCCTAGGCCCAATTTTTTTTCTCAAATCCCTAATAAAATCCTAGTTACCCCAATTACCCAATTACACCCTAATTCCCAAATAATAATTACAATGTCACATAAAGTATATAAGTATTCCATCTTATCTGCTGCATTACCCTTCTACTGAGAAAGCCTTAATTTAGACTGAAATATTCAATCAGATTAAAAAAAAATTATATTGCAAGATAAATGGCTACTTTATACCTTGATGTCCTTAAGGGATATAAAAGAAATCTCTACAAAGATTTTCAATGACTACCTTTGATAAAGATCTTATGTCTCTTACTATTTCTGACAAAGTATAAGAATTAAAAATAGCTGGGTTGCTCTGTAGCTTTCTTAAGATGTTGTGGAACATTGTAGTAGGTATTCAAAAGAGTCTCTCTCTAATTTCAGCTCAATTTAAAGGAAGACAGAGTAATTTCCCCAAAAAAAATTTGAAATATTTGATAAATTGTTATAGACAACATTTAAATCTACAAGTCTTAGTACATCACTCCCTTTTTATTTTATGGTGGCTCCGCGAATTGCTTCTATGATCCATCCATTGAACCTGACCAAACCTATCAACAATCAATATAACACAAACACTACCCATGCTCAGCCTTGAATATGACAACTTTAGGGATAGAATCATCATTCTAGCACCTAAGCACGCGATGGTTAATATAAAAGAGTGCCCTTGGTCAGATGTTGGGAGAAATTGGAAAGCATTAGTACATCAATGTTTTCTTTCCACTTGTTTTATTGTCCCTGACCTTTGAGTTCATTCACTGCTATTTTCTTACTATTCTCCAAAAGAATTTCTCCTTTCGTCAAATTAAAGAAACTAAAAATTTTAACAAGAAATAACACTTACATGAAGATAGATCACTAAGATTTGAAGGTACTTACATTTACAAGGAACATAAATAAATCATCTGGATACACCGATCCAACTGTCAGAAAGCAATGCTGCACCTCATTATATGTCTGTCATACACATTAAAATAGAATAATTTTTTTAACTTGATAGGATAAGAATATATTTGAAGAGAAAAACTGGTACAAAGTCAGCACATAAGACACCATCCTAGAAGACCCACAAAACCATAAAACAATGCGAGAAAAAAAAATTAATATATATATATATATATCATCTCAAAAGGGCTCTCCAATAACTTTGCCTAGTCCAAAAACTTCCCCATAAAGAATCAATGTGCTTTAACCCACATTGAAGCCAAGAGCAACAAGACAATTTTGCCTATTCCTTCTATTGGAACTGGAATCCAAAGCAAAGGAATATTAACTCAGAAATCTAAGCGATGATAAACAAAATTTAACCATAACCCAAAGAAACTAAAAAGACAGATCCCACAAAATTCAAATAGATTTAAATATTAGAATGGGAATAAAATGGATGAAGGTGGAATTTAACAAGAGCAACTAAAGTTACACTATGCAAATTATTCCAACAAATGAAATGGATAGCATACCTTCAGTCCCACAGAGAAATGTGATTGTTCCTTGCTATCATCATTGATACAAACCACCAGTAGAAGTGTTGACAGAATAAGGGTTAGGTCCTGCAGACCAGCACCAATGGGTTAATTTTAATGGCTTAATTAGATGTGCAGAGAGATATCTTAGGAAGATACTTCATCCTCCTCTTTTGTATTTTTTTTATCAAAAAAGAAATATTATTAATGAAGAGAAAGAAGCAAAGAAAAAAGAGAACAAAAATACAAAAGGAGGACTATTTATCCTCCTAGAAAAAATAAAAAGCACAAAAACAACCCCAAAGCCCAAAAACAAGACTAATACATCAAAGCCCTCCAATCTCTAAAAGCATATTCGAAGGACACCCCCTTAAAAAAATCATTAGCCAAAACCCAAACAGTGGCAATGTAGCAAATTCTATCCCAAAGCATATAAGGAGGAAGGGCCTGCTACTTAAAGACTCTAGCATTTCTTTCCATCCAAAGACACCACACAATAGCAAACAAAGTCACCTTCCACAAAGCCTTATTCTGCTTCCTGGACCTGAAACCCATAAAGTTAGTGGTTAAGAAAGAACCAAGGTCAATCGGGCAAACCCAACACTCCTCAAAGAGATTAAATAACTTATTACCAATATCCCAAGCCACCTGACAATGCAAAAATAAATGACTATTTGATTCAAAGTTCCTCAAACACAACGAGCAAATGGTAGGAGATAAAGTCATAGAAGGCCACCTTTGAAGGCACTTTCACTTTCCAAAATTATTTTTTCAAATGTAACGAACCATGTGGGCTGTTAATGAAGAAATTAAAAAAGAAGCACAAGAATAAGAGCCTGAGGAATCCAAGTTCCACAACCTCCTATCTGGGAAAGAAGAGATGCGAAACGGGTCCAAAATGTCCAGCAACAAGGTAAACTTGTGCACAAGTCTTTCGCGCACAACCTTTCCGTGATGCTAAGCATCCTTGATCCTATTCGCCTTTCTCCTTTTCCTGATAGGAGAATGTGGAAGCTCGATTCCTCAGGCTCTTATACTTGTGCTTCCTTTCTCAATTATCTCGCCCGTAACCCTATTGCCTCACCCCATTTTAAAAAATCTTATTGGAAAGTTAAGGCACCTTCAAAGGTTAAAGCTTTTTTGTGGCTTGCAGTGCTCAATAGAATTAATACAAACGATCTGTGTCAAATCAGAAGGCCACTTAAGGCTTTATCCCCGGACGTTTGCATTCTGTGCTTCAGACATTCAGAGACAAGTAATCATTTGTTCCTGCACTGCGACGTGGCTTACAGTATTTGGAATAGGTTATTTGATCTCTTTGACGAGAGTTGGGTTTGCCCAAAGGACCTTGGCGCTTTCCTTGCGACCAAATTTACTGGTTTTGGCCATAGGAAGGACAACATAACTCTTTGGAATACAGCTTTGTTCGCAACTGTGTGGTGCATATGGCTAGAAAGAAATGCCAGAGTCTTTAATGATCGGTGTATGCCTACTCAGATGTTGTGGGATCGAATTTGTTACGCGGCCTCACTGTGGGTTTCAGCCAATGGGCTGTTCAAGGGGATGCCTATATATGATGTTTATAGGGACTGGAGGGAGTTATTGTATTAATACATTGTTAGGGGCTATGTGGGGTGTCTTTGATGTTTGTTAGTTTACTTTTTGTTCGTGTTTTTTCTTAGGAGGATCCCTTGTCCTCCACCTATTGTAACCATTCCCTTTGTACCTCTCTTTTCTCCTTAATAATATTTCTTTTTCTATCAAAAAAAAAGAAAATTCCAGGAAAAAAGACCCCCTTGAGAACAAAAAAAGTCAACAAAGGAGGCTTCATGAAAGAAGACAAAGAGTAAAGACGAGGGAACCTTTCCAAGAAAGGAGAATGACCAATCTAACAATCCTCTCAGAAGCGAAAGCAGGACCCATCTCCAACACAGAGAGACAGCAAAGGAGAAAAAGAATGATATACCTGAGAAATCACCTTCCAAGGACTTGAATGTGTAGCGACACCCCTGGAATTTGCATCCCAATTATTCCGATATAAGCAAAACTTGCCTTTAATCACCTTATGCCAGAGGGAGTTAGGCTCCAAAGGGAAACACCACAACCACTAAGCCAAAAGAAAGGTGTTTTTAGATATCAAATTACCAAGATCCAAACCCCCATCTTCCTTCAATCTACAGCATATCTCCCAACTAACCAGATGGTCCCTTTTTCTCTCCCCTCCATCTGACCATAAAAAGTCCCTCAATCTTCTCAATCCTATTCGCCACCCCAACCAAAATCTTAAGGACAAGAAGATTCTCCCTCCCAAAGAGAAATAAGCCCCTTTCCAACTATCAAGCTTTCTAGTAATTCTTTGAATCATGGGTTCCCAAAAAGACTCCACTCGAGAGTTACCACTTAAGGGAACACCTAGATAGGTAAGAGGCCAACAGAGTATTACAACCAGCTAACACAACTAATTCACACAAGGAATTGTCCTGGACATTAATCCTAGCTAGACCACTCTTACCTAAATTGATACTAAGACCTGACACCAACTCAAAAACCAAAAGGATTTCATCACATGAGTGAAATTCTGTCTATCATCAAGCAAGAAGAGGATATTATCATCAGCAAACTGCAAATGGGACACATGACACCTATCTAACCCAACCAACAAACAACGACAAACCCCCCACAAGCGTAAAAAGAAAAGGAGACAAAGGGTCACCCTACCTTAATCCACGTTGCCCCTAAACCACTATTTGGGTTGGCCATTAACAATGACTGAAAAACCCACTAAAGAAAGACAACCCCTAACACAACATCTCCACCTATCACTAAACCCTTTTCGACATAAAACCTTGTCCAGAAAACCCCAATTAACCATGTCATTATCCTTTTCAAAGTTCAACTTGAAAACAAGGCCCTGAAGCTTTCTGCGATTAAGATCCTCAGCTAACTCATTAGCAACCAAACTAGCATTAAGGAGTTGACGCTCAGCAATTAAAGCACTTTGGTTCTTAGAGATAGTATCCCCTAACACCTCACTCAATCTCACAAAGAGCACTTTGGCAATGATTTTATAAATGATAGTGATCAAACTAATAGGCCTAAAGTCTCTCACCTTAATTGACCTATCCTTTTCAGGAACGAAAACAATGAAGGTAGAATTCATACTAGTGGGAATACGACCATTGAGATAGAATTCTTCAAACACTTTTATCAAGTCTTCTTTCAAAATTGGCCAACAAGCTTGGAAAAAGGCCATATTAAACCCATCAGACCCAGGAGCCTTTTCTTTCTCCATCCTCCAAATGGCGCCCTCGACTTCTTCCACCTCAAACGGCCTTTCTAACCAACCACCCTTAGAACTTTCAAGAGGCAACCAATCCAAGCCCTCAATAAACGGCCTCTCAAGCAACTCCTCCTTAAAAGGCCCCTTAAAAAAATTAGCCACCTCCTCCGAAATCACATCATTGGCCTTAACAACACTACCTCCCTCCACCTCTAACTCTTTCAACAAATTCCTACGCCCCTTCCCGTTAACAACCTTATGGAAAAAATTAGAATTGACATCTCCCTCCCTAGCCCATTGATCCTTGCTCTTCTGACGCCAGCTAATCTCTTCTTTCTTGCTAATATCATCCAAGGCATTTCTAAGAGTCACCTTGCAAGCAACAAGGATTTCCTCTAATGACTCTCTAATTTTTCTAAAGTTTCCAACTCCTTGAGGACTTATTTGCGCGCTCTAATATCTCCAAAAACTTCCAGATTCCAAACTTTCAACTACTCCTTTACATACTTCAACTTCTTCATAAATTTATAACCCTCCCACCTAGAAACTGAACACTCAGACCACCATCTCTCCACATTGCTCAAAAATGAATGGTGGAGCAACCACATGTTCTCAAACCTAAAGGGGGTAGGACCCCAATTAACCTTGCTAGATTCTAAGATAATGGCAAGATGATTAGACACCAACCGAGAACCCACCTCCTGAACAAGATCCGGGAAAAAGTCCTCCGATTCAAGAGTAACCAAAAAACTATCTAGACGAGAAGAAAAAGTCCTGCCCCTATTAACAGACCAAGTGAATTAAGCATTCGAAAGAGGAAGATCTTTTGTAGAATTATCATATTTAATGCTTGATTTTGTAAGAGGATTTTCCTCCTTATTTTTCTCCTTGTTTTCTTCCTTAAATTAACCTTAATTTACTCCTTTATTTGCGTTAGCTAAGCCAATATAAATCCTAGCTTCTCCTTGTATCAGTGAGATTTTTAGTATCAATATAATTCTACATGGAAATTATACAAGGTATCAGAGCGATAAATTTTCATTCATCCTATTCTCCCTCTTCGCACAATTCTCTTTTTGACTCATGGTCACAGGAGTTAGCCTCAGAACCTCATCGCCATCATATCCCTACCGACCGGAGCTTCACCGGCCATTACACGCGCCACCACACGCCACCATCATCTCTGTTGCGTCTTCCAGGTGTTGGAGGGTAAGAGCGCGTGGCTTTGTCGCTGGCCACCAGACCTTGACAGACTTGGTCGTCGACCACTGTAGAGAACCTGTCCTTCTTTTCATCATTGGGACATCTGTTCGTGGTGTTGTTCTTCTCATCTTCTTCTTGCCTGTGCGTGCATCGTCATCATCTCTGTTGTCCTCTGTTTCTCTATTTTTTTTTTTGTGCAGATATGGTGAAGTATGGTATAGCTTTTGATGTCTCTCACTCCCAAAATTCCACTGTCTCAAATCCTAGTGGAATATCAGATGGCAACCAAACTATCATCACTGGACACAAACTCAATGGAAACAATTATCTCCATTGGTCTCAATTAGTGATGATGTTCACATGTGGTAAAGGTAAAGGTGACTACCTATCAGAAACTGCTGCTCCTCCAAAGGCAGATGATCCCAAATACAGAACCTGGAAGATGAAAAATAGTATGGTAATGTCATGGTTGATCAACTCCATGACTAATGAAATTGGAGAGAACTTTCTTCTCTATACGACGGCGAAAGAAATCTAGGAAGCAGCCCAAGAAACGTTCTCAAATCGAGAGAACACATCAGAGTTGTTCGAAGTTGAAGCTATCTTGCATGACCTGTGACAAGGTGAGTCAACTGTAACTCAGTATTTCAATTCTCTCACTCATTACTGGCAGCAGGTGGACATGCTTGAAGAGGACACATGGAAGTGTCATGAAGATGGACTCAGTTATAAACAAATCATTGAAAAGAAGAGAGTGTACAAATTTCTCTTTGGGCTCAATAAAGACCTCAACGGAGTTCGTGGGAAAATTCAAAGGATGAGACCACAACTCAACCTTCGAGAGGCATTTTCTGAGGCCCAAAGAGAAGAAAGTAAAAACAAATTTATGTTGGGAGCCCCTACCATCACATCCCAGATAGAAATCAGAGCCTGGTCACCGTTGTCACCGTTGTTGCAAGCGAGAATAGACGTCCATATTGTCACCGTTGTTGCAAGCCTGGTCACAATAAGGACACATGCTAGAAAATCCATGGAAAACCTAAAAATTAGAAGCCCACACGCACATAGAATAGAGGCAATGATGCAGTCAAAGAAGAGAAGTCAGCTCAACTAAATTCCAATCTTTTCAATAAGGAACAATGGGAGGCTTTGAAACAACTAATCAAACATTCACACACTCACTCTCTCTCTTAGTTGTCTCTGGAATCACCTTTAAGGGGTTCCTACTCCTCTACACCGTCAATAGTGGCCCAATCTCCCTAGGATTCATCCGATATTTCAACTCTCCACAGCTTTCACCTTGGCTCATCGTCTCCGACATTTCCTTGTCGATCGGAGCATCTCCGACCATCTCTCTCAGCTGTGCCTCTAGAATCACCTAGTTTTTCAACTCTTTACAACTTCAATTATATCTCAATCTTCCACGATTCTTCTCAGCAAAATCAACTCCAAGCTAAATTGTATAACAATCCAGCTTGAGGGGGGATGTAGAATTATTATATTTAATGCTTGATTGATTTGTAAGAGGATTTTCCCATTATATTTAATGCTTGATTGATTTGTAAGAGGATTTTCCTCCTTATTTTTCTCCTTATTTTCTTCCTTAAATTAACCTTAATTTACTCTTCTATTTGCGTTAACTAGGCCTATATAAATCCTAGCTTCTCCTTGTATCAGTGAGATTTTTAGTATGAATAAAATTCTATATGGAAATTCTACATCTTTTAACCCACAATTCCTAATAAAAAGGTCGAAACCTCTCATACTAGCATTAAGTCTCGACCCTCCTAATCCCTCATTAGGAAAGCGCATTAAAATCACCCCTTACACACCAATGAGGACTACACAGCCCATGAACAAAAGACAACTTTTCCCAAAGAGATCCCCACATAGAAGGGATCGTCGGACCATAAATGTTAGTAACCCACCAACAACCTCCCCCTCTAATCTCCAGTAATACCGAAAGGGAAAAGGACCACACTAAGACATCAACTTTTGAGGCAATTCTAGTGTCCCAAATCACCAAAAGGCCACCAAACGTTCCCGACGAAGGCAGACACTCCCACATTTTGAACCTATTATCCCAAACACTACGAACAAGAAACCTATCCATCTCACCTAATTTAGTCTCCTGAATCAAAACAATGTCGGGATCAACCCGGCTAATAACCTCTTTCACTTTAGATCTTTTGGTCGGGTTACCAAGGCCATTAACATTCCAGCTCATGATCTTCATAAAAACACAAATTTTCCCTTCCCTTTCTTGGGATTACCATAATTTATTGAAGAGGAAAGCCTTTCCAATTCACTCTCAACTTTCTTCTTTTTCCTCTCGCAAGTCCTAGGGGTTACTTGCACTCTAATGTCTTTTCCAAACTAATCTCTCAAATGGAAATTAAGACACTCAAGCAAAGCTTGGGGGTCTCGATTGTCCCTCTCCCCCCCTCCCAAAAATCGACTTAAGTGGATATAACCACCCTCAGGCTCCTTGACTCCCTTTTCACCATAATATGATTTAGATGTGTCCAGTAAAGGAAGGATACCACCCCGAACAGAGTCGCTACACATATCAATCCCTGCAAAACAATCACTAAGCGCACCAAGATTAACAAGATTAGGATGAAAAGCCTGGGAAGGGTCAATGCAGTTTTGAGTAGGAGACAAAATAGACTAAGGTGCCCCTGGTTCTCTAACATTACTCAAAGAACCAATATTGATCTGCTCCAAGCCCAGCTGACCTTCCACAACCTCATCAACCTATTTTGCATAAATAGTTGAGCAACACCTTCAATAGCATCATCCTCCTCTCTCCAAATATGCATTTTATTGTTCTGTGGTCCTCCTCAATATGTTCAATGAGAAGCCCTTCATTGTTATCAAAGTTAGACAAAAAATCTTCATCAGAACTCTCTTCATTTGATCCATCAGAATCAGACTCCTACTCATTTGAGACCATTAAAGGCTCTTTTCCTTTTGACCCATGCTCATCCCCTATTTTCGAAATCCACTCCAAGCCACAGTCGATCCTAGCACTGCCTTTGGATTTATTAAAAAAGCCAATTTTCGGGCCACATAAATTCTGTCGAGACACCTTAGGCCTGCATTTAACATCTCCGTCTGACCGACGACAGCTGAGGGCGTCAGTGATGAGCCGCCCCACCTGACAGACTGACGGCCGTTTTGTCTCAACCCCCCGGCCTCGGCCACAACAATGGCCTAGGCAGTCAAATGCAGTGGAGAAAGCCCAATACTAGAATCACAATCTAGAGAAGAGAGGGTCCAGGTTAGGTAATGCCTAAATCCATAACCCAACCCATGCTAGACCTGGGCCGGGTTTCTCATCCTCTTCTTCATGGCCTGTTTAGATTGGCCGAGAAAATTTGTTTGATTGAGAGTGGGCCTTCCCCCCTTCCTGCTTGTACCAACATCTTCATTGGATCCTCACACTAAGGCCCAAAACACCCTTCTTTTACTTCTGACTTAACCACCACCCTTAAAATCCTCCAGAATAGTAATCCAGTGGCTTCTCCCTTGAGTCCCTCCCCGTCATCATGACCCTTACTAACAGCCATTAAATTGTTCGTCGCAAATGAATTTGAAGAGTCGCCTAGAGAGACTCTTCCAACTCCGGTCCCAAACACACCTCCAACACCACCGTGACGAACGCCGTTAGCACCTATAGATTCCTTGCTTCTCAATACATCAGCAAAAGATCTACTGCCAAAAAATCTAGGACCCGAGGCTACTAATGCGAGCCCCCCTTGGCTTTCTTGGCTTCTCCACCTTCTGAAATCAATAGAGCTTCGAAAGTTCTCCCAAAAGAACTCCATCCCTTACCTTTATCTCCCTTTGGAATCTTAACAGAGACATGCCTATCTCTTTGAAAAAATTATGTAATAGTGAGGAACTCACCCCTGGCATTCATTCCCACCTCAGCAAGAAAGAATTTATCCTTCTCCCGAAATCTCTTCACCTCTGATCTATTCCACCTGCCTTCTCCCAAAGCATGGACAATGGAAGAAAGCCATCGAGCAGATTGCCACCCCAAGAAGATGGAAAACAGAAATCCTCTTCCAATCTCAGTGATGGTGCACTTAAAAAATTCTCCTGACTGCTCCACCACCAGATCAAAAGTTTTTGCTTCAATTGCTAGCCGACGAATCCCCATACTAAATACTAAACAGGGGTCTGGAGAACACAGTTAACTGAATAATAACACAAACAAAAAAAATCTCACGTCAACACAAACAGCAACTCAGAACACAGCTCCACAAAGGCCATTTCTCTAAAACCAAAAAGCATATTGTCTCTTGTATTTTTCCTTCCTTCATGATAAATTTTCTGTTTCTATCAAAGGAAAGGAACATGCCCCCAATTCCTATTCATAGAGACTCACTTAAAAAAACCATGATCAGAATACCACCTTTCCCATATGAAAATAATAATAATTTCTTAATTAATTATTGCAGCATAATATAAAAAGCAGCTACTAATGGGAAAAGAAGCTTATAATACTAGCAACATTCACGGGGAGTTCAAAATATGGTCAATGAAGAGAAGAATTCAACAGAAATAGTTCAGTCCAAAAGGTGTTCCCAGAAAAAAAAAAAAGGTTTTTTCAAATCAAGCTTTGCTCTGATCTATTTAGTGTTCGCTGTGAGTGTTATACCCACTTCTGTAATATTCACAACTGCCAATGTTTGTTTACACTTTAATATCATTAACATATTTTTTTTGATAGAAAAAGAAATGTTATTACTGAGAAGAGAGAGATACAAAAGGAAAAGAAATAATACACAGCATTGGGAGGACAAGAAATCCTCCTACGAGAAGACTAAAAAGGGGAAAAAAAAAAACTAAAAACAGAAGACACCCCACAAAGTCCCTTAAAAGTTTAGTGTAACAAAGCCCTCCAATCCCTATAAATATCAGATAGAGGCATCCCCTTAAACAACTCATTGGCCAAAACCCACAAAGAAGCCACATGACAGATGCGATCCCACATCAAGTGAGGGGATAATATCATTAACATATTTATCCTGTCACAAGAATGTGAGTGATGGAACAAATATAATGCTTTATATGTGAACTGCTTCCTGTCCCCCAAGAATTTTAAAAAATAAAAAATCTGTTTTCCATCCTAATATAACGAACATATGTTTCAGAAGACTACCACATTACTCAATAGAACAACAAGAAGCATTTATCCAAAAATCAATTACCAGACTCAATGTCATAAAATACATAAAAGTGTGAATACATATCAATATGCATGCAATAGAATTAAGGAAAAACAGCTGTATTTTCAGCATTTGAAAGAGATAGAAAGCAAATCAAAGTGAATAATAAAAGTTATACGAGTCATTCACATCACAAGGAAGCATGCCACAATAAGGAAATTTTTAAAAAGAAAAAATTATCATTTGCACATATATTTCTCTAATAAATATGTAAAATTCTATCCAAAAAGCTTTTTATCCAATGACCAAAAAAAATAATACCAGGTAATAAGTCGGTACAACAAAAAGACAAATGAGAACTTTAGAACAACAATATGTGCATAATAACAGTATGAATGAAAAATAATGAATACTGATTAGAGAAACAAAAAGTAATGCGGCCATACTCCCTATCATTCAAATGATATTGAAACAAATTACAAAAAAAAAATGAAGTTAAAAAATCCAGGGGAACTAAAATTGGGGACGAAGATACTTAGCCACCAGAAATGTTCAAAAAAGAAAATCATAGCATGCATCACCTCAAAATCAATCATAGGAGGGCCACTTTCTGAGAGAAGAGATGCATTTAAGAGACTATGGAGACTGCATGTTGCCAGAAAAGCAATATCTTGATCCTTTTTGTATCTGAAAGCATGAAAGAGGAAAAGAATCTACACTTAAATCATTGTTGATATTTTGGATAATTGTTATACACCTGTCTCATATGAGAATGCTTTTACTCATGCAAGGAGATAACCATTTAATTAATATACACAATGCATTAAATCACTAATATCTGTAGAGTATGTAGTTTGAAATAGTCTGCACATCAATCTTACAACTCCAATATAGTAGGAACAAGCCTTGGTAAAGCTGCCTTTAGTTGTGTTCGTGTTATAAGACCCACCATCTGACCCAGTGCTTCCACAGATGCTACACGAACCTAAATGAAATAAGCACAAAGAGAGAGAGAGAGAGAAAGTGTAATACAATACGACAAATAGATAATGCAGATTTATTTTTGAAGAAAAAGATTTTATTGATGAAAAGAGATTATTCAAGAAGCTACAAACACAGGAAGAAGTGTCCTCCTCAAACAACAGGAAACAAAAGAAAACTACTTAGGCTCCTTGACAATGAGAGCCTTTCAGTCCCTGGGAAGATCTATGAGGCATCCCCCCCCCCCCAAAAAAAAAAAACAAAAAACAAACCATTTGCTGAAACCCACATGGAGGACATAAAAATAATCCTCGCTCAAAGGTGTGGTGGAAGGAATCTCTGGTTAAAAGCTCTAGCATTCCATTCTAATCAGATGCACCACAAACTAGCAAGAACTACACACTACCAAAGGGCTCTATGCCCTTTATGTCCCCAAAACCAATAAACCTGATGACTAGGAAACCCCACAGGTCAGGTAGGAAAACTCAACTCTCATCAAAGAGACCAAACAGCTTATTCCAAATATGTCAACCAATTCAAAATACAAGGAAGGATGGTTGCTTGTCTCATAATTTTTGTAGCACATCATACATCCAATGATAAAGCCTTGTTAGACCTCCAAGTCATTCATTTTTAATTCTATTAAGTAGCACTACCCAAATAAAATCCTTTACTTAGCCCCCCGCACCCAAAAAAAAAAAAAACTTAGACAGTCGAAAGTACTGAGTATTTGGGATATGAATCAGAAACTTAAAGGAGAAGTGAGTATCCAAACCCAAAGAATCCAAGTTCCATATCCTTCTATCAGGCAACAAATAAACATGAAATGGAATTTCCAGCATTAAAACAAGTTTGTAAACAAGTCTTTCATCAAGATTTCTAGAATAAGAGATTGGAGCATTAAGCAAAGCAGATAACAGGTAGGAGACATAGAAAAAGTTCAACAAAAGACGAGTCATCAATCCAATGATTCTCTCGAAATAAAAAATGAGTTCCATCTCCACCACCAAAATGAAAGTAAAAACTTTAGTAAAAAGAAATAGAGTACTTTCTGAATGATAATTCAAATGAAGGAGAGTACAATAATCTATAGAGAAGCTTAGCAACATGTCTGCCAATGATTCTCAAAAATAAGGGAGACAAACATCTATAATTAAGGAAGTAAAATAGGAAAAAAATCAAGGGGGAAAAAGGAAATAAAGGCCACAATCCCATAATAATAGCAAACAGAAAAAGGAAAGAAATACTAGCAAGAAAAGGAAACAATAGAAGAGGAAATAAACATAAAAGGGGAAAGAATAATCACAGCAATAACACCCAAATCACAGCATAATCACATGGAATATCTTCAAATCTTCAACAGAAAGCATTCAGGACATACCTGAGATGAACTTCCAAGAGCTTACTAAAGTAGCACCAAACCCAGGATTAACATCCCAACCATTTTGCTGAACACCATATTTTCCCCTAATCAACCTATGCCATATAGAAGTGGACTCTAGGGGGAACCACCATAGCAATCTAACGATTAATGAAATGTTCTAAGACACCAAATTACCAAGACCCACCCCCACCTTCCTCCTTGGACCTACGACCGCATTCTTGAATAAAGAAAGGTGATATAAATGGATAATAAACAAGGAGGCTTGAATTAAAGTAACCGTCCCACCAAGCAAGAAATAAGCCCCTTTTCCAACTATCAAGTCTTTTTGAAACCTTCTCCACAACAAAATCCTAAAATGACTCAGCCCACAGGTTGCCCCTTAAAGGAATACCTAGAGAAATTAGGGGCCACTGCAGATCCCCACAACCAGCCATGTTAACAAACCCCCCTACTAAACTATCTTGGGCATTAATCTCAGCCAACCCACACTGATAGAGATGAGGCCTTAAATGGCAACGAGGGCCCCTTAGTGGACCAAGGGAATGGGCCCAAGGTCTGGAGAGTGTATGAAAGGAAAAAGAGAGGGGCAAGGGCAGAGATGTAATTGAGTGCATGTTTCTGTTAGTGGGGACGCGTTATGTAGCAGGGGGGTGTGTGTGTGCTAGGGAGGAAAAAGGTTTGTCAGTTGTAGTGGGAGGAACACCTTGGGTGTCAAGGGTTCACCAGGAGCAGCAGCTCTGGAAGGGGGTTTATTGCTTGTAATCCCTCCTTTTATCTTAATCTGAGTAATTTCATTTCTGAGTCTCTAACAAATTGGTCCAACCTGCCGGATCGATGCCGCCGAAACCAACCGATAAGGGTGATGCCATGGAAGCACGGATGACCATCGTGGAGACAATGGTTCCACGGGTGGAGGGTCTAGAAAATGCAATGAATGAATTCCGGGTAGCTATGATGGAAATGCAACAATCTCAATCGATGCAGAGAACAATGATGGAAAAACTTCAACAAACTCAAGAAGGATTGCATCAATCATTCTTGAAAGAGTTTAGCAAGTTGGGAGGAAAGAGAGTGGAAGAGGAAGGCACTATACCTGTGGATGGCTCTTCAGCATCGTCTGAGAGGCAAGTCAGAGGGGTTGCGAGACCTCCAGCAACAGGAATCGTGCAAGATGGGTTGGATGAGTATCGGATGTCAGTCAAGAAGGTGGAGCTTCCTGGGTTTCAGGGAACGGATCCTATGGGCTGGATTCAAAGAGCTGAGGCATATTTTGAAGTCCAAAACACTCCAAATGAGCTAAAGGTTAAGCTATCTCGCCTATGTATGGAGGGTGCTTCAATCCATTGGTTCACGCTACTCAGGGACAGTGAGGAACACTTGACTTGGGAGAGGTTCAAACAAGCTCTGTTGTTGAGATATGGTGGAACCATTTATGATAACCCATTTGAGCAATTATCAGTCCTTCATCAATCAGGATCGGTGGAAGACTACATTGAAGCATTCGAACTGATGTCTGCTCAAGTCCCTCGTCTCACTGAACTTCAGTACGTGGGATACTTCATGGGTGGGCTAAGACCAGATATTCGCCAGCGGGTGCGGTCGTTCCATCCTGAGAATCGAGCTCGTGCAATGCTTGCTGCTCGCGACATGGAACGTGAATTGGAAGGAGTGTCTCTGTCGGCCGAAGTCTCTGCGTTTCGGGCAAGGGTGAATCAACCAGGACTTGGCAGGCTTCTCGGGTCGGGTCCGACCCACAAACTACATGAGCCCAGTTCGAATGTGTCTGGGCTACACAAGCCCAATTTTAAGGGCCCTAATGCAACGACGTCGCAGGCTTCGAATAGGGTAGCATCTTCGTCCCTGTCGTTCGCGAAGAGTCCCAGTCCTTCGATTGGGTCTGGTTCGAACCGCAGATGGGAGGGGGAACGCCAGCAATCAACCGAGAAGGCCCGAGGGACAAAACACTTGACTTACCAGGAGCTGCAGGACCGAAGAAACAGGGGACTGTGTTTTCGCTGTGGAGAAAAATTCCATCCTTTGCATCGCTGTACAGACAGGTCATTTAATCTGGTTATTTTGGGAGAGGATGATGATAACAGTCAGACCGAAATGGTGGCTTTGGAGGTCGAGCAAGGTAGTGACAACGAAGGTCTAGAATGTAAAATAATGGGACTACTGGGAGCTGCTGGCCCAGAGATGCCTCTTGCAAATACGTTGAAATTGGAAGGTAATCTTCGGGGAGTGCCCATACTTGTCTTGGTGGATAGTGGAGCAACCCATAACTTTGTTGCCCCCCAGGTAGCCACGGCATTAAATATTCCCATGGATCCCAGCAAATGTTTCGGGGTGAGGCTAGGAGATGGTCATCGAATTTTTACCAAGGGAAGGTGTAATGGATTACCTCTAAAGGTTGGTGACAATGAGGTGGTAGTGGATGCGTATGTTCTGGAGTTAGGTGGGGTTGACATGATTTTAGGAGTAGCGTGGCTAGCAACGTTGGGCAAGGTTGAAATGGATTGGGATGCCATGACAATTTCCTTCAAATCACAGGGAAGTGCAGTGAAGTTACAGGGGATTAAAGGGCAATGGAATGGACATGCTTCTCATAGTGGGTCCCTGATGGAAATTATGGACAAACCCATCAAGTTGGTGGATGGGGTCTTATGGAGTATGGAAGAAGAGGTGACGCTTAAACCTCATGATCAATTATCTGCACAACAGAGGCATGAATTAGACATGGTGTTAATGACATTTCCAAGAGTCTTCATGGAAATTTCTGGTTTACCTCCTTCTAGAGGTATGGACCATTCTATTAATTTGAGGGAAGGAACAGAACCTGTTAATGTAAGACCATACAGATATTCCCACCAACAGAAAAACGAGATTGAATGCCAAATTCAGCAGATGTTAGAACTGGGAATTATTAGGCATAGTTCAAGTCCGTTTTCTAGTCCTGTAATTTTGGTGAAGAAAAAGGATGGGTCATGGAGGATGTGTGTGGATTATAGGGCACTAAACAGAGTGACTATACAAGATAAATTTCCCATTCCCGTAGTGGATGAACTCATAGATGAATTGCAAGGAGCTTGTTTCTTTTCGAAGCTGGACTTAAAATCCGGATATCATCAGATTCGGATGCGGGATGAGGATGTGGCAAAAACGGCTTTTCGAACTCACGAAGGACATTACGAGTACCTAGTGATGCCATTCGGATTAATGAACGCTCCTGTCACTTTTCAAGCCACAATGAATCGACTCTTCAATCCATATTTGCGTAAATTTGTCTTGGTATTCTTTGATGATATACTGGTTTATAGTGGGGACTGGAAGGCACATTTGCAACATTTAGCTACTGTTTTAGCAGTGCTAAGGGAGAACCAGTTTGTAGTAAATAGAAAGAAGTGTAATTTTGGTCAGAGTCAGGTGGAATATTTAGGACATGTGTTATCAGCACAGGGAGTTGCAATGGATCCCAAAAAGGTTGTTAGTGTGTTGGAGTGGCCGACTCCACGGAATGTTAGGGGGGTGAGAGGATTTCTAGGGTTGACAGGCTATTACCGCAAGTTCATCAAGGATTATGGTAAGATAGCTAAACCCCTTACGGAGCTCACCAAAAAAGAGGCGTTTAAATGGGGAGTTGAGGCACAACAATCTTTTGAGCTTCTAAAAAGGGTAATTACTACAGCACCTGTACTTTCTCTTCCTGACTTTTCCAAACCATTTGCCATTGAAAGTGATGCGTCAGGAGCGGGATTAGGAGCTGTTCTGATGCAAGATGGCAGACCTATTGCTTATTACAGTAAGGCAATTGCTGCAAGTCATCTTTCCAAATCCATTTATGAAAAAGAATTAATGGCATTGGTTCTTGCTATTCAACACTGGAGATATTACCTAATGGGGAGGGTTTTTATAGTCTATACTGATCAAAGGAGCCTCAAGGATCTTCTCACACAGCGAATAACCACCTATGATCAACAAAATTGGATGGCAAAATTAATGGGATTTAAATTTGAGGTCAGATATAAACCGGGAACGGACAATAAGGCAGCTGATGCCTTGTCAAGACGCCCTATTGAAGGGGAATTAACTTCTATTTGTTCATATCCAGTATGGCCCCAAGGTCATGAGCTATGGGAGGAGATAGAGCAGGATTCGGAGCTTCAAGCTATTGTGGCTGACCTTCAAGCTGACCCAAACAGTAGACTTGGTTTTAAACTGCAGAAAGGAGTTTTACTCTTCAATGGGAGGTTAGTTATTTCTGCAAAGTCAGCTTTAATTCCCATCTTACTTCAAGAATTTCATTCGTCCCCTATGGGTGGCCATTCGGGTTATCTAAGAACATATAGGAGGCTGGCTGCTAATTTATATTGGATAGGGATGAAGAAAACTGTTATGGATTTTGTGAGATCATGTGTTGTTTGCCAAAGGATGAAAAGTACAGCAACATCCCCTAGTGGTCTTTTGCAACCTATTCCGGTTCCAGAGCGTGTTTGGGAGGATATTTCAATGGATTTCATTACGGGCCTCCCAAAGTCTAAAGGCTTTGATGCAGTATTAGTGGTGGTGGACAGGTTATCAAAATATGCCCATTTCCTACTGTTAAGGCATCCTTATTCTGCCAAGAATGTTGCTGTTCTGTTTGCTAAAGAAATCATACGCCTCCATGGGGTTCCTTCATCGATCATCAGTGATAGAGACCCTGTTTTTATCAGCTCTTTTTGGAAGGAGCTTTTCCACCTGCAAGGAACAGCCTTAAGGATGAGTTCAGCTTATCATCCAGAGACGGATGGTCAAACGGAAGTAGTGAATAGGTGTTTAGAGTCATACTTGCGTTGCTTCGCCTCAGAACAACCTAAGACTTGGTCCTTGTGGCTGTCATGGGCAGAATTATGGTACAACACAACTTTTCACATTAGTACAGGGTCGACTCCATTTGAAATAGTTTATGGACGTGCACCTCCGACTATAGTCAGGTTTTTGGTTGGAGAAACTAAGGTGGAGGAAGTGGCAAGAGAATTACAAGACCGAGATGAAGCTTTAAGGCAATTGAAGTTCAATCTTAACAAAGCACAAGAGAGGATGAAGTATTATGCTGATAAAAAGAGGAAGCATGTAGAATTTCAGATTGGTGATTGGGTCTTCTTGAAGCTGCGACCTCATAGGCAAACGTCCGTTTCTCAAAGAATATACTCTAAGTTATCACCAAGGTACTACGGACCCTTTCAAATCGTGGGGAAGCATGGAGAAGTTGCTTATAAACTCCAGCTGCCTTCCAATGCACGGATTCATCCGGTGTTTCATGTTTCACTCCTAAAAAAGGCCATTGGAGGTTACACAGCTAGCCCTTCACTACCGAGGGATATGGAGGAAGAGGAGATAGTAGAACCAGAGAAAGTTCTTGCTGTTAGGAACAGTTCTGAAACAGACCAAGGCGTTCGGGAGTATCTCATTCAATGGGTTGGTATTGCTCCTGAGGATTCAACACGGGAGAATGAACTCTTTCTCAAGAGCCAATTTCCTAACTTCAGCCTTGAGGACAAGGCTCCAGTGGCAGCAGGGGGTAATGATAGAGATGAGGCCTTAAATGGCAACGAGGGCCCCTTAGTGGACCAAGGGAATGGGCCCAAGGTCTGGAGAGTGTATGAAAGGAAAAAGAGAGGGGCAAGGGCAGAGATGTAATTGAGTGCATGTTTCTGTTAGTGGGGACGCATTATGTAGCAGGGGGGTGTGTGTGTGCTAGGGAGGAAAAAGGTTTGTCAGTTGTAGTGGGAGGAACACCTTGGGTGTCAAGGGTTCACCAGGAGCAGCAGCTCTGGAAGGGGGTTTATTGCTTGTAATCCCTCCTTTTATCTTAATCTGAGTAATTTCATTTCTGAGTCTCTAACACACACTCAGAAATAAATATGAAGAGTAGTCACAACCTCAAAGATTTCTAACAAACAATAGCACATTTGAAATTTTTCCTTGTCACCAAGAAGGAATATACTAGTATCATCCAGAAACTATAGATGAGAGACTTCTAACCCATCGACCATTAAATATCTATGGTCAATGCTTAATAGATACAGAAACAGAGAATATGTGGTGGGAAGTACAGAACTGTAGCTCAGAATTTATAGAGTTGTTTTGATACATATCAACTGACATAATTCTAGTATTATTTTCTATCAAGAGATAAAAACTTCAATAAATGTTCTATTATTTGACTCTCCACCCAATCAAAGCATTATAGATTATAACACCAAACCAAAAAAGATTGAGCAATGCAGCATACAACATGGCATCTAAGAGAGATGATAGAAATTAACAACTAAACTTACTTCAACTTAGGAGTTCTTTCCAAATTCAATTTGCAAAGAAAACCACAATCACTTGGAATAAAAGACAGCGCTTAGATTAAGTGTTAGCTATCAAATTCTCCAAACATAATATCTGAAGGAACTTCTTTAAAGAACAAATCATGTGGTGCTGAGCGAAAAAAATTATCCACATGTTATGCTTTTCATTGGAAAACCTAATAGCAAACACATTTACTTAAGTTTTAGTCAAGAATAACATTACAAACAAGAAGCTAGTTATGGTACAAGATGTCTCTTGAGAGAGGAAATACATTCTTTATAATACATAGTTAACTGAAAAGAAAGAACAGAAATGGCCAATGAACTTTGAAAATTACGTCATGTTAAAAAACCAGAAAGAAAGGAAGGCTATAAATCAATAGAATTCACATACAAAAAAAAAATACAATTTAGACACAAACCTTTAGATCCCGTGAAGTTGACCACACTCTTAGCAAAAGCTCAAAAGCAGAATTTAAAAATGACCTGCACATTATCCATACAGCCCTCAGACAAGCAATAAGGAAAATGCAATGTGGGCAATCAGGAGATAATACAAAGATAAACTACAAAGACCATAATTATATCTCACATGATATCACCATCAAGGGGTGAATGTGAAGGAAAATCCATACTATATTGCCAGGCAGCTTGACACCAACACTTAAATGCTGCAAAGAATAACCAATGCAACAATCAGCATGCTAATATTAGTCAACCGAGTTGCATTATCAGTAGAGAGGAGGGGGGAGCTTAACAAGGACAAGAATTCAATCCATAAGTAATGGCAGAATCTACAACCTGTATATCTGCAAGACAACTTGCGGGAAGATAAGGCTTCAACCATGCATAGGAAGGCTAGAATGTCTTTTATTTTTTAATTCTTTTAAAAGTCAAGAATCTTATACAGGATCTTTATGAGCTAACCCTGTCCTATTGGCATATAGTTATACTGTACCTGCAGTATAGTGGGTCCAGAACAGATGCACAATTCATTATGCGCATCAAAAATTGATAAGGCCAGATAGTAGTAGTTCATAATGGAGCATAAAAGCCTCTTTGGTTTGAGCATTTTCTATTTTTATTTTTACTGAAAATAGAAAATGAGCTTGAAATTGTATTTGGTCAATTTAATGAAAATATTTTCTTGAAAATATTTCTTAAAATAGGTCCAAATCTCAAAAAACCAAAAAGATATTTTCAATATTTCAGGAACTGAAGACTGAAAATGAAAATAAGAAATGTTTTCACAAACCAAACAAAAAGTTTTCTGAAAACTTAGTTCAACCAAATACATGTTTATGATCTGCCACAATTTCTATCCCAAAAAAATAAAAACAAAATAAAAATGATTCCCACAATTTAAAATTCATCTGAATTCTATTATGTCCTCAACTCCTCATATGGCATGAAACTTGGCACAAAGTAGTTTTACATGAAATTTAGACTGCTCATTCGTTTGCAACTTCAACCAAATCAAGACTATCACCAAAATATTAGAGATACCAAATCCAACCATGAATATCCTACCTACAGTTGATACACATCACATGTCCATCAACAAAGAAAAATAAAAATCATACCATTTGCAAAAATTGGTCGATGCACATCTCGCACATTTCCAAGAATTGGCAGAATTCGTGAAAGTACACCTTTCCACCGTGGAATGAACTGCAGTGCTGTACCAGATTTAAAAGTTAGGAAACATATCGGCACTTTTTTCTAATGTAACAAAATTTTAGAAGACAGGAAATTACAAGGAAGAAGGACAAGATATGCTCCTAAAGCAAGAAAAACAAAAGAAATATCTGCATATCCAAAAAAGATAAATATGCATCAAAACTTACCACAAGATCGAATTCCAATACCCAAAAAAATAAATAACATAATAAATAAAAAATCAAGATGGTTATGATGATGAAGGCTAAATCAAAAAGAAAATTTTGATTACTTACGATCAGTAGAAGCAAATTCTGCGAGTATTTGGACCATAGCTGGTAATGCTGAATTAGGCCCAGATAAATGAAGAAATATTTCTTCCATCATCTGCAACAACAATTTAAAGGAGAGACATAGACAAGAAGTGAAGAGAAATGATTAAATTGGAAGCCACAAGTCCAAGACTACTGTCTATGATGGTAAAACAGAAAGGAAGATACCATTTGAGGATGGTAGAAAATATACAATTCTCATTCCCAGAAAGAAACTATTGACTAAATTCATGGATAAAGAGGATTAACTTTGAAGCATAGCCTATGGGTTCTCTGCAGGATTTCATGACTATAATTCAGAGAGTTTAGGAGGCTTGATTGTGCTAATCTTTTTTCTTTCTCCTTCTCTTACCTGTCTACCTCCAGTCATGTAACTTTTTCTTCTCTTCCTTTAATAAAATTATAATGTACAAAAAATAACATCTTTTAGTAATAAAAAAAGATAAAAAAAAAAAAAAAACTTACTAGGTCAGGTAGATGTGAACCTATTGCAACAAGTAAGCCTTTTGCTGCTTGTTGCCAGTCAGAATTAATGTCCTGCAGAAGACAATCACCATAAATGCTTCAGAACTCTACCAGTTGACCATGAGAAGTAACGCAATATCTGGTGAAGCAGTTAACTGGACTGTCCAAAGATGAACATGATACCAAAAAATAATGCCCAAGGAAATAACTCATAAAACCAGATAATAATAATAACAATAATAATAGTAATAATAATAATAATGGCCAACTATCCTTCCCACACCCAAAACCATAAAACCAGATACTACTACTACAACACACCCAAAACCATAAAACCAGATACTACTGCTACTACAACTACTACTACTAATAATAATAATAATAATTACTATTATTATTATAAAGAAATAAATCAGGTGCACAGATACAATGTTGTCCAAACAGCCAGTACAACTAATTCCATAACTGCCTAGTTACCTCCTCGCAACAAAAGACCAAGTTGATCACTGTTTAATAAGGACATAAGCACTTTCCACTAATCAAAGCATGCTTTGATGCACCAATCACAAGGTAACCACACACCATGTAATACCCAAGAAAAATAAAATATAAATATTTGTTTACAAACTAATGTTACTATTTCAGTATACGGTACTATTCACCAGTATAATACTATTTACGTATATGATACTGTTCATTTATACAATCGAAATATCAAGTACTAGATGTTGTTTGGTCATAAGAGAAAACTAGAAAGAAGTTCGTAGGAGAAACTGACGTTTTATGTGTGAAAATACCCTCAGGGACTAAAGTGAAAGGACTGAATTGAAAAGAAACTTAAAGGTTTAAGGTGAAAGGATATTTTTCCCTTTTAAGTTTCCAATAGTAATAACAGAAAAATTTTCAGTAACTGCATTATTAGAAATGTCATTTTCATGAATAGTAAATTGAATATTTTATTAGCGCATAGTGTCAAATAGTACCCTTGACTTTTGCTATAAATAGGCCCTTCCATTTCACTTCTAAACTCACACCTTCAACTTCTCTTCTTCTCTCCTTAAGTTTCTCTTACTCCAAAGCTAGGCCTCTGAGATTTTGGGCCTTTCCTTTTCAGCTTAGGTAAAGATACTATGCCCTTTCTATGTCTTTCAAATTTTAGAAGTTAATTTCTTAAGTATGCTCTGTGGTTGCAGTTTTGGCCGATCTTCCACATCAGAAAAACTGTCCTTAGCTGTTTATATGTTATTTTGATTCTCTGATTACCGAAATAGAATGTAAACTGTGAAGAATACATGTCTAGGAAAGTTCTGGCTAAGGAAAGACCTGGTTTTTAAGTGTGTCCAGTGTGACCCTCCACTCTTTCCTGGGAACTTACCTGGTGTACTCTTTTACAGATTGTATTCTCTATTTCTGGTATGAATAGTACCCGTACGTATGAATAGTAACCGTATGAATAGTAACCGTACATATAAATAGTATCTATACATAAAAATAGTATTCATACGTATGAATAGTGACCGTATGTATGAATATTATCCGTATGTATAAATAATATCCGTATATATGAATAGTACCGTATGTATGAACAGTATCTGTATGAAAACAATCCTAACTTGTTTTCTCTAATCTTTCATGAAAATCTCCGTAGCGGAATACTGAAATTCATCTGTGTACTCTTATCTGTAACGACTTAGAGAAGCGATATTCGTACGGAATCCAGGTGAGTGAAACGACCCTGTTTTAATAGAGTTTTAGCATTACTGGTGATAAAAAGTATGTCGTAGGACACTCCCAAGATTCATAGGGGGAAATTGGATTCAGAATGACGAATCTAAATGAGATAATTAATCCATAAGTATGGATAAAATGAAATAAGTATCTTATGATGATGTGAAGTTTGAATGTTTTCAAAAATGGATTAATTGTTATCTTGATATGTGGTTTATAAATCCATAATATAGTTATATACTATACCTGTTATATGGATGAATATTATATTGAGCTTCTGATTATGATATGAAATGCTATTGATTGTGATTGAGCGGGACAGTACCCCCTCTCACGGCAAGGCGGAAAACCCGGTTGACAGGGTGTCTTGACCAATGAGTGTGGAGACAACGATTCCCTCAGTAGGGATATAGCCCGGATTGGTGATAAATCCGTGAGGCGCCCTAGCTAAGAGGATGAGGTTGTGCGTCATGGCGGAAATATACATAATTGGTGAGCCGGCCTGTGTGCGCTCTCCGGGATATATTGCCATTGACGAGTACTAGTAACGTTTGTTGAATTGGATGAATTTTTATCTTGTATGTAAGAGGATGATGTTGTGCGTCGTGGCGGAAATATACATAATTGGTGAGCCGGCCTGTGTGCGCTCTCCGGGATATATTGCCATTGACGAGTACTAGTAACGTTTGTTGAATTGGATAAATTTTTATCTTCTGTCTATTGGTTGAGTATGAGCCTTTGGATATGCTTGCATGACTGGTAATGTATTTGAATTTTATTAATGCGAGGCCGATTCGCTCATTGAGTTTAAAAGCTCACATTGTTTGTACAACCTTTTTGTTCAGATTAGGTTGCCATCGAAGAATATCTGCTAGAGGAGTAGATCACTTTGGACCTTCCCGTTGTCGGGTAGACCTCTCTTCTGTTATAGATTATGTTGCTCTGTAATCGTCTAGGACATCTAGTTCAGGGGTTCGACATTTGGCTTGTATGTCAGTATAATAATGTATTTTAAATTGATAATCTATGATTACATGCAAATCATCTCTATGATTTTCAGATAAGAAAATTTGATATATTTATCGGAAGGCTTACAGTGATGAGAGATTCATCATTGTGCCGGTCATGTGCCCAGAAAACGGGTCGTGACACACCAACTAATAATATTAGAAATCTCTGAATTCTAAATATATTAAGATACACAACCCAAAAACATACTATCCTTCCCTGTCCTCATTCCCTAACCATGCTAATCCTAACCATATATATGCAGTTAGACAAATTTTAATTTCAGAATTGACCAAATTCCAATCGATTAATTGGACATGCACATGTCAATCATCACATCTAGCTAGCATCCATATGTTTAGAACCATCAACATATATGCCCTGGATGTAAACCTAATTTTTTTTTTTGATTCGAAAAATAAATATTATTAAAGAGAGAGAAAGATACAAAGAAAAGAAAAGGAAACACAAGCAAAGAGGAGGACAAGAAATCCTCCTAAAGAAAACAAAAAACAGAACAAAGAAACCGAAAAAAATCGAATACAGGGCTAATACAACAAAGCCTTTCAAACCCGAAGAACATCTAACAAAGCACCCCCTTAAAAAAACCCGTTTGCCGATACCCAAAGAGAAGCAACATAACAAATTCTACCCACAACAGATGAAGAGGCAAGGGCTGTTGCTTAAAAACTCTATCATTTCTTTCCATCCACAAACACCACACAATAGCAAACATAGCCACCTTCCACAAGACCTTGTTTTCTGTTCTCATCCCGAAACTGAAGAAGCTAGTGGCAAAGAAGACACCAAGATCACCAATGTAAACCCATCTTTTTTCAAAGAGGCCAAATAACCTGTTCTAAATATCCCAAGCTACTTCACAATGCAAAAATAAATGACCACTTGTCTCCGTATTCCTCTAGCACATCACACAAACATCAGGGGATAAAGCCTTATAAGGCCTCCCAATCTGAAGCAAATCATTTATATTAATTCTATTGAAAACTACTGTCCAAACAAAAGCCTTAATCTTTAAGGGCACCTTCACTTTCTAAAACGACTTTTTAAAAGGCAATGACTCTTGTGGGCTGCGAATCAAAAAATTATAAAAGGAAGTATAAGTATAGGAGCCTGAAGAATCCAAATTCAACAGCCTCATATCAGAGAGAGAAAAGATGCGAAATAGAGCTAAAAAGTCCAACATTAAGTTAGATCGCCCACAAGTCGATCATTTAAGTTTCTAGAAAAGTGAAAATTCCAAGAAAATTGGTCCCTTTCAACACATAAAAAATCAGCAATGGAGGCATTATGCAAAGAAGATAAGGAAAAAAGACGAGGGAACCTAACTTTGAAAAGAGAATGACCAATCCAACAATGCTCTCAAAAATGAAAACAGGAGCCATCGCCAATACGTAAAGAAAACAATGGCCAAAAAGAGTGGTATAGCTGAGAAATCGCTTTCTAAGGACTAGCATGCGTCATGGCACCCCCTAAATTCACATTCCAACCATTCCAATGTAAACCATATTTGGATCTAATCACTTTATGCCAAAGGAAATTAGGCTCTCGAGGAAACCGCCAAAGCCACTTAGTCAAAAGGGAAATGTTTCTGGACACCAAGTTACCAAGACCCCATCCCCCATCTTTCTTAGACCTACAACACACCTCCCAACTAACCAGATGGTCCTTCCTACAAACCTCTCCATCAGACCCCAAAAAAACCCCTCATAATCTTCTCAATCCTGTGAGCCACCCAACTGGAATCTTGAACCACAGGATCCCAAAAGGACCCCAGTTTTTCTCACCCTGTAACTTTCTGTCTCCTCATGTTTGAGTATTTGACACCCAATATCCCTTCAATCTTTTAATCCAAAACGAAACCAATTCTAGCCTTCTTTTTTCTCAATTTCTATGCAAACATCCTATTCTTTGCCCATGTTGGGAATGACGAGAAGGCTGAGTAAACAATTTGATAACAAAACTATGGCAACCAAAACTTCCCAGAAACATTCAAACCTCGAACCATGATTTGCAATCCATTTTCATAAATAGTAAACCATACATTCTCAAACTAAAGTCTAAAGCTGTAAGGCAAAGGCGCAATAATAGTTCTTATATTTCCACAAATATTATATGCAATCAATATCAAGTTCTTCAATAAAAAGATAATGTGTGATCCTTTTTCCCGAGTCAACAACATATTATTGATTCCTTCAAAAAAGTTTTTTCACAAGTCATATTTATATTGAAAGAACTTAAAGAGCGGAATCTGAGTTTTTTTTTTCTATATATATGTAAATAATTTCTCAAACCAATCCTCAAGGATAAAATGAGTTAACTTTTTCTTTAAAAATTGTCCTGCAAATAGCCATCCCCACCCAAACATAATCGCCTTACTTTCACTAAGGAGTGGTCTGACTGAAATTATAGCATTGCATTTTACCATTTAATGTAGAGTAAAAGTATGCATCACAGTCTAGGTTAATAAGCCATTACTGCAGTAATATACGTATTTTCTTGTTTGAAAACACAAATTACCTTAGAAGATATCATCTCAGATGTAGCAATCTTGGCAAGCTTTGTCATGAAAGAATCATCAACTTGACTTTTGTCCAGAGAGCGAATTCCAAATGCCATCACTTGAAAAACACCGGCCATGTTTCCAAATCGCTAAAAGAAATTCCCAAAAAGAAAAAAGTTAACAATGTAAATAACCTTGCAATCTGTTCCAGCGAGCAGAAATGCTGTAGTAAGTACCCGACGTCCTCCTCTTGAGACGGCCGCGCAACACTCGAGAACTAAAAGAGGATTCCTACAAACGCAGGCATGTTAGACCCAACTTCCAATTTAATTCCCGGAATAGTAAATGAATAAACGAGTGTGAGGAAAGAGAGAAAGAGATAATACAAAGCAGCAATATCTTTGAGAGAGGCCATGGAGGCCTCTCTGACAGAGGAAGAATCATCGGCTAGTAACGACACCAGCACCTGTACGGCCTCTGCAATAAAGCAAAACTATAAGATCCGAGACCATGAAGAGCGATCAAACATCACAATAGCAGAAGTAGATACCAGGTGCAGGGTTTGAGCTTCCAGAAGCCATGAAAGACAAATTCACACGACGGAGGAACCAGAACGGCGGGCAACATAAAAATACCGACAGTGACAGAAGATGCTCTGCTCGAGTTTTCTGCTGCCGTTGCGTATAAATCAAGCATCAGATAATTTTGTTCAATTGGCAAGTTACTAGTTTCTCGTGTCAGCCGACGCCGCCGTTTTTTTCCCCTTCTTTCGGGTGGTACTCCGATCTCTCCTCTTCTCTTTTTAACATTGACTGTGTTCATGAAAATATTTTTTTTTATTTTTAATTTTTATTTTTTAAAATGTATTTTTTAAAATATTAAAAATATTTTTTTAGTATTTTTAGATTTAGACATATTTTAATAAATATTTTTAAGAAAACGTTTTCAGTTAATTTAATTAAATGTATTTTCAAGTTTAATTTTTGTTTTCAATAAAAATAAAAATAGAGAAGGTTCAAACCAAACATGCCTTATTTTTGTTTATTTTATTTTATATTTTTTAATTAAATTAAATTTTATTATTTAATTTGAAGTTGTTTAAATTATTAACAATCAATTATGATATAATCACTTTTATTAGACAAATTAGATCAACTCATTTAGTTAAATCTATGTCAAATTTTCTCGTAAAATATCTAAATTGTTGTCCATTATTTAAAATAAGGTAAAAATATATTATATATTTTTAACGTTTATATTGATTTTTATTTATGCCTCTAACTTTTACTTTTAGTCAAATATGTCCCACATATTTTATTTTTTATCAAATATGTCTTAAAATTTTCAAAATATCCTTCATCCATCTCTATTCTCTATCTCTCCTCACTCACTTAAACAGATCGATCACAGAGCATAGAACTCTCAAGTTCATCTTAATAGTCGCGCGACATTGGATGAATTTTTTGATGATGTCTGAACATCCTCCTAAAACTTGAAAAACCATATCAACAAAGCTCACAATGACGTTGTTTTACTTGTCCATGTCATCGAAGGCTCCTCCCCCTCAATTCTCTATGCTTTGTTGCCACTCTCTCCTTCTCCATTGTTGCTTCTCCGTCGCTGATCTATGTGAGTGGGTGAGGAGAGAGAGGAGATAAGAGAGAAGGTGGATAGTATTTTGGGGCATTTTTGTTAAAAAAATATGTGACACATATTTGACAAAAAATAAAAATTAATGGCATAAGTGAAAATCAATGTAAATTTTAGAAACAGGAGATATACTTTTGCCTTAAAATAATTAAAAAATTCAAGCGAATAATATAGTTTTTTTTATTTAAAAAAAATATTTCATGTGGAATGTGTTGGTATTAATGTGTACAATAAAGATGACCACATTAACTATTGTTGTTAATAATTTAACATGTGTGTTTGAAAAACTGTTAGGCAAACGTGATTTGGACAAACCATGGTTTGCAGAACATGGCTTAAGTAAAGTTAAGTTAGAGTAAACGTGATTTATGTTTGAAAGACGGTTAGTCAAACATGATTTGGAACAGACTATTAACGTGATTTATGTTTAGATATTAGTTTGCAAACAAAGTTTTGGATATGTAATTACAAAAAATGACATGAAATTTACAGTTAATTTTTAATGATTAATTACATTAATATTTTTGTAATATCCGCTATTTTCGGATATTAGTTTATTGGAACTTCCTAAGGAGTATTTTAGGTGCAATAACTTTTTCCATTTTTCTATAAGGGGAAAGTTAAGGACTTAAATGGCAAGGTGTATGAACCAATAGAGCAACCTTAGGGTGGGAATGAGCACAATACTAAGAGACGTAGAGAGCTGTTAAGTTAGAGAAGGAATAAAGTGAATATATGAGAAATTTTAGTATTTTAATGAAATAGGATGTGATGATGAGATTTTATGGAGTGTATTTTTGGTGTCATAGTGATGATCAAGTTATTTTAATACCTTATGAAATGCTAATCAATTATTATCAAGGAAGGACTAAATTGAAAGAAGAACAAATGAGCCCTATATGCCATCTTACCTTATCCTTCCCATTTCTCTCTTATCCTTCACGATCTCTCTCTCAATTCCCAACACCGTGAACCTTCTCCTCCAACCAAGCTTTCAGTCACTCCTCACCGACAAGGGGATGAGCTCCAACGAACCATCACACTAGAGATGCAAGGAAACAAGGTAAATATTCCTCTCATCTCAATCTTTTCTTCCATTTTCAGATTTGTGGGAAATGATGTAGAAGTTGTGATTGTTAATGGGATTTGAGGCTTGATTAACTTCTTAAAACCCTCTATGATGATTATTAATGAATTTCGAACCATAAATTCATGATTTTGGCTTGGGGTTTTTGTGCCAAATTAATCCTATAACATTAGGAATGAAACCCCATGGAAGAAATCATGAGAAACAGTAGAGATTTAGCCGATTTTGGGCAAAAACCGAGGCCAAAAAGTGAGTTCTAGGTCATGGCGCCACACTACAAAAAGGAATGGGAAGAAGAAAGTCGTGGCGCCCAGGCGCCACCCACACTGAGGTCAGTTACAGTGTTTTTTTTAACTTTTTTTTAAACGGTCATAACTCTTTCATCCGAATTCTGTTTTTAACAAATCTTGTATTGTTTGAAAGCTCTTTGAGTCTAGTTTTTAATGGTATAAGACTATTTTGAAAATTCTTTATTGTTTAAGATTTGTGAACAAAGGTCGGTATTAGCAATAGGAAATTTCTCTATTTAGTAACTATAATGTGTTTTTAATGGTTACTTTATAGGGATGATTTTTTTGATGCATCTTTCATACCTTTGGGATGCAATGGAGAGCATGAAATTTAGATGAGGGAACCTTTATCTTACCTTGGCTCATCTACTTGTTTTCCTTAGAATCATTTTTATAGCCTTATCTGAGACAATCACAACTTATGTTGTTATAGAAGTGCGGATGAGCACACACAGGAACCATTATGTATGAGATATAACCTGGTTAAGCTCATCGGTGTATTTGAGAATTGAGTAGTCATGGATGACTCTTGTCTTCTCTAAATTTATGTGAAATTTTAGCTATATCTTTACATATATTGAAAGTGCTTATATAAATGGTTGGTATATCTTTCGGGGTATTCTATTTCGGTTAACGACATTTCTATGGTGGAGTTGGTAATTTACGGAACGAATAGTAGTTATTGTGGCAAAATATGAACATTGGTGGAGAGGAATATATATCATTTCTTTCGTTCTTTCTTTCTTTCGATTCGTGGGAGTATAATTAATTCATAGGTGATATTGGTATGTTTTGTACGTCTCTAGTTGAGAGTAAAATTAATTGAGGTTGTAAAATATTTTAAATGGATTAAACAATGGATACTCCCTTTCCTAAAGCGATCATGGTTGAGGTCTTTTAGTACTATCATTTCGGACTTACAAGTTTAATTAATTCCTCCATAGGGTGAGGAACCTAACTTTACTCTCACCCAATTCATCGGTATGATAATTGTCTTCTTGGTTCACACTACTCTTATAGATGTAATGGTTGTGTCATTTGTATTATGATTTGAGGGGTTACTATGTGTTGGGGTTAAATCTCGAACGCCGAGATTTATTGGTCATGTATATGTCATATTTCATATCTTTCTTTTTAGCATAAAGATTTCTAGATATAAATGCGTGAGAATATTCTCTGGTATGCTGGCTTAAACTCATGTTTAAGATGATGATTGGTGTTAACAGAGTTTTGGTATGAGCAATATGATCCTTTCTGTTGAAATGGTAATGGTCGTCCCTATAATTATACTTATAATGTGTGTGATGAACCTTAGTGTTAGTTATCAAGCATGACGTTTATATAATGAAACATGAGTTGGTGTCGGTGTATATATATTCTTACTTTAACTTCCCTGGGATTGAGTAGTTACCGTGGTGTTGAATATACTCTTGGGATGTACGCTTGAGCTTTTACACATATTATTTTATTTTGTTTGGATGGTTATGTGGAATATATAAGAAATCTATGGAGCTAAATTAGTCTCGATGACCTAAAGTGATGGAACAGTGCATTATTAAATTGTTAGTAGAACGGTCTGACAACGAGTCGTGATGTGGTTTAGCGACTCTACCCATCAAGAACACCACACTTGGAGATGCCAACTTGGATGGAAAGGCGATGAACATTTTATAACTATATTGTGAATGAAGGGTGATGAACATTTTATGGTATATATAGACATATGTTCATATGTGTATAGGTATATATTGCTGTGAAGGAAGTTCTTGAGATGAGGGGATCCATGGAATTGTAGGTTTACCCCGTATATACTTTCTTATGTTGTATAAAACTTGTGGTGAACATATGGATATTATATACATATATCTGCATGTGTATTAATAATTTGGTATACCGTGGATGAGAGCATTATGCCTGTATGAGTGGTTTATATCATACACTGAACTGGGTCATTTGTTGTTGGTCATGCCTTGCCTAATAATGGTGTTGTTTTAGAATGTTTGTATTTAACTATGTGAATGTACAGTGAAGGATTGTATTGGTCCAGTGATAAGTTTTGGGTGGGATCTTATTCAAGATCTAATCCCTGTGAGCGGTACACATGTTATATTTCATTAATGGTTATTATTTTCTCATTGAGTATTTTTATATTCCTTGGTGTACCATTGCAGGTTCTTACTTTGTTGGTGAGACTCCATAAAGGAGTAGCGGAGCCTCCAAGTCCTCAATCTTATCCGGTCTGGGATGACTTTGATATCAAGTATATTGGGTTTTTTGAGTCGCTCTATAGTGAATAGGACTCATAAGATTATTGTGAGCTCTATGATGTGAAAATTTTAATTTATTTTATATTAAATTCTAAGTGTTAATGTATGCAAAATCAGGCTTACATAGTGGTATAGACCCCCGCTGTGCCGATCATATCCGCGGTTTTCGGGTGTGACAGTTTTAAGTTGTAATGTATAATTAATTGAATTTTTAATTAATGACTAAAATTAACTAAGAAGTATTAGTAATCTGTGTAATATATAATTAATTAATGTTGATTAGTTAAATTCCTAATTATTTGAATATCATAAGGACTAAAGTGAAAGAAAATATAAAAGCATAGGTCAAGCAAACATGAAAACGAATTGGGACTAAAATAAAAAGGAAGTTTTAAAATTAAGGCCAAAGTGTAATTTTTTCAAAAATCTAGGTTTGAAACTAAAATTTTCAGCCAAAACCACATCTTTCGTTACAAGAACAATCGAGCTTCTTGTCGTCATTTTTTTGTCTTCTTCTTTCTTTCTTCCTCTCATATTCTCCTCGCTCAACCATCACACACACTCTCTCCCCCTGCTTTCATGTTGTTCACAGCACCTCACTTTCATTTCCTCCTAGCACTCTCTCTCTTCATTATAGCAACTCACCACTTTCATGCCTTCATGAATGTTGATAATATGCTTCCACAGCTCTCGCAGCAGTGCGCATCTCTCTGTAGCCACAGTACATCAAAAAACAAAGCAAAGCACCACGATAGAGCCGACTATGCACCAACAGTCATGTGACACCAAGAGGAGAACAGAGCATGTTCGACTGATAGCACTCCTGAATTGCAGGAGACAACACGCAGAACGAATGGTAAGGGTCAACACTCTTGAATAGCATGAGACAACACATAGAACGAAATAAATAAAAAATGCAATGGGAAATGAAGGGCAGTACAGGAATTGGTGGTCCAACATGGATTCCATATGCCAAAGAAGCTTCACATACTTGTGGTGGATTTAAACAAAGTTTGGAAATACAAACATGGTTATAGTGATGAGCAACACAGGGCCAAACGGAACGAGATTCATGGCTTATGTGGTTTGCAATATTGAATATTGAATGAAGTCATGTAAATGCTTAACCACACATAGAGGTGTCAAAGTGGGCTAGCCCGACCCTTTCGGGCTGGCCCGCTGTCGGGTTGAAAAAAAGTGGGTCGGGCCAACCCGGCTTACTTTTAAAAACGGGTTGAATTTTGAGGGCCCGGCCCACTTTTTGCGGGCTAGCGGGTTAAACGGGCCAGCCCACTTTTTTTTTATACTTTTTAATTTTCTTTTGTTTTTTTTAATCAATCCAAGCCAATGAAATCATTTAAGGACAATACAACTAATTTAAAAACATCAAAAGTCTTACAATACAAAATAATTTATCAATATTCTCTAAGATGTAATATTAAAAAGAAGAAAAATTGAAGGCTCATACATCACTAATCATTCAATACTCATCATTTAATTAATATTGTTATACAAATACATACACATTTATGTAATCACATCATATATACATATATAGTAAAGTAGGAAAATATATATAAAAAAAAAACGGGTTAGGCGGGCTAACCCGCCTAACTCGCGGGTTAGGTGGGCCGAGCCTAAAAAGCCCGGTAAAAAACGGGCATGAATTTCAGGAACCTGGTCCACCTAAAAAGTGGGCTAAACGAGCCCAATCCGGCAGACTGAGCCCGTTTTGACAGCTCTAACCACACATACGTTAAATGGTGTTAGACTTAAATGATAAAAAAATAAAATTTTGGAATAAATTAAAATATAGATTAAAGTTGAAGAACAAAGATAACATATTTGCTTCCATTTTTCTTTTGAAAATCAATATTATTATTATTATTATTACGTTGGTATCCGTGATTTTGTTATCACTGTAAATGAATGTGGATTCCCTCCAGATCCTAGAGGGTTTGGAGGGAATTTTACCTCTTAGATCTAATGATCCAACGGGTAAAAAAAAATATTGGTCATATATATTTTTTTTAATCAGGATAAGTTTGTGTCGTCTGGAGGGAAGGTTTGGAAAGAAATTTTGAAGGGGATCCAAATTTTCTGCAAATACAGGTTTAGCAATTGACTGCAATAAGGTTAAATAAAATGTAAGTTGGTGAAATGAAATTTAATTGTAATTCTTAAAATAGTCATTATATATATATATGTATATATATATATATATATAGAACAAATCTAAAATAATATGACCAAATAGTTCATATCTTCAAATAACATTAGATTCTATCGTGCAAATATCAAAAGTTGACATTAGCATTTTCTCCTTCCCAAAGATATTAGATAGGTTATGCATTATTTGCTTCTAGTTAATGAAATTCTGAATTTAATTTTTTCAAATTTCAAATTATTAAGTATGTTTGTTTGTTTTTTTTTAAGTACTTAATAGATCTGAATATATTTTAATAAATTATATATTGTGACAAATTTTAATACCATACATATTCGATATCCATTTAAAGCAAAAATACATTTTATCCTTATAAATTTTGTATTATATGCACTTTATCTTTCTTAAATTTTAAAATTTAATAAATAACTCTATCAAACTTTACAATTTGTGCAAAACAACAATTTCACTAAATATTTGATTAATTAGGCTACAATCAAAGCTTATTTTGTTAAGTTTTAATTTTTTTATTCAATATATAATTATATTTTTTAATTTTAATTTCATCATTTTATTCATAACATATGTTTAAATTAATTACTAATTTATTTGAATTTTTTACTAATAAACAATTTTTATATGTTCAAATACTAGAAAAAACAAACTATCATAGTCATTAAGTATTTAAATTTAAAGATAATATCTTAATATTTATATGTATACTCATATTCAGACAACTTAATCTTAAAAAAATAAATGTCTCTTGAGTTAAAACAAATGCTGACTTTGAGGAACAAATAATCAAATATGAAATATAGTTAACAACAAAGAAAAAAAAAACAAGTAAATTAAACGAGATGAGGACTTTGCAAATTACATTTACAAGTCCAAACCAACTTTTTAAACCCTTGAATGGCACTATACTGGTGACTTAAACTGACAAGTGTTACTAAACTAAAATTATGTATAATTTCTCAAAATCATGAGCAATCTAATTTTTATATGAATAATTCCCTTCAATTCCAGCACCTCGAATAAAAAATCACCATGCATTTTTTGAAATCTATGTGTTAAAAAACTTATGAGAATCTGACTAAAATAATTTATAAGATTCAGTAAGAAGTACTTATAGATAATGTAATTTTTAATCAGTCTCACTAAGTTCAATAGTTATCTATATTTGTTCTAATTAATGTACAGAATATACGTATCTTTGTTTTATTCATTCTACTTGAAATTTATTATAATTATTCAGTTTACTATCATTTTATTTGAAGATGCTTTAGACAACGTGTTACTGATTAAACGATACCTTCAATCCTTTTTTTTTTTTTTTAAAACAATAACTAGCAGTTAAGTTTTAACATGGACTATTGATTTTTTTCCTTTTTAAAAGTTTTTAGCCTACATTATCATTTTCGAGTTATTTTAAGTCATTTTCGCCACCCCATTTTTGGCTGTATGATTTATTTTAAAAAATCAAAATTTTCAAATAATTTTCTTTATTATTATTATTATTTTCACGTTTCAAATAGATGGTTTTAAAAAAGCATAATTGCATCAAAAGTAATTCTTAAAAAAATTAGATTTATATGCAATTTTTTTATATTTTTACCATTAAATTATTCATTAAAAACATAATATGTATAAAAAAATTAAAAAAAAACTCATATAATGCTAAATTATAAAAAATATAATTACGTTCAAAGATTTTATACTTTTTGTATTATAAATTAAAAAAATTAATAACAAAAAGTATAAAACTATGCCTAAACTGGTTTTATTCCTAAAAAGTTGTCAAAATATGGTGCAATTATCAACTAAATTGATCGGTTGGGAAAAATATGCAATCTGATCCTCTGCTCTTCCCTCTCTACTCTTCTTTCTACTCTCTTCATGCACACCATTAGATTTGTGGATCCCAAATGGTATATAAAGGGAAGAGCCGGGGATTTGGGTCTGAAAAATATTAGCTTACGTGTAAATTTAGAAACCCTGTCTAATATTCTCAAAAAGAGAAACGCCCGTACATAAACTCTCATGCAGTTTTTCTGGACACGCCCGTACATAAACTCTCATGCAGTTTTTCTGGACAAAATCACACCATCTATTATCTAAGAATTGTTGCTGGTTTCCACTGGACTTCCATTTTCTTCCTGCTCCTCTTCAATATCTCTTTACGGTGATGTGTTCCGTCTTACCGAGAACCATGCAAAGCTTGAATGCCAATGTTTGAATTTTATCTCATTGCTTGAGTTCATCTTGGTTGTTCCTAGCAATTCTCAACACATACATTGGGCCAATACTAATATGGGATTTTGGGTTGTTCTAACCTTGTGCAACTCTTATTGTCCCAACTCTTTGAACGTTTAGTTGTCTCTTAAAAATTTCTTTTTGTGTCCCCTTTTGCTCAGCTATGGTTTTGTCACTAGCGCCGCACTCCCCAAAACTCTAAAGGTCAGCAGCCCTCCATCAATTTTCTTTTTCTCTCCTTTGGTTTTTCTCCCATCTTCTCAATAATAGTGTCTCCCCTTCTCTATTTTTGCAGAAGTTTTCCCTGTCGATTTCCTTGGAGGAGATATGGTACTCAGTAGTAGTGTTATGCCGTCTTTCCCAATGTTTCAAACTCTTCCGCCCTTGTACTCTTCAGTTTCTTCTCCTCCACCGAAGACTCTTCTTCCATCGCCGATCAAAGCACAGACTAGAGACGCTCCAGAGAAAATGACAATGGAGGCAGAGGAGACCTGTCAATGGTGTCATTGATGGAGAGGGCGCATGAAGGCTTTGAGTTTTGTTAGGTTAGAATAGCTGACTTCTTGGAGCCTACGTCGTCATCGGTGTAGGAGGTGTGTGGGCCTGCTCCAGAAGCCATCGCCGATGTAGGTGTGCCTATGTCCTTTTTAGTTTTTTTTTTCTTTTCTTGGTCTGTTTTTTGGATGGCTTGTTGGCATATGTGACAGCTTATATCTTTTCTTAGGATTGTTAGAAAACTAGCTCTAATTTTAAGTTAAGGGTGTATTGTCTCTTTTTAGTTCGCTAAGTTAAAGGTCAGATGTGTGTTGCCTCTGTTTAGTCTTATATTTCTGCTGTATATACCTGGTACTGATTTTTTGGGTATGTTACATTAAATCATGTACTGTTTTCCATAAGTTCAAGCTTGTAATATATTCGATGTTTTTTTAAACCTAATTTATCTTATGTAACCCTAACTTGTGTCAATTTAATAGAATTGATATCCATTTGTCCCAAAAAAAAAAACTCTTTAGGTGTCTCTATGAAAGGGGAGGGACTCTTTTTTTGTATGTGTAGGGAGGGGGGGAGATTTAGTTTATAGACCAATGTCACTATAATGGACTGTTTGGTTCAACAGAAGGAGGAGATGCGAGTGAAAGAGAAGGGAAGGAAGGGAAAATAAAATTTATTTGTTTAGTTTAATTTGAGGAGAGAGAAGGAGAGGAAAAATGAACATTTTTTTTGTTTGGTTTGCAAGGAAAGAGGATGGAAAATAAAACAAAATAACTATTATAACCATTTGATTGTATGACCAATAAAATATGATAAATTTTTATCACTTATATTCGAATAAATTAGCTCATTTGTTATGGTAAAATAATATAATATTTTAGCATTTTCAATTAAATTCATATAAAAATCGTCTCAAATATATAATGTGTTTTAAAAATCATATAAAATTTACTTTTATTCTTACCGTAATAAGAAAAGAAACTAAATAATTTTATTGTTAGAAGAAACAAAAAATAATAATTAAGTAAAATTTAACTAATTTATTAATTTACTCAGTTTATTTTTAATATGATTATTTTTTTGATTATCCTTTATTACTCAGGGAAAATAAAACTTTTATATAGTACAAATATGTTATACAAATATTATTTAAGAAGCAAAATAAAGTAAGTTATGACATTGTTTGTAAAGTAAATTCCAATTGAAACTTTAATAAACAGCTAAAAAAATTTCAAAACATATTAAAAAAATATTTAAAAATAAATAGCTAGTAGAATTCATAAAGTGCATGCCAACATAAAAAAAAATAGACACACAACACAGAAACAAAAAAAGTGATGGTGAGCAAAAATACAACAGAAACAAAATAAAACGACGTGCATAGAAAAAACAAAAACAAAATAATGATACCGAGAAGCATACGAGCAAAAAATAAAAAAGGTAGCTGAAACTGATGTAAACAAACCCGAAAACAGAACAAAAATAGCAAATAGAAATGTTGAAAACAATCTTGATATTAAAAAAAATTATTAAAAATATTTATGTCTTTTTAATTATTACAATTTTCCTTCCCTCCAAATCCCACTATCTTCGGAGGAAAAAAAAATGAGGGAAGAAGAGGGATTTTTCACCTCAATTTTTCCTCACCTCCCCTTTCCTCCGTACCCTTCCAACCAAACAATACCTAATGGGTTGTTCTTTCCCGAGATGCACCATTTCTTTTTCTCTCAAGATTCAAGAACAAGCTAATCTGTATAAGTCAAATGGCTCGGCCAGCTATTCCAAAATTAACCACTCCAATTGACTTATGGATTTTACAGAGTATTAAATAACATCAAGTAATCCTAAAAATGCTTTTACAATGGTATTCAAAAGAAGGAAACATTTGAAATATTTACTGGTCGAGTTCATAGTCAAAAAGGAGGAGCAAGTGGAGGCGTAATGGCCGCTAAACATTAGAAATATACATAGTCGCAGCTACGGTCAGTAAGGAGAACCAACTGGAGCTATAAGGCCCAGGTATCGCATTATCTTTAACCGGCGAGCCTTTCTTTCTGATTTTGGAGGAGATGCCACCTCCTACAAAATAATTTCATTATCTAATGCACATGACAGATTAGTTCCTATTAAAAACCATGCCAAAAATTGTGAGGAAGCAACTCACATCAAAGTGAAGCTTACGCTTACGTTCCCTTTTGCCCCTTCCTCTCTCCTTTAAATCATCTATCCTTCTGCTTGAGTTAGATGAAGTCCCTTTATCTGGTCAAATCATAAATCAATAATTAGATGAAATCCATTTATCTGTTCAAATCATAAACCAATAGTAAAATAGCAAACACCGAGAAACAAAGTACATAAGAGATTCATTAATGGTAGTCATAACTTTTAATTGAACATATTATTACACTTGACAATGATAAGCATCAAGATCAGGTGTGTATAAGCACGCACCTTTTTAGGGATAGCAGAGTGCTAAATAGTCCCATTCTTGACATTAAAAAATGCACAAAACTTATAAGGATACTAGTTTGGAAAATTGCTCACCAGAAATATACTGTTTATATTATAAGGACGATAATAAAGTCGAGCGATATTCATAAACATAAGTAACCAAAAAAATCTTGTGTTTAGGTAAAAGTATTTGCAAATTATGGCTGGTGGATCCGTGGTTTATCTTTCATTGTAAATGAGTTCAAATCCACTTGGATTACAATTTGACTAAATTTGAGGCAGTTTGACTAAAGTAAACAATCCCATTAATAGAACATATCAAGCTGGCTAATATAGTAATTTCATTAGTTGACTAATGAGATTGATTCTTCTTTATTTACTAAATGTGTTTATGCGGCTGTAGCACTCATTCCATTTGGTTTCCTTTTCTACTAATTGCACTTTTCTGCGTAATTTGGAGTAAAAATCAAGTATATACCAGATGAATGATCTTGCAGTCGTGGGCCAACAGACCTATTGGAACTCAACTTTCTGCATGAACTAAGTTGTTCCCTCCTCTGCAAAGCCTAGAACCAAATAAAACGACGAATCAAATATATTTTCCGTAGTACTAGGGTCAAACATGCAACTACTTTGGATTAACATACCTGTTTTAGAGCATCTTGAAAATCTTTTGCAGGGTTACCACTCCTTTCTTCAAAAGACTGTAACAAAAACCGTGCACAGACATTAGACGTTGATGATATATTAATTAAGAAGACAGGCATGGAAGTTTGTACTATGTCCTGTGATGCAAATGACCACCCAATTCTCTTCTAACAACCCCACTTCTCAACCAAAAGGAAATGGGGGAACAAAAAATAAATAAATAAGGCATAGGATCTGCAACAGTGGAAACAACTTGCTCAACAAGACAATTTCAATTGTCCATGCCTTGTGACACATGCTGCATGGCAACAAGTACAAGTGGGAATTTATTTTGGGGTTGGGACAAGGTTCTTTTCCCCTGATAGTTGGTTTCAGAATGTCAAGAGAGGGACTCAGGAACAACAATGGTCATGTATGTGGGATAGAAGATTAGTAAGACAAGAATCAAACTCACATCCTCAAATGCTGAAAGATCTTTCAGCGGATCAATCCAAGCACTGTAAAGCAAGTAATATTCAGCTTAATCAGTAAAATTGTTAAGTGAATCCAGGAAACTCACATTGTGCTAAAGTTATTGTACATTACCAGGGCTGATTTCCATAAAACTGTACTAAAACACGTCCATCACTGTCCTGGTCAGATAAGGTGGATCTTTCTTCCATGATCTGAAAAAAAGTATATATATATTTCTTTAAAAACATAAATGAATAAGTTCTAATTTGAGTATAACAAACTAACAAAAAAGGCACCAAAACATCAGCACATCACCTCCTCACCTATGTCATAGCCTAATCCATGATATTAACTAACAGTCTGAGATAGTTAGATTGGATATAACCAAATCAAGTAAAATGAATATTTGAATGCAGCACATGAAGAAGGAGGAACTTGTCCTGGGACATTTAAAAATGGTTAACAAGGATTGTATTCAAAGAAAAGAGAATTTTTCCATCTCATCTTAGTCTAACAAAGTGAGAAAAGTGATGATATCTATGGATTTATAAATTATGCATTAATCATGGCAAGGGAAAAGGGAAAAGAGGGAAATAATATATGGTGAGACTTTAACAGTTGAATTCATAAATAAAATATTTAATTCAGCTATACCAAAAGCCATTTCAATCATGTGTTCCCCAGTTTCCCACTAAACTCGGACGGTTAAAAAATGGATATAAGATAAATGTTCTTTAAACTTGCTAAAACATCAAGGCTTCTTTTGCGCAGGATGTCAAAAGGAGGCTACAAGAACAAACCAAATCAGACCCAAAAAAAAAAAGGGGGTTTGCCACGGATCATATCATTGTAAGACTAAGAAGCGCTTGTTTGGTATATTGCCTGGAGAACAAAAAAACCTATCTTTCCATTTGTTTACATGTACATAACTTGTCATTTTGACCAATTCACATGCATGAAGATAGCAGCAGAAAGCCAGAAACACGCAGGATGGAAGGATATAAGAGTAAATACCTCAGCAGGCCACCACATTTGACCATCTGTTTTTGCCCATACAACACTTCCTGGGGTTACAGCAATACAATTGCTGTCAGCAGCAGGTGACTCCTGTGGTGTAGATTCTGATACCTCCAGGGTGTCACTTTTTTCTTGTTGCCCATCCCTACGTTAAATTCATAAAAGAAATATTTAGAGAGAGAAAAATACAAGGTTTTACAAATCCATGACCAATGGCCATCCAAAACATACCTATTACTTCCACAGTCAAGACTTCCTTCCCGGATAACAGATTCAACTTCAATAACTGGATTATCAAGAAACTTAGAAGAAAATCTTGGCCCATCCCTCTGGGAATCACTACATTTAACCAATGTATCTTCAGGAAATTGTTTTCCTTTTGTTCTACTCTCTTGTAAAGTGCTTGCAGGGATATTGTATGATCTGACTTCTCCAGAAGATGAACCCAGTGAGGAAACTGCAAAAGTGTTGCCAAAATAAGGTTAACCCTTTTTATTTTTGACAAAATGTAACTATCTGAAAACAAAAAGGGCCTTTGCATCACAACTCACAAGTAATGAGTTGTCCATACTCTTGTATACAAATCACAACGGAGTTTGTCAATTTCAATTCCATGTGAAATGGTTGATGCAAGCAAATATGAACAAAGGAATGCAACTCTGAGCAGATTTTATGATCATTTTATAAGTACAAAAGTTATTGGAAGTATATGGAAGATCTTTATTATTTGTCTATGGAGCAAAAGCCTCGTACTAAGCTTTTCCCTGATCATATATATACACAACGAGAGCAATAAAATCTGTATGCTATTAATTAATTAGGCATCCGCGAAGCCATTTGTCATGATATTGAGACCATGATGCTTGCCAAAAGTTTAACTTATAAAAGTTACTGCTTTAAACCACATTGCTTTTTCTTGCACAACCAAGGAAACATCATAAAATTTTTACTGAATGTATACATCAATGTTTTAAACTATCATCCAAACCATTCAAAAGAAATAATCAAGCATAAATATATGATGCTAATGGGCAGCCATACCTCTTTTGACCAATGAAGGAGGGAAAACACATTTCAAACTCTCAATTCAGAACCATTTCATGTTACAAGAAGAGCGAAAATTGATTGTTTAAGATTAATTAGATGAATTATACAAATGGCATAAACATAACTCTTATAAGTTAAAGTCTGACCATTAACTCATAAAGAAACACACTTAGATCTAGCTGAGTACGCGGGGTATAGGTAGAAGAGAAAGAAGATTGAACAACATGTAGAAGGAGACAATGTACAGAAACTGACAGAAGTTTGAGATTTCATCCCAATAAACGAAAATCCAGTCATCAGTTGAATTGATGACAAGAAACCCAACTCTGATGGTGATCAACTAATAATCAATTTTAATCAGAACATATTTATACGTGATTAGGCAGTTCGATAAACCAAAAGCTATAGTCATTAATCAAACAATATATATATGCAGAACGAAGACAATCCTATAATGTGATAGAGGAATTGAGAACAGACAATCGCAGAGAGAAAGCAACCTGGGTTAGAGAGAGAGGCGGGACTGCACATGAACACAGAGAAATCAGTGCGGCGTTTGGGTGGTGAACTTCTTGGCTGCTGAGAATGTTTTGGTATACAATCAACTGGAATTACCTTTTGGCTCTTCTTCTTCTCAGGCGTCCTCCTCTTCTTCGCCATTGCTCTGAATGGAAGTATCAGCAGAGACGCTAAACAAATTTTCCAAAAGGAAACAGAGGAACCCTAGACAAAGAAGAGGAACTCGGCGTGTTTGATCAAAAGGATATTAGAATGTGCGAAGTAGGCAACATTACATCTTGGATGACAAGTTAAATTTACAATTCGCCGTTTTCGATGGTTATCCCAATCTCCTTAGGCATTGTGCAATCCGAGTATAAAACGGGATCGTCTGACGCAAAGAATCCCTAAACCTTCCACTACCGACCCAGCCACATCCAAAACATGGTACCAAGTCTACTGGAGATGTTTCACAACATAACGTTGAAATTGAAACTAATATATTTTTCTTTTTCTTTGCCTGACAAGACTTTTTTTTTCCCATTTCTTTCTATAATTTAATGATCTTGGATAGTTGCCATCTAAGATTTGTTATGCATAAGTCGGGGAAGGAGATCCCTTTGAGGAATATGAGAGACGGGGGCATAATTAATTAGCAAAAAAAAGGAAAATATTTTGACTCCATTCATTTGGAGGAGAACCAAAAACTTTATTGCTTTTTCAAGATACTTTTTTATTCAACAAGTTGCCTCCAATTGAAGAAAAATATAAGAAACCCATCTAGTTTCCGATGAACTCCAAATTCCTCTTGTATATTTAAGGGACAAAAAAGAAATATCAAAATCTTACTAAAATTATTTTCCCGATAATTTCACACTCGTGGACTGTCAAATAACGTCTTTCCCCTCTTTTTGATTTATCCAGCAGATAATAATGATACTAATACCAAATATTAAATGTCCAGATTAGAACGTGGCTGAGTGTGAAAGTCAACAAAATTGACTTAACAGGTAAGACGAAATTACATTAATTAAACAATTTTTTGTGTGATTAATTCAGAGAAAGTATATGAGAATAAAAAAAATAAAGTATTTTTATTAAAATATTTTTACTTTTTAAAAAAATTATTACATTTTATGAAATGACTTAAACATTTTTTTTCTCCCATTACTTCACACTCTCTCTCCTCTTACCTTTTTCCTACCTTTAAATTTGAATTTTATTAACTCGTACAGATAAAAATAATTCATTTACCTCATATGTCATAAGGAATTAGGATTTGTTCCTGCATGTGAAATGCGAGTGCCTTATGTGTTTCACATTTGTTGGATGCATTGCATTGAACTGTTGTAATTTTTTTGTGTTTTTTTTAATTGTTAAATTACATTTATTATTATATTTAATAATAGTTGAATCAAAATTAATACTTAATAATTTTTTAAAAAAACATAATAAAATAAAAAAAATAAATAAGAAATCATAATCATTAAATGTAGATTTAATAGTTGTGATATCGCATAGAAGCAGGAACAAATCCTTGCTAGATTATAAGACTGAAAACAAAACAAAACAAATACAACTAACTATCAGACTTGGATTCATTCCAGAAGATATTATCTCCAAATCTCTCCAACTGAGAGGCAAAGTGCTCCAAAAAAAAAATCTTATTTTTTTACTTACTAGATCATTAGATCTAACGGTTATAAACTCCCTCAAATACTTTAGGCGTTGGAGGGAATCCAATTTTCTAGCTACCCTTATTAGTGAACAAACAAGATAAACACATAAGAGGAAATTCTTGATGGATCATAAGACTGAAAGCAAAACTAGACAAATACAACTAACTATCCATATTAGTGAATAAATAAGATAAACTTTGAAATTATTTCGCATTTAATAATACTATGATTGCATTGCATCATGATCAAGTCATTTATGAGAATAGAATGTGAGTTGATATGTCTAGACCGGACAGAAGGTTATGTCATAACTATCGGCCCCTTTACATTGGTATTTGGGAGGGTTGTTATCGCCAGGATAAGTGTGAGCCATGTTACACAGCTCCTTGTTCCTCTTGGAGTACTCATCGGGCTGGCAACTACTGCTACCGCAACAATACTTTGGATCTTTCAACGCATCACACGCACTGTAGCACCCCACGTATAGGCCATTACTATTTTTCGCCACCAACTCCGGAGGGCACACATCCCCAAGGTCTCTAGCACAATCTACAACTGGGCACGGACCAGACCCGTCGACGAGGGTCCCACCATTCGGCTGGATCCGGACCTTTAAGTTCTGCCCATGGACCAGGCTCACTTCGTAGGAGACCACGGGGTTGTTGATCTCAAAGTTGAGAAGAGTCACCGGGTACTTGGGTTGGGGACCCGCACAATACAAACTACCCGACCCGCAGTCTCCGGTTTCGCATGAGAAGAAAGAGGTGGCGTTGTTGGAGCACTTGGTCCGACCCCAAATGGACCCGGTCCAGTGATCGTCCATGCTGTAAATTCTGAAGGCGTCTGGTGCCAATTCTGGCATCCCGTCTTGCATGTCCGTGCTGGCGGCACGCCATACACTGTACGGACAGGTGTTTGAGAAATGAAACCTAACGTCTGAACGCCCTCCTGCAAATGTTTAAACATCAACGGTAATGTTACTCGTACAACTGTTCACCGATTTGCCACGAGAAATTATTTATAATAGAATATTAAATATATAACAGGTACAGGATTATGGTCTTGATGATGTAAAACAACGTAAGTGCTTGTGTATATACTATATACAGGCGGGAAGAACGAGGAAAGATGTATGTTATGATTTGGTGGGGAAATGTGAAATATGCAACCCAAAAAAAATTAAATTAATTCTGTAAAAAATTCAAACTCTTTTGTAAAAATATTAGAGGCTGAGTTTTTTCACTTTTAAATTATTTTGAGATCTGCATATATGATAATAATCTCAAGTGATCTAAGGTAAAAACACACTTTTTATAAACTTATCTAAAAATTTGAAGCAAAACAAAGAGGCATAGCAAAACCTGGAAACAGCAACGTTAGGGGCAGTAGAAACATGAGAAGAGCTTTGGTAGCCATGATAGCTCGCTTCAGCTTGAACGACGCAGTAGAATTGGGATGGGCGAGAAAGATATGGAGCGTTATATATATATATATATATCCAAAGGAGAGGACCAATGTAAACAATTCTATTTAGCTAAAAATGAAAAGATGGCGTGCAATGGTTTTGTGGACGATCCCCTAATTAATGCAAATTCGGATTTTATATTATTTTTATTGTTTAATGCGTAGTCCCTAAATATACAGGGGACTCACGATTGAAATTTTGCTTCAAAAATTCTCCTACTATGCGTACTATTGAGATACATTTTGAATAATTCATTAATTTCTTACTTGAAACATTTATCTTAAAAAATTAAGAAACAAATTGTAGACACTCTTTTTTTTTTAGTGTAACGCGTTTTTAAATATTTATTTTTTATTCTCAAATCGTGGAACATTAAATGTTTAATTAATTTGTTTAAATAATACCTTTTAATTACAAAGATGTATATATCATGATGCTTTATATCTAATAATATATTTGAAATATAACAGTATCAGCACAATTAGTCAACATATACAATAAGCATTAATTGGCAGTATTTTTTAGAACGAGTAAAATTTATCACATATAGTTAAAAATTAAATTTTGACAGTATTGCATAGCATTAATTATTTAACATAATTTTACTGAATACTGATACAAAAATATAATTTATTTAACATTAATTCCATATCATATGTGCATCCGTAAACAATGATGGTAGTTTCTTTTCATAATTGGGGATCTCGTAAAATTTGTCCCGTTCAAAGCCCCACAAGTTGGTGTTTGGAATCTCTCTTGTGCCTTTAACGCGTAGGAGAGTCCTGTGCCTCATGTGGCGCCATCTCCCAGCGCCTTTCATCTTCTTCTTCTATTTTTAAATAAAATTTGAAGAATCTATGTAGAGCTAGAGCAAGAAAAAGCTAGCAGCTTCTTCTAGTCCTGGAGATATTATATCGCATCAACAAATATGATATCATTTTCACAATTGCTCTCAAGTAACTTGAGCTAGAAAAGATAAGAGAACGCCATAATTTGCAGAGCACACTCATAAATCATGTATGGTCCAAGTGCAACCTGAGTTGTAAGGTGGGGGATCTACAACTGCAACTGCACTAGTTCGGTTCTTCAAGAGCATATCTAAGGCCAGTGGCGTATCTAGGACCCTCGGTCAAGGGGGCAAAATTTTATTTCCAAAATATTGTAAGGGCTAAAATGAAAAAATAAGTTTAAAATTTTGGGACCAAAATATAAATTTTCAAAATATTGTACTAAAACTATAATTTTAGCCAAAAAGTCAGGGGTTAAAGTAAAAAAAAAGTTTAAAATTTGGAGCTAAAATATAAGTTTTTAAAATATTGTACATAAAACTATAATTTTAGCTAAGGGGTCAAAATGAAAAGAATTTTAAAATTTAAGGTCAAAATATAAATTTATAAAATATTATACCTACTTCTATAATTTTAACCAAAATTTCAGGGGGTGCACTGAAGACAACGTGGCGGAGCCACTGTCTTAGGCATCTGCAATAGTTTGGTCCCCAAATACATAACTAGCTTGTTCTTGGTTTTCAATTATGTCAAAGGATGAGGGTTAAAGAGACACATAATCTGCAAGAACAAGTAGCAATATATTCATATATATGTTGTAAGGAATGTAAGAGCTGAATACTTGAGATCTGAAAAGGCATTGTCAGCGATGTTATTAAACCACTCTAGTCCGTCGGATTGAAGAAGCAATTGAAGCAAAGCATTCTAGTACAAAGGCAAACATGTTTCTCTCATCGTTTCTCACTCTTATCTTCACAGGAAAAAACACTCTGTTTCAAGTTCAGAAAATAGAGCATGGAACTCTCTCATTCTCTCAGCCCACTCTTTCTCTCCTACGTCGAGTCCTGATCGAGAAGGTTCGAGAAGAGGGGGATAGCGAGAACGTATTTATTTTGCTGAAAGATGTTAATTTTGTAAAGGGAAGTGTTTGACAGAAAACTCTTGTAGAGGCCATAACTCTAGAATTAGATAAGAAGATGTATGACACATAAGTTAGATATAATGCTTTCGCCATAGAAGGTGATGGGCGAGGGAGGGTGATGTCGTTATTTCTTGTTTGCTCTATGTATGAGATTGAGGAAGATGTTGCTAGCTTTTTCCTGCTCTAACTTTGCATAGCTTCTTCTAGTTTTATTAAAGAAAAAAGATAAAAGACACTGGGAGATGGCGCTACATACTCTTATATGCCTTTAAAGCACAGGAGAGAATTCGATCGCACGTAGTTGGCTATTTTTTCTTCGCGATAGCAAAGGCGAGAGAAAAAAAATTCCCTCAAAGGTAGTTCAGAGTTGGGGATCGCAACTTCTTGTCCTGTGAGATCCTTGTCTCTAACAAAGTATTTTAGTAAATTTACTAAATTATCTTTATATAGGACATATATATATATATATATATATAAAATCATGTAGGGCTATTTAAGAAATTTTATAATTAAAATAACTTAATTAATTTAAGAAAAAAATACACTTTATCTCTATAAATTTTACTTTATATGCACTTTACCCCTCTTGAGTTTAAAATTCAATAAATAACCTCATCAAACTATACATCCCGTGTATTTTACTACCTTTTGTTAGTTAACTAACGGTTAATTATGACTTACTATATTTTGTCCACATTAGCCAAAAAAAAAAATAACATAGTGGCACATAACTCAAGCTTCTCAAATCTTACTAAAACCCATCAGCTTACCCTTACCCAAATCTTATATTCATGTATTGGGGAATCACATGCTAGAATACAACAAAGCCGCCATTTGGAACCTTTTTATATATATATTTTTTCTATCCCTCTAATATACTTGTGTGTAGAATCTGATAGGATATGTATAGGCTTGTGTCTTTCTAATTTTTAATAAACACATTAGTTTAAACAATTGTATCTATTCAATTTTTAACAGATGTGTTAGTTTATATTTTAACTAGTGTTGTGACCCGTGCGATGCACGGATAATTTATAAATTTAAAAAATTTAGTAACTTATAATATAATAATAATTGAATGATTATTGACAAAATGTTGATTCAGCTCATCTGCGAATTGTCCCCACAATGTACACATAATTTTATTATACCTACAAAAAAAACACACACACACACACACACATATATATATATACATGTTAAAAATAAGAAAAAAAAGAGAACACTAATAGAAAAATATAATAAATATACAACAAAATAAAGTAATAAATACAAAAAATTGAATAATCAAAATATAAAAAAAAATGATAGCAACAATACTCTATATCTTCAATCTCAATTTCTACACGCTGCTCTTGATACCGTTCTTTGAGCTCTCTATGATATGATCAAATTTATTGACCATCCCAATAACATCTTAAACGAAATAATATTATTTGTATAAAGTTAGAATCAATAACAAATAAAACATAATCTATAAAACAAAAGATAAAGACTAACCTACTAAATAGTTATCGTCTGCAACATGAATCAAAATATCACTGAATGAACAAAATATGAAAATAGATTTTGGAATACTCAAATCATCTTCAGCTAGGCGAACATCAGTTAAAAATCGAAACTCAAGCATGAATGAATGTTTCATTTTTTGATAATCACTGTTAGATTTAACTACACAAAATATGAATATCACATAAACATTTTCCTCGATTATTTGACGCTTGAACTTATTCACATATGATCTCTTTACACGAACATGTATGCGATCACCCTTATAAGCCAAAAAATAAACACAAAACTAAAAAATTAAATTAAATTTATCTAAGAATCTTGTAAAACCATCTCTATATTAAAAATCTTCTCACACATATTGAATGATGGAACTGTCTACAACTTCACTACCTAAACCTTAATCCTCCAATCATCTCTTGATGCATTAACATTAGCAACGTCGTTAAATTTAGCCATATGCAAAGCACTAATGGAATGAAAACTAATTCTACAAAAAAAATAAGATAGCTGGTATGACAATTTATTTATATAACGTGAATTTTGAAATAGTAAATTGAATATATTAAATGCTAATGATGTAATTATTAAATATTAAATTATTAATAAAATTTATGACAATTCACAATTTTAAAATGGATGTTTTGAATCCATTTGCATTCAAATTTTTCAAATTCATTTGAATGCAATCTATATAATCAATCACACCAATTTACATTTAATATTTTGTAATTATTAAATTATATTAAATTATTAATAAAATTTACGATGATTCATAGTTTTAAAAAGGAATAGTTTGAATTCATTTGAATGCAAATTTTTAAATTCATTTGAATGCAATTATAGAATCAATCACACCAATTTGTATTTAATATTTTGCAATTATTGAATTATTAATAAAATTTAAAATGATTTACAGTTTTAAAAGGGATGATTTGAATTCATTTGAATGTAAAATTTTCAAATTTATTTGAATGCAATTATAGAATCAATCACACCATTTTTTATTTAATTATTAATTACAATTATTTAATTATTAATTAAATTTACAACAATTTATAATTTTAAAAAGGAATGATTTGAATGCAAATTTTTTAAATTCATTTGAATGCATTATAAATTCAATCACACAAATTTGCATTTAATATATTGTAATTTATGAGCACTATAATATATCTCAAAAAGATTGCTTAGAATGAATTTAATGTGGTGTCATTAATAGGAATGAATTTATTCATTTAATTTTTATTTTAATTTATTGATTTTATTATATGTTATTAAATGACATTCATGTAATTAATACTTTAGAGTGGAATTGTTTTAGTATATTATATAGATATTAAACAACATAACCATTAGAATTTTAAAATAATTAAAATTCAACTGATGCATTAGTTTGAATTGTTCAAAATATATAAAATTCAACAACACATTATTTCAAACCAAACACATCAGTTCGGAATAAAATTGATTAGATTAAACTTTAATTTTACGTAATATTACAAACTATATAACAATTCCTCACTAGTTTGTAATATTATTACATAATATTATACATAATAAAAAGTATCTTACACCAATTTAAACTTCCTAATAGTATAAGTACTTCAAAATTTTGACAAATGTAGTGATATCCTGATATTTGAACCATAACTCTATATGTCAATATCGAAAGTACTACACATATGATATTGTCAAGTTGCTAAGACGTTCCAATCATATTGTTCTAGCACTTTTATGACTATATGCTCATCATAGTTATATAAATATTTACAAAATCAACTCTTTAATTTGGCTTGAAGCGGCATTACTTCAATATTCATATAAGTGATATTGTTATTATGTCACTGTTACTTCAGACATTTAACAATTTCATTAATATTTTATTCAACTTCTCACTGTAACAATATGCACTATGAAGTTTTGTTGTCATGTCCTTAATTTCTATTTTAGACATCTAACAAACTCATTAACTCCTCTTATGACAATTAGGCAGGACACATTTTAGAATGAGGTATTGAATCTAGAGATTCGTGCCATAGTCCATTCTAAGTAATTTAATTATTATATCCATTGAACTTCTATTGTTAGAGTGCATACTAATTCAAAATTGGATTTTCATTACTAGTGTTTTATTTTTAAGGGTTTTAATCTCATTCTTTACAAATTTCTTGTACTACATCTCTAGATAGTGATTTAGTAAATAGATCGACCAAATTCTTATTTGACCTTGTGTAAACAATTGTCATCATTCTATTTGTGACCAATTCTCTTATATAAACATGTATTAAGCTTATATGTCTTAATTTTTCATTATAAATTTTATCATGAGCTACACACTGTAACTTCATCATTACATAATACATAAATGGATGACAAAGTGTTATGCCACTATTTTTTATGATAAAATGTTCATCAACCATTCTATTTCTTTTATATCACCTGCTAATTCTATGAATTTCAATTTCATTGTGAAATAGAAAATACAAGTTTGCTTTTCGAATGCTCAACTAATGACACTCTTATTGAAGGTGAATATTAAACCAAATGTGAATTTGTTATCGTTAATATATACTTGTGATCCAACTTATATTAGAATAAAATATCTAATGCAGTAAAAAAACCAGTATAACAAATTCCAAAAGTAATTTGTTCTTTTCAAATATCCAAATACTCTGAAAGTGACTTTTCAATATTCATTGCTTGGATTACTTGTAAACCTTGAAAAGCAAATGCAATATAGCCTTGTACAATGCATTAATTGCATACATCATACTACCTATTGCACATCCATATTCTAATTATGCTATTATTTCTCTCATAATTCTCAGTCAACTTGACTTTGGAATCATAAAGAGTATTTTTAGTCAACTTGACACTAAAACCATAAAGAGTATTAAATTCCTTTGTTCCCAGATATTTAAATTTATCTAACACTTTATCTATGCAGTATGACTATGACAAAGTCACTCATTTGATATCTCTATGACCCTTTATTCCTAGGATAATATCTACTTCATTCAAAGTTAATTGGTGAAGTCAAATACTTCTTAGTTTTAGAAATACCAAACATATTTGTTCCAAATATTAACATATCATCTACATATAGGCAGGCAAATAATGACACCATATTCACTAAATCCATTTGATAATATCACACTATCAATTCTCTCATTCCACTGCTTCATTGCTTATTTTAAACATAGTTTAAAAAATCAAATCGGCTAGTTTGACCAGTTGAACTAGAAATTGACGATTGGTCTGGTACAGTCAATCTATTTAAACAAGTTTTGCTAAAAACTTGTACAAAATCGATTAAACCAGTCATGCTACTGGTTTTATCGGTTCACTCTTAAAAAAAACACACACACACACTCAACTGAACAAAGCTACAGCTTGTCATTTGTTTATCGAAGCAATTGTGAAGCCACTGTTGGTCATTTATCAAAGCTCCACCAGTCATCCTCTTACATCAATCATTTATTCCTTTTCTCCATGCTAGTGAAGTAGAAGGTTTACAGTGATGAAGAAGAAGAAGAAGAAAGAATGGAGAGAAGAAGAAGAAAATAGAAAGAGAGAGACAGATAGAGAAAGAGAGAGTACCTTTGGTAATGCTTTGGATTTGATTGAAAAATGAAAGCTTCAAGGCCCGTGCTTTGGCAATTTACTGAGAGAGAGAGAGAGATCTTTAATTAATAGTGTTTGGAAAAATGGGATATATGCATTGGAAAGTTAAAATGTTGAAAAAATTATTTGATATTTATAATTTGTATTAAAAAATTGATATTTTATATTAAAAAAGTATTGTTTTAATTTTTAATATAATATAAATATATAATAGTATTTTTTTAAAAAAAGATTAATTCATATTTATTAATATAAAACTATATATATATTTAATTAAAACTCGTTTGACCAAGGTCAAATCAGTAAACATTGAATAGGTGTCTTAATTGGTTTAATGACCGGTCTAATTTTTTAAAACATTGATTTTAAACCATAAATAAATTTTAAAGATCTAATTATTATTAGACATAAGGTTCAATTGTTATTAAACATAAACAAGTTCATTTCATCATTTATAACTTCTTTCTAACATCTTTAAAAATCATAGTCTTTTGAAAAAAATTTAGATTATTTTCAACATCTAGCACAATGAGTATTTTATTACAAATACCAATTCGACTTCCTTCAATAAGAAACACAAAAACTTATGAAGAATAAAATTTGAACTAATATATATATATATATATATATATATATATATATATATATATATATATATATACATACATACTTGAAAACTTTTGGCTCCTTCTAATTTGTTAATTATAATTACTAATTTGTTTTTTTGTTAGCAACACTACAATGTGATTTATATGCAACAACATTGTTGTGGTTTTGTTTTGGTTTTTTTTTAACATCATTTGTACAATCATGCAAAAAGTTGATTTCTAATAAATTTAACATGTATAAATTCTACAATTATATTAAATTATAAATAAAAAACCTTTATGTTGTTTGAAGGTTATGCATATCTTACAAAAACACATTTGATGCCTTTAAGTCATATTTGTGTTCTTTGGAGATCAAGTATTTAAAATATGAAATATACCCCACTTTGAAATAATTTAAATTTGATTTTTTATTGTTATAAAGTTCATAAGGTGATGTTTTCATACTATTTGAAGGCATTATATAAGTGTGTATATATAATGTGCAATTAATAATGCTTTAACTTATAAATTATATGATAGATGTGCATATATAATATTATGGGATATAAGGTGCAATTTTATAATGTATTAAATCATATTCTTCATATAATTTATCAAATTTAATAGGAAAATATTTGTCATCTCTATTACCAAGAACAAGTTTAATTTATTTTTCTATTATTTTGATTTATCATTAATTTGTATTCTATAAATTTTTGAAAGAAACTTCATCTTTTATTTTTAGTAAATAGACTAATATAAATTTGGAGTGTTCATCAATAAATATAACAAAAATTGTATACTAGATTCTCCTTTCTTGAATAGTGCTTTTCACCACATTTGCTTTCTCATAATTCTTAGTCTTTCCAACCAGTGAAATTGGTTTCATCCATCAATTGATCCAACTTGAAATTTCTTTTTTAAATTCTTCAAAATAACAAATAAACTTTTTTAAAATTGTTAGAAATAATATAAATTAAATTCGGCTTTGAAGTGTGAAAATCATTATCTTTAAAGAGTTTATATCTGTGTATTGGAAAATCACAAGTAAACTCTTCCACGATACAATAAGGCCCATTTGAAACTTTTTTTTTTAATTTTTTTTATCTTTTTAGCTTATTTGTGTGTAGAATCTAAAAGGAAATATATAAGTTTCAACAGTTATGTCTATTCAATTTTCACGAGACATATTAGTTAAATAGTTGTATCTTTTTAATTTTCAATAGATATATTAGTTTAAACAATTGTGTCTATTTAATTTCTAATAAATGTGTCAGTTTATATTTTAAATTTTATCAAACAACATAACTGTTGGATTTGTAAAATAATTAAGATTCAACCAACACATCGGTTTGAATTGTTCAAAATATATAAAACTTAACTAGTACATCATTTTGAATCAATGCATTAGATCAAAATAAATTTGATTAGGCAAAACTTTAATTCTACATAATATTACAAATTATACAAACATGTGATAAAGAGAGAGAGAGTGCTTGGTCTTTAGGAGAGGCTGCAACCATGTTTGAAACATTGGATAATGCCCACATTCTTAAAGAGGAAGAGAAGAATCGTTTGAGGATGGTTTTGAAAGAAGGAGGTGGAAAAAGCATATGATGGAATTGCAAAGAAGAGAAGAATCGTTTGAGGAGTGTTTTGAAAGGAGGTGGAAAAAGCATATGATGGAATTACAAATTTACAATTCTAAATCTTAGTTCAAAGACACAAAGGATGAGCCTATATGTGAATTGAGAGTTGGTATTGATTTCAACTACATGAAAGAATTAATAAGGATTTATGCAAGAAAGTGTTTATTCTTTCATAGAGAATAGCGACATTAGGGTTTAGGTTTGAAATTGAAAATCAAAACCAACCTCTCGCATATAATTTTGATTTTTAATTATTATGATCCCTAACTCACAATCAGTATTGTTAGAATTAGTCTAGACCAGTCGGTTTGATAGGAAATCGGCTAGGTGATCGGTTCGAAATAACTACTAAAATTGGTGAATAATCAAACCAGTGAAAAATTAGTTGAACTGGATAAGAATTGGTACTAAATAAACTGGTTAAACTAGTCCACTTAATATTTTTTAAAAGTTTTTTTTTGCTTATTCTATGATCAAATAATAAAGAAATTAATATTATAGATCACTCAATTTTAGTAGAGATGTTAATATATTGGTATTTTATGGATTTGATATGAATGAATATTATATTCATTAATAATTTTTCTATGAACTTTTATAAATTTATATCTATAATCTTTAATTAAGTATATTATTTTTTTAATATTTTAAAATAGACCAATTCAGCCATAGTTCAATCATAGTCCAAGCATTGGCTATTAAGCTATTTCTGCCATTAAGCTATTATATAAATCGATTCATCCATAAATGGTGAGGAAGGTGGTGGGGATTCTGAGTCTGTCACAGATGGCGTAGTTTCTGGTGGCGGCACTATAGTTCAACTTTGAGTGAGGAAGTGCATGGGGTTTGCAAAGGGATTCAAATTCAGATTCTCAGGTTCGAAGTTGATGCCTAAATCAGTAGTGCTTACTAGAAAAATAGGTGTCTTTGTGTATATTGTTAAAGTGATTAGACTCTTGTTTGCTTCTCTGCCATCCAAGGCATCACCTTGTTTGCTTCTCTATTCTGCTGTTATCTATTTTTTTAAAAACAAAATTAAGATAAATCAATCCAAACCAATTAAAGATGGTTTGGATCAGATTGAATTAATGACATTTCTTCTCTCATCCAATTAGATTGGATTTGGTTCGTCAAAGGAACCAAATTGAACTAATCTAAGCTGATGAAGAGACATTAAAAATAATATATGCGTATATAGCATATAAAAATTTAATTATAAAGAAATTTAAGTAAATATTTGTATTTGATTGAAAAAAGATATAATAAATTGTAGTACAATCACCAAATTAAAAGCACATGATTGATTTCCTTGCATACAAGCTAGGATTTTATAACATGCCATTTATTTATTTTTAATACATATATATAGACTGATTATATTTAGATATGCTCTTTTCTCTATTTTGCTGGATTAATTTCAAGGACAAAAAGTGATGGTGTAGTTAGGTGAGGTGCTGCTCTCACTACAAGGAAATAAGATTTAGTGACAGTTTTAAACAACATGTAGTAGTGATTTTAATTGCCACTAGCACATTTAGTGGTGGTTTACGAAACTGCACTAAATTTGGTACCATAAGCTTTTTAGCGGTAGTTTTAACTAATAGCAGGAATATCCACTATTAAATATTTTAGTGGCGATTACAAACTGCCATTGTATATTTTTTAAAAAATTGTTATGCCACATTTTAGTGGTAGTTATTAAGAAATTGTCACTATAAGTGTACGTTTAGTGGCGGTTTAAATCGCCGCTATAATTGGTTAAAAACCGCCATTAAAACTACAGATATGTTTTACTTCTCTGCTCTTTCCTTTAATCATTTTTGCATAAATCTTACAGTCAAATTACTTAATATACAACCCAATATACACAATAACTCATAATTAAATTTGCAAATTTAATTTTAAAATGATATTTTTAATTGATATATAATAAGTAGACTTTGATACATAACAAAAGTCTTAATACCTAAAAGGCAACATAAGCCTAAAAAAATTTCAATACAACAGAAATCTAAGGAGCCGTTTAGTATCCAAAAAATAGTAGGAATGAAGAGGAAGTAGAAAAATGGAAAGAAAAATAAAATAGAAAAAGGAAAAGGAAAAGGAAAAGGGAAAGGGAAAAAACTTGTTTGGTATTTAGTGGAAAAGAGAGGAAGAAAATATGATTATTATATTTTTTAAAAGAAAAAAAATAAACAAAAGAGTAATTTACTATATTGCCCTTAAGTAAAATTAACATAAACAAAAAATAGACCCTTTTCTTTATTCACTTTCGACGACCAGTCAACCGCTTGGGATGAACCGATCGACCAGCTACTCTTTGTCAGCAACCAGCCGACCGATAGGACAGTAACCAGTCAGTCGCTTGGTTCTGGAGCAAAGCTATTTGAAGACAACAAACAACAGATCGACTGCCATGCTGAAGCTAGTCGACCTCTTCCTCATCTTTCCTTCCTTTTTGACAGTGGCAATAAACTTGCCTCGGCAGCTTCAGATTCAATGTCAAAGGTCTTTGAAAGAAAAATCACAGAGACAAAAAATAAAAAACTTCCTCACTAAAGATGAAAGAAAAATCATGGAGAGCAAATTTGCCTCAGCATTACAGTGAACAGGACAAGCGCAAAATAGGAACGATTGGTTTCTTTTCCATTAGATAACTGGTTTTCTATCGATGAGCCAATGGAAAGAAAAAACACAAAATTGACGAAAGAAGGAAATCCCGTCTCCATGGCCTGCTTCTACAATAAGGTACACCAAACGCAAGAAAAAATGCACAGCAGTGGAATGAAGTATTCTTTTCCAGCTACCAAACGGGGCCTAAAACTAGGCAATATAAGTTACATATCTTCTTCATCGTCATCATCAATACTATTATTTGCAAATGTAAAATCTAAGAACCTATTACGTCCATCTAAATATTCATGAGTATTTTGGAGTTTAATAACCCAAGACTTATCCATTTTTTCTGTAACCAATTAACAAAAAAATAGGAAGAAACCATTTTAATAACAAGAAAATGGATCTTTAACATTTTAATAATATATAGTAAGAGATTTGAAACATTTTTAGGATATTTATATTAAATTAACAAAATTAACTATAGCAAAATACATGCATATTATCCACATTCGTATTCTTGATTCTTAAACTGAGTAAAGCACATTAGGCACAACAATAACATACAATAGTAATCGTTAAAGTCTAAATTAAAGAAAACTGTCTCAAACCAAGATCAAGTCAACTCCTCAATGTGTACAATAAGAGGTAGAATGGAGCATCAAAATGGAAATTAAAGTCGCCAAGAACTACAAAATAAAGTAACAAAAAAATATAATTAGAATTTAGAAATGTCATTAATTTAATAAAAGAAGGAAATTTCAAAGGCAACTTTTGAACGTTACTAACCTAACAAGCATTATGGGGTTGCTGAAAATTCGGCAGCGTCTCCCCTAAAAATTGAACATTTCCAAAATCTGTATAGTCAACAAAAAAACAGTATGACATAATTGAAGCAAAATTAGAATGAGTTAAATACATATGGCCACCACAAGGGCCTGTAACCAAAACTTAAAAGACCAAAAATTGTTCAAGTACGGGATTCCGAAAGAAAAGAAAAATAACAGTATAAAGCAAACATGATTAAGACTCAAGCATCATAAATTAAATTATACTTTATAAATGCTAATATAATACTATGACTTTTCTACTATTTATTTATTCTAAAGAGTGTAACAAGAATTTTTATTGTTACAACGGTGTCGGTTTCTATGCAATTTTAGGAAGAACAAAAGACATGGTTATACTTTTATTAAAAATTATGTAGTTTTTGTGCTTTTCAATGAAGCTAAATTAAATTATCAAATAATCCATATTGTTTTTGTATTTACAGAAAGTAAAGCAAAAAAAATCCTTAAAACCCCCAATTAAATTGTCTATTTGTTTTTGTGCAAGATGGAAATGTCACTCATTGGATTCCAAATATGCTATAAGTTGGTACACAACCTCTTTATTACCCAATTAAAATTCAACCATAAGAATTATGAGGGCTAATTCCTTTGGCATATTATCAAGGATTCACATGTTATTTCCCATGCTACATGTTTTGTTGTTATGGGCAACATGTACAACTCATTTTTTAGTAAGACTTGGTGGTATATTCATTATCATGTCCAAAACATAAAACAAAGTATCAGATTAAGTGAACGAAAAATCAACTACCTTTATGCCAAAATCTGCATAGCAAACCTCATTTAATCACATTTGATTCTTTCTTCTACAATAAAACAAAGTATCAGATGCTAGAAAAAAAAAACATGAGGAAATGGGGAAAAAATTTGACAATCCAATATGCCTACATATGTTGCAAATAGTGAAGAATCCTAAAAATAAATAACAAAAAAAAAGCTAGAAATCAATGATATGGTGACTTATCGGCGAGAACCACCGAGGTTGGCCGGAAACGATGGCAAAGAAGCATCAACAGAGCGACAAGGCCAACAGACTAAGATGCAGCGGAAAATTTTTGTTGCCTTTGCGATGGGCCAACAGTGCAAGAAATGGCAGAGATACGTCTTCGGAATGACGGAGTTGTAGTGAGTTGACAGTGACGAACTGGCAAGTCGACAGCGAAGTAGCGACATAGCATGACGAGGTAGACATTGTGGGGATGAGGCGCGACGAGGTAGACATGGCTGTTTCGAATATGGGAAATGAAAATCTGATTTGGAAGTTATGGTATTATTGGACTAATAACCACCACTATATCTATATATAGTGGCGGTTTTAACCACCACTTTATCTATATATAGTGGCGGTTTTTACAAAACTGCTGCTATTGAATTTGAAAAATACTTTATTTAATTTTTTTGTTCATATTTTCAACATAAATTTATTCTAACATCCTTAATTAATATTTTTTCCATATTTTCAACAAAAATAAGTTAATATATATATATATAAATAATATTTTATATATGTATGCAAAATTAATTTTGTAATTAAGTTGACTTAATTAAATGAAATAGTAGGGAATATCAATACAAAAAATGTTAAACAAATAATAAATGAATAAATAAGACACACAATGTATACTGCAAAACAAGTAAATTAGTAGGTAGGATTTAGAGAGATAGATATGATGATCGATGACAGAATGGGCATAAATGGTATAATGACAGTAACAATAGAATTTTACATGATAGAATAACAAAAGCCTTATGGAACAAATAATCTTGATCAATGGTTGAATAGCAATAGTAACAATAGAGAGACACATACGATCGATGATAGAGGAGACAAAAACGGATAGATTTTAATGTTTAGGGATTTAATAAATTTAATAACAATTTAGTCAAAATTGTCACTATAATCTTAATAGAAGAGTGGGGCGCTAGTGACAAAAAAAAGACACATATGATCGATAATAAAGGGGCATTAACAAATAGGGTTTGGGGTTTAGGGATTACCAAATTTAGTGGTAGTTTATTATAAATCGCCACTATATTATATTTTAGTGGCGGTTTTAAAAACCACTACTAAAAAATCAGTCACTAAATTATTGTTTTTTGTAGTAGCTATAAGCTTGAGGACAATGCTGCTTAAACAACTAAGCATATTGGAAGGGTGGGCATTTCTCTGCAGTGTTATAATCTCCAGTGCAACAGTATTGAGGCTGATTGAAAGTCGCGCATGCATTCTTGCATGCGACGATGTTCCCATTAGAGCCTTTTACTTAGAGATCCCTCGGCACGCCATGTCGATGTTCGTCGAGCAGCTCGAGGGCTGGCACTCGCCGATGCCGCCTTGTGGGTCTATGGACATGGGCACATTGAACCTATCTATGTTGCTCATGTCATAGAAGTCTTGTCCTTCGTTTGGTATCGTCGTGAGTTCTATCAGTGTTGTTAGTAGGATTGCTTTGATGCCGTTGCACCCGACTTGACTAGAGGCACAGTCTGCGGTGACAAAGGTGAATCTCTCGGTGGAGCAGCCAATGCGAGCCCAAAAGCAACCCAACCACGGAGAAGGGAAGTCCATTGAGTTGGATTATCCGCTTGCCAGCTCGAATCTAGTAGTCGACAACTGAGGCTTTTGATCACCGGTTACGGTTGTGGGCCATACCGTGTATATGGACAATTGTTCATAAAAGTAACACTCACTGCATGACCCCTTGCATGCATACATGAGATTAATGATCTCTTGTAGATTAATTTAAGTATGTGTGTATATATATATATATAGAGAGAGAGAGAGAGGGAGGGAGGGAGAGAGAGAGAGAGATACTACTAAAAATATAGAGAATGAAATGGTTTTAAGGCGTGACAAATACTATTTTTAAAAAGTTTATATATGTGTATTGGGAAATTACACACATATTCTTCCAAATACAACAAAGTTTTTTTAAAACATTTGTCTGGATATTTTCTATTCAAGTTAGTAATTATAGAATTTTAATAAGATATATATAAAGATATGAATAATTATATCTGTTTAATTTCTAACAAACGTGTGTGTTTAAATTTAATCAACATTTCTGTTTAAATTTAAAATTAAATTTAAAATTCAACCAACGCATTATTTTAAATTTATTAATTCAAAATTTAATTAACACATCATTCCAAGTTTTAGTCTAAGTCATTCATATATATATATATATTATCTTTATATATTAATACTATGTTAAATTAATTTAAATTTAATAAAAGAGATATCAATTAAATACCTTTATAAATATCTTATTCTGTCACATATTCAGCCAAAATGGTCTTCTGATATAACTTGCTATTGAAAAGAAAAGTAGTACGCATATGATCACAATTCATTGCATGTGTATGTACATGGCAAATAATCAACTATGCATTTAGAAAATGCAATGCTGTGAACCTGATATACTAGTCAGTGACTAGCTAGCTATGAAAGGAATGTACGTTATGATACCATAGAGGAGGAAGGCCAAAGCAAGTCAGAAAGCAACTCGGGCATTCATCATATTAGTATCCGGGCGAAATTGATGTGAGTTCCAAGTGTTTTGTAATTCTGTGTTTGTAAGTGAGTTCAAATGGGTATATAGGCTAAAGTGGACCTTTAATTGGAGTACAGTGGTTTAGACTTGTCCATGGTAATTAATTATATATTGATACGTAGTCGTCCATATGGGCCGTCGTGTACGTTGCGCAATGTTGAAAAATCTCACATACGTATTTTCCACGCGTCAACAATGAAGTGGCCCATCAATTAATCGCCATTCTCTCTTAATATATATCTCATGATTAATGCATAATTTGTATACATATATATGCATGATATTTTTATTCCAGTATAATCAACAATTCAACATATATATGCATATGTATCACCAATAGGTTTCCATCAGTGAATTTTTTAAGATATTTAATTTAGGTGATACGGGTATATGGATTGTACGTATACTTAAGTGATCATCACATCGTCTAGTTAATTGAACATCATGTTATGAAATATCCCACTGAACAAACTGTTTTGCTTCAATGCTTCTGCATATATCATTTCTCAGCCCGACAGTAAATAGCCTAGCAAGAAGAAAAATATACATATATCTCTCACAGGGAAAGGAGAAAGGATAAATTTTCGAAGATTAATCACAAATATATATACCAATTAAGTCCGAAACTGCCCTTTTCTGTCCGATGTTCAAGGATATATCTCTCGTGAATGAGAAAGTTTTGGTTATTAAATTGAAAGGATATTCAAATATATAATGGCCAACTATATGGAATTTGTTTCACCCTTTTTGGGGTCACGACTCACGACTGATAGATTAGATTGTATATCGTCAGAATTAAACAGATGGCAGGGACGATGCATTTAGCTACCCGGCACTGGGTTTCAAAAGTAAATCCATCTTCAATATGAATGTGCCTTCCCAGCTCAACTGCAATCTTTCGGCCGTTTACATAGTTTTTTGTTGGACGAAGTTTCAAAACCAGTCAACGGGCCAAGGCCGAAGTTTCAAAACAAGTCAACGGGCCAAGGCCCAACACTGGTAGAGAACAGAGGCCACTGAAACGTATAGCCGCCCAAACCAAAGGCTCATATTTTGAGACTGAGAATCAATTGGAGGGTAATTTTTTATTTTTTATTTTAAAGTGGGGAATTCATTAATATGACATCAAATTAGAAGAATCCACAAATCTTTTATATATCAAACTTCTTAAGTTTGAGATTAAATATATATAAAATACAAGACAACAAATTTAATGTAAAATTAATTTAGAGTTATTTGACATCAACATCTATTATGAAGACAAAATGCCAAAACAACACCTATTCACTTAAAGATAAATTAGAAGGACCAAACTTTAAAACTTGATTTAGTAACGGGAATGCAGATTTAACAATGTGAGCCTCAAACTTTAGTAGATAAGAACCAGCCTAGAGAAAAAACATCTTTCATCACAAAAAAAGAAAAAGTACCTCTTCACAAAAAAAAAAAAATACCTTCTATACAATAAAAAGAAACCTCCCTTTAAAAGTCAGAAGAACTAACAATGGGAACCATGAGCCATTAAAATAAAACAAGATAGTAGAAGAGAAGGGAGAGGTAGCCATCGTGTCAAGGGACTGGGTGCTTTTATTTAGCGTCGTACGTTAAGTAATGTGTTTGGCGTATGGGTTATTAGATTAACGTAAATCTCACCTGTTCATGTGAAGTGCACATGAGATCGCGTCGCTTGTATGAAATGATAGTTCCAGAAAGTACGATGAAGAGGCTTTATAATAGAAAAATGAGAGATGCACTAGTGTCAATGCACGATTGGTTTTGAAAAATGGTATTTTGGTTTGTTACGAAGAGCTACCGAAGCCACAGCTTCTGGAAACAACAAGAAGGTATGCCCTGGTTTAGAGATAAACTACAATCCCCAATCAAATTCTGCTTGAGGCTTCTGTTTATAAAGTTTGAAAATCGTAAAAGCACTAGAGTTGCAAGGAGAGTCTTAAAATATTTAGGTGTGACCGAAACAATAGCCTATTCCGAATCTGCATAGGCTAACCCAATATATGCACATCCATAATTTTTTTTTTCCTTTTCTTTTCTGTTTTCAATTTGATGTATAGATAAACCCCAACAACTGACCAGAGACAACTAGGTGATAATTCATTTCAATGTTTTCTATTTATTCCATGTTATGGATTTAGGATAGAGTTCAGGTTTATACTTATATTATTATTCTTTTAATAAAAACATTTAAATACAATTTTTTCGATTTAATATTATATGATTGAGTTTTTTAGAAAAAAATACATATATTATTTCATTAAAAATTTAATAACAAAATATAAAAAATATACATAAGTCACTTTTTCTAATCATTTAACAAGCTAATATAAGCATATATTACTCCAAAAATTTGCTGATAACCAAATATTAGAAATACTTATTTTAAGTATTCATGGTCAAGCTTTTTGAAATAAAATATAATAGTGAGCAAAATAATTTAATCATAAAATTTTAAATTAAAAAAAAATTTCTAATATCATAATTGTTGTAAAAATATAACAATAATTTATATTAAACTTTTGTACAATATATCATGATGAATGTCGAATCAAGTATGGCTCCAAATACATAATTTATAATCTATTATCTTAAAACAAATTTAATAACTAAAATTAAAAATATTTTAAATTATTTACAGTCAAATTATTAAATAATATCTAAAATAATTTAATTATAAAACATTATTATTTAAAGAATTATTTCCTTTATTATTATTATTATTAGAGAATAAAACAATGGATTATACCTAACTTTTGCGTAGAAAATTCATGCCGGATAACGAATCGAGAGTGGGGGTTCTGGTGTCTTCAACGGGGAATGGAGAGCTTATAGCTATGCTGTTATATGATTTGATATTTTTTATTGTTTAATTTTAAATTATAATTCATTTAAATTTAAACGGAAACTATTAATAAATGATTTTCAAGTATTGCTCAAAAGTCGAAACAGGAAGATAAACATTTACTTGTTCAACAGTGTAATAAATAAGAACACGTACGAAGTCTAGCCACGCATTATGTGGGGCCTGAGTTTCTGACAGGTATTGTCTGAAATCTTGAAACGATAAATCTCAGTGTCAGATCATTATTTGAGCGATACTGGCTACTAACCGTTCTGGTGAGTCTTGCAAGCAATTAAGACGTACTATTTTATTTATTTGTTAACGTAACGTTCGATATTGTAACAAAAAAAATTTAAAATTATATATAATCATATAAATAAATAATATTTAGACTACTTATCGGATTATTACTAACTTTCAAAGCCTGTCAAAGGAGCATGACTATATAAGAATAATTTCATAACTTAAATAGATATCATACAATAATAATTATGATTATTGTCCACTTAGTAAAATAAACAATTCCAATAACATTTGTTATTTTTATAAAAAAGTTACATTTTACGGATTATTTTGAATTTAAACATGGTAATCATTCTTTAATGAGTGAAATATATACTAAGACAACGTATCAACTACCATTGCGCCCATATGGTTGTCTAAGTGATATTCAAATATTATCTTTACAATATTCAAGTTATTTAATATTTTAAAGTCAACGAAAAATTAATTATAAATATGTTATAAAATAAAAAATTTAACTTAATCATTAAATTATATTTCGGATTATTTAATCTAATTTATTTTCTCACAAAAAATATTAAAATAATGATACCATTGTAAATACAGAAAAAGCTGAAGGTTAAATTGTGAATTTGAGTAGTTATATTATAATATTATATTGCACCCGGTCTTTGGGTGACTTCCTCCTGAACAAAGCGTTTACCAAAAACAGAAACAAAGCAGTGTTTACCAAAAAAAGAAACAAAGCAAGTCAAATTGATGACCGGTGGCCCAATATACAGCAGAAAAAGAAAGGTAATCCAATAGCACATATTTTACGAAATAGGAGGACACACTGTCTGCAATCTTACGAGGAACGACCGAAGGGAAACGGGATTATATGGATTTCACAGCGCTGAAAAGAGCAGTGGAGGAGGTTGAGCTCGTGGATGCTCATGCACACAACATAGTTGACCTTGATTCTAACTTTGCTTTCATCCATGCCTTCTCCGAAGCCTACGGCGACGCCGTTTCTTTCGCACCTCACTCTATTTCGTTCAAGGTACTAAGTTCTCCCTCACTTCCTCTCTTACAACTCGCAAACATCGCCATTTGCTTATCTAGGCCGGCCCTCCAGAAATAATCTAGGTCGGCTTCGCTTGATTCATGGCTTGCCTCTTGCAGTTGAGTTCTGCAATATCAATCCTGGCGTTCTTACCTTTACATGGTCACACTTGATGCATTAATGCTCCTTAAACGTTGGCTTAAATGATCCATTTGAGTTATCATACACGTTGACTTTTTAGAGGAGCAAAAGGCTTCCTAGTTTCTACTTTTACTGAGTTTCAATTAAAGACTCTGTCATTAAGTCAATTACGGGTCCCATTTCCTTGAATCAGATAATATCCTAGTCTCTTGATTGAATTGATGCCCGGTGAAGCATCTGTGATTTAGGTGATTTAAGGTGATTTTGGAAGAGCTTATTTTGATGCCCATAACTTATGTGAAGTTTTTCCTTATAAGTTTTTCAATTATAGAAATAACATATATATATATATATATATGCTTATATGATAAGAGATTATAGAATAAGTTAAGTTGTTTATCAAATAGGGCTTTAATTCTCAGCTCAATCTTGCAATTTAATATTTGCTAGACTGTTATTGAATGCAATTTGCTAGAGAACTTTTAAATTATTGTGTTTGGCATCTAATTGTGACTAAATTATATAATGACGGAGAAGTTTGAGAGAAATTGCTTTATTGTGTTTGGCTTCTAATTGTGACTAAATTATATAATGACAGAGAAGTTTGAGAGAAATTGCTGAGCTCTATGGATCCCAGTGTTCTTTGCAAAGTGTTGAAGAATATCGTAGAGTCTCTGGACTGCAATCCATCTGCTCTACATGCTTCAAAGCTGCAAAGATCTCTACCATTCTCATTGATGATGGGTTAGAATTGGATAAAAAGCATGATTTAAAGTGGCATGAGAGTTTTGGACCTTCTGTTGGCAGAATCTTAAGAATTGAACGGGTCGCTGAGAAAATTCTTGATGAAGTGAGATGCTTATAGATTTTCACTTTTGATCTGCAAATTGCATAACTGTTAGGTCATCCATATTGTTTTAAATGCCCTATTATTCTTCATATTATTCTCTATGTTTTAATTGCAAAATGAATTATGTCAAATACAAGGTTTGTTCCTTTTAAATTTTTTTTTTATTGTTTATGTCAATGTTTTCTGGATAAAATTCCGTTATGGTACGTATATCATGTTGTAGTTTATTTTGACGTGATTTTTTTTTATTCTTTTTAGGAAAGATTTGTTGCCTTCTGCATTTCTGAAGTTAAAAGGATATGGTCTCACAGGAATTTTGGCTTCAGGACATCTCTGTTATTACTTGTTTGCATAATTATATCATCAAATCTAAAAGTAGATTAAAATACGAGGAGGGAAGTGTTATGTTGCAATTAGTACTCTCTAAGGACCATTCATTCCAAATGCTTGACTTAGAATTGTAATTACAGTCATACTTCTTGTCTCTAAGCCATACATTCAGCAAGTTTTCTATTCATTTCATCATATAATCTAAATCTGATGTTCCTTTAGGTAGATGGATCTTATTGGACATTGGACAAGTTCACTGACGCATTTCTCTCAGAGTTGAAATCATATCCTTTGCACGTGATCTTTTTTCCTTAATTAGTTTATAGTTGAATCAATTGTTTGCCATTTTTAACTGGGTTCCTTAGCATTTTTTTTAACTGTTGCTGGGGAGGTCTTTGGATTGAAAAGCATTGCTGCATATCGCAGTGGTCTCGAAATCAATACAAAAGTAACAAAGATAGATGCAGAAGAAGGTCTCACACAAGTGTTAAGTGGTGAGTAGAGTATGTACATTGGTGAAATATGATCTAATGCTGGACATTCTTACTCATTATTATTTTACTTTCAGCTGGGAAACCTGTCCGTATAACAAACAAAAACCTTATTGACTACATCTTCTTGCATAGTTTGGAAGTTACTCAATCCTATGACTTACCAATGCAGATACACACAGGGTAATAGATCTTAAATTGTAAAATGCTTTTACATATTCTTTGATTGATAGCTAATATGTTCTTAGGGAAATGGATGAGCTTTAAAAACAGGTGGCTATTTGGGAATTCAAAATAATTACTTTTAGCAGCATAAACTGAGATTATTAGAGTTTCTAAGTAAATAACAAGACTTAAGTTAACAAGGTTTCTTGAACTGCCTTCCGTTGAGTATCTGTGCATCAGTAATGTTTTGGAAGTGCAGTAATTCATGCCTTGTCCACTTATATGATATATCAGAAAGTTTGTTTATGTGGAAGCTGCTGTTCCCTTTGCTATTTACAGTTGTCAGGAGACAGAGCACCGTGTTTATTATATTACTTGTCACTTTTACCTAATATACTATGTATTTTTGTTTCTAGCTTTGGGGATAAAGATTTGGATTTGCGACTGTCCAATCCTCTAAATCTCCGTGCGGTCCTCGAGGACAAGAGATATTCAAAGTGTCGTATAGTTCTTTTACATGCATCCTATCCATTCTCAAGGGAAGCATCATATCTAGCCTCTGTTTATTCCCAGGTAAGTATTATATGAATAAGTAGCTTATATTAGTAGATATCTAATTTGGATAACAGGTTTCCTGGACTTTTGGATAATGTTTTTTTTCCTCCTTCAGGTGTACCTTGATTTTGGTTTGGCAATTCCAAAGCTTACTGTTCATGGAATGATATCTTCAGTTAAAGAGCTATTAGAGCTAGCTCCATTAAATAAGGTGATGGTATACACAGTCCAAATAATTATATTAGAGTACTGTGCACTGGGTATAGACAATTGGAATTAGCATGCACTAAGAAGGAAACAAATTTAGGTGTGCCATATGGAGCTAATGTTGGAAGTTTATACCTCAACGGCTGTTATATTTTTAACAATTATGTTTATTTCTCCAAGTAAGGAAATTTCGAAGTAACGGCTTTCTCTCTTTCATTGTATGTTTCCTATGCATGCTTCCTCCTTTTTGACCCACCTTTCTCATTAATCAAAATTCCCATATTATTTAAAAGTGAAATTATATTGCACATCTAATTAAGAATATGATTTCAGCTATTTTAGCTCTGGCCACCTTATTGCGCACACTGCTCACACTCACACACACGCATGTTAGGTTTTAACTATGGTTTGTACTGGTGACAATTAATGTTTGCATGAATAACTTTCAGGTGATGTTCAGTACTGATGGCTATGCATTCCCTGAAACCTACTACTTAGGTCGGTGACATTTACTATCTATCTAAATACATTTACTAAAATGCATTATTATTTTCATTTCAGTTTTACATACTTTTCTTCTCTTATGCCATCTAGCATTGCTTTGAATTGTGCCTTATTATTTTTGTAAGATGCATGTTGTCTGCTTTCCTGCCTTGATATTTATACCTGATTCTTAAAATTCGCTTGGTGCCTGAGCATACAAGATTGTTGTCCATGCATAAATAATTGCATATCAGAGGTCTGAAATGGAGACATAAGCTGGTGGCTTACCAACAATGATGTGTGTCAATTTATTTCTGCATTTGGCAACTTGGAATCTCTATTTAGTGTGGTATAGAGCAAAGACATACCCATAGCATATAAATGAGTGCGATTGATCTCTCAGGAAGACAAGGCACTAGTTTGACTCATAAATAGAATAAATTAGAGTTATTCTCTGTCAATCTACTTATTCCTATCTGATTATTGTTTCTTTTCAACCTCTACTTAGGAGATATAAATGCTTGAAACTTTCATACAGATTTACTACAAATGGTATACATCAAATATTACGTTTTTTTTTCTCCGTAAGTGCATTTAAATTATTTTTAAGTTCATAAAATCTTGGAATGCTGCAAGTTTAAATAAGGAAACTCATTAAGTTCCTGAATCTCTTTGACATTTACTTGTAATTCTAATATGAAAAACTAAAGCTGCAATGGTTTTGTGATGCTTTTCCGTATTTTAAAATCTACCTTACTGCTCTTATAGAGTGCAAAGACTGCTAATTGAAATCATGAGTTTGATTTGACAGGTGCAAAGAAGTCCCGTGAAGTTGTTTTCTCCGTTTTACATGATGCATGCATTGACGGTGATCTCTCAGTTCCTGAGGCTGTGGAAGCTGCTAAAGACATCTTTGCACGAAATGCAATCCACTTTTATAAGATTAACTCAGCTATAGATGCTGTTAGTTCACCCACCTTGTTGCTAACGTCGAATATTAATGCCTTAGAGGCTGACACGTTGCTAGTTCGTATCATCTGGGTTGATGCTTCTGGACAGCACAGATGCCGTGTGAGTTGAGCCCAAGCCCATTTCTATCCCTTTCTAATTTTTGTCTTATCCTAGGGGGCAATTGTAAAAAAGTGTTTAGTTTTTGACATAGACAGGTTGAAGAGAACATTTTGAGCCTGTGATATCTAAGCCTCATGTTAGAAGGGATCAGGGAAAGAAAAGGAAAGATGGGATGAGGGAGTCTGATCCTATAGTCTATGTGAGGAAGGGGAGGTTTGGACAATAGATGTGTGAGTTGCTGTGCTCATAGAGAGAGAAGGGGAGGTTCAGAGGCTGGTAGTGAATATATGAGAGACTTTAAGTCAGTGGGGAAGGAGTATTTTCTGAGTTTTGGGACAGAGTCTAGCCTCTCAAAAGCTAGACATTATCTTGGTTCTGCCATTTTTCTTCTGTTACTGTGCTTTTGTTTCTCTTGCTGGCTGTGAAATTTTCTCTAATATACCACATATCTGCTTACTCACACATCTAGGCAGGGTGGTTATGAATTTTGACAGAGAAATAAGAAGTACAGAGGAGTTTCTATCAGAACACTTCTTGATGACTTTTGTAATTCAAATAAAATTAGATAGGAAAGTCAACTATCCTTGGTTATCACGACTAAGTTGTTGTATGAGACTAGCCTGTTCTGTATGCTTTAAAAAAATAAATTGTTGCTTTAGATATTTGAAAGGAAAACAAAGTATTTAAACCATCATTTGAAAAGGTTTGACATCGTTTTGCATCATGTTGTAAGATGCCAGTTGTGCAATGCCATTTTGGCTTCTTTAAGAAGTAAACTTGTGCTTTTAGATATTAGGAAGAGAGAGAAGAGAGATGATACATTCCTTTAGAACATTGTTAATTTGTTATTTTATTACCTCATCTTATAATATGCCAGTGGTATTGCAGTAAGGCTTTATCAGAGTCAAAGGGACATGCATTTAATTATGTGTTGTGCCATTTCCTTATAATGGATGCTTTCAGGGACAGGTTAATATCTAAAAATTTTCTTTAAGTTATATATGGCATTGTACAAATAATAATTGAAAATAGTTGAATGCTTGAATTCTTGCATATCAAGGGAAATAAGACATTTTAATATACCTTTTAATTCATGTTCACATTATTGCAAAACAAGAATCTCATTAAGAAAATCTGAAGCATGTTTTCTTTTTTTTTTCTTTTTCCCTTCATGAATGATTAATCATGTGCGAACCTAATCAAAATGTGATTGTGAGGGTAGATTGGTGCAATTCCTTACTTAAGTAAACAACAGCCATAACAGTGAAAACAAGCAAGGAATAAATGTAACTGTTAGATTCTATTGTGTCAAGAGAGCCTTGTTGAGACGCTACAATGAAACTAAAAGTGCCCCTTCTCTGGATTTTGTTTTCTAGTAGCTTCATATGAATCTAAGATACTTTGTACAGTTCTTTTTATTACTGTACTAAAAAATAAAATTTAAGTCTACACTTATTGATAGTAACATAGCATTTTTTAGAAAATATTTTCATTTTTAAAGAATCAAAATTAAGTAAAAAACCTGGTAAGCCTTCATTGCTGTACAATTGCAGTGGTGACATAAACTATTGATGTTAGGATCATCCATAACAATGACCTGAGCAGATTTTTGGTAACATTAGTAGCTCTTTCCATTTTTCTTACTTGCATTGGAGCAAATATCTGTTAACAAAATTACAAATGATTTTTCCAGATCTCTAAAAGGTCAATTTTGACTGTGCTAGGGATTTTAATTATTTATTCTATTCATTAGCGGCTGTCAATTTTTGTTTCAGGTGGTTCCAGGAAAGCGTTTTAATAATGTTGTTACGAAGATTGGGGTTAGTTTGACAACTGCTTGTATGGGATTGCCTTCTTATCAAGATGTAACAGTTGATGGTAGTGGTCTATATGGAGTTGGTGAAATAAGATTAATGCCTGATTTGTCTACTAAACGGAGAATTCCTTGGTACTTACTATCTTTGTTGTAGGAATTTTTTATATTTCATGATTTTAACTTGTCTTGCAAATTGAGATTGATTTTCAATTTTTAAACCAACATTTTGTTTAAATTCATTTGATTTCTCATATTCATCGATCATGATAGTCCAAGATAATGAAAATCTCATTGCAAAGTATCTTACTCGTTATCTGCCACAAAGAGGCAGCAATATGATAATGACAGTTTCCCTCTTTGTTATTGACACATTAGTTGAAGGATAATTTTAAATGATGCTATGCAGTATTTTGCAGCATGTGTATATCATTGCATAAGTTGTTGTATTTGCATAACTCTGACATATTGCATCTGTGGGTGGGTGAAATTCTCTCATTCTTTCTCATGAATATGATCAGTATCCCATTTTCTTCATTTCCTTCTTCCTTTTCTTTTATCAATTCTTAGGAATACTAATCTATTTCATAATTTTTTTCTTTTCTCCTCATGTATTAGTTTGTCTTGTTATGGATTCCTATTCTTCTCTCTGTTGGATATTTTTTTTGATTGATTGCTCCAATATGTCTTAACTACACTAACATTGTATCTGTCACGGGTTACTTCTTCTTCATGGAAACTATCCAAAGGTCCATGTTGATTTTTAATGCTGAATTCTCTTCTTGAGCTGACGGGTTGAATTATATTGAACTGATGCAACTCTCTGTGACAGGAACAACCGAGAAGAAATGGTTTTAGGTGATATGCAAACTAAACCTGGTGAAGCATGGGAATATTGCCCAAGAGAGGCCTTACGACGAGTTTCAAAGATTTTGAAAGATGAATTTAACTTGGTAGGTTGCAAAGCTTGTCTTAGTTGTGAAGTACAATGATGGATAATTTTAAGCCTGTGTTTCCAGGTAGTGAATACAGGATTTGAGAATGAATTCTACCTCTTGAAGAGTGTAATAAGGTATTAAAATTAATACTCTTTTGTGATTTAATGATTGCATTGTGCCATGACAATTGATTAAAAAGGGGAAAAATAACTGCTTAGGGAGGGTAAAGAAGAATGGGTACCGATTGACTCGACTCATTACTGCTCCTCAGCAGCATATGATGCCACATCCTCCATATTTCATGAAATCACTGCTGCTCTTCATTCCTTGGGTATTTCAGTGGAACAGGTAAAGAGAAAATATAATATCATAAATAATATGTAGAAAGATATAAAATCCATTGTTATATAGTCATAGGTTTGCATTCTAATTTTGAAGTGTCAATAGCTTATGATTTCAAGTGTTTAATATTTATGAAAAACCTACTATCAAGTGAAAAGACCAATAGTCTGAACTTGCCTTCCCATGTCTCATAATGAATAGTTCTAGCCAACTTAAATTTGTTGGAGGACCTGGATTAGGTATTAGAGGCTTAATCACCTCTTGGCCTTAAGGCTTATTTGGGCCACCAGTCTAGACAAGAGGTAGATTGAATTTCTATGAATACTTTTCATCTTAGCTGATATAGTTCTAGTAATCCTCTGTCAACTATACTATAGTGATGTAGAAGAGGAACCCAAATATGAGGACAACAAATCTTTCAACTCACGACTCAGTATCAATTTATCATAAAAATTAGGATCAACCTAATTAAGAAATCCTATTGATACCAGGTATCTTAATCCTAAGCTCAATGGCTTTATTTATATCCTTGAATTACCCTAATTATCCAATCACAGACCCTCATTCCCAATAATAATTACATAGTCAAAAAATAAAATAATTAATAACTCTATCATCTCATACTGCATTAAGTAGTTTATGTGTTATCATGTGGTTTACGCTGGGCTAGAATTATGTCATAACTCCCGTAGCTTACTAGTTATCTTACATTGTTGATTAAACTATAGTGATGTCATGTGCATGCATCTAGCATGAAGTTCTGGTTTTCATTCTCGCATTTTTCATATTGTAGATTGTACAATCAGCAAGAGGATTTTAATATTGCATTTATCATGCATTTAGGTTGGTCAAGCATGCTTTGCTTCACATACACTTATCCCAGTTATGGTACTGTCTATTTGCTAATAAAAAGTGTGCTGTGTGAAGGCCGCAATTTCACAGAGTCTTTTGTAGCCCTAACCAAAACGAGGGGTTATCTGTTTGCTATGAAAATAGAAGAATATTTGTGAGCAGAAACTTCTGAGTTTCAAATTTTTGGCAAAGAACATATGTCGGGGCAGCTTTAATTGAAAAAATTTTCATGAGAATTTTAGAAACTAGGAAGAAATGAAATAGCCTTCCCTCAAGCTGAGTTTACTTTATCATAACCAAGAATGGAGCAAACTAATGGAAATCCTAAATTGGTTTCCAAATAAAGTAATGCATATGTTAATATATAAATATAGACACAAGGATTTGGGTATTAGTTCACGTAAATAAGATCTGGTAAGATTTCAATGTATTTAAACCTAAACCTAATTACGCTCTGGCCAGTTTTAATGGTTACTAGCAAGATACTTTCAAAACAAAATGCACTTATGACTGAACTTAAAGTCTCCTACACCATCTAAAACATGGATCGTTTTAGATTAGTATGCCTAACCAAGGTCCTGAAAAGGATTGTCACGATTTGGCATGTGCCAAAGCAATGCTTAAATTGTTATTTGAGTGCATTTTGTAGGTCTTCAGCAATTTTTTTTCCTGGAGTTGTAATTGGTGACTCATGATTTTTTCAATTCTTTTCTTTCTTTCTATAAATTGTAGTTACACGCAGAAGCTGGAAATGGTCAATTTGAGGTGATTCCAAGCTATACTAGTTGTATTGAAGCTGCTGATGAGTTAATTTACACTCGTGAGGTTATTAGGGCAATTGCAAGAAAGCATGGATTGCTGGCAACTTTTATGCCAAAGTAAGTGTGTAATTCATTATGAGTTTGAGTATAATTATACCGCTGATCAATTTTAGAGGGTGTTGAAACCTAAGGTTAAAGCAAAGTTATTGTTGGTAGCACTTAGGGAATGAAGAAAAGAACGGCAAACCACACTTTGGTCCTCAGTACATTCCTCTATTTATAATATTCTGAAAATAGAATTTGACTACTGGATAAACTTCTAGAGATAAAAATAAACTATAAGAATCTTAAATAATAATAGACTCCTAATCCTTTAACAGTCCCTCATGCTTTGTGACACTTAAGAGATAGATCTTTCATCAGAGGGAAAACTAGCATACTAGTCCAACTTAAGAGTGGCATATATATGAACAAATATGTAAAAATCAATTACAGCTGTTGAACTCTCTTTGGTTGCTTCAAGTGAATGCTTATTACTATACATATTGCAGCGTATAACATAGTGTTCTCCTGTCATATTGAAGGTGCTTTTTAGATGACATTGGTTCTGGTGCCCACCTGCATCTTAGCTTGTCACAGGACGGCCAAAATGTATTTATGGCATCTGATGGATCATCTGAGCATGGAATATCAACTAGAGGAAAGGAATTCATGGCAGGAGTTCTATATCATCTCTCCTCAATTTGGGCATTTATAGCTCCACTTCCGAACAGGTTGCTCTTCCTATTATAATCCTCATGCTATTTTGATTTTACCCCCAAAAAAAAAAAGACGATGTTATGGTACTTTACAGTACAACTAAGTCTTGGTTTGGTAATGCATTACCAATAATGCCATGTAATTTTTTCTACCGGAGGCCTGAGCATTTTCACTACAGTTTTGGGAAATTTTTTTTTTAACTTAAATCATCTAAAATAGTGAGTATTTTCTTTTAGAATAATCTTATTAATTGAGCATTTCATGTATTTATTTATTTTTAAAATTGTCATATGTTCAGGATTGTGCTGTCTCTTCTTTTATGGTTGATTAATAACTTGCAAAAAGGATTAAATTGTTGGCGACCCAACTATACAAATGCATGAGCACATGCATGTGTGCATATCGCACTTTTACATGGACCAAGAAAACTAAAACGACAGAATCTGATTAGAAACAGATGATACTTGGTGAAATGGGGACTGAAGCTGTAAACTTTCAGATTCCATTCTTTCATGGCATGCCAGTTGTTCCCATAGATGAAGCTTGTAATGATTTTTTAAGTTGCCTATATTTTTTTTTTATTGGAAAAGAAATGTTATTAAAGAGAGAAAAAGATACAAAGGAAAGAAAAGGAAAACAAGCAAAGAGGAGGCCTAGATATCCTCCTAGAGAAGACAAGAAATAGAACAAAAACATAGAGAAAACCTGAAAACCGGGCTAATACAACAAAGCCCTCCAATCCCGATGAACATCTAACAAAGGCACCCCCTTAAAAAAGCTGTTAGTCGAGAACCAAAGGGAAGCAATGTGGCAGATTTTATCCCACGGTAGATGAGGACGTAGGAACTTAAAAACTCTTGCATTTCTTTCCATTCACATGCACCACATAGTTGCAAACATGGCAGCCTTCCACAGGACCTCCTTCTCTTTTCTCATCCTGAAGCCGAAGAAGCTAGTGGCAAAGAAAACACCAAGGTTGCCCTCCCATCTCTTTTCAAAGAGACCAAATAACATGTTCCAAATATTCCAAGCAACTTCACAACGCAAGAACAAATGGCCATTTATCTCTGCATTCCTCCAACACATCACACAAACATCAGGGGATAAAGCCTTAGAAGGCCTCCTAATATGAAGCAGATCATTTATATTAATTTTATTGAAAACAGCTGTCCAAACAAAGACTTTAATCTTTATGGGCATCTTCACTTTCCAAAATGAATTTTTAAAAGGCAACGATTCTTGTGAACTGCGAATCAAAAAATTATAAAAAGAAGTACAAGTGTAGGAGCTCAAGGAATCCAATTTCCACAGCCTTATATCTCGGGAAGAGGAGATGCGGAACGGGGCCAATAAGTCCAATATCAAAGTAAGATCACCCACAAGTCGATCATTTAAGTTTCTGGAAAAGTGAAAAATTTGAAGAAAATTGGTCCCCTTGAAAACATAAAAAATGGGCAATGGGGGCATCATGCAAAGAAGACAAGGAAAAAAGATGAGGGAACCTATCTTTAAAGGGAATATGACCAATCCAACAGTCTTCCCAGAAGCGAAAACGGGACCCATTACCGACAAGTAAGTTTCTGGAAAAGTGAAAAATTTGAAGAAAATTGGTCTCCTTGAAAACATAAAAAATCAGCAATGGGGGCATCATGCAAAGAAGACAAGGAAAAAAGATGAGGGAACCTATATTTAAAGGGAATATGATCAATCCAACAGTCTTCCCAGAAGCGAAAACGGGACCCATTACCGACACGTAAAGATAGCATTAGGGAAAAAGAATGGTGTAGCTGAGATATCGCTTTCCAAGGGCTTGCATCTCTATCCTTCTTTGGTGCTTAATTTTTCCTTCTAGCTCTGTTTCTTGTGATATTGTTAGACCCTGTTGAAATATTCTTCAGAGATATCCTTCAGCTTTTCAAATATTCTCCCACCTAATCCAGCATGGTGTTATCTGCAACTTTACATGTTATTCTCTTCTTTATAGTTGTCTACAGAGTGTATAATTTTTTGTCACATAATTATGTCTTTCTCTTTAGAATCTTTCACAATGTACATATAGGAAGTCTTGTTGTACAGATATGAATTATTAAGGGAATATTTTTCTCTCTGAACATTCTGTTATTCACATAATTCCCATAAGAGAAAACTGACATGGTATCAGAGCCCAAGTTGAATCCATTAAATCTTGAGTGATCTGTAAAAGTGAGTTTGGCATCTCACCGCCCGCTTAGGAAGTCTCCCCTCCTCAATTCCGGCCCGTCCCCGAAGTCCGGCAGCCCATTCCGGCGCGCGTGAGCCTCACGCGCCACTTCCATCTTTCACATGAATCTCACGCGCCGGCGCGTGTGACCGCTGTTCAGGTTCGTGTTCGTACTTCCGGCGTCGACTCCCTGTCTCCGGCACATTCCTGGTGTCAGTTTGGTTATTAGAGCATTTTTGTATTTCTAATACTTACCTGTTAACGCCTGTGTCACTGTTTCTGGCTGTGAAAGAAGTGTTCTTTGGCCTTAATTGCCATTTTTAAGTGAACTTCATTGCCATTACTGAATTAGCTCCTTCTTGGCCTTAATTGCCATTTTTTTACTGAGCTAGCTCATTTATTGACCTTAATTGTCAACTTTGAGTGGCCTTCACTGCCATCTCCTTTTAATCTCACCAAATTTTTAAATACCCATTGTAGTTATTTCCTTTAGCTATGTCTGGAGTTGAACAAACTGAGGTTAAAATTCAACCTGAGGAGATTACCCGTATAGGGAAATTACCAAATATTCTTGCTTCCTATAGATTGGATGGGAAAAATTACCTCAAGTGGTCTCAACTTATACGTACAGTACTAAAAGGAAAAGGAAAAATCAAACATCTCACAGGTATGGGTCCTAAACCTGAAGATCCTAAGTTTGAAGCATGGGATGAGGAAGACTCCATGATTATGGCATGGTTATGGAGCTCTATGACACCTGAGATCAGTGATACCTGTATGTTTCTAGCTACTGCCAAAGATATATGGGAAGCAATTCAACAAACATATTCCAAAGCTAGAGATGCTGCCCAAGTATATGAAGTAAAAGTGAAAACTATGGCTGCAAAACAAGGTAACAAGACTGTTACTGAATATGCAAATCAATTAAAATCTTTATGGCAGGAACTAGATCATTATAGAGTTATAAAAACTAAATGTCCTGAGGATGCTGCTATTCTAAAAGAGTATATTGAGCAAGACAGAGTGTATGATTTTTTGGTGGGACTCAACCCAGAATTTGACCAAGTTAGAGTCCAAATTCTAGGGAAATCAGAAGTTCCATGTTTTAATGAAGTAATTGCCCTGATTCGAAGTGAAGAAAGCAGGAGAGGGCTGATGCTTGAACCTAAAGTCACTGATAGCTCTGCTATGGTGGCTAAATCAACTACAAATCAAGAGAGGGTTACAAGTCTCGAAAGGGAAAAAAGTGGCCAACAGAAAAATCAGAATCGGGATGAGTTATGGTGTACATACTGCAAAAAGTCTCGTCATACACGAGAAAAATGCTGGAAACTTCATGGAAAACCACCAAGTAAAGAATGGGGTCAAAAAGGAGGGCAACAACGAAATAGAAACCAAGCACATGTTGTTGTAACATCACAAGAGCAGAACAACCTTAATCAAGAAGAGATTGAGATGATAAAGGCTTTTATCAACAACATGGAAAAACAAGAGGGACTCTTAGGTACATGCTCCATGGCTTATTCTGGTAAGTTTCCATTCTCTATTGGATTAAATGCCTCAGATATTACTTTTTCCAACTCTTGGATCATGGATTCAGGAGCAACCAACCATATGACTCATTCATTTAAACTTTTCTCAACTTATTCCCCATGTCCCAGTAACAAGAAAATAGCTATCGCTGATGGGTCTTTGACCACTGTGGCAGGACAAGGTGATATCAAAATTAGCCCAACTATTATTTTAAAAAATGTCCTACATGTTCCTAAATTAACCACAAATCTGGTCTCTATTAAAAAACTCATTGAAGATTTAGATTGTAATGTGGTTTTTCATAAAAATTACTGTGAATTTCAGGACAAAGGGAAGATGATTAGACATGCTAGGGAATGGAATGGCCTCTACTACCTTGAGACGTCAAATACAGCTAAGAGCAAGATGCCTTTTACTTTTGTTTCACAGTTTGCCACATCCAATAAAGAAAGAATTTTTCTTCATCATTACCGTCTTGGACATCCATCTTTTTCAATTATTAAAACTTTGTTTCCTTCATTATTCAAGGATTTAGATGTTGAAAATCTTCATTGTGAAGTGTGTGAATTTGCCAACATAAACGTGTACCTTTTCCAATTAGCAATAAAAGAAGCCTTGTTCCATTCTACCTTGTTCATAGTGACATTTGGGGACCAGCTACTGTTTCTAATGTTTCAGGGGCAAAATGGTTTGTTACTTTTATTGATGATTGCACCCGAGTTACATGGATATACTTGCTTAAACAAAAATCTGATGTCAGCTATGTTTTTCCCAAATTTTATTCTATGATAAAAAACCAATTTGGGGTTAATATCAAAAGACTTAGGTCTGATAATGCTAGGGATTATTTCAATCAGATTCTTAACTCGTTTTTTGAAAAGGAGGGAATTATACACGAGTCATCATGTGTTTATACGCCACAACAAAATGGAGTGGCTGAGAAAAAAAATGGTCATCTTCTTGAACAAACTCGGTCAATGTTACTTCAAAAGAATGTGCTTAAAATTTTTTGGGGAGAAGCTGTTCTTACAGCGACATACCTAGTAAATCGTTTACCTTCTAGAGCTTTGGGTCTCAAAAGTCCAATGGACATCCTTTCAACTTTCTACCCGAATCTGAAAACTACAAACAATCTCATCCCTAGAATTTTTTGGTGTGTGTCTTTTGTTCATATCCGTCATCAAAATAGAGGAAAATTAGACCTGAGGGCTCTAAAATGTGTTTTTGTAGGGTATTCATCAACTCAAAAAGGGTATAAATGCTATCATCCACCCACAAAGAAAATCTATGTCTCAGTTGACGTCACTTTTAATGAGCAAGATTCATATTTTGCTACCCATTATCTTCAAAGGGGGAATACACCTGAGGAAGATAATGGGTGCGAAGAAAATGGGTGCCTCCTTGATTTTTCATCAATTCCCTTGACAGGGTCTAAACCTTTACCCACAAAAACAGTAGAAACAGTGGCTGAATCCATGTTCAGATCTGAAACACAGGATGTTAACCATGAAACTGAATTTGAAACAGTAACTGAACCCATGTCCAATGTCCAAGAATCTAGGCCTAAAGAAGAGGATATTTTGAACCCTGCTCCTGAGGAAGTAAGATTTGGCAAAGGCAAGGTGTATACAAGGAAGAAAATGGTTATTCAGAACGTATGCATGTCCAAGAATCCAACTCAAATCCTTCAAATGAGGTAATGATCTCTAACCATCAATTACAAAATAAAAATGAGATTTTTGAGAATAGTGAACAGGATCTTCATTTACCCATTGCTCTTAGAAAAGGAACCAGAAAAAGTACAAAACAACCTTTATACCCCCTTGCACAATTTTTATCCTTTGATAACTACTCACCATCTTTCAAAGCTTTTCTGACAAGCTTAAATGCTATCACCATTCCTAAAAGTTTATCCGAGACTTTATCTAATAAAAAATGGAAACAAGCTATGAATGTAGAAATGGAATCTTTGGAGAAGAATAAAACTTGGGAATTAGTGAAATTACCTACTGGAAAAAAACCAGTAGGATGCAAATGGGTGTATGCTGTGAAGTATAGAGCTGATGGATCAATTGAGAGATATAAGGCCAGGTTGGTAGCCAAAGGTTATACCCAAACCTATGGAATTGACTATCAAGAAACTTTTGCCCCAGTAGCAAAAATGAACAATGTTAGAGTATTATTATCAATTTCAGCTAATTTTCGTTGGGAATTGCAGCAATTTGATGTCAAGAATGCCTTTCTACATGGAGAGCTAGAAGAAGAAATTTACATGGAGATTCCACCAGGATATGGAAAGAATTTGGCTACAAATACTGTATGCAAATTGAAAAAGGCATTATATGGCCTTAAACAATCTCCACGTGCTTGGTTTGGGTGTTTCACAAAAGTTATGATAACTATGGGGTTTAAACAAAGCCAAGGTGATCATACTTTATTCATCAAACACTCTTCTTCAGGGGGAGTCACAGCCTTATTGGTATATGTTGATGATATAATAGTAACTGGAAATGATAAAAAGAAACAACAGGCCGTGGGTCAATGTCTAGCTAAGGAGTTTGAGATCAAAGCTTTGGGAAGACTGAAGTACTTTTTTGGAATAGAAGTGGCTCATTCTGAGAAAGGAATTTTTATCTGTCAACAAAAATATACTACAGATCTCCTCAAGGAAATAGGTAAAACAGCATGCAAGCCAGCAAGCACTCCAATAGATTCTAACTTTAGACTTGGAAAGGCTGAGGATGACATCCCTGTTGACAGAGAGTCATATCAACGCTTGGTAGGAAGGCTTATTTACCTATCTCACACTCAACCAGACATAGCATATGCTGTGAGTATGATCAGCCAATTCATGCATGACCCAAGGGAAACTCATCTACAGGCTGCTCATAGAATATTACATTATCTTAAAGGAACGCTTGGAAAAGGTATCTTGTTTAGAAGAAATGGAGGTTTAATACTTGAAGCATATACTGATGCTGACTATGCTGGATTAATTATTGACAGAAGATCAACATCAGGGTATTGTACGTTCCTTGGTGGGAATCTTGTGACATGGAAAAGTAAAAAACAAAGCGTAGTAGCCCGTTCAAGTGCAGAAGCTGAATTTAGGGCAATGGCTCACGGTGTATGTGAACTACTCTGGTTAAAGATTATTCTTCAAGACTTAAAGATAAAGTTGGATGGCCCTATGAGACTCTATTGCAACAACAGATCAGCCATCAACATAGCCCATAATCCAGTACAACATGACCGCACAAAACATATTGAAGTGGATAGGCATTTCATCAAAGAAAAATTGGAAAGTGGACTGATTTGTACACCATATGTCTCTACACATGACCAACTTGCTGATATTCTAACCAAAGGATTGAATAGCTCAAACTTCAAGAATATTGTATGCAAGCTAGGTATGGAAACCATCCATTTACCAGCTTGAGGGGAGTGTTGAAATATTCTTCAGAGATATCCTTCAGCTTTTCAAATATTCTCCCACCTAATCCAGCATGGTGTTGTCTGCAACTTTACATGTTATTCTCTTCTTTATAGTTGTCTACAGAGTGTATAATTTTCTGTCACATAATTATGTCTTTGTCTTTAGAATCTTTCACAATGTACATATAGGAAGTCTTGTTGTACAGATATGAATTATTAAGGGAATAATTTTCTCTCTGAACATTCTGTTATTCACATAATTCCCATAAGAGAAAACTGACAGACCCTTAAAACAATATGTTAGAAGAGGGAAGGACGAGGATGGAAATCAGCAAAAAGAAGGGGGCAAGCTCAAGGCTTATTCAAAACAAAAAAATAATGGTACGGGTGTTACAGAAGTTAAAGGAGCAGAAGGTAGTGGTGGGGCAACAAATTAATGAACCTGTGGGGGAGTATGCTGAGCTAGCGGTGCAGTAGGCTTTATTTAGGAAGTCTTTTGTAGTATGGGGGGTATCTTTTGGGAAGGAACCTTGGGGACTTAGGACAGTGCTAGTCTTTCGCATACTAGCAACTGTGTGTTTATTTTTCTACATTGAGTCTATTGGTTTTGTGTGTGAGGAGATTATGTTAATGTGTTTGTAATTGGCCTTTATCCCACTGGTAGAGGTCCACATTAATTTATATCAATGTTATATCCTATTATCTTGAACTGTGAATTGCAGTTCTGTTTTGTGGGTTCTATCATTTTGGTATCAGAGTGGTCGAACTTGGGCATGGTATACACCAGAATGGAAGGACGAGTGGAATTAGTGGAAAGGGATTTGGAAAACTTGAAAGGTGAAAAGTAGGCACTTTAAAGGATTGGGTACAGGAGATTAGAGAAGCCGTGACTCGCAATGACGGACGCAGGAAAGAGGTTGAGGGAGAGCAAGCAGTGTCTCAAGCTAGAGGTAATGGAAACGAAGTTAACGAGACGGTACCGGAGCGTGAGAAGTTAACGAGAGGATACTGGAGTGTGAACCAAACAACTAGCGGAAAATAGAGTTACCTATTTTTTCCGGCGAAGATGTCATTGGTTGGCTGTTTAGGGTGGAATGCTATGTCACCCTTAATCACATACCGAAAGGAGAGAAAGTGGGTGAAGTTGTCGTCTGCTTGGAAAGGAAAGCCATTAATTGGTTCTAGTGGCTTGACGCGAGGAAGCCGGTTGGAACTTGGAAGGAGTTCAAGCAAGCTCTGTTGAACCAGTACCACAAGTCGCAGCTGGGTGACTCTTATGAGATTGTGATGAGTCTCCAGCAAGAAGGGATGGTGGCAGAGTATGTAGAGCGTTTTGAAGCTCTCTCGGCACCACTGCACAATGCTCCTAAAGACATGCTCATTGGGGCCTTTCGAACCGGGTTGAAACCCGAAGTGAGAGCTGAACTGAGGCTTATGCCTACTAGGTCGTTAAAAGACGTAATGGGCCTGGTCCAAAGAGTGGAAGAGCGTAATCAGCTACTTGAACAGAGCAGGGAGGATATACTGGCCCGTCAATTGAAGACTGCAATAAAGACCAAGTGGAATGGAGTCAAAACTCCGTGCACGAAGATTGTGAGCGAGAAGGATCCACCCAAGCCCAGCCAATCAAGTTCGGTCAAACCACCCGAATCGAGGGGTGCCAAATAAACCAAGACAACGAGCCACTCCTCATTAGCTTCGTCGAGTAGGGGCAGCGTGACCTTCAAGAGGTTGACTGATACTTAGATTGCCAAGAAGCGTGAATTGGGGCTATGTTTCATGTGCGATGAGAAGTACAGTCCTACGCATGTGTGTAAAAATAAACAATTGTAGCTCATGATTCTACAACCAGCAGAGGAAGAGGAAAACGAGTTGACTGGAGACGATAACGAGGATGATGAGCAACTTGAACTAAAGACCCACATGGAGCTTTTGATGTGTTCTCTGGTTGGGCTCTTTGAGAATGACACCATGAAGGTCACTGGTAAGATCAAAGGAGAGGAGGTCGTTGTTTTGATTGATAGCAGAGCATCTCATAATTGCATTTCTTCTGAGGCTGTGGGAAGATTGACGCTGCTCACTGAGAAGACGCAAATCTTCGAGGTTTCTTTGGGTGATGGGTATCCACTTAAGGGGAACAAACTGTGCAATGACGTTGAAATAGACATACAGGGCATGCAGGTCCAACAATCCTTTCATCTAATTGAATTAGGGGGAGCCGATTTAGTGCTGGGTATTGAATAGTTAAAGGGACTGGGAGAGGTGAAAATGAACTGGGGACAACTCACTATGAGAGTTAAGGAGGGACCCCGAGAATGGTGCTTGAAGGGTGACCCAACACTGTCCAAAACTATAGTCTCATTGAAGTCGATGAGGCATACCATCAAGAAATGGGGACGGGGTTTCTTATTAGAATTTGGAGAGATGTCAGTCAATGTTATGAACGAAGAAGACGTGGAAAGTGATGTGCAGCAAGTTATCAATGAGTTTCCCAAGGTATGTGAGGAAACTAAAGGACTGCCACCACATCGAACCCAAGACCATGCCATAGTCATCAAGCATGGGGCTCAGCCTCTTAATATACGCCCCTATAGGTACCCTCATTCACAGAAGGAGGAGATAGAAAAATTTCTTAGTGAGATGCTGGCAGTAAGAGTTATAAGACCCAATTGTAGCCCGTATTTGAGTCCGGTCTTGTTAGTTAAGAAGAATGATAGGAGTTGGTGGTTTTATGTAGATTGCCAAGCTCTTAATAAGATCATGGTACCGGATAAATTTCCAATACTTGCCATTGATGAACTATTGGATGAAATAAGGGATGCTACAGTTTTCTCTAAGCTTGCCCTCAAGTTTGGGTACCACCAAATTAGGATGAAGGCAGGGGATGAGGAGAAGACATCTTTCAGAACACACCAAGGCCATTATGAGTTCATGGTGATGCCTTTCGGACTCACTAACGCACCAGCAACTTTTCAATTCTTAATGAACGACATATTTTAGCCCTATTTACAGAAGTTCGTGCTGGTTTTCTTTGATGACATATTGATATATAGCCCCGACCAAGAAACACACTTGAAGCATTTGAAGGAGGTGTTCCGGGTACTGCAAGAGAACCAATTGGTTATGAACAGGAAGAAATGCCTTTTTGCTAAGGACAAATTAGAATGCTTGGGGCATATCGTTTCACAAAGAGGAGTTGAAGCAGATCCAGCAAAGATTTCAGCCATGGTGGAATGGCCTGAACCTAAGGATTTGAAGGCTTTAAGGGGCTTCTTACGGCTCATGAGGTACTACTAGAGGTTTGTCAAGGATTATGGTAAAATTGCAACCCCTCTGACTGAATTATTAAGAAAAGACAGCTTTAAATGGGGACCGAGGGCCCAAGAAGCCTTTGAGGCTGTAAAGAAGGCAATGACATCAATATCGGTAAGCCATATCGTTTTTTAGCCAAGCGTTTTCTCCAAAAGCTAGAATGGGGTCGGTATATGAAAAGGAGTTAATGGCTATAGTGCTTGCTGTCAAGAAATGGCATCACTATCTTCTCAGTTATCATTTCATCATTAAGACTGACCAAAAGGCACTGAAATATCTACTGGAGCAAAGGAAAGTAGGGGTTGACTACCAAAAATGGGTCACTAAATTGTTGGGATATGATTTTGAGATCCATTATAAACCCGGGAAGGAAAATAAGGTGGCAGACGCACTATCTAGGAGAGAAATGACCATGGAATTGAAAGCAATGAGTATGTGGCAGTGCGAGGACCTAAATAAATGGGAGGAAGAGGTGGAGTTGGATAGCAAGCTTGTTGTCATCAAACAGCAGATTATCACCAATCAAAACCCGCTTGAGGGGTACACCTTGAGGAGGGGATGTTTGCTATATCGGGACAAGTTGTTTTTGCCTAAGAATACGTCTCGCATACCCTTACTCTTGGTAGAATTTCATGTCACACTGATTGGGGGGACACTCGGGCTATTTACGCACCTATAGGAGACTGTCATCATCCCTCTATTTGGAGGGATGAAAAGAGATGTACAGGAGTACGTTGCAAAGTGCGATATTTGTTAAAAGAACAAATATGAGGCCATGAGTCCAGCTAGCCTACCGTAGCCCCTCCCCATTCCCCAACAAGTCTGGGAAGACTCAGTATGGATTTCATATCTGGTTTACCGAAATCTAATAGGCATGATACTATACTAGTAGTGGTGGACCGATTAACGAAGTATGCACATTTCATTCCCTTGATTCATCCATACATAGCCAAGGATATAGCTGCTGTCTTTGGGAAAGAGGTTGTCAAATTGCATGGGCTGCCTAAGACCATTGTGTCGGATCGAGATAAAATTTTGATGAGCATATTTTGGCAAGAGTTATTTAAACTCTCAGGTACACTACTAAAGTATAGCTCATCCTACCATCCGGAGACCGATGGTCAAACGGAGGTGGTGAATTGAAGCTTGGAAACCTATTTGAGGTGTTTCACTGGTAACAAACCAAGGAAGTGGTCACCATTTAAGGCCTTGTATGGAGGGGAACCACCACACTCTTCAAGTTTGATGACATCTGCTCTCTGGTGGAGGAGGTGAACCAGTGGATTAAAGAGAGAAATGCCACAATAAAGGAGCTAAAACACCATTTAGAGAAGGCCCAAACGATTATGAAGCAGCAAGCGGATAAAGGCAGAAGAGATATCAGTTTTGATATAGGTGACATGGTATATTTGAAGCTCAAACCTTACCGCCTTTGATCCTTAGCTCGAAAGATCAATGAAAAGTTGAGTCCAACGTATTATTGACCTTTTCGGGTAGCAGCAAAGATTGGGAAAGTGGCTTATCATCTTGAGCTCCCACCTAACAGCAAAATTCCACTCAGTATTCGATATATCACAGCTTAAAAAAGCTGTCAGTCCAACACAGAAGGTGCAACAACTACCTACTGAATTGGCAAAGGACTTGCAGCTTATAACGACACCAGAAATGGTCAAACAAGTGAGCAATTTAACTTATGGCAGCACAGAAGTTTTGGTGAAGTGGAAGGGATTAGAAGATTGTGACAGCACCTGGGAAAATTATGCTGTCATAGAAAAACAATTCCTTGAATTTCACCTTGAGCAGAAGGTGAACTTATAGAGGGGGGTAGTGTTAGATCCTTAAAACAATATGTTAGAGGAGGGAAGGACTTGGATGGAAATCAGCAAAAAGAAGGGGGCAAGCTCAAGGCTTATTCAAGACAGAAAAATAATGGTACGGGGATTACAGAAGTTAGTGGAGCAGAAGGTAGTGGTGGGGTAACGAATTAACGAACCTATGGGGGAGTATGTTGAGTTGGCAGTAGGTTTTATTTAGGAAGTCTTTTTGTAGTATGGGGGGTATCTTTTGGGAAGGAACCTTGGGGACTTGGGAGAGTGCTAATCTCTCGAATACTAGCAACTGTGTGTTTATCTTTCTGCATTGAGTCTATTGGTTTTTTGTGTGAGGAGATTATGTTAGAGTGTTTGTCATTGGCCTTTATCCCACTGGTAGAGGTCCATATTAATATATATATATATATATATATATATCAGTGTCATATCCTATTATCTTGAATTGGGAATTGCTATTCTGTTTTGTGGGTTCTATTAGATACTTAGCCCTGTCCTTGGCATATAACTTATGACTTTATTGGTCTTTATTTGTAAAGCATAGTTCGATTCATAATGAGTATTTCCTGAGATGATGCAGGTTGATGTACCTAAGATATCACCTGCCTATTTTAATCATAGTAAACCTGCACCATCTCTATCCTTCTTTGGGACTTAATTTTTCCTTCTAGCTCTGTTTCTTGTGATACTTAGCCCTGTCCTTGGCACATAACTTATGACTTTATTGGTCTTTATTTGTAAAGCATAGTTTGATTCATATGAGTTTTGTACCGACTAATAGAAATTCTACTTTCATCGCTCTTATTCCCAAGAAAGACAGGTCCATTAAGGTGAGGGATTTCAGGCCTATTAGCTTGGTAATTAGTGTCTACAAGATCATCGCCAAGGTGCTCTCCAAGAGATTGAGTGTGGTGGTTGGGAATTCCATATCAGAGAATCAAAGTGCATTCATTTCTGATCCACAAATTCTTGATGCTAGTCTAATTGCTAATAAGTTAGTTAACGATGTCAGACGTAGAAAGCAATAGGGATTAGTGTTTAAACTAGACTTTGAGAAGGCCTACGACATGGTCAATTGGGATTTCTTGGACCTGATTTTCCGTTGCAATGGTTTTAGTGAAAGATGGAGGTGTTGGATGAATGGTTGTCTTTCTTCAGTGGCTTTTTCGGTTATTATTAATGGGCAGCCCAAAGCTTGGTTCAAGGGGCAACGTGGCTTTTTCTCTTTACTCTGGTGGCCGATGTTCTCTTTACTCTGGTGGTTGATATTCATAGCTCTATGTTGAGGTGGGGTTCTGATAGAGGGATTATTATAGGCCTTTCTGTAAAAGGAAATGGTTGCGAAGTAACTCACCTACAGTTTGCTGATGATACAATTCTTTTCTTGCCTAAGGACAAGGAAAATTTTCTTAGAGTGCTATCACTGATTCGGATCTTTGAACTGATTTCGGGTCTTTGTGTTAACTTGGGCAAGTGTGGCTTAGCTAGCATTAATATTCAGGATGATTCTCTTGGGCAGTTGGCCGAGATAGCGGGTTGTGAGGTTCTCAATTAGCCTCTTACCTATCTAGGTGTTCTTTTAGGAGGTAACTTGCGCGCAGCTTCTTTTTGGTATCTTGTCATCCAAAGAATTTCCCTTAAGCTTGATAGTTGGAAAGGCTCCTACTTTTCCTTAGGGGGAAGATTGAAATTAATTCAGGCATCCTTATCTAGTATGTCCTTGTATTTTTTGTCCTTGTTCAAAATCCCGGTTGGAGTGGCTAGAAGGATTGAGAGAATTATGAGGGATTTTCTTTGGTCTAATGAAGGGGAGAAGAAGAAGGATCACTTGGTTAGCTGGGAGGTGTATTGCATATCTAAGGAAGACAAGGGCTTGAGTCTTGGTAATCTGGTGTCTAAAAACATATCTCTTTTGGCTAAGTGGTTATGGAGACTCCCTTTAGAGCCTAATTCCTTATGGCATAAGGCGATTAAAGCAAAGTATGTGCTTCATCGGAATGGATGGGACGCTGACTTGGGAGGTGTCGTTACACATGTAAGTCCTTGGAAAATGATTTCTCAGGTATACCACCTTTTCTTTCCTTCGTTGTCTTTCATCGTTGGTTCCCGTTTTCTATTTTGGGAGGGCTGCTGGATTGGTCCTATCTCCTTTAAAGAAAGATTTCAACGTCTTTTTTCTTTGTCTTCTTTGCATGATGCGCCTATTGCTGATTTCTTTTGCTTGTGTTAAGATATTGTATAGCTTGATTGTAGGCTTGATTGTATAGCTTGATTGTAGGCTTGATTGTATAGCTTGATTGTAGGCTTGATTGTAGGGATTCCCATGTATATATATCCGTTGCCTATGAATGAAATGAAACAAGTGAAATTACTTTCATCCAGAAATTACATTACATGGTATCAGAGGTGTTGGCGTTCTCGGTACTGCTTGTGTGTGCGTGAGAAGAGCCCAACCCTCTACGGTGGTTGTTGGTTCTCACCACCCCCCCAACAACGTTCAGACTTCCCCGGCCGGCGGACCCCGAGAGTCCGGAAGCCATCGGCGGCGCGTGTGACCTCCACGCGCCACTCGTTCTTTCTGCCAGCGGATCCACGCGCCGGCGCGTGAGGGCGCGTCTGACGTCGTCTTCCTCTCCGTTTTGTTTCGTCGGCGTTTTCGTCCGTTTTCCGGCGACTTCCTGTCCTTTCCGGCGTCTTCCCTGCTGTTTGACCTTCTGGTTTGGTTTGGTTCTCTTTGGTTTACTGTTTTAGGCTGAATCCATTTATTTTTGGTTGTGTTTGTGTGCTGTGTACTCTTCCCACCTATGGCAGACAGTAAAACTACAGTTATGGCTGAGGTCGTCCCTGTGATGACGAAGATTACCGAACACAAACTCAATGGCTCCAACTATTTAGATTGGAGTAAAACCATTCGCGTATATTTGCGGAGCATTGACAAGGATGATCATCTCATCTCTGATCCCCCTAGTGACGACACTCGAAAAGCGTGGTTGCGTGATGATGCGAGACTATTCTTGCAAATTCGGAACTCTATTGACATAGAGGTACTCGGTTTGATTAACCATTGTGAATTTGTGAAAGAATTAATGGAATATTTGGATTTTTTGTATTCTGGACGAGGAAACATATCTCGCATCTACGAGGTATGTAAGTCATTTTATCGAGGAGAGCAGCAAGACAAGTCTCTTAATGCTTATTTCATGGAATTTAAGAAAACCTATGAAGAACTAAATATGCTTCTCCCTTTTAGTTTTGATATTAAGGTTCAGCAAGCTCAAAGAGAGAAAATGGCAGTTATGAGTTTCCTGACAGGTTTGCGCTCAGATTTCGAAGCAGTAAAATCTCAAATTCTCTCAGCATCTGAAATTTCTCCTTTGCAAGAAGTTTTTGCTAGAGTTCTTCGTACAGAAAACTCACAACCTTCTCAAATCACTACTAATAATAGCAGTGCTCTTGTTAGTCGTGGTGGATCTCGAGGTGGTTCACGGGGAGGATCGCACAATCGTAACAAGAATATAGAACATCGGAGTCAGGAGTCTGGTGAAGTTGAGTGCTATTACTGTCATGAGCTGGGGCATACAAAACGCACTTGCAAGAAACTTCTCAACAAGAATCAGACAGGACGATCTGCCCATGTTGCCTCATCTGCTGATAAGACTATTATGGTTTCTGCTGATGACTTTGCCAAGTTCACTCAATATCAAGAATCACTTAAAACTTCTACTCCCACTGCTGCCTTCGCTGATTCAGGTAAATCCCCCACATGTCTCATCTCTTCATCGTCCAGCTGGGTTATAGATTCTGGTGCCTCAGACCATATGACAGGTAATCCTAGTCTTTTCTCTACTTTTGATACTCATGTCCATTCGTCTCATGTGACTATAGCTGATGGCTCTACACCCCGTGTCCTTGGTTCTGGCACCATTAACCTGACCCCATCTTTATCTCTACCTTCAGTACTGAGTTTACCTAATTTTTCATTTAATCTGATTTCTGTTAGTAAACTCACTCGTGCCCTAAATTGTAGTGTCTCATTCTTTCCTACTCATTGTATTTTTCAGGATCTTACGACGAAGCAGATTATTGGTAGCGGGCATGAGTCTGGTGGCCTCTACACTCTTGATACTAAGACACCAAGATCTTTGGCATGTTCTAGTTCGCTTTCTCCTTTTGATTTGCACTGTCGAATGGGTCATCCTTCTCTCCCAGTTCTCAAGCAGCTCTATCCCCAATTTCGACATTTATCATCTTTGCCTTGTGAGTCCTGTCAGTTTGCCAAACACCATCGTGTTCCCTTAGGGTCTCGAGTTAATAAACAGGCTACGTCCCCTTTTGAATTAATTCATTTTGATGTTTGGGGTCCTTGTCCTATTGTGGCCAAGGCAGGTTTTAAGTATTTTGTTACCTTTGTTGATGATTACTCTCGTGTTACCTGGTTATATTTAATGAAAAGTCGCTCTGAAGTTTTTTCACATTTTTGTGCTTTCTATACTGAAATTAAAACACAATTTAAAATTTCTGTTCAAACCTTGAGGAGTGACAATGCTAAAGAGTATCTCTCTGAGCCTTTCTAGTCTTACATGATTCAACGTGGTATCTTGCATCAATCCTCGTGTGTTGACACACCCGCCCAAAATGGAGTTGCTGAACGTAAGAATCGACATTTACTTGAAGTTGCTCGAGCTCTTTTGTTTCAAATGCATGTTCCTAAACCTTTTTGGGCTGATGCTGTCTCCACAGCTTGTTTTTTGATTAACCGCATGCCATCTTCTGTTCTTGGGGGAGAGATTCCATATTCTGTTTTGTTCCCATCCACAGCTGTATTTCCTATTGAGCCTCGTATCTTTGGCAGCACTTGTTTTGTCAGGGACACTAGACCCCAGGTCACAAAGTTAGACCCTAAGTCTCTTAAATGTGTTTTCCTTGGTTATTCTCGTCTCCAAAAGGGATACAGGTGTTTCTCTCCTACTCTTCAGCGTTATCTTGTTTCTGTTGATGTTACTTTCCAAGAAGACATTCCGTTCTTTTCTACTTCTTCTTCTTCTCATGTTCCGAGGGATGATGATGATCTGCTCATCTACACTGTACCTTTTTCTCAGCCATCCACAAGTACTCCTACACCTTCTCTGGCACCCACTCGGCCACCAATTGTTCATGTCTACACTCGACGTCCATTGCCTGCAGGTTCAGATTCATGCCCTCCACCTTCTGTTTCGTTGCCGGATCCTGATTTCGCTTCTCCGGACCTCCCTATTGCCCTTCGCAAAGGTAAACGTCTTTGTACTTATCCTATTGCCTCAGTTGTTTCTTATGATCATTTATCCTCTACCTCTTGCTCTTTTTTGGCCAACCTTGACTCTGTGTCCATTCCTAAGACTGTCCATGAAGCTTTGGCCCATCCTGGGTGGCGTGATGCTATGATGGAAGAGATAAATGCACTTGACTATAACAATACTTGGACATTAATGAATTTACCTGCTGGGAAGAAAGCTATTGGGTGTAAATGGGTGTTCACAATTAAAGTCAACCCTGATGGGTCTGTGGCTCGGTTGAAGGCTCGTCTTGTTGCGAAAGGATATGCTCAGACTTATGGTGCTGATTATTCCGATACTTTTTCTCCAGTTGCCAAACTTACCTCAGTTCGTTTGTTGATCTCCTTGGCTGCCACTCATAACTGGCCACTACACCAGTTGGATATTAAAAATGCTTTTCTTCATGGTACTCTCCAAGAAGAGGTCTATATGGAGCAACCCCCTGGGTTTGTTGCTCAGGGGGAGTATGGGAAAGTATGTCGACTTCAGAAATCGCTATATGGTCTGAAGCAGAGCCCTCGTGCATGGTTTGGCAAGTTTAGCCAAGTTGTTTTGAAATATGGAATGAAGAAAAGCAAATCTGATCACACGGTATTTTATAGGCAGTCTAAGGATGGTATCATTCTTCTTGTGGTATACGTTGATGATATTGTGATAACTGGGAGTGACAGTTCTGGTATCTCTGGCCTTAAAACTTTCTTGCAGTCACAGTTTCAGACAAAGGATTTGGGACCTTTGAAATATTTCTTAGGGGTTGAAGTTTTGAGAAATAAGAAGGGGGTCTTCTTGTCCCAAAAAAAGTATGTTCTTGACTTATTGACAGAAACAGGAAAGATGGGGGCTAAGCCATCAAGTACCCCTATGACTCCTAACATACAGCTTGCAAAGGATGACAGTGAGCCATTTCATGATCCTGAAAAGTATAGGAGACTTGTGGGAAAATTGAATTATTTGACTGTGACTCGCCCCGATATTGCATATTCTGTTAGTGTGGCCAGTCGCTTTATGTCCTCCCCGACTGTCAACCATTGGGCACTCCTAGAACAAATTCTTTGCTATTTAAAAGGAGCCCCAGGACGTGGATTATTTTATGGGTATCATGGACACACTAAGATTGAAGTTTATTCTGATGCAGATTATGCAGGGTGCAAAGATGATAGGAGATCTACTACTGGTTATTGTGTTTTTGTAGGAGGGAATCTAGTTTCATGGAAGAGCAAGAAGCAAAATATTGTTTCTCGATCTACTGCAGAATCAGAATACAGAGCTATGGCAAACTCAGTATGTGAAATTGTATGGATATACCAACTATTGAAAGAAGTTGGCTTCGAGACCCCATTACCAGTAACATTATGGTGTGACAACCAAGCTGCTCTTCACATTGCTTCTAATCCCGTGTTTCATGAACGAACTAAACATATTGAGATCGATTGTCACACCATTCGTGAAAAGATTGAAGATCATTTCATTACTCCAGGATATGTTAGAACTGAAGACCAGTTAGGAGATATTTTCACTAAGGCCTTAAATGGAGCTCGCATTAATTATATTTGTAACAAGCTGGGCATGATTAACATCTATGATCCAGCTTGAGGGGGAGTGTTAAGATATTGTATAGCTTGATTGTAGGCTTGATTGTATAGCTTGATTGTAGGCTTGATTGTATAGCTTGATTGTAGGCTTGATTGTAGGGATTCCCATGTATATATATCCGTTGCCTATGAATGAAATGAAACAAGTGAAATTACTTTCATCCAGAAATTACATTACAGCTTGCAAGGGGATCAACCTAGTTGGAATCTCCATTTCGCCAGAAATGTAAATGATAGACTATTCCTGATTTTTCCTTGATACTGGACATTCTGGATCCAATACGCCTATCTTCTAATCCTGATAAGAGAATGTGGAAGCTGGATTCCTTAGGCTTGTACACTTGTGCCTCCTTTCTCAATTATCTCGTCCGTAACCCTGTTGTTTCTTTGCACTTTAAAAGGTCTTATTGGAAAGTTAAGGCGCCTTTAAAGGTTAAGGTTTTTTTGTGGTCTGCAGTGCTCAATAGAATTAATACAAACGATTTGTGTCAAGTTAGACGGCCTCTTATGACTTTATCTCCTGATGTTTGCGTGATGTGCTTGAGACGTTCAGAGACAAACAATCATTTGTTCCTACACTGTGACATGGCTTGGAGCATTTGGAACAAGCTTTTTGGTCTCTTTGATGAGAATTGGGTTTGCCCAATAGACCTTGGCGCACTCTTTGCGACCAATTTTACTAGTTTTGGTTTTAGGAAGGAGAATAAAATTCGTGAGAAAATAGCTATGTTCGCAACTGTGTGGTGCATTTGGATGGAAAGAAACGCCAGAGTCTTTAATGACCGGAGTCTACCTCTTCACTTGTTATGGGATCGCATTCGTTATGTGGCTTTCTTGTGGGTTTCAGTCGATGGATTTTTCAAGGTTTCTGATGTTTATAGGGATTAGAGGGCGTTGTTGTACTAATCTTTTTTAGGGACCTTATGGGGTGTTTTTTGGTTTTAGCTTTCACTCTTTTTAGTTCTATCTTAGGAGGATCCCTTGTCCTCCTAATATATTTTTTTTCTTTTTCCTTTTGTTTCGCTCTCTTCTCATTAATAACATTACTTTTTTCTATCAAAAAAAAAAAGTATTTCCTTGAAAATCTGTTTCGCAACTTAAGATATCAATTATCCAGTAGGAATATAGCAGTTACTCATCAGACTGGGAAATTTTCATGATACGTGTGATTTCGAATATTTATTTGTATCATCCACATGCAGGAATTTTGTTAAAATGTGTTTTTCTCACAAATAAACCAGCAAAAAGGAAATTAGAAGAAGGGGAAATCTTATCTCCTTTGGGTTGCAATGTCTAGGCTCAATACCTGTGTATGTTTGAAATGATGTTTCATGGACTATATCTTCTTCCTTTACTGCTGAAATATTATTTCCTTGTAGCTATGATCGTCTAAAACCTAACACATGGAGTGGTGCATACAAGTGCTGGGGAAATGAAAATAAAGAAGCCCCAATACGAGTCATACGAGCCACATCTTCCCCCGGAGTTCCTGATGGTCTAGTGAGCAACTTTGAGATTAAATCATTTGACGCTGCAGCAAATCCACATCTGGGCTTGGCTGCCATAATTGCTGCTGGAATTGATGGGCTTCGTAGGCATCTTTCTCTTCCTGAACCTGTTGGTAAGATCATATAATCTTTCATTTCACATCATGGAATTTTCTGGATGATCAAGAAACAATTTGGGTATGGAGTTTCTTCAATATGCATGTAATAGTCATGTGAATCATGTCGCATATATTTTGCTAATAAACATATGTAGTTATTTGATTCGGGCTGGAAAGGGTTGCACTTCTATGATCCATAAGAGGGTAAACGAAGTAGCATAGTGTTCGTTTTTTCTTTTCTGAAGTCAATAACTGTCGTTGATGAAAAGTGAAAACATTCAATTTTCTATTCTACAACTTAATCATTGTAATGTAGCTAGCCTTTATAACCTGATGGTTCTGTCTGCCTGACCTTACCAGTTGAGTGCTGAATTTGTTGTCTTTTTCTGAACTGCTTTCTTTAATTCAATATGTTTTTTTTCCTTCTATTGACAAATGACAATTGTTTTACTTTGAACATTTGGGTCAGTTATATCCTTATTTTCTGGTTGTAGAGCCGTTAAAACGGGTTAGACCTTATGGGCATCGTTCAGCCCTTAAAAAAAAAATATAGAGATGGGCTAAAGAAATTCCGACCTGTATTTAAAATTGCCTAGCCTGGCCTATTAGAGCCAAAGAAGGGTCAGGCCAAGTTAGCTCTTTTTTTTGAAAAAATAATAATAATAAATTTAATACCTTTTTTTAAAAATAAAATCAATAATAGTTTGTAGCCTAGCTTCATCTTATTTTTAATTAAACAAATAAAATAAAAGTGACAGCATGAAAGTAAAACCCTCATTACCTCCTTACATTAGTCATTTGCCAATTCCATGTTCTTCAAACAATTCTAATTTTCTAACATGGAAGAACCAAAATTTTAGCCAATAGCTAAATATCTACATAGAAAAATAATACTTAGAGCAGGCCTCTTGTACTTAATTAATTTTATTTGAATGTTATCTAATAATTTAATTCTAATATTTAATACCAAGACTTTTTTTTTCCCTCTATTTTTTAGTGTTTGTGATAATAAACCATCATCAAGAGAAGACAATGTGCTTGGAATGGTGGATGAAAATGAAGTTAGCTTTAGTTTGACTTTTGAGATAAAGTTATATTTTATTTGTACTTATTTTAAATATTTGATATGCTAGTTACTTATTTGATACATATTCTTGGTAGGGTTAGTCACAATAAGTAGTGCATTATAAAATAAAAAGTTCATTTTTTTTTTGTTTTTTAAAAAGGTTTGGTCCTAAGGTCTACCCCTAACCCCTAACAGGGCAAGTTTGGGCTGGGAACATTCTGGCCCGTATTCAAAACGTCCCAACCCGCCCCACCCTAATAATATTGGGGTCAAATAGGATTAGAGCTAGGCTAGGTCGTTTTGACACCTCTATTTGGGTGTAACAATAGTTTTATCTACAAGTCTTGCTGGAGCACAGGGGATATAAATAATGAACTGGAATCCTTTTAAATCTATCAAGTGTTATATATATATATATATATATATGTTCTGAATTTTTTGAGAATGAATTATTACCTTTCCTCTCTTATCTTATTTTGCCGGATTACATAATGATTGACAAAATGTATGGTCCATATAATCTTCAGAATTCCTACATAAGTATACAAGTATAATTTAACAATAAATTTCAGGTCCCCCTAGTTCTTTAATTCAAGAGTGGTGCCACTTAAAGAATAAAATTGGATCTAATTTTTATTTTCCTTTCATTTTTCTTTTTGGTATGAAACAGATACAGTTCCAGATCCAGAAAAACTCCAGAGATTGCCAGCTACACTTTCTGAATCTTTAGAAGCTCTTGATAAAGATGATATCTATAAGGAATTCATTGGTGAAAAACTGCTGACTGCCATAAAAGCAGTTCGAAAGGTATGTGTCAGGTTTATATGCTTCTTAATAGTAAATCCATAGAATATAGTACTTGACAGGTACAGTAACAGACTGCCATGGAGTGGATATTTTTAGGTGGTTTTCCTTCCAAACTGACTTCGATTGTCCCGTAACGTGGGTTTCCTTTGTTTCCTTGGTATTTTTTAATTGACTTTTTGGAAGATATCTTTACTGCTCTCAGTTTCTTGGAAATGAGTATGCTACTTCCAATGTGTCATAGCTCTAAAAAGCTCTCTGTCACTTTTTAACTGCAAGTTTTGGAAAACAAAAGCAATAGGTGTACCTGTTGTGTTTAAGAGATTATGTAATCAAATTCTGATTTCTAGAGTGCATCTGATCTCCACATCAATCCATCAAGAGCTTAATCTTGCTTTATCTGTCTCAACATAAAATAGTAAATGAAGTCTCAGGATTATAGCTTAGAGATATGCATCATTCAGTGCCTATAATACGGCCATATTTTCATAAAACGTTAGCATAATGTTGTTTTGCATTAAACCAGTACTACAAGATAGATTGAGTAGAGATGAAAATCCAAGATATTTCTGTTTTCAAATTAATGTAGTATTGGATCATGGAGCATCAGGTTTTAGAGTTTCTTGGTCTTGTAGCTAGATCCTGAAATCAGTGGTTATTTTTTTGGATGTTCATGGGGGGCTCCTGCTTTTTTCTTCCCCTTGCCTCCCTTGCTTTTCGTGCAATTCTCTCAATCTGGATATTAATAATGGTTAACGTGATTTATCATGTGCAGGCTGAAATTAAATATTACTCAGAGCACCAGAACGCATACAAGAAACTTATACACGTCTACTAAGCCGATGCTCTTATGGTACTGTGTAAGATAGTTCAGACTCAAGTACAGACTCTGGTGATTTCTTAATGATGAATAATGGTCATTGCATGCACAAGTGTTTCTGATATGTGTCCAAGATAGTAAGTGAGAATTAGGAATAAGTGAGAATTGATGACCAAAAAAATCCTTTTTTCCCCCTTCTTGCATTTTACAACAGCAGTAAAGGGTTACGGGACATACCAACGAGGTGTGAAAGTTTAGCTGCAAAAACAGATTCACCAATAGCTATAGCTTTTTTTTTTTTTTTTTCATTTGTCTATGCTGGACTATATAGGTGTGAAAATTTTTCAAAATTGACTTTCTTAATCCACAAAATTTAATCTCGGGTCGTCGCTTAGTAAAAGTAATTGTCAAGTCAATTATATATAATGGTAATACTTGTAGTTGGTTAGCTTAATATCCTCCCATACGGTGCTTTCTGAATTCTTACGGATGAACTTGACTGGATAAAGATTACAGTGACCTTGATTGCGTGGCAGGTAAATTGCGCATGACGTTGTGTTAAACAATATAACTATATATGTTTTGTACCATAAAAGAAAATCAAAGTTTTAAAAATTAGATCATTTATTGAAATTGGTGAAACATTAATTCAAAAATTAATAATTTGGTAGTAATTGAATCAGTAATATATAAAATATATTAAAATATGTAATTAAATATATATAAAATTATTAATATGAAAAAATAAAAATAAATAAAAGAGGATATATGAGAAAGTATAAAATTTTGAAGTGTATAATTCTTTTTTTTCTTAAGAGGTATATATTTATATTCTTTTAAACTTTTAAATTTCACTATTAACTATTAAATTCTTTCATTTATATAATTTATTTTTTATTAACAAAATCATTAAAATAATTAACTAACCTTTGCACATTAAAAAAGAAATAAAACTTGAATAAAACAAAAAAGAAACAAAACAAATGTCAATCATAACTACTCAACCTTCCTAGCACAAGTAGGGGGCCAAATATCATATCAAAGATTTTAACCAAAGAAAAATGTATCATATTAGAGAGGAATAGTAGCAAATATTCAAAAATATAGCAGAGGTATCAGAGAACAAGAAGAAATGGAGGGTCACGGCCTTGAAGCCAGATTTGCTCAAACGTCCAATTCGATTTGAAACATTAATCACCGTGACAGTTTAGAATTTCTTTTTTAAATGAAATAAAAGAAGGGTCCAAAAACTGAAGTTGTCCATATTGAAATTGACGACTGTGATCAATTGGACAAGATCTTCCAATACTGGAAGGGATCTTGTCCACACAGACTCACAGTGGTTGTGCAGAGTTGTCCAAGACCAGCGACAATGCAAGATTGGATAATGTGCCAGATCGTCAACAAGAGTATATGATGGGTGCAACAACAGCTCTTCAATCTCTTTTCGATTTGAAGGAAAAATCTCTTCATCTCATTAATTGTTTCAAATCTAAATCCAGTGGTTGATTCTCACATCAAACCGGCCAATCAAACTAATCTTGACCGATTCGAGTTCTCTTTTGGTTGGACTGGCCTATTTGGTTCAATTTTGAGAACTACAAAAAAAATTAATTTTTTAATACTTTATGCTCAAATTCTATCTTTAAATTTTTTTTCACACATACAACTAATTCAATTTGTATAGCGTTCTTCAGAGCTATATTCATTACATTAAAAAACTTCTGATTATTTTTTGTAAAGTATAAGTGGGAAAAATATAGAAAAAGTTATCCTCTGGAGTTACTTATACCTTCAGAATAAGATAATTATGCCCTCAACGATATTAACCGTATGTAGTTTTTTCTTCCTAATTTCTCTTAACAATATTAGCTTATTTGTCACTTTAAACTCTCTCTCTCTCTCTCTCTCTCTCTCTCTCTCTCTCTCTCTCTCTCTCTCTCTCTCTCTCTCTCTCTCTCTCTCTCTCTCTCTCTCTATATATATATATATATATATATATATATATATATATATATTATATATAAGACCCCGTTATTGAAAAAGTATATATTAGATATACGACGTAAAAAATCTAAGGTAACAAATAAGTTAATGTTATTATAAGAAAATTAGGCAAAAGGATCTTTCTGTTTTAGCATTAAAGTTACGAATCTAAATTATTAGTCTTAAAAGAAAGCTATTTGTAAATCACTCAAGAACTGCAAGTATATTTTCCAGCATAGTGGGAGAATTCAACAATGGGTGGCTCTTCTTGTCTTGCTATCGAAGAGAGTTGAAAAAAAAATGTTCGAACAGCCACATTGTTGGTTCCACTATAAAATACCAACCCAAGTAAGTAGAGATATAATTCTATCTGTTTGTAAGTCAAAACCCAATAGATTTTAAGCCTCGGTAGAAAGTCTAAGGTAACAAATGAGTTAATGTTATTATAAGAAAATTAGGCAAAAGAATCTTTCTGTTTTAGCATTAAAGTTAAGAATCTAAATTATTAGTCTTAAAAGAAAGCTATTTGTAAATCACTCAAGAACTTCAAGGATATTTTCCAGCATAGTGGGAGAATTCAACAATGGATGGCTCTTCTTGTCTTGCTATCGAGGAGAGTTAGAGAGAAAAATGTTCGAACAGCCACATTGTTGGTTCCACTACAGAACACCAACCCAAGTAAGTAGAGATACAATTCTACCTGTTTGTAAGTCAAAACCCAATAGATTTTAAGCTTCGAAGTTATATCAAAGTCTAAGACTCTATTTGAGTAAATAGTTTATTTAAGTGTTTATATATAAGTTATTTTTATAATTAAAAAATTTATAAGGACAAACTTCACATAAGTTGTTTTTAACTTATTTTCATAAATTATCCTAGAGAGCTTATGAAAATAAGCTGAAAACAACTTATGGACATGTCATAAGTTATTCTTGTAAGCTCTTCTAAACACTTGCATAAACATTTATGCTGTAAAATAAGTGTCAAAATAAGCTTTTCTAAACGCACCTTAAATCTATCTCTGTTTAAACTCATTATATTAGATTAAGCATACTTGTGGGTCGACTTTGTCCAGGAACAACTCTACAATAATATAGATGATTTCAACATATGTGCTAAACAACTGACACTGTGTCTTATAATACCATTTCATTCTAGCATATATCAATATAAGTGGTGTGAAGGAGAGTTAATGTATAATAATTTGAGAATGACATTACAGGAGGAGCATGTGGGTACGAGGATGTAGAGAAGGAAGGATATGGGGTGGAGACGGCAGCAATGAGCCAGGTTCTGTTCAAGGAAGGACAGACATGTGGTGCATGTTATGAGATCAAGTGTGTGAACTCACCATGGTGTAAACATGTCCAAACCTCACTTTTTGTGACAGCCACCGACCTTTGTCCTCCCAACTTCAATCAACCGAGTGACAGTGGAGGATGGTGCAACCCTCCATGCGAGCACTTCGATATGGCAAAACCTGCTTATCTTGATACAAAGTTGGCATTGTCCCTGTCAATTACCGCACCTGCTCACACATTTTTAATTTGCCCTTCTTCAATGTCAGAATGTGTGCATATATATATATATATATATATACACACATATAAATTGTTGCTGTGCATGGTAAAGTAAATTGTGATTGAAAACTTAAATGCAGAGTAGCATGCAAGAGCGAGGGAGAGAGGAGGGGGGGGGGGATTCAGTTCACTATAAATGGGAATCCATAGTTCAATGTAGTGTCAGTGTGGAATGTTGCAGGAGCTGGGGATATCATAGGTGTGGCGGTGAAGGGTAATAATAAGAAGGTGAAGTGGACGGCTTTGAGGAGAAATTGGGGTACGAAATGGGGCGTCCGGATCCTCTGCTCAGTTTTTACAACGGTTTTTACCGTTGCTAAAAACTTTTAGCAACAGTTTAGTAACAAAAAATTGTTGCTGAAAATTTTTAGCAACGATAAAAACCGTTGCTAAAAACTGAACATGAAATATTCACAGCAAAGGATCCGGATCCCGAAATGGGAGACGAATGCGATGTTAGTGGGAGAGTCTTTGACCTTCAGAGTCAAAGCATCTACCTCTTGGCATGTTGCTTCCAAGGACTGTCAGTTTGGGATGACCTATGAAGGCAAAAATTTCAAATGAATAAACTTCATATTTCCACTTCTTCAGCAATGCGTCTTTTCTTGTCTCTAACTATGTACATATGCTGGCTGGCCTCCCTTTATTTAGTATATTGTGGAGTAGGGCTTTGGGGGTCATATTTGTATTTTGTAGACAGATGTTTCAGATAAGCTTCCCTAAGCAGGCACGTAAGGAAACTGTACAAACAGATCAAATAACTGAGCAAATTTGAGTAGTCTACGCTCAAGTCGTCAACTGCTAGATTAATTTTGAACTGTGTTTTAACACATCCACCAAGAATATAACTTTTTAATAAAAATAGACCAGTCAGATCTCTAACTTTAAAAGCTTGAACTCTCCATAACACAACCCAAATATTTTTAACTCTTACTCAGTATTTATAAATGTAGAGAGCAAATCTTACCCGTTGGGACTTTCGGGGATAAAGGACTTTTGAAACAGCTGAGGTCTGATAAATGACGAGAGCTATGAAGATGATCAGCCTCTTACAGAGTCCGTACAATATGAAGTGCAAAAAGTTATTTTCGATCGGCTTTAATATGGTCCAGTATTTTTTGTAGTTCATCCATAGAATAATATGTAAATTAATTACCAAAACTGGATAAATTAGTCTGCACTCTGCATAACAATTGAACGAAAATCGCCGACTATGGTGTTACATAGATACTCAAGTATACAGTAGTAAGACCCATTTTTTTCTTTTCCTGAGCCACCTTGTTGTTCATACTTCGATGCCAGCTTGTCATCGAGATGGACACAGATTACAAAATCCATCATCTGGGAACAAAACTGCCCCACTCTGCAAGTAAATAGGAATCACGTTAGCAAGTCATGAGCCATACATCCTATCATTCCCTTCTCTTCTCGTCAAGGGTATGTGACAACTTGGCTCTGAATCCTCACCGCCGCCTTATCAATCAGATGTGTAGTTGAGGTCACATTCTCCATGGCGATTAAAAACTTCCAATGTATTATCATCATCCATTGCATCAATATGTCCCAAATACATATCACTTTATGTCTTCCTCTTTTTCTTCCTCTTCACTTCCCCGGTATCAGACCTCTCTTCTACACGTTTTGATTGTTGAGCTCGTATTCCTTGTAACTTTGATTTTGCATCGCGGAAGATGGCATCCGATCTTGAAGCCATCATTTGCTGAAAAGTCATTTTAAACTAAATAAGCTTTTTTCCAATAATGGTAAGCAAAAGATTTGCAGATTCTATGAGACAAACCTGGAGATGATCCATGGCTGCAAGGTTAAAACCAAAGGTATCTTTACAACCCTGACACGTAGTTCAGACATCAAGTGTCAATCAATAGTGCACACTTAAGTTCTTCAGTTAGTTCAACTGGACATAATGTATTGTAAAACAAATATTTAACTAAGAAATGCTTTGAACAGGACTTATTTGAAGGAGAGAAAAGAAAAGTATCTCTGTACAACAGGAAAACCTTTTTTTTTTTTGAAAAAAAAAGGAAGCTAAAATAGAAACTGGAAAAAAAAAAGTGACATATGACGGGTTAGACATATAATGTTTAGATATTTTATACATCATTTAGGATAACCATATGAAATACCTCCTTAAGATCTAAAAACTGTATTCTGATAGCAAAAGAATAACTTTTAACAACAGAAACGGCAAAGCTTCAATTTTATCTCGTCAAACACCCAGCAAAATTGATAGTCCCAAAAAAAAAAAAACAACAACATATTTACCTTGACTTTTTTATACAGTGTGTCGCTGAGAGCAGTCAACACATGTCTGGCAGCTGGAGTAGTAACCAGCTGATTATAATGTGTCTGCAAAAGCAGCGTGCTAATCCTACAAACAAGCTCAACCTGCGATGATTAAGTAAAAATAAGCACCCATAACTTTTAAAAATGCTTTAAGGAGATTTTAAGTGACTTTTATACATCTATTTATATTATTTATTATTTCAGATGTAGAAGAATTTTATGTCCCATTCATCACATTCACATTCCATCTAATGCATATCATAAGAAGAACTCACAAACACAAGTGGGAAAGCAGGGGTGCCAATAGGAAAAGGAGCCCCAAAAAACAAAAGAAATACAAGTGGAGATATTAACAAATATGACAATTTAATTTAGTAAATGAGGGAGAGACATTTACAAAGAAAGCTAAAACCAAAAGACAGTAATGTTTCAGCAAAACAAAGCCTGCAGAGTTACCTTATCCGAATATGAAATCCAATCCTTCAAGTATGACATAAGATTCAAAGCATCTGAGAATGGTAAAGACTGCAAAAGAAACTTTACTAGTTAGACCAGATGTTAACAATCTACATCAGAACAAAATTACAACCATGTCAAGCGCACTAACAATTTCTGGTGAGTGTGTTACCCCTACCCCAAAAAGAAAAGAGCCAAATTTCTTTATCTTTTTGGATTACACCTTTCAGGTAAATGTAAAGAAAGAAGGTTAAACTCTTTAAATCTGAGGCCTTTCCACTAACACCAGGTTAATTTTGTTTGTTTAGTTGTAAATTATTCACAGATGAATTTATCACTCCCTCAACTAAGGTAGTGAGAATGATAGAAGGCAGTCAAATGCATTCTAAGCCAAAAACACAAAGTATGACTCCTAATTACATGTTTGTACTTGTTTGGTACAGCAACAAGTTTTACATACGCAGTTTCGAAATACTCAGTTTTGTATAACTGCTGATAACTATCTAGCATAATTAATTAGGACTTTCCCATTATAAAGCATTTAGCAGAAGCAATGCATATGTAGCTTACAGAATATAAAGATTTGAATAACAAAAAAAAAAAATTATCAAAGTTTTTTTCTTCACTTTTAAGAAACAACAAAATTATCTGTTTTAAAACTAAAGCTGGTTTGGTCCCTTCAAATCCAACACCCAGGATGCTCATAAGTCAGACGGGAGATGGCACAAAAAAACTGCAGTCCAATCTAAATCAGTACAGCGTGGAATAAATATGCATATTCTAGACATACCAACAATGTTTGCTCCAGTTCATTGGAGTGAACATCTGAAAATGCACTTAGAACATAATCAGAAGGTGATAGCCCATTCATAAGGGGGTTTGCTTGCAATACATCAACTCCACTGCTATTTTGCTCCTGAACAGCAGAAACATATTATGTGCAGCATTAACATGTGAAAGATTATGGCACACAATTTAACAGTGTCCTCCTCAGCTGTTTCTTTTATCTATCACACTTAAAATATGAATTAAAGATAATTTCTTCAACCATTCCTATTTTCACAGCTTAAGTAGTTCCTAGTGCTACAAATTTCACAATTAAGTTTTTTGGAAGCCACAAGGGGAGATTATTTAGAAATAAAGGATGTTCATAGCTCTACCCAAAAAAAGGATGTTCATAATTACAACCACAGCAAACTCTAACCCAGAGGAACTTAAGTCCGTGATGATCAACTGAACTTTATAATGATAAAACACAACCATGAATTTTATAATGATAAGCCACAACCCGTTAGGTGAAGTAGAAAATCACTGACACTGCCTCAGAAAAGTCAGATGAACTCCATTACGCCAATGACTACTGTGACTGGAGCTACGGGCTTGCACACTGATATTACAGGGTAAATTACTCCCACTTCCCTTTAGAAATGCTCAAACTACCAAACCCTCTCCTTTGTTTTAAGAAAATACACTCCTGTCCTTGCAACCAAAAGATGCACTACACTTGCTTTCTCTAAAACAAAAGATAAGCTACAATCACACATATTTTAACCAAAATACTCTTATATCTGTTAGTTATAATATAACAAGTATTAAATATGTCATACCAATATAAAACAGTCACTCTTCTAATTTTTATAAGACTGACCAATTATAAGATAATATTTAATATGATTTGATTTCAGCAACAGCATGTGTACTAATTATATATTGATAAACATAAGCATTTTCATAAATTTAATAAAATTTTGGAATAATTTAAATTAATGGTTTACAGCAAAAAAATAACATTCAAATAAAAGTTTCAAAAATACATTTTCTAATAAGTTATATTTTTAATAGAAGAGATCAGTATTATCCTTGAGATTATTTTTGGTTATTTTTTGGTTTCAAGGGAGGTACAAGTATAATTTCAAGATAAAAGGGAGGGCCATCTGGTTTGGATATCTCTCAAGTGAGATGCAAGTAATTTACCCTATATTATATATAAAGATCCATGCCAATGTGTGCAATTGCATGATCTAACCATCTTCTGTTCATATGCATCTGGTTCTGACTATGCTAGTATGACCTATGAAGCAAGCATTGGTTTGGTCCACAACAGTGGCTCCCTAAGAGGGAACACATCAGTTTAAGCAAACATGCACCATACCTTATGTTCAGCAATTCGCTTTCGTTCAGCTTCTGCTATGTCTAATCTCTCAATAATTAAGTCAGTTGCAGTAAGGGTTTCCCGGGTTTTCTTCCCAGCTACAGCCACAGCTCCTTCCTCTGGAATTTCTTCCTTTGGAGCATACTTGTTTTCAAATGCATTGTCAATATCAGCCTCAAACATCTCCTCCAACCTTTTTTCCTTTTCTTCCTGCAATTAAAATGGTTTATCTATCTTATTCAGGTGAAACAAATTCAATCTGAAAAGATTAACACTGCATCTGATCTTCCTATTATAATTAGAGGTAATCCTTTGTTTTGCATTGGACAATTGTAAACCCATACATATCAAGTTGAGGATACCTCAATGAAAAACTGCTCTTCAGTACGGTCCCAGCGGCGGATGGAACGATCATGAGATCCAGTGACAATAAAATCACCACGACTACTGATTGCAAGACACCAAATATCAGCATGATGTCCTTCAAGAGTTAACAGCAACTCAAACTTATCAGCATCCCAGTACTTTACTAGGCGGTCTTTCCCAACACTAAACACATAGTGTGTCTTGGGAACAAATTGCACTGCCATAACACTACCATGTAAAATTTATCAGACACCTTTAAGTGCAGTTTCATCCACAAAAAATAACAATAAAGGAAGAAAGAGAGAAAAATGAAATGAAAAAAATGTGTAATACCTGTCAGCATGTGCAAAAATGGATTTGTGACAATCACCAAAATCCAAACCCCAAATCTTTAAATTTTTATCTGCAGAGCCAGTCACAATCAATTCTCCATCTGATGAGATATCCATACATAGAACGGGCAGTTTGTGGCCATACAAGGACAAAAAGAATTTGAATGTGTCAACAAAGTGAATCTGAAAGGGAAATAAATGAATCTCATCAGGATGACCGTGAAGCGCTTAACAGTGAAATAAAGTCAATGAAAGAAATGTAAGATCCACCAGAAGTTATAGTCCATGCAGTGGACAGTATTCAGCATTAGCATGAGTGCATATTATCAACACTTTATACAGTGCAGTGGCACATTCCAAGATCTTCAATCCTTAAAGTTGCTTATCTTGTAATTTTCAGTAGTTGATATGTAGTTCTATGCCATAAGCATATTATCAAGACTTTCTTTTATTTGGGAGGGAGATGTTGGGGAGGGGATGTGACAATGTTTACACCAATTACATACTGACATTGCAATAGTGTGCTTGAAAGGAAATAATATTGGCATAAATGTAATAGCCAATCTCTTTTGTTCCTTATGTAATGGGGGGAATAAAGGATTAAGGATGCTAATGATATTAGGTGATATAATGGTGTGTGAAAAGAAATAAGAATGATCATAGACAAAGTGAAATTTATGTTACTTTTTTCTTTGGAAGCCATAAACCAAAAGCTAAGCAGTAGTAAATATGAACCTGACCACATCATAAATGTAGGCCGACTGACCTTTACAGTACAATCCAACAGGGCAGCAGCAATATATTTAGCATCAGGGCTAATTGCAACCACAAGAACATCATCATTCATTTTCATGGTCCTCACATTTGACACACTAAGTTGCTTAGTAGCCTGAAAGTAAACGGAAAAAATTAGGTGTTACTAATTAAAGAAACATGGTAATTGATATAATCATATAATCACATGTCTGTGATCATTCGAAAGTCAACTTGAACAATTTAGAGGATATAAAACAAAAGAAACAATAGGAGACAGGAGAAATTAATATATACAAATAACAAATAACAGAGACAGACCACTTAAAAGGGGGGAAGGGGTTGATATATGCAGAAAATTGATGATGTGTTTATAAACCAGCTTTAAGAACTATATACATGAATGCAAAAATAGCAAGGGCTTTTACCTATATTTTAAGAGAAGAATCTTAAGAGACAACATGTTAAACCACCATTCCACAAAAGAAGTTCTAATTCATCAACATATTGTAAGAATTATAAATTGAAAAAAATAAAAAGAACAAATAAATGATATGAGGAACATACTTGACCGGATTTTTGCCTAATTTCATACCCCCAGAACTTGATATCATGATCTGCACTTCCTGTGACAAAACCATTTTCACCTGGTATGGTGGTAATTGTGCGCACAGAGCCACCGTGAGCTTCCACCACTTCAAGACAAGTGCCACTTCCTATGTCAATAATTTCTATGCTTCCACTTTTAGTTCCAACAAGTCCATACTTGCTATGGGAAAGAATCATACCACAAAGTCCGTACCCAGAATCAATGGTTCTCAGGCAAGAACCAGTGCTTGGGTTCCATATCTTTACTGCATTGTGACTGGTTGACATCAGAAGAGTGTTATCTGAGCTAAGTGTCACACTTCTAACATCCGAACGGTGCCCTTGAAGCTCAATAGCAAGTGTTTTTGTGGCTGTACTATTTTCAATAGAGTAGAACTCCAGTAGGTTATTGTTCAAGGACAATGCTAAAGTAGCCAGTGAATTCTTAGGAGTAATTGGACAGAAAGAAATGGAACAAATCTTTTTGCTTGCTCGAATAGTATGAAGCAGCTTAAAAACATCAGGTATGGTAACTGTAGTGTTCATTGTTTCATTATGTCCATCAGTCACAAAAGAATTATCTCCTGCTCCATTCCCATTATTCCTATCTCTATTTTCTGTTCCCTCCAGTGACTTTTTGCCATGTTTCTTCTCTTTTTTACGGTGAAGCCTACGTTTTGCTTTACGTTGTGCTTCAGCATCATCTAACACCCGGTATATTTCTGCTGTCTTTCCAGCAACTTGACAAGCTAGCAGATTCCCTGACTTGTTGAATTGCACAGTTGCAACTCTATCCTTGCTTTGTCGCTGAATTTCACCAAAATACCTTAAAACTTCCCATTTATTTTGAACTGAAGAATCTTCATTGCCAACAGTTTCTTCTTCATTTAAAGACTGACTATCCACTGAGTCATACTTAATTGTGTAAAACCGAAGTTCCCTGTCTGCTGAACCGGTAACCAAGTATCTTTCATTTGGATCAATGTCTATGGACCATATTTCACTATGATGACCACTAATTATTTGCATACAGTGCTGGGTATCAAGATCCCACACTCTCAAGAACTTATCTTTAGAGGAACTTACAAGTTTTTTCCCAGAATTCACAAAAACAACATCAGTTACCTAGAATAAAAGAAAAAGAAAGACTGAAGTCAGAAACAAAAAAGTCAACATGACTTTAAGCGGTAAAAAATAGTTAGGCACAGTTAGAAGTGTTGAATGCACTTATGAGTTTAACTGGACAAACAAACCTGATCCCGATGCCCACGTAGACGAAAAAGCCCTGTCTCACCAATCATGTCCCATAAAATAACATCATTATCTTTGCTGCCAGATGCAAGCAGTGATCCAGCTTTGTTGTAACGAAGAGCAGTGACTGCCCCTTTATGTCCATTTAAGGTTGTCTCACATGCTCCCCCATCAGAATCCCAAATTCTTATGCTCCCATCTGCATAACCACTAGCTATCTGCATTCAAAGCTATATTAGGTGCTCGAATCTACCATATTTGAAATTCAAACAGTACTAAATTAAGCCTTTACTTAAGAGGTTCCAGCAAAGTTTTGTTTCTGTTAAAGTAAATTACGGCTTAAATCCCAGAAACATGACTTCCAATTTGGTTCTCTAGAGTGTAACCCTCCCAATTTAGTCCAATGACTAAAGAGAGAAGTTAATCCCCGTGATTCTAATAGATGGAGAAAAATGATCAAAGGGCTATATTTTGAATAAATAAATTAAGAGTCTGGGAATTAAATCAACTATTTACTCTTTTATTATTTACCAAGCTGGAAATTTACAGTCAGAAAAAAAAATCAAGTTCATTCGCTTATGGGGGAAAAAATTAACGCTTTCAGATATTTGAAGTAAAAACTCTAAAGCCATTTTCTTAACCGATGAATTGGAGTAGCCACTGCATCCAGCTTTTACGAGAATCCATTATTTCACGGAATTCAGGATCACCAACAAAGTCATCTGGTCTATCATGTTTCAAGACAGTCCAAAATCCTTCTAAAACTAAGATCACTTATTGATTTGCGTCAATGACGCGAAGTACACAAACATGATAAAGAGACACAGAAAGCGGAACTCAGTCATTATTACCAAGGAAGAAGCGGAAGAAGCAATGGAAGTGACAGCGAGAGAAGGACCCCGTGAAGCATGAGAAGGGGATAGTGTTTTGGTGCAGATGCCCTGCCGCACGTGCCAAACGCCGACTTTCTCGAGGGCCGGAGCTAGGAGGTGCTTACCGCAACTGTCATAAGCAATATTAGACTCAACAGATACAACGACCCCAAAGGATGCCGCCGGCTCGTATCGAAGGTAGGCCTTCACCATGGCTGGGGTGGCGGAGCTCTCCCTTGCGTTGCGATGTTTATGGACATGGACACAGGGTTTATGCTTTTTTCATCTATTTTCCTTCTCTTCTTCTATTTTTGTTTTTGCTTTGTGTTACCGAGCCGAGGACAACAGTGTGGGCTTCAGTTTGGCCCAATAAGTTGGGTTTTAGAATTGACCCAAAAAGGTCGGGTTCAAAAAATTAATAAATAATTAATTTTTGATTTTTTTCTGATATTTTTTATTGGACATACTTTTATTCTCAATAAAAATTTAAATATTGATTCACTATCTTGTGAATAACTAACTTTTTCTAATAGATTTAACTATTGTTGATAAAATTTTCATATTTTAGCTTTAAGGTGATTTTGACCCCCCAAAAACAATATTTTATTGAGATGATCTCAAACTCCGGTGTGTTGAAGAGCATTTAAGACTTTGAATTCTAAGCATAGGTAAAGCCAATTTTCCATGTGATAAAAATTAGCTTTCATTTATTAATAAATTTTGGCTTCAGTGGTATTAAACTTATCTCCAAGATTAAATTAAACAAAATAAATTTAAATATTGGTCGAAGTGTTTAATCCAATAAAAAACCAGGCTTGATTCAGTGGAAATTTTATTTCTTTATGATCAAAGAGTGATAGTTGACAACACGCCCAAGCAAGAATTTTGAATTTTTCACTAGAAAGTTATGTTTGGTTTGAAAAAATATTTTCGTTTTCAGATTTTCAAACTTTAAAATATGATTGCTTAAATCTTTTCTTCAAATTTTCATTTCCATTTGGTTAAGTAAGGGAAGAAACAAACACAGAAGCTAAGTATCTACTATGTTAGGATAACACCTGAATTCTGGATATGAATCATCATCTTTACTGGTATCACATCTATTTCCGAACTAAAACCAGAACTATTTAGTTCTCAATTTTTCATTTTTCCCCCTTTCGGATTTCAACTACTTGTCTACTTTCTTTTTATTCCTTTTTGGACATATTGTACTTCCACTACTTGATCTTCATTATTTTTCTCTATCACAAAGTAATAGATGTTTCTCTTGGCCTCCTTGCACGCCCCACGCTTGAGTCATAGGGATGTTTGGTAAAACGATGAGTTTTAAGGAAGCTGCAAAACCATAGAGGATATTGCAAATAATGCCACGTGTTTTAGACAAGAAATACTGAAAGCAACATTTTGTTGTTTCTGAAATTTCCTAAAACTTATTTGTTTTTTAAAATTAATGATATTAAAAAAAGTCATCCAAATACAGTTTCTTTTATAATTTCTTTGAAGTAAACGAAAACAGAAAATGATGAAAGCAAACCTGCTTTTATTTTTATTCTTAGTTTCTTACTATCATTTCTTGTCTTTGTCAATGAGAACATGCAGCAGCCACCGTGAAAGGTTTTGGAACGTGGATTTTCCTTGGTCCTAAAATTATATTACCCTCACGCTTCACTTTTATTTAATAGATTATTAGTGAAAAAATTAAGTTCAGATGTTTGATCCATTGTATATGAATATATCAATCTAATTTACAAATTATTGAGATATTTCAACCTCCTTTCTATTATTCTGATGTCTCCTTTATAATTATGCTCCATTGTATATTTTTTGGGTTTTATATTGACCTCATTTCTTTTTTATCGATGAGACGTACTGTCACGACCCATTTTCTAGGCACATGACCGGCACAATGATGAATATCCCATCACTGTAAGCCTTTCGATAACTTCTTCCCACAAGTAAAATCGTTAGTCATTATCTCTATATTCTCAAAATACCATTCCTTAATAAATACAAAGAAAATACATCAGATTTTCTTAATTAAAAATAATAGATCCTCAGTACGAAATACATTATCATACTGAAATACAAGCCAAATACCAAACCCCTGACCTAGATGTCCTAGACGGTTACAGAGCAACATACTGTATAACAAAAGAAGGGCCTACCCGACAGCGGAAAGGTCCAACGTGATCTACTCCTCTAGCGGATGTACTTCGGCGGCAACCTGATCTGAACAAAAAGTTTGTACAAACAGTGTGAGCTTTTAAACTCAGTGAGCAAATCGGCCTTGCGTTAATAAAATTCAAATACATCACCAGTCATGCAAGCATATCCGAAGGCTCAAGCTCAACCAATAGACATAGTTAGAAATTACATACAAGAAAAATTCATCCAATTCAACAAACGATACTAGTACTCGTCAATGGCAATATATCCCGGAGAGCGCACACAGGCCGGCTCACCAATTTTGTATTTTTCCGCCATGACGCACAACCTCATCCTCTTAGCTAGGGCGCCTCACGGATTTATCACCAATCCGGGCTATATCCCTACTGAGGGAATCGTTGTCTCCACACTCATTGGTCAAGACACCCTTTAACCCGGGTTTTCCGCCTTGCCGTGAGAGGGGGTACTGTACCGCTCAATCACAATCAATAGTACAACAGTTCATATCATAATCAGAAGCACAATATAATACTCATCCATATAACAGGTATAGTATATAACTATATGATTCAAATTTCATATCATCATGAGATACTTGCTTTGTCTTATCCATACTTCTGGATTAATTATCTCATTATATTCGTCATTCTGAATCCAATTTCTCCCTATGAATCTTGGGAGTGTCCTACGACATACTTTTTATCACCAGTAATGCTAAAACTCTATTAAAACAGGGTCGTTTCACTCACCTGGATTCCGTACGAGTATCACTTCTCTAAATCGTTACGGACAAGAGTACGCAGGTGAATTTCAGTGTTCCGCTACAGAGATTTTCATGAAAGATTACAGAAAATACGTTAAGATCGTTTTCGTACAGATACTGTTCATACGTACGGGTACTATTCATACCGGAAATACATAATACAATATGTAAAAGAGTACACCAGGTAAGTTCCCAGGAAAGAGTGGAGGGTCACACTGGACACACTTAAAAACCAGGTCTTTCTTTAGCCAGAACTTTCCTAGACATGTATTCTCCACAGATTATATTCTATTTCGGTAATCAGAGAATCAAAATAACAGCTAACGACAATTTTTCTGATGTGGAAGATCGGCCAAAGCCGCAACCACAGAGCATACTTAAGAAAATAACTTCTAAAATTTGAAAGACATAGAAAGGGCATAGTATCCTTACCTAAGCAAAAACGGAAAGGCCCAAAATCTCAGAAGCCTAGCGTCGGAGCAAGAGAAACTTAAGGAGGGAAGAAGAGAAGTTGAAGGTGTGAGTTTAGAAGTGAAATGGAAGGGCCTATTTATAGCAAAAGTCAAGGGTACTATTTGACACTATGCGCTAATAAAATATTCAATTTACTATTCATGAAAATGACATTTCTAATAATGCAGTTACTGTGCACCTTACGCGTACGATGGAAAATTTTCGTTTATTTACTATTAGAAACTTTAAAGGGAAAACTATCCTTTCACCTTAAACCTTTAAGTTTCTTTTCAATTCAGTCCTTTCAATTTAGTCCCTGAGGGTATTTTTACACATAAAACGTCATTTTCTCCTACAAACTTCTTTCTAGTTTTCTCTTATAACCAAACCACATCTAGTATTTGACATTTTGATTGTATAAATGAACAGTACCATATACGTAAATAGTAACAGTAGTTTGAAAACACGCATTTATATTTTATTTTTCATGGGTATTACACGTACTACTGTCGGGTAAGTTTTGATAATTTACATCCTAAAATTTTCTCTTCTTTTTATACACGCTCGTTGAAATAGAATATATATTGATCATACTCATTCATTGAAACAAAGAAATTTGACTCAATTATGACATATTACTGGGTGAAATGGAATTTTTTTTATTTGTTTAAATGGAAATAATTTCTATTAAATGCATTAAAGACATTAAACTTAGGAAACATGAGATAGTACAAGACTTCAAAATAATATAAATACAAGTCAGATTTGAACTCATGAGATAATAGGTACACGAATTTAGAGCAGCACATCCTAAAATAGTTCTTAAGTTTTAAAAAAGACAATACACCTCTAAACTAAGTGGATTAAAGTTAGAAAACCTAACCCTGAGCTGTCTTTTTTTAATAACATAACCCAAGAAAGGCCACAAGCCTGAGGAGCATGCGCCACTGCATCAAGCAAAGACCCAAGAAACATCATGTATGCACCTCTGTCTCCTGCCTCGGAAGTCGGGATCGGAGAATGAGAAAGCAGGTGGTGGTTGAAGTTGGCAATTTGATTTCGCATGTCGATACACCGCAAAATCAAGAAGAGGATCAGATGTGCTTGAGTAGTACTGGTATCACGATGTCTAGCGAGCACAACAACGGCAAAAGGCCGTCTAGCGATATGACTTCTACGTTGGACCTCGCCTCTAAATCCTCCAAGAAGCTTCTGAGGGCATCGCTTACCAACGAAACTATGAAGACAAAACCGGAGTGAGTTGCCTAGAAGATGCACATAAATGCGACAGAAAATAGGGGAGAGGCCGAGAACACCAAAGCTCCATTTGACGAGACACATTCTTCTTCTTTGTCAGCATGCCAAGCTATAGATAAATACTGCAGTGATACCACCAAAGAGCAGATCCCCCCACTCACAGACAAACAAAACTTCCACTGAAGAAGAAAACCAAAGGCGGTAGTAGAAAAAGGCTCTTTGTCTTTGGAAATATTCTAGTGAAGTGGCCAGAACCAAGGAAACTGAAGAAAGAGAACCTCTCTGCATCAGTGGAGAACACCTTCAAAAACTCTAAACAACGAAAAAAACTCCCACTAAGAAAAGGAGAAGGCTTATACAAATGATAAGAGGAAAAACTCCCCCAAAGAGAGGGGAAAAACCAAGAAAGGAAAGATGTGGATGAGGGCAATCCTCATCACCAGAGACTCCCAATATGAGCAAACCCTAATAGAGAAAGCCCTGGTAATTCCCTCCCGCAATTACCTCTTCTCTACAATCTGCAACTTAGTATTCTGAGACTAAAAATGGAATAATTGACGGCTCCAACTTTCAAGCTCATGTTCACGGTAAGCAAATCTGCTAGCCCATATAACCATATTCCTTTCCAATATATTTTCCCTTTCACCCAAACATACTTTAATGCCCTCTTTTTTAGGCCAAGCCCCTCTCCTTTTTAGCAGTCGAAGAAAACAAGAACATGGTTATGGAACATAACTCTACAAAGAAAAATAGAGAAAAATGTACGACAGCTGGAAAAAAAAGAATCTACAAGCATATATAATCAGAAATAGAATAACTAGAAGTCTCGCGTAGTTTGGCAGCTTTGTTCTATATTGGATTATTTAGCTTTGCTTCTCTTTTTGTCCTTTATGTCTGTGACATTTATATGCAAATTTTAATATAAATAAAATTATTATCAGAGTTATGTAGGGCGATTTATTTAGAATTTTGGAATAGAGGAAAGGTTTTTTTTTAAAAAAAAAAAGAATACAAAGAAAGTTGAAGTACTCTTCTCAAAATTATTATGTCCCAGTCTCGCTAACTTCTAGTGTTTTTCAGAGAAAACAGCTAATAAACTACGGCAAACTAATAGAGAAGAAAGCAAGATCATGGGAAGATGACTTCTCAAGGCAGCCTTTGTCATGAGAATTAAGTAGAACCGCCCTTTCTAGTATTTCCTCAGAAAACTACGTTCCTTTTTTATTTCCTTTTACTTCGAAAAATTCAGTTGCATATGCTCGCATCAATTTTTTAGTGCATACTCCAAATGCATAAATACTTAAGAGTGAAAATTAGATGCCTCAATACTGCAACATCTTAATTCGAATAAAAGATCGCTGATAGACACGATGAATAATGTACGAGCACCTTCTAAGTATTGCTTCTTAAGTCTAGTTTCTCCTCTCTAATCTAACAAAACCTGTTGGAACATAATTTTCCCTCACTCCTCAGCGGATAAGAATTCCAGCTACCATTAAACTTCTTGCCAACAGTTCAAATAATGGGCAGCTTACAAGTGCACAAGGCTGAGAGAGCTACTATCCCATGCTAGGAGGTGGTGGAGGTGGACGAACAACCTGGCCCTGCATTTGTTGGGCTAAAAAGTTTGGGGGAGGTGGCATATATGGGGGTCGAGAACCCATGTTGAAACTTGCTGCTGAGCTGCTGGCAGCAGGAGGTTGGGGTGGGATAGGTGGAACGGCACCAGGAGGAGGTCTAGGGCCATTTGCCATAGGAGGTGGAGGAGGCAATGATCCAGGCATAGGAGGAGGAGGGGCTCTCGGAGGATTTCCAATTGCCGCACCAGAAGGTGGCCCCTGCGGTGGAGGAGGAGGAGGTGGTGGAGCTTGGGGTGGCGGAGGCAGAGGCCTTGGTGGGACACCAGGTGCAGTTGTGCCATCGGCTGTAGAGGGAGGCTGTGGTTTGTTACCCTCTGGTGGCTTGGGTTTGAAATATAACTGCAACTGCAGACAGGAACAAACGGTTTTCAGTGTAAGACGATAGAAGCCAAAAAAAAAAAAAACAGAGAGGGGGGGGGGGAGGGGAACCAAAAGAACAAAATAAGTTAAAATCCCACATAGTTCCGCTGCTAAACTGCTTGAATAACACTTTTTTTTTTTCTGCGTGTGTGATAGAGCCCACTAATTTCTAAGAGATCACCAACAACAACAACAACAACACCAACAACAATAATATTCAGTATTATTCACCAATCCTGAATAATACTGAATATTATTGAAATATGGGAAATCACCTATACCACTGGGGTAAGGGTATTATAGCACTACAACAGTAAAATAACTACACCCTCAGCAGAACAATCTTAATACAGAATGATAAAGCAAGACACACCGAAATCACAGGAACATAGCCACAATGCAGTAAAATATAATAGAACAGTAAAAAGATAGTAGAATGACGATGCTAGACATTCGAGAGGTCCAGCTCTCTCCCAAAAGCCACTCCAATACTTTCCATGCCATTTCCACTCTCAAACCTCATATATATACCCACAGCCCCTAACTGTATTCCACTAGCTTCCCCTTTCACGTGTCCTTAGCCAGCTGTCATTAATTGGTTACCCCTCCCTCTCTTTTAATTCCCTTCTTAAGGACCACAGGTCCAACATTACACCTCTTGATAAGTCGCACCTTGTCCTCAAGGTGGAAATGGGGAAACTGTTTGTCAATGAGGTCATGTAGCTACCAAGTATCTTCAAAGTCAGGTAAGTCCCTCCATTTAGTCAACACCTCCTTAGTACCATTAGTGAGAACCCTTATCTGCTTGACTTCCTCTGGTTTTGTTACCAGCTCCCTTTCCTCAATTACACATGCACGATAGCAACCATAAATAGTATAAAAATTCCAACAATATTCAGCTGTTACCACCATGAAGTTCAATAACAGCTTAAGCATCTCATGAAGCTTAATGTTCATGGCTGATCCACCATCAATAAGCTCCTACTCTGAAAATACCTCATATATATTCTTCTTGGCATAAGCTCTTAGTAGAGGTAAGCTGATAAATAAGAAGAAATAGATTACAGACTCAATTATAGAAATGAACCAAAGAAGAACTGGAAATTATATTGATAAGAGCAGAAAACATACAAACAGAAAGTAAAAGAACCAGTAACCACAGCTACAGCAAAAGTAAAGAACCAGAGACTAATCTCCTTGAGCTAAAAGCCCCCCCAGAGCCTAAGGCTCCTACAGAATACCTTGCTAAAGGTGTTCTGCCCACACCACAAAGCAAATGCTCTCAGACAAAATATTTTTCCTTCCTGCCCACTCACACTCCCTCTCCTTTATTTATAATAAACTCAGCCCTTAGAAATTCCCTAATTACTCTTTAACCTAATAAGAGAAGTATACTATAGGTTCCTATCAATACCCACTCCTTAATATCAGCCTTGTCCTCAAGGCTGAAGTAAACTACTCTTATTCTTTTTTTCCTATTTTTTTTGGACCATTTTTTTTTTTTGGGTATCTGTATCATTTATTTACACAAGACTGAAATAGGGAGAAAACAAATTAGCCTATTCCCTTTTTGTCCAGCAAAGAACAGATCCAGATATAGTGGGCCTCTTTTGTTGGACTTGGGCCCATTACTGACTGAAATCTAAGCAGTTGGGTTGGGTTACCCAAGTTCTCTAAAAACTGGGTCGGATAATCCACTTTCAAACCCTGCTCTTTATCTCTGTCTTCGTACACATACCCATTGTCTTCCCCATAGAGCTTTCTGAACTCGGCTTCAAGATCTCTCATCGTCTGCATCCTTTCTGTGCTTCCTCTTTGGACTATCTCAGAACCCTTCGTCGGCGTGCTTAGTGCTGTCACTGCCATTGGGAGGCTTCTGAAATTGCTTCCCTGAGATCTACCCCACAATCGCGTACCCGAACCCAGTCCATCTTTATTTTCCCTTCTAGCGCCATCAGAGAGCTTCGCCATCATCCTCTGTTCCTTCATCGCTAGTGGTGGTTCGCTGGTGTTGCTCTTCTGCGTCGAATCACCGTTCTTGCCTTCGTGCGAATGGGTTCGCCCTGATGCACCAAGGAGAGACTCCGTGATAGAGGCCTTTCCTTTGCTGCCAGCGTCTTTGTCTTCTCCAGAAACAGATATGGTGCTTCCCTGCTCAACTTATACTTTTTTCCTCCTAATCTATTAATCTCCATCAATAGAGATTGTTGCAACCCTTTCTGTGTATGCTGAAAATTCTCCATCATCTCTTTTTGCATTTCTTGTTGCGATTTTTGCATCTCCAAAAGAGCTGTCCAAAGTTCTTTCATGGACCCTTCCAATCTATCTACCCGCAAAACCATAGCTTCCATGGCGGCTATTCGTGCTTCTATGACATTCATCTCCGGTGGCATTATCCGACAGGTCGGACCAATTGATAGAGATCAAAATTAAATTTATAAGAAGAAATATATTACAGACTCAATTATAGAAATGAACCAAAGAAGAACTGGAAATTATATTGATAAGAGCAAAAAACATACAAAAAAAAAAGTAAAAGAACCAGTAACCACAGCTACAGCAAAAGTAAAGAACCAGAGACTAATCTCCTTGAGCTAAAAGCCCCCCAGAGCCTAAGGCTCCTACAGAATACCTTGCTAAAGGTGTTCTGCCCACACCACAGAGCAAATGCTCTCAGACATAATATTTCTCCTTCCTGCCCACTCACACTCTCTCTCCTTTATTTATAATAAACTCAGCCCTTAGAAATTCTCTAATTATCCTTTAACCTAATAAGAGAAGTATACTATAGGTTCCTATCAATACTGATAGGAACCTATAGTATACTTCTCTTATTAGGTTCCTATCATAAGCAGAGAAAACAGTACATTGCCCCCCATAAGCCCTGGATAAGTAGTTTCCCTGCCACATTTCCGAAGTCAAAGCAAACCAACAAGGATATCCTATTTTGTATCTTCATGTGATAGAAATGTTTCCCAACCCTCATTTGCCATATAATCAAGATGAACAAGCTCCACCTCTTCTCTTAATTTGGTGATGATTATCTTAGATTCCAACTTATTGGGTCTGAGATTCCCTTTGTCCACCCTAGAAGTAACCAAGGGCATGGGAATATCCCGTTGAACTTTATAAATATTTGTCCAAGGTGGCGCCGTAGAAATTATCCTAGCTAAGATGTCCACCAGTTGTTCAGCTGGGTAATTTCTATACCTGCCAACTTTCCAGAGTTCATAAAGTCCATTTTCACGTATTACCAGTGTAGGTTATATTTTGAGCCCATTTGCTCTAAAAAAGGGACTCTCAAAAAACTCTCAAAAACTTTCCAAGTCTCTCTCAACACCAACATTTGTAAGATCAGGCATCATGTGAGCAACAACCTTAAAACCAGCATCTTTTGCCCAGTTAAAACAATCTAAATTAGCAACTACTGTATGTCCCCTTTAAGTGTCTCGAGCAACATCCTCATAGATGCTCTATACTCCAATCTCCAATCGTGTACAACCATAGGAAAACATTTTCCATAGTTGAGGACCAAGAAAATAATCAAGTCTCATTTCAACTGTCATGCCAATACACTTTGCAGCATTATGCTTAGAGTAAGCATTGGCCACGTCTTCATTTGCAAAAGTGTGTCCAAAAAAAGCATCTTGCAGATTCCTTATAAAGTAATCACGATAGTCTTGCCCAAATAACTCGCTTTCTAGTTGGTTCATAACCAGTGTAAGACTGAGTACTGTACTCAGGGTCCGAGTCTAACTCTCCAAGCAATACACGCATCTATTGACAGTAGTTGCTATGTGAGGACAATGGCGTGAATGGTACATGATTGCCTCGACAGCTATTCCTGAGGCTTTTCGGATAGGTCTGGCTCAAATCTTTGGTAGCAGCACCTCCCGCTCCGATTCGAGCAGCTCAGCGATCTTCTCCACTACTTTGGGTGCACGTAAAAATCCATATTTGCAACATGCTACAGATTTGAGCGCCTTCAAGTCGACATTTTGCCTTCTATGGTGGAGGTCCAACAACAAGTTGACAACCTCTGCAATGGCTCGGGCTTCCTCTTCTGAAAGCACGTAGGCTTCGAACCCGCCCTTGTCCGATCGGGGGGCATTCCGGAGCTCGACTACTACTACAGACGCCGTGAGTGAAAGGTGTTGATAGCAAGCAAAAGGAGAAGATACAAAGGGCTTGAAATGCTGTTTGGGCCAACCCACTTTCATTTGTTTCACAACAGGACCCATATGTCTTACCTTCCTGGCTGCGTTTGATTACCCTTGAATATGGCCCAATACCATGATTTACCCAGAAACTAAAAGGTTTGACTCTCATATCAACAAAATAGGCGACTTGGGTTGGGTCATAAGCTTAGGTAACTTAAAAATGTTGGGTAAGGTTGGAGTGATTGGGCTGAACAATTAAATCAGCCCATCCGCTATCTTTCACTTTCAAACAAACCCCATTAGGATTTCTTTTCTCTGAATTCATTTTTCGGCCTCCCCCCCATTTCACAGCCATTCTAAGCATCGTCTTCGCCTGCGAGTTGTGACGGTAATCCCTCTTCTTGATATTCTTCTTCTTCTTGAGGCAATGGTACTATTTCGTCTGCAAATAATGGTGTCGCAATCGTACCCGAGCTCTCGCCTGTTTCCCAGATAGCGTGCCGCCTTCATCAGCCACAAACGAATGCACATTCGTACAAATATCTTTGGTCTTCTCTTCCAATATAGGAACATCTTGAGCACCATTTTGTAATTCTGTTTTCTTACCTACTTCTTTACTTTCTTTACTTTTTGATTCAGCCTCCATTTTTCTGACACTCATCAAAGTTTCTTTCATTACCACCTTCATCTCTTCCATATTCCTTTTGAACTTCTCTCTTTGCCACTCAACAAAAGCTTCCTTGAATCTAGCATCTATATCCTCAGTTCTTGTTGTTGCCATTCCAGAATCGAAAATAGCTCTAATACCAATTTGATAGATCCCACTAATTTCTAAGAGATCATCTATACTGAATAATACTGAATATTATTGAAATATGGGAAATCACCTCTACCACTGGGGTAAGGGTATTATAGCACTCACAACAGTAAAATAACTACACTCTCAACAGAACAATCTCAATATAGAATGATAAAGCAAAACACACTGAAATCACAGGAACATAGCCACAATGCATTAAAACATAATAGAACAGTAAGAAGATAGTAGAATGACGATGCTAGACATTCAAGAGGTCCAGCTCTCTCCCAAAAGCCACTCAAATACTTTCCATACCATTTCCACTCTCAAACCTCATATATATACCCACAGCCCCTAACTGTATTCCACTAGCTTCCCCTTTCACGTGTCCTTAGCCAACTGTCATTGATTTGGTTACCCCTCCCTCTCTTTTAATTCCCTTCTTAAGGACCACGGGTCCAACAATGTGTCATTCTTGAATCATAGTTTGCAGTTTGCATTGATAGTGACAAGAAGGAACAATTTAAATGCAACTAAAGTTTGGATTTACCAAACTCTTAATGTCAGACATATAAGATTTCCATCCGGTTGTGTTGCCAGTCATGTCATCTTTAACATTAAAATGAATGTGCACTCAAGATCCTTGTATGATAATTCATTGGCTTTAAGGCAACAACTAATTACCTTTTGTCTGATTTTTAACTGAATTGCTATTGAGAAAGTAACGAAATTGATCAGTTAATGTTGTTTTCATGTTTCGTTTTCTTTTTTCCCTTGAGAAAAAAGGGGTGGTAAAAAGGCCAGGGTATGGGTTAAATTGTCCTTATTGAATTAATTTTGGTATGTAATCAACTTATAACAAATACAGTAATGGCACTGACCGTGAACATTTTTGAGTCAGGGTCCCAATGAGAGAAGAACTTAGGGGTGGACTTGTCAATCTCAGTGCTAGGAACCTAAAAATGTAGATTGATCAGCACTAACAGTAAATTGTCAATTTGCCACAACTCAAATCATAAGAAAAGATAAAATTAAAATTAACCTTAAAAATAAATATTATAATAATAATTAAAAAAAGAGAGACTACAAATGAATACACAATAGCAGCACTGATTTACCTTAAAAGCAATGATCTCATATGGATCCGCTGCACATAAAAGATACTGGTATCTTTTGTCAAAGGGTTGGACTCTCTGTGTCAATGAATAAGTGAACAGCGAGAAAAGTAGAAAGATTAGTGCGTGGTTTTATTCACAACACATAAAAAAGCAACCATGGGTTCAATTATAATAAATTTATATAATATTATGGCATTTAAAACAATAAAATCAAAGTCCACCTGCTCACAAGAAGACATAAAAGTGCATGGTTTTATTCACAACACATAATAGAGCAACCATGGCTTCAATTCTAATAAATTTATATAATATTAAGGCATTTAAAACAATAAAATCAGAGTCCACCTGCTCATAAGAAGACATAAATCTATGCCTTGGCTTCATGAGCTCTTCAATCTCAGGATATTCAATCTACATCACATTCCAGATGAAAAAAAGAGATTCACTATCGTTAGGAAAATCAAAGTCAAGAAGGTTACAGAGAAGATAAAGGGTATTATAGTAAGATAAGGAGATAATATAACAGAATACTTGGAAAAGAAGAGATCTCTGCTTTGTCTCTGGATCATATTGCTTAGTTACTCGGTACCCAGGCCGTCCAATCTTGACTGCCAATACATTGAATATTCAAGCATTAATTTTTTTCTTCAATGGCAAAGGTAAGAAGTCATATTTGCCTAATTCGAACAAAAATAAAAATCTCTCTTAAATCCTTCAAGTTACATGTACAAAAAATCCACATCATTTATAAATATAACAAAGCAAAACTTCAGTCCCAATAAGTAATAGCTAAGAAAATTTACCAACGGATTCAGGTGTTTATACTCACCAAAGTAGATAATCACTGAATCATTTCATTAGTACTCACAAATTCAGCTAAATTATTCATATCATTCAATCAATTGAAAAAACAAGGCTTTCCTAGCTGAATTCAGTTTCACATTCTTTTGAATAGACTCTCAAGTATGTTTAATCCACTTTCAGACTAGCAAGCTAACAAACTAACTAAAAGCCTCCCCTGTTCTTAGGTTTAGATAATGCATCATCAAATATTAAAACAACCTGCATTATAAGATGAAGAATAAATGATTGGGATGCTTTGGAAATTAATAGCCTGCATCATATTAACATTGTCTCTCTTTCCCCCCGAGCACTTTCAATTACTTGGGAAAATGATATGCTTGGATGCCATGGAAATGATTTTTCAATTGCCTCCATCTCTCTCACAAGCATACCATCAGATTTTATATCTCTTGAAAAGCTATATCAAAACTTTGAAAAACTTCATATTAGAGAATAGAAAAGATAAGCCTTTCTTTAAAGAAAAATCCCAATTACCTGAAGCATGCACTTCCATGATATGCTTGGATGCCATGGAAATGATTTTTCACTTTCCTCCATCTCTCTCACAAGCATACCATTAAATTTTACATCTTTAGATGGTCTTAAAAAGCTTATCAAGGCTTTGAACTTCATATTAGAGAATAGGAAAGATTAAATTAGATGAGCCTTTTTTTTTAAGAAAAATCCCAATTACGTCAAGCGTGCGATTCCATGAATAAGATTCCTTTCGCTTGTTTATAGTGAGCTCTAGAACCCCCAAGACCCTTTTGACATGAATTCATGTCATTTCACTTCCTTAAGAATCAGTTGTTCACACAAAATAACCTCTAAGGCGGCAATTTTCAGAAATCCATTCAAAAAAAAAAAAAAGTTAACGTATGGATGCTGAATCCAAAATACATATCTTCTACTATATTTCAGTTGTCACTTAATGTGTGGAAAGTTTTCTCCAAATTTGAACCCAGAAGTCAGAACTAAGTACTAGACCAATCATCAAAACAAAATTGCGAAAGCACATAAAGTTACGTCATTGTTGATGTTGAATTTGTCTGTCACTGTCAATGAAGTTCTGTTCAAACAATTCTGCAAACTACAAGTTTCACAGAAAAGTCTGATCTACGTAAATACAGCCACTCCTCAGATGAACCTACATCACCCAGGCAAATTACACGACAAAATAATATACAGAGGACTTCTTTACACGTTTCAAAGAACGAATTACCTGACTTACGAACCGAGACTTTACGCTTGTGAGGCTGAGGCTGAGCAGGTGCCTCTTTGGCCTCGCGAGCTGCTCTCTTTGCCAAATTAGTCTGGTGCCGCTTACCCTGTGTGTGAGCCAAGTAATTTCCCTCGTTGTTGTGTAAAGTGAGACAAAGCTTGCACTCATAGCTGCAATACCCCAAAATCAAACAAGCCCAGTGAATACTATAGAATCCCAGAGGCAAAGAAATCTAAAAGGCGAAAAACGACAACAGGAAATGAGTAAGAGAGGAGACCTCCCAAGATGGTTGCGCATGAAATAGGGGTCTTTAGCCAGATCAATAGTTTCAAGGGCCAGTCGGCGAAGACGCTCTCGGCGGTCGATGGCTTCGTTCTGAGCGGAGGCGGCGCCTCCGCTCCCTGGCTTTGAACCCCATTCTCGATCCATTCTGCTTCTGCTCCGTCGCTAGGCTTCGGAACCGAGACACAGGGAGTGGCGAACCCAAACGAGAGGAAGAGTTATAAGAAAAAAAAGAAACTGTGCCGGGTCACTCGACTATTATGCATAGTTGTACACGGCACGAACCCGTCTATCTCCGAACCCGTGAGGATGTTTACACTTTAAAGGTCCGTGAGCTAGGTGACTGCACAACCTAGAACTAAGCTAACTCGTGAGCCAATTGAAGGAAATAGAGGAAATAGAAAGGAACCATAAGAGATTTTTTTATCGCCTGTTTGAAAATTTTAAGAATAAAAGGGAGCAAATGAGAACGGGAGGAAACTCTTTCGATTTTTTTAGTCTATGCTAATTTTGTTTAAATTTAATTAAATTATATTTAACACTCTTTAATTTTAAATATTATACTCGAAGAGTTTTTCCTAATTTATTTTATGCAACTGAAATTTAACTCTTTGAAAACATGTTTTTTAAGTAATAAAAATATTATGCAAATTTATGCTATAATAAAGAAGATAAATAGTACAAAAATAACAAAGAATATATATATTTTATGTAATTTGATTAATATGATCTACAATAAAAAATAAAATTTATATTTTATCTGACAAAGTATAAGAGTACAAAATAATAGAATCGAAAATGAACATATATATAAAATTAATTAATTTAACTGAAAGAAACTTCTCATAAATATCGTTGTATTACGAATAAAAATGTCAGAGAAACTGATTGTAATATTTAAAATGAGAGACGTGCTAATATTAAGTTTTTCTTTTTTGAAATTTAGTTAATGTAATGAATTTAAATATGAACGGTGATTAAAAAATGTTGGATATCTATTTATTATTATTCTTACTTATGCTTTTGTATAATTTGAAAAAAAAAAGATTATTTGAAAAATTGTACGTCGCGCGAACGTTTCCCCAAACCAATGTTTTTGGAACCGGCCCGGTCATTGACCCGGGCTGGCCTCCGGGTCATTGGGTCACTGGTTCAACCGCCGGGTCACCGGATCAATTGCTGAACCGGATAAATAAATTAAAATATATATATATACATGTATATATCTTTAGAAATAAATTAAAAAATATGTAAAATAAATAATTTATATGTACATTTCAAACTTTAAAATCATAAACATGCATAATAATTCAAACATAAAATTATAAATATTAATAATTATTCATAAAGTCATAAATAATATCATCCAAACATAATAATATGACTAATATGCAGAATATTAATTTTTCTTAAGAATGTATATTTAAAATTCTCAATCATATTCAATGACTTAAATCATGAAAATTTTGTTGTGAAAATTATATTAGAAAAAACTTTTATATTTATCAACTTGGTCTAGTTTTATTTTTATAAAAATAATTTTAATTTAATTTTGTTGTGCCTATCTGAATATATGAGAATATGTTAGTCACAAAATTGGTTGGGTTAGTTTCAAAAATTAAGAGATTGTTTTAAAAAATAATAATAAAATAAAAAAATTTAAAAAAATAAAATTTAAAAATTTAAAAATTTTTAAAAGAAAAAAAAGACCCGGGTCGGCCAAGACCCGACCGGGTCGACCGGGTCTTGGCCGGGTCGATTGCGACCGGGCCAAAAGTGATGACCCGGACCGATCCCAACCCTAAGTCACTGAGTCCCGGATCGACCGGCCGGGCCGGTCCGGCTCCCAAAACATTGCCCCAAACCATCTCTTTTTTACACACAAATGCAGTGCTTCTCTAGATTCTAATTATTGCTTTTTATTGCATATTTTAGCTTAACTTTAAATACAATAATTAGGGTGGGTTGGATTTTTGTACTTAAACAGTTTAAATTGATACATCTGAGTAGATTGCTCTTTTTTTTTTCATATAGAAAATTTTGACCTATTTTAGCTCATTAGTTCTATCCAAATTCACTGCAATTGTTAAATTTTAAAAGTTTAATAAATTGTATCGATCTAATCAAGTTATGTTAACCCCTAGATATACATATTTAGTAGCACAACAATTTTATTCTAAAACATTAATATCAAGAGATCGACTTATAAAAAAAGAACCTAAAAAATGTTTAAGAGTAAAAGATGCATCAATAGTTTTCAGTTACCTATTTTTTTCCAAATAGAAACCAATTATAATTAGGGGAAAAATGTAGATAACCATAAACTTTTATCATTGTGCAACTAACTCCATGAACTATAAAATTTAACATAAGATCTCTTTAAATTATCCATTTTGTTCGATAAAGTCATTTTATTCAATAATCTGTTAGTTTGATTCGATCAATATTTGTGAAGAAAATGAAACTTAATCAAATAATTATAAAAAAATTGAAATTAATTAATATGACATATTAATAATAAACGTCTCAATTGAAAAAGTGCATGCTATTACTTTTATCAACTATGCTAATAACATTAATTTTAAAGACAAAATCTAAACAAAAAATACGAGATGAAATCAGTATAAAAAAATTAAAATGAAATTAAAATTTAAAATAAATATTAAAAGAAAAAAATATTTTTATTTTAAAAAATATCTTTAAAGGAGGAACCACTCAAAATCTGAAAAATCCATTTGTGGGCATTCCATTGGTCCCATTTTTGTGTAACCTTTGATAGCTGACAGTGCCACTTCACCTGATGGGTCAGACTGTCTTTCACGCGGGCTGTGATTCATAGGGCAGTTAGGCAACAGCAATAACACAAAAGCCCATTTTAATCTGCCTTGTCTTTTTCCTATAATTAGATCTTCCTTTTCATTCATACGCCAACAAGTTAACGTCTACATAAAATACAAATCCACCGCCTAATCTTGCTAAATAAATGCCATGTTTTTCATCCATCTTTCTTGTCCTGTATTGGATTAATTAGTAACATTAACCTACAACAAATCTGATTAATAATTTATTGTTCACACAAAGTGCAAATTCCCCCCAAACATGTACTTTGAAAGATGAGTGCACAGCTAATGACAGCTCCATTTTAAGAAAAGTTAATGATAACTTCTCTTAAGTGATTGGTTGGAATTAGAAAGCCATGGTTTGTATTCAAAGCAAGACCAATAAAGGTCTTCTGAAAAAAAGTATGTGTGTTGTTTTTAATCAAGGGCATCTTCGATTCATTTAATAACATTGAATCTTGTTCTCCTCCTCCTTGTTTTAATATACTTCCTTTTAACCAAAAAAAAAATAACATACAAGATTTTTTTTTTCCCTTTATTTGGTCGCCCATCTAAAACATAGTATCATGAGCATTGCTTGGATAGATAAACGAGATAAGAATCCACAGGACAAGAACCTGATATTCAGGAGAAAGGGGCATCGCAAAAAGGAGGGAAAATAATAATGAATGAAAGTAGCATCACAAAAAAGAAAAGAATAAATACGTTGGTGTGTCAGCTGATTGTTCCTCTTCCTCAACTCAAGCCAAGGTAGCCGTTTTCTTTAACTTCCCTTTCACTCTCTCTCTTAAAGAACACCTCATCAATAAATGAAAGGGGGTGCTCAGGTGATACCGTGATAGATACCCCATTGCATTACATTACAGGGTAGCTTTTCTCTCTCCCCGTTTTGTTCCCTTTCTCTCTTTCCCCACTTGTATACGTTCCTTTCGCTGTACTTTTTAGAGAGAGATAGACACATTACACTAGAAAAGCTTTCATCATCACACAAATACACACACACATAGCGAGAGAGAGAGAGATAGAGACAATGAGTTCATCCTCAGGTCAGAGCGGTGGCTACGATCTCTCTTTCAAGATCTTGCTGATCGGCGATTCCGGAGTGGGGAAAAGCAGTCTCCTCGTCAGCTTCATTTCCAGCTCCGTCGAAGATCTTGCGCCCACCATTGGTAGTTACTTCGTTTTGGATAACTCATTTACTTTTTTCTGTTTGATTCCCGAGAAAATTTTGAACCTAAACCAAGGAAACACATTATTACTTCCATTGCTGTTCCTTCTACCATTAAGCTATACTAGCATCAGATTTCTTAAAGATTATTATTCTTCTCAACTGAATGATAACTGATGGTTATTGATCTCTGATTTGCAATCTACTATTGAAGTTTGAGTATCTCGAATCGGTTCATTTATACGGTTGCAGAACACTTCTGTGTATTTCAGAGCTGCTATTTACATTTCATTATTTCAGGCTCGTCGAATTTCACTGATTTCTACATTTTTCTTTGCTGCTATTTCTCATTATTAAATTGGCTTTATACGTTGGCTACCTGATTTAGTTCTTTATAAATTAACTATTCTTCCAGTATTTTGTTTCTATGTATGCCACGGAATTCATATACAATGACGCTCTCGCTCTGATTCTGCTTTTATTATCTGATTAAGTTCTGGTATGATATAATTTTGTTTTTATAACCTCTAATTATCGTTATTATTACTTTTTTGGTTCTTGATCATCCGTAGGTGTTGATTTCAAGATCAAGCTGTTCGCAATTGGCGGGAAGAGATTGAAACTTACGATTTGGGACACCGGTAATTTACATTCAGATCTTCTGCTTCCAGTTTACAAAATTAGACCATATTTTCTCTTTGCATCTGAACTTGTGGCAACAAGTAAATTGGATGCGAACGGATAGTCAGGAAAATGTCCCTTTCTTGAGTTTATATCATATGGTCTTCTGTTGAATCACTTTTTCATTGAACTTTTCCCTTTTTTGTCCCGATCGCTTTTTCATTGACCTAAATGACTAATTCATCGATACTTTGACTTAAAATATCATTACATCGTTGCAGCTGGGCAGGAAAGGTTCAGAACTCTAACAAGTTCCTATTATAGAGGAGCGCAGGGAATCATCCTCGGTATGCTTATGTTTCTACATTAGATGTCTCTCTAGAATATCTTTATAGAAAATCTGGTGGTTGCAACTAGCACTGAACTCTGTTTTGACTCCTAATAAGTAAATTGATGTTCTTTACATTCTTTTTGAAGTTCGGATCGTGGTTTAATGCTGCGCTCTGCTTAAAAGATTTAGGGTTAAATGTACGCAGATTAATTATTTGTATCAATTAGATAGTTTTTGCAATAGCAAGGAGGGTGACAAGGCTTCTCAGAAATTTCCTTCAGACCCAGGGTTGCTTCATCTTTCTAACAGTAACAATATAACATTGTCATCGTCTTTCCTGTTCCTTCTTAAGATAATTTATTTATGTTTTTGAATTATTACTAATAATATTTGTTGACTATATTAACAATTCAGTACCTGAAAGATACATTTATGAATAATTTAATAACCAAAAGTTTTACTTTATATAATTTAGTTTTTGAATATTATGAACTTGTTACATACCGTTATTGAATTAATTTCTCAATAATAAGTAAATATATAATTTAATCATATAAAAAAACTAATTCGTATTGAGTCTATAACTTATGGGATTAAACTGTTTAAATTTCAGGAGCTAAACAATAAAAAGTATATTTTTAGGGACCAATTTGTTATTTACTCATTTTTTTATTACATTGAATGTTTTTTATGGAGTGCTTCATTTGCTTTTCATATAGTTTATGATGTCACAAGGAGAGACACCTTTACAAACTTGTCAGAAGTATGGTCCAAGGAATTGGAACTCTATTCAACTAATCAGGATTGCATGAAGATGCTAGTTGGAAATAAAGTTGATAGAGTAAGTTTTTGCTCTGATCTTGTGTTTGAATATATGACTCCAAAGAATGAATAAAGTAACAATTGTGAAATTTTCCTCAATAAAATAGCTATAGTATGTTAATCTATTACAATAAGACAATCCGAATTGAATTTTTTTTACTGAAAGCTGTGAAAACTGTTGAGGAATCCTCTGGGGATAGATAAATGTAATGGCTGGACATATTCCAGTATTGAGTGGCAATTGGCGAATTGCCAATGCACCAGACTTCTGAAAGGCGTGCTTCAAATATTTTGTGCAGTCATCTATTGAAATTTATACTTCTGCATATTTCCACGTTTCTTCTTACCTGTGTTACTTCTCACTTGATGTATTCTGTTCATTAATTTCGTTACTGGTTCTCTATGTGCAGGATTCTGAAAGGGCTGTGAGTAGAGAAGAGGGTTTAGCTCTTGCCAAAGAGTTGGGGAGTTTGTTTCTTGAATGCAGTGCTAAAACTCGAGAAAACGTGGAGCAATGCTTTGAGGAACTTGCTCTAAAGGTACAGCTTTGAAAGCCCGAGTGTTTTTTTTTTTTTCCCCAATGCGTAATGGCATTAATGTTTGAACTCAAAATTTCTTGTAAAGTAATGAGAATACACGTAATATTTGAAGCAAAAATAATTTACATAATTTTGGTTTAGCCATTAGCCGTGAGAATAGACGTAATTGTGAAGGGTGATGCTCTCCCCCCCCCCCCCCCCCCAAAAAAAAAAAAGGTAAAATGAAAGAGATGGTTCGGGAAATTGTCCAAAAACTTAAATGAACAATGAATACGAAGTGCAATTGGTTAACCAACATATATGAACTTACCTTGCAGGGGTAAGTTCATGTTAGTCTGGCACCAGTAAACTTTCGTATATTATTTATTTTATGTTGTTTTTTCCTGGTTTTTTTTTTTAGCCAATGTAGTTTTTTCCTTTTCAATTATGACGAGTTTGGCACATTTCCTAGATAATGGAAGTTCCTAGTCTTTTGGAAGAAGGATCAACAGCGGTAAAAAGGAATATATTAAAGCAGAAACAGGAACCCCAAGCAAACCAGAACGGTGGTTGTTGCTCTTAAAACGCAGCAATGTAGCAATGTGGACATTGCCTCTTAAGTCTAGCACATCTTGAACAGATCCTGTATATGAAAGCTCCTTCTCTAGTTTCTTACTGCTCTCATTGTCTTTTGATTGTCTTTGTGGCCAAAAATGACGCCAATCAATTAGCTTGGTGTATATTTGTTTGCCCATCGGTCTTGTTTTTAGCCTATTTTTTGTCCAAATTATTGAAGTCTTGTGCAACAACGATTGATCCATCATTTAAGTGTTACTAAGTCCATCCTGATACTACAGCTCCTGTTTCATGCATATATGTTTTACTTTGCAGTGTGAACGCGTTAGTTTGAGAGACGCAAATAAATCCAGAAATAATACTTGCACGATTTTGTATCCATAAAGTTATACAAGCTATACAACTGAACGGTTATTTAAACGAACACTATATACTATAGTAATGCTACAAATCAAATCAGTACTAAACGAGAAAAAAAAAAAAAAAACTCGCTATAATCATATCTGAACTTGAGTTCAGTCACACCAAATCATTTGAAAACTTTCATCCTCATATGTTCTAGGAGAATCTACAATGAATATAAAATTACGAGTTTGCTCTGTACCACATAGCTCAGTGACGGGAATAGATGATGAATTCATGAGCCACAGCATACTGAATTTTGCGGCAATGCTGTAGCGGCAGATGAGCCTTTGACTGGATCAAGTTTGCCGATTTTGATGGACTGAGGCTATACAGTATAATTAGATAAATAAACCACAACTTTCGTAAGAAATGGGAACATGAAAAAAAAATGGAGTATAATTAGATAATTAATCCACAACTTTCGTAAGAAAATGAAGGGAACGTGAAAAAAAATGGTACCTCTGCGTTTGAATCACTCTCTGAAAGTCTTTGCTTAATGTCTCTTGCGATAGAGAAGAAGACCTGTTCCACGTTCCAGTTTATTTTGGCACTCTGCTCAGTAAGGCTTTATTCATGTGAGTACAAAGAAAGCAATGTCTAAGAGTGCGAAGAAGCACATAATCAAAATTTAAGTGCAAATTAAACAGTGGCTAAACCAGCTTGCAAACCAATAATACAAATGGCGGGTGTCTATACTCAACAGCCTCAAAAAATCTACTGCCATATTCATCAGCCAACGCCTTGCCCCTTGATGTTGGGACAGTGTTGGGCCCGTAGTCCAGGAGAAGAAATGGGCCCGTGGTAACTAACTGCTGAGTTGGACTGAGTTATTTAATAGATGGGGGGGGGGGGGGAGTGAGAGAAGGCATGGAAAGGATTGGAGTTGGTCTTGGAATGGGAGAGCACTAGACCTCTCGAAAGTCTAGTATTGCATTTCTGAATGTGTTTGCTTTTTTTTGGTATCTTCCCGCGTTGTGATTCTGACATTTTGTATTGTGAGCTTACTGTTGAGTGTGTGCTTTAATTTCCTTTTGTTTTCAGTGCTGTTAGTATCCACCATTACCCCACTGGTACTGGTGCTTTATCATAATTCAATAAAATCAGTATTATTCTGTATTTTTAGTCTGTGAATCTACTGGGCTCTATCAAATTGGTATCAGAGCAGGTTTCGGTCAGGGAATGGCAAGATCAGAGGATATAGATGCAAGATTCAAGAAAGCTTTTGCTGAATGGAAAAGGGAGAAATTCAAAAAAGAAATGGAAGAGATGAAGATGATATTGAAAGGAATTTTGACAAGAGTAAATAGATTGGCAGCTGTCGAACCAGAAGCTGTGGGTCTTGTCGAAGGGGAGAAACAACAAGCCGTGACCACTCTCTTGTCCGGCACTGGAAAAGCAAGAACGAAGGAAGGCGGACGTTTCCTCCATGGAGAAGAGAAGACTGAAGATAATTGTACGACTATGGGTTCGTTTTTGGCAGAAGATACAGGCACGCTCTCTGGAAAACAAGCGAGAGCACAAGTACGACTGCGAGGCCGCTATTTGCAGACACATCAGCACCATCGTGTCTGTAAGAAGAAGAAGGACAAGAAGACCGGCTGTTTCTCCACAAGGGTCTCGATGCCAAGGACGACGAAGCTTTATCCGACATTGATTTGTTTGATGAAGACGGTTGCGCATCGCAACTCACAGGCGAAGATGATGTGTAGAATGGTTGTGAAAGACGCTGTCCAGGATGATTGCAGAAAGGAGATCAGAGGTAGGGTTAAATCGATCCAACCCATGGATATAGTCCGACCCATCTTTTTAAACCCAATGCTCAAAGGCCCAAATAGTTCTAGGGCTGCCAACAATATGGATTTAATTAAATTTTATGTGTGGGTTGCCCCATTTTTTGAGCCAGCAGGGTCCACACAATACTTTGGCCCAAACACAACCCATGGATTGCAAAATATAAATTAGGTCTTGGATCGGGTTAAAAAAATTAGTTGGGGAAGAAGCCCAAAAGAATTTCATAAAAGAAACCCTAATGAGCTTTGTTGGAAAGCAAGGGACAATGGCTTGGTTTACTTAATTGTTCAGCCTAACCAATCTAAACCCATCCAATATTTTTGGGTTACCCAAGTTTTTGGCCCAGTTATAAATCCCCTGACCCAAATTGTATATTTGGTTGAAAATGAGCCCAGTTATAGAGAGTCCATAACCCAAGTTACACGCTGTCATGAAACACAATCCAATTATAGGAGTAGCCAGGCCCAATCCCTTACTAAGCCCACACGATGCAAACTGATTCTAAAACCTATGGAAGCCTTAATAGGTGACCCATTCACAGAAACATGGGCTACAGTATCTTCCGCATCTCCAACTTGGGACAACCCATTCTATCACCAAACTGAAGCAGTGACAACAGTAAATTGTTGTGAAAAATTCTCCATCGAACAATGGGAATTATTTGGGGATTCAGTTCTAAAGTATAAGGATGCAGTGAGCCGTCACCTATTCCTTAGAAATCCTGAGAAACATGAAGGAAGGTTATCTGACAAGCATTCATCTATTATTTCTAATTCAGCCCTACATAAGTTGGGAATTGATTGCAACCGGCAGGGATGTATACGTGGGAGTGCCTTTGAACCACACCGTTGGGTTGCTCCGGGGCAGCACGGTATAAATGTCGTTTCCTGTAGATATGGAGTGGATACTTTTGAAGTGTCGTGCAGTGGGGAGTTCCAAGCTAATCACCTAACATGTAAGGTTGTAAAGTTTTGTGACAGAGGCCGTAGGTGGATGTGTTCAAAGGCCATTTTTTATTATGTTGAGTCCCTTCTTGGAGCTTATTATGTTGGTGGTGGTCTTACAGCTGCACTTCATACAATGAAGTGGTTTGGTACTGAACTTGAAACTGATCCATCATTTGTAGTAGAAGCAATCAGTAGGGCTTCTCTAAGGTCCTATATCCCAAAAGCTAATGAAATTACAGCCTTAGAATTAAAGATTGGTTATGAATTTTCTAGCAAGGGTCTTAAACAGGAGGCTATGACACATGTATCTCAGCAAGAATTTAAAGTTGGATATTGTTACCAGAGGCTTGAAAATTCAAAGTTGGATTTGCTAATTGCACAACATCTTTTTAAAAGCCACCCAGTTATTGATCCACGTGGATTAATTGATTTAGGTACAGCTGCAATTAGCAGTGAAAACATTGCTCAAGTTTGCATAAGAAGGAAACTCCACCTACACCTTCTGCACTGCTCTGAGTTTCTTCAGAGTCAATTAACAGAGTTTGTAAGGTCATTGATTGGATCTCACGACAACTCTAGATTACACGAGAGAATAATTATTGATGAGAAGGACAGCTTGCTAGCAGCAGGATGTTCAACTAAAGTGACAACATTAAACTGTAGCTTTCTTGTTTCAATCCTAAAGATAAGGTTGGTCATGGAGATGTATGTTGGGGCTATTCAGATATGCAAAAACGGTCTTCTAGGAAAGAAACCACCGGTCTCAACTTCAAATTCTCACCTTGAGGGCAAGGTGAAACTTCGAGGGCAGAGTGATGTTGGGCCCGTAGTCCAGGAGAAGAAATGGGCCCGTGGTAACTAACTGCTGAGTTGGACTGAGTTATTTAATAGATGGGGGGGGGGGAGTGAGAGAAGGCATGGAAAGGATTGGAGTTGGTCTTGGAATGGGAGAGCACTAGACCTCTCGAAAGTCTAGTATTGCATTTCTGAATGTGTTTGCTTTTTTTTGGTATCTTCCCGCGTTGTGATTCTGACATTTTGTATTGTGAGCTTACTGTTGAGTGTGTGCTTTAATTTCCTTTTGTTTTCAGTGCTGTTAGTATCCACCATTACCCCACTGGTACTGGTGCTTTATCATAATTCAATAAAATCAGTATTATTCTGTATTTTTAGTCTGTGAATCTACTGGGCTCTATCAGACAGCCTAAGAGAAAATCATAATATCAGCTATGATATAACAAACAACAATTTATGCAGCTAGAGAAATTTCCATCATTACCCTTTTGCTCTCATCCATGTCAGCTTTGTTGCCGACTAATATTTTGTTGACATTATGATATAACAAACAACAATTTATAGTAAAGCTGTTGGTACCGATGGTATTCCTATTGAAGTTTGGAAGTGTTTAGGAGAGGAGGGTACTATCTGGCTAACTAAGCTCTTTAATGAGATTTTAAGGACTAAGAAAATGCCTGAACAATGGAGAAGAAGCACTTTAGTACCTATTTACAAAAATAAAGGAGACATTCAGAACTGCGCAAACTATCGTGGGATAAAGCTTATGAGTCACACTCTAAAATTATGGGAAAGAGTGATTGAACGTAGGTTAAGAATCGAGACGAGTATTTCTGAAAATCAATTTGGATTCATGCCAGGACGGTCTACAATGGAAGCTATATATCTTCTAAGGGGGTTGATGGAAAGGTATCGGAGTGAACAAAGAGACCTTCATATAGCATTTATTGACTTAGAAAAAGCCTATGATCGAGTACCAAGAGAGGTGCTGTGAAAAGCCTTGGAACAGAAAGGTGTACGGGTTGCGTATATTAGAGCCATAAAGGATATGTACGAGGGGGCTACGACTAGTGTGAGAACGTCTGGCGGGGAAACTAGAGACTTTCCTATTAAAATTGGCCTACATCAGGGATCATCCTTAAGCCTTTATTTGTTTGACTTGGTTTTAGATGTTCTGACGAAACACATCCAAGAAGAAATCCCTAAGTGCATGCTTTTTGCAGATGACGTTGTTCTCATAGCAGAGACAAGGGAAGAGATTAATTCTAAACTTGAGTTATGGAGAGCTACTTTGGAATCGAAGGGTTTTCGTCTGAGCAGGAGTAAGACCGAATATATGCATTGTAAGTTTAACAAGCGACAAGCTAGGAACGAGCTGGAGGTTAAGCTTGGTGATCAGGTCGTATCACAAGTGTCAAAGTTTAGGTATTTGGGATCAATTATACAAGATGACGGCGAAGTTATTAGAGATGTGGAACATAGGATACAAGATGGGTGGTTGAAGTGGAGAATGGCATCAGGGGTTATTTGTGATCGGAAAGTACCTGATAAATTCAAAGGAAAGTTTTATCGTACTGCTATAAGACCAGCGATTTTATATGGGAGTGAATGTTGGGCAATAAAAGGACAACAAGAACATAAAATTGGAGTGGCGGAGATTAGGATGTTGCGATGGATGTGTGGTCATACAAGAAAAGATAGGATCCGTAATGATCATTTACGAGGTAGAGTTGGGGTGGCACCTATTGAGGAAAAAATGGTTGAAAACCGTTTAAGATGGTTTGGGTATGTGCAAAGAAGATCGTTGGAAGCGCCAGTTAGGAGAGTTGAGCAGATGGTTTGGAGCCCTATGAAAAAAGGTCGAGGAAGACCAAAAAAGACACTTAGAGAAATTATTGAACGGGACCTTTTAGTAAATGAGATATCTAAAGAGTTGGTCATTGATAGAGCTCAATAGCGTCGTGCGATCCATGTAGCCGACCCCACTTAGTGGGATAAGGCTTTGTTGTTGTTGTTGTTGTTGTATGAGACGCATGCTGCTCGATGTTCCTGATCCAGTTCCTGATGTCTACAATAATATTGAAATATGCTTGAATTATGTAATCCTGCTCAGTGATAGTGTGATGTTGTTCAACTAAAGAGAAGTGAAAGACAAGTGGAGTGAGATATTGTAATACTTTTGAAGGATGTTTCATCTGTTACATCGTAGACCAGCAGAATACCCATGGCTCCCCTGTAATAAGCTATAAGAAACAATAGAAAGAAAATATATCAACCAACAAACTACACATTTAGAAACAATTTTAAACAGAATATGTCCACAAGCTATGTTTTTACCCCTACTTGTACCAATGTATTTGGTTAATCCATGAACAATAATAGAGTTTTCAGCATAGCAGGAATGGTTTCTCTCAGAAACATGCATTTAGCTAAAGGGGTAGGAATAAAGGTGAGTTTGATATAATTTAATCTCCTATAGTCCAGAATCAAGCACACAATTCCACCTTTATTATGGAGCAGAGCCTGAAAGCTTCAATAATATCTAAGAGATTTCGTCAGAAAATGAAGTACCAGTTGTTATTGTTCGGAATCGTTCTTGGCCTGCAGTATCCCATATTTGCATTTTGATGCGTTTTCCATCAAGCTCAACAGTCCTAATCTTAAAGTCAATCCTGAAAGAGGGACTCATATTTCAGGTTTTATACAAAACCATGAAGCATATGCATATACTTTTATACTTTTCACATATTACACGCTTCAATATGAGGTGCTTAAACACAATGCAATTCCTCAATATGTAGTACTCAATCCTTTACATGACTCGCATAACAAATATCTCCTAATTATTATTATTATTATTATTATTATTATTATTATTATTATTATTTCCATACATACCCGATGGTGGTGATGAAACTAGTAGTAAAAGAATCATCAGTAAAACGTAATAGTAGGCAACTTTTTCCTACCCCTGCAATTCAGTCAAAGCTGTCGTGTGACTTAAATGAACAAATGGCCTCAAATATAAATCACTGCTGAAAGTTGATATGGTGAATGAAATAAGGAAACTTGCATATTAAATTGGATTTCAGTTTCACACATAGCCTTACAAAAAAATAAAATTGCATAAATGGAATAAAAAGTAAAGACCAAGCAACAGCTAAGAATCATCGTATATATGTATGGGAATGGCCCTTACGGCCTTAGAAGAAAACTTGTTGATTAAGCACGCCCTATCCTGTATACAATTCACATCATAGGACGACCAGCAAAGAAAAAAACGAAAGTTTTGTTAAAGCAGCCATAGTGGATGAAGAAATTTATGTGGATGGTCCCGTTGAATCGAAAGAGGAAAAATAAACCGTTTTGTTCATACACAGGAAATTTCTACGATGATTCCATCTTATTTGATTCTTGATCAAAATTTATCCAATAGGTCAATTGGGCAAAAGGATACAACAACAACAACAACAAAAAAGACGAGAATCACTTGGTTCTCATCTTTGTGTAGAAAACTGAAACCTGTAGAACAGACCAAATAATGTTTTTTTAAGAATTACTTTTCACTTTCGGTATGTCAAATGAAAACTCACTTTCTTAGGCCCCAAACAACTGAGATTGGGTTCAACTTTACTCCATCCTAACGTAAAACAATGAAACCAAATCATCAGGCTATAGGCCACAAAATTATGACGACAATCTGTAGATAAATTGCAACGAAAAGCACCTAGAATTTAAGAAGTAAAGTGAATGGTAAACCCGAAAGTTGATCAGAGAAAAGACAAAAAGAAACAAAAATACAGAGTGAATGAGAAGGAGAGGAAGGAAGTGAGATAGAGAGAGAGAGAGAGAGAGAGAGAGAGTGACCGCTATCACCGATGAGGAGAAGCTTGATGAGGCAATCGTAATGGGTGTGTGCTCTTGCTAACGGAGCTGCCATATGTCAGCTCTCACACGTCACAACTAAGAAAAGAAAGCAGAGGAGAGTTGAATGAATACTAAATTTACGTTACATAACAACGCCAAAAACCGCTGCAAAACAGAAACGAAAGAAAAAAGAAGAAAACAGGGTGTAATAGACTGTGTTGTGGAAACCGAATTCAGATTATCTGTTTAGATTTATGTGTGCTTAAATTTTTAGCAACAATTTTTATTGTATTAAAACTTTTAACAATAATTTAATTGTTATAACTAAACTGTTCAACTTTAATTGTTGTTATTATCCCAAACAAGCTTCTGCTCCTCCCTCCCTGAGATAAGGCTGATAGGGCACTATGGCCTATACTATAAGCCTACGACACTGCCCTCATCTTTTACGATGCTTTGTATTGTATTGGTTCTACTGTGCCAGCTGTTTCTTTAATATGGGAAATAGGATATTAGTTGTCGCACACTCTTATATTCCTCAGGAGGCAATAAGGGGGAGAATTCTCAACTCTGAAAATGATTTACAATCATCTATCAATACTCAAAAGCAATGTTTATTGAATTTAGATATTTTATTCACATCGACTATTTCCTTTATTATAAGGACTATTATCGGTGACTTCTTCTGTGTTTATTTATTTTATGTATGCTATAGTTATTTTAGCATATGATGATGTCTGAGTAATTGGTGGCATTTATGTATAATAACATATTCTTTTTATTAACATCTGAAAGGTAAAACTGTTCATGCTACAATCACAATACTTTTTAATTAAGTAACACCAAATTTTCTTAAAATTTGGTTAATTATATTGCAAAAACTTTTAAATACTGTAATTGATTCTCTTCAAATAATTTTTCTTAAAATTTTAATTTAATTTTTTTTATTTTAAATTCTGTACTTGATTCTCTTGATATTGCAAAACTTTGTTTATTTACCAAATAAATTAATTTTTTATGCAATATAAAACTATAATTTTATTTTTAATATAAAAATAAAATCTATCAGTAATTTTATTTTTGGAGAGAACATGTTTCGACCAAAAAAAAAAAAAGAAGAGAACATGTATTATGTAAAAAGACAACTTTATTTATAAAAATAATTAAAAAATGAATATAATTATTAAAATAAAAAAAGTATTTAGTATAATTTTAAATAAAATAAAAAAAGTAAATATATTTTTTCCTCTTAAAATATCTCAGTTTTTTTTGTTTTGGGTGAAAAATATCGGCTTACCTTTCGCGGCCACATTCCACGCAGTGGTTACTTTGTCTTAATCAATGTTTAAACTGAATGGAGAACCACCGATTCTGAAGATCATATTGAAAAAAACAAAAGGTATCTGTTCCCCACTTTTCCAAAAAAAGATTTTATTTATACAGATTTCTTTTTATTATAATATGCCCAAACTTTTGTTAAAATTAAAAAACAATATTAACTTCTTTATTAACGTTTACTTTTTTATTATTATCTATTAATTGAGTAATAAAATATACTTTATATCTTTAATATTTATACTAAATTTTATTTACGCCCCTAATATTATTTTTGTCAAATATATCTCATATTTTTTTTAAATATGTTTTTTTTTAGAAGTTGTTAAAGATATTAACAGAAAATGCTGACTGAGCAGCTCACATAACATATCTGAAACTAAAAGTGCTAAAAACTAATCCAAACGACCATGTTGAATCAAAACAAGCAAAACAGAAAAATAAAGTCCATATCAATTTTTAAAAATGTAATCTGTTTGGTTTGTGAAAACATTTCCTGTTTTCATTTTCAATCTTTATTTTTTGAAATGCATTTCCTGAAACACTGAAAACATCTTTTTTGTGTTTTCAGATTTAGGCTTATTTTAAGAAATGTTTTCAAGAAAACGTTTTCAGTTAACTCAACCAAACGCATTTTCAAGTTCATTTTCTGTTTTCAGTGAAAATGAAAACAGAAAATACTCAAACCAAACATGCCCTAATTTTTTCGATTCAGTTCGAATCTTCAATTCTAATTTAGTTGGATTCGGTTATAATCAAATAATCTATAATATATACATGATTCCCAATCTTCTTCTTCCATACCTATCCCTTTGGTTTTTCCTTTCAATTTTTTAGACATATATTTTACACCCAAAAATAAGAAAAATATGATACCTAAGTTAAGAAAAACGAACAATAAAAATGTAAATGTGAGATTTTATTTTAAATAGATAAAAGTGAGCATTTTGTTTTATTTTTGAATTCTTTAAGATATTAAACTGCCTAAAACTAAATAAACCACTCAACAAAAATTGAACTAAACCGTTTAAAAATTAAAATCAAATAGTCCAACATTTAGATAAACCAATTAAGTTCGATTCAATTTAGTTCGTGCTCAAAATTGAATCGAACCGAATCTTTATACATCCATATATCAGAGAACGGATTCGCTGCGCATCTCTAAGGATGCCCAGGTGCTCATTGATTTAGCAATTGTTGTTGCTAAATGATTAAAACCGTTGCTAAAGATATTTTCAGCAACGATTTTAATATCAAGCAACACGTCATTTATCACGTTTACCCATAATATAAAATTACAAAAAATACTTTTTATCTCTTTCTTTTCTTATTCTTCTTCTTCTTCATACTTGTACTTCTTCACCTCTTTGGTGAACAAATTTATTACCCCTCTCTCATTCTTCGTACTTGTACTTCTTCACCTCTTCGGTGAACAATCCACCTTCACAAAATCCACTCACCTTCAGCAATGGCTTTATAATCGCAAGATACGCGAACTGAATTTTCCTCCTAAGCCGGTGCTGGCTCATCATCTATGCCTCCAAGTTCATTTCCTCCGATATGATCGGTTGAGGTGTGGAATTTCCAGTGTTGAGATTCAATTTGATTTCTAATAAGACGCTCGTCAATCTCTCTTCGCATTCGTTGAAGATCGAATTGGATGGAGTCTTGCATGACCCAATCACGAAAATTTCGTTGCTCTCTGGCTCTTCCTATGCGTTCCACAAATGAAAACAGAACGTGTCAGGCTATTCGATCCAAATCATGTCACTTGCGAAAAGGAGAAGGAAAAATGGATCAAGAATGCCTGCTTTTCCTAAGGAAAAAGATAGATCCAACGGCCACCAAATTTTTTTTTTTATTGTTTTGTGTTGAATTCATTTTTTTTTGTTTTAAAAAAGTTTAGATAAGTTCTAATACTTTTCTTTTTTTTTCTTTGTGCCTTTTTTCATGAACTTTTTCACATAGATCACAATATTTTATTTTTTTTATTTCTTCAAATAAGTCCATAAAAATAGGCACAAAGAAAAAAATTATTAGAACTTATCTAAACTTTTTTAAAACAAAAAAAATACCATTAACACAAAAAATAAAAATTTGGCCTTTTTCTTTAGGAAAAGCAGCCTGCTTTTCCCTGATCCAGGAAAGAGGGGGTGAACAAAGAGAGAGACAGACGAACTGTGTGAAGAGAGAGAGAGGAGAGAGAGAGACAGAGAGAGAGAAAGATGGATGATATTTTTCTAATTTCATATTATGAGTCTACATGGTAAATAACGTATTGTTTTAGATGAACCACATAGATCACTCAATCAATATTTTTCGTTAGTATCTTTAATAATATAAAAAAAAAGACATATTTAAAAAAAAGTGAGACATATTTGACAAAAAATAAATATTAAAAAAATAAATAAAAACCAATGTAAATATTAAAAATGTGAAATATATTTTTACCTAATATTTAAAAACTTTTATATTTTTAATTATAATCAATACTGATTTCTTAGTCAAATAACATCACAAATGATAAAATTCAAAAAGAAACTAATTCGGTGAATTTACTGTGGTACTAATATTTTTTAAAAAAATTCTCAGTATACTAACTATTCAAAATTATTTCTTGATATACTAATTTTTTACTTAAATTCAACCAACACTTAATAGAATTCAATAAATATGTAGATCTAATTCGACCGAATATTAATCAAATTTCATGTAAAAGCATGAAATTCGACCACACTTAGTTGAATTTCATATGACTTTCGTAATTTTTTTTTAACATATGGTCGAATTCCTTCATATATATTATTTATATATAATATATAATATTATATTTAATATATATTATATTATTATATATATAATTTTTTAATATATATTAAATTTTAAACTATTATATATATATATATATATATATGTATTATTTTTTATTTTAATTAAATTATAATAAATAAAATCTACATGATAAGTAATAATAGGGTAAGTAAAACTTATTAAATAAATGAAATTTAATATATAAGTAAACAAGAAATAATAAATTAATATAAATAATAAGATAAGAGATAAGCCACAACAAATAAACAATAGTATAAGTAAAATATATTAAATAAATAAAATAATAGTAAATTAAAAGCAAGAACAATAATTAAATTATATTAAACTTATTTGGATAGATAATTTAATCATTACAGTGATGACTACAAAAAAAAAAAAGAGACTAGAGCAAATTTAACTAAAATATAATTAAATAATATAAATTTACACATGTGACATACACTTAGTATAAGGATGATAAAACATATAATATTAAGAACAATATTAAATAATATTATCTTAAATAATAGTTACAAACAATATAAGTAGTAAGATAAAGAAAATAGTTTTAAAATTAATATATTACATAGATAATACATCTTAAACAATAAGGGAATTGACGTTATCAAGGACTGGCTAACCATCTTGGATGATAGGAGTACCGTTAGGTTCAGTTCTGAAAGATTGAATAATCTGGGTCCTATCTGAGCTAGTGAGATAATTATCTTGTCATATCCAAAAAATTGAACATGTGAAAAGATAATACTCATTTGATAAAATTCTCAAACATAAGTTATTTACATTAATAAGTACTGTACTGGTATCCCACCAGACAGAAACAGATAATAACTTCAAGGGGGTTCTAATCTTCAAACGGATACTCTTATTCCTTGTTTTCTGTATCTGAAAAGATAATCATAGGGAGTGTGAGTTTATTTAAAAACTCAGTAAGTAAATAACTGTACTATATAAAATATTAAAAGTACAAATACCACATTTACTCATATAATTAATTGTCTTATACATCGAGTAGTATGAGACTCTAACCCTTTCAAACTCGTGAATAAGATTTCATAGATATACACCGAGTAGTATGAGACTCTAACCCTTTCAAACTCGTGAATAAGTTCTCATAGATATACACCGAGTAGTATGAGACTCTAACCCTTTCAAACTCGTGAATAAGTTCTCATAGATATACACCGAGTAGTATGGGACTCTAACCCTTTCAAACTCATGAATAAGTTCTCATAGATATACACCGAGTAGTATGAGACTCTAACCCTTTCAAACTCATGTATTGGTTTCATAGATATACACCAAGTAGTATGAGACTATAACCCTTTCAAACTCGTGAATAAATTCTCATAGATATACACCGAGTAGTATGGGACTCTAACCCTTTCAAACTCATGTATTAGATCCCGTAGATCTTTACTCATTAATAAGATAGTGAGAATTTATCACATAGTACAATTGTCATGAAATAAAATAATTTCTACATACTCTTATTCCTTTGAATTTCTATAAAAAAAAAAATATACCAATCATCATATACTGTCATATGAAAAATTGATTGATTAATATCCAATAATATTGTAAATGGGACTTATATTGTACTTTGACTAGTAATATCAAATTAGCTTAGCAAGGTTATTCACTTACCTTGATGTTTGTCCAAGTTTACCTTGTTGCACACTAGAATTTGTGTAGGAAAATTTTCTAGTAAAATATATTACAAGGAAACATAAGAAAGGAAACAAAATCACGAAAATATGCAAAATTTTCTGATTGCTACAGTAACGGTTCGCTACAGTAACGTTGACTGCCGATATTACAGTAACTGCCGACATTACAGTAACTGCTACAGTAACTCGAAAAATTTTTCCAAACTTTTTGGTCACTACAGTAACTTCGAATTTGCAAAAACTTCCTAGAAAATTTTCATCCTTTATTTTCTTGATTCAAAACCAGAATCTCAACTTTTTTAACCGACTATAATTCAATCCTAACTCAAATATAACTTATAAAACAACTAAGATTTATGAATTATCATCAAAATCTTCAAGAACAAAACATCCTCTAATCTTCCATATAAACTTAGATTTAAGGAAAATAATGAGATTAAAGCTTACCTTTGATCCTTACAAAGCTTTTGAACCGAACAAATAATCAAAACTTTGAAAATCAAGGAAAAGATTTGAGAAGAGGATGAAGAAATGAGAGAAACTTCCACTGTTCAGTTTTCAGCTTTTCCTTCTGCATGAGAAATGAGGGGGGTACTATTGAAGTTTTATTTTAAATATTTCTAATGGGTTATTGAATAACCCATGGGTATCCATAACCCAACATCCAAACTCATCCTGTCAATTTACAATAAATGGACTAATTGACCATTTTTAAACCACTTTTCCATGAATTTCACCATTCTTAGAATATATCCCACATGGTGCAAATATTCAGTCCAGTCATTTGACTCAATTTTCATAAATAATATTCAAAGAGAACAATTAAATATGAAAATTAAAAATGACCAAAATAAATAACTAAAGTAACGTTGTAAAATTCTAAAATACTCTTAGACGAATTATATTCCGAAATTAACGGGTATTGCATATCTCATCAACCTTTTAGTTATCCAGTGAAACCAGAAACTAAAATATGGATGACTGCCTCTTCAGTACAGTCATTGGTGGTTTGAAAGATGGTACTAACCATTGTCATTTGTTGAAAAATATTTAAAATATTCATTTCAGATTGATCATCATTGTTCCACACATAGATGCTATCTTTTCTAAAGCCTTTGTTAAGCGTCTGAGGAGTTTCTTCTATCACTAGGTCCGTAGCAGTGGCTCTAGGGTAGAAGAGTTTGGTTGGAGTTTTCTAATCGATCTAAATCGGGTTGATACAAACCTTAGATTGAACACTACTACTATTTACAGTAACTTTTTTTTAGTTGTTAAAGGTCAACTTAGAAGGTAAATAAGAGGATTCTTTAGGGAGCTTAATATTTTTGAATCTGTTAATCTCATTTTGTAGACTTTTATTAAGCTCAATTTTGACTAGGCCAGGAAGCCTAGCAGGCTTAAATAGAAATTTCTCTTCAAAAGCCTTGATTGAAGGATCAAGCTTAGGAGAGATAATCCTAGATGGTTTCTAGGTATTTAGAGATACTAGGCATTTAAATTGATCCGGCGTGAAGATCGGCTTCTACAGTTTCTAAAATAGAATTTGTAAAATTTAAATGCCTAGTATCTCTAAGACTTAATAGACATGAAATATTAAGATATTCTCTTGCGAGAAGGAGTTATCCTCATCCTCCAAAAATATTTTTAATGAAGAAATTCATTTTGAAAATATAAATCAATATTTAGATGATTGGAAGATCCCTCTTATCTATAAGAATGATTTATATTTCCTGTCTTAATATTTTATGTCTATTATGTCTTAGAGATACTAGGCATTTAAATTTTAAAGATTCTGTTTTAGGAACTGTAGAAGCCGGTCTTCATGTCGGACCAATTTAAATGTCTAGTATCTCTAAATGCCTAAAAACCTTGTAGGATTATTCCTTCTAAGCCTGATCCTTCAATCAAGACTCCTAAAGAGAAATCTCTCTTCAAACCTACAAGTCTTCCTGGCTTAGTCAAAATTGGACTTAATAAGCGTCTGCAAAACATGATTAATAGACTCAAAAATATTAAGCTCCATGAAGAATTCTCTTCTTCAACTTCTAAGTTGACCCTTCACAACTTAGAAAAAGTTACTGTAGATAGCAGTAGTGTTCAATATGATGCCGTATTAGCCCGATTCAGACCGATTGAAAAACTCCAACCAAACTCTTATACCCTAGAGCCACTGCTCCGGACCTAGTGATCGAAGAAACTCCTTAGACGCTTAACAAAAGCTTTAAAGGAGATAGCATCTATATGTGAAACATATATGGTCAATCTGAAACGAATATTTTAAATATTCTTCAACAGATGATGATAGTTAGTATCATCTTTCAAACTGCCAATGACTGTAATGAAGAGGCAGTTATCCATATTTTAGTTTATGGTTTCACTGAACAACTAAAAGGCTAGTGAGATAATTATCTCACTAGCTCTGATAGGACCCAGATTATTCAATCTGTCAGAATTGAACCTGACGGTACTTTCATCATCCAAGATGGTTAGCCAGTCTTTGATGCTGTCAATTCCCTTATTGTTTAAGATGTATTATCTATGTAATAAATTGTTCATAATATTATATGTTTTATCATCCTTATACTAAGTGTACGCCACATGTGTAAATTTATATTATTTGATTATATTTTAATTAGATTTGCTCTAATCTCTTATGTTTTTTAGTCATCCTTATAATGATTAAATTATTGATTAAATAGTTTATTTAAAGAAATTTGATATAATTTAATTATTCTTCTTACTTTTAATTTACTATTATTTTATTTATTTAATATATTTTACTTATACTATTATTTATTTGTTATGACTTATCTCTTATCTTACTATTCATATTAATTTATTATTTCTTGTTTACTTATATATTAAATTTTATTTATTTAATAAGTTTTACTTACCCTATTATTACTTTTCGTGTAAATTTTATTTATTACTTGGTCGATTTTCTCTTATATATATATATATAAATATTATATATATATATATATAAAGGAGTTCGACTAAACTTTGATTTGATCGAATTCATTCATATGTTAAAAAATTTACGAAAGTTTCATGAAATTTGACTAAGTGTTGATTGAATTTCATACTTTTACATAAAATTCAACCAATATTCGATCAAATTTGTTCTACATATTTATTGAATTCGATTAAATATTAGTCGAATTAAGTAAAAAGTTAGTATATCAAAAAATAATTTTGAATAGTTAGTATACTGAGAAATTTTTTAAAAAATATTAATACTGCAGTAAATTTCCCAACTATTTCATTAGTAAAAACAACCATAATTTTTAATTTGTCTTTTAATTTAAAAAAAAGTGTAACATAATTTTTTAATTTCTTTTTAAAAAAGGTATACATTTTTAATACTAACAAAATAGTATAGTTAACAGGAAGAGGAGTGAAAAGATACGGGGTCAAGTGACAAGGGCAGGCTCGCAACGAGCCAAGAAGCTAGTGACAGACGACTTCTCTGTCCAACGTTGTTCATACTGTACATCTGTCGAAACATAATTCTCTTTCTTCTTTCTGTAACGAAAACATAATTCATTTTTGTCGGAGTAACTTTGTCTACTAGCGTCTAATAAGCAGTGGTAGACGGACCTGGATTGAACATTCTCCCTCTAAATACTAAAAAATTATTAAAAAAAATTATTTTTTTTAACTCGTTAGACCATTAAATTCAACGGACACTTGAAATGCTGGAATGAATTGGTATTCATGATAAACAACTTAAACCAGTTCACATACAAGTCAAGAGGCAACAGTAATTTTTTATTTTCTTGAAGGGGACCAAATAAAATTCAGAACCGAACGCATTTATATCTACATAAATATTACCAAAATTTGAAATCAGAATTAAGAGGAAACTGAAGTGTTTCTATTAAATCATTGTTAAACTTCCAACTTTAGTCATATACAGAGTTTTGAGATTATGTGTAGCTTAACAAAACGACCTCAAAAAATAGCATCTCGGTCCAAATGACTTTATGCGTTTCCACTTTCCACCACAATGCTAATGGGATGGAATGGGAGTAGCAGCTGCTTCCAACAGTCTCCTTGCATCGGTGTCCTGATTTGGTAATTCTGCTGGGGTCTGCCATGTTATGAATTATTTTCAGAAATTGATGAAGAGTAGAAAGGGATAGTTTTAATTCCTTTAGAAACTATACCTTTCCGTATAGGTTTGCCTTTGTGAGAGGCGCACCATAAGACAGCAACAATCTAATGACATCAACATGCTCGCCTCTTGCGGCATGATGGAGAGGCTGTAGAAATAATCACAAGATTATGTAGAGCAAGTTAGAAGTCCATCTATACCATTTTGGAGGTAGGGTGGGGACTGCGACACTTAAAATTCATCTAAACCGCCGAACCTGAAAGTGAGATATTTCACCCTCCATTGCTATATAGGTATGCAGAAAAGAAAACAATATTCACTAAAAACAACTTTATAGGTGGTTTGGCTCAGGCATCTCAGTTGGAAGATGGAACCTGAGAATTTTTTATTTTTTTAAAATTTTTGTAAAAATACTCACAGTATCACCCTCTGAATCTACTGATTCTAGCATACTCCTTATATGCTCTGCATCATTAGCTCTGTTAAATAGCAGTTGGACTATCTCTACATATCCTGAAATGATCCTTAAAAAAATGATGTTAAAATATAATAACCCAGTGAGTTTAGATCAATATTTAGAAAATAACTACATACTACCTCCTGCACAAGCATCATGTAAAGGAATTGCACCATCCTCATCCTTAGACTCCAAGTTTGCTCCTCTTTCAAGAAGTAGCTGCACTTAATTTAAATAGATCAATAATCCATTACATTCTTTATGACAGAATAAAATTAGGAATAAGTACAGGTGACAACTGACAAACCTGGACACAGGACAAGTGGCCATATAAGCAGGTCAGATGTAGTGCGGTATCCCCATCTTCCACTGGCTCGTCAATATTGCCAGCCAAGTTATCTGCAGTTATGCAGAATAATGATAAGCATCAGCATAAAGGTCGCCCAATATTATAATGAGGGTGCATTCAACTATCCAACAAAACAAAGCCATAGTAGTTATTGAATATAGCAGTTTAGTTCCTGCTTTCCACCAAAACGATGTCAAACTCCAGAAATGAGACCTTCCTTTTGGGTACCACTGACTGGAATTGTATTAGTGCTCTACAAACAAAATAGTGTATCTACAATAATGAAATTTATATTGCAGCAGCAACCAATTACCTAATAAAGCAATAAGTTCAACTCTTTATTGAATTTAGGCAGGATGAGGTATCTTTTTCTGATTTTTATAACATTTAAAAAAAAAAAAAGATATCAGACCCTGCTAAATTTAATTTCTGTTGTTTGCAAAACTGGAGTTTATTCTTTGTTTGAATGAGCATTTTGCATTCCAAAAACTTCAAATTATAGAACATACAAAACCGCATAACCCGACTAGGCAAATAACCACGCCTTCCCATCTTTTTCCTCATTGCAGGTAGTTGATACTCAGTAAACTAAATTATTGACAGGCATGAACATCTGAAGATACTGAGTCACACCAAATATATTTATTGGAGAAACTTCTCATGAAGTTTAAATTTAGTCAGAAACTTGGCGATTTCAAGGTATAATTAGGTACATGCTGTTCGAGAAACTTCAAGCTTAGATTGTCAGGCATTCATTAGTCTTGTAATGATACCCAATTAGATTATGAATAAATATTTTCGACTGAACAATTTGACTAGCTATCAATTCTTGTCAGCAGATAAACATATTTCTAAATCAATAAGTTAACCAAACCACATGTCCAGAAGAACAAAATGAATAGAAACAGGAATACTGTAAGCATAAAATTATCAAACCGGGCAGAATTTGCAAAATACAAACGGAACCAGCCAACCGAAGCACTATTGGAATAGCTACAGCTCACTTCTGGAAGACCAGAACCTAGGGTTAGGTTTGGACTTTGAACAAGCAACAGAGTTTACAGCAGAGGCGGCACAATAACAAGTAGTCGAATAACTCAGGGTTAAAAGGACATTCTAAGAAATAGGAACGTAATCATAGAATAAGGAGGATCAGAATTTAGCAATAAGTGGGCACCTAGGGCGAGGCGGAGGGCGTCGAGGTCACCGGACTGGGAAGCGGCGGCTAGGTCGCGGAGATGAGGAGGCGTATCGGATTCTACAAGCTCCACAAGGCCATCTTCTTCAAAGAGGGCGTTGTCATCTTCGAAGTTATCGTCGTCGTCGTCGTTTAGGGCATTGCGCCTCCCTGGAACTGCCATTGTGGCCTTTTGCTCCCTTCGCTGCCTCTTAGCAGTGTACGAGGGCCTCTCGGGGCGGCTGCTCCAATTTAAAGTTTCAAACAACCATTCTGCTTTTCACAACTGAAACGGCCCTAATTTATGTCGTTTTACTCCCCCAACCAAATCGAACGAATGCTACTTTCCATAAGGCATAAAGTAAACTACTACGAAACCAAAAAATGAAATAAATTTCTAATTGCGATTTGTACGTCTAAAAGCATAGAATGATAGAAATGAATATTTTGATCAATATTTTAAAAATTAGAGTAATCATTAAATCAAAAAAGTGAATAGTTTGTGATCGAATTTATGAACTAGAATTAAAATATTATTAAATATATTTTATATATTTATAAAATAATATTTTTTAATAATTAAATAAAAAATTCAATGATAAAAATATAAATAATTTTTTTTAAAATAATTAATAATTCGTTGTTTCTAATTATATATGATATTATATTATTTATTGTTAATATTTTTCAAATTTTGTATTATTTAAAACTGTTTACACTAAATAATAATCTAATTTAGTTATTGAATGACTATTTTGGTTGTTATATATAAAAGATATTGACATTGAACACATATGGTGACACACATGAGCAGCAACATTTCTAACATCCTCCGAGGCGTGAGTTTGAATCCAATAATGCACCGTTTTGTTGAAAATGTTGTACGTGAAGGTAGCCTAACTCCAAATTAGTTTTGTTTCGTATGAATTGGTTGGTCAAATTCGGTTATTGACCAGTTATAGTTTGATTTTCGGTTGAATCGTCTTATTCAAATTTTAAAGATAGAGATTTTGATTGGATGTTCATGATATATAAAACCTCACACTGGTGATGTATATACATAATTACTATATCATCTTATAAAATTAATTAATATTCCATTAAATTGGGCATATATTGGCTCAAACTTATCAGCCGTTAAATCACGATTAGACAGTTAATAATATATTACCCAAAACAAAAAACAAAAAATAGTGACGAAAATTAGCAATAAAATTCTTTTGTCACTTATCCATCGCAATTTCAGTTTCAAATCATTTGCAACCAAAAGTTTTACAAATAAATTTGTTTCCATCGCTGACCAATTAGCAATGAATTTTTCTGTTGCTGACTATTGTATTTCTTGCAGTGAAGCTTGTCTACTGATTTGGGGTATTTGAGTTCTGTTTTTGTCTTTTTTTTTTTAATTATTTTGAAGTAATCTTAGAAATACATTCACTCTTTTATAATCCAGTTTGTATGTGCAGTAATGAAATCTTCCATATATGGAACTGATGCCTAATGAGTTCAACCCCTTAATTATTTCGACACAAAAAATGGATTGCTTTCTGTGGGGTTTCCAATTTCCATATGCATTTGTCTCCTCTCAGTCTAAAGAAAACCAAAAAGATCAGAAAAGAAATGAGAGGTCGTTATCCCCTAGAAGCATGGATCTAGTTTGAAACCCAAAAGGCAAACGAAAATAGTGGAAAGTAAGCCTCACAAATTTATTCGAACAACCAAAACCTAGTACATTTTTATTTCACTTGACTTCTAACGGAAAAAAAAAAAACTAAAAAATCAGCTCCACCGTCCACAATCAGCACTTTAGCTATATATATATATAAACTAATCTATACTTTGACAGATATATAATTCAACTGAAACGATGAGATGTAAATTGGACTCCAGGTTTTATTTTAGTTTGATTACGCCCTGGCACACCTTAATCCCATTACAGCTTATTTTTGGATGGCTCAAACCAAGGTCTCACCATGAGTAGGTAAGTTGAAGCATCCAAGTTACGGAAAAAGATTCAACATTTGGTAATTAACTCAAAAGCAATTGTATGTTTAATAAAAAAAAATGCTTCTTATGGTGATATATATATATATATATATATATATTGCATTTATTATGACGAAATATATCATTGAATAAGAAAATTTATTTCATTTACCGTAAAATCTAGAAGCAAAACCAACGAGAGTCCAGCCTACCCACAAAGAGAAATTAAATATTATAGATGGTAAATAACGTGACTATATAAAAATAAAAGTAAGAGAAATGAGGAAGAAATTTTGAATCTGTAATTAAACAAGCCACTAAGCAACTTCTTCCACGTCGATTCTGCACTAAAGGAATCAAATTGAATATTAAAAGAATGGAATCGACAATTGTATACAAAGTTAATCAGTGAACGAAGAATAAGGTCAATTAATACACATTGAATCTTAATGGGTGAGGTCAATTAAATGATGGCTGGAGGAAGAATTGAATTAACTTTCAGTAATGGCAATCCACCAAAGAAGACGCAGAGAAGACAAGAACGTTATCTTTGGACTGAAACGACAACTTGGACTCTCTCTGATCATCTTCCGGCGCCGGCAGATTCAAGTCCAACTTCAAAACATTCCTGGGTTTTTTGGCTTCCTGTGATTCAGAATTCCCACCAACAACGTTGCTCACACTCGCAGATGTCGCACACGTGTTGGCTATTGTTCTGTGTCGCCTCATATGACCCCCCAAAGCTTGCCCAGACGAGAACTCTGCCCCACATATAGAGCACTCATGAACCTTCGACTTATTACCAGTACTGCTATAAGAAGCCCTGTTTGATATTTGCAAGGAGAGGGCGGTGCTGGCAGTGGGGTCGTAACGGTCACAACGGTCATAACGGTCACCGTCTTCATTGGCAGAGCCAACCGCTTCCATCTTTGGTTCAGGAACTGGCTTGGGTTTCTTGTGGCTGGCTCTGTGTCCACCAAGGGCTTGGAAGGAAGGGAAGCAACGGTCACAGGTCTTGCACTGATAAAGGTATTGCTCCGACGATGCCTTATTGGTGGTGTTGTTGTAAGACGATTTAGGGGAAAGATGGCCTTGAGCGAGAAGGATCAAACAGTTGGCCATGTCTTCCTCTTCTTCAGTGCTTTCTCTCAAAAACACGGGAGTAGTTGAGGTCGTGGGCATTTCAATTACGACTCCTCCTGAATTCTCGTCGTGGCTGCTTCTTCCTGGAGTGCTGCTAGAAGAAGTGGAAGGCATGGCTAGGCTTAGAGGGGAGGGAAGCCTGGGACGCTTGGTGCGCTTGCCCTTCATGATTTGGGTCTGGTCCTTGCACGCAGCTATGGCCTCCATGATTTAGCTTGTTTTTCTTGTTTGTAAAGTGAGGGAGATGGAGATGGAGGAGAGTGGGGTAGTTATGTATATTATATATAGTTGGTGGCGTGTGTGTTATAATTAACCTTCTTTTGGGGTTGCCAGAGTTTCGTTTCCAACCTTGGAAGTTATATATATAAGGGATATGGCACAGGTGTGGATTGGAGGAGAGAAAGAGAGAGAGAAAGATGCAATGTGAAGTATGAGGAGGCCAGGAAACGAGTGAGATTCGGTTGGCTTTGAAGCAAACCCATTACTTTTTCTCAACGATTCCTTACAGAGAGGATTGGTTTGCAAGCCTGGAACCACAGAATTTTGCGACTCACCCCCTCCCCCTTTTTCTTTTTTATTTATTATCTCGTTTTATTTGCTTTTCTCGCCTGTGTTCTTGTTAATTCTCTTTTATTAGCTTTCTTTGCTTCTAGTATAACAGCTTATTTCACTAAATTAACCCATCTTTAGTGTTGAAATTGTTTATCTCATTTGTGACTTGTGATGAGAGATTATGTTGAATTAAGTATATCATATTATGGCTGCCATAACCTGATCATGCGTATAGATTATGATTTATTATTAAACGGAGTACTATTAGTCACACTTAATCAAGGAGCTCATGTGAAGTTGACCCAACCACTTCTCATGGTCCTCGGTGGACAATATAACCCAACAATCACGCAAATTATTTCATTTTAATTTTATGTTAATGTCTACCATAACTAATCATTTGGTGTCGGTATAATGCACTATATGGAGTATGACAGAGTCTTCCTTGTACAGCGAAGACCCTGAACAGGTCCTATATATTTTTAATCTCCACATTTTTCTTGCAGTCAGGAAAATGTGAACTCGATCCATCCGATTAATTCTGTGATTGCATCAAATAGCCAGGCTTTCACACTGAAAATAGAACTCAATTATATAAATTGTCAACTAGTTGTTATTTCCCCGCGAATTTGAAACCCGAATACGCATGCTTTAAAATCATCGCAATAATTAACATAGCAGTAATTCCCCCAGTTACTTTACTTAATTATTCCATAGCATGGCATAATTAGAAGAAATTAATTAACAATGAAACGAAAGGATAGAATATGGATGGTGGTGTTGTGCGGTACGTAGCGGGTTTGGTGGTGTAAGGTATAGAGTATGTGAAGATTAGAGAGATTCTTAGCGTAAGGAATTCTTATGAAGAGGGTTGTGAGGAGCACGTAACTTGCAACGCCAGCATCAGCTATGAGGTTGGCTGCAGATAGTGGCTCAAAGCAAAGCATCTACTTCACTCCATAAACTAACAAGTTAATTAACTCTACTCTTCTCAATTATTGTGGATTTTATTTGGATGAATGCGAGAATTCCTACACTACTACCTCTCCACCTTCTTGTATCTGGGAATACTTTATATATCTCTCAATCATTATACAATAATGTTGCTTAAGCTTAGACAAGACACAAAGCGAGTTGGCCGGTGCGCACACCATGTAATGTGTACATAACATGCGTCCCATTATTTTACTACACATACTTCACATGCAAGCACCACTCTGCTATACTTATAATATTTGACCAACCTTTTATATATATACCAATCAAAAGATGATATATATGTGTTTGAGAGGAAGATCCCGACGAAGATTCGTAATATGATTGTGGAAAGGCATCGTGAATCATAATTTTGTGGTATGCCTGTACAAAATTGAAACTTGAAAGTAGTGGGGCAGGACTAAAATTAAAGCCCCAAAGTGATAGCTACTTCATATAAGTCATCATGATTTTTATATATGCATGGTTATCGAGGTCCGATATACTGTGATCATTTTTAGCTTTATATATTATACCCATGCAATGATGCAAAGTAATTATTAAACAGAGAGATGTTGTTCAAGGGTTTGAGAGTCAATGCATTGATAAAATATTCAGTGGCGTATTTAAGACCCCTTGGTAAGGGGGACAAAATTTTTATTCATTTTTTTAGATCTAATGGTAATTTTTTCTTAAAAAATATTTTCATTATAAAAAAAATTTTCTTTTTCTAAATCTTAATTGTATAATCAATCAACCAATTTGATAGATTTAGACCTATGCACAAAAACCTCAAATTTCAAACTTTTACAAAGAGGTCCCTAATAATGGAATGATAAATTAACCATCATCAAGAAAAAATTTTATGAAATTGACATCACAAATGTGTTTCTCATGATCCTAATTATATAATCAATCAATCAATTTGATGGAATTAGAACTATATACAAAAATCTCAAATTTCAAACTTTTACAAAAAGGTCCCTAACAATCAAATGAGAAATTAACAATTATCAAGAAAAAATTTCATGAAATTGAATTCACAAATATGTTACTCATGATCCTAATTACATAATCAATTAACCAATTTGATAGAATTATACTTATGCACAAAAACTCTAAATTTCAAACTTTTACAAAAAAAGTCCCTAATAATCAAATGAGAAATTAACCATCATTAAGAAAAAATTTCTTGAAATTGACTTCACAAATATGTTACTCATGATCCTAATTATATAATCAATTAATCAATTTAATAAAATTAGACCTATGTACAAAAACACCAAATTTTAAACTTTTACAAAGAGGTCCCTAACAATGGAATGAGAAATTAACCATCATCAAGAAAAAATTTCATGAAATTGACTTCACAAATATATTACTCATGATCCTAATTACACAATCAATGAACCAATTTGATAGAATTAGAACTATGCACAAAAACACCAAATTTCAAATTTTTACAAAGAGGTCCCTAATAATAGAATGAGAAATTAACTATCATAAAAAAAAAATTTTGTAACTCTAGGGAGTGGGGGTCTCATGACTGTAAACAGCAGAGAGGGACTGAGTCACTGAATGGGATCCAAAAAAAATTAAAGGGGTTCAAAAAAATATAAGGAGGGGGGCAAAATGAAATTTTTTTTTTTACATATGATTTTATAAAATCCAAGGAGCTGCACCCCCTCAAGCACATGTGGCTCCGCCACTGATAATGTTTATCCACTTTTTGCTTTGATAAAGTGTTTTTTTTTTTCGGGACAATATATGAGAGAACTACCGCTGTCGCTTTCTTCTAGAAGTTACAGAAAAATAATAGCATAAATCTATCTGTCGTTCTTAAGGTAGATATGGGGAGACTGAGACATACTCACATGAAGCATGACAAAACACACTAAATTGCATCCACACTCCTACCATGTATTGAGGGCTACGTGGAAATTAAAATGCAAACCAAGGCGAGCTAATTTATTATATTCAAAGGCTGCAGATTTTAAGGAAAGTCACCAGTAAACGTGTTCTTGGAGCAACATATGTAGCATTCCACTTCCATCTTCACATGACATTATCGCATATGTAATGTTTTCTGTCGGATCATACTATGTTCATAGCGTCCAACATTATCTATCAATAACCTTGTTTTAATTTTAACAATTTCAGAGGTATTGTTCCTTACAGTCTTCAAAGTGATCATCCTAATTAATTAATGTCAGATTTACCAAAACTATGCGGCTTTCCAACCTCGGCAATCAAATAATCTCCAATGTCTAATTGTCGGTAACTCAATCGGGTTCGCGTCACAAATGCAACCAACAAGCATACAGATGATATGACTGATTAAGAGGAAATTAAGAATGGTAATGCATCAAAGACATAGATAGTCCTCCAAAGATAGCGACTTTATGCCAACTCCACCCAACATTCAGGTTTGTTTGTCGCGATTTTCTCAGGGTAGGGACAGGCAAAACAATCACATTTGATATTGAGGGGCTATTTGACATCTAGAAAATAGTAATAATGAAAAGGAAGTAAGAAAATGAAAAAGAAAAAAAATAGAAAAAGAAAAAAAAAACTTATTTGCTATAAAAAAGAAAGAAAAAAAATAAGATTATTATATTTTTTTAAAGATAATATAAAATAAATATAAAAGTAATTTACTATTTTGTTTTTCATTATTTAACCTCAATAACATTCGGTTGACTGGTTGCCAATCACCTGGTGCATGCCAAGATGCAAATGTAGGAGAAGATGAGAGAAAATAGAGTTTAATATGAGAATTGATTAATCAAAGATACCACGGCGTGCACGCCTCTGGACTCAGTTACATGCTCCAATAACACGGGGGAGGGTGACGGGGGGGAAGAGACAAACTTTACAGCGGCGAGGACAAGCACACACGGGACCTTGAACAAATGTAGGGTAACAGCAACATTGGCAATCTATTGAACAGTAAGGGGCAAATGAGACAAGTTGTTTCTTTTCCATCGAGATAACCGAGTTTTCATCGTTTATGTAATGGAAAAGAAATCTGTCAAAATGATGGAAGAGATAAGATCATTTTTCATGTTCAGCTTCTACAGTACGACTAACTAAACGTAAGAAAAAATAAATAGTAATGAAACTCTCCTTTCCTTTCCAGCATTTTTTCACCTACTAAACAGTTCCTGAGTGTAACCAACTTGTTTCAATGATTTTTTTTCATTTTTTTTTTTCAAAATCCATCTACTTAGGAAGCAATGGTTTCTGCTTTAGACGTCGTATATATGTTACAATGATAAAGATCTTTAAACTCTTGAGCATCACTAACTACATTTATATAGTATTCAGTATTCACTTGTGTTTTTTTTTAATTTTTTGGGACAAAAAAGAGATGATAAATTCATGTTGAGGATTTTTTGGGGTTGTAAGGACTTCTTTTTTCTATTCTTTTTTTTTTTTCCAATGTCTGATTGTGGATGAGTCCTAATAACGGCAACAAATAGGCTCGCGTGCAAGACCAAAGGCCCAACAAAGCACAGAGGGCTCGTGATTCCCATGATGTGACCTAATGGGCTATTGGGTTTAGATCGGAGTCAACGTCTCCTTCTCAACCCTCAAGCTTTGCCTATGGACCCCGAAAACAAAATTCGTAATGAAAAAAAAAAGGTAAGCAAAGTTTATTTAAAAGCACATGAAAGGAAGGGAGTAAGGATTAGCATAACCTGATAATTCATCTAAAGCCAACCAAACACAATAAAAAGTGATTATTGAGGTGGGGCAAGTTTAATTTAACGAGTTAATTTGGTTTGAGTTTATAGGAGAAAAGAAAAAGTCAATCTATTCAGATATTGTAGATTGATTCTAATAAACCCGTTTTAACACGATTTGACTGGCTATTTTATTCTTTTATAAAAATATATTTCTAAAATAAAAGAAAAACTTGTATATTGTTTACCTTTGTGTTGTTATAAGATACCTATAGAAATCAATTGTATAGCTTTTAAAGATAATAAAATTCATTAGCAAATGAAGACTTAATAGTTGTTAAAAGTTACTTGCAAAAGAAGTAGGGAAGAAAAATATAATTTTTTAGAATTTAAATGACTAAGATGTAAATAATTAGCATTTAATACTATTAATGATGTTAATGTCTTTGTGACTTGTTTTTATCTTGAGTTTTCTTTTATTGCTCACTATTTATTATTTATATTTTTTGGGAGTTGATAGTACAAAAAGCACTGAGGATAGGACTCTGGGAGGCCCACGAATCGGAATAAGATCTTCATTTGGCAGATCGCATTCACTGGTGCTTAAGAGTTCACATACGCAGTACAGCGATGGCCTGCCCCATCACTCATTCAGGAAGTAGCTAGGCTTGAATGTAAACTCTCTCCTATTAAGTGGAGATTCGCGTTTCATTTCGCTGCCGTTTTAATGAGATAATGTTACCGTTATATATAATATATATTAACTGCTCACAATTATATTTAGATAAACTTATATATTAATTATTATTATATATATATATTGTTATCTATTAATTAGGTCTAAATTTTATAATCTTTATAAAGTGTGTATTTTAGTTAGACTTATTTGATATATTAAAAATTGATCTGGATTGATAGTGAAATTTATTATATTTGTAAATACATGATCTAAATTAATAATATTGATGTGTCATTATTAAAGATAGAGTCAACACATGAGGCGATTTATGTGCAAGATATGAGTTATAGTTTTTTAAGTTATATGAGAGTTAGTTCATTTTTGAAAAAATAGAGAGAGACATAACATTATACCTTGTGAAAACTATTTATATCAACTTAGAAGAGCTGAGCTTAATTCAAGAAAAAAAAAATCATGGATTAAGACATACAGTGCTATTGTTTTAATTAATTATTATTATTTATTTGTTTATTAAAATTTATTTAAACAATGATCTATGATGTGATTATTACTGATGTAAACTTTATTCCGTATTCGTGTGATTAAAAATTTGCATTATTTGTTGTGATGACATAAAAGAACGCTGTCAAAACCCAAAACCAATCTCATCTGCTAAAAAACCCTTTTCTTTCTTGAAAAAATGTAAAAAAAAAAAAAAAAAAATCTGCCCTTCAAATAAAACTGTGTTGATGGAACTTCTATTTTTTTTTTTTTGGTACGGCTAGACAAGCTAGCAAAGCTTAGCAAAACTGTGTTGATGGAACTTGTGTGGCTAACCTTGATTTTGCGGCAGAGAAAATGGGCCGAAGCCCTAGATATTTTCTTCTGGCCCAAGGAATTGACTGCGGAATCAGAATGCACGTTTCTGTAAGCATCTTTCCTTTTCTTGATGGTATGTTAACCTGATATGATTTGCCCAACCGAAAGCGACAAGTTTTGGGGTGTTGCTAAAGAACATGCTTGAGGCATTTTTGTGGATTCGAGTCAAATTCAATAATTATCTGCGTGGATTATCATTGGATCCCTAGTCTTTTTCCTGGAGTTTGACTGTTTGAGGGTTAACTTTAGTTCTCATTTAGCGACATAGTTTAAGGGTTTGTTGCAGCGACGTTGTCGTTTTGTTTTAGCTATTAACTCTACACCTTGCCTCTGGATCCCTCTGTGTTTGTTTTATTAACCCCGGCTCCCGGAGAATATGGCGACGCATTCATATCTTCTCGTCTAATAAGATTATACAATCACTTTGAATCACGTGCTCTGCTAGGCACCGTTGATATTATTCAATGTTTTCTTTAATTTATCTTTAATTTTTAATATAAAAATAAGTTTTTATAATATGTATTATATTTTAAGAATAATATAAAATAGTAGAAAGTTATCTTCACTACTCAATTAATATTTAATAGTTTAAAATCTCTTTCTTAGATTATATATATACATATATATTTTATTTTATCTATTTGTTAACATAGAATTTGGAAGATTAATAATTAAAATATTCAAAAAGTCTCTCTCTCTCTCTCTCTCTCTCTCTCTCTCTCTCTCTCTCTCTCTCTCTCTCTCTCTATATATATATATATATATATATATATATATATGCGTGTGTGTATTTTCTCCCATAGGAACAACTTGGAATTTGGGAAATTTTCTTTGAACGAGATGCCTTCTCAAACGGGAAAAGGATTGTGATTTCTTAATACCCAGAGGATAAGATGTGATGACATGTTAAAAGATCCTATGTTTAAAAAATAGAGTTTGCAACTGTGTGGATAAAACACATCTTTCATAGTGCAATAACTTGGAGGATGGAAAATTGGAATATATATATATATATATACTTATTTATATATTTGAAACCCTAAACCATATTTGGGGGCTTATAGTTTTACTTTATCTGATTTATGTAGATGAGTACAAAGCACAGATAATCCAACAGTTTAACATTATTTTGGACGTGAAAGAAGAACAAAACCCAAGAGAAATAAGGAGAGACAAGGATGTGAAGCTAAAAAGGGTGAAAATCCGAAAACAAAGTCAAAATAAGATGCATGAGCATGGACTGGCATTTATTTGTAGTACCATATGAGCTATGACATGGCTTTTGGCCACAAGGAAGAGTTCCAAGTTGCATGGCAAAGTTGAACGGAGTGAGCTTATATTTAAACAGACAATAAATGGCAGACATGTAATAAAGCGGAGACAACCAACCAGGAGGACCACTTCTATAGTAACAAGGCTGTTGGTACGAAGAGTTCTAACTTTTTAAAATTTGAATTTTCAACTTTTTTTTTTTAATAAAAAGGGACAAATCAAAACTCAAACCTTTCATAACACGACCCTAATAATAATTGTATCATTCACTGTGTTCACTGTTCAACTTTCTCTAATATCATGAGACTTTATTTTTTTTATTTTAAATTTGGGGGTAACAAAATAGAAGGCGACAATTAAAATGCGTTGGGAGGGCGGCATCACGTGAGTGATGATCAAAATTGTGATCCCGAATGAGGCGGTGAAAAGTGGAGAGAGACCCACTTATCACGTGGTGGCCTCCTTCCCACTACTGGTAGTGCGCTTGGTACAGCTGTCAGATAGTGATTGCTGGCTACGGCAATTGACCAATCAGATAAGAGGATTACAAACTATAGCTGACAGGCATAATTGCTAAGTAACGTATGGCCCACTTCCACCTCAGGATTACGTGTTTACCCCTCTAGTCGCCCACACCTAATCCTCACCCATTTACTGCTCCTCGTCCCTGCACATTATCTCTCTGTTGCTGCGTCGGCCAACTCAAATCTTGAGGGTAAAGGAAAACTACAAAATATACTAGTGTCTATTAATTTTTCTCTTTTTGTCAAGCATTAAAAAAAAATATCAACAGAAAAAAGAAAAAATATATATAATTATACCATATTAATATTCAAAATTATGCTAAAGCATTTGATATGTCTTAGTTTAAGATGTTACAATATTTGTAATATTCATATTTGTTGTGACAAATAATTATTGAATTTTTGAATATGCCTTTTTGAGTTCAAATATAAAATATCTCATAAAAATCATAATCTTCCTATTATTAAATAGAAACGTAATTTTAAAACTCATTTATAAATTATTCGTTATTTATAGATATGAAAATAAAATATAATTCAATTTTTAAAAATTTGTACATTGTATATTGTATATTGTATTTTATTCTTATATTAAAAAAAAATTGTTGTAGAGTGAATATTGTAACTGTCATTGTCAAACACTTTTTTTCCACCTGGAACATATCAATAACTGAAACCAGAATACATGGACAAATAAAAGTGTTTATGTCCGTGTCTCAACATGTGGCTGTAGTTTAGTGGTAAGAATTCCACGTTGTGGCCGTGGAGACCTGGGCTCGAATCCCAGCAGCCACATTGATTTGAGAAACTGTTTTTCACTCTCTGAAGAATCTTTAAAAAAGGGTTGATGAGATCTGTTTTTCACTTTGGACAATTTTTTCATGATGTCTACAGATAGTCAGATACAGACAATCCTGCACCAGGGGCATGTCTATCCGTGTAACCCCAAGTCAAGGGCGTGTCGTTATTGTAGTCCTCTTTCAGATAATCATATTGTTTACATGATGAGCTTCTTTTTGTTTTTTATGGATACACAGCCTGTATCTTAAATATTTATCTCTCTGTTATCCCATTATTTCAAACTAACTGTATTTTGCTAATTAGACCATCTTACTAGTCACATATATGATATACCAACTTAATAACATAATCAACTATTCGTCTTATCACCATTTGGGCATAATGCTTGTTCCCTATCAATAATAGATTTTAAAGAATTCCTTTAGGTAAAAAGGTATGATATATTCTTGATATTTATTTTGATTTTTTTAATAATTTTAATTTTTTTTTACTTCAATTATACTTATATTCTTTCAATTTTTATCATATATGTCTCAAAATAACGAAAATATTCTTTATCCCTCCCTCTTCTCTTTGTGTCCTCACTAAAATTTTTTTTGTTTATTCACCTAGGTTCCTAGCTAAGATTTTTTCTTTTGTCTTTTACATGACTTAAAATCATATTTAACTTTATTTAGGTCTCTTGTTTCAAACTATATTTTGTTTTGAATTTAAATTGACTCTTGTAAAATTTTGACTTTATTCAATTTAGTCTCTATCTTGCATGTATCACGTCTATTTCTCTATTTTGCTTTCCAAACCAGTCTAAAACTTCATCTTAGATGTTTTTAGGACATTTTCAGTCATTTTCATCCTAGAGCAAGACAAACAAATAATTAAAACTGAATTTTGAAAATATTCAAGCTATCACAGTTTATCATGTCATTACTACTCTGTTCCTTCATTTTTTTTTTATTTGGTCTTCTATTTAGCCTCATGCTTTGAATTAACTTAAACTAGGTATATTCAATTAATTCTACCTAGTAAAATATGAAGGAATGGAAAGAAAACTCAGGAAGGAATGAAAAAAAAAAAAAAAAACTCACCGGTGTTTTTGCTCTGTTTTTTGGTTCTAAGCAAGAACATGAATGAGTTTGCTCTTCTACATGATAGAATTAATTGAATACACCTAGCTTACGTTAATTCAAAGCATGAGGCTAAATAGAAGACCAAATAAGTATAAAAAACTAGACAAATAAAATGAAAAACATAGCAGTAATGACGTGATAAACCGTGATAGCTTGAATATTTTTAAAACTCAGTTTTAATTCTTTATTTACCTTGCTCTGGGATGGAAATGACAAAAAATGTTCTAAAAACATTTAAGATGAAGTTCTGGATAGGTTTGGAAAACAAAACCAAGAGATAGATGTAATACATGCATGACAGGGACTAAACTGAATAAAGTCAAAATTTTACAGAGATTGATTTAAATTCAAAATAAAATATATTATGGAATGAGAGACCTATATAAAGTTAAATATGGTCTTAAATCATATAAAAGACAAGATGAAAAATCTTAGCTAAGGACATAGGTGAATAAACAGAAAAGTTTGGAATGGAGAGTATTTTCATTATTTTTGGGCATGTATGATAAAAATTGAAATAATAGAGGCATAATTGGACCAAAAAAAATTCAAGAGCATAAATGTAAATGTTGTAAGCATATAGTATTTCTTTGCCATTTTTTTAAAGACTTTGAGTGTGTTTGGAATAGCTTATTTTGAATTTATCTTAATTATCTTATAGCATAAATGTTTATGGTCGTGTTTATGAGAATATATAAAAATAACTTATAGCATGCCCATAATCTATTTTTAACTTATTTTAATAAATTTTCTATGATAGCTTATAAAAATAAGATGAAAACAGTTTATGTAAAACTTTTTTTTATAAATTATTCAATTATAAAAGTAACTTATATATAAATACTTATATGATAAACGTTTATTTTATAAGTGTTTAAATAAGTTATTTATCCAAACATTAGTCTTTATTATTTGATTGTACCATGCAAAATCACAAATTACAGTTGTTATCACCATGAAGCATGGTTTCAGCTGTTGAGTGAACTTTTTTTTTTTTTGACTTGGCATTCATACTAGTTACAATGGTTTCAATTCAAGAAAATGATCTCCAAGACAAAAGAGACACAGGAGGCATATGCTTCCGAATATCCTTTGCTCATTCTCACTTCCACAGTTTTATCAATATTTTGTTTTGTTTTCTACAGGGCCATCCTGTACCTATATATTATATTCTGTTTCCTTCATTATATGTATATGTGTGTGTATATATATATTCTGACTTTTCAAATTTGTTTTTTGTTTTTTTGTTTTTTAATTTGAAAGGGACATCTCGTGATAGAAACACACCCATCCGGAGATTTATAAACTTTGAAGTAGAAGTCCAGTGTGGATTCGTTGGCAAATAAAGAGTTATCTTTTAAATCCAGTGAAGTTAATTTTAGTTGAAATTCAGCCATAAGCTAAAGGCGGGATACCATTACTTCTTTACGATCCCAAACATGTACTAATTATAAACTTAACATTTAAGCTGGCGGGTCCTTTATCGACAAAAACATATTTCGGATTCATCCCCCAAAATATTTGTTGTATTTAATATTTTAATAGCTAGAAAAATAGCTGGAATGAATAATGATAATCTGGTATTTTATCAATTCTATTGTGTAACCTTTTACTCTGTCTAATTTTGTGATTTTTTTTAAAAACACGTTTTTCTTTTTAATGGCCAATATTAATTGTTAACGAGCAACGCCATATACAAGTGCCTTCAAAACAATTTCGGGTATATACTATATACATAGTACATTTAATTTGTCAAATAAATAGCCAGTGAAAGAAACTCATTAAATATTAATTGTTGCAAAAGAGTATACCTTATCAACACCAACATCACATGGAATAAAGAAATGAATATTAGCTTTCCAACTTCCAAGAGCATATAAACTACTGTAGCAATAATCTATTTAATTAGATCGTAATCTAATCATTACCCACAAATGAAGTGATGATTGCGGTTTAGTTGACAAACTATAAGTACCTAATCCTTTATATCGTTCTAATCTGTCTATTTATTTTCGTAAATTTCTAATTATTTTTGGTTTGGTTCAATGAAAATGACATTAAAAAAAACTCACACACATATATACCTCGCATGTCCAATGCGCTTATCTATGAGTTACTAAATTAAACTAAAGAATGCCTGATAGAGACAGTAATTACATTACATTTTAATGAATCATGGAGATTTCGTGGGGGGAGATTGGATTGTTGCAGATATGTGCCTTCTTTTACTTTTACTTAATCATTTGCCTTGTTTGATCAGAGAATCATTGGATTATATAACATCCAATCACTGGATTAAGAATATTATTTAACTTTTCTAACATTATATATATAAATTTGTTCTTAATTTATTTTTTGGTAATAAATTTAATTACTTACACACAATACGTTATTTTTAAAAATTATTATTCAACTGTTTTTATTGTTATATTAAGAATAAAATCACAAACTTATATTAAAACTTAACATAAAATTAATTGTCTGTCTGTCATATTTATAATAAAATCACCTTTTAAAGTTATGCAAAAAAAAAAATATTAACTTATTAAAAGGTATATATATCAAATGTCTTGAATGATATTGTTAGAACAAATTAAAAGAGATAGTGTCAAGTATAATAATTTATTCAAATATTAAGAGAAATTATTATAATTTATTTTGTAATTAATGTAATTGATTAACATTTTTTTATCAATTCAAAAAACGGGAGTATATATACTAATTTAAAGCATTGGTTATAAATTTGTATATCTCAAAGTTGATTAATTTGTTAGTGAGCTTAAGTTGCCTTTTATTTTTCCATAGAAAACAAAAAAGCATCAAAAGTGGACCAAGAATTGTCTCCCCAAAAATGGAAAAAAATGGCAAGACAAGGAGGAGAATAAAACTGATCTATGTGCAAGGAAATTCCATTAAGACCGTATTCACGATGAATTAGGGATGTTTACTCTTCAATTTAGTCATAGTTTTTATTATGGTTAAAACTATTATAAATAAAACTTTTAGTCACATTTTTATTTATGACGAAAAGTAAATACTGTGACAATTTTTTCAACACGTTTTCACTTTCAGTCATGTTTTTATTTTTTGTCACAATTTTTATTTTCAGTTACAATTTTAACTATAACTAAAAATTTTAACTATAATTAAAATTATGACTAAATAAAAAAGCATCTTACTCCTATTGGCCGAAGAGCAGGACCCGGATGTATTGATAACTCGATTGTTGATATGAAAGTAAATTTCATGCAGAGTTAAAAAAAACAAAAAAAGGTTCACCCACGTGTCAGTCGCTGTCAGTTAATAATACCAACTTTTCCGGTGGGTCATATCCAAAAGGCCCAAACGCTTATCCTCTTTAAGGCTTACCTCATTTTATATTCTTTTGGAAAAATTATATCAGATATAGTTAAATTATATTTTATATTTTTTTTTGAAAGAATCATACCTGATTTTTTTTTTCTCGGTTTTAATATATATTATACTCTCTTTATCGTTAAATTTTTATTAGTTTGTCATTATTATTTTTTTGCATAATTTATGCTCATAAAATCATAAATATAAATAATGAAATAAATTAAAGCACTTACACAGTGACGATGCAATGCCCATCAAGTTATTTGAATAATTTCCCTGAATCACGACTCATATATTCTGAAAGTATTGAAGTGACATATAATTAATAACGTGAATAAAATTTAATAATGCACTGTTGAAAATGTAAATATAAGAATATAACTATAAAATTTTAAATTAGAACATCGAATTAAAATTTAAAAATTAAGTGAAATTAAAGTTAACTGAAAAAAATATTTTTCCATATTATATATCCTATCTTATATATACATGCATCTTTTATGATCCACCATCCATCATCATGTGCAGTCCGTAAAGGAATTCGAATCTTTTTATATTTTTGGTGAGAACGTAAGAGTATGTCCCTTAATTTGAATCTTTTTATATTTTGGCCTATGTTATGCACATCATGCTACAATAATAATTAATAATGAATTTAACAATGTTCAAAAGTAAATAATTTAAATATATATATATATATAATATTTGTTATTAATAAAAATATTATACATTATTAAAAAAATTTTATACACTATATTTGTGATAACATTTGAACATTTTTCTTACTTATAAAAAGTTACTATCCTTAAACATCTCATGCTTTAAACTTTGAAAATAGTACCATATAGTTGTCTATAAAAAAATACAAGTAATTATATCAACACAACAAATATATAAACGTACAAAATATTAGATTAAGACACATAAAGGCAATTGACAGAGCGGACAAATTTTTTTTCATTGAATCCAACTTCGCATTCATCAAAGATTCTCTGATATTGCTGACTAAGTTGCAGCCTTCCTCTCACAATAAATGAAGGTAGCAAAATGACGATAATAAGACTTCATAAAATGTATAGAAGGGTTATATATAGCTTGAAAATACGAATAAGATTACATAATTAAAGAAAAGTTTAATCAATAACACATTGTTATTATAATTGAAATTTATTAGTTATAAAACTGATGCATTAAATATTGTCAAATTTTTAAAGTCATTATAGGCACATAACCCTATGCTTAAATGAAAAAAATAAATTGAATATAGTTAAATTCAAATGTGACATAACATAATTGATAAATAATTACATAATGTGCAATAATGGAAATCTAATATGAAGATATCAACTGCATTAATTGTTAGAGGTAGAACTATTTTATTATAATATATTGATATATTTATTTCAAATTAGATGATTAATTAAAATTAAAAAATAGATCTGATAGCGTTTTTTTTTTCAATCTTTTAATTTGGATGATTTGATTATTTGATATAATATGAAAAGTCTAGGTAAAGGGTATGACACTTGTAATGGGCCTATAAAGGACTTACGATATTGCACTTGGATCCTTCCAGACAATACCAATTCATCAGGGATTTACAGTACCAGACAAAACTAGTTCCAACCTCCTGCGTTCATCCTTTACCATTTGAAGCTAGCTACCATTCTTATTATTAGCCAATTGTTATACGTCACATCACCAAATGTTTCAAAAAAAATTTATATATTAGCACCCTAACCTCCCTCTCTAACCCTTCTTTTTAGGATTTATTCAATATATATTATATAAAAATTAAATTTCAGTAAAAAATGAATTTTTCTCAAATTTCATCTTTCTCTTAAAAATTTTTCTTTTATTCACTTAGGTCCCTTAGGTAATATTTTTTCATTGTCTTTTTTATGATCTGAAATCATATATAACTTCATCTAGGTCCCTAATTCTAGAATATAATTTTTTCTAAAATTAAAACAGTATATACAAACTTTTTATTTATTTTAGTTTAGTCCCTTTTTTGTGTTTCACGTATTTGTTTGAGTTATAAGCTAAAACCTGCCCAGATTTCTTTCTCAGGTATTTTTAGGACCTATGTGATTATTTCTACCCATAAACTAAGCTAAAGAAGCATTTACAACAAAAACTCAATTTTTTCCAAAACATATATGAGATGTCAGCTTCAATGGTAGATTTTAGCTTCCAACTCAAACAAACAAGTGAAACACAAAGAAGGGACTAAACTGAAAGAAATAAAAAGTTTATATATATGGTTTTAATTTTAAAAAAATTATATGCCAGAATTAGAGACCTAGCTGAAGCAATATATGATCTCAGATCATGAAAAGGACAATGAAAAATATTACCTAAAGGAGCTAAGTGAATAAAATAAAAATTTTTAAGAGAAAAATGAAATTTGAGAAAAAGTTGTTTGTGGCTGAAATTTAATTTTTGTGTAATATATATTGAATGAATCTGAAAAGAAGGGTTAGAGAGGAATGTTAAATTGATAGAAATGGTAGGCATCCGCACACGTTCAATTGCGTCCCCCTACGTGCCTTTTATCCATGTAGGACACGTGTCAGTCTCTGGACGCCACCCGCCGAATTGCTTCGCTGTATCCACAGGTACGACAGTGTGGTGCACATCCTCATCATCTCGAAAAGTTTCAAAACAATTACAACGAATATCAATATTACAAATTTAGAAGCTCCCAGTCTGTCACCAAATAATAATCACTTTTAAAGCATGAAAATCACTTGCCATTTCTTTAAGATTTACCGGAACCTGTTGTAGCCTGTTTCGCGAGAGCCTGGTCACTCTCAATATAAAGAGCCCACCTCTCCAAGCTGATAAGCGAGAACTCAGAACTGAGAAGTGGAGACCAGCAGTTGCTAGTATCTAGAGTGTTCGATCTCTCAGCACGCTAAGCATGCCGATCCGGAACATCGCCGTCGGTAGGCCCGAGGAGGCCACTCACCCCGACACCTTGAAGGCCGGCCTGGCCGAGTTCATCTCCACCCTCATCTTCGTCTTCGCTGGCGAAGGCTCCGGCATGGCCTTCAACAAGCTCACCAACGACGGCTCCACCACCCCCTCCGGCCTTATCGCCGCTGCAATCGCTCATGCATTCGGTCTCTTCGTCGGCGTCTCAGTGAGCGCCAACATCTCTGGCGGCCACGTCAACCCCGCTGTCACCTTCGGCGCATTCATCGGCGGTAACATCACCTTCTTACGTGGCATCGTGTACTGGATCGCTCAGCTCCTTGGCTCCACCGTTGCTTGCTTGCTCCTGAGGTTCGTCACGGGCGGACTGGTAGGACCTTGACCATATCTTTGAGTTAATATTCTGTTAGTTAGTCGGTTTAATTTGTAGTGATGAATGATGATTGTGTTTCGTGATGACACGTGGCACGCAGAGCACGCCTGCTTTTGCACTGTCATCTGGAGTGGGAGTGTGGAACGCGGTGGTGTTCGAGATCGTGATGACATTCGGTTTGGTGTACACAGTGTATGCGACGGCCCTTGATCCGAAGAAGGGCAGTGTTGGAACGATCGCACCAATCGCAATCGGTTTCATTGTGGGAGCCAACATTTTGGCGGGTGGGGCCTTCGATGGGGCATCCATGAACCCGGCCGTCTCTTTCGGGCCAGCTTTGGTGAGCTGGAGCTGGCACAACCACTGGGTCTACTGGGTTGGGCCTCTCATCGGTGGTGGGATTGCTGGGCTCATTTACGAGTTGTTCTTCATCTCCCACACCCACGAGCAGCTCCCCACCACTGACTACTAAACAAGCAGGGGAATAACTGGTTGGGGTGAATGAATTATGAATGATTATTGGTTAGAGGTGGCGGGTTTTGATATTTGTGTATTTTGCTTTTGTTCTCATATTTGTTCCTTTTCTTTTTAATTTATGTCTTAAGTTGGGTGGCCCTTCGTCTGAATCCATCAATCATATCCTTTCCTTTCCCATCCCTCTATTCTCAGGTATCCGAGTAGGTCCAGCATGGATTGTACTGTAAATCGGGTTTATTTGTATGATTCCACTCCATTTTCCCCTCTTTTTAAGTCTCGCTGATTCCTTTTAATATTTACTTCCAAAAACAGTTTATCTCGTTTGATTGAACTTCAGGATAAAATAATCTCATATTCAAGAATAAAATAAAAATTCTAAATGAATGAAGAGTAGTGTACTCTTGAAACGAGTGTATAATTTTAAGCAAATTCTAAAATTCGATCATTAAACAATGTGTTGCTTGGTTGAACGATCTAACCAGTGAAATTGAAATTGGGTTAAAGAATAGAAGTTGCCTTAAGTAAAGGGAGATAGTCACAGAGACCGAGACAAAGGCAGGAGAATGAGGTTGAAGACGCTTGCCAAAAAGGGACGGGATCCGTTAACGAGGGTATATTCAAGAATGGTGGCAACCCTCAAATGAGTTGCGGAATCAACCGAGAACAAGTAACGAATATGACTCGAAAATGTTGATGAAGACGACATCTCTCTCTGCATTTGTTTGTGTTATCATATAAGTATACTATTCAACATTAACTCTAAAGTAATAACAATGAAATAAAATTTAAGGCTAACTGGTGGTGGGGCAAGTAAAGGAAGTGGAGATTGGCGTCAGGAAGGACGTTAATGAGAAGCAGAGTAAGAGAGAGGGAGCAGAGCACGTGAAAGCAGAGAGGCTTTGGACCAGCGTACCAATCATGCAAGGGCCCTTTCCCTTTTATAATTTGGGTCTGCCTTATATGTCCTTTTGCATCCCCTTATGATATATTCCGGAAGTGAAGTGGAGGGGTGGTCCTCCTTCGTTTAAGGACATGGAGGGAACCCAAATACCTTCCTCTACACACATGACACTACATTCTACTTCTGTACCCATTCCAAAATCAGAGGGTAATAGGTTTCTAATCATTTTGTCTTTGAGCAAACTCCATTAATTATTGCCTTCCCACTCTCCCAGCTGTAAGCTATTGAAATACCAGACCCTTGCCTAAGACATAAGGAAAACACAGGGCACATTCCTAACTCCACAAAACTTTCTGTGTTTTTCCCTTTTCCCCGTGATATGTGCTGAATTGCGCCCGCATCCTCAAAGTTGAAAATAGTAAAATCACCGTGACAGTTGACAAATGGCTTAATCAGAAGGTGAATGAATGAGGACAATAGGGGTGATCACGCGTTCTGTGCAAAGATACATGTTATCTAGACTTATTTAATATTTTATTCTGTGAAGCAGTTTTCTTTTTTTGGATTTACAAGGAACAGATTAACAAGAGAAAAAGTTACGCCTGAGATGATTAATAAACATATAGGAATACAGGGTTGGGTGCGGATTCCTCCATGTCTCTTTTTCTTCAGGGTTTGACCTTTCTCCTCTGTTCAAAACAAAGGAGTGCGAAATAACAGGATAAGTTCACCACAGTAGAAGAAGCCTCGACGATCGCGATCGTGTGGAAGCTGGAGGGGATAGCACAAGCGGATAGCAAACTCAAGGTTTTGAAGAGAAATGAGACAGTGACGTTGCAGGTAAGCAAGTGAGGGAGGAAGGAGCATCTTGGGATAGATGCAGAGATATTTTAAGTTGGGTCATCGTTACATATTGTTGAGGTCAAGAAGAAATCGGGAGATACGTTGGAATATATGGAATTCAAAGATCATAAGTTAAGGTCTTCTCTAAAGGAGCTGAAGAAAAAAGGACCTGAAGGGAGCTGGAAGCAAAAAGACATGGAGGGAATCCGCACCCTATAGGGTCTAATGGTAGCCATTAATCTTGCTGCCTCATTGCCACTGTTGAAGATATTGCAATTGACTTCTTATAAATGGTTTTAATGTCTCTAGGAAATAAATGAGTAACTATTTAATTCAATTTGTATATTTATAAAACGTGTATGAAATTAAAGTTAAATCATTAATGGAATTTTGATTTATTAATTTAATTTTGAAAGCATTCAACTTATGAATTTAATTTTGAAACAATAAAACTGCAAAAATCTTCCGATAAAGGGTTAGCATCACATTTCATGTATGTCCTAAAATTACTTCCTTGAACCAACATTTATAACTTTTTTTTCCTTCTTAGTAAAGGGCAGCATGCTACATATACATTGTTGGCGAAAGGAGGAATTTGAAAGTCAAAACTCAAAACACAACGAGGGAAGCATTTGTTGTGAAAACGAGCTGCCTTCTAAATGTACAGACTACATATTTTCATAAACACATAAATTAAATTAAATAGTTTTTATTTTATCTTTGAAGACAGGAATTATTTTTTAAGCCAATAAAAATTTAGTACGTCTATAAAACATGTATGTTTAAAGAGGGCTTATGATAAAAGGACAAAAGGTGGAGAATAGAAGGGCAAAAGAATAAGCAGGGCATGGAAAACGGAGATGATTTAAGAGACGGCTGTGGAATGAGGACTACACATACCAAACTTCCTTGTCCCAATTGGAGAGTTGAGACTTGGGAGTGTGCAGGGGACACAAAGAGGATGGGGCTGAGGGCGAAAGGCCTAATCACTAATCAGTGTGTTTGGAGAACAGTTAAAATTTAAAATTTAGCAAGTTATGATTTGTAAAATTAATTTTGAAAAAATTCAAATATAAATAGATTATAGTTTTAAAAAATAACGATGTGAAACTTTCACCAAAATTATAGTTTGAAAAAAAAATCATGTTACTACAAAGATTCTTAAATATATTATTTTATACTAAAATTACGTTAATAAAATTCAAACCATAATTTATAAAAATCTAACAAAAAAAAAAGTACACACACACACTTGGTTCTTGGTCAGTAACAAAGAACGATAAAGCGGCACTTTGGCTGTGTTTGACAAACTATTTAAGCTAGTTTGTAATTTATTTGATTAGCTTATGAGCTTGTTAGAAGTATTTGATAAATAAGCTTATTTTAGTAATTTATAACTTATTTTAAAACGTTATTTTAATTAACTTATAGCTTATAGTTTTTAATTTTTTGTTCATATTTTACCCTTATTTTTTCAAAATACCCATTATACCCTTATATTATATATATACATATAGTCTTCTCTGTCGCTTGTGTCGTCATTCATTGTCGTTGCCTTCCTCCTCCTTCTTTGTTTTCTAAATGTTGTCATCATCCCTTATTATCTTCTTCGTTTGTCGTCTATAGTCACTTGTTATTGTCTTCATTATTCTCTTCGTTTTTCGTCTTTTATATATATATATATATATATATATATATATATAATAATTTAAATTAATTTAATTAAAAACCAAAAGATGTGTTTATAAAATATATATTCTTTTATGTCATTTTACACTTTTTAACTATTTTTAATAACTATTTTTTTGAAAACACTTATAATTCAGTAAGTTAGTATATAAACTTTCATCTTTCAATAAATTATGGACGGAAAACAAAATGAGGAGCAGTACAAAATTACAAATGAATTTTAAGCTATGGCCCCATAATCGCAGACTGAAATTTCACCCCAATAATTCACCAAAAAATGTTTACTGAATGTTGTAGGAAATGAGATTGATTGATACATCTATTTTAATAAATTCTCATTAACTAATAGTATGATTACTTGGTATTATTATATGGATCACAATAATTTTCCCAGAAACACACACATCTGAACCAACCAAAAGTAAAAACCTATAATAACACGCTCGACAACCCTATTATGTTATGATAACATAAATTTGAGTTTTAGGTGGAATCAACTTGAATAAAAAACAAAAAAACAAAGAAACATGTGGGGCGTGTCCACCGTCCATTTTCGCAGGATGTGAACAAGGAGCCACCGTCCAATACGGCAGCAGTCTCATTCACTGCGAGAGTTACAAGAGACAGGTTGCACGTTGAATGCGAAGACAACAGTACACCTCATTATTTACGCACAGTCTCGGCAAAATTAATTGATAAATTAACTAAAATTAGAAGTTAATTTTAATTGATAGCTAAAAGTTCAAATTTTATATACTAGCTTACTAAATTAAAAATGTTTGATAAAAATAATAATTAACAAGTGTAAAATAATGTAAAAGAACATATACTTTATAAACCTGAATGGGCTACAATTCTTAATTGGGCTTAACCTCAGAAAAAGTCTGGGCCCGAGGACAGAAAGCGGCGGGCTTAGATTGACTGGAATACTTGCCCACTGGGCTCAAAATTACAGAACTTTAATCGCCTTGAAATCTTGTGCATTAAGCAAACGTAAGTAATTGACCCAACGTTACTATTGTTTATAAAGGTCGTGAGTCCCGACTCCCGTGACCAAATGTGGTAGACTTGGTAATATTTGCATCCTTAAATATTTACTCCTCTTTAACATTTAGCCTAATAATATTAACACCAACCCATCGCACCTGATCAACTAACAAAAAAAAAAAAGCAATAACCATCCTTAAGTTTTTTCTTACTCAATAATATATCACTCCTTTCAACGTAAAATTTCCTAAATCATGCATAGCCTCTGCTATAATACATAAAAATTGAACTAAAAATGTTTTTATGCTATATTTTCATTGAATAACGGGACAACAGGATATAAAGAGCTGCAAATAAATATGAGAAACCTAGCATTTTAGAAAAGGATCGATAAAGCATTAATAAGATTGTAATTTTTTTTTTTTGTGAATATCGTTGTTCATGTAAACTAGTTTTTTTCTTAAATAGTTTAATTATTTAAAAAGTGGACAAATAACATACGCAAATACGACAAATCCAAAACTTATGGCGGCAAGATTGTGTGGAAGAAACAGCAAGGGACGGGAAAACGGTGGGAGCAAAAGTGAGGGAAACGAAAGTTAGCGAGATCATTGAACACGCGTGTCGGATTCCTATTGGTCCATTTGTCTGAGCACCATTCCCCATTTCTTTGCCACGTGCTTACCCTATAACACTCCGTAACATACACCTCCTGCTATTTCGCGCCGTCCACCTGCTTTTTGTTACGGATAACGTTTAATTAATTAATTAAATTTCACTTTATTTCATTCATTTTTAAAATGCAAAATTAATATTATTTTATTTTATATCCAAAAAAATCATTTAAAAACGAGTTACATATTAAATTGAGTGAATGCCCAGTCAGACCATATTAATTATGATAATTACAATTATACAGAGTAATCTCCTTTTGTTTTCTCATTCTCTACTACACAGGTCAATGCAGCTGCTCCTTCATCATATTATTAATACCTATTTTATTTGTAATGTGCTGATATTTTTTTTAATGAGTATTGAAGTTATAAACCACAACAGTGTTGCTCCATCATTGATTTTGATTTTTTTAACGAAGGATAAATTTGGAGATACCAATAAATTATTCTTAGATTATTGCTATGGAAAAGAAAAGCCAGTGTGAGATTTTTTTAAAGATGTATTTAATTTTTCGTTGTATTTTTATAAATTATAATTTAAATTATATTAACTATTTTTAATATAAAATAATATATTTAAAATTTTTATATTAACGTAATTTTGTACTCCAATTATAATAATAGTAAAAGGATTATTTTTGCATCATTAAATTAACATATCTATGTGCGATTCTTTTTAGGTACATTTTTCTGTGTGCGATTAGCTACAATAAATCGTGTATCTAGTGATTAATGATTGGAATGGGGGCCGAAACGCTGTGTGTCGCCTCATCATTGGCCTCACAATGAAAATTGAAATAAAGATTAGGGTCATATTTGGTATTTCACTACTTTCTATTACAGATTTTTTCCCGTGTTTCCAACTTCGCCTTCTTCCTCTTCCCCTTTCTCCGCTCTCCCCCTGCGGAGAGAGATGACTCTTTCACGCCTGAATACTCTGCCTCCAGTCTCTGCCACCATTCTTGATTCTGATCACACCTTGCGCTCCTTTCATTTCCTATTTAGGTGTCTGTCTTTCTTTTATTTTCTCATATTGTCTTCTATTTCGTATTATCTACTTCAAATTTATTACTCAAAACTGTTCCATATTTTTCGGGATTCAACGGAGAGCAGGAGCAGAATCTAGAAATAATGGACTGCATCGTAGAGCCCCAGGTGTCCACCCTTGGAAGTTCTCATCTAGATGACGGCTCTCTATCCGAAATAGGATATGGGCGTTACGGGTATTTTTTTTGTTTTAACTCATCATATTAATCTTATGCATTGAGTAGTTTTGTTTCCTTTTCGAGCTGTTTTGGTAGAAACTAATAGTGGGATTTTTATTTTTTCACCGTTGGAATTTTAAGGTGTTCACACTATAAAAGAAGATGCAAGATAATAGCACCTTGTTGCAATGAAATATTCGATTGCAGACATTGCCATAATGAATCTAAGGTTCTATGCCGTCTCTAACTTCTTTGCTTTTTTATATGATATCATTGGATGTTGTCGGTTTGATTTTTTTCTTTATATGTTCTGAAAATAGTTATAAGTTATAACCCTGTATTCAATGGACATTTATGTATATATTTTCATTTTTTTTTTCGACAGAATTCGATTGAGGTCGACCCTGTCGATCGCCATGACATTCCTCGTCACGATTTGAAGAGAGTGCGCCGCTTTTAACTTCTACACTTTATGATTAATTGATTATTATCATTACTTTTATTCTACGTGATTAATACTCTTAAAATTTATACTGCTCTGGAATTCTACTTCCAGGCGGAAATGGATCATCTCCTGCGCACAGGAGCCTTCAGGCACCTAGTTTCTTTCCATCTTGTTAAGTTGTTGTACTTTTCCTTCTATGATCAAAAGGGTGAAAACACTAACGGAAACCATCGGGCTTTCCTTTTTTGGATTTATGCTATGTCTCAACTCGTTTTTGGTCTTTTATGCATTATCGCTATTTATGGTCACTAAAGAATTTATTTTTGGAAAACAAACCCAATAGACAAGGTTTTGATTTTGGATATATTCTTTTATAGTTATTTGTTTCCATTCAACGGGCAAAACTAATAACACTGAAATGAATATAAGAATGATGAATGCTTGCTTGGCTTTTCTCTTCCTTTTCTTTTCTTTTCTTGCCATTTTCTTTTAGCAGTAATCTTTAATTAGAAAAAAGAAAGGAAAAGAAAAGACTAGTACCTAATCCCCATTCAACCAGAAAAAGGTAACACTAATTGGAAATACTGTTTCTTCCATTTATTTTCAGGTTATCTGCTCCTTGTGTAGCACAGAGCAAGATGTAAGTGTCCTTCAGCTGAAATATAAATGACAATGGAGACTGTCAATGAAAACGATTTAACCCCCCTTCTCCACGTGTATTTTCACTTTGCAGGTCCAACAGACATGTATTCAATGTGGTGTTTGCATGGGGAAATACTTCTGCTCCAAGTGCAAGTTTTTTGACGATGATGTTAGCTTCTTGCCTCATTTTATTTCTAAATACTTTGGTTTCCTTCCTAAGTCTTGAATAACTGAACAGTTATTTTGTATCTCCAGGTATCAAAGAATCAATACCATTGCAATGAATGTGGTATCTGCAGGTCCAAGCTATGCCTTACCTTTGATTGTTTACATTTAATGTTTCGTTTTTAAAGCTGCAGCTCTAATTTATTGGTCATATTTTGACGTTCTATTGTTGAATGTTGATATCTACAGAATTGGAGGCGAGGAGAATTTTTTTCACTGTAACAAATGTGGTAAGCTTCAGAATGCCTTGGATTGGGCAATCACTTCCACAGAGAGATAAACCCTTTTGGTTCTATTTCAATATTCAAACTGAGGATTTTCATAATTGAATACACTGTCATAATCTCTATTTATCCATAGGATGTTGCTATTCAACATTGTTGAAGGATTCACATCACTGTGTGGAAAAAGCAATGCATCACAATTGCCCAGTTTGCTTTGAGGTAGTACTAAAACTCAGAATGGAAGGGCCCTGGATATCTTATAGTAGTTATATTTCTCTTTCTGTATAACACCAATCATTTCATCCCCTGTTTTCAATTGGTGCAGTTTCTTTTCGATACCACTAAGGACATCACTGTATTGCCATGTGGTCACACCATACATCTGGGATGTGTGCAAGAAATGGAGCAGCATTTCCAGTTAGTACTACAACTAAGAATCTGCCTTGTATTCTGTAATAAATGTGTATGTGTTTAAGCTCTGTCTTAATCCATCCTGACAAAAAAACGTGGCAGGTATTCATGCCCTGTTTGCTCAAAATCTTTTTGTGATATGTCGCGCGTGTGGGAGAGACTGGATCATGAGGTACCTAAATCTTTGTTGTGGGAATTGTATATCCTCATTAACATCTACTTAGCACTGTACTTAGTACGTGTTTCAAAATAATCAGGTTGCATCAACACCTATGCCAGAAATGTATCAGAATAAGATGGTAAGCATTAGGATGCTTTATACTCCGTGTGTTTAGATGCAACAGTGATGGCCATCCTAAATTCTCAATGTGAATGTGTTGGGCATGGCTAGGTTTGGATTCTGTGCAATGACTGTGGGGAAACATCAGAGGTACAATTTCATGTTGTGGCGCACAAGTGCGTTAAATGCAAATCCTACAACACAAGACTGACGCAAGGTGGGCCTGCTTCATCATGCTCATCCAACATAGAAGAGATGGTGAGATGATTGACTGTTAATCAGGTTGAACCTGTGATATAGTTCAGGACAGTTAAAGCGATCACGTGGGAATTACAACCAAAGTGTTTTAGTTCTTGTGTTAATGATATCTTAGGGTATAAATATGATTTAGCTCGGTATTAGTAGTTGGACAAATGATAAGCCCAATAACTAGACTCGATCATGATACCTCATTAGCTTTGAATAAAGTTTCTGTTTTGTGCGATCTAAATGGTCGGATCATCGTCTTTCTGTGGAGAGATGAGCAAATTTAATATATAACGGAGTCTCTTACTGGGGAATTGAGTTAGAACTAGCTTTAGCCAGAACTATTTAAAATTGCAACTAATTTTGTTGAATTTTTGAAAAACTACATGATGAGTGGCAAGTGATCCCATTTCTCCGGCCTCTTATGGGCTTCATGTGAATAAACTGATTGCCAGAATTTCATAATTTGAGGTAAGATGCTTTTTTATTTTGAAAATATACTCAAATTTCTCTTAAAATTAAGGATCATGATCCTTTAAAATATTGCTTGCACTCAATCATTTTCAATTAATTTTGCTTTCTGCTCGCAGCTGTAAAGAATTATTTTTAGCAATTTTTTATTTCTAAGCAGTATCTGTTTTAACAACACTTCCACATCATCGTTTAACAAGTTGCTAGCGGTGTTTGGCAATTGATTTGGATTGTTTCAAGCAAAAAATTGTCAAACTATTTGCCTTGATTTTATGTGTAAAATAATTTTTTTTGGTTCTGGTGTAAAATCAAATTAAACTAAATTATAAAATGATTGGTTTAAGTGGTTTATACAAATGATTTGGGCTTACGGTTCCCAAATTGTCTTTTTTGTTTTTGTTGCAGTTTTCACAATTTTGTATGAAGTTAACTGAAAAAAAAAAAAACAACAACTCAATCAAATAACTCTCAAATCATAATATACTTGTCAAATAATTTATATATCACAATACACTTGTTCACTTAAATAATTTATGAAAAACAATGTCATCTTAATTTTAGAGTGGAATCACTAGGAAATAAATAAAACGTAAACTAATTAATAGAGAAATACTACTTGTAGATAATGTATAATTACTTATTAGAACATTTAACTTTTTATAATATATATGAAAATATATAATGTTATATTAGAGTATTTATTTACTTATAATAATAATAATGTAGTTTGGTTCAGTTTGATTATTTACCAACCCAACTAAATCAAACATTAATTGATTTTGACCAATTTTTATTTGATTTAGTTTGACTTAATTAGATCAAATCGATTTAGATGGATTTTGAAATTCTCTTAAAATCACAACATTCTTAAACAAAGTCCATGCCTATTATAGCTTTTTCATACAATTAAGAGTAAGAATGCGTCTCCCCCCCCCCCCCTCTCCCTGAGTGTTTTCTTTTAGCAAATATTTATGTTACCTCAATTTGCAAGAAGTTTACTTTTTAGGTTCTTATGTGTATGAAGTTTCTGCAGTTATTGAATTGATTATTCAACGATTCTCATCAGTCTTTTATTTTAATTATTTTTATTTTTTAAAAATTTATAATTATTATTTCATAATTATTATTATATTTACAATCATCATTAAAATCAGTTGATACTTATAAAAAATTTTAAAATAAAAAATATAAAAAAAGTTAAAATAAAAGAGTGAATAAATGGATTCTTGGATAGCCATACATTTGGACATTTCATACGCAGTTGAAATGGTTTTGTTTTGTTTTTTTGTTTTCAAATCTTTCATCATAGAAATAAGAAAATATTCACACGCAACCAAAAAAAAAAAAGAAGAGAAATTATAAAGTGATCTACTTACAATATACATCAATTTTCCCTTGTTGATACGGTCTGATAAGTAGAGAGCTTCGTGAAACTAATTTAAGGTTGCCATAGTCAAATATTAATCTAAAATTTAGATTTTAACACTTCAATATTTAACGAGGTTAGTTAATAGCATTTTTGTGAGTGTTAACTAAATTAAATCAATTGAAAGTTTCAAAGATTGTTTGTATCAAGTTGACTTTTAACCAAGAGCTTCTAGTATCTTATATAATCCAACTATATAGATCATAGATTGATATTGGCACAGGCACCACGCTCTGCTTCATATATGAAACCTAGGAGCTTCTAGAAACAATAAAAAAAAAATATTAACACATGCAATTCAATTATAATTAAGCAACGCCATATATCTTCTCACATATCACTGTCACAGAATATAATTTAGTTTAGTTTATCCGTGAATGATAGGACCTTAATTACTTCTATTGGTTTATAACCGATACACCAAGCTTGAATAAACACTGGGAAATAAAGAACAAGTAAATGTGCCAAAGCTTACACAGTTTTATAACTAATTTTTTGTCTTTTAATTATTTCCCTCCAAGTGGCATGTGAAAATTAGATAAAAATAAATAAAAGAGAAAGTATTCATAAGAAGGGAAGAGGAGGGAATTAGAGAATATAGAATATTACTCTCATATTATTGAATTGTTAACAGTACAGTACATGAATATTCATAGAAATGAAATGAAAGCAAACTATCATTACAATTTCAACAAGTGGAATACACATGGATCGGTGTACAAGATATAATCGAAAGGAAAGCAAATATAATAGGATAATTAACGAACCCAAGCAATTTAAATGTAAATTGAATTGAATTGAATAGAATAGAAAACAATATTACAGGAAATTAATAATGAGGTTCATTGTTTGGGTTTGGGACATAGAGTTGTATGTGTCGCTTATGAAGGGGCTGCAACGGCCTTGCGTTCCTCCTCGCATACTGTGATACATATACAGCAATTAGATTTCGTTATTAGGTTAATTGTATGTGTAACTAATAGTAATACATACACGTAGTCTTAAGAATTAATTAGACATATATACTCACATATGGGACTGCATTACTAAGTAACTTCACTTGCTCCTTTGAAACAGTTCTAATCTGATGACAACATTTCAAAAGTTGAGGTTAATTAAGAGATCGATGATAACATGAGAACCATTGTAATTAATTAATAAATAAAAATACCTTGTTATTAATATTCCAGATGACACCTTCAGTGCAAGGAGGGGCAGTGAGGGAGCCAATGTATCTGTAGAAGGTGTTGCCACCCAGCTTTATTTCTGAAGGATCCATCTCCCCTAACCCTTTTTTTTCTCCTACTTCACCAATCTCCTTTATGTACTTTTCCAACTATATTTCCAGCATGCAAATTATATAAACTGAGTTAATTATTCTTAAAATCTAAACCCCCTCCCCCCTCCCACCACCCCCACAGAACAAAAAAAAATATATTTTATAAATTTCATAAATCGGTCATCTCATATATATAACTACTATATGTCTGTTTTCATAATTAATTATATTTGATACATAATCATATTATCCTTGGTATGTATACCTCGGAAATGAAAGGATCAGGAGAACCAAACTTGTAGAGAACCGTAACCACAGCCGTCTGGTTTTTCCCGTCAGGCTGTGTCATACCATGAACCATGTGCAACTCCAAGTCATACCTAATAATTAATTAGTTGCAAAACCGATCAATAATTAATCAGGACAAATATTAAAAAGAATATCAACTAATTTTATACATAATATGAAATAGTTATAAAAATTATGAACCTCCTGCCGTTGATGGTGTGTTCGGAAGGCGAGTGCCAATGGGTTTGTTGGAGAAAGAAATGGGTTCCGTTGATTTGTATTGAACCCGCATCACCATCCCAATTTACCTGCATCCTCCCAATATTATGAATACTAATTTAATTTCTTGATTTATACTATTGTTAATTAATTAGGGACTTATTTAAATTTGATAGTGAATACATAATTAAGTAGTAGAGAAAACGTAGTGAGAAGAATAAATGATGGGCAATAGTACTATACCGTAATATCACGGCCTCTGTTGAGGAGGGTAGCGTTTTGAGGCTTATAGGTCTTCTTGAGGTCTATTGACTTGGACACAACATTCACTTTGTGACTTGACAAATCAATAGGAGATTGAATTTCTCCATTCTTGCAAGCTGCCCATTCTTCTTTGAGATCACCCCACCGTGAAGGCCCTTTCCTGCTTCCTTTTATGTAACTGAACGCTATTCCATCGTCTGCACAATTATGTATATACTATCATATATATCATATATTGGATGTATATACATATATATGAGTTGATAATTAATTATAAGAAGCTTCCAGTACGTATAACCATAAAATCGAAGAGATATATAAGATACAAATGTATTATTATTACCAACTATACGAGCACTGGTTGACGTTGAGAACTGTAATATGATTGATATTAGTATTAGCAAACATGAAATGAAGGTGTGGGGTTGAAGCTTCATGGTTTCGGGGACAAAACGTTGGAACTTGGAAATAGACTTGATGAATATTTCAGGTGTGTCGCCAGCACAGAGATTATGGAGTTCTGTGATGTGATGGTGTGAGAGATCTGGTAGTGCATGCAAGGGTTTTTATAGATTGACAAGGGAGATCATGACGTACGTGGTTGTGGATTTGGTCGGACCAAACAGCAAGTAAACTTTCTTCAACGAAGAATTTTTCAACAGTGTATTAGAATTTTACTCCCTTATATTCTCAACGCTTTTGTGGTAAGTGCGAATCTAATACCAAGTAAAAAGCCGAAAGGGTCTAACAGAGACTGCCTTGTTCATTTGTTGTTCGAAAAGAAACCATTTATGAATTGTTTTATGTCGTTCTATTAGAATTTAGGAACATATTTAATTTGCTCCAAGCCAAAAGCTATGTGTTCATAAGATGATGACTGGGTAACGTTTTACTATAGGGAGGTGGCTTCTGTTCCCTCTTAATTTTGGGGGAAAAAAATCCAAGAAAATGACGGCCATCTCAATATATTACTTAAAATTTGCAACAAATAGTTCTAGCGAGTCACATGCGAGCTTCGTGCATTTTTTAATTTTTGTGTTACAAAACATATATATATATATATATATATATTAGCCTTCGGTCGCCGGCCTGCTTCATTAGCTCATCTCACAAACCTAATTCAATATAATAATAAATATCAATTTCCATAATCATTAAAACCTGTAGTAATATCGATTAGGTCCAAGAAACGTAAGGAAATATTCGATGTATAAATAGAAGAGAAGAATATAAAATCATCAAAGAGGCTTTTGTTTATGTCCATGGCAACGATGTCAATTTTTGCCTCCACACAATTGGCCTGTTGCAGTGGAAACGGTCGTTAATATGAATAATGCACAGCTTAAAAGTATTGACTTGGATTTTAATTTGATTGTTTATATATTAAAAATGACTATAAAACAAAACGGCTTTAGGAGGTGAACGAGTAAAATATTTAGATTACAAAATTGTTCCATTTGATATATATGAAGTTCATAAAAAAAAATAATAAACATAGAAAGGCCTGGGAAAAGAGATTATCTAATTTTTGTTGAAGCTGTCAGAATGTTTAACTGGTAAAATCTTTTGTAATGCCTTGGTCAGTGTCAATGTGTGTCTCTATATAATATATAAGATAAAACAATCGGTAATTATTTTGAATTAGCTCATCACGATTGGTTGGGGCCATGCTTTTGTCTGGAATAGTTTTATTTTTATGAAACTATTTTTGGGTAAACTACTAATTTAGTATTTATAAATTTATCATTTTTTCATTTTGGTCCTTGAAATATTAATAGTCTCAATTTCATTCTTGAAAGATTATATTTCAGTATTTATCTCAATTTAATCATTTTTAATTTAATTAAGTCACAAAATTTATTGTTGTTAAATCTTAACATTTTCATTACTAAAAGTTATGTTGACAAAAGAAGGATCAGATTGAAACAAGTAATCTTTAGTGAACTAATTTAAATATTTGATTTTTTAAGGATTAAATTGAAATATTTGTAATATTTAGGGACAAAATTAGTAATATTCTCATTTATTTTTTTGCCCAAATTTTGCCGCGCATTCACCATGGAGGAGCTGCCGTCTAAAATGTATAAGTTCTAACATAGGGAGTTGTCATAAGACAGTATTAATAATTAAAAAAAAAAAGGTTGAAACCAGAGTGAATTCAAGCTTTTGAGGTGCACGCGGGTTTGCTTTAAACACAAATAATCAAATAATATATACTTTTTTTTATTAACAATGATACAGGATGGTCTACAATCAGTTTAAACTTTAAAGCCTGCAATTAAGCTCTTCCGTAATTTCTTTGTCTCACTCCTCCTACTTTTCTTACTATTTTAAAATTAGTTTCCTTCTTTTTTAATTTTAAATCATAATTCTAGCACCACTTAATTTGTGCTTTTGTCGCATGAATTGATGTATTCTACTGGTATAAAATAGATGAATCCCTGACCAAATAAATCTATATACGGTCATTTACTGCTTTCATACATTCAAATGAAGGGTTGTAAGTAATTCAATTATTTAGTAGATAACTATATATATATGTATAAAATTATATACATATACAGATATTTATTTGACTTGAACACAATATATGTTTTGTCCGAAACTTGACATAAAAAATACGTGACAGGGCGATGGAGTACTCATTATCTTTCTTGGTTCTCTGTTTTTTTTTTTTCGTACTCCCAGTTTATGGCATATAGCTGCTTAAAAACTAACCATGCATGCCCCAATGACAATAACAAAAACCACTTTTTCAACACAGTATAAAAAAATGGATTATAGAAGGAGCCAGAATAGTATTAGTAGACGGTACGAAGATCCCTCCAGATCTTAGAGGGTCTGGAAGGCATCTCTCCTGTTAGATCAAGGTGTGAGGATTCCTTCTAAATTTTGAAGGGTTTAGAGAGGATTTCTTTCATTAGATTTAGTGATCTAACAAGTAAAAAGAAAAAAAGAAAGATTAAAAGATTTTTTTTTTCAGGATGAGTATGTGAGAGTTTGAAGGAAGGTCTGGAGAGAGATATTTGGAGTGAAACTGGACAGTAAACATGTATTCTCTTCTATTCTTTTTAAGAGACTTCAGGCCGCGTCAAGGTTATTTACATGATTTATTCTGTGTTTTTTATTTTTTTATTTTTTTAAATTATACTGCTCATTAGATATAATTCAATGGTCATCAAATTTAATGACTAATACAGTTTAAAGTAAAAAAAATGCAAAAAAAATGTGAGCTAAATGTAGCACATTGCAACCTGAAGCAAGGGGTGTATAAAGGTTCGGTTCAGTTTGATTTTAGGCATGAATCAAACCGAATTTAACCAAGTCAATTTGCTAATTTTTAAACCTATTCAGTTTTCTTTTTTAGCAGTTTAGTTCGATTTTTTTTTTTGACAGTTTGATACCCAAATTTTTTTTTTTAAAAAAATGCTCAATTTTATTTATTTATTTTTTAAAAATCTATAATTTTACCAAAACCAAATGTTTAGTGTTCACTTTTCTAGTTTTCTTAACATTATCCAGTTTTCATCTAAAAGTATTGTTCAAATTAGATAGTTAAACTATTTTTAATTATATATATATATATTATAACTATATAAATATATTATAATATATATAATTATATAAATATAATATAATATATATATATATAAATATATTTTTTATTGCATATAGTATGGTTCGGTTTAGTCCGAACCGACGAACTAAAAATTTTATTATTTTGAAAATCTATCTATATTTTATTTGTTCAATTTTAGTTTAATTTTTTTGAATTTGGTTGAGTTTAATCTGGTTGGTTTAAATTGGTTTTATACACCCTTATCTGAAGTCTTCTCACTACTTGGTATTATTAAGCAAAGTGTTTGGTGCACAAGCGCCAGTCCACCCCATAGGAAGGCACCAATGCGCCAAGCAGACCCCAGTCTCTCCTGTTCGCGTCCATGAGTGGTGAGAGTTGTTGGGGACGGCGAATGAACTTAATAGGTCAATATTTGATTGCGTAAAATCTTATCCGAATTTGAATCAACAGCGTATTGACTATTGATTATTGAATTCACTTAGCCATCTCTAAACAATTGGATACAAGGCCCCACCCAGCACCAGCAAGCACCAGAAAATGAAAAATCAACGAATAATATGGTTAAGTGTTCTGTAGAGAGTAGAGTCAAAGTGGTGGAGCCCAGCAGGTAACAAGATAGGCAAAAAGGTAAACACAGTGGCAGTGCGATGCATGTGCCACTGTAATTTGCGAGGAGAGCCCAAGTCATGGGTGACAGTGTTGGCCTCAATCGATGTGCTGTTTCCAGTTTCCAGAATATGAAGATATCTTTATATTTCCTCTCTCTGTCTCTGCCTTCCACAATGGTCCTTGACGCTGCAAACTGAAGATTGCACGATGTCAGTGTGAGCCCTGCACACTCTCTCAAGAATGTTGAAGGCTCGAAGCAAAGATTCCCTCCAACTAACCCTAACCCCAACCCCTAAAACAAAAACACCTTTCCTATTATAATACACAATACCAAAATCGAGATTTATGTATAATCGTATACAGGGCTTTATGCGGAGTTCTACCTCTGAAAAGATTGGGAGTTTTTTTTTTCTGAGTTCGATTGAAAATAACGAATTCTATATTACTTAGAACACAAAGGGGGACGTGATCGAGGGCTGCCAATTTTATAAAAGGAGCTCGAGGTCTTTATTTTAAATTGTAACAATTAGAAATATTTTGGGTTTGTATTTGACTTTTGCTAAATTCTTCTTTTATTCTCTTATTTTAAAGTGTTGAGAAGTATAAGTTAATATCTATTTTGGAGAATATAAATATATTAAGTTGTGGGTTACTTGAGAAAAAAAGTGTGTTGTAAAAATTTTTCATATAGTGTGTTTTGGACAACGGTCTTGATTTTTTTTTTTTAATTTAAAAAATTTTCACGATAATTCTTATCTTGCAATATTGTGTTTTGTTCTATTTTATTTGTCTGTTTTAATTTAAAGCAATAAGTTCCCAAGGAGGAAATGCCATTGTTTTCCAACATGTTTCATTGTTGGATTATCTGAAAATCTATATAAAATTCTTTTTATTATCATACACATCAATTTCAAAATATTTAATGACTGAAAAACTCAAGAAACTGGGCTCTAGATAGACACTTCCTTGTTTGTGTATTTGAGATCTTGGTCTCTGCTTGTGTGAGAAGGCTGTGTGATTCTGTCAACTTAATTTATGGGCGTATATTCTCAAAGTTCAGTTTAAAAAGAAGACAAAGCCTAAGTTTTGTCATGGAAGCAATTGGATTAGTTTAGAAATTTAGTAATTGAGGCGGGCCATCGCTTCAGTTACCTCAAAGACTTCAAAGCCATAGAAAAAGGGTAGGAGTTACGCTTTACATGTTGAAGTCTTGGAGACGAAAAGAATATGAATGCAGATATATATATATATATATGCGAGTGTGTATATTTCCTTTACGTTTGTTTGAGATTCACCCTCATGCGGCGGCTACACAAAAGTTGTTGTTGTTGTTGTTGAGTTATTACTTTTTAACCAGCTTAATGCAAAATTTACGATTGAGTTGATTTGCACAAACTATTGACACTTAAAATAGCATGAGAAATTAATCTCTTTTTTTTTTTGGTAAAATATATTTTAGTTTCTTTTATACAATTAAAATAAGTTACTACTCTTCTACTTATGCACAATTTTATTTGAACCAAAATTAAAAAAAGACTTTACTCACAGGCCACAACACTGAGAAAGGAAAATACCACGTACTGACCTTATATAAATATATTAAAGAGGCATGGATCAGTATGAATAAAGAAGATAGCTTTAAAGGCAACTGTATCATGACTCTTTTCCTTTAGAGATTCACATTAATCATTTTTGTAATTTTCTTTACCCTTTTTCTTTAGAAATGGACCCCCATGTTCATGAAAAGAAGCAGCTGAATTGATGGTGATTGGTCGTTAGTGTGAGCGTCTGCATTGCATAGCTCCATGTCGTCCCTCATACCAATTCCATCATGCAACCCTTTTGGCTCTGCCTTTCATACTTCACTCTTCATCTTCAACCACATCGCCTCGCTTGCTCATCATCATCAACACAAGTACCCTTACTTTCATAAACTGCTAACTTCTTCAGATCTTCCTTAGTTCTAACCAATATGATGCTGTTTTGTTTCATCTAATCAAATGCTCAAACCGAATTAACTGTCCAAAACTAAAGGCATCAATATTGTGCGGTCTGATTTATGCAGCGTTTGTAGGTAATAGAGTTTGATAACTATAATTGCTCTCGTTCACAATTTTTATGACGGTTAAATTAAAAAGTGTGTTGTAAGTTAAAATTTTGAAGTGTCGTGTAAATAGCATTGTATTTAGAAGGTTGAAATTGATGGCAGCCAAAAGCGAATCAGAAGAGGGAGTTTATTCAAAAAGCTTACCGAATAAAAGGGACAAAGTTTTCACTCTGTTCATGGCCTCATGTAAGGATATATAACTCCGCAAATTACGTCAATTCCGCTTTAAGGTAAGTAAGCGAACAATTCGGATTATATTTTAATGCAATGAATTTGTTACATTGTCCTTTGTCTCTAATTTCTTCAGAATAATCATTGTAATAGGTTCTATGGAAATAATGTAAAACAGAAAAACCTTATTTATGGGAAATCATGCCAATAACCATGTTAACAAGTTGTAATGAGAGGTTATTGGCACTTGGATTAGGGTTTGAATTCAGCAATTAATTCGGTGTGCATATCCAAAAGTCAAAAGGCTACCTCCTGCCCAGCAACAGTGTGCCTATAGGCTTTAGCTACCCTTCCATCCCAGTGTGTTACAACACTTGTTCCTAACAGGCCCAGTAATTCGGCGACATGTCAGAACTTTCGTGACTAGGGAGTGGGCGTTACATCCAAAGATAGGGTCAACAACGTAATTGCAAAGTGCAACCTTATCCACACTCGCTGCCTTGCGAGTTGCAACAAAAATGGAAGACCAAATCCTCGAGAACAGGCGGATTCCCATACCCCAACCTCCATCCTTCTCTCTCCTACGCCACTTTAACCTTTTCGCATCATTCCATTTCTAAAGACCACCTCAGCTCAACAATGATTATATTTATAAATAAAGGGTCGAAAATGGTAAATACGTAAGGACACAGTTAAACAGTGAGATTAGGAGGATAATACAACCACATTATCCTCTGCTTCTGTTCACACTCAGTCTCTCTCGTTCTTGTAGCAGTACAGTGTCACCACACATTCTCTCTGCTTATTAATGCTCCTAACTTAACACTAGCAACACTTCTGGAGAAGCAGCTAGCTAGCCATGGTGCTAACACTCTGATAGGGAGTGTGAACAGTGAACTAACTCGGACTAACTCAACACTTCTTCTTCATCAACAATGCTCCGAACAAGCTGCATTCTGCTAATCTCTCTTCTGGCTTCATTTCTCCCTCTTGGAAGAGCAATGCTGAACCTCACTCTTCCTGGGCAACATCCCGACCCAGATTCTGTCGTACGAGAGGTTCATAGGTACATTCTGGCTTTGCTCTGTCTTCATACTCCTCCCCCTCCCCCGTTTCTTGGGTGTATAATGTGGGTGGTCCTACATTGCAATGTAGCATCCTAACATAGGGTGAAAGTGGCAGATCTGGCATTTGGGTCTTATTCCTGTTCATTAACTCCTTCAAATCTTACATGTAGAAAAGTGAATGCTTCAATTGCAAGAAGGCAAATGCTAGATGAGTCGGAGATAGAGTCGTCGTGCCTAACAGGGAACCCCATTGATGATTGCTGGAAATGCGACCCGAATTGGCCCAACAACAGGCAGAGGTTAGCGGACTGCGCGATTGGGTTCGGGCAGTACGCCATGGGAGGGAAGGGTGGGGAGTTCTACGTCGTGACGGACTCTTCAGACGACGATGCCGTGAGCCCAAAGCCTGGGACCCTCAGATACGCTGTGATACAGACACAGCCACTGTGGATTGTGTTCCCCAGTAACATGATGATTAAGCTGTCTCAGGAGCTCATCTTTAACAACTACAAGACCCTTGATGGGCGTGGCGCCGATGTCCACATTGTGGGAGGTGGCTGCATTACTCTCCAGTATATCAGCAATGTCATCATCCACAACATTCACGTCCACCATTGCCATCCCTCAGGTCAGAATTTTTGTTATGTCGTACTTTATACTAGAATAACAGAGATAATTAGTTTAACGGGAAAACACATTGGTGGAATCGGATCAACATTAGCAGCCATTCTTTTTAGTTTTGGCCCCCTTGTGTGCTTTATAATAATCATCTTTGAAGCTCATACATATTCCAAAAGAAAAGACTATTATTTTAGATGCATGGCTATAGACAGTCAAAATATTTCTAGTCCTGCGTAGTATATAGACTCAGTACTATACAGACCTTATATTTCCACTCCAAAGACTTTATATAGACTCACTGCTACCTCCGTTTATAAATTGTTAATATAGACTCAGTACTATATAGACTGTGTATTTCCACTCCAAAGACTTTATACAGACTCAGTGCAACTTCCATTTAGAAATTGTTATTTGTCCAATTTTTTTTATATCATTATGTTGATGTGACAATCAGAATATACAAGTATATGATTATCTAATTAACATATAACCAATATATGATTATTAAAAAATAATTATATTTTTACAACTAAATTACAAATAAAAACTGACATGAAAAAATTTAACACATGTCATATTTTAATTAGACGTAACATTGAAAATTAGATACTTTGGAGTACTAAATATTTGTTCGTAGACTGTAGTCACCGTTCGTAATGTTAATGCTTGAATTAAATAGTGTCACCAATTTATTCGCATTAATTGGACTAGGTGGGGCCGGCATTGCTATTGGTTTACAGTTAGTTTTGAGAGTTTCAAGTTTTTTTTTTACATAATTTTAAAATTATAATAATTAGATAATAGTAATACTATGCACATATTTTCAATTTGACTTTAGGTGGCCTGCCGTCCCCCGCCATTAATATTTTGTCCTTTTTAATTACATTTGTAAGAATAAAATTTATATGAATTTTCATGTATTTATTTATCATCAATTTTTTTTAAAAAAAATAAGTAAATATTTCTTATAAATTTTATTTAGATATCATATTTTTATTATAAATCTCATCAAATTCAATACTATTTGTAATTATAGAAAATGTATAAATTCAAAAAAGAAAAAAAAGAAACATAAAAAGTTGTCCCAAATAGTAGTTAATAGGAGTGCGTCAGTGAGTGAGTGTCATGACCTGACGGCGCGTGTGTAAGCAGGGGAGGCTAACGTGCGGTCGAGCCCAGAGCACTACGGATGGCGGACAGAGTCGGACGGCGATGCGATATCCATATTCGGATCGAAAGACATCTGGATCGACCACTGCACGCTGTCTCGCTGCAAAGACGGGTTGATCGACGCCGTGATGGGGTCGACGGGCATCACCATATCCAACAACTTCTTCTCCCACCACAACGAGGTCATGCTCCTGGGTCACAGCGACGACTACCTCCCTGACTCGGGCATGCAGGTCACCATCGCCTTCAACCACTTCGGAGAGCAGCTCGTCCAGAGGATGCCACGTTGCAGAAGGGGATACATCCACGTCGTCAACAACGACTACACCCACTGGGAGATGTACGCGATCGGAGGCAGCGGAAACCCTACCATTAACAGCCAGGGGAATCGCTATACTGCGCCGACTAATCCCAACGCGAAGGAGGTCACGAAGCGCGTGGACACGGAGGAAGGCAAGTGGAGAGGCTGGAATTGGCGATCGGAAGGGGATATGATGGTGAACGGAGCATTCTTCGTGGCTTCAGGAGAAGGGGTTGAGGTTAAGTACGAGAAGGCCTACAGTATCGAGCCTAAGTCCGCCGATCACATTGATTTCCTCATTATGCACGCCGGCGTCCTCGGGGTTTCCAGGTTTGTTGCCTCTCTTTCGGTGTTTGGGCTTGTTGGGCCTGTTCTATCTTTCCACTATGGGCCGCTGAATGTTTAATATGTGTGATTGTATGAGCAGGGACAATACCCTCGGTATGTGGAGTAGAGGGCCCAACAGTGGGGATGAAATATCAGTGTCAGGCCCAGAATACACCGACGACATGTCTGGCAGTGCCAGGTCGCTGCCACGTTCGTCTGTTATCACTCTTATCTCCTCCTTCATTCCATTGCTGTGCTTGTTAATTGTTGTGCTATAACATTTCCTGACATTAGCAAACATTCTATGAGGAAGGAAGAATCAAGCATTTAACTGTGGTGCTGTTTCTTCTGTCAATTGGAATGAAAAGGGCCTGCTCCTAAAGCAGTTGGCATCCAAATTTAGGGTGTACATAATCTTTTTCTTCTTCCTCTTCATCTTCCACTGTCCCTCCATTTCTTTCTTGCTCTTCCTTCGGTTAATTCATATCGTTACACATTATCAAACGACGCACAGTATGAAGCAACTAGAATAAATGACCAGAAACTCATAACATGCATTAGCCTTTTCAAAACTAATTTATTGCTGCTATAGCTGATTCGGTTCCTGTATGTTGAGATAACTACAGCTCAGAAACACGGTAACTTCTGAATGACTGGGATTGCAAAACTATGTAGTGGTCATTTCTGTTTACCCTTTCCTTTTTTTAATTTCCTGTTCAGTTCAACCCTGGAGAATATCTCACCATCCGCTTTATATCCTTCACTCACCTTTATTAGTAAATTTCTTTTTTCAAGTTGAAAAAATATATGTGACCGAGTAAAATTAACTTCCACTAGTGGGGAATAAACAAATGAATCTCAACATTCACAAACCTTGTTATCTTTTTTCTTATTTTTTTCCCCAGTGTATTTGCACTTTAAGATGGCTACCACTAATGGTCAGAAATTAGAGGATATTTTAGTGCAAGGATCTGAATGGAGAAAAAAAAAATTGATCTTAGCTTGTAATATCTGATGAACAGATATTATTTTCTTTTCCTTTTGATCAACTCTCTGGCCAATAGTGGCTATTATCCACAAATTATAATATTAGTCTACATAGTTTTGTTTATCTGATTGAATATTTAAAACAACTAATGCCCCAACTGAAAGGGAAAGAATAATGGAATGTGAATGTTCAAGTTGTTACTAGGTAGTACTAAAATGCTGGAAGCCACTTGGACTATTGAATCTGTGCTTGCTAACTTTGCCTTTGCTTCATTTAACCAAAAAACAAAAAGTACATGTCAAAAGACAAAGAATGGCTGAGGGGGTGACTCAATTAATTTGAGTTTGAAGCTGAGACAAAGATGGAAAGACCTAACTCAGAAGTGGTTGTGTTATGAGGTTGAGTTGTGATTCTTAAATATGTCTAAGTCTATGAAATTCTTAAAGCTTTCCATTTCTCATGCAAGTTTGTGGAGTGTCATTGAGCTGGACTTGGTCCCCCACCTCTGATTCATAGAAGTATATTCAATTGATGAGTACCCTTAATTTAGAGGTATACTATTTTTGAAAAGATTAAAAAAAATTATACTAGAGACTCAAAACAAGCTTACTGCAAGAAAATGATGCAAGCAGGATTCTACCCTGATTTACATAGAAACAAAACAGTACATATATATATATATATGTATATATGAACTATCCAAAAATAGTAGCTGGCAATGCACCAGAAACAGAAACGATGGCAATAGACTGTAATAATATGCAACAAATAACTGCAACTCTGAGCAATCAGCAATGTAAGAACTAAGAACGTTAAAGTAAATGCATAAATTAAAAAGATAAGAGATATGGAAGCGCTTAGACAAAGATTTTGTTTGTTTCAGCTCCAACAATTAATGATTTTCCAGGAAAGCTTACAAAGATAGTTTTTACTTACTCACCAACAAGGAACAAATGGTTACACTTTTTCTCATTAGAAAGCTAGGACCTTTTTGTGATATTTTGTTTCTCCATTGATGTGTGCTAGCTGATATTTCTGCATTGCTCTAGCTTTCTTGTGATTTCTTGTATGTAGGATGTGTATTTCTGTCCCTTGATAACCTTCTAGCTGTTGGAACAACTCGAATGCTTCCTTCAAGATTTCACATTCTAAACCCTTCATTTAGCCTTGTTTTACCTATAATCGTTTTTCTTGCTTTCTTCTGTCATCTTTTCCTTCAATTTCAGCATATGTTCAACTTTGATTCTCTTTATCTTTTGCTTCATTTATCCTTGGTTGATATCCTTCAATGCATTTGACTGCTGATTTATTTTGTTTCCCTTTAGCATTTATTGAGTTGATTAACCTTGATAGGCAATTCTGTACCATATATTATTAAAGCTCAATTCAAATATATAAGGTAATTCTGTCAATCTATTTTGATAATACTTTATAGAATATTACAGTATCTCAATATTTGTCACAACTCACAAGTGGTTTGTCGTCATCAAAATATTTAACAGCCTTAAATCATACAATGGAGCTAACAACTCTCAATTTAAGGTACATCTCAAAGTCATTGTTAAACTTAGCAATTCAGAATAAAAAGTTCTTTATATTAACATAGGGGAATGTAAAGTCTATGGTATATATACAAAACTCTAAGCATTAACGTTTTGAAGAAGTAGCGTATGCTTAATTCATGTCCCAAAGGGAATCTGAATATGTCCATGCATCATAGTCATCCCCAAACCATGTTGAATAAGATTCACTAGACTCCGTGCTTTTATAGTCATATTCATAAGCTATCTCACTCTGATCCTTTTGCAATTCTGCTATCCAATCTGATGTCAACTCCCATTCTGATATTGGAAAAGCTTGAAAGGAGCTATCTTTAGTTGCAACGTGATCTTCTTGAAATTCAAGGTTCACTTGGTTGTAATCCTTGCAAACCACATCATTAATACTTTTCTCACCGAAGGCTCCTTGTTCAGTGTTGTCTAGTTTATATTGGAATTCATCTGAGTATTATATGCAAGTTAGAACAGCTGTAATTAATTAAGAATTTCTAATTTTGGAAAACATATGTGAACCACTTTTTACCTTCGCGTTGAATTCGTGCTTTCTTTCTTAAGTGGGTTCTCCAATAGTTCTTTACTTCATTATCTGTTCTTCCTTGTAGATTGCGTGCAATCTTTGACCACCTAGATCGTTCAAAAGGTTAAATATTTCTTTTTCTCTTTCCCCATAGTAGTACCAGAAATTAAGCTCAACTTAAATACAGGGTAGTAATCGTACTTGTTACCCCATTGGTGGTGAAGTTGAAGAACGACTCGCTCTTCTTCAACACTAAAAGGGCCATGCTTCAGATTTGGACGAAGATAGTTCATCCACCTTAACCTGCAACTTTTACCACCTCTCCTAAGTCCTACCATAAAAAAGGTCAAGTATCATATACTATTGGCTCGATGGGTCTAAGATATTAGTCTGCATGCATGATATGAAGTGTGATGATACATACCAGTCACTTCGGCAAGGGAATCCCACCTTCGTTCCCCAAGACAAGTAACAAAGGTGGTGAGTATCTCATCTTCCTCTTGGAGCCAAGGTCCCTTACGCAAATTTTCACCTTTCATGCTTTGCTTCATATTCTTAGCCTACAAAACTCACTTTGTATATGTGTTGCCTCTGAGGCCGTATATATATATATATACACACACACAACATACACACAAAAGGGGAAGGAACAAGGAAGTGAAGGAAGTGATAGATCAGAAAAGTGAAGTGGGAAAAGCAAAATGGAGTGTGTGACCGGAAACTCTTACAAGGCAGCAAAGGTGTATAACACTAGTGGATGTGTGTGGGAACTCCACCAACTATTGGCTTAACAATTTAAATATATGATAACAGTAACGAACATGTTATTCGATTAGCTCACAAACTCCTCTAAGATTAGATGCACTGCTATTATGATACAGTGTAGTTGGCATCACCAATTGTATCATTCTGAGTCAAGGTTGCTCTTCGCTTAACTACTTCAACTCTGCTTCATGTTATGCGGTTATAGATATATGGATATGGATTTTGTCATTTGCAAACAAGATAAAGATGTTTGTGATAAAGAGAGACAAGATTTAAAAACGGGAATAGAAGAGAAAATTTTAAACGTATTGGGAAAGGGTTTTGGAAGATGCTAGAGGAAACTAACATTTGTATCTCAGTCAAGATCTTCCTTGCTTTTCCTCAGATACGTCGGAAGGTGCTGAGGCTGGAACTCCACGTGCGAAAAAAGGGGACCTATGATATTTTTATTTCTTGGGGGACCTGTTTTCAATACGAAACATCCCATATATAATCTGACATTTGCATTTGCTTAATTTTCAGAGTCCATGGGAAATCAAAATTCTATTTCATTTAACAACAGTTCATGAAATTGTTTTCTTCATCAGTCTTTTCATAGGATGATAAACGTTTTTTCACACTTCTACACTTTATTAGTTTGGGTTGAGTCTCTCCCAATTTCCTAATAGGATTTTGATTTGTTAACTTAAACCAACGATGTTTACATCAAATCATGATAAGTCAATTCAATTAGAAATTTTAAATTGGACAACTTTTTTAATGTGAAAATATGCAAAAATCATCCCCGTGAATCTTCTCCTACTTTGATGTAAAATTAAGAATATGTTTGGTATGTGATAATGGAAAGGAAAATGAAAAACAAAAAAGAGAATATTTCACTGAAATAGCATAACTTTGAAAAATATACAAAACAAGTTTAGCATTTTTAGGAAGATTAATTTGGACAATTTCTTATTATTTCTTTTTACATCACTGATTCCAAAGCTGTGTAGTTGGTACAAAACATGCCGCAAAAAGTAATAATGAATTTAGAATATGAAAGAAAGAGTGACAAGTAATAAGTTTACGTTAGGAGAACAGTGACAAGTAATAAGTTTCAAGTTCAAACACCAATATGACCCTATCCAACAAAACCATCTTAATTTGCAGAGTTTGATGATGGACAAGCAATAAAAGAACAAAATAGGCAAAATGCCTCGGTCTCAACTCCTTTGCTTGTTCAAACTGCAGCTGCTATATCTTTTCACGAACAAAAGATCAATAGGATCATGCCATCAACGATCTATAAACGATTTATTCATAAGATTGACAGCGTCATCCATGAACTGCATGCAGATAAACAACCACGTTAATCATGACAGTCCACATTTATTCAGAATTGCAAGGTTCGTCTGGAAATATCACTTTTAACATCTACAGATAAACATAGGAAAATTGTAAAACCAAGTGATGTCATAAAGGACTAGACTAAGGTAAAATATATTTTCTATTTTGTTCTCCAATAAAACATGACATGTCAAGAAATCTTTTTGAAAATGCCGAGCTGCAAATAAATTCACTGGTCAAGTTTTAATAGAGAACTTGATAACAAAATCATAAACATAAAGACTGTAATTAAGTTTTCTCCTATCCAAAACCATGCAACAAGATAATAAAACCCAAACAAAAGCTTCAACAAATCATGAATGTATTATTGGTTCCTCTTAGTTCACGTAAAGCATTAAAGCTGCAGTCAAAGTGATTTTGTGCATTTAAAAGGAAAAACCTTATATACAGCATTTGTAACAAAAAAGCAGGGGTCTATACACAAAGCATCTGGCTACATAGCAGAGCATTGAATTTGAAAGTTTAAATTACTACCATAGCTTAGGTATTTTGGATCAGAAAAGCAACATTTCGATATGATTATGTAGTTGTTACCACATGATGCAATACAAAATATTTATTCGTCGCATGTATATAAGAGCACATATACCAATGCTTCTTGATTCTATGCAAGTTCACAAAAAAAAAAGTTTAACTTGAAATTAGGATCAATAAGCTTCTTGAAGAGTCCATATTCATTTATTCATTGCACGCATAAGATATATTCAACAAAAAAAAAAAAAGGACTTCACCTTCCCAAGCAACTTTAGTTCACGTCCAACTGGTTCCATGAATTTCAGGTCCACGCTGATAGGCCAGACCTGACCAAACATTGGAAAGAAAGGAAAAATGTCAGGCAGGAGATATTTGCACAAACATAATCTTCCTAAGAATAAATCCATTAAAAAAAATTATCTTCCTAAGAATACAATGTTTTTCAGATCCACAAGATGGAACTAGAGCTGTAAGCTTTCTGTTGTTGATGTTGTTGATATTGTGGCTGTAGCTCATGAGATCCGTGCCATTTTAAATATATTTTTTTCCCAAAAAAAAAAGAAAAATAAAAAGAAAAAGAAAAAGAAAAAGAAAAAACTCCCTCTAAAGTCTAAACATAAAACAGGAGCAACAGAAGAAGAAAATGTAACAGATACCCAAAGGTGGTTCTCAGAAGACCAATAAAACCAGGAGTAAATTCCCCAAGGTTTTTGAAACTTGTGCAAACACCAACTCTAGTATCAAAAAATTACACTAACTGGATTTTCATTTGACAAAACCCCATATTTACATATTTTTTGAATCATAAGAAACCCTGCCTTCCATATTATAACTCCAGAAACTACAAGGGAGGTTTTTGTACAATTTAAATCTAGAGGAGCAGATGTTTGCAAAGGTTTTGGAAATCTCAGAGGAAGCTAAAATAATATATCAGTAATGATAATAATCAGTCACAGACTCAGCTACAATTCCTTAATCCGAATGTGGTGCCATCGGTTATTTTGTATTGTGAGATTTAGGAACTCCATACTAACATGAATCATCCAACATAGGAGTTTGCTATCAAATAAATCACCAAGTTTCCTACTGCATTGAAACGAAAACGATGATACATAAATTCATAAATTTGCATCAAGTAACCATGATAAACAAGTTATTCTATGTCTCGATCCTTACATCTACTACTACTGGTAGGATGACAACTAGTTTTGGCAGTTGAGCGCAGCTTTAATTCAATTATAAATGCGAAATCCAAGAAACTAACAGGACTCACGAGTTCAGTTTTCTCCCCATAACTATTCTAGCAAAGAAGATTAAGAAGAAACGGCCTACATAAAATTTATTCAAATTTCCAAGCAGAAAAGGGAAGAGCACCTTGACGCCAAGTAGTTTGAGCGGCGTTGCCTGCCCAGGTATGATGCAGTCGGGACCCGCTGCTTCCACTATGGCTTCCTCAGCCAACCCACTCCCAATAGGATTGGGGTGCTGCGTAATCCCCAAAAAAACAAAAAAAATCAGTAAATGAAATGCCACAAGAAGCAAAGAAACGAAAAGAATTGATCAATAAAATCGAGATAGTTAGAAGGAGGGACCTTCATAACGAAGAGGCCATAATCGGAATGAGGGGTTTGCGAAATGCGCAGAATCGGAGAGTGATGAATTCTGGGCACGGGTTTCTCCGATGATGCTCTCCATGGCGCATCCTTTTGAAGCAAAGCAGCTCCTCCTTTTTTCGACATTGTCCTTTATCCCTTGTATATGCGGCCTCTATCCTCTGCTATTTCGAAGGGATGAACATAACTCTAAAATCTTCATTGTTCGGAGACCAGGATAGACAATCTCTACACCTAGAAACACAAAAAATTTATATTTTATTTTATTATTTTCATTTCGTCGATGAGAAATATATCGTATGAGTCACATGCATCTCACGTGCACATGGGTAAATTTTGCATCTTGTGCTCTCTCTCTCTCTCTCTCTTTCCTTTTTTTCTTTTTGGTCTTACCAAAGCTATGGAGTTTCTATTTTTCTTTTCATTTTCTTTTGGGCAATTAATCCATGGGAGTTTGACAAATGCACAAAACTGTCTTGACATACGAAAAATTATAAAGAGAATAAAACCAAGTCTCATGTTAAAATTTTTTTGAACAAACATCAGACACCAAGTATCAGCTCGTTTCACACCAAAAAACACAGACAAATAAATGGATGCATCCTGCAAGAAAGCGTAAACAATGAAGAAGGACATGTCCATGCTTAATGAATCAAAATGCCAATTTGACAGGTTATATTCGCCTTAATTTTAAAAGTGTGCCCTTAAAAAATGACGCAATACAGTAACATTCTGTGTCCGGTCTACAAACGATAAGATTCGGATTTTGTTCTCAGAAGGAAATGCCCAAAAAAAAATGCGTATTTCTCTCTGTAAGAACCAAAAAATACAACAAAATATTTCACAAAACATTCTTAATCTGAAGATATAGCTAACAACTTCCAATACATTAAGTTACAATTATCACTGCTTTTTCCCGCCTCTTGATTATCCGACTGCGATAAAATGATGATAGAAGAGGGAAAAAAATGAAGTGGGAAAGAAAGAAACCAATAAAAAATGGAACCAAATTGGAGAGAAGCACATCCATGATCATCCTTCATCTAAGCAATCAGGCTAATCTGTGATCATATCCTCACCCCCTCTGTCTGCGGCAGCATCTGCGATTCGCTTCCAGTTCAATTCTCGCTGCTCTTCCACCTCCTTAGCTTTAGCCTCTTTCTCTAAATACTTCCTCTGGCACTCTTCTACTAATTCAGCATCCATTTCCAAAAACATTTTCCTAACATTAACGGTCAGCCCATGAACTGCCTGATTCCAATGACTCTGGATATTTTTCTCCAGTGCTTCAAATATTATCGGTAATATCACAGCCCGACTTTGGGCGATTAAGTTCACTATGTGCTCGTTATTCCACAAAAAGAGGGCTCGTTCTGCAACCTGCAACGCAAATGCACCTAAGCAATCACTCCCAAGGGAATATTTAAAAATAACTATATCAATAGTTGATAATATCAGATAACAAAAGGGAGGTCATTTCCAACTAATCAGGATTCTCGTCCCTTAAATGACTTAAAAAATAAAATTTTGCATTCACAGAATCAGTTTAGCAGTATAAATCCTCATATACAGAAGAACCTCAGTCCTACACTGACTAGGACCATAACGGGTGGCCTTGGGAAGACTTTCAAAAAAAAAAAAAGGTGGGGACCATGAGAAGAATTTAAATGAAAATCATTTGAACAGCCCGTAAGCAAAGAAATCCATATTACTCATATTCCATGCTATTTTCATTCTCACATGGACTGTTGATTACCGATCAAGAACTTGTTGAAAGACCTTGAGGAAAAATTTGGAAAAGCCATTTCCTCCCTCCCGCTCTTTATTTCAGAATGCATCAACTAGTTTCGTGTTCAAGAAGGAAATAACAGCACTCAAGGACCCAATATGCGTAAGTTTTAATAGTAACCAGTAGCCACTAAAGTTCATCACTGTCATCTAGTAGCAGTGTCAACAGTCTAAAAACCCAACTGCAGTGCTAGACAAGCATCCATTGTAAACATGCATACCCTTAGAAATGGCCCTTAAATTCTTTATGGAGTTTCGTATATCATACCAACATTTTGCAATTTAAAATTGACTACCAAATTTTGATGTGAACTAACAAAATACTACTTGTTTCAAGGAAAAAGAAAATTCCAGTTGAACCATGCAGATAAATATTCAAGGTCCAGGTAAACTTCAAAAACTTTGCACTAGCTAGCCTTGTCACTGACATAAACAAAAACTTAATACTGGAGCAAACTTCGGAAATTTTTTCCAACAAACAAAAAAGGGTGTGTTTGAGTAAAGAGCTTAATTAATAGCTTATATATAAGTTATTTTTACAATTGAAAAACTTATGAGGACAAACTTCATATAAATTCTGTATAAGCAGTTTTTATAAATTATCCTAGAGAGCTTATAAAAATTAGTTGAAAATAGCTTATGGGCATATACCATATGCTATTTCTATGAACTCTCCCAAACACGTGCATAAATGTTTATGTCATAAGATAAGCCAGATAAACTCAAAATAAACTCTTCCAAACACACTCAAAATCAAGTACCAACAACTTTCAAGCTCCAACATAGAAACCAGTACAGTAATAGAAACTTATCTGCATTCAAAACACTGATAGCAGCTTAAGAAGCAATGACCAATGAAGAAGGGAACGGGAAAACATTTTAAGCTACAGATTAGATCAGCGCATAAGGTTAAGATTCTGAACAGAAACCTACAGAAACTTTAAGCTAAAAAATTATAGAAAACAGCTAACCAATAAACAATAGTTTCAATGTTTTTTAGAATGTGCAAAGGCAGTATTTGTTCAGAACAATGATAATGTGAAAATTGCATTATTAAAAACAGTAAACAGTAAATCTGAAATCTCAAAATATCAGCCAACTAAGGGTCTGTTTAGTTTGTGAAAATATTTCCTATTTTTATTTTTAATCTTCATTTCTTGAAACACAAAAAACATCTTTTTGGTGTTTTTAGATTTGAGTCTATTTTAAAAAATATTTTCAAGAAAATATTTTTATTAAACTCAACCAAACACATTTTCAAACTCATTTTCTATTTTCAACGAAAATGAAAACATGAAATATCCAAACCAAACGGACCCTAATTTATTTATATTTTCAGACTTCATTTCTTGAAATGCATTTCATGAAACACTAAAAATATTTTTTTTTGTGTTTTCAGAATTGGGCCTATTTTTTTTAAAAAACATTAAAATTAAATTCAATCAAACACATTTTCAAGCTTATTTTTTATTTTCAGTGAAAATGAAAATAGAAAATGTCCAAACCAAACAGGTCTTAACTGTTTCAATAGGAAACCTTTTGTGATCTGAAAGATATCATTAAAGGCCAAATGTAACATAGAAAAGGAGAAACATCTGAGAAGAGTGCCGGAGGCGTCAATATATCAATCAATTACAATTTCATACCAGTGATTCGTATTTGATAGCAAACATCTGACATGTTGAAAGATAATGCAAGGATGAGAAACAAGAGCAGAAAATACAGTCAATAATGTTGGCGTTGGTATTTTTATCATCACATGCACCTCACAGAGAAAGAGAGGTGACAATGCAACACAAACAAAACTATAACAAATGGGTTAAGTAGTACACAAGTCAAACCACAGACTTTCTATTGAGTGATTAAACAAAAAGTAACGCTACAATCCCAAAGGACTTGAATCCAAGCCACAATTTTTTTGAAAAGAAAAAGATACCTTCGGCTTATACCCAGGACCATCCACTATTTAAATGATAGAAAAGGCACTTACAAATTTCGTTAGAGAAGTCAAAAAAATAACAGCCTTATGTTGAATTTCATTTTTAATTAACTTTTGTAAGCTCAATATTTAGCTTTTATGCAGAAGATGAACCAAAAGGAATTCAAAACCCACATACTTGCAATAAGCACGTAGACTTACCTGTCTATATGTTCATTTCTGTGTGTAAAAGGCCAGAAGGTAATTAATTCATAAAGTATAGAACATAGTTTAGTTGCCTATTCAAAGTTCAAACATACAACATAATAAAATCTTCTGAATTTGGCTATCGAGTGAAATGAAAACCAACCAAAAGCCTACGACAGGACAAACAGAATTACAGCACTGAAAAAAATGGCTTGAAGCAGATTAGAGTTTTACACTAAAAGAAGAAAAAGAAAAAGGATATAGCAATCAAAGTTATTAAACAGGCAGCTAAAACTTATGTTGCCCAAATTAACACAACCTTATGTGAAAAAAAAAAAAACACATTCAATTAGAAGGACAAAAATAGATAAAAGTTGGGTTACATTATCTAAATAGCAAAATTACATAGAAAGCAGTTCAACAAGCAGCGTCATTAATACTTCAGAAAACCTTGTCAAATGTCAACAGCCATTAACCTCAGTCAAACCTTTATTAAAAAATAAAAAAGGATAATTTTCCACGAACCTGAAAATGAGAACTATTGAGGCATCGGGCAATCTGTCTAAACAGGGGAACCATGCAGCGTTGGAATTCTGCAGCTTGTGTTGCCTCCAGAACTTCCTCCAGTTCTCCGAGGAAGAGAACTTCCTTCTGGCAATTGGTCACAGGCCAGTACTTTAACAAACCCCTAATGACCGTATCTGCTAGTTTGTGATCCTTTTCAACAAACTGGGTGATGCAGTAAGATAACTGCTGATGATACATGGCAACTGGCTTAGGTTTATGTAAAGGTATTAACGCCCGGACCAGAAACAACTTGTGCTCCTCTTTCATCGGCAGAGCAAACCCATTGATTATACTCCCAAGAATCTCCAGAAGCTCGCCAATACCACTATGCCTCTCGGTTTCATATATAAACCGATAGAAAATGTTATTAATTGCCTTCCTAATAAATGGCCTGTGAACCATGAATTTACCGTATATGCGATGCAGAATGGTTTTCAAATATTCTCGCTCCCGGGGGTCCTCGGAGTCAAATAAATCAAGTAACTTCAACACAAAGGAATGATCAATGTACCGCTTGGCAACTTTGGTATCCGTATCGGATGATACCACGTATCTCAGAAGTAACTCATACACAAGCTGCAAATGAGGCCAGGATGGTTCCAAGTAAGGTTCCTCCTCTTCTGGATCGGTAGCTTCTTGTCCTGTATTTTCATGGGATGCTGGAGGCAAGCATCGGAATATATTTACTGATACCATTCTTATCATTTCCTCTTGACAAGCCTCTGTAATTTTTCCTGACCCGGATTGTATAAATTCAACCAAATCCATAAGTGACTGCCGCTTGACTTCCTTTTCTCGAGCAGACTTCAAGGTGTCCGTAAAATCAAAAACATAACAACAAACCTTCAACTTCCGAAGAAACAAGTTCTGTCTTTCCGAAACGGGCACATCCCGGAACATGGGGAGGGCTTCGATAGTACCTGAAGGCGGAGAAACTGCCATAAAATTAGAGCCCGGGGCGGCTTGACCAGTCCGAGAAGCATGGTTGACGACCGCATTGGCGGAGGCCGAGGCCGAATCGCGGTTGGCGAGGGGACCGGTGGCATAGAGCGATGCATCGTTAGGGTCAGATTTGGAGGGCTTCTTCTGCCCACCCTTCATGATTTTCTTAAACATTTCTGAAACTCAATAAACCCTAACCCTAAGTTGTGGAGCTGAGAAATGAGTTCAGAAGTAGATGGTGATTGGATCTGAATGAGCAGAGAGATAACATAAACGCATAGAAAGTCAGTCCTGCGATGTCCCTAATCCATCAAAGCTCCTCCTCCTGAATTTTCGCTTCAGAAATCAACGGCTACCGGATCTGAAAGCAGCAGCACGGAAAAGTTTCGGCTTCGCAAAGTGCTCCGAAAATTCAGAAACAATGGATCCAACTAGGTAAAGTCATCGGAGTCAATTCACCGGAATGCCGGGCAGGAGAGCGGTCAATGCGTCCCGGCGATCAACCCCGTCCTTATAGAAATAATAGCAGAAAGAAAAAGAGAAAAAGAGATTGAGATCGCAAGTGGCGAAAGCTCTGGGTAGAACTAAGAAAGATAGAGAGGTAAATATGAAAAGGGGTGATCATGGGCAAAGGGGAAGCAGGATTATGATATTTTTTTCTGGTTAATTTTTTTAAAATTTATTTTTGATTAAAAAATTAAAATGTTATCCTAAACATCTAAAAAATCGCTATAATAAACAACCACTTCCTGTTTCTGGGCAGCATTTTATCACAAACAGTACTCAACACACATAATTGCTTTTGTTTTCGCGTCCTATTTCATTTTAACCAACAAAAAAAAAGATCTATTTCTATTTTGCTCTATCTCTCTCACTCTTTAAAATAATAAAAAAAATAATTGTCTTTCTCCTACTTGTTATGGCCCCTGAATTTCCTGTTCTTGCGTCCACGGGCCTTACCAGGACCTCTTAATACTAATCGGTCTCACCAAAAATCCAAGTTCCTCCATATGGGTGCATAGCCTCCCAAGAAAATAACCAAAATAGGTAGAACTCAGATTAGAGTACCATACGGTCTTAAATGGTCTTAGTAGTTTTTACTTATTAGGAACAATCACGTCAAACATGGAAGATATTGATTAGCATTCCTATGATCCAGACACCATTATCCAAATCCAAAACGATGGACTCCGATGTCATCGTGGGCAAAGTTCTCGTCTTCAATTAGCTTGTCTAAAGCACAAATTGCTACATCTCTCAAATACAAAGAGGCTTTTCATTATCTGCTTCGCGATAGCTTCCAATTGCATCAATTAAAAATCTAATTTGGCTAATTAAAAAAGAAAACCTGATATTATCTCTCAGTCTATGACTTGAGGGGTTTTGTTGCCATGATCACACTCGACAACTTTTGAAACATATTTAATAGAACGACTAGTCAAATGGCGTATAAACCATTGCTTCCAAAACCAACTTCTTGCATGAGTATATGACACGTTCATTATTATACGGAACATTAAGTTTATCATATCCACTTTTCCACATTAATTTATGGTGATGCATCATGAGGAAGATTTGGAAATGTTGGGGATTCTGGGCCAAGGCAGACGAAGGATTTTGGAGATTTTGTGGGAACGAAAAGTACTTGGGGTTTAAATGCATAGCTTCTTTGAATTCTATCTAGGGTTGTCTCTGTGCGCGTGCGTTTTTGACTTTTTGTTGATGTATGTGGTAGTTTATGTTTCTAAAAAAATTATGTATTTTGAACATTAGCGTTTCCAGTTAGTGAATCTAGTATTGTTATTTTGAAATATCATTCATCGCAAATTTTAATTAATTAATTGATCAACGTCAACAGAAATAAATAAATAAATAACAAGAATCCAGAATAAAATCTATTGTAAAAGTAAGTAACTAAAATTTAGCCTTAGAATCTATCTATTTTCGTTTAAGAGGCAAATTGGATAAAATAAATCTACAGAAACTCAAAAAGAGGTTGTGTACTTTCACCCAAAAAAAAAAAGGGTTGTGTGCTAGACGGTGCTAGTACACGTATATTTTTATATATAATATTTGCGAATATTTTGATTATTGCTCTCAAAACTGTATGTTAGAAAATAAAAAAATAAAAAAATGAAAATAAAACTCATTTTGCATGTGATAGAATGAAAAGCTAAATGAATCTTCACCTTTTTTATTTGAAAAACATACAAAAAAAATTAAATTGGTATTTTATTCTAATAAGCAACGAGTCGAAAGTTTTTTCAAAAAATGAATTATGTATTTTTTGGATTTGGGAACAAAATAACTGTAACATGTATTTAAAAAATTTAATCGTGTATTTTTAAATTTTATGAACTGTATAAGTGAAGGATGCATATTTTAAATACCAATATATATATATATATATGGAGAAAACTATTACACTCACGTCATAAAGTGTTGTGGTAGAAAAGATTTTGATTAAGTCAATTTTATTTGTACATGAATTGATAAAGTCAAAATAAAATAGAAACGAACAATAATAATAATAATAATAATAATAAGTCCACAATTTTTTTTTAAAAAAACTCCGTTCTTACATTAAAAAAAAATAGTAGTTATTCAATTTCGGCTTTCCACGTTAGTTTAGGTCCAATTGAAAACACAACCAGAAAAAAAAAATAAATCAATAAAGGATGAAAGAGTAACCTAATTGTAGTCATAACTTAGATTTGGATTTTTTATTTGACTTAATTTGATTTGTTAAATTTTACATTCAACAGTTTAACTTTTATGATATCATTAAAAAAATTAAAATTAAAATTATTAGTTATTAAATCTAACAATCAAATATTTTATTTAACTTTGAGGTCAAATAAAATATAATATTTCCAATAATCCTCCCATAATGACAAAGGAAGAGGTGTGTGGTAGAGTTGTTGGAAATAATCAAATTATGAGTGATGTGTGAATTTTTAATGGGTGCACAATTAAATTTGAGTCAAAACATGTTTTTTCTGGGTCAACTCTCGAATCTTGACGTGGCATGAGTTGCTAAGTCAATTGTGGTATTTATTTATGGTGGTTTGAAGAATCCCACATTTGGGAAAACTACTTGATTTCATATATATCTACTTAGGATAAGATTAGCCTTATTCCACATCATTCGACTGAACTTTCCATTCCCATATTAATGCCAGTGTGGACCCAACTAAACCAGCAAAATGATTGGATGCCAATTTTTTTAAGATTCGGAATATCCACTACTAATTTATTGATCATATATATGAATTACGTATGTAGAGATAACGTTAAATAATTGTTTCAAGTCATGTTTCACCTTAATTTGATATTTTAATCTTACTTATTCAAGCAAAATGCATTTGTCAAAAATTGTTTGCCGTACTATCCCTTACAACAACAACAAAAGAATTATTAGTTGATATATTCAGATCACAATTTAATTTTTACATAATGAAATATTTTGGAGAATGGAGTACGTGTAGGGTGTTGGGTGGAGGAAAGAGTCGGTTTGACTTTTTGACTTTTTTTGGACATTAAGTTGTTGAGGATGAAAGTTGCAAATTAGGGATGTGGATTGGACAGACGGGAGATTAATGGCCCAATAGCCTTCCAAAGTCCAACACAAGCCTTACACTTCACAGTTCACACACGTCGCAATCGCAATCACGATTTGATTTTGAATGATATTGAATTGTTGTCAAGGAAACTTTCCTTAAATTTGGAGTCATGTAAATGACTGTCACAAAACTTACAAGATCAGGTTATTATGAAGTAAGAATTAAGATTCCAACATCTTTGTCATCCAAGAAAATCAAATTATAAAATGACACCGTTTCAAGTTTATTACATCAAATATTTATATTTGTATCATCTAATAATCAATATTTTGATAAGTATCTTTGTTAATAATTTGAATAATATTAGACAGTTCATTGGTAGTTATTTAATCATGACTGGAATGACCCTATAATCGAATGGTCAAATAATCAGTATAAAATCAAGGATATGTTTCGTATAAGGAAAATGAGATGAAATAGAAAATGAAAATGGGATGTTTGAATAAATTATCCTATTTTTTTTAATAAAGAATTAGTTTTTTTGAATAAAGTAATTTAGATAAATTTTCACAATCTTTTCTATTACTTCACGCATTATATCATTACATAATAAAATACCAAACATGCTACAAAACAATTAGTGTAAATTGGTTCTGTCCATATTTTTATTTTTTGGTTAATAATCATACTTGTTAAAATCTCTCATCGCAGAGAAGAATATATTAAAGATTTTTTATATAAATTCGGACTTTTTTTTTCTTGAACTAACTTTTAAGATTAGGGCTAAGTACAATTTTTAAATAGGTATTAGAGCTAGTTAATCTCTCGATGCTAGACTCCTCATGTTAGACTCCAAGTCTACATACTAAATTAATGACGACATATATTATTATTATTTTTGCATACTACCAAAAGTTTAAAATAGATGAAAATTCTCTCAATTTATGGCCTACTATACGACTTGTTATATAAATAGGTAAATGTTCTTTTTCGTTATAAACATCAATCATATGACCAATTATTGTGAATATAATGGTAGATGTTCAGGACCAAGTTACTATTATTTTCTTTTTAGCTTTTGTGTTAAGTTTTTTTTTTAATAAATGATTTGCTACAAAAGTTTTTTCTTTAGTGAATATGTCACAGTTTATTACTCTTTTTTTTTTACTTACTCCCCCTAACGAAGAAACAAATTATAATTTCTCTAGTTTACTATTTATTATGACAACAAAGAATAAAATTATACTATATTTTTTTCCTTTTTCTACTTTTTTTTCCAAGTGCAGGATAATCACAAGGGATTGTGGATTTTTTTTCTATCAATTGGGGCCCACTTTCACCACCCCATGGGGATGGTCTATAGGGTTCATAACTACTACTTTTATTGCTAGATGCTTATCTAGTCAACATTTAGATTTAGCTCTATCCAAACTTTTATGGTTTACGAAGCTGTCAAATGGGCCTGGCTCACCGGATGGGCTCGTTTAACCCACTTTTAGAGTCTGTCGGGTTTTGTAAATAAGACTCATTTTTCACCAGATTTTTTAGGCCCCGCCTGTGTAACCCGCAGTTACCCGCTAACCCACTAATTTTTTTTTGTTTGTAATTTTTATTTTTGATAGTACCCTCAGTCCTTCACCCTTACTAGTCACCTCACAACACCCTTAGTCCCTCACCTCATAGTAGCGGCCACACCCTCCCTCAGTCCTCACTCTTATGGTTGTCGTCTGTCACCTAGCGACAGCTTTAGCCTCTTGCCTCCCGTCGCAACACGATGACACCCACAAGCCATAGAAACAAACAGCAACAGCCGTCCCTCGATCTTATGCCCTCGTCGTCGTCCATTCATCCTCATCGTCAATTTCTGATCTACAGACTGCAGTCACCATTCGGCAACTACACTTGCACATCACTCATATTGCACCTACAGGAAAAGCTCCACTTTGGTCTAGAACTCAAAAGCCGCACTTGCATTGCACAGCAGCACTGCAGTTCGCAAGCCTCCAACGATTGCAGATGAAGAAGAAAAAGAAGTATTATATTAGGAAGAAGAAGGATTTGAATATAAAGGAAGAAGAAGAAGATCTGAAGATGACGATTAGAAGATTTAATATTTGAATTTTTTTTTATGTAAAAAAATGGGGAAAAAAAGTGGACTTGCCCATTTGGCTCGTAGTCTGCTAAGATGAAGGCCAGGTTCATAATGTTGGCCCGTTTAAAAAGTAAGTTGAGCCAAGCCACTTTTTTCCTTGGCCCGATAACTTTGACAGTTTGAGTTGACCCACCTCAATTTTGCAAATGAAATATGATAGACTAATAATTTAATATAGGTGGTTTAGGGTGGGTCGGCTCTTGTAAGTTTTTTATTTTTATTTATTTATTATATTTTAAGCTTTAGTATATTTTTTTAAAAGTTTAGTTATATTTTTGAAATTTCATAATTTCAATACTTAATTTTTGTCATTCAAAATAATTGAAATTACATTTTAAAAAAGAAAAATCATTTATTTTAAGGTTTAATATATTTTTTTAGAAGTTGATTTTAAATTTTTTAAATTTTGATTTTTCTAATATTTAGTTTTATTATTAAAAAAACTAAAGTTAGATTTTTTAAACAAATACAAGTAAGCCTATGGCCCAATATAAGTTGCGATGGACCAGAATTTCTTTAGCCATGAATTATATAAGGCTCAGCCCGATTTGGCCCAACCCATACTTACCATTAGCCTTGAAGGGCTTGAACTGGAGTGGGTAGGCCTGACCCATTTAACAGCCCTAGGTTTACCCCAACATTCCCTACTTGTCCAAATGTTGCATAGTAGTTTTTGGATATGAAACTTTATAGAGAACTTTTAACATTATTTTCGCTGATGTAGTACTTTAACAATATTTTGAGCAATTTCCGGACTACAATTACTACCACAAGCAAAAATGGAAAATACTGTAACTGAAAGAAGAAAGTCAAGAGTAAAGATGGATGGTTTAGAGACCAGCAAGAATGTAAAGTATCTAGCAGTATGGTTACTGGTTGAAGAAGATAAGATGAGAGGGTTTGGATCCTTGCTTGCTTCTTTATGGTCATGACCTCTTTCTTTCCATCTCTCTCTGTGGAAGACGTATCTTTATTATTGACTTTTTTTATTAAAAATTAATATGTATAATTATTTTTGAATTAATTAATAATATTATGTTAAATTGTGAAAATAATATAATTATTTCAAAGATCGTGTATTCATTACATTCCTAAAATACTTGATAACAAAAATATAAAAATTGTATCTCCAAACTTTTTTTATCAGGAAATAGAAAGGGAACTTCAACACTAAAAGTGAAAAGCAAGTGGACACAAATTGGGGACTTTCAAAAAATAGGCGTGCAGATCTCCTCTTGCACGCAAGAGAGTCTTGTGCATAGGATGGACTTAGGGTATTGTCACACTTGAAATGTGATCGGCCATCGTTTTTTTAAAAAAGAAAAAAATATAAAATCAGCTTTCGAAATTGAAAACCAATTTTATTTGGAGCCGCCACCAAAATTTTATTTATGAGGAAAAAAACTTTAGAAAAACTTTAAAATTTGAAGGTCTGCGTTTAAAAAGAAACCGAGTTCGGCAGTTGAACTGTATCGGGAAGGTGTTAGGTACCCTATACGTTTGATTTAGAAAGCATACAATTATTTAACAATCACCTCAAAATTACCCTTATAAATCACCAAAGAAAAAGATTAAAAAAAAAGAACAAATAAAATATATACAAAGATGGACTTGGCTAGGCAGTGCCTAGAGCCTACGTACCCAACCGTTGGAATCAAAGTCCACGTAGTTTGTAAGTTGGAAGGCATTTTTTTTTGTAAAGAAATATTTTTAAATTTTTGGGATTTGTTTTAAAAGAGAGTTTTTTTTAGAGACTTTTCCTCATAAGCATTGTTATACAATCGCTTAGTGAGTATTTCATCTAATTTTCAAAGGATTTGAATTCAACGAATTTATTTTTAAGAGAAAAATTTCCTCACTTACATCGTTATACGATCGTATAGTGAGTACTTAATTTAGAAAAATAAGGGAAGATCCACTCTAACGAAGTCAACTTCTTATCCCAACAAAAATTGTTTGATTTTCTTATTATCTTTCAACATAGACTAACAATCGTGATAGGATAATAAAATTATTTCTGGATTTTTGAATCGAAAGGGGAATATATTTTTGATTTTTTTTGAGATTTTTTTGAATATATCTTGAAAATAAAAACAAGAAAATATAAATTTTGGATTTCTTGAAATTATTTCAAAAAAAAAATTTATTTAAAAAAAATGTATACTGACACATCATATATATATATATATATATATATATATATATATTATGTACATATACACACAATATATACAAAATCATACACACACACACACACACACACACACACACATATATATATATATATTATACACACACATACATTTATGTAAAACAACGTCAAAAGGAAGAAAGAAAGATAACAAAAAAAAAAGGATGCATACTTACCTTTCTATTGTTTCATTAAGGTCCTTGAGTGATTATTTTCCTTTTATTCTTTTTATGATCTAAGACCATATTTAGATTCCGCTATATTCATAGGTCGTAAATATATTTTTTAAAAATTAAAATAGTCTTTGCAAACTTTTCATTTATTTTCAGTTTAGTCCCTCCCATGCAAGTTACGTTTTTTTTTTTACTCTTTTGATTCCCATACCTACCCAGAACTTATTCTTGGGTGTTTTTAGGACATAATTATCCATTATAACCTATAACAAAGGAAAAAAGAATTAAAACCAAATTTTGAAAAAATATTTCAAGTTTCATGGTTCTTCACATCTTTTGCCTCTGTCCATGATTTTTTGGTTTTTGGTTCTGTTTTAATCTTCTTTTAAGCTCTTAGCATTGAGTTTTGGTGTATGGAACTCACCCTATCCATAGAAAGATGAAAGAATGAAGAAAGTTTACCCTCACGATTTCAAACTCTGTTTTTGGATTTTTACTGCCTTCCTCGGTTTTGGCTTGAATTGTGGCAGGAACTTCATTCTTTGGTCACGAAATTTACTCCTTAAATGCGTAAGATGTTGGTGAATACTCCTCTGCTGGTTTCCTCCTTCAACTGCACTCCAAAGATGGCAAAAAACTTCTCTGTTTTTATGTAAAAAAAAATAGAGGAAGATTTCTCTCTTTCTCTCTCCATCGTGCTCTCTTTTCTCTTCGCTTGTGAGTGGTGTCCAGAAAAAAAAGTCCCCCCTGTTTTTCACTTTTTCTCTTTGTTGTGCTCTCTTTCTATTTCTCTCTGGAGGCTCTCGCTCTACTCTTTTTCTTTATTTTCTAATGCTATTTTTTTCTTCCTATTCCCTGTGCGCTTCAGTCTTATTTTATAATGTAATGTTGTAACTTGCCGAAAGGTCAAGGATGGCCATCTGCTCCTCAACTCTCAGCACGCCTCTATGTTGCGTCAGTTTCATGGCTGTGTCACCGTGGGGCTCGGAGGTAGTTCCATTTTTCATGCTATATTTCTTCCATACTTATCTTCATTATCTGTTTATCTCTTTTTTTATTATTCATTATTCTTAACAGTTTTTTTATTAAGATATTCTATTTATAAAACAACCTTTATTTTCATTTTTCATTATTATATATATTTTTTATCTTGAGGGAAAATTATGTGTTCACAAGTATCATTTGATTTATTTGATCCAACAGTTTTTATTTATTCAATTTTTTTAAAATTTTTTGTTTTTCTAAATATTAATTGATTTAATGATGATTCTAAACATAATAATAAACAAAAAATGATAATTGTAATTTAAAAAATAAAAAAAAACGTTAGATGATTGAGAACTATTAGATCAAATATCTAACCATTCCTAATCCCTACTACGCGCAAGATCCTCCTACACGCAAGTAGTACTGTAAATACGGCCAGGTGCAGGCTAGCTCATTTTCAAACGGGCCTAGACTTCTAGTCCAAGGCCGCCAGCCCTTGGCCCGCGGGCTCACAAGCTAGGCTTATTTTTTTTAAAAAAAGTAATGTCAAAAAATTGCTAATTCATGTGCTATTGTGCTAATATATTAATGTTTTGTATCCCTTTCCATTTGAGGAAAAGAAAAGTAAAAGCTGATGGTATTTGAATTCTGAATTAATTATAAAGTGGGAATTTTGTCAAAAATAATGATGAAAGTTGAAAGAGAATGAATGAATGATGAAGGTACTGTGATGATGGAAATTAGCACTGTAAAAACTGAAATGGAAATGGAAGTGAAAGGGAGAGATATATATGTTTATGTTAGATGAAATGTAAAAATAATAACGAAAAAGTTAGTGTAAGCCTATAACTAGCTAGATGAAATAATCTAAATTAATCATAATCTTCATCCTCTTCGTCACTGGCTCTGTGGTTCACTGTTGGGTTCATTTTAGATGAAATAATCTAAATTAAAAAAATATTTAATGATATTAAACTGTGTTATAATTTTTGTTTTAAAATAAATTACAACACTCCCTTCACCTACAATCATTAAAAACTATACACTCTTTAGGTTAAATACAATAATAGAATTTAATTATATAAAAATTAATATTTAAAAAAACGAGCTGGCCTATGGGGAGCCTGTTTTTAAATGGGCTTAGTTTTAAGGGTCCAGGCCTGCAGGCCTAAGCCCGTTTTCACAGTGCTACATGCAGGAGGGATTTGCATACAAAAAATGGCACAGTACCATTTAAATATTGAAAGTCTGATGATGGATATTTGAACGCACAAGTTAGTATCATCCTATAAAAAAAAAAAAGAGAGAGAATAGCTCGAATTTTTTTTTGGGATGTAAGGGAGCTTTTTTTTTTCCTTAAAAAGTACAAGAAATTTTGAATCCATAATTTATAACTTATAAATCCAAGTGTTATACTATTTGAATTACAAGTTTAAGATTAGTTGAAACTAATAACCATAATGTTATACTATACATTTTGATATGTATAATTAAAAATCTGTAGAATAAAAATAATATGATCACAGTTTCACTGCGAATCGCTCTCTATAATAGTAGAATGACCGATCTAATGTTTTAAAGCATTAATACTAACTATTAATAGCTACAGTAGATAAATAAATTGTAACCAAAATGATATCAAACTTCATAGAATCAGAAAGGTTAAAAAGTTTGTGATTGTGTGGTTTCGACTCTGGAGTGGGATTTGAAATAAAAGGGAAAATAATGATGATATGTATTAATTAGATGAGCCATGATCTGAATATATAATATTGGGTATTCAAGTCTGGCTGAAGTTGGGCCATGTTTGAAATAGAGGGTTTGAGGGGGATTAAAACAAAAAGGCCACATGGTATTTTAATTAAAATTGCATCAATTTGCGTGATTGGCTTTTTATTTCTTGGACAAATGAAAATAAATTTCATTAAAGGCATAAAGCCTAAGTTTTATGAGATAATACAAGACTTCGAGATAATACTATTATATTTTAAGCCTAGACTCATAGGATAACCAGTATATAAATATAGCCCAACACATCGTATAAAAAGTACCTAAGTTTTTACCAGAGGCAACACACCCCTAGACCAGAGTAGACCTTTTTTTTTTTTAATAAGAGGCTACACACTAGAATTTGGGCAAACAGTCATCAAAGCCCAAAATCAACCAAAAACATAAAAGACTGAAAGAAAAAAGGGGGGGGGGGGGCGAAATGAAATAGAGATTAGGCCCGTGCATCATCAATCTTTCATATGCATCATGCCGAAGACCGCAAGTGAACACGTCTTCTCCGGCTACAGCGTGAGGAGCTGACAAAATGTCCTACCAAGCAAACCTCTGTGAGTCGTATCAAGCTCCATCGTCACCAAGCAAGGATGAGCTTCTAAGACCAAAGCTGTAACTAGATAAAAAAACAAAGAAGATCCTCAGTCATGGTTCAACACCTTCCTCCGTCTGTAGATCTGGAATGCCTCTGGCATCTCATGCGCGACCTTCACACTGCGGATTTGTATCCATTTGGACGGAAATTGGGACTTCGTAGCAAATGACTAAGGAGAGTAAAACCTTGGCAAAGGAGAAGAAATGTGAGAGAACAAGGGAGGAGAGATAAAGATAGTAACAAGAGACAAACCACAGGAAGAGAAGATAGCGAGCAGTCAGAGCCTGGAGGAAAACCAAGGGGAAAATTTCAATAAGATGAAGAGGTGAGCTCCCACAAAAGAGAGAGGGTAAAAACTGAGAAGAGAAGGTGTCCGCTATCGAACGTTAGTTTTGGAAAGGCGAAGCTTGGAGGAGACGAAGTGCGACTGTTGCATGATTAGCATTACTGGCTATTTTTTGTCATTACGTACACAAATGAGCTTTGGCTGGACCCGCTTGCATTTGGTTGGACTTGAGTATTCAAGTGTAGGCCCGTAAAAAAAAGGGCCTAAATGGGCCGGTCAACGGGCTAAAAGGAAGAGTCCACGAACCCGAGCCTTTTTTTTTTATCTAATTACATAATTATAGTATATTATTTAATATATAAACTAACTCACTTTATTATATTTTTATATTTTATAATATTATATTCTATAATTTTTAAAAATTTGGATATAAAAAATTTTGTAATTTTTTAAAATAAATATAAAAATTTTAAATTTTAATTTAATATAGTTAATTTAAAAAGAAAATATAGAAAATTAATATTATTGATTATTTAAAAATATTTAAAAAGTAATATATTACATATATAAATTATATTTAAATAAAAAACTATTGAATTTTTTTACTAAAACAATTATAATATTATATTATTTAAATATAAAAAAAATTAAAAGCTTGGTCCACTGGCCAAGTAAAGACGGACCTAGACACAAAATCCAGGCCAATCCAAAAAGTGGATTAAGCCTGTTTTCGATCAACTCGTTTTGACATTCTTAACGTAGCAAGCAAGCAAAGCACGAATGATGAATGCAACTAAGTTGGTCAAGTGTACTAACAATGTTATACTTTCTTTTGCAGAGTAAATTTGAGGAGCACTTCGAAATTAATTAGAATGTTGCAGCATCAAATTAACCACACCCAAGTGTTAGGAAATAGGAATTCAATAAACTTCACTTTCTTAGTGGGGCTTGGTGGTCCCACCAGTTAAGATTCCACAACTAAAGATTGTATAGATATTTCAATTATAAGGTGATATTCATTTAAAAAAAATATTTGATATTTATTGAATATTGAATAAAGTGTGGATAGTAAAAAAAATAAATACTCATTAGATATTGAATAGATATATAGACGTTAACATCAAGTACTTTGTATCTGTCCAATAATTATCTATATGACATATAAATATATATATTATAAATTATAAAATTTTAATATGTAAATTATAATGTATTATTTACATAATACATATTTATATAATATAAACTTTTATAAAGTTGATATCTTTGTTGGATGGATACAAAGAGTGTGTTTTGTATGGCAAAAAAATGAGTTTATAATTTATTTGACTAACTTATAAGTTTATTAGAAATGTTTAGTAAACGAGCTTATTCAGTAGCTTATGGCTTATTTTGAAACGCTACTTTTTGTAGTTTATAACTTATAGTTTATGTACTTTTCTTTTTGTTTTACCCTTATTATTTCATCTAAATACCTATTATATCATTTTGTTTTATTCATAACCTAAATCCCTAAAATATTTTCATTGTGAATAATTTTTATTTTTATTTAAATTTTTTATCTTTAATTAAATTTATTTTAAACAAATATATATATATATATATATAGTAAAGATAAAAAATGTAATGTATTTAATATGTAAGTATATCTTACACTTTTTCAACGTAAGTATATATACATAAATATAATATATAAAATATAAAATTATATATATATATGATATAATAATATATATTAATTAATTTTATATATAGTAATTTAAGTTAATTTAATTAAAAAATAAAAACTAATATTTTATTTTATATTATTTTGAGATTATAAAATAATACAAACAAACAGTTGCTTTTACTAAATACTTTTAATTCAATAAGTTAGTTTATAAGCTTTTAGCTAGCTTATCAATTATTTTTGCCAAATACACCCAAAATATCAGTTAGCTAGTTACCCAATGATTAATTTATTTAGAGTATTCAAGATCTATGATGTAATATTTTTTGCTCAGACATTTCTAATACTTCATATATCTTGCATCTCAATGTGATCCAATGAAAATATTCTTCTTTTTAATTCAAGGGAAAAATGCACTTTACCCCCATGAAATTTGCTCTATGTGCAAAAAATCTTCATGAAGTTTAAAACTAAGCAAAAGACCTCTGTAAACTTTCATATTTTGTCAAAAACCACTTGTCGGTTAGTAGACTGTTAGTCAACTGATGGTCAATGCTAACATGGACACTGAAGCTTCACGTGAACAGATAATTTATGTGCTACCTCACCCTTTTTCCACTCAATCGCTATATTCAATAGAATTATGACATATGGCATATGCTTAGTTTTGAAGAAAAATTAAAGTACCACATGCATAGTAAGATTTGAACTTGGGCTTGGATAAAAAAAAAAAAGAGTTCTCTACCATCTAGCCAACAATGCACATTTAACATATATTTGCAAATTTTAATATATATAGGAATATCTGTTATTGTATTCAAAATTCAAAACAATATACACCAATTATTATATCTTATAAAACAATAAAAAATCTTATAATAAGAAAATATGCTATTATTTTACATAACTCATTTTAAATTATATAAAAATTAAAAAAATTTAATAACAAATCTTATAATATAAATTTTTGACACACGGTCAACTAATCAAAATGTGGTTTAAAAGTTTATACAGGTCTTTTGCTTAATTTTAAACTTCATGGGAGTTTTCTGCACATAGAGCAAATTTTATAAGGGTAAAGTATATTTTTCCCTTAATTCAATAAAGAACAAGTAAGAGAAAACTTATATAAAGTTTTTTTATATCTTTGTTATTGAAATTTTTAATAAAAATAAGTATGTGTAAAAAAAATTGTTAAAAAACAATCATGTAACGGTGAATTATAAAAAAATATAATTTTTTTTAAAGACTATATATATTTTGTATTAAATAACTAACCACTTACCATATATTGGACATTGCCACTCCTACACACAACGCAATGGAAAGAGTAGCACTTATGGCACCAGCCATCTTTGCCTCTGCTACTTCAACTTCCCATTTGAACTCTCAGTAAATATAGCTCTTGTGAAATTTTGTAGTCCTCAAAATCAAATCAAAGGAACCAAGCAACCTAACAGTGTTGATGCCTTAAGTAGAAATTGAGGCCAGACTCTTTAGATATGACTGCAATTGAACATCAATGTATGGCCAAAGTGATCCATAAAGCCAAACCCAACAATCTCAGAGGCCAAGTAGAGACTACAGATTAGTTTGGGATCCCAAAAGCAATGAGAAGATGGTGGACACAGGATAAAAGCATGAGTGTAGTGAGCATGAAGGGAGAAGCAAATTTGTACTTGGTCAACAACAACAGGTCGTATGTAATGCTTGCTTGGGTTTGGGTATTTGTAATACCCCTAAAATTTTATGTGTAAAAATGTTTTTTTTATGATAAATGAGTATTTGACGAAGTAAAATATGATAAATATTATGTGGGCAATATGAATCTTGGGTGGTTAGAAAAATTTGTGAAAAAAAAAATGACGTTTTATGTGAGAAAATTCTCTTAGGGACTAAAATAAAAAGAATTAAATTGAAGTAAAAGTTAAAATTTTAGGAGAAATGATAGTTTTCTTGTTAGTTCTTAATAGTAAAATAATTCAGCTCTCACCTTGTGCAAAATGTGAATATACAATAAAATGCATAGTGCCAAATAATATATATCGATTTTTTCTATAAATAAGTCCTTCTATTTTATTTCTTCATTCATATTTTCAGCTTCACTTCCTTCTTCTCCTTAAATTTTTCTTACTCTAGCGCTAAGTCTCTGAATTATCTTAAATTCTAGGCTTTTCCTCATCAGCTTAGATTCAAGGTGAGGAAATGTTATACTATGTTCTTTTCTTACAAGTACCTTCGTAATAAATTCTTATTATGCTCTGTGGTTGCGGCTTTGACTGATCTTCCACTTTAGAAAAAAATTATCCTTAATTACTTGAAAATTATTTTAATTACTGGTTGTCGGAACAGAGTATAAAACTGTGAAAAATACATATCTAGGAAAGGTTTTGGCTAAGGAAATACTTAGTATTTAAATGTGTTAATTGTGACAAACCTCTATTTCTTGAAAACTTACCTGGTGTACTCTTTTACAACTTGTGTTTACTATTCCTAATATAAATAGTATCTATATGTACGAATAATATCTATACGTATAAATAGTACTTAGATAATATTATTGAATAATATTTGTACATATAAATAGTACCTTTATAATATTTTTGAATAGTATATGTACATATGAATAGTCATATACATATTTTTGAATAGTATATATACATATGAATAGTACTCATACATATTTTTGAATAGTACACATATGTATAAATAATGTTCGTATGTATTTGTGACAAAGACAACCCTAACATTATCTTGACAAAAACAACCTTAACATTATCTTTCTGACCTTTCATGAAACTCTTCGTAGTGGAACCCAAAATCCACCCACGTGCTCTTCTCCATAACAATTAAAAAAAATGATTCTTATACAAAATTCAAGTGATTGAAACGATCTCGTTTTAACCGAATCTTAGCATTATTAGTAATAAAAGTTATAACGTGAGATATTTCCAAGAATCATAGGGTGGTGATTGAATTCAAGATGTCAAATTCAGGAAGGTAATTCAAATTAATAAATTCGGAAACATTAACATCCGAGATAAGTAAGTCGAAACATGTGTTTCAAAGTGATGTGATGACTAACGCTTGAAACGTTAGGGATAAAATATGAATCTCTTTAAATGACACTTTAATTATTATCTTGATTTATGGTTTGTAAACCTATGGTACAATAATATGTAATATCGGTAATATATATAAATATTATAATGTACTTCTATTTATGATATGATATATTGTGTTGTTGATTGTGATTGGATGGGATAGTTCCCCCTCTCACTGCAAAGCGGGAAGCCCGAGTTAGACTGTGCCTTAGCCAATGAGTATGGAAATAACAATTCCCTTAATAGAAAGTATAGCCCGGGTCAAGGATAGACCCATAAGGTGCCTTAACCAAGAGGATAAGGTTGTGCGTTATGGTGGGAATAAAATTTGGTGAGCCAGCTTATGTCACTCCTAGAGTAAATTGTCATTAACGAGTACTAGTTTCATTGGTTTGATTGGATGACTTGCTGTCCTCTGGTATATATATTTTGACTGTGACTTCTTTGTTGAGTTCAAGCCTTCAAACATACTTGCATGACTAATGATATATTTGGATTTTATTAGGGCGAGGTCAATTCACTCACTCAGTTTTCAAACTCACACTTTCTGTATTTTACTTTTTTCAGATCTAGTTATTGACAAGGAACCTCTACCTGAGGAGTAGAGGGATTTTGCGGAGAACCTTTCCATTACCAGGTAGGTTCGGTTATTCCATTAATTTTGTCTTAGGATACTCTGTAGTTGCTTAGGACACTAAGAGAGATCTTGAGAACTTAGTTATTAAATTGTTATTCCTGAATTTAAAACATTTATGTTGGTTATCTTGTGATAAAGACTCTATCATATTTCGTATGTTATTTGAAAATGACAACAATGAGGATTTGAATGAGATAATATGGTATTTTTTTTCTAAATTAGTGTGTTGTGAAATTTAGATATGACGCATGATGTGATTACTTCAAAGATGTATGAGATGTACTCATGATAAAATTTAAATAAACTAAAAGGATAGTAAGAACAGTAAGACTAACAGTAATGAGAAGACATCGCTACCTTGCTCGTTACGGGTCTGGTAACAGGTCACGATAGCAGGTCATGATGGTATCTCAATGATTTTCTAGTACGTCCTGTCAATGGTCCTTAACGTTCCATTTCACCAATAGCAATGGACAGAGTCAAAGCTTTGATGCTGAAAAGAACTTGTAGCAAGGGTTACAATGATCAAAGCAAAAACAAACCCGGGAAGGCCAAGTCAAATATATAAAAGACGGTATAAAAAACTATCCAACATCATGATCTTATCTCAAACTTTGTTGAGATGTAACAATTAAGCAGTATATATATATATATATATATATAGGCATTTGATTTTTGGGAAGATCATAGATTTTTAGGTACACACTGTTGGGAAAAGGACAGAATAATTGCTTTCTGAAATAATAAAAGTAGAGAGAATAATAACAAAAAAATGGAAAAGGTTCTGGAATTAACTCAATATATTAAATCAACAAGGGGCCTATATATATGCTTACAAAAGAAACTGAATTTAAACCCACTATCTCAACTGCACAGAAATAAAGTAGATACGTAAACACTTTCTATGACCACTAACATAGAACGTGGACCACCATTTTTGAATCATTCTTTAACACTAGCCCTTGATTCAAAATCGCAAACACCAAGACGTGATCTGAAGTAAACAAACTTGTCTCTTGGAAGTGATTTTGTCAGAATATCTACCACCTGTTTATGTTTACTGCAATGTTGTAGCACAATTTCTTTATTGGCAACCAAGTCTCGAATGAAGTGCAGACGAATGTCTATATGCTTTGTCCTTCCACGAAAGGCTGGATTTTTTGCCATTGCAATCGTTGCTTTGTTATCACAAAAGATATATGTTGCATCTTCTTGCTCTTGATGAAGATCTACAAGAACTCTTCTGAGCTAAATTGCTTGACAGGCTGCTGAAGTCGCTGCAATATACTCTGCCTCTGAAGAAGATAATGTTGTTGTAGCTTGCTTCTTTGAACTCCATGAGATTGCTCCTGACCCAAGATTGAAGACATTAGCTGAGATGCTTTTTCGATCATCCAATGAACTTGCCTAGTCATTATCGGTGAACCCGCAAAGGCTCAAATTTGAAACATGACTGTACCAAATACCATAATTTGCACTTCCAGCAACATAGCGTAAAATCCTTTTTGCTGTACCAAGATGATGCTTTGAGGGATTTTGCATGAACCTAGAAATCACACCAACAGAGAAAGTAATATCTGGCCTAGTATGGGTCAGATAAATCAAACCTCCAACCAAGCTTCTGAAACTCTTTGCATTCGCCTTCTCTGTACCATCTTCAAGTTGAAACTTTTCATTCATATTCATGGGTGTAGAAGCTGGTTTGCAATTGAGTAAATTGAACCTTTTAAGAAGATCTATTGCATATTTTCTTTGTGAAATAAAGATCCCATCAACTCCTTGCTTCACGTCTAGCCCAAGAAAATAATGCAATAAACCCATGTCTGACATCTCAAATTTTTTCATCATATTAGACTTAAAATCAGCCACAAGAGAATTAGAAGAGCTCGTATATATAATATCATCAACGTACATACAGACAATGATAAAATCGTCTCTACCTTAGGTCTTGACATAAAGGGTGGGCTCATTTTCACTTCTTGTGAAGCCATTTTGTTGAAAATATCCATCTATCTTGCTATACCATGCCCGTGGAGCTTGCTTTAGCCCATAGAGTGCCTTTTTCAACTTGTACACCTTTGCCTCCTTGCCTTCAATTATGAATCCTTCAGGTTGAGCAACATAAACTTATTCTTGCAAGTCTCCATTTAAAAACGCAGACTTGACATCGAATTGATAGACAGGCCAATGTAGTTGTGCAGCCAAGGCTAAGACAATCCTCACAGTTTCAAATCGAGCAACCGGAGAAAACGTCTCTTTGAAATCAATACCTTGCTGTTGCAAATATCCCTTAGCCACAAGCCGATCTTTGTGCTTTTGAATGGTTCCATCAGCATGATATTTAGTTTTAAATACCCACTTGAGACCAATTGCATTTTTGCCTTCAGGTAGATCCACTATCTGCCATGTGTCATTTTTCTGGATTGCCATTAACTCTTCTTTCATTGCATTACGCCACTCTTCCTTTGCTACTGCTTCTTCAAAAGTTGTAGGTTTTGTGAAAAAAAGAGCAAACTGACAAGATTCATAGATCTCTTTTGTAATATCCCAAGAATTTGCATAAATATTTAAAATCTATTTGAAGTTTATTGAAAAATTTAATTATATAAAAAATGTTCTTTAGAATTAGTGAAGGAAATTTAGAAATAGAAATTTCAAAATTTTAATTTGGAAAATTTTTACAAATTCTCAAGGGCTAAAGTGAAAAGAAAAGAAAATATGGAATACTTTTGAGAAATGACCTAGTAGGAACCCGATAAGAAGAATAGAGCTTATGGGAATGAATTATGAGTTCGGTACCAAAAGGATGATGGATTCGAGGTTAAAGTGGAGTTTGAGACTTTGAGAAGGACTAAAGTGAAATAAGAAAATTTGTGGGGCACTTAGGATTTAGAAACACCCGAGGTGAGATTTTATGAATTTGCTTTTACTAGTCTTGACTGAGGGTCAACTGGAGAGCAAGTGATAATTTCACCCCGGGTGAGTATATTGGTGGCCTCACCTATTTTTCCTCATTTTCTCTTTTCCTCTCTCTCTCTTCACCTTCTCTCCTCTCTTTCTCTCTTTCTTCTCTCTACTTTCTCTCTCTATACTCCAACTTCACAACCGGGCTTTGGAGGGTGGATCTCAGGCTACGGGACGAGCCTCTAGGAGCCAAGCAACGTAGGGAAAGCAAGGAATCGAGGTAGAAATTTCTATTTCTCAAGCTTTTCCCTATTTTCTAGTTTTAAGGAAGTTTAGGGTAAAAATCGAGATTCCGGCTTCGTTTCTTAATTAAAATTGGTACTTTTAGTGTCTAAATGCTCCTTAGACATTAAGGGTGAGATCCCGTGGAAGAAATTATGGAAAACGGTGGAGATTTGGCCAGATCTGAACCAAATCCAAGAGGAATCGCGAAAGGTCGCTATCGTGGCGCCCAGGCGCCAAGGTTTAGAAGGTTTTAGGGAGGAAGAAGGGCTTGGCGCCCAGGCACTAGGCTTGGGTTGGCGCCCAGGCGCCATATGTACCAGAAAACCTTAGCTTATTTTCAATCGGCCATAACTTCTTCATTCGGACTCTGTTTTGGGCAAACTTTATATCGTTGGAAAGCTCTTTGAGTCTATTTTCTAATGGTATAAGTTTCATTTAGATATTCATTACCAGTTAGGAGTTATGACTTGAGATGTGAGTAAAGGTCGGAAGTAGTGGTAGGAAATTTCTCTATTTTGTAACCCTTATGGTTTTTACTTGGTTACAATTACAATAGGGATGGTTGAGGCATAAGGTGGGAGCACCGAGAGCGTGGAATCCAGGTGAGTAGGCAATCTTGCAAAATTAATTTACTAAATTAGTCAAAGCACAATATAAATCCCATTTGCATTATTTGTGAAATTGAGAAGATTACCAGTGTATGTTCAAGTTGAGAAAAATTACAATATTATTGGGAATTATTTTATTACCTTTGTGAATTGATTTCTCTAGTTGACTAAATAACTAGATGTGGTAGTTCCTTGAATAAATTGGAACATTTTGTAAGTGAATAATCTTACTAAACTAATTTGATATTATTAGATAAAGTACAATATAAGTCTCATTTATAATATTATTGAAATGTTAAACAATCAATCTTTCAATTGATAATATATGATGATTGCTATGATTGATGATAGAAATTCAAAGGAATAAAAGTATGTGTAAATTAATTTATTTCATAGTAATTGTATTGTGATAAATTCTTACTATTTTATTGATGAGCAAAAGATCTACGGGATCTAATACACGAGTTTGAAAGGGTTAGAGTCCCATACTACTCAGTGTATAACTATGAAAACCTATGCACGAGTTTGAAAGGGTTAGAGTCCCATACTACTCGGTGTATAATTGTGAAAATCTATGCACAAGTTTGAAAGGGTTAGAGTCCCATACTACTCGGTGTATAACTATGAAAACATATGCACGAGTTTGAAAGGGTTAGAGTCTCATACTACTCAGTGTATAACTATGAAAACCTATGCACAAAGAGTTTGAGGGTTAAATTCCCATGTCACTCGGTGCAAGTATTTATGGCACATAATGCAAATTGATTGAGGGATTGATCACCCAAGAAATCATACGCAAATTCAGACAAATGTAATACTATAATTATTTAAAATAAATGATAGATTGATTGTATTAGTAAATGTGGTATTTGTGCTTGTGATATTTTCATGTACAGTTATTTACTCACTGAGTTTTGATTAACTCACACTCTCTATGATTATCTTTTCAGATACAGTGGTTGAGGAGGAGAATTTATAGCCTTTAAGGATATACTCTACTTTTGTCTGGTAAACAAATAAATATAGATTTGGTAAGGATTAAGAAATGCTCTGTAATCTAGTAGGTCACCTAGGCGTGGAAGGTTGTATAGTACTGTATTATAGTGTATGAATGTTGAACATTTTCTGAATATGTATACAAAATATCTTTCTTGAAACATTTATGATTCACATAGTTATGGATATTAAGAATATTCATAGAGATTAAGGGGTACCACGGAGGTACACCTTAGGTGTTTTATGTTTATCTCACATGTAAATTTTGGGATGTGACAAATTGGTATCAGATGTGGTTTTTAGGTCCCATATAGATTACAGAGTAAAGTGTTCTTTGTGGGCCATTTTCTATTGTCATGAACCGCGGCATGACCATGGGATTAGGTTCCATAAAAGACCTTGTAGAGTTGAGTGTTCTTTTTGTAACTTACCCTTCGATGGAGTTAGTTAGAGATAATTTTGTTACAATAAGAAGTATTTGATTTCATGTGTAGAACTTTGGAACTTGTTGGAGGCATGATCCTTATACCGATGGAAGAGATGACCTCTGTGTTAAATTTTTCTTTTCTTTTTCTTTTTTGAGAAATTGGGAACATAACTCTGTAGTGTACTCTTGAAGCTGAGGATCAGTAGTTGCTAGAATATGGCTTGAGGGCTGAGCTAAGAGTGATGTATTAAATGGGGTAAAGTTGATTATGAGGCATGGGCTAGAGTTCAAGAAAGATTTTTGCAAAGTATATAGCGTAGATTACTGATGTAGGAATGAGAAAGAACCCTTGAGAGGCAGATCAAATATTTGGTTTTGATAGATGCCAGACAGATGTGATTTATGGAAGAGGATGTAAGTGCCTAAATAATATGTTCCTTGATAGAAGCTTGGTTGAGAAAATTGATGTGGGCTATGTAGTTTTTCCTAAGGGAGATACTACGGTAAAATGGAACCTAACATAAGAGATATTGGGGTAAGCTATAAGTCTTCTCTAGGGGCGACTCGCCAAAGTTGCACTTGTTTAGTTAAGGATTGACTTGATGGTACTATGTGATAGAAGTGTTTCAAAAAAAAAAACAATGTAGAAGTTTTGTAACATTGGAACAATTAGAGCATGTTATAGGTAGACTGTTGGCGTATGAACATTCATAATTGTTAAACGTGATGTATGTCACGACCCGTTTTCTGGGCACATGACCTGCACAATGATGAATATCCCATCACTGTAAGCCTTTCGATAAATTCTTACACATGAGTTAAATTATTAGTCATTATCTCTATATTCTCAAAATAACCATTTCTTAATAAATACGAAGAAAATATATCAAATTTTCTTAATTAAAAATAATAGATTCTCAATACAAAATACATTATCATACTGAAATACAAGCCAAATACAATACCCTTGACCTAGATGTCCTAGACGATTACAGAGCAACATAATCTATAATAAAAGAGGGGCCTACCCGACAGCGGGAAGGTCCAAAGTAATCTACTCCTCTAGCGGATGTTCTTCGCTGGCAACCTGATCTGAACAAAAAAATTGTATAGAGAGTGTGAGCTTTTAAACTCAATGAGCGAATCGGCCTCGCGTTAATAAAATTCAAATACATCACCAGTCATGCAAGTATACCAGAAGGCTCATACTCAACCAATAGACATAGTTAGAAATTACATACGAGAAAATAAAAATACATCCAATTCAACAAACGTTACTAGTACTCATCAATGGCAATGTATCCCAGAGAGCGCACACAGGCCGGCTCACTAATTATGTATATTTTCGCCATGACGCACAACCTCATCCTCTTAGCTAGGGCGCCTCACGGATCTGTCACCAATCCGGACTATATCCCTACTGAGGGAATCGTTGTCTCCACACTCATTAGTCAAGACACCCTTTAAACCGGGCTTTCCGCCTTGCTATGAGAGGGGGTACTGTCCCGCTCAATCACAATCAATAGTGCAGCAGTTCATATCAATATCAGAAGTACAATAGAATATTCATCCATATAACAGGTATAGTATATAACTATATTATAGATTTATAAATCACAAATCAAGATAACAATTAAACGATTTTTGAAAAGATTCAAACTTCACATCATCATGAGATACTTGCTTCGTCTTATCCATACTTCTGGATTAATTATCTCATTAGATTCGTCATTCTGAATCCAATTTCCCCCTATGAATCTTGGGAGTGTCCTACGACATATTTTTTATCACCAGTAATGCTAAAACTCTATTAAAACGGAGTCGTTTCACTCACCTGGATTCCGTACGAGTATCGCTTCTCTAAGTCATTACGGATAAGAGTACTCAGGTGAATTTCAGTGTTCTGTTACGGAGATTTTCATGAAAGATTAGAGAAAATACGTGAGGATTATTTTTGTACAGATACTGTTCATACATACGGTTACTATTTATACCAGAAATAGAGAATACAATCTGTAAAAGAGTACACCATGTAAGTTCCCAGGAAAGAGTGGAGGGTCACAATGGACACACTTAAAAACCATGTCTTTCCTTAGCCAGAACTTTTCTAGACATGTATTCTTTACAGTTTACATCCTATTTCGGTAATCAAAATAATATATAGATAGCTAAGGATAGTTTTTCTGATGTGGAAGATCAGCCAAAGCCGCAACCACAGAGCATACTTAAGAAAATAACTTCTAAAATTAGAAAGATATAGAAAGGGCATAGTATCCTTACCTAAGCTGAAAAGGAAAGGCCCAAAATCTCAGAGGTCTAGCGTCGGACCAAGAAATCTTAAGGAGAGAAGAAGATAAGTTGAAGGTGTGATTTTGAAAGTGAAATGGAAGGGTCTATTTATAGGAAGATTTAAGGGTACTATTCTATCTACCCCGTCTCACCTACTAATTTCACTTACTAGTCTCATCTACTAGTTTCACTTATTAGTCTCATCTACCAATTTCACTTACTAGTCTCATCTACTAGTTTCACTTACTAGTCTCATCTACTAGTCTCACTTACTAGTCTCATCTACTAGTATAATCAATTTGCTAATTTAGTTTCCTTTTAATTTAGTCCCTCAGGGAATTCTCTCATATAAAATGTTATTTTCTCCTACAAATTTCTTTCTAATTTTCTCTTATGATCAAACCATATCTAGTACTTGACATTTTGATTGTATAGATGAACAGTACCATATACGTAAGTAGTATTATATGGGTGAATAGTACTGTATACTGAAATAGTAATAGTAGTTCGTAAACACGCATTTATATTTTATTTTTCATGGGTATTACATTATGATTGGAATGGTCTAGAAAGACATTCTTATAGTAGTTCGTGCCTCAGAACGTCAGTTTAAGGAAAGCTTGCGAGTCGAGGCTCTCAAGCAAGAGTTCATGACAATTCGAGGGCATAATATCGAGTTCAATTGATCTACACGAGATGCCTTCATCTACTCCCATATGATAAGAGGAAAGACAACGAGACTTGTATAGAGCTTCTGTTTGTCTCTGTGTCAGCTTATAGGGTCACTAAATTTTTTTTATATGTGATTGGCTTTATAAGCTGAATTCGTTATTGATTTTGTATGGCTGATTTCTTTTTATCTTTCTTTATTTTATTATTATTATTATTATTATTATTATTATTTAGAGTACCATCTAGTAAAAGAAACCATTGATATTAAAAAAAATTGAAGGATTACATTTCAAAAAAAAAAGTTTACTCATTCATGAGTAATCTACAGGCGAGATGGTCTCGGATTAGGAGGATTGTATTATATCATCACCCCCTCGGCCATTTCTTGGAGCAAGAGACAGAGCAATGTCACGGAGGGTAGTGTAAATTTCATTCATACAATCAACACTTCTTTGTTGTTGATTGCAGAAGTATTGGGTAGACCAATAGAAGAACCTGTCTATTCTTGAAGTCATTGCCGCATTATTGCGTTTAGTTAACTTCTCCAGGTCCTCTACCATCTTCTTCAGATTTTTCATCTCCTGCTCTAGACAAGCAATTTTGTCTTCTGACGTGTGGCCAGTGCTAATCTCCTCAGCTTCCTCAATTTTTATCTTCTTCTCCTTTTGATTCTCTTGAGACCCCTCAAAAGGTCTTTTGTCCTTGTCCTTGCCTAAACTCAAGTTTAAGTCAAGCTCTTCCTTCTTGGCCTCTACCGTGAGATCAATGAACTTCCTTGTGGCCATGGTTTAGAAAATTTAGAAGTTTTTGTAGGAGTATGACGAAAGAGGAATGCTGGAAAATTGTAGGCTCAGAGATGATTACTCTTTGTGGTATGGTAACTGAGAACTCTGGGGCAGTTTTTATAGAGGAAATTTAGACTTAGAGCCAAAGAAGATATCTCTTCGTCACACCCTTATACGCTCAACCTATGGATTTCTGCAAGCTGGAAGCCAAAAGTCTAGGGTAGGCATGCATGCCAACAGTGTGTCACATTAATGCCAAAACCACGAAAGTCAATATTCTGTGGATTTGCGGTCGATTTATACTTGGTTTTCCATTTCTCTTGTTGGCATTTTCTGAAATTCAAAGAAGTTGACAATGTAGCCATTAAAGATTTCCTTGGATGCTTTTATGATGAACTAAAATGTATTTCTCTGCTTTATTGTGTTGTTCTTGAAAGCCTTCAGTTGAGTATAATATACATGATTGATTGAATAATACTGTGATTACATGTATCTAAAAACATATGATATGTATGTTATTCATGCATAGTGAGTGAAAGCTATTTGTTATGGCCAGGAATAATATGTAATGATTTCACATACATTCAGAGAATGAGAAGTCAGAAATTTAAAAGGACTTGAATAGATGAAAACATATAGATAATGATGTATCTCCATGTTTATACATACATACATACATATATGCTCGTAGAGGCGAGTGAAAGGTAAAAATTTTTCTCACTTTATGGTAACACTTGATATGTGTAAATGTGAGAAGTTTTTATTTTAATATGTATTTTTGAAAATGTGTAAGCCTAGAGCAAAGCCACGGATTAGAAACCTAGATAATGCTAGTATGAAGCTACCCGTTCATGGAGTAATATCTCGATCTAGGATTACTGGATAAGACAAATACAGAGTTAGGAAGTCATAGATTGAAGCGGCCATTAGTTGAATAATTTGAGCAAGAGTCAAAAGTTAGCTGAAATTTTTGAGAAAATCTTTTGCATTAGATTATATTTAATATTTTCTAGCATGCTTATTATAGACCGTTGGCATTGCGACGGATAAGGTCTGGAGGCCATCTTTAGAGTATGATGTAAAGGTTTTAGTAGCCCTAAATTTCGTCTATAAATAATGGATGTCCCATTAAACTGCTCACTACACTAAGAGTTCATTACCTATAAGCCTTCTTGCATCAAACCTCTCCTTCCGTACAACCTTTATAGCTCAGAAAAAAATATGGCCGGCAATAAATCTTTCAATTTAAACTTTGAGGCTGGCAAGGTAGAGCTGGATCTAAATCTTAGCCTGGAGAACTATAAGAATAAGAGATCCATGGAAGAGTCACCAGAGGCTAAGAAAAGAAAAAGGGATGTAGTAGAGCTAGAGGATGTTAGCACAGCAACATCTTCTAATAATGAGCTTGTGCTTATGAGATAAAAGATGGAGGACTTGGAAAGGTTGATAAACCACCACTTTGAGGACCAGGAGAGATTGATAAATTGTCTCTTTGTAGAACAAGAGAAGCTCTTGAATCGTCATTTTAGGGAATTGGCGAATAGAGTTGATAGACATTCGATGTTTGCAACTCAAAATTTTCATGACCAACAAGCGAGATGTATTGATTGTATGAATGGAGTGACTTCTGCACTTCGCCAAATTTCTCAGACACTTCCTCCAGAAACCCTTTCTAGGCTGCAACGATTAGCTTTCTTCTTAAGATCTGAAGCACCTTCCTCTTTTAGACCTGGAACATCTTCTACATCTCAAAAGCCTCATCATTCTTAATTTATCCTTTTTTTATTTGTACCTAAAGCTGATATTTGATCTGAGCTTCACGTATTAAAATTATCTGTTTTGTAAATTAAGTTAAGCTTATTGCCTGTAACTTATGTACTAGAAATAAAATTTTAGTATTTGATTTTTTTTGAGGTAATTCTTTTACTGAAGAAACTTGAGAAACAAAAATATGTTGAACTTGTTATATTTTGTACTTGATTGTGAAAATTCTAAAAGAGAGAATGAGATATAGACAAAATATCTGCATTTGTTTCAATCTTGAGGTAAGTTTTGAATTCGGAGGACCGAATTCTATTAAGGGGGGAAGAATGTAATATCCCAAGAATTTGCATAAATATTTAAAATCTATTTGAAGTTTATTGAAAAATTTAATTATATGAAAAATGTTCTTTTGAATTAGTGAAGGAAATTTGGAAATAAAAATTTCAAAATTTTAATTTGGAAAATTTTTACAAATTCTCAAGGGCTAAAGTGAAAAGAAAAGAAAATATGGAGTACTTTTGAGAAATGACCTAGTAGGAACCCGATAAGAAGAATAGAGCTTATGGGAATGAATTATGAGTCCGGTATCAAAAGGATGATGGATTCGAGGTTAAAGTGGAGTTTGAGACTTTGAGAAGGACTAAAGTGAAATAAGAAAATTTGTGGGGCACTTAGGATTTAGAAACACCCGAGGTGAGATTTTATGAATTTGCTTTTACTAGTCTTGACTGAGGGTCAACTGGAGAGTAAGTGATAATTTCACCCCGGGCGAGTATATAGGTGGCTTCACCTATTTTTCCTCATTTTCTCTTTTCCTCTCTCTCTCTTCACCTTCTCTCCTCTCTTTCTCTCTTTCTTCTCTCTACTTTCTCTCTCTATACTCCAACTCCACAACCGGGCTTTGGAGGGTAGATCTCGGGCTATGGGGCGAGCCTCTAGGAGCCAAGCAACGTAGGGAAAGCAAGGAATCGAGGTAGAAATTTCTATTTCTCAAGTTTTTCCCTATTTTCTAGTTTTAAGGAAGTTTGGGGTAAAAATTGAGATTCCGGCTTCGTTTCTTAATTAAAATTGGTACTTTTGGTGTCTAAATATTCCTTAGACATTAAGGGTGAGATCTCATGGAAGAAATCATGGAAAACGGTGGAGATTTGGCCAGATCTGAACCAAATCCTAGAGGAATCGCGAAAAGTTGCAATCGTGGCGCCCAGGTGCCAAGGTTCAGAAGGTTTTGGGGAGGAAGAAGGGCTTGGCGCCCAGGAGCCAAGTGTGGCGCCTAGGCGCTAGGCTTGGGTTGGCGCCCAAGCGCCATATGTAACAGAAAACCTTAGTTTATTTTCAATCGGCCATAACTTCTTCATCCGGACTCCGTTTTGGGAAAACTTTATATCGTTGGAAAGCTCTTTGAGTCTAGTTTCCAATGGTATAAGTTTCATTTAGATATTCATTATCGGTTAGAAGTTATGACTTGAGATGTGAGTAAAGGTTGGAAGTAGTGGTAGGAAATTTCTCTATTTTGTAACCCTAATGGTTTTTACCTGGTTACAATTACAATAGGGATGGTTGAGGCATAAGGTGGGAGCGCCGAGAGCTTGGAATCTAGGTGAGTAGGCAACCTTACAAAATTAATTTACTAAATTAGACAAAGCACAATATAAATCCCATTTGCATTATTTGTGAAATTGAGAATATTACCAGTGTATGTTCAAGTTGAGAAAAATTACAATATCATTGGGAATTATTTTATTACCTTTGTGAATTGATTTCTCTAGTTGACTAACTAGATGTGGTAGTTCCTTGAATAAATTGGAACATTTTGTAAGTGAATAACCTTACTAAACTAATTTGATATTATTAGACAAAGTACAATATAAGTCTCATTTATAATATTATTGAAATGTTAAACAATCAATCTTTTAATTGATAATATATGATGATTGCTATGATTGATGATAGAAATTCAAAGGAATAAAATTATGTGTAAATTAATTTATTTCATAGTAATTGTATTGTGATAAATTCTCACTATTTTATTGATGAGCAAAAGATCTACAGGATCTAATACACGAGTTTGAAAGGGTTAAAGTCCTATACTACTCAGTGTATAACTATGAAAACCTATGCATGAGTTTGAAAGGATTAGAGTCCCATACTACTTGGTGTATAATTGTGAAAATCTATGTACGAGTTTGAAAGGGTTAGAGTCTCATACTACTCGGTGTATAACTGTGAAAATCTATGCACGAGTTTGAAAGGGTTAGAGTCTCATACTACTCAGTGTATAACTGTGAAAACCTATGCACAAAGAGTTTGAAGGTTAAATTCCCAGGTCACTCGGTGCAAGTATTTATGGCACATAATGCAAAGTGATTGAGGGATTGATCACCCAAGAAATCATACGCAAATTCAGACAAATGTAATACTATAATTATTTAAAATAAATGATAGATTGATTGTATTAGTAAATGTGATATTTGTGCTTGTGATATTTTCATGTACAGTTGTTTACTTACTGAGTTTTGATTAACTCACACTCTCTATGATTATCTTTTCAGATACAGTGGTTGAGGAGGAGAATTTATAGCCTTTAAGGATATACTCCACTTTTGTCTGGTAAACAAATAAATATAGATTTGGTAAGGATTAGGAAATGCTCTGTAATCTAATAGGTCACCTAGGCTTGGGAGGTTGTATAGTACTGTATTATAGTGTATGAATGTTGAACATTTTCTGAGTATGTATACAAAATATCTTTCTTGAAACATTTATGATTCACATAGTTATGGATATTAAGAATATTCATAGAGATTAAGGGGTACCACGGAGGTACACCTTAGGTGTTTTATGTTTATCTCACATGTAAATTTTGGGATGTGACATCTTTCAAAGATCTAAATTTTGTATGAGGCGTTTCATCAGAAGATGAGGATAAGCTGCTACTTCTTGAAGTTGATGGTGAGGAAGTTGACGACCCAATAGGAGTAGAAGAGTTTGAAGGAATTGGTTCAACATCTTCAATTGAGTCAGTTGAAATCTGAACATGAGTCTCTTCACCTTTTTTATTCCAATTCCAGCATGAAGCTTCATCAAAAACTACATCTCACCTTATAATTAATTTGCCACTAAGAGGATTATATAACCGATATGCTTTGGATTGATTGCAATATCCAACGAAAATGCATTTTTCAGACTTCTCTTCAAGTTTTTGACGAACTTTAGAATTTATTAAAGCATAGGAAATACAACCAAAGATTCTTAAGTGGCTTACTGATGGTCTTCTACCTCGCCATGCCTCGTATGGTGTTTGATTCAAGACAGCCCTTGTCAGAGAAATGTTCAACAAGTAGACTGATGTTGCCATTGCTTCGGCCCAAAAGAGATTCGAAAGTCCCCTAGCATTTAGCAAGCTTCTAGCCATTTTGACAACTGTTCGATTCTTCCGTTCTGCTATGCCGTTATGTTCTGGTGTATAGGGTGCTGTCAACTCCCTGTAAGTGCCTTTATGCTTTTCCACAAGTGCCTTGAATTTTTTGAAATTCTCAAAGGTCTCGGACTTCTCTGTTAGAAAATAAACCCAACTCATTCGACTATAATCATCGGTAAAGAGAAAAAAATACTTACTCCCACCAAGTGATGTTGTTCTCATAAGCCCACATAAATCAGCGTGAACCAACTTAAGACATTCAGAGGCTCTCCATGATTGTCCGCTTGGAAAAAACCTTCTTGCCTGTTTTCCATAAATGCATCCTTCACATAAATCAAGTGAGTTAATTCAAGGTAATCCAACAACCATATCCTTTTGACTTAAAAGTTGCAAACCTTTGATATTGAGATGCCCATATCTCAAATGCCAGATCTTGGATTCATTCTCCTTACTGACAGTAAGAGCTTGATTTTCCACATTAGAGATGCTAAGTGGAAACATCCTATTTTCTGTCATTTGCACATTAATAATGGACTACCCAGACTCCTTATCACTAATAACGCATGCTCCCTTATCAAACAAAATTGCATGACTGCTCGCCATCAACTGCCCCACACTTAAGAGACTATGTGCCAAATTAGGAACAAAGAAAACATTGTAAAGCAGTTTTACTTTACCATGGCTAGTCTTTACTGCAACGGTGCCCTTGCCTTCAACTTGAATTTGCTTGTTATCTCCAAGTCTGACTTGCACCTTTTGTGACTCATCAAGCTCTTTAAACAGTGATTTATTCCCGGTCATGTGGTTTGAACATCCACTATCCAAAAACCAAATATCATTGGGAACTTCGTCAGAATGAGAATGAACCATAAATAACTTACTCTCCTGATTTTCTTCTTCCACATAATTAGCTTGTAAGCCTTCCCTACAGTTTGCCTTTATGTGCCCGAACTTCTTGCAATTATAACACTGAACAGAACTCTTGTTCCACTTCTGGTCCTCAATGAACTGCCTCTCTTGTCCATTGGAACGACCCCTTCCTCTACCTCTGCCACGTCCTCTACCACGAAAGCTTCCTCTTTTGCGTCCTCTTCCCGCAAAGTCTTCCTTTTTTTTTTTCTGTCTCTCCTTTCACCTGAGAAGCTTGAAATGCCTTTTCTTCATTCTTCCCGGTTGATCTATTTCTCCTTGCCTCATGAGCTTGCAAAGAACCCATTAGTTCATCAAAAGAAAAAACAGACAGATCCTTAGTCTCCTCAATTGTAGTTACTATATAATCATATTTTGGAGTTAAACTTCGTAGAACTTTGGGAACAATAGTTGCATCAGAAAGTTTTTCTCCATAAGACCTCATTTGACTAACAATTGAAATGACTCTAGACAAAAAATCTTGCAAGGTTTCATTACCCTTCATGAGCAAGGCTTCAAACTCATTTCTGAGAGTCTAAAGTTTCACTGCTATTACCTTTGAAGTACCTAGGAATTCCTTCTGTAGTGTTTCCCATGCCTCCTTTGAAGTGGTGACCGTTGCAATTCTTGAGAAAATCGTATCATGAACTGCTTGCTGAAGGACGAACAAGGCTTTTGCATCTTTCTTCTTGTTCTCCTTTAGCCTGCTTTCATCAATATCTTTATCGTCATAGCCGCTCTCTACCAAATCCCAGAGGTCTTGAGATCTAAATAGAGTCTTCATTTTGATACTCCAGAATTCGTAGCATTCTCCTTTGAACATGGGAATGAGTGGTTGAGAAGCACTTAAGGTACCTCCATTGACTGCCATTGTCTTTCTCTCAACTCAGATACCCCCAATATACAAACCTGGCTTTGATACCAAATTTGTTGGGAAAAGGATAGAATAATTGCTTTTTGAAATAATAAAAGTAGAGAGAATAATAACAAAAAAAATGGAAAAGGTTCTGGAATTAACTCAATATATTAAATCAATAAGGGGCCTATATATAGGCTTACAAAAGAAATTGAATTTAAACCCACTATCTCAACTGCACATAAATAAAGTAGACACGTAAACACTTTCTATGACCACTAACATAGAACGTGGACCACAATTTTTGAATCATTCTTCAACACATACATCGATCCAGCGCTAAATTAAAGCACTTTATTGCGGCAATTATCTTCACTTGCTCTCTAAACTTCTTATATATGTCACCTTGATAAAATTTCCTTGTGTCCTCAACACCAAAACAAACGACACGAGGCATCCCAACAAGATGGCTCCTGTGATCACAATGAAAGCCATTCTGTAACACGCTGCTGCATTGAAAGTTAAGTCCTTTCCAGCTTCTCTTTTCAGACCCAAACGCTTCCAGTTGCTTCAAAGCTTCTTTGTCGTATAATCTTCCCGCGACTTTCACGTTTAGTAGATATGACCCAGGGCTCGCCACAGCACCAAAATTTCACAAGGTCGCGTAATACTTTAGCCCAAATAATTCTGATATAAGAGCGAACATTAATGGCCATTGTGATCCCAGACAAAACCCAATGATCATCGAGGAAAAGTAAAGAGAATATGGGACGGCATTAGGAGATGGCCAACACAAGCAAAAACAAGGACGATAGTGAGCATCAAAGGACGTGGGAATTTGTACTTGGTTAAGAATACCTCAGACGCAAAACCAGCCACCACTCGTCTAGGTAGCCCCAGATGCTTATTAGAGAGACGAAGGTGGTGATTGTGTGAGGTGGGTAGCCCAGCGAGCGGCCTATCTGACCCAGGTTGTCTATGACAGTCAAGTGCCACCAATCCCACAAGTCTGCGAAGCCAAGTGAAATATAGAGGAAATGGTAGAAAACTCTGAGTTCGTTGTTCTGGTGAATGACTTTTATAATACGAACTATTGGGAGAAAATCGAAGGAAGATGAAGGATCTTGTGTTGTCCCCATACAGAGCATCCAGAACTGGGCTATAATGGCACCGCTTAGGCCAACGAAGCCCTTGAGGAGGCCTATGACGTTTCCTCTGCTTTGAGGGAAGTTCTTCACGCACGTGAAAAGTGCCTGTGTTGTTGAAAGAGACAGAGTTAGAGGCAGAGTTACCAGACGTGGGGTTTGGGGATGTGGCCGGTGACGGCGAGCCAGGTCATGAAGTAGCTGGAGAAGTTCATGAGGGCGCCGAGGAAGAGGATGACTCAGGGAGGCATGACCTCGTTGACGAGGAGGGAGAGGATGCCGACGTTGGAACCCATAAGTCCTTGAAGAAGCTGAGGAGGAGATTGAGAGTGGTTTGGTTGTAGGCTAAGGAGGATTTGATGTCATTGGAGAAGAGGCCGAACATGTAAGGTGTGCCAGAGAAGGACATGATTAACAGTGAAGCGAACACCATGAACCATCTCCCTCCCACCACCGACCGACCAAAATCTCTCATCTTCAATCTCTCTCTCTCTCTCTCTCTCTCTCTTTCTCTCGTGTGTGTTTGTTTTCCTTTTCCTTTTTAGTGAGAGATCACCAGCCAGAAAGGAATGAGGAGAGATTGTTGTTCTTCCTGGTGGTCTCTAGTAGTAGTCTTGTGAAGGTTATACATGTATATATATAGATGGAAGTGTGGGTGGTCCTTAAAACTATATTTTGTTAGCCTATATTTTATTAGCTAAATTAAGCGCAATGCTACTTTTTTTTTTTTAATTTGACAACATGTTTTCATCAACATTCCAGTTAATTAATTAATGGTATCATTATTGCTTTGTTGGTTCCATTGAATCATTCATATATTAATTGAGGACTTATAACAATCTTCCTTCATTCATTTAATTGATGCTCTTGTAAATTAAAATTAACCACAGTATATATGCTGAATTGAATTGATAGCAAATATATATGTGATCTCGTTCTCATGCATATATATTTCAGCGAATCCTATTCTTTTTCTGTCCTTATTTCTCACAAGTTTGAGAGCTGCAACTCGATTCATTCGTAAAAACAATTCCTTTCGATCTTTTTCGGGAATTGCCAACCCCAGACAGAGAACAGGAATGGGAAAACTTAATTGAAAAATCTACAGGTGCATAAATAGAGTACGTACTGTATGTTAGCAAATTAAAATAGCAATTAGTTTAGTGGCACTCAGTGGCACGTAGAACCACGAACGTTGCCTTTTCATGCAACGCACTAGCCTCAATGGAGTTCAGAATTCAGATGAGATTGTGATGATATTAGCTAGGGATATGTATGTAAAATAAGACACAATTATATGTGGAGGGAATTATTTTATGCCATATACAAACAAGCATATCGGACAGGAAAGAGCAGGAATATCAAATAACTCCTCTATGCTTGATAACCTGGACCATATTCTTTATATGCGCAGACCCTTCCATTGACACTCAAACTTTAGGAATTAGGATCTTGCCAACACTCGTGTCACACTGGCCCAATATATATATATATATATATATACTCCAACCTATTCTCAAGGCTTCTTAAATATAGCCTTGTGTAAAATAAACCCATTATTTATATTTTTATGTGTGCGTGTGTGATCTAAATATATAGTTTTGTGTGTCACACACTTTTACTTTGATATGGGAAGTATAAAATGTAAAATTAATGGTCTGCATTCTCTTAATTAATTATATGATAATTTACAAATGACCAAGTTAGTTTACTATATATCATATTTTGTCACAATTTATCAATTTAAAAAATTATATATATATATATATATATATATATATATAATTTGTATCCATTTATAGCATGCATGCACCCTGGAAAAATATTCAAATGAATTTAATTTCACAAATAATGGAACTTAAATCAACTAAAAATGACTGTGTGTGTGTATGTGGAGAGATGAGATGGAGAAATAATTATTTTTAGATTAGAAGTCAATGGTTAAGATTAAGGTTTAAATTTAAGAAATATTTATTATACATTTATGATGATATTTAAATTAATTTCAATAACTAATTAATAATTTAAAAATATTTTTTTTTAACTTTTGGCATAAAATTGTTCTTTCTCAACTTATTTAAGAATATTTGCATTACAAGATATAAAGGATGAAGATGATCGATCACAAAATCCCTAACATTGTCCCACGCCTAAGATTACTCATAATTTAATTTGCCTCATCTGCGTGCATATTGGTTTTCTACGCTATCCAAATATGCTCAGTTTTTGCAATCATCGAACCATCGATAATTAAAATGAAATAATTAACTAAACAGCAAATTTAGGTGTCAAAATGAGACAAATACTTGTATAATTAATTAATGAATAGAGACCGCTCAACCAACCATCGACAAGAAGGAACATAGTAGCCTGGACCAGCTTTACAGGTATGTTAAGTTTAGAATAATAATACTTCTAATCTAACGCTATCAGTTTATTGAATTAAGATAAACATATATTGTGATCAATCAGAATGTGGCCCCAAAGCCCTCAATCTATCTCTAGTGTGCATGTAGATACCAAAGTCTATAATCTATACACACACACACACACACACACATATATATATATATGTGTGCCTGAGCCGGCCTTGTACTTGTCCTTCTCTGTTTCTCCTTTTCGTTTCAATCACAGTCTCTGCAATTATTATATATTCTATACCTTTTGATTCTGCCTAGAGAGAAGACGACTTTGAATATTCAGTCAGGTAGGCATGAGCATTGAAGCTAAGAGAATGGAAGAAGGGCTCAGGAATACACCTGCGGCTGCGAACCATGAAGTGAAGGATGAGCATGAGAAGGAGACGAGGGTGAGTGTGGTGGGTGAGTCCATTCAGCAAACACAGCAAGAGGAGGAGCCACTGGTTAAGCCCAAGACTAAGAGGATTGCAACCTTGGACGCTTTCAGGGGCCTCACCGTTGTGGTAAGTCTACTCTCAATATATACCACCTCTTTTGCGCACATTCAAAGCTTTTTCTTAACTAAATTAATGATTTACTTTATGAAAAAATACTTTCCGTTTAATTTGGTCTTAAAAAAAATATAAAATTCCTAAATTTAATTTTTAAAATATCATTCTGCTCTTAATTTGAACTCTTGATAAAAAAGCCTTTCAATTTTGTCTCTCAAACATTTTTTTTCTCAATCAAAATGGCGCTTCTGTCTGACAAAAATGCAATTCCATATAACTGTGAACTAATAATATGGACTTGTCCAAGTAATTTTCAAGTCCCAAAACAGCGTTATTTTTATATTAGATAGGCTGCAAAGGCTTTCTTGATGGACCATTTTAATTGAAAAAAATGCTTAAGCGACTAAATTGATACGTTTTATTTTTTGAGAATGAAATTGAGAGGAGAATCTTTTAAGGATTAGATTAGAAGGCTCTATCTTTGGAAAACCAAGTTGAAAGAAAGAAATATCTTTTATGTACTAGTTAGATCATTCATTTAAGCTTATTTGTTTTTGATAAATAGCTACTTTGAAAAGAAACATGTGGGTTTTCCATAATTGTGTGTGAATGTGTAGTTGATGATACTGGTAGACGATGCTGGTGGAGCTTATCCTCGAATTGATCACTCCCCATGGAATGGATGTACATTGGCTGATTTTGTTATGCCTTTCTTTCTTTTCATTGTTGGAGTTGCTATTGCTCTTGCTCTCAAGGTATACTCCCTTAATTCTCTCTCCTCACTTCCATCTAATCCGTGTAACGTATAACTTTTCTGTTCAATGCTATAAACTTCTCAACATTTTACAATATATTTCAAAAGGAAAGAAGTGCCTGGTCAAAATTGTATTTATCTAAAATATTTTACTAAGTTTTATGCCGTTTCAATTTTTAACATAACAGTCATCATATCAATATCATACAACCCTGCGTTGATTGACCAACATTATTGGGTTGTAAAAATGAACGCAGAGAGTGCCCAAGATAAAGAATGCTGTGAAGAGGATAATCCTTAGGACATTGAAGCTTCTCTTCTGGGGAGTTCTCTTGCAAGGTAACCATGAAAAGTCCTCAAGTAAAAAACCTGCAGCTTAATGCATACAATAAACATTTAATCTAGTTAGGTGATTAATGCATATACTAAACATTTAATCTAGTTAGGTGATTTGATGATAATATATAACACCCTGCAGGTGGATACTCGCACGCTCCTGATGAGCTGGCCTATGGAGTCGACATGAAGTTTATCAGATGGTGTGGCATTCTCCAGGTTAATTTGGAAATCATAAGTTAATTAATTAATTAATTAAGCTCACAAATTAAAAATCATTCCGTATGTGGTCCATTCCAAGTTTGTTGATCGATGGTGACCACTTTTGGTGCAGAGAATAGCGCTTGTATACTGTGTTGTAGCTCTGATAGAGACGTTCACCACCAAGCTTAGACCAACTACATTGAGCCCAGGACGCCTCTCCATTTTTGCTGCCTATCGATGGCAATGGTAACAAAACTGCATGCCTCACATTTTCCATATTCAAATCTTTTCACTTCGAAATATTAATTCTGATCATAGACAGAAATATATATATATATATATATATATATATGATGAACATTTGCATGCGTGGCTAGGATTGGAGGATTTGTGGCATTCATCATCTACATGGTCACAACGTTCACCCTCTATGTTCCAGATTGGAGTTTCGTGGATTATAGTGAACATAAACCAAAGAGATACACTGTACGTGTCTGAATATCTCTCTCTGCCTTTGTTAATTATGTGGGTTTTGTTATGTTATGTTGTATATCCCCTTTAATTTCATTAGGTAATATGCGGGATGAGAGGACACCTAGGGCCTGCATGTAACGCGGTTGGATATGTAGATCGACAAGTATGGGGGGTTAACCATCTCTATTCTCAGCCTGTTTGGACTCGCTTGAAGGTGGCATTCATCAAAACTTGAATGAATCTTTTTGTGCTCTTTCAATCCTACTTCAAATTACTTGATTCTGATCACTACTTCATTGTTTGCAGGCCTGCACTTTGAGCTCTCCAGCCCAAGGTCCTTTTCGTGAAGGTGCTCCAACTTGGTGTCGTGCTCCCTATGAACCCGAAGGCTTGTTGAGGTTCTTTATATATTAAATTAGTCATTCCATGTGTGGTGAATTAATTGAGCCCACATTTAATTGTTGCTTTTTCTTTTAACTAGTTCTATATCAGCTATACTCTCTGGCACCATTGGCATCCATTATGGGCACGTCTTGATTCACTTTAAGGTTACAATTAAACTCTACCTTATTGTCTATATATATATATATATATAGCAAGTTAGTAAGATACAAATGTGAACATGCATTTTGAGCAGGGTCATGCAGAGAGGCTCAAGCAATGGGTCTCCATGGCGATCGTCTTACTCATCATTGCCATAATACTCCATTTTACAGATGGTAAGCTTCTAACGTATTACCTCTTAGTCTCTTACAATGAATTTCTTAAGGATGAATTTTACAAATATATATATATATATATATATATATAATTGGATGGAATGCATGCAGCTATCCCACTAAACAAGCAACTCTACAGCTTCAGCTATGTTTGTTTCACAGCTGGGGCAGCTGGAATTGTCTTCTCTGGCTTTTACTTGCTGGTAATTTCTGAGTAGAATCATTTTTCTTTCTGGTTTTATTTATTTCTTTTTCCAAACACTTTCACTCACCTTATCATTTTTGTTCATATATCTACAGATTGACGTATGGGGATTGCGGACTCCATTCTTGTTCTTGGAGTGGATAGGAATGAATGCAATGCTGGTGTTTGTGATGGCAGCTCAGGGCATATTTGCAGCATTTGTAAATGGATGGTACTATGAACATCCAAAGAACTCACTGGTAGGAACCATCATCCCCTCATTTATGCTGCTAATTAATTAAGTATAAACTTTCACCCTTTTTCTTAATTTTTCTTTTTCAGTAGGAGCTAACTGTATATATATTGACGTATGAATTATAGGTACACTGGATCTATAGGCATGTGTTTGTGAATGTGCGGCATTCAGAGAGGGTTGGAACCATCTTGTATGTCATATTTGCAGAGATCACTTTCTGGGCAGTGGTTGCTGGGTTATGCCACAAATTAGGAATATATTGGAAGCTATAACTTAAGAACCCATAGCCGCCCCCCCCCCTCCCCAAAAAAAAAAACACAACACACACACACACACACATATATATGTATATTTATAGATAGGTACTAGAAGATGTGAGATTTGTTGTGCAGCAATTATTCCTTGTTATTGTACTACCATGTTCTAGTTATCTGCTGCAAGAGATACAGTGGTCTAATAAGAAAGAAAACGAAAACAACGTGTTTTTTTTTTATTCTCGCTACAATGCCTCCTCAACGGATCATTTTAGCCAATGTTATTAAATCTCTGAACAAGTTTTCTAGTCACTAGGTTACTTATTCGATTGCCGAGTCATCACGTCAATTACTTAATCGAATAAATAACTTAAAAAGTTAAATATATATATACTTATACTTGTTTACAAATAAATTTAAAATTAAGTAAAATAAATAATTTATATATAAATTTTAAATTTTAAAATCTTAAACATCTATAATAATTCATAAATATTCATAATAACTTAAACATAAAGTTTATTTTAAAATATTAAAATATATATATTAATATAATAAGAATTAATCTTTATTTTTAATATTTTATATATTTATATTAAAAATTTAAAACACAAATTTTTAAATATAAAAAATTTTAGCTAAATAAGAATAAAATTTAATTCTTATTTAATTAAACACAAATTTTAATTTAAAAAATTTAAAACAGTCAAATTTAAAAAAATTAAAACATATTTTATTAAACACATAATAGATGCCTGCTGTATGTTTCATTGGGATGTGTATTGAATGTGAATCATATTCATGTGATAGTGTGATACATATCATATCAATGGAGAGACCGAGAGACTATATCACATATGCAGATTAGATTATGCGACCTTCTTTAGCGGAGAAAGCTACGGAGCCTCCTTAGTGTTCCATGGCCGTCGGATCCTAGCATCGTAAGGTAGAGATTGCATGATATTGAAGAGTTGTGAGCTGTTGGATCTATGTGATCCAATAGCCCATATTAGCACCTTTAGCGTTAAATGAAATGTTGCATTTCATAGTTTTTTTTTTCTTGTAGCGAACCTCATCGCGACACCTGTCCCAGTTTGGCCTTGCCTGTTTCAAGCCTAGATCCAAATCTCTCATGCTCGACCCAATTCGACTTGGTTTCTTTTTTTTTTTTTCTTTTTTTAAAAATTTTATGAAAAACATAGTCGTCGCGTATATGGACTGTTTCTCCCTATATCAGGCTTCCTTCTTAGTCTCTGGTTCTCACCGGCGCAGGTGTGTCTGCCTCTGATTCCACCTATCTCCAACGTCTCTCTCTATCTCTTCCTCTCTCCGCGTCATCTCTCTCCAGCTCATCTCTCGCCGTCCTCTATCTCTCTGTATTCTCCTTCCATGGCTTCGAAACTTCTATAGTAAATGGGTGCAAACGTTTTCTGGGTAAATTAATCACAATCCCAGTAAAGAATGACTTAAGCATTGAAATCTGTTAGGTTATTGTAAGGCAATAAATCAAGGAGAAGGATAGAGAAGAACACACAAAGAAGTTACGTGGTTCGGTCAATGCGACCTACGTCCACGGATAGAGAGAATATCTGTATTATTTTCTGACGGAGGCTATACAGAGAGAAATTACATCAACCACACTTTTCTAATGAATTTCATTACACACATATATATAGAGGAAATAATATGTTATGGGTCGTGGGTCGTGGGTCGGGTTACAAACCGGGTCACCCACAAAATTCAAGTCAAACCCAACAATTTCCCTCTTTGACTTGAATTCTCTCAAATCACCAGAACTAAGTACAAATTCATCTCTGTCATTCAAGCCCTGTAGGGCTTCATGGAATGCGAACATTCACCAAGTCTAAGTTATGTTTGAACTTCTCTGAAGGTAGAGCCTTTGTCAACATATCTGCTGGATTATCTGCTGTGGCTATCTTCTCGATGGATAATTTCTTGTCTTCTATCACATCTCTAATAAAATTCAATCTGATATTAATATGCTTCGACCTCTCATGGTAGACTGGATTCTTGGCCACACTTAATGCACTCTGACTATCACAATAAATGATAGGTCTCTGAATATTTAACCCCAGACTATCAATCAAACCATGTAACCACATACCTTCCTTAACTCCTTCTGCCAATGACATGTATTCTGCTTTAGTGGTAGACAAGGCAACTGTAGATTGAAGTGTTGCCTTCCAACTGACAGCACATCTATTTAGAGTCAAGACATAGCATGTTAAGGATCTCCTCCTCAAAAGATCTCCAGCATAATCTGAATCTGTATAGCCAACTAAGCCACTATCAGATTTATCAGCACCATAAACCAAGCAAATGTTACTCGTACCTTTCAGATACCGCATAATCCATTTAACTGCACTCCAGTGAGCTCTCCCAGGATTACTCATAAACCTGCTTACCACACTGACTGCATGAGCCAGATCAGGCCTAGTACACACCATTGCATACATCAAGCTTCCAACAGCATTACAGTATGGCACTGAACTCATGTACCCTTTTTCCTCAACTGTAATAGGAATTGTACTAGCATCAAGTTTAAAATGTGCCGCCAACGGAGTACTAACCGGCTTAGAATTATTCATCTGGAAAGAATGCAACAATTTTTCTATGTATTTCTGCTGAGATACATACAGTAAACCTGCACTTCTATCTCTCCAAATCTCCATGGCCAATATCTTCTTGGCTGCACCCAAATCCTTCATCTCAAACTCACTGCTCAACAAGGCTTTCAAACTATCAATTTCAACCTCGTTCTTTGCATCAATCAACATATCATCAACATATAGCAACAAATAAATATAAGAATCATCTGCAAGTTTCTTAGAGTAGACACAGTTATCAAACTGATTACGCAGAAAACCATGGGAAGTCATGAATGCATCAAATTTCTTGTACCACTGTCTAGGAGACTGCTTCAAACCATACAAGGACTTTTTCAGCAAACATATATGATCTTTCTTCCCAGAATCAAGAAATCCTTCTGGCTGTGACATATAGATCTGCTCCTCTAAATTTCCATGTAAGAAAGCAGTTTTCACATCCAGTTGTTCCAACTCCAAGTCAAAAACACTTACCATGGACAAAAGGACACGAATGGTTTTATGCTTCACAACTGGGGAGAAAACTTCATGATAATCAATTCCCTCCTTTTGTGAAAAACTCTTGGCCACGAGTCGTGCTTTGAACCTTGCTGGTTCAACTCCAGGAATACCTTCTTTCTTCTTGAAGACCCATTTTCATCCTACCGATTTCACTCCTTTTGGTAACCGTACAAGATCCCATGTTTCATTCTTCTCAAGAGATTGCATCTCTTCATTCATTGCAACCAGCCACTCTGATGCTTCTCTACTCTCAACTGCTTCGTTATATGATCTCGGGTCATCAGAATCAATGTTTTCACCTACTGCCAAGGCATAAGCAACTGAATTAATATCAACTATATCAACACAATCTGCATACCTTATAGGTTTTCTGATTTCCCTTCTTTCCCTCCTTGTTGCTATAGGTTGTGATTCTTCTTCTTCCCTGGGCTGCTGTACAGGGTCTGTTATAACCCTTTTTGAAGTTTGAACTTCAATTTCCACCTTCTGGTTGGCACCTTGATCATTATTACCTGCATGACTAACAAGCTCCTCCTTCTGACCAAACATAGCAGACTCATCAAAGGTTACATCTCTGCTAGTAATAAATTTTGGAGTTCTATCCTTTTCGGTATACCACAGTCTGTACCCTTTAACTCCAGGTGCATACCCTAAAAATATGCATTTCATTGCCCTAGGCTCTAGTTTACCATCATTCACATGAGCATAAGCAGGACAACCAAATATACGCAGGCCAGAATAATCAGAAGGTTTACCGGACCATACCTCTTGAGGAGTCTTAAAATCAATTGCAGTAGATGGCGATCTATTCACCAGATAACAAGCAGTGTTAACTGCTTCAGCCCAGAATTGTTTTGGCAAGCCAGCTTTTAATCGCATACATCTCGCACGCTGCAACAGTGTTTGATTCATACGTTCTGTAACTCCATTTTGCTGTGGTGTATGACGTACAATGCGATGCCTCACTATACCTTCTTTCTTGCAAAATTCATCAAATGAAGCATTACAGAACTCCAACCCATTATCAGTTCTGAGTGTTTTGACCTGTTTTCCAGTAAGTTTCTCAACCATGGTCTTCCACTCCTTGAACTTCCCAAACACTTCATCTTTGGATTTCAGAAAATATACCCAAACCCTTCTAGAGTAGTCATCAATGAAAGTAACAAAGTACTTGTATTTGCCCTGAGATTCAACTGGAGAAGTACCCCACAAGTCTGAGTGAACATATTACAGAACATCCGTAGAAGTATGCTTCCCAGAACTGAACTTAACTCTGCGTTGTTTACCCATAACACAAACTTCACAGAATTTTAGCTTCCCAGTTTCTTCCCCTTCTAACAATCCTTGTTTACTTAGAATTGACAGCCCTTTCTCACTCATGTGTCCCAATCGGCAATACCACAACTCTGTACAATCATCATTATTCCCTAAAGATTTAGATACAGCCACTGTCCCCATCACAGAACTACCAATCAGAAAGTAAATGCCATGCTGCAATTTACCCTTCATTATAACCAGAGCACCTTTGGAAATTCTCAACTGTCCATTCTCTCCAGAGTACTTGTACCCTTGTTTGTCTAGAGTACCAAGAGAAATCAAGTTCTTCCGTAGACCAGGAACATACCAAGCATCAAGCATCCTGACTATTCCATCATATATCTGAATCTGCACAGAACCACTGCCCTTAACACTAAGCTGCTCATCATCACCCAATCTCACAACATCATTCCACTCCTTGAAAGAAGTAAACAGCTCATGTGAGAAAGTCATATGATAAGATGCACATGTGTCCAAGACCCAGGTATTTACAGAACCAGAGGTGCTGACTGTGAGAACGTCAATGTCTTCTTCTTCGTCAGAACTATCTTGCGCCACCACAGCACTACCACTGGTATTCGGTTCCTTCTCATCATTTCCCTTCTTCCTCTGTGGACAATTCTTCCTGATGTGCCCCTTTTGTTTACAGTGATAACATCAAGGTCCTCCTTTGTTCCTTGACTTAGACCGTGACTTGCTTCTTTTTTCCATCATCCCTTTTAGTGTCTCTGCCTCTTCCAACATACAAGCCTGCTTCTGCACCATCCTCATTAGAACTAGAGACTCTTCTCTTCAGCTCTTTAGACTGCAAAGCATCTTTGACATCATTAACAGAGATACTATCTCTACCATACAACATAGTATCAACAAAGTTCTCATATGAATTTGGTAGAGAACACAAAAGAATGATCGCTTGATCTTCATCATCTATCTTAACCCCAACACCCTGTAAATCCAGGATAATCCGGTTAAAATTATCAAGATGATCTTTTACCTGTATATTTTCTGTCATCCGCAGGGTATACAAACACTGCTTCTGATATAACCGGTTTGTGAGAGGCTTTTTCTGGTGTTTATTATCCAATTTCTTCCACAAACCTACAGCAGTTGATTCATCAACTATTTCTCTCAACACCTCATCAGTCAGACTCAATAGTAATGCACTATGAGCCTTTGCCAAAATTTCCTTCTTCTCCTCTTCTTTCAACGTGTTAGGTAAACTACTTTCTCCTTCTAATGCCACTGCACATCCCTGCTGAACCAAAAGTGCCCTCATTTTTACCTTCCACAAAGTGAAATCATTCGATCCATTGAGCTTCTTAATATCGAATTTATGAGTCGACATCTTTTCAAATAACAGCAGATAAATTACTAGCAAATTTCGCAATCAGAAATTGAATTTCACAAAACTGTTCAGAACCTTGCAAACTGACCAGAACAACAGAAATTCAACACAGCAGTCCAACAAAATTCACAACAGTAAACCAGAAATCCAATCCAGCACAATCTAACACAATCCAGTAAATTCACATAGAAATTCAGAATTCTTTTCTGAATTAAACATAAATTCACGAAGCAATAACGATCGCAACAGAAAACTTGGTCCAAACAACAACTATGACCAAACAGTAACTTTGACCAAATAGTACCGTTGAGCATGCTACAGTGCCGCGTCGCTACAGTTCTGAGTCGCTACAGTATCCGCGTCGCTACAGTATCGTTGACCGTTGACTGCTACAGTGCCTCGCCGTAGAAGACGATGAACAGTACTTCCGATGAAGATTCCTGTTATGAACAGTACTTCCGATTAGGATTCCGGCGATGAACAGTACTCGCAACCGTAAAAACTCACCAAAATAATTGAAAAACGATCTCCAATGCACTAGAAATGCAATAAACGGTCTCTTTTTGCCCAAAAACAAGCTAATCAAGCTAGATCTGAAATTTAAAACTAGATCTGAAAATTTTCTTACCACCAAAAATTGGTCTCCGACGTTCTTCAACGCACCAAAGATGCAGAGAATGGTCTCCTATGCTCCAAAACAACTAAATCGAGGCAAGATCTGAAATTTTGGAGCCGAATCTGAAAATTTTTGGACGTGCTACAGTAACCGACGAACTAAAAATGAACCAAGACTCTGATACCACTTGTTAGGTTATTATAGTAAGGCAATAAATTAAGGAGAAGGATAGAGAAGAACACACAAAGAAGTTACGTGGTTCGGTCAATGCGACCTACGTCCACGGATAGAGAGAATATCTGTATTATTTTCTGACGGAGGCTATACAGAGAGAAATTACATCAACCACACTTTTCTAATGAATTTCATTACACACATATATATAGAGGAAATAATGGGTTATGGGTCATGGGTCATGGGTCGAGTTACAAACCGGGTCACCCACAAAATCCAAGTCAAACCCAACAAAATCAATGAGAATTAAAGGAAAGAAAAGAAACAATGGCACTGGATGATACTGCAATAGGAGTATTTTATTTATAACAGAGTATTATAACAGTCCATCTTTAACGTGCCTAACTCGCAAGAGGCTAATTGGTCTTCTATCTCATAAGGCTTCACCTTGAGCCGAGAGGCCTCCTCACGAAGGGATTGACTAAGCTGTTGAGATACTTCAAGCAAAGCCTTGGTCTTGCCATAGTTGTTACGGATGTTAGTGTAATACCCGTTAATTTCAGAATATAATTGGCTTAAGAGTATTTTAGAATTCTACAACGTTACTTTAGTTATTTATTTGGTCATATTTAATTTTCATATTTAATTGTTCTCTTTGAATATTATTTATGAAAATTGAGTTAAATGACTGGACTAAATATTTGCACAATGAGGGATATATTCTAAGAATGGTGAAATTCATGGAAAAGTGGTTTCAGAATGGTCAATTAGTCCATTTATTGTAAATTGACTGGATGGGTTTGGATGTTGGGTTATGGATACCCATGGGTTATTGAATAACCCATTAGAAATATTTAATATAAAGTTTCAATAGTACCCCCTCATTTCTCACGCAGAAGGAAAAGCTGAAAACTGAACAGTGGAAGTTTTCTCTCCTTTCTTCATTCTCTTCTCAAATCCTTTCCTTGATCTTCAGAGTTTCGATTATTTGTTCGGTTCAAAAGCTTTGTAAGGATCAAAGGTAAGCTTTAATCCGATTATTTTCCTTAAATTTCAGTTTATGTAGAAGATCAGAGGAGGTTTTGTTCTTGAAGATTTTGATGATAATTCATGAATCTCAGTTGTTTTAGAAGTTATATTTGAGTTATAATCGGTTAAAAGAGTTGAAATTCTGATTTTGAAACAAGAAAGGAAAGGATGAAATTGTTAGAAATTTCTGCAAAAACCGAGTTACTGTAGCAACCAGAAATTTCGGAAAAAAAATCTGGAAAATTTTCTTCGGGTTACTGTAGCAGTACTGTAGTGTCGACAGTCAACGGTACTGTAGCAGTCAACGGTACTGTAGCGAACCGGCACTGTAGCGAACCGTTACTGCCGTACTGTAGCAACCCGTTACTGTAGCAAACAGTACTGTAGCAACCCGTTACTGTAGTAGTCAGAAAATTTTGCGTATTTTCGTGATTTTGTTTCCTTTCTTATGTTTCCTTGTAATATATTTTATTAGAAAATTTTCCTACACAAATTCTAGTGTGGAACAAGGTAAACTTGGACAAACATCAAGGTGAGTGAATAACCTTGCTCAGCTAATTTGATATTACTATTTAAAGTACAATATAAGTCTCATTTACAATATTATTTAGATAATAAGCAATCAATTTTCATATGGGAGTATATGATGATCGGTAGAAATAAGAGTATGTAGAAATTATTTTATTTCATGACAATTATGCTATGTGATAAATCCTCACTATCTTGTCAATGAGTAAAGATCTACGGGATCTAATACACGAGTTTGAAAGGGTTAAAGTCCCATACTACTCGGTGTATATCTAAGAAAGCTTATACACGAGTTTGAAAGGGTTAAAGTCCCATACTACTCAGTGCATATCTATGAAACCTATACACGAGTTGAAAGGGTTAGAGTCCCATACTACTCGGTGTATACCGATGAGATCTTATTCACGAGTTTGAAAGGGTTAGAGTCCCATACTACTCGTTGTATATCTAAGAAATCTTATTCATGAGTTTGAAAGGGTTAGAGTCCCATACTACTCGATATATAAGACAATTAATTATATGAGTAAATGTGGTATTTGTACTTTTGATATTCTATATAGTACAGTTATTTACTTACTGAGTTTTTAAATAAACTCACACTCCCTATGATTATTTTTCAGATACAGAAAACAAAGAAGAAGAGTATCCGTTGGAAGATTAGAAGCCCCTTGGGATTACACTCTATTTCTGTCTGGTGGGATACCAGTACTTATTAATGTGGATACTAGAAACGCTCTGTACTTTCTATAGGTCTCCTAGGCTTGCGATGAGATAGAAATATCAGACTATGTATGTCTATATTTGCTTATCAGATGAATATAACTCTGTAGTGTGGAATGAATGATTAAGGTTGAATGTAAAACCTTACAGAATATATGTAAATAACGTATGTTTGAGAATTTTATCAAATGAGTAGTATCTTTTCACATGCTCAATTTTTGGGATATGACAGTTAGCAAGTCCATGGTAGTCCCTGCAAGGCATGACACTGTCTGGGTTCCATTGCTAGAATTCCCCACCTGAGAGATTTCATGCATGTGAGTTGAGTTATCCACCACCAGTAATTTGTCAATGGAGCCACTGCTTGATGAGATTCCTTCTGTCATATTACCATCATTAGATTTTGGTACTTCTTTAATGGGTTCAATTCTCTCATGCTCTAGAGAAGCCAATCCAGAAAATCCAGGGATAGAGGAAATGGACCTCTCAATAACTGATTGTTTATCTGGCAAGGCAACAGTTGTGGGAGATATTTCTGGAAATGAAGCACCTTCATCAGCCAGAAAGACGTCTCGGGAGCCAGGTGATAGGCTGCAAAAACTCCATATTGGATCACATGTTTCACCTTCTTCAACTTATCCCCATTGGCACCCTTGAGCAAGACCTTGAAAAGACAATATAAATTAATAATAAAACATATGAAGAGACAAAAAGAATAAAAGAAAAGAAACATATCAACTAAACCTACTATGCGAATTCAACCAATGATGAAAGACTAGGAACAATGGACAAGAGACAGCAGCTTCTACTGGCTATTACAGAGAATAAAAGATTCTAAAGATGGTTTCCAATTTCCTTTACTAGATTAAAATCACAGGGCTAGTCTCAATGACACTACATAATGAATTTTAACAAGTGTTATTCATAAATTTTTATATTGATAAATGAATTTTTTGGATTCCTTTGCCATCACTTTAAGCTTTCAAGAATCAAGATGATTCATCATTCAATAGTGTTAAACTAGTTGTTTGAAAGCCTTCTTTTTCACTAGCTTGAACCATGTCTTAGTCATTCACAGAATATAGCAAGATATCCAATTTTATTTCACAGTACCTTATCATCCTCATAAACCACAGTAGAAGGAATTCCCCTGTTGATGATCTTGTCAAATCTAAGCAATATAGAATGCAAGAGAAGATACGTCAGTTTTAGGTATTGATAATTTTTCAAGATAGAGATATATTTTAATGTAGTGTTTCTTAATTATTTTTCAAGAGAAAATAAATCAACTCTAGCAAGATTTGTTTGGATTTTATTTCACAGTACCTTACCAAATAGTTGCTGCTAGTGCACGACGGAGGATGGCGGTTCATGGGGATGCTGCATGATGGAGAGGAAGACTCATTGGATGCCAGAGAAGCAGAGGAACTCTGCTTCACGAGGATACTAGCTCTTGCAAGATAGTTACCAGTCACACAGAACGACGGAGTCCAAATGCACACCACGATGGGGTCTAGACACACAGAAAACCAGAGAACAAGACTAACTGGACACTGGTGAAGCTGATGCAGAGGACGATGGAGAAGAAAATGATGTGACAAAGATGCAGATTCATACAAACTCACGAGAAAAATGGCGGGAAAGAGGTATGGCCAAACTGGTGCTTGGGAAGGAAGGAAGATTGATGTGGGTCCCACTACCAAGTGTCAACTTCTGGTTGGCTAGGCATTTTTTGGGGAAAAAAACCAAGTCCAACCAAGTTAGGTGCAAGAGATCAGGATCTGGGCTAGATACGGGCAGAGCCAGACTAGAACAGGTGTCGCGATGAGGTTTGTCGAAGGAAAAAAAAACTATGAAACGCAACGTTTCATTTAACACCAGGGGTGTGGATCGATCCAACGGTCCACAAATCTTTAGCATCGCTCGATCTCCAACAACCACGGAGCGCTAAAGAGGCTCTATGGCTTTCTTCACTAAGGAGGGTCATGCAATCCTATGTAGATCTACTTGCCATTTTGTCTCGTCGAGCTCTTCGTGTTCGTTGTCTGCTTCTTCATATCTTCACCATCATCTTCTTCCCACAGCCATAGCTCAAATGAAAGTCTTTGCTTAGTGTACATAGCTAGAACCCTTTCGAAGTGACGATTATGCCTTCATTGTCGATAGTAAGTATCGTCGTGCCATATGAATCTAGATTTGGGAGTCTCCGGCAACATCTATGAACCCTTTCGAAGTGACGATTCTACTTTCATCGTTGGCAGTAAGTTTTGTTGTGCCATCTGGGTCTAGATCTGGGAGTCTCTGGCAACATCTCCACCTTCTTCTTCTTCTTGCTCTTCTTCTTCCTCCTCTTCTTCTTCTTCTCAGTCTCTTTTTCCTCCTTTTCTCTCTTGCCCAGCCGGTTTTCACAAATACTAAATAAGTTATACCTTGGTCAATGTCTCTTTTTTCCTCCTTTTCTCTCACGCCCAGTTGGTTCTCATGAACACTGAATAAGTTACGCCCAAGTCAAGGGGTCGGCCAAAACCCACTTCTTAGTCTCTTTTTCCTCCTTTTCTCTCTCGCCTAACCAGTTTTCACGAACACTGAATAAGTTACACTCAGGTCAACGGATCAGCCAAAACCCAGTCGAACCAATTACTAACTGGTCCAAAGGCATAATACGGATCGGTCCCGACCATAGGTCGTCAAATCCTTGATCAACTCGTCTGATCGATCCGAGTCTGATAACTATGATTTTGGCTACTGAAAGATTATTATTATGAATTTAGTTCTATGGCCATCAATATAATTAATCATGACTCAAATTTTTTGGCACGAATTTTCACCTAATTAAATTATCAGGACGAATTAATTTAATGTTTAAAATATTAAAAACAAATAAATGTCAGCAAACTTTTCAAGACTGCATTGATACTAATAAAATATTTCAAAGAGGACTATAATAGATTATATATATATATATATATATATATATATATATATATATATATATATATATTGTCACGACCCTCAAAAAGGTACGTGACCGGCACAACTTAGAGATACTCTCTAGTTGTAAGCCTATGCTTTTAGCTCCATATAATAATCATTCTAAAATGTGAGAGTAATAATATAACAAAGACTTATCTTAGTTAAATACTCCGATTTTACTTAATAAGCTACAATCTTACAAAACATACAGTAAACTTAAAGTACTGTAATAACATAATTATGTACAATAACCACTTCCTCCTAGATGTCCTATTTGACTGCAGAGCTTTCTAGAATTTAAAACTGAAGAAACAGCTTTAATTCAAATAAACACCAACCCTTGAAGCAAAGAGGGTTAGGATATTGAACTTGCGCTACTCCTCAGACGGATGTTTTTCGTTAATCTCAGGATCTGAAAAAATATATCCACCACAATATGAGATAATAATCTCAATGAATAGATAACGTTACAAGGATAGAAACTTAATTACAGATAATCATCAAGTGATTAACAATACACAAGTATATGTATAAAATGCATAAGTAAAATCATATCATACTTATAATCGACAAACAACCATAGAATATGACCATAATCATATTCGGCACACAGCTATCTCCACATTTGGCATACAGCCATAGCATATGACCATAATCATATTTGGCACACAGCCATATTCATATTCGGCACACAGCCATCTTCACATTCGGCACACAGCCATAAATATGACCATAATCATATTCGGCACACAGCCATATTCACATTCGGCACACAGCCATAGCATATGACCATAATCATATTCGGCACACAGCCATATTAATTGAAATATTCAGTCAAAGGTAATAGTAGATATACTCTGAATATGTAAATTACTTGGACTATTCATATAATTAAATAAGTATCCAAGTAGGTTAGCTACTCACCTGAAATCCAAGTTACTATATCTTCTTTAAATCTACACAATTACATTTAATGGATTCAATTAATATAATTCTTTAATACATATAATCACGTATACGTACGTGTACTTTTCAAAAATACATATAAAAATGTACACGTATATATACTATTCAAAAATACATATAAATACTATTTATATATAGTTACTATTCATTTATATGTATAGTTACTATTCATATATACGGTTACTATTCATACGTACAGGTACTATTCATACCAGAAATAGAGAATATAATCTGTAAAAGAGTACACCAGGTAAGTTCCCAGGAAAGAGTGGAGAGTCCCAATGGACACACTTAACAACCATGTCTTTCTTTAGCCAGAACTTTCCTAGACATGTATTCTTCACAGTTTACATTCTATTTCGGTAATCAGAGAATCAAAACAACATATATATAGCTAAGGACAGTTTTTCTGATGTGGAAGATCGGCCAAAGCCGCAACCACAGAGCATACTTAAGAAAATAACTTTTAAAAATCTGAATGGCACAGAAAAGGGGCATAGTATTCTTACCTTGGATCTAGGCTAAGGAAGAAAGATCTAGAATCTCAGAGCCCTAACGCCGGAGCAAGAGAAGTTTTGAGGAAAGGAGAGAAGAGAAACTGAAGGTGTGAGTTTTGAATTGAAATGGAAGGGCCTATTTATAGGAGAAATTATGGTACTATTTGCTACTATTCCATCTACCATTCTCCTATATTATTTCATCTACCAGTTTCACTTACCAGTTTTCATCTACCATTCTCCTATACTATTTCATCTACCAGTCTCACATACCAGTTTTCATTCTAGATTCCACTTTTGAACTGTATATTTACTTAATGGGATTAATTCCATATCATATCATCCATTATATCCCACAATTTATAGAATCTATAATTAAAAATTTATATTTTCAACAATATGCACAAACGAGTATACAAAAATTAAACTGATAGGGAATTTATTTTCTTCAAAATAAATTTATCGAAATTCTTAAATACTTATAACTTAAAAAAAAAATAATGGGCATTACATATATATATATATATATATATATATATATATATTGATGTCGATGAAGTGGTCAAGTGGACCAGAAATAATTATAAATGAATAACCTGATTCTTTTAGTTTTCATATGTTAAATAAAAAATGAATGAGAAAGACGAATCCTACTTTACAAGCTAAAATTTTATTTTATTTTATTTATTTTTAAATTGGCGAATTTGTAATGTCTCACAACGACAACTAAAATATGAATCCAACCCTAAAAAATATCACGAACAAACCTGAAGCTCTGCCATGAGTCATAATCATGATATTAACTTGTTAATCTTTTTTATTTTCTTTTTTTTCTTCCCCTAAACCAACCATTGAAATGGACAAAGAGAAGGACAAATCAAAAGGCAAGTTTTAACAACAAAAAAGTGGCACTTACATAAATACAACCCCGGTTTTTGTCACACAAAAAAACACCAGAAATCTTGTCTGTGTGGCTATGTCCAACTTCATACAAATGACGCTGACAAACGGGAAGAAAGACAAACCAAATCTTTAAAAATGAGATTCTGAAAGCAACGGGAAGAATTTTTTAGGGCACAACACCAAGGAACGTCATTTTCATTTTAGATTATTAGATGAGATTATTAATTAATCTTATGATTTTTTCATAAAAATATTATATAATTAATTTTTACAACTCTAACCTTATATTTTTTTATTTTTTTAAAAATAAACACACAAAATTAATTTAGACCGTTCAATAATTTTATCTAACGGTCCAGATCAAAGCCCAAAGGAAAGCCACATTCTTATAATTTTTAAAAATAAACACAATTAATTTGGACCGTTCAATAATTTTATCTAACGGTCCAGATTAAAGCCCAAAGGAAAGCCACATTCTAGCATCAAGGTGGGGTTTTTTTCCCTGATGTTTGACAAATTTTAGCATAAAAAATAAAACATAAAAATCCGGTCTTCAACATATAATAAGAATTGCGGCCCCACCAGACACAGAAAAACTTGCGCCGGCGTTTTATTATCAGAATCAATGACAAGTTGGGTTCCGAAGAAATATCCAGCGCCAGACAACGATGGAAGGACCATTTTAAAAACAAGAATTAAAGTCTGCGTGACGTCCATGCAGGGAACAACTGTTGAAGTTGAGCACTTCATAGAAGAAGACAATGAAAGGGAACAAATACTACATTGAATTCGAACTTAGGAACCAACTTGCTCTTCGATGTCGTATTCTCCGAAAATGACACTGTCAAATGAAATGAAGGAAAGGAAGCAATCAGATCTTCGAACCATCTCTGAGTTAGTAATACTCAGTCGTTATGCTAACCACACAAACAGCCGCAAACACAGAAAGTCAATATTAACTTTAAATGCCATCAAAGTTGCTCAATACGTATATTAATACTTGTTTCATCCAATTGCTTCTGCTTTCTCTGTACACTAAGAATTACAAAAGCTCTACTTAAAATAACGTGGCAAAGACTATGATCTTCACAACATATATTTCACGATTACATATACTAATAGCCATGATAACAGACTGTACACATATAGCCACAGGTGCATCCACAAGGTACAATGGTTCTTCATTCCCAACCCATCAGCATTTTCCAGACTCCTTCCTCTATCTTGTTCCGTGGAACACTCAATCCTTCCCCTTCATCAAGCAACACTCTGTATACTTCCCACTCCCTATCTCCAATCACGTGCCTTCCAATTTCAGCCTGTTGATTGATGTACATCCACATCATCAACATACATATATATCTGTGTGTGTGTGTCTGTCTGTGTATATAGAACAAACATGAATAACACAAGATATGATTTAGTATGTACCGAAAAGATGCAGATGCTGAGCATTTTGAGGGCAAGAGTAATGTCATAAAAAACAAGAGGTCGTCCCTTGCTGGATAACTCCACAGGATTTGCTACCATGAGCTCTGTGTCAGGGCCTCTGTTCACTACAGCTACTCTGAGTGGACGAATGAGCTCCATTCTGAGGCGAGACGACAACGAGCTCTGCTTGTTAAGGTCCACTATCTTTTTCCCATCTGCTTGCATTATGAACAAGTCTATCTCACATTTTCCTCTTGATTTTTTTGAGAACCGCCCGTAAGAGATCTGCTTCAAATCATATAATAACATTAGGTTTTGCATAGAAGCCTATAGTCGAGATTTCAGCTTTTTTTAATACCTGAATGTTGTAGTCTTTGAGAGTTCTCATGATGTCATAAAGAAGGCCTTTGTGATCTTGGCAAATGATTTGGACAAGCGTGTGAGAAGGGCTGAGCAAGTTGTCCATGGCGATAGAAACATTCTGGGATGGAAGGGTTGCACTTGGAACTGAATCACACAATTCCAAGTCAAAAACATGTTCTGTGATTTCAGTAGGGAGGAATGAAGAAGATGACTGAGAACATGCAGTGAATTCTGGTTCTGGGCCAACAAATTCAATGTCAATAGTAACTGTGGCATCCTCCAATATAGCTCTTAACTGTTCAATTGTGTCATCCCTTCTCTTTTTTGTGTGCAAGAGCTCCCTGATATAGTTACATTTCATTAGGAAGCTAAAGGAGATGGAACAGTCTTGGAATAGAGATTCTATCTGTACAGCATCAAACTGACTTCCAATTCTCAAAAAGAAAGACTAAGGAAAATTAGTTGCAACAGAATAGGATCACTATCGGACGACAGTAATTCTACAAAAATTTGCACGGGTTGGTTCTATTGAGTGTCGAAACTGAGCCATCATACCAGTCCCGTTCAAGCTCCATGTTTTATCAAAATATAAACAAGCAAATCCAGTATCCGTAAATGAAAAAGGAACTTCAATTGAAATGAACGAGGCTAGCAAATCACAGAACAAGGCTGTTCAAACAAGTTGAAAATGTCCAACCTGGTATCAGTGATGAAAAAGAGATCCATCACTTTTCCATCAGGTGTGGTAGATACCTTCACTTTCATTATGGTAAGCTCTAGCTCGCAAAGAACCTCTGTAACATCTGTCACCATAATAAAGACATTTAATTACTTTGTTCTGTGTAGTAGCATTCCAATAAAGCAACAACCAGATAACTCATCATCAATTTATCTAGGAAGGTTCACTTGACTCAGGCAGGGTATATTCCCCCAAATAATACACAATGAAGCACTAGAGGGTATCATACTTCGTTTTGCAGGATCTACGCAACATTCAAACAACCCAATGAATCATGAAATCCCAAATCTTGTGTGTAGATACCAAGTAAAAAGAGTCAAAATCAGCAAAGATAACAATCAAATAGATTGGTAATTCAAGGCTCGGATTTACCGTGTAAAAGCCCTTTGCGATCATGGCAACAAAACTTCAAAAGGAACACGTCTGGCGGCTTGGGGGATTGCAGCTCAGAACGGTAGTAAGAAATTCCAGAAGCAGAAGAACAAGAAGGGCATGCCCCAATAAGCCTCTTTATCAACAAACTCCACCTCGTTTTCGGGTTCCCAAACACCCAGAAAACTATATAGCACCATTTCCCATCGGTTGATACGTCTTCATTGCAGCAACAAGAAACAAAACAGAATTAGTCTCTAACTCATGAAATTTACTCCACAGAGTCAAAAGACCAAAAGTTTTTGAAACCCATCACTGTTCTTTCTAAATCACAGCAGTAACATCAAGCAGGCACCACTTGGTTAAGGCGAAGCAGCCCCTTATTCATGTCTCCTACCTCACAAATTCAAATCAATAACAAAATAGAGGAAAAAAGCCTTTTCCTTCCACAAAATCCAAGCCTGTTTCGTATTTGCAGTGAGGTCTTAGAAGAGGAAAAGAGTAAGAATGGGAAAGTGGAAAATTAAGAATTAAATGAAGATTGGGTTACCTCCTCTGACAATGCTCAGACCAAAGAAGAGTATGATGCGACACAAATCACAACCCAAGCCAGTCTTGTCAGGGCAGTTCACAGTAATAACAGTTGGGTCACCTTCTTTCTCTGGCTGCCTCACAATCACTACGTCGTCGTATAGTATACCCATAATATAAATACTCCTGCAGCTGCTGCTTGCTCCACGCTATCAAATCTGTGAGCAATATCAGCTATCTGTGAAACCTTTTCCACTCACTGTAGGAAGAAGCAGAGAAGGAAGAGACAGAGGAAAAATAGTGAAAGAAAGGAGCAGAGCCTGGCGTGTGATTAGGTTGTTCAGATTGGGTGGTTGTTGATGAATGGTGATGAAGGTGTTGAATCCTTTGTCGACAGTTTCTTTTCTCCCCACTTTTACTTTGGTCTTTCGTGGGCTTTGAGAATTTCAGCACACCATAAATGCTCCCCAGCAAGATGACTCTAATGACCTTGAACCCCAAAATAAACAAAAATTAAATATCATATTATTCGCACTTGGCACTGATGTAACCCCATTTCAAGTCTGTCAATTATAAACTAACAAGTGGGATTAAATTATTGTATAGATTATTAATCAATTATTAATGATTTTTTTATAATATTAAAACTTTGAACATTCTTTTGGCAGATAGGAACTGGTTTTTTTTTTATTTCCTTATTTTGAGAGATCACAAGGCAGTTTCGTTGCAGTGTGTGGCAAATTTATAAGAACGATTGTTTTATATTTAGTGATAGAAAACATAAATTAAATTAAAATTTTAATTGTTTGATCATCAATAAATAATCAGGATTAACTGAATGAAATCAGAGACAAAACAGAAATTATCAAGTAAAGTTAAGAAACACAGATTAAAAAAAACCAAAGGTGCGCATTTGAAATTTAGACTCCATACAAATGATTCAATTTCCACATAACGAGGGTTTGAATTTCCGTAGAATAAGATATTTAGTGTTGAATAAAATTTTGAATATAGTTACTTCTGATTAACAAATATTTATATAAAAATAAAAATAAATGTTTCTTTTTTTTAAACCGAGGAATATCATTTGAAAAACAAAATTATATATAATTTATTATCTTTGCTATTAAATTTTGCATTAAATATAAAACATTTGTAAAAAAATCTTAAAAGAACCAATTATGCAATGTTATGTTATAAAAAATTATACAGTTATTTTAAATAATATACATTCTAATTGGAAAAAAATATAGATTTATCGTTTTTCTAATTAAAAAATCTAATAACAAAAATATAAAAAATTGGAAATAAGTTTTTTGTTTTGAATTATTTAGATAAGGGAGTTCACAACATTGTAGGATGCAAATATAATTAATTCTAATGAGTTTTCTTCTAAATTACTCTTCTTCTCTTTTCTTAGGTTAGCTGCGTAAAGTGTGCATATGTGGGCTTCCCTTCTTGGAAGTTGCAATAACTCGTTTACGGACAAGTAGGAACCATCTCGTATCTCGCATCTCGTATATCGTAGTCAACTTTTCAGATTCATTCGACAGTTAGATCCAATTCCAAACCTAAACAAAAAAAAAAATTCTCGTCTGGATCATCTATAGTAAATACACACAATTTAATAACTAACCAATACATCAATAATTTTTTAGCTGGGATTATATATAATTTTAAATATTAAATTTGATTTACGACATTTTTTAATCAAATTACGAATATATTACTCTCAACTTTAAAGATCAAGTTGAACTGAATATATTATATCCATATATATTAGATCGAGTTGATTTATTATGACTTTTTTTCCTCCCTAATTTACAAAAAGGAAACGTTGAGGTAATTTTTTATTTTCCGATATTTCATATTGCATATTTGAAGTGTGAGATTAATTTAAAATTATTTTCTTTAATCAATTAGTCCAAACTTATTTATCACTTACGTGGCTGCTTGTTAGTGGGTAATATTTGTTGGGACATCACCTGAAAAATAGAAATAAACACATAATAGAAAAATTTGAAAGTTATAGTGAAAATATAAATGGCGTGTTATTGAGCTGAACTTCGAGTAATTTGTCTTTTTTTAAGGTAATTTTTACATCTCTCACAGGTTATTTTTGTTATATTACTCGCTGCAAATGTATACAGAAGTGTTACCTCAATGATACAACAACCCATGACTCGTCTGTTTATTTACTACTTCTGTATGTAGGAAGTAAACCGGACACGCTCCTCTAACACCTTCTGATAAGTCCAAAAAAGCCATTGAATTATGCTATCATAAGTAGAGTTTTCTCCTTCTCTTAGTCTTGTTTTGCTATCCTTTTGCGTTTTTTTCTTAGTTTTCATTTAATTTCTTTGTGCTTTATAGTTTTATTATTTTCTTGTTTCATTTTCCCTTTTCTTGTCTTTTTAATTTATTTTAGTTGTTTTCTTTTGTACATGCAATTTTGGGAGAAAACAAGAGAAGAATGAAGATTCCAGTAACTTGACGCCTAGGCGTCATACGTGGTGCCCATGCGCCAATAATTTGAACATAAAGAAGCCTCTGCCCAATTGGCGCCTAGGAGCCATACGTGGTGTTTGGGCGCCCAACCCATGAACTTGCTGTTGGACTTGGCGTCCAGGCGTCAAATCACGAAATTGACAGTTTAAAAGCCTCTTTTAGGGTCTTTTAACCTAACTTTGAATTGTGAGATTTTGGGAGCTTGGAGGCAACAAAAGGAGAATCTTCTGGAATTGGTTAGGGGGAAGAAAGCCTTTTCTCTTGGGATTGGTCTTCCTTCCCCCATCTCTTCTCTTTTATCTTCATTTTCTTCTAGTTTAATGTTGTAATTTGTTCTTTATGTTAGTTATAAGTAGTTGTAACTCTAAGGTTGTTGTAAATATGATTTTAAATTAGCTTTTGCTTAATTTCTTAAACTCGTGTAATTGTTGATTGGTTAATACATGTTTATTTATTCCAATTTTAATGATTTCCTTTAATTTGGCTAATTATTGGGATGATATGGTGTTTCTATTGAACTTGGGAAAGGGAGGTAGAATTTAGACCTAAGAAATGAATTGTATGAGTTCTTGAACCTTAAAGGAGAGTGGATTGATTTGCTAATGTCATAGGAATATAGATATTAGCCTCATATAGTCAAATTAGGGCTTGTTATTTAATTAACTTGATTTTCATATAAGGAATTATGGAGAATTAAATTTTATCTTAGTTGAGATTTGAGAAAATCCTTCTAAGAATATTTGTGCCCTAAACTAGCATGTACAATTGATAAAGCAAGAGTGGGAGAATGATAATGGAACCTTTGAGAAATGAAAGGTTTGATGATTGATATAACTTGATTTCTTATGAAGTTCTGTTATTGAATAATTTTTCTCAATTGCATTTTATATTTTGTTGGAGTAGATTTTACCGATTGATTTGCTCTAAAATGATTGATCACCATTTTATTGAGTTTGGGGTTTTTATCTAAGCTAGAGATAACTAGATATTAACTTTGCCCTTTGTAACTTTTACCATAAATCGAATTAATCTAGGGATAGATAATCTTATTTATGTGGTTTTTATGAATTCCTAAACTTAATCACATACTTGAATGATTGGATTAAGGAATTAGACAATCATTTGAGTTAGGTAGGTTTGTTTCTCCAAAGAATTAGGTTCAAATAATTTTGAGAACTTAACCAACATCAAAAGGATTCGTAATTGGATTGAATAATTCTTTAGCAACTTAAAAATTAATTTGTCTATGAATTAGTCATATTAAGAGTTAAGTGAAATCAATCTCATCAACCCTAAGTTATTGTCGCTAGGAGTAACTTAGTCTTAGGTTTTAATTAGTAATTTTAGTTTAATTTGTTAGCTTTATATTTATATTTTTGTTTAATGATTCGTCTAGATAACATTTATCTTTAACTTTGCAAATACTTATCACCTCAATCCTCGTGAGAATAATAATTTACTCACTTTGTATTACTTGTGCGACTAGTATACTTGTCAAACTATCAACACTTTTTCTACTCAAAAACACACACACACACACACATATATATATATATATATAGTTGTGTTGTTGTTGGCTTCCCAATATTTCCAGTGGGGAGAAAACCATTGGCCACTAAATTAAGAATAAAATCTATTAACTCCAATTCAATATGCCAATCAAAGCTTTTAAAAGTAACATAAAAGCATGCCAATGTATAAAGCAATTATATATACACCATTCAATATACGTCAAGCAACACGAATATAGGGAGAAGCCTAATTTTTTCTATTAAAAATTAATATAAATTAATATTTTATAATAATAAACTCCAACAATATTTTCCCGAAATATGTACTACTAAACATAATCTATATATATATATATATATATATATATATATATACCAACTCCAATATTTAGGCCGCATTTTTGTATGGTTGCGTATGAGGTATATATCTATTTTCTGAAAATTATACGATACTCATAAGCTCATATTATATTTAACATCATTCTAATTCTGTCCTAAACCTTTTGAATTTACAATTGAAGACCTAAACCTTTTTTTGTCAAAAGCGATAAATTTATAAAGTGGAACTTGAAGTTGAATGAAAGCACAAATTAAATGGGATGTAGAGTGTAGAAATTAATTTAGTAATATGATGTTGATATGATAATTAGTATATTTAGTGTCATTTATTGGAGCAAGGAAAGAGGGGTTATGTCACATTGTGTAGAACTGTCAAAATAAGTTGATTTAATGAGTCAGTTTATTCAAATTTTGTAAATGAGATGTAATAGGCTGATAATTTAATTGTTTATTTTAAAGAAAAATTTTTAGTTTGATTCATCAAAGCCTTTGTAATGATTTATGTGAATTAAGGTGAGCTAACATTTATAATATATATATATATATATATTAAGCTTTATTCTATTTTTTTTGGAAGTGTAACTTAATATTTTAAAATTTAATTGTTCTAATATCTATTTTATATTATTAAAATAACTAAAAGTATATTTTTAAACAAGATAATTTAGCCTATAGGCCAGTCCACAACCTGTGATAAATTGAGATAGATCAAAATTTTTTAGTTATAAATTATATAAAGTTCAGCTCAATCTAAAACTAATACTTCCTATTGACTAGGATTTAAATTAGCTAACTCATTTAATAGCTCTAACACTATATTTGATGTCTTAGTTTTGTTTAAGTTTTTTTTTTAAAGTTACGGTATGTGTGAAATTCGGATATTCCGCAAATAAAGAATAGTTATTATTATAAACATTCATTTAAAATTAGATGGTTAGATTAAATCTTATAAAATAAAAAAAGGTGAAAAAATACCTTTATAGATATTATATATATATATATATATATATATAAACTGTCTTTTTATAATTATTGGAGGAGGTGTGTCCACTTTCACATAAAAGTGAGTCTATCTTAGTGGACGAATGTAGGGAAATGGGCTTACGCTTAAATATGTCCGTCCATTAAGGCGATATTGACGTCATCATGCCTTCTTCACTTGATAGATATATCTCCCTTCACACGCAGGACTTCGCAGGTTTTGTCCCACTTCATTTTTGTTAATTAATAGATGCACGCTTATGTTAATGCATCAAACTTACATATCACATTTTTTTTTCTGTCCAAATTATGTACAATGCACAAACAGAAGTCTATAAAAATAAGCGCCAATCATCTCATTATTTGAATTACTTATTTTAACTGCCCAATTTAAAGTGTGTCATACTAGCGGTAATGGAGATTTTACTTTATTTCTTAATATATTTTTGAGTTTCACAATTCATATTATTTTTAGAAAGAATAAAGTAAAATATTTAAATTAAATATATGTTTAAATTAGAGTTGAACAACCCTAATTTTGTATTAATTTAATCTCAAAATTAATTTTAATTAATAGCATGTCAAAATTAATCTTAACAAATAAAGATTTGAGATATGAAATAAATGTCAAACCAAATAATTACTTTTTTTATATCTAAAATTACATTTGAAAATTTAAATTAATTTTTAAAAATTCAAACACTAAACTAAATACACTTTAAAAATTTGATGCATGCAATTGAAAAAATAAAAAGATATTTATTCTGAGCGTTTCATTTTTCTGGTGTGGCTTTCTAGATTTTGTACATATAGAACTTCAAGATTTGTATTTGCGTTGGGTGTAGTGAGGTACACTTACAAATATCTCTAAATGAACGTCGCTTCAACGGGCTATCGATTTTACTTTTCAAACAAGTAATCGTAAAGTTATCATAATATTAGTACGATGTGGTTGGCTAGTCATCCCATTAACGAAAGAGACACACAGAAATAGAGGGGGAAAAGGCAGGCCGTAGCAAATATCTGGATAGCTAGAATAGTGAATGTGCCAAATTCAGTTTAATTTCTGTATAAGACCACTAACCAATGGTTGGCAGAATCGAAACTCAAGGTTTAAAAATGTATTTTTGTCAAATATATTTATATATATATATATATATATATATAGAAAGCTACTATTTAGTGAAGTGAATATCATAATTTGTGGTGAGGGCTTGTAGTTGTATGTGAAGTGGATAAGATCGAAAGTCATTGTATGACGCAACTTATTCCCACTTGGGAGGAAAAATTGCGACAACACAATGAACTTTCCATAAGTTCATGTACATTCCCACTTTAACTCCAAAGCAATTTCCATGAATATAATTTGCCTCATCGGATGGCACAAACTGGGTGCTTTCTGCTCAGTGCTGTCCTAACTGTTCCCTCTTCCTTCCTTCGCAGTACCCTAATTAACTATTCAAATTTAATTATACTAATAATTAATTAGCGCATGAGAATTGAAGGAATTTGTTTAGATTCACTTTAGATTCCAAATGCATTGAAAAGTAAGAAGCACATGAATGCTTTCCTCCGTATGTCCCATCCCTCCCTCTATAATTCAGGAGAAACACGTGGGGGAGATGTTGGGGTATTTTCTAGACACGCCTGAATTGCGTCAATAATATCTCAGCCCAAAAATTTGGGTAATCAGTAACATGAAGTAAGTCAACGCATAATGTGTGATAATACTAATATGGGTAAGGTCGTAATTTTATGCTTCTATTCCTTGGAAGCTAAGTATAAAGTCAGAGACATAATTTAAATGAATCGATCGGTGAGAGTAGTTGGATTGATGTTGAACAAAGATAGTAACAAGATATTTAAAATATTCCATTCCATAACATGAGGAGTTCGAGGACGTTGCTCTGATTGGACCCCCTAATCCTGTTAGGAGAGTTGCAACAACTAGATTTTGGGCCTTTAAAATAAGTGTCAGTAGGGCTCAACACCCCAAGTGATGAGCCCTTATATTTCATTTTTGCCTGGAATTTTATTTTAATAAATTAAAAATATGACTAATAAATGAGAGGGTTTGAAAAATCAAAGGATCCAAAAGTCTCATCTCAATGGTAAAACAGATGATGAAAGACGTTGAGATGAAACACAAATAAAGCAACAGGCAACGGGGCCCCATGGAATCGCTTCCATGGATTCGTCGGTTAACTGAAAGGGAAACAAATGAGTTATTTACAAAGGCAAAGTTGAACACAAGTGGACGTAGCCATCTCATCATTCCATTCCTCAAAAAGTCCACTACACGTGCTGTGTTCATTGAGAATGAATACTCTAGATGGTTACTTGTAAAAATTAACCATTTCGATTGTATGATTATTTAAAAAAATAAAAAATTATCTTAAAATTTAAATTATTAGTTATAAAAATTAATAATCTAGATAGATCAAGAGAATCTATTAGTGTGTTCATCCTCTTTCGTAGTAGACTCACAGTCTCCACTCCCACCTATTATTACTCATCTCTTAAGTTATTGTTATTTTCACATTATTCTATTACTCCGAGATATCAATTTCTCCTCTCACGCAATTTACAGTGTTTCATTGAGTAAAATTGTGGAAGCTTAATATCCTACCTCAGTTACTTTCATTTTTTTTTTTGGAAGGAGCATCGATCTCACCTTCCTGCTCCATGTACTTGTAATTTTTCTATTATTCATTTCCTCATGCCATTTGATTTGGTTGAGACCTTACTGTAAGATCTGATCATTTCCAAAACAGAAATTGGACATTCTGCAATATCAAGCCTTAGCCTGCTTCATCATTCTCATACTCAATAATAGTCGGCCCACACGGAGTAAACTCTTTATGGAGTGTCTACTGCCTTCCAGCCTTGGTGATGTACTTTACAAAATTAAATTTCATTGGCATCATTTTCGACAACCTCTCTCATTCTGTGAGATCCTTCACTTCTATAGCGATTCGACTACAACAACCCCCCCCCCCCCCCCCCAAAAAAAAAAAAACCTTTCACGCTACTTTCTCTCAAAGACATCCAAATGGTTTTTAATCACTATTCAACATTGGAATATATCTCTTAATAGCCAGTTGTGTTTATTATTATATGATAGGTTCAGATTTTTATTTAATCGATTGTCTATCATTTATAAACGTTGTATTCTTATTTTGTAATCCCTATTATTGTAAAAAAAAAAACCCATCTATAAATATATTATTATAACAGGACAAGGAATATATTATATAACTTCAAGAACAATAATAATAATAAAGTCAAAAGCACCCTATCTCGTATAAATCCATCCTTTGCACGATTGTTGAATTGTTTTGGACAGAACTGTATAACGTTACCCTATGCAAATAGAAAAATATTATGTGCTTGTTTAAAAAATAATTGAGAAAACTTAAGTTTTGAATAAACCAAGATTTGGATAGAAACAATTTAGAGTTACTCTATGGCAAACCAAAGTTTTGGTAGAATCAGTTATGCAAAACCTTAGTTTTAATTTTATATTCTGAACCAAACATGATATAATTGCTACAAAATCTTAGTTTTGAAACTTTCCATTGATTTTTCAAACATGAACTTCATAGACAGATAGACAGAGACAGACAACACCCAAAATGGGTTAAGTGCATATAGGATTAACGTGTTAAAGAAAATCCTTATACCATTTCTCACAAAGTGCTTCAAAACAAAATTGTCTAAAGTCCAAGCCCTTTTGCCGTTTAATGATTCAGTCTTCCATGTCGATTGATTCTTTTCTGCCATAAACAGTATAAACAAAAATATACAAATAAAATATTTTCATTGCCAAAAGCGTATGTATCAAATCAATATATCATAATTGCCCATTTTAAAGGGATGGGAACAATCTTTCAATCCAAAAAGGCTCACTGTAGCATTTAATACCAACTTACGTCATTAAAGACCTTAGCTCCCCATGTATTATTGTACATCCGTTGAAAAAGAAGTGTATGAAGTCGCAAACCACTTAAATGGAGTCACATTTTTCCATCTAATTAAGGTATCAAACCTTGTTTCAGAGTAGCGACCCCGAGTTAGTCCTGCTTGCTATTTATTCGTCCAGGTTCGATGTGTTCCACGGGCCCCGGTTCGGCATCTGCATTGACCTGCTAAGAAAAGTAAGTTGTTTATTAATTTACATTCACGGAAGTCTTGATCATTAGCACAATGTCACTATCATTTAACATGCAGTATCTACATTCGTAAACTCAAAAAAAATATGCACCATGATCAAGGCCCAAACACCCAAAACAGGAATCCATTATAACGGATTATATATATAAGTCATCGTCGCTAAGACTTTAACGGGTAGCTTATTTAATTTGCAAGATGTGGGCATGAGTAGATATCGGGTAATAATTCCTTAAAATACAGATCTTATAAATAAATATGCCATACCAATGGATAGAAACGATGAATAGAAGATCAATTTATACACAGATCACGGTAACGTTTAGCTAAGTAATAGAGAGTCCTTTTCTCCAGGAGAATGTAACGTGATCATCAGTGATATAAGCTCTTGTCAAAGATCTTACCGAAGCTGTAAACGCAATTTCCGGTTACTACTTTATAATTTTAATACATCTGACAAGGAGAAAATTTTCCTCTTGGAATTTAGTCAAGCTCCAAGAATTGTTTACTATGGCTAAAAAACATAAACATTAATGCAGACACAAGAAAATGTAGCGAAACGGCAACACAAATTGTACTTCATTATCAATAAAATCAAATGAAATGAGTTACATCAAAGTACAAATACTTATGATTAAAAATAATATGGTCAATTGTCAACTTATTCTTTATCTATAAAACCAACTGTCCTACTTCATGTAGCCACAACCTCAATCAGTTCTTTAACAGAAAACTCTAAATATATCCTAACCACAAGGGTTTGGGTACAAAACACCTGCCCAAAAATTTTGGAAGTTCACATCAGCGTTTCGAGGCCCCTTACTCTCCCTAAGAACCTCAGTCTGGATCATGTAACCTCAAAAACAATGCCTCTGCATCCAGATTACAGCAAACAGCTACCTCAACTTGTTTCCACAACTTAATGGTTGCCAGTTGGGAAGAGACAAAAGAGATTCTGTGCCTCCGTTGGTATAAAAGAGAAGGTTTAGCCATCTAGACTTGCTTGCATTGCGCCTTCATGGTTATGTTAGGAAGAGATGATTGAGCGAAAAAGTTCATGTGTCCATTTTAATCAAGAGAGAGGCGTGGGAGAGAGAGTGAAAGAGGAAGGATATAAAGGTTTGACTGACATACCTGAATTCTTAATCTAGGTATTGAAAATACAAGTGCAAGCAAGAGGAAGGAGGAGAAAGGAAGTGAAGAGAAGAGATTGACAAATTGTATAAGGAAATGAAATGGACTCTCCAGAAATCAATCTCATAAGCATGGAAATCAACTAAAATTAATTAAATTAAAGACACACTCTCAGCAAGAAGAAATTAAATTTACATTAATTTAATGGGAATATTTAAAACTTTTGTGTCAGATTGTAGATTTTCAACTTATTATGAGTTTTGAATTTTTGACATATTAAACCTCTATTTTTATTTAAACTTTACAGTTTAAAATTTACGTATATGAAATTGACTAACCTATGTATGCCCTTGTACCGCATAGTAAGAGTCTCATATGGCATAGCCATATCAGTACCATTTACCATATTGAACATGGTCCAGGTAAAAGTGGTTCACGTCAATTAACCAACTCTATAAGAATTAGGCTTTTTTCTCTATGCACAATCTTCAGACACAATATTGAACTTCTTCAACTCTCATCCATCTTATGGGTTTGGAATTAAAACTGAATGGGAATGATACTAAGACAGACTGAGAGAGTTTCAATTTCTAGATCCCGTTTTAGGAGGACATCTTCTAGACCAAGAAATTTTGTTTTCAACTCAAGAAAAGGAAGGATCACTTAGATCCTAGAGTCATATGATCCGGATTCAGGTCCCAACATGAAATTCCTACGTCAGACTAAACAAAAGATCTGGAAGGTATTTTGGGGGACTAGGAGCATGGGCTCCTATCGTGTAGATCATATGTACACAATGATCATAGATGCGCGTATGCAAAAAATCAATCTAAGAGAATTAAGTCTCCAATGAAGAATTTTACTAAGAAATGTTTAGGGAGAATAAAAATTATGTGCTGTTTGACACATCTATAATCTCTTAGTTAAAATTAAGTCTTATAAAGGGAGCATGAAGAGTTTCAATCATAATTTGCATATACTACTTCAAAGTACAAACCTCTTCCTTCTTTATATCATGAAACTTCTCATATCCTACTTTAATCAAAAGTTGTTGCAGTAGAAAACGCCTCCACCAACTTAAGAGTTTTTCAGAGCATAACTAAATCCTTAGAGCAGATTAGATACTCAAGAAGTACCTCAAGCACAGCAACAGTGGAAAACAATACCTTCATTTATATTATAAAGATACTGATTATCAATGTTTATCTGCAGGTACATGAGTACATCTGAGAAATTATCTTAAGAAATGAGACTACTGTGTCATTTTAGCTGATGTTGAGTCCTTTCCCATTCAAAACAAATTAATTTGTAATGAGTACACCATGAAGGAAGAAGGTGCAAGATAAAATGATTTACAAGTCAACGGAAATCTCTTTCACCATGTGACTAGAATTCTATCCTTCTCAGTTGTGTGCTGACATATTAATTTAGCCCTTAGCTTGCAATGCTGAATGGATTTGAATGGAAAGACCCAGCACATCAGTTAATATGAATCAGAGCACTTGTTGCATAAGATATTATCACCATACATATGCTAGCATTAGTTTACTTCTGTTTTGTAATTTAAACCCACAATGCTCACAAGGATCCACAATTCTGACACAGTTGCAAGTCATGGCAAATAGTTGCATACAGTCACGTAAATTAAATTTCTTGTCGTCACTGCATTTCCCTCTGATGAAATACTACAGCCTATTTAATCTACGTATTAGATTGTTGCTCTCACAACCAGGGATGATATCATTGGTTACCTATATCTTCCAAATACGCAAAATAACCACTAAATTCCATGTTCCTACTAGAATGAATTCTTAAATTTTCATAGAAAGAATGGTGTTCCCAGTTGTTTTAATAACACAGATACCAAATTGAGTTGAATGCAGCTGTAACACTGACCAGAATCTGCTTAATAATAAGTCCACACTATTGCTAAATAATATTATTGGCATTCACTCACTTTGCTATCCTTTTTGGCTAAAGGCTTGTATGGACATGCTGGAGGGGCCCTTTCCGGTTTCCTGTACTCCCAGCCAAGAAGACTGTAGATTTTCCCCCGAAACATTCGATTATTAGCAAAAGATGCATGTCTATTAAGGACTAAGAGTTTTATCAAAAAATTAAGAATCGGGAGTGACCAAAATTGTCTCCTATGTTTTTAGTTCTTGCCCTTACAGATTTCTCATATACAGTTATAACTGCTACGCCTCCCGAGAATTAAAACGAACCGCCAAATGGTTTTGTAGACGAATTAAATTTTGCAATCAGTGAAGCAATCGGAAGAAAGAGAAAACAAACGTAATATAGGATGAGGTGTAAGAACTAAGAAGATGCACTTACCATAATATAATCGAATAGAACAGGCAGGATGTTGACAATTGGGACGAGAAAGAGGGGCAATAAGCAAACCAAGCAAACCCAAAAACATTCCCATTAGCATTCACAAAATTAATAGATTAAATTACAAATAGAAATCGGCAACAGATGATAAATCAGACTAGACGAAGAGACGACCAATTACCATCTTTAAATATGTAGGATTATGAACGATTATGATAAAAAAGAAAGCAAATGGTAGGAATTGGGTGTTAGGTTGTTGGCCGGAGTATAGGGCATTCGGGCCACAAGCATGTCATATTTCTTTGACAAAACAAAAGAAATATGCTGCAAAATTAGCGCAAACCAGCTTCAAACCTGTGTCCTCTGTATAATTTGCAGGATAATTGACCGACTAATCGAACAAATCATGTTTCGTATTCGTCCGGTCATCTTGTACAAGGAACTTGGTATTTTAAGGATAAAAAAGATTATTTTGGCCCATGCAGGTCTCGAACCTGCGACCTTCGCGTTATTAGCACGACGCTCTAACCAACTGAGCTAATAGGCCAGATGTTGGTGGTTTATCTCTATTTAATATATATCAAAGTGAATAAGAGTCTAAAATCAATTCATTGTAAACCACTTCTTCTGGGTTCGATGAACGGATTTGCGAGTAGAAATTAACCAAAGGGAGCAAAAGTAAAGTATTTATTTCATACAAGTGAGCCCACTGTAACACGTACGGCTGTAAAGCATGTTTCTGTTTCTATTTGAGTAAACTCGTTACACGACAATATAATCGAGTATATACAGTCATGTACACCATAATTTGCAAGAAACAGCAAGAGCTACATCAAGATCGATCTTCCATCCTAAATATGAGTGAAGCACCCTCACGACCCTTACAAGGAACATCCGTGCAGCGACAAAGAGGTCTATTAGAAATTCGCCACCCATCGAAGCCACGTTGCAACACCATAATTTTCTTTATTCCACTGCCTTTCTTTGTCTCCTCTAGATAATTAGCAACGTGGCGAGCACAAGTTGGGCCACGATACTACCTCCAAAAAAAAAGAAAAAAGGAGTCATGACACTTCGTGCATGTGTACAGAAACCAGATATTTATATGTCTAATGTATTCTAAACAACTTATTAATTTCTCTCGTATCACAAATTCAGTGATCGGACAAGGCATTTCAAACTGATTTTAAACTACACTACGCTTTCCATGGAGCCTTCATATATAAAGTATTATATATAAACGTTTCACGATGCCAATATGCAATTCAATTAATGAATAGCTTAGATGGGACATACGACGTATAAGCATATATATGATTATATATATATATACACGGCCAACTAATCAATTAATCAAGGGAGGCTTCAGAAATATTGGTAGCTTGAATTTTGAAATACGGAAATTGCGGATACGTTCAAGATTATGGGAGAAGAAGAAGAAACAAGAACATAAAAAGAATTAAGCCCATATATATATATATATATATATATATATATATATATATAATTAAAGATGGGAAGCAAGAGGAAACAAACCTCACTGGCAGTACAGTGAAAGACTAGGGTATCTTTGCCTTCAACTTGGCGTAAAAGATTCGAGATGTTTGCAGGGAAAGTGTCATCGCTTGTGTAATGGAGAGACCCAGCTATATGTCCATTAGCCATTCTCTCCGGTCCACACCTTCACATTAAAACCCATCCTTCCCATCATTAATTAACAACAATTGCAAATTAAACACCTTGCTTTAATCTAATCATCCTTCAACTCTCAAGAACGATATTATTCAAACCAAGAAATTTCGTTCTTTTTTTCTGCAAATAAAAAAGCGGGTAACAAAATCAGGCAGAAAACGAGAGACGAATCGCACCTGACATCAATAATGGCGATGTTTGGTTGGGCCATGACAGAGACAAGGTCAGAGTCGCTAATGTCAGTGATACTGTTAGTGCTACTGCTAGCCATATCTTCCCCTTCTGCTTCCTTCCCTGATTTTCTCGCTCCTGTTTCCATGTTTCTGATACACAACAGAATTCAAAGATCGATGTATAGCCTTCTTTGGTGACGAGAGCGGATAACTTCACTAACAACTTTCAAGAGTTTCAATTAATCTTCAAATATATATACACACATAAGCACAGACTTTCTATAACAACAACTAACTATTGAAACGGTTGATTCTGTTATACTTAAGCTATGCGTTGATTTTCTTTGAATTTTTTTCTCGCATTATTTAAAACGCTACATCGCACTGCGTTTTATTATATATAACGCTGCTTTCCCCATCGGCAGTCAAAGACGTTCTTTAGTATCGGCTATATACTAACACGTTATAACTTTGCTTCTATTATAATACATATTTGTACGGTCCCCTTTTTATACTTCATTTGTAACAAAAAGAAACTCAGTAGTCTTTCAGGACATGTAGCGCACAAATATGATTACAAGCCCAATTCTACTTTTATTAAAAACGCATTTATTTTTAATTTGTCTTTTTAATGTATATGGATTTTAAATGAACTTAATCTCCTGAAGCAATTGCATCTTGTTTTGTCTTCTTAACTTTATAAGACATGTAACGAGTGTCTTAATAAAAACGGACACGAACCGATGTATTAACTCGCTAATTCCAACAGTAATGGAGTTCTTTTCTTTTTTTTACCTGATCGAGGCCAGTAATGGTACTTGAATAAATGTTTTGACTCGGATTTTGTTGAGGACGATACTGGGCGAGGCCTTGGACCATTTAACTGGTTTGTTTCTTTGGTAATATAAGAAATTAAGAATATGTTTCAACTGTCTGAAGAATGCTTAATTATAAATTAGTCACTTTAGGCTAGTTTAGATGGTTGAATGATAAAGATTAGATAAATGATTATAAATTTTGTTTTGTAATTAAAGGAGCTAACTACGTATGACGAATTACAGATACCAATCTTGGATTACTCAATTTAATTACTTTAATAGCTTGTCCCCACAACATTTGATTCTCTGAAATTCGCGAATCTTTACTTTAGTATGCACGCCTTTCATACAAATCATACAATGCGAAGATGTCAAAGTCACCTTCCAAATTTGGATTTCTTGTTTAGTCAAAGTCAAGTTAAATGTTTGACTCAATTTGATTCTATAAATTTTACAATTAACAATTCAGATTTCATGTTATTTTATTCTTTTAATATCTAAATCTAAGTTATTAATTGTGAAAACTAACAACTCATATTAGATCAAACAGGAGATCTTCTTCCTTACAACATATGACTAAACTTGTAAGAATTTTTTTCTCCTGGATCATTACAAGTGAGCATCCATGCACCTGGGGAAATTAACACAATACCCCACCACTTTTGATTATATAATTCCTCTATCATATGTCAATGTATGTCACTCTCATAATTTCTTGTCAACTATCTATAGACAAGAGTATAAACAGAAATCATTGATCCCCCTTTTTAGATCATATAGGGCCGCCACAATTAACTAATTCCTTATAAGCTTAATTAGAAAGGAAATTGCTTTACAGGAACAAACTCTCTCAACAAAACCATAGAAGAAAATTAAGTTTATTATCAGATTCAATTAACTTATAGCATTTATCCCAAGAGGCTGGCAATATTCACATACAGATTTTCCAATATCATATATGAACCCTAGATCAATTTTTGGTTGGCCAATTCATAGAAGCATAAAGAACAAAAATAAATGCTCAATAGGAAGAATACAACGTTGATTATAAACTCATAGTGAAATCTGAGAGAAAAAATGCTTGAGTCCAAGTTGCAGAGCACTCCCCCATATGTTCTGTAGCTCTAGTCGTCACTTCTCCTTGAATGAACCCTAAAATTTCCCTTTTATATATGCCATTGTGTGTGTATCTGTATCACAAATCAAAAGAGGCTTTTGACAATTAATTTGATTGACAGGTTTTCTTGGTTTGCAGAAAATTTGGTCCCTTCAGGCCAAATGTGCTATTCTCGAAAGCAAGGTAGGAGCGCAAGTAAAGTTTTCTGATTGCTTAATTAGTATATTTTCCTTTTTTTTAGAGAAAAAAATGGTGCTTTTCATGTTGGCTTATTGTTGTTCAGTAGTCTCCTTCCTATATATATGCTAAAAGGGTAAAAGCTCTTCATCCCTTTTTTATTTTCTTTTTTTAAACCCTTATGATATTGTAATACCTGCCAAATTTAGAATAGTATATTTTAGAGTATTACGATACATTATAACATTATTTTAGTATATTTAATCTAGCCACTTTAATATCTATGTTTAATTTATTCTATTTGAATAATTTGTTGTAGAAATTGAGATAAATAACTAGACTGAATATTTTATTGCGATGTTGTATTTTCTGTGAATTAAGAAAAAATGTGACAAAGAGGAATTTAATGGAGTTAAATATAATTATTATGGAATAATTATATTTGGATTAAGTGAATTTTGGATAATTAGGTATGGGTACCCATGGGTCACCCATTGACCCACCTAGCCATTTAACCCTTAATCTTTCCTTATTCACGATTATGAGAGCTTTGGGAGTAAGGGAAGAGAACATCATTTTTTCTCAACTCCATCAACCTTCTCTTCCATTTCTTCTGGAGATTTTCTACTCTTTGGCCATCAATCTATTTCTTTAGAGTTACAAATGATGGAGGTAAGTTTAATTCTCCTCTTCAATTTCCATTTTCGGATTTAGAGAATTTTGGGTTGATTTGGGGTTTTAATGGATGAATTTAAGTGTAGATGTTGGTTTAAAACATTTTTACATGTTGGATGATAATTATAGAACAAGAAATTTGGAGAAAACTAGGAGAATTCAAGAATTTGAAAATTTGAAGAAAGTTAGGTGTCACATCTCAAAAATTGAACATGTGAAAATATACTACTCATTAAATAAAATTCTCACACATACGTCATTTACATATATTCTGTAAGGTTTTACATTCAACCTTAATCATTCATTCCACACTACAGAATTATATTCATCTGATAAGCAAATATAGACATACATAGTCTGATATTTCTATCTCATCGCAAGCCTAGGAGACCTATAAAAAGTACAGAGCGTTTCTAGTATCCACATTAATAAGTACTGGTATCCCACCAGACAGAAATAGAGTGTAATCCTAAGGGGCTTCTAATCTTCCAACGGATACTCTTCTTCTTTGTTTTCTGTATCTGAAAAATAATCATAGGGAGTGTAAGTTTATTTAAAAACTCAGTAAGTAAATAACTGTACTATATAGAATATCAAAAGTACAAATACCACATTTACTCATATAATTAATTGTCTTATACATCGAGTAGTATGGGACTCTAACCCTTTCAAACTCATGAATAAGATTTCTTAGATATACAACGAGTAGTATAGGACTCTAACCCTTTCAAACTCGTGAATAAGATCTCATCGGTATACACCGAGTAGTATGGGACTCTAACCCTTTCAACTCGTGTATAAGCTTTCTTAGATATACACCGAGTAGTATGGGACTTTAACCCTTTCAACTCGTGTATGGGTTTCATAGATATGCACTGAGTAGTATGGGACTTTAACCCTTTCAAACTCGTGTATTAGATCCCGTAGATCTTTACTCATTGACAAGATAGTGAGAATTTATCACATAGCACAATTGTCATGAAATAAAATAATTTCTACATACTCTTATTTCTACCGATCATCATATACTCCCATATGAAAATTGATTGCTTACTACCCAAATAATATTGTAAATGGGACTTATATTGTACTTTGACTAGTAATATCAAATTAGGTGAGCAAGGTTATTCACTCACCTTGATGTTTGTCCAAGTTTACCTTGTTCCACACTAGAATTTGTGTAGGAAAATTTCCTAGTAAAATATATTACAAGGAAACATAAGAAAGGAAACAAAATCACGAAAATACGCAAAATTTTCTGGTTGCTACAATAACGGTTCGCTACAGTACGGTTCGCTACAGTGCCGGTTCGCTACAGTAACGTTGACTGCTACAGTGCCGTTGACTGCCGACACTACAGTACTGCTACAGTACCCGAAGAAAATTTTCCAGATTTTTTTCCGAAATTTCTGGTCGCTACAGTAACTCGAAGAAAAATTCCAGATTTTCAGTTGCTACAGTACTTCGAATTTTGCAGAAAATCTTTCAAAAAATTCATCCTTTCCTTTCTTTTGATTCAAAACCAGAATCTCAACTCTTTTAACCGATTATAACTCAAATATAACTTCTAAAACAACTGAGATTCATGAATTATCATCAAAATCTTCAAGAACAAAACCTCCTCTGATCTTCTACATAAACTGAAATTTAAGGAAAATAATCGGATTAAAGCTTACCTTTGATCCTTACAAAGCTTTTGAACCGAACAAATAATCGAAACTCTGAAGATCAAGGAAAGGATTTGAGAAGAGGGTGAAAAAACGAGAGAAAGTGAATTCACTATTCACTTCAGCTGCTTCGATCGTGAGAAGAAAATAAGGGGGGTACTATTGAAACTTTATATTAAATATTTCTAATGGGTTATTCAATAACTCATGGGTATCCATAACCTAACATCCAAACCCATCCAGTCAATTTACAATAAATGGACTAATTGACCATTCTGAAACCACTTTTCCATGAATTTCACCATTCTTAGAATATATCCCACATTGTGCAAATATTTAGTCCAGTCATTTAACTCAATTTTCATAAATAATATTCAAACAGAACAATTAAATATGAAAATTAAATATGACCAAAATAAATAACTAAAGTAACGTTGTAAAATTCTAAAATATTCTTAAGCGAATTATATTCTGAAATTAACGGGTATTACATTCTACCCTCCTTAAAAGAATTCGGTCCTCTGAATTAAAATTTTACCTCAAGTTTCAAATAAATGTGGATAGTTTTTCCACATCTCATCTTCTGCCTCCCACGTAGCTTACTCGCGAGAATGATTTCTCCAAAGAACCTTGACAGTAGGAATTTCTTTGGTACGCAATTTCTTGACTTTTCTATCAAGGATAGCTACTGGTACCTCTTCGTAGGTGAGAGTTTCATCAAAATGAACTTCTTGGGGTTGAATGACATGAGAAGGATCAGGAAGATACTTCCGTAGCATGGACACATGAAATATTGGATGAACTCCCTCTAGGTTGGAAGGTAGGTCTAGGCGATATGCCACATTACCCACTCTGTCTACAACCTCATATGGGCCAACATACCTCGGACTAAGCTTGCCTTTCTTCCCGAATCTCATTACTCCCTTCATAGGTGAGATTCGTAAGAAAACCATATCACCTATTGCAAATTCAAGGTCACGACGTCGGTTGTCCGCATAAGACTTCTGTCTACTCTGAGCAGTTAACAACTTCTCTCTGATCAGTTTAACTTTATTTATATCTTCCTGTATCATCTCAGATCCAAATATTTTGGTTTCACCAAGTTCAAACCAACCTATAGGAGATCGACACCGTCTCCCATATAAAGCCTCAAAAGGTGCCATCTGAATACTGGCTTGGTAACTGTTGTTATAAGCAAATTCAATAAGAGACAAATGATCTTCCCAACTTCCACTGAAATCCATCACACAAGCTCTTAGCATATCCTCTAAAGTCTGAATTGTCCTTTCGGACTGTCCATCAGTCTGAGGATGGAATGCTGTGCTAAGATTCACTTTGGTACCCAAAGCCTCTTGAAAGACTTTCCAGAACCGAGAAGTAAACTGAGGTCCTCGGTCTGATATAATGGATATTGGTACACCATGAAGTTTCACTATTTCTTTAACATAAAGTCGAGCAAGTTTTGCTACACTAAAAGTGGTATGAACAGGAAGAAAATGTACTGACTTAGTAAGTCGATCCACTATGACCCATATTGAGTCATTTCCTTTTGTTGACCGAGGTAAACCTACTACAAAATCCATAGTGATCCTTTCCCACTTCCACTCGGGAATATCTAATTTTTGCATCAAACCTGGTGGTCGTCGATGTTCAGCTTTAACTTGTTGACAAGTCAAACATCGAGCTACAAAGTCAGTCACATCTCGCTTCATGCCCTCCCACCAGTAAACTTGTTTCAAGTCCTGATACATTTTCACAGCACCAGGATGTACAACGTAGGGCGAACCATGAGCTTCCATTAAGATTTCATGTTTCAAAGATTCAATGTTGGGAACACAGAGTCTCCCATTAAACCATAAGACTCCTTCTTCATCTACCAAGAAACTTGGTGCTAGACCTTGCCTTGCCTTATCTCTGATTTTGACCATATCAATGTTATTTTCTAAAGTTGCTTTTACTTTTTCTACAAGGGATGATCTAACTGTTAAATGAGCCAGAAATGTACCTGACTCAGTGATCTCGAAGAATACTCCATCAGCTTCCAATTTTTGTAGTTCATGTATTAGAGACCTCCTTATAGTGGCAATGTGAGCTAAACTTCCCATAGACTTTCGACTTAGAGCATCAGCCACTACATTTGCTTTACCTGGATGGTAAAGGATGGTACAATCATAATCTTTCAGAAGTTCCATCCACCTTCGTTGCCTTAGATTGAGATCTCTCTGCTCAAAAATGTACTTAAGGCTTTTGTGATCTGTAAAAATTTGACAAGTCTCCCCATACAAGTAATGTCTCCAAATCTTTAGGGCAAACACTACAGCTGCCATTTCCAAATCATGAGTGGGGTAATTCAATTCATGCTTTTTAAGTTGACGTGAGCCATAAGCTATGACTTTACCATGTTGCATCAACACACATCCTAAGCCTATCTTTGAGGCATCACAGAATACAGAGTAACCCCCTGGTCCTGATGGTAGGATTAAGACTGGTGCAGAAGTTAAACACTCTTTCAATTGGGTGAAACTTTGTTCACATGAATCATCCCAAATGTATTTAACATTCTTTCGGGTTAACTTATTTAATGGGAGAGCTGTCTTAGAGAAATCTTTGACAAAGCGACGGTAATACCCTGCTAAGCCAAGAAAACTACGTACTTCAGACACAGTTGTTGGTCTAGGCCATTGTTTAACTGCTTCAATTTTACTTGGATCTACATGAATACCTTCTTGGGAAATAACATGTCCCAAAAACGTTACATGACTCATCCAGAATTCACATTTTGAGAGCTTTGCGTACAACTGATGCTCTCTCAAGGTCTGAAGCACTATTCTCAAATGCTCAGTATGTTCTTCATGACTCTTTGAATACACCAAAATATCATCAATAAATACAATTACAAACTTATCAAGGAATGATTTGAACACTCTGTTCATTAAATCCATAAATGCTGCTGGTGCATTTGTCAACCCAAAAGACATCACAAGAAACTCATAATGTCCATACCGTGTACGAAAAGCAGTCTTAGGTATATCATCATTCTTAATTCGTAACTGATGATATCCAGACCTTAGATCAATCTTTGAGAAGTATTTTGCTCCTTGAAGCTGATCAAACAAATCATCTATCCTTGGTAAAGGATACTTATTCTTCACTGTGACTTTATTCAGCTGACGATAATCTATACATAATCTCATAGAACCATCTTTCTTTTTCACAAAAAGAACAGGAGCACCCCAAGGTGAAAAACTTGGGCGAATGAACCCTTTGTTTAACAAATCTTCCAATTGTTCTTTGAATTCTTTTAGCTCAACAGGAGCCATACGATAAGGTGGAATAGAAATTGGTCGTGTGTCTGGGACCAAATCAATACTGAACTCAATATCTCTTTCTGGCGGTAATCCAGGTAAATCTTCTGGGAACACATCTGAGAATTCATTAACCACATGAATGTCTTCTAACTTCTGTTCTTTCTTTTCTAAATCTTTGATAAAAGCTAGAAATCCCTGACATCCCTTTCGCAACATACGCCGGGCACTTAACATAGATATCATGTTGCAAGGTACATCACTTCGATCTCCTTGAAACACAAAATTACTCCTCCCCGGCATATTAAAGGAAATAACTTTGTCACGACAATTTATAGTAGCATGACAAGAAGATAGCCAGTCCATCCCTAAAATCACATCAAAATCTAACATATTGAGAACCATAAGATCTATCTCAGTTTTCGTGCCTCCAACGATTATTTTACAAGAATGATAACATGTTTTAACCATCAAAGTCTCTCTCATCGGTGTGGAAACCAAGAATGGTTCTTTAAGAATAATCGAATCAATTGCAAATCTCTTGGCAAATAGGGGTGACACATATGAGTGAGTAGAATCGGGGTCAAACAAGATACGTGCAGCAAAAGTATTAACAGTTAATATACCTGTAACTACAGCATTGGATGTTTGAGCATCCTGTCGGGTTAGAGCATATACTCTTGCATTTCCTCTGCCAGCAGCTTGTTTTCCACGGTCACCTTGGCCTCTTCCAGAACCTCTTCCCATACTACCCCCTATTGAAGGGGTTGGTGTTTGAGTAATAGTTTGTGGTCGAGGTGGCAAAGTAGACCCTTGACCTGGTCTTGTCATGAGCTGAGGGCACTCCCTTATAAAATATCCTTTTTGTCCACAGTTAAAACAACCTGTACCAACAGTGTTTAACCTGCATTCTCCGAAGTGAAACTTTCCACATTCAGGACATTGAGGTTTTTCCCTTCTACCTTGAGTACCTCCTCTACTAGAAGAGCTAAAACCACCCCTGCTCTCTGAACGAGGCTTAGCCACACTGGCTGTAGAATAAGTTGACTTAGTAGGAGTGGCTGGAGTATTTTGTGATGCAGTAAAGGGTTTCAAAGTCCCTGAGTCTTCCCCTTGATCAAAAGATCTTCTATATCTAGCTTTCTTCTTTTGATGATATCCTTCTTTATTCTTTGACCTCTTTTCCATTCTTCGGGCCAAATCAACAGCCTCTGAGTACGAAGAGTAATCGTTCATATTAGAACCCACTTGATCATATAAGGCATCACGAAGCCCTTCCACAAACTTTTCTATTTTCTTCCTTTCAGAAGGAATGATTTCAGGGGCATATTCAGATAATTTAACAAACTGAGCTAAATACTCGTCAACAGTCATGGTTCCCTGCCGTAGATACAGAAAATCTCTGGCCCTGGATGATCGTTCACTTGCCGGAAGAAATTCATCCATAACCAATCTGTAAAATTCTGTCCACATAACTGGCGGTGCGCCTTGAATTCTAGCTTTCTTCCAGTTCCTCCACCATTTACCAGCCCTACCTTTTAACTGAAAGGAAGTGAATTCTACCTTTTGAGTAGGAGAACACCCTATAGCATCACAGATTATTTCACAATCTTCAAGGAAACATTGTGGGTCCTCTTTGGGATCTTCCCCTGAAAAAGTGGAAGGCCTCATTTTCTGGAATTCAGACATTCTTACCTCCCATACGTTATCTGCTCCAGCTAACTGAGCTGGTGGTACAATTTCAGCTTCAACAATAGGAGGATCCACTGGCAGGTTAGCTTGTGCAGCTCGACCTCTCATTTCAGCCTCAAATCGGTCAAATCGTTCATTCATCAAATTAATCACATGTGCAATAGTTGCATTGCCAACGTGAGCATCAGGTTCGACTCTCCTTGCTTGCTCACTAGTTGCACCCTCAGTACTTTGAGCATGTAAACTATCACCACGGTTAGGATCATCTTGCACATGTGCTGGTGGATTTATGGCCCTCCTTGGACCCATATGCTCATTATTATTAGAAAATCCTTCTGACATTGATCTGTCACAGATCTACACACATAACAAACAATTTTCAGACATAAACAAAATATCACTTACTAGCCCCACTGAGAAGTTATCTATAAAATGACGTTATACTTTACAAGGTCTTTTATGGAACCTAATCCTATGGTCATGCCGCGGCTCATGACAATAAGGAAGGGCCCACAAAGATCACTTTGCTCTGTACTCTATAGGGGACCTATAAAACCTTTCCTCTGATACCAAATTTGTCACATCTCAAAAATTGAACATGTAAAAAGATACTACTCATTAAATAAAATTCTCACACATACGTCATTTACATATATTCTGTAAGGTTTTACATTCAACCTTAATCATTCATTCCACACTACAGAATTATATTCATCTGATAAGCAAATATATACATACATAGTCTGATATTTCTATCTCATCGCAAGCCTAGGAGACCTATAGAAAGTACAGAGCGTTTCTAGTATCCACATTAATAAGTACTGGTATCCCACCAGACAGAAATAGAGTGTAATCCCAAGGGGCTTCTAATCTTCCAACGGATACTCTTCTTCTTTGTTTTCTGTATCTGAAAAATAATCATAGGGAGTGTGAGTTTATTTAAAAACTCAGTAAGTAAATAACTGTACTATATAGAATATCAAAAGTACAAATACCACATTTACTCATATAATTAATTGTCTTATACATCGAGTAGTATGGGACTCTAACCCTTTCAAACTCATGAATAAGATTTCTTAGATATACAACGAGTAGTATAGGACTCTAACCCTTTCAAACTCGTGAATAAGATCTCATCGGTATACACCGAGTAGTATGGGACTCTAACCCTTTCAACTCGTGTATAAGCTTTCTTAGATATACACCGAGTAGTATGGGACTTTAACCCTTTCAACTCGTGTATGGGTTTCATAGATATGCACTGAGTAGTATGGGACTTTAACCCTTTCAAACTCGTGTATTAGATCCCGTAGATCTTTACTCATTGACAAGATAGTGAGAATTTATCACATAGCACAATTGTCATGAAATAAAATAATTTCTACATACTCTTATTTCTACCGATCATCATATACTCCCATATGAAAATTGATTGCTTACTACCCAAATAATATTGTAAATGGGACTTATATTGTACTTTGACTAGTAATATCAAATTAGGTGAGCAAGGTTATTCACTCACCTTGATGTTTGTCCAAGTTTACCTTGTTCCACACTAGAATTTGTGTAGGAAAATTTCCTAGTAAAATATATTACAAGGAAACATAAGAAAGGAAACAAAATCACGAAAATACGCAAAATTTTCTGGTTGCTACAGTAACGGTTCGCTACAGTGCCGGTTCGCTACAGTAACGTTGACTGCTACAGTGCCGTTGACTGCCGACACTACAGTACTGCTACAGTACCCGAAGAAAATTTTCCAGATTTTTTTTCCGAAATTTCTGGTCGCTACAGTAACTCGAAGAAAAATTCCAGATTTTCAGTTGCTACAGTACTTCGAATTTTGCAGAAAATCTTTCAAAAAATTCATCCTTTCCTTTCTTTTGATTCAAAACCAGAATCTCAACTCTTTTAACCGATTATAACTCAAATATAACTTCTAAAACAACTGAGATTCATGAATTATCATCAAAATCTTCAAGAACAAAACCTCCTCTGATCTTCTACATAAACTGAAATTTAAGGAAAATAATCGGATTAAAGCTTACCTTTGATCCTTACAAAGCTTTTGAACTGAACAAATAATCGAAACTCTGAAGATCAAGGAAAGGATTTGAGAAGAGGGTGAAGAAACGAGAGAAAGTGAATTCACTATTCACTTCAGCTGTTTCGATCGTGAGAAGAAAATAAGGGGGGGTACTATTGAAACTTTATATTAAATATTTCTAATGGGTTATTCAATAACTCATGGGTATCCATAACCTAACATCCAAACCCATCCAGTCAATTTACAATAAATGGACTAATTGACCATTCTGAAACCACTTTTCCATGAATTTCACCATTCTTAGAATATATCCCACATTGTGCAAATATTTAGTCCAGTCATTTAACTCAATTTTCATAAATAATATTCAAACAGAACAATTAAATATGAAAATTAAATATGACCAAAATAAATAACTAAAGTAACGTTGTAAAATTCTAAAATACTCTTAAGCGAATTATATTCTGAAATTAACGGGTATTACATTAGGGTTCTTGATGAAAATTTGAGGATTGAGACTTTGTTTGTGGGTTAAAATTGAGGGTTTTAGTGTCAAAAGATTCCTTAAACATCAAGGATAAAAACTCATGAAAGAAATAAAAAAAACAGTGTTTTAGATGTGATTTTTGAATTTTTGAATGAAGAACACAAAGAATGTTACTGTTTATTCTGAAAATTTTTTAAAAAAACATTGTTCATCGAGAAATTTTTTTCTATATTTTCGCAGTTACTATTGTATTGACTCGGTCAACAATACTGTAGCATTGACTTTGGTCAAAGTTACTGTAGCTGCGTTGATCGTTGACAGTTACTGTAGTATCAGTTTTAAAATATTTATAACTCTTTCATTCAGATTCCCTTTTTAGCAAATAAGATATCATTGGAAAGATCTTTGAGTTTAGTTTCTAATAATATAGGTTTTATTGAAAATTATTTATTGTTTGACAGTTATATCCAGAGTAGTGATTAAATGTCAAAATTATAGTAGGAATTTTACTTATTTTGTGACCTTGATATATTTTTGTATGATTATCATATAAGAATAGATTCTTTGATGCATCTTTCAAATCTTTGGGATGTTGTGACTAGATTAAGGTAGAGGAGAATTACCTTCTATCATATTACACATCTTCGAAGAAGGTTGAAGGTAAAATTAGGCAACGTTAAGGTGAGTGGGCAACTTTGCAAAATTAATTTACTAAATTAGTCAAAGCACAATATAAATCTCATTTGTATTATTTGTGAAATTGAGAAGATTACCAGTGTATGTTGAAGTTGAAAAAAAAAATTACAATATCATTGAAAATTATTTTATTACCTTATGTAAATTAATTTCTCTAATTGATTAAATAACTAGATGTGGTAGTTCCTTGAATAAATTGAAACATTTTATGAGAATATGATTATATGTTATGATTGTGATTATATTTGATGCATGAATAAGGTGAGAGATTGATCACCTAACAGACTTGAATAAGGTGAGAAATTGATCACCCAACAAACCTGAATATACAATTAGTAAATCCATGGATAAATATTCCTAAAGATGAACATTAGGGAGCGTAATATGGTTGTGAGAACGTAAGCTCACAGGGTTTTCAAAAATAAAAGAGCGTAAACCTATTGAATACCAATGATTTTGGCTCAATATAATTGTGAGAACGTAAGTTCACAGGACATTCAAAATTGGCATAAAACGCTGGTGTCGATACATATAAATACATTGAATGTATTGAATTAATTGATACCTTTTGATTAAATTAGCAATGTGGTATTTGTGCTTGTGATATTTTCATGCACAATTGTTTACTCACTAAGTTTTGATTAACTCACACTCTTTATGATTATCTTTTCAGATACAGTGGTTGAAGAGGAGAATTTATAGCCTTTAAGGTTATACTTCACTTTTGTCTAGTGAACAAATAGATATAGATTTGGTAAGGATTATGAAATGCACTGTAATCTAATAAGTCACCTAGGCTTGTGAGATTGTAATATATAAATGTTGAATATTTTTAAGTATGTATGTAAAATATTTTTCTTAAAAAAAAAATTATGTTTTACATAATTATGAATACTACGAATGTTCATAGACATTTAGAGATACCACAGATGTATACCCTAGGTGATATATGTTTAATTCATATGTTCAATTTTTGGGATATGACAGATATGTTATAGCATTTTCCCACCGGCTCTGAGAGGACATAGACTTCACTGAATACACGGACTTATATTTCCATTATTTTGATTATCTTGTGGATTAAAAAGTGAGAATTATGTCCTTAGGGTTACCAGTTTTTGGAAACAGTAATTTTACATCTTCAAGTTCCTGTTTACTTTCATAACCGTACCATTGCTCTAGTTTGTTTTCTCTTAGGGTCTAAGCCTTTAACAATTGGATGTTACAAATTGAGGTAATATGCTTTAGAATGTAGTAGACAGATATTCAAGTAGTATGAATTCATGAATATATAAAGAGTTAGCACAAATGGTGTTGGTTTCTTGAAGCCTATGACTGCGATATTTCTTGAAGCAATAGAGAAGGGGACAATATTTATCCTAGAGTTTCAGCTGTTAGTGTGCTAGCTAACTGTAATAATTGGAAATCACATGTTTGGGGAAGAAGTGTACTATACTATTTGTCTTAATCGTTTGTTTTAATTGTCACGTGATTATTAAATTTCACAGGTTAAGTTTTGTAATGATTTGATGCAGTCACAGCGGATAGCAAAGCACTTACTCTTGCTTAACCCATCTGAATATGGCAGGTTTCTGTTTCCTCAAAGCAATGAGACGACGCTTCAAATATTGGTATATGGATACATATTTTGACTAATTCTTTCTTATAGGTGCCCCCCCCCCAAAAAAAACCAAAAAAAAAACACACCTCCTCCTGTCCAAAAAAAAAATCTCACATGGGTCATTTGGTGAGCAGTGAGCCTAAGGATGAATGTATATTAAATTGCCGGTTTTGTATATGTATATGGTTATAATCTTATGAAAAGTGGATAGGTTCAAGTACAGAATAGACACTGTTTTATAATTCTCTCATTTTTTTTTTGCCATTTAAATCAGCCTCCTACTTCTACCCTTTAGTCTGTCGTTGAGAATGAAGAAACTCTTCTAATAATGAGCTTGCGCTTATGAGACAAAAGATGGAGGACTTGGAAAGATTGATAAACCGCCACTTTGAGGACCAGGGGAGATTGATAAATCGTCTCTTTACAGAACAAGAGAAGCTTTTGAACCGTCATTTTAGGGAATTGGCGAATAGAGTTGATAGACATTCGATGTTTGCAACTCAAAATTTTCGTGACCAACAAGCGAGATGTATTGACTGTATGAATGGAGTGACTTCTGCACTTCGCCAAATTTCCCAGACGTTTCCTCCCGAAACTCTTTCTAGGCTGCAACGATTAACTTCCTCCTTAAGGTCTGAAGCACCTTCTTCTTCTAGACCTGGAGCACCTTCTGCATTTCAAAAGCCTCCTCGTTCTTAATTTATTTTTTCTTTTGTTTGTACCTAAAGCTGATGTTTGATCTAATGTTTACGTATTAAAATTATCTGTTTTGTAACTCGAGTTAAGCTTGTTGTCTGTAAGTTATGTACTAGAAATAAAATTTAAGTTAGTAGTTGGATCTTCTTATGTTGAAGTGATTCCTTTTACTGAAGAAACTTGAGAAATCAAAATATGTTGGACTTGTTATATTTTGTACTTGAGTGTGAAAATTCTAAAAGAGAGAATGAGATATTGACAAAATATCTGTATTTGATTCAATCTTGAGGTGAGTTTTGAATTCGGAGGACCGAATTCTATTAAGGAGGGGAGAGTGTAATATCTCAAGTTTTTAAATAAGTATGATAGACTTTTTTTTAAATTTAAAAAGACAATTTTTGAGGAACAAGATTTCAAAATTTAAATATTTGGAGGATTTAATAGCAAAAAAAAAATTATTATTATTTTTGGTTGGACAGTTAGTTAAATTGGATAGGTGAAGTTAAAAATGGTAAAAGATTAGTTTTTTTGGAATTTTTATAAAATTGTAAAGGACCTATATGAAAAGTTAATTTAAAGAATATTATGTTGTATAATTTTATCAAAAGGGGAGATGTGGCACTTGGGGATGATGCCATGTGTCCCATTTCCCCTGATCTCTTGAAGCCTCTAGATGAAACACACACCCCTATTTTTTTTCGGTCATTTGGCTTGGGAGAATAGAGAAACCGAGAGTGAGGAAGAGAGTGAGAGATTCTGGATAATTTATGCGAATTCTTCCCTATTTCTATGAGTCTTCCTTCCATCCACGTGAACAAACCTAAGGGAAAGAGAGAGAGAGAGGAAGTCCCTTAGCCATGCTCTGTTTTCTAAACTTGAAACATAGAGTTGGAAGCTGAAACTGGAAACTAGAGCAACGGATGATGAAAGGTAAAATTTTATTTTGTTCTCTTCATAAGATGTTCCTCTCGTCTTGTATGTTAGTAAAGGTAATTGAATAAGTCATAATCTGATTAAAAATCGAAATTTAAAGTGCTGCATCAGATAGCAGAAACCGAGAGGAAAAAAAAAAGAAAGAAAGAAATTTTTGTAAAACAGAGTAACTAAATTATATGGAAGGAAATATGTTATTGTTCTTCCATAAAGAAATCCTTTTTGTCCTTGATATGGATGAAAGTAATTGAACATGGTATAATCTTGGTTAAATTCAATCATAGGATTGAATTGATGAGCTAAACCGAGAAGACATAGCAGATAGGGACTGAGCTGAGAAAGAAAATATGAAACTGCAGAAAACATGGCTGATTTGTCATGTTACTGATTTTGTGAATTTTGGGTGACCAAATGAAGCTTTTAAATCTTGAAATTTTTATGAGGGACTTTTAAAATCTTACTTAATCAAACTGGAAAGTTTTAAAGATTTTAGATGATTTCAGCTTAGTGAACTAACTCAAGAATAGAATCATACTCTGTGTAGAAGCAAATTTGGGCAGGTTGGAAGTTAGCTTTGTTCCAGGGGCCAAAGACCTTGTTTTAATCTGAAACTTTTATGACACTTAGTTAAAATATGAAACTTATGATCTGGAAAATTTCATTTCATTTGGAAATGGTTAGCTAAGTCAAAAAAATCATGGAACAGCAACTTGTTGAAAATAAGACAGGTCTGACTTATGGTCACGAATAAGATCTTTAGAGGGTCCAAACGATAGAATTTTAATCTGAAAATTTTACCCTAGCTTGCTGACATATAAATATGGTTCTATGTCAAATTTCACGATTTTTGGAGCCACAGATTAATACCAGTAATTTTCTAAATATTTAGACCCAAAAGTGACCTCAAAACAGAACATGGTTGAGAATTTGGTAATCTTTGTTCTAATTTAGTGTTGTTTCTTGCTTTACTTGTGCTCTAGGCCTTCAATAAGATTTTTGGTGTCCTTCTCCAATTTGAAGTATAGAAACTTTGGCTCGGAGTTAAGGTGAGTGGGTTAATACTTGCTATGATTAAATATCTGTTATTGACTTTTTGCATCATAGTGGAAATATGTTGTATATCCAAGTTTGAAGAGGATGATGTAGAACGATGAGGCATAAACAATTGTGGAACGTGTCTGGTAATGTATATAATTATATTTTCTTATTTTCCCATGAATGGATGTTATATGATGGATTATGAATGGCATGTGAACTGAGTTGAATAATTGTTCTATATTATGGGTTATGTTATATACATGCTATGTTGCTGGAACCACATTGATTATGTTGTGGCTTGAATTGTAAATGACTGAGTTGTGTATGTGGCTCAAGATTATGATTGAGGATGTTTTTATATGTGATTGTGATTGTGTTTGACTGGAAAGGAAAGGCATGGTGGTGCACCCCATGGAGAAATCTACATGAAGCTATAAGGGTGGAGAATATACATGGAGCGATAAGGGTGGATGCGGCGGGGGCCGCGGGCAACGATCCAGAGGTATTCTGGACGACCCGGTTGGTACGGAAAATGTGTGAAATTGATTTCACTGTTTGCTGTTGTGAATTATTTGAATTATGCTGAAATGTATTTGATTTACTTAGATATTGTTGTGAAGTATTATGAATTATATTATCATTATGATGCATGATATTTTTTTTTATCATAGTGTTGTGTTGTCTGCTCACTGGGCATGTGGTTTGCTCATACCCCTCTTATTAATTTTTTTTTTCAGAGTTGACAGCTGAAGGTAAATATCGGTACAAGGAATTATGGATCCTTAGTCCATGATTACCTTTTCATTTGTTCAGGATAAAGGTATAAAATTAAGTCTTATTCTAAGTTGTATAAATCTAGAAATCTCTGTAATCGGGTAGGTTCATTCAGTGATGTAATGTGAGTAATTGTAGTATGTATAGAGAACTTGTTTTGGTTGCATGAAAAAGAATTGTATGATTTTTAAGAGAAAGATAGGCTTACGGAGGTGAAATGAAATTCACTTTCCGTGCCGGTCACGTGCTCAAATTTTGGGACGTGACACTATCCTTTCACCTTAAACCTTTAAGTTTCTTTTCAATTCAGTCCTTTCAATTTAGTCCCTGAGGGTATTTTTACACATAAAACGTCATTTTCTCCTACAAACTTCTTTCTAGTTTTCTCTTATGACCAAACCACATCTAGTATTTGACATTTTGATTGTATAAATAAACAGTACCATATACATAAATAGTATTATACGGGTGAATCGTACCGTATACTGAAATAGTAACAGTAGTTTGAAAACACGCATTTATATTTTATTTTTCATGGGTATTACATAGGACCTTCTCTATCGTTGTGAACCCGGGCACAATTATAGAGAGACGGCTCTACTGAAGGTCCTGTAGGATGTTTCCATTTCCTTTCCCTCCGAGACTTATCTCTTCTTAGAAATTATGTTCTCAGTTTTAGTTTTAGACAGATGTGGCTACACTTTTGAACTTAGTAAAGGAAAGGTTATTACTTGTTTTGATTCCGTTGTTGTCGGATCAAATTTTTATATGGTGGATTTTATAAGCTGAATTCATGATTGAATTTGTGTAGCTATATTATTTTAGGGTACCAGCCAATAAAAGAAACCACTCGCATTAAAAACAAAAAAACTGAAGGATTACATTGCAAAAAAGAAGAAGTTTACTCATGCATGAGTAATCTAAAAGCGAGGTGGTCTCGGATTAGGAGGGTTGTATTGTATCATCACCCCTCGACCATTCCTTGGAGCAAGAGACATAGCAATGTCGCGGAGGGTAGTGTAAATTCCATTCATACAATCAACACTTCTTTGCTGTTGATTGCAGAAACACTGGGTGGACCAATAGAAGAACTTATCTATTCTCGAAGTCATTGCCGCGTTATTGCGTTTGGTTAACTTCTCCAGGTCCTCTATCATCTTCTTGAGAATCTTCACCTCCTGCTCTAAACAGGCGATTTTGTCCTCTGAGCTATGGCCTGTGCTAATCTCCTCGGCTTCCTCAATCTTCTTCATCTTCTTCTCCTTTTGAATTTCTTGAGGTCCCTCGAGAGGTCTTTTGCCCTTGTCCCTGCATAAACTTAAGTTTAAGTCAAGTTCTTCTTCCTTAGCCTCTACTGTGAGATCAATGTACTTCCTTGAGGCCATGATTTGGAAAAATTTAGAAATTTTTGTAAGAGTATGAGGCGAGAGGAATACTGGGGGATTGTAGGCTCAGAGATTATTACTCTTTGTGGTGTGGTAACTGAGAACGCTGAGAAGGTTTTTATAGAGAAAAATTTGGACTAAGAGACAAAGAAGATATCTCTTCACCGCACCCCTACACGATCAACCTATGGATTTCTGCAAGGTGGAAGCCAGAAGTCTAGGGTAGGCGTGCACACCGATAGCGCGTTGCATTAATTCCAAAACCACGAAAGTCAGTATTCGGTGGATTTGCGGCCGATTTTACTTGGTTTTCCTATTTCTCCCGTTGGCATTTTCCGAAATTCAAAGAAGTTAATAATATAGCCATTACAGATTGCCTTGGATGCTTTTATGATGAACTGAAATGCATTTCTCTGTTTTATTGTGTTATTCTTGAGAGCCTTCAGTTGAGTATAATATACATAACTGATTGAATCATGTTGTAATTACATGTATGTATGTTATTCATGCATAATGGGTGAAGGCTACGATCAAGGAGAATATGTGATGATCCTACATATACTCATAGAGATGTGAAATCAAAATGACTTGGATAGAATGAAATGTGTAGATGATGATATATTTTCATGGTTACACATACTTACATATAATGCTCTCATGGGCAAATGAAAGGCATTGATTTCCTTACATCATGATAATGCTTAAGGCATGCGACCGTAAGCAGTTAACTTTGTTTTAAAATATATATATTTACATATATATTATGTGTAAGTCCAGAGTAAAGACACCGATTAGAATATAAGATAAGGCTAATATGAGACTACCCGATCATAGAGTGATATCGTAATCTGAGATTACACTATAAGACAAGTATAGAGTGAGGAAATCATAGATTGAAACGGCGATTAGTCGAAAATTTTGAGAAAGGTCAAGATTAGCCGAAAATTTTTTTGAGGAAATCTTTGACTTATGTTAATTGCATTAAATTATATTTACTATTTACTTGCATGTCCGACATTAATTGCTGGCATTGCGACATATGTGATCTGTAAACCTCCTAGCGAGCGGCGTATAGGTTGTGGTGGCTTTAGCTCCAGGGGCTTCGGGTTGTCTATAAATCTTGTACGCCCGTTACCCCACTCATCACACCAAGCGAACTTCTTTCATTACATACCTATTTCTCAATCTCCATTCCTTTCTCATTCAAAGCTATTTCTGAGATCCCTAGAGAAATGGCCGATAATAAGTCTTTCAACTTGAATTTTGAGACTGGCAATGTAGAGCTTGATTTAAATCTAAGTCTCGGAGACAACAAAGGGAAGAGACCTGTAGACAGGTCACCAGAAATTAAGAAGAGAAAGAGGGATGTAATAGAGTTGGAGGAGGACAGTACTGCAACATCCTCAGAAAATAAGCTTGCATTCCTGGAGCGTAAGATCGAAAATCTGGAGCGTAAGATAGAGAGCCTGGAATACAAGACAGAGGACCAGAAGCGACTAATAAATCGTCTCTTTGAAAACCAAGAGAAACTGATAAACCGTCGTTTCGGGGAACTAGCTAATCGAGTTGATAGACATTCAATGTTTGCAACTCAAAATTTTCGTAACCAACAAGCAAGGTGTATTGACTGTATGAACGGAGTGACTTATGCTCTTCGCCAAATTTCTCAGGCGCTTCCTCCAGAAACTCTTTCTAGGCTACAACGATTAGCTTCCTCCTTAAGGTCTGAAGCACCTTCCTCTTCTAGACCTGGAGTACCTTTTACATTTCAAAAGCCTCCTCGTCCTTAATTTATTTATTTTTTGTTTGTACCTAAAGCTATATTTGGTCTAAGCTTCACGTATTAAAATTATCTATGTACTAGAAATAAAATTTAAGTTAGTATTTAGATCTTCTTTGTTGAAATGATTCCTTTTACTGAAAGAACTTGAGGAATAAGAAGATGTTGGACTTATATTTCGTACTTGATTATGGAAATTCTAAAGCAGAGTATGGTAATATCCTTTTGACTGAGAAGAGTTACTAAAATGATATTTCATTGCATTTCTGAGCTATGGAGGAGTGCTAAATAAGTATTTTATGAACCTATACATAGAGAACTATGGGTTTGCCCTAATCATTGAAGGGATACAACTCTATATGAGTCATTGAGGTGAGAGGAATTTCTATATATATTTATTTTATAATTATGCGTGAGTAATATGTTATTTACTTAACACATTTTCTAGAATTGTTCTTCTTAGATATTTATGTAATGATTTCATTTTATATGACACCTTCAGCTGAGAGTGTCGCCTTAAGGTAGAAGGATCGCCTTTGGGCAAGAGTATTACCTATGGCCAAAATGACGCCTTTAGGTGGGGTGCTTGTATTCGTAAAAGTTATAAGTTATGTGTATGATAACTTATGTCTTGATATTCAGTATAAACTGGAAAGACCACGTGTCACTTTTGAGAAGACACCTATTTGAGGTTTTACATAGAGACAAAGTTCGTCTCTGATCAGATGGTTTAAGTTTGGTAAAGGTTATGAGGATGAGACACTTTATGGTACAAAAGGTTGTGGAGAAGATCAAACTAATGAGGAAGAGATTGTTTGCTATTTAGAAAAGGCAAAAGTCCTATGAAAATTATTGATAATGCGGTCTAGAGTTCACAGTTGATGCTATAGTGTTCTTGTAAATCTTACCAGGGATGTGAAGAGGTTTGGAAAGAAAGAGATACAAAGAATGAGATATAGACGAAGTAATCACACTTATTTCAGTCTTGAAATGAGTTTTGAATTCGGAGGACCGAATTCTCTTAAGGGGGTGATAATGTAATACCCAAAAAAAAATAAAATATAAATATTTGTTTAGAAACTACTGTTACTATTTCAGTATACGGTACTATTCACCCATATAATACTATTTACGTATACGATACTGTTCATTTATACAATCGAAATTTCAAGTATTAGATGTGGTTTGGTCATAAGAGAAAACTAGAAAGAAGTTCGTAGGAGAAAATGACGTTTTATGTGTAAAAATAAGCTCATGGACTAAATTGAAAGGACTGATTTGAAAAGAAACTTAAAAATTTATGAGAAAGGATAGTTTTTTTTTTAAGTTTTTAATAGTAAATAAAAGAAAATTTTCAGCCGTTGCTGCGATTTGCACAGTAACTGCATTATTAGAAATGTCATTTTCATGAATAGTAAATTGAATATTTTATTAACGCATAGTGTCAAATAGTACCCTTGACTTTTGCTATAAATAGGCCCTTCTATTTCACTTCTAAACTCACACCTTCAACTTCTCTTCTTCTCTCCTTAAGTTTCTCTTACTCCAATGTTAGGCTTATGAGATTTTGAGCCTTTCTTTTTCAGCTTAGGTAAGGATACTATGCCCTTTCTATGTCTTTCAAATTTTAGAAATTAATTTCTTAAGTATGCTCTGTGGTTGCAGTTTTGGCCGATCTTCCACATCAGAAAAACTGTCCTTAGCTGTTTATATGTTATTTTGATTCTCTGATTACCGAAATAGAATGTAAACTGTGAAGAATACATATCTAGGAAAGTTTTGGCTAAGGAAAGACCTGGTTTTTAAGTGTGTCCAGTGTGACCCTCCACTCTTTCCTGGAAACTTACCTGGTGTACTCTTTTACAGATTGTATTCTCTATTTCTGGTATAAATAGTACCCGTATGTATGAATAGTAACCGTATGAATAGTAATCGTATATATAAATAGTATCTGTATGTAAAAATAGTATTTATACGTATGAATAGTGACCGTATATACGAATATTATCCGTATGTATAAATAGTATCCATCCGTATGAATATTGACCGTATATATGAATAGTACTGTATGTATGAACAGTATCTGTATGAAAACAATCCTAACTTGTTTTCTCTAATCTTTCATGAAAATCTCCGTAGCAGAACACTGAAATTCATCTGTGTACTCTTGTCTGTAACGACTTAGAGAAGCGATATTCGTACGGAATCCAGGTGAGTGAAACGACCCCGTTTTAATAGAGTTTTAGCATTACTGGTGATAAAAAGTATGTCGTAGGACACTCCCAAGATTCATAGGGGGAAATTGGATTCAGAATGGCGAATATAATGAGATAATTAATCCAGAAGTATGGATAAGAAAAAGCAAGTATCTCATGATGATGTGAAGATTGAATCTCTTGAATTGTGGTTTATAAAGCTATAATATAGTTATATACTATACTTGTTATATGGATGAATATTATATTGAGCTTCTGATTATGATATGAAATGCTATTGATTGTGATTGAGCGGGACAGTACCCCCTCTCACGGCAAAGCGGAAAACCCGGTTGACAGGGTGTCTTGACCAATGAGTGTGGAGACAACGATTCCCTCAGTAGGGATATAGCCCGGATTGGTGATAAATCCGTGAGGCGCCCTAGCTAAGAGGATGAGGTTGTGCGTCATGGCGGAAATATACATAATTGGTGAGCCGGCCTGTGTGCGCTCTCCGGGATATATTGCCATTGACGAGTACTAGTAACGTTTGTTGAATTGGATGAATTTTTATCTTCTTGTATGTAAAAGGATGATGTTGTGCGTCATGGCGGAAATATACATAATTGGTGAGCCGGCCTGTGTGCGCTCTCTGGGATATATTGCCATTGACGAGTACTAGTAACATTTGTTGAATTGAATGAATTTTTATCTTCTGTCTATTGGTTGAGTATGAGCCTTGGATATGCTTGCATGACTGGTAATGTATTTGAATTTTATTAACGCAAGGCCGATTCGCTCATTGAGTTTAAAAGCTCACACTGTTTGTACAACCTTTTTGTTCAGATCAGGTTGCCATCGAAGAATATCTGCTAGAGGAGTAGATCACTTTGGACCTTCTCGTTGTCGAGTAGACCCCTCTTTTGTTATAGATTATGTTGCTCTGTAATCGTCTAGGACATCTAGGTCAGGGGTTTGGCATTTGGTTTGTATGTCAGCATAATAATGTATTTTATGTTGAGGATCTATTATTATGTGCAAATCATCTCTATGAATTTCAAATAAAGAAAATTTGATATATTTTCTTCAGGAATGGTTATTTTGATAATATAGAGATAATGACTAAACTCATGGGTAGAATTTATCGAAAGGCTTACAGTGATGGGATATTCATCATTGTGCCGGTCATGTGCCCAGAAAACGGGTCGTGACATTGGGCTTGTTTGATGTAAAGTTGAGTGTCTAAATAAAAGAGAATCAGAATCAGAAAGGATGAAAAAAGAATGAAAAAGTTGTATTTAGGCCCGTTTGGAAGAGTTTATTTTGAATTTATCTAACTTATCTTATGATATAAGCGCTTATGTACGTGTTTGGAAGAACTTATATAAATAGTTTATAGTATGTCAATAAGCTATTTTCAACTTATTTTCATAAACTATTCTGGAGAGCTTATGAAAATAAACTGAAAACAGTTTATATGAAGTTTGTCCTCATAAACTCTTCAATTTTAAAAATAACTTATATATAAGCACTTATATGATAAGTACTTATTATATAAGCACTTAAATAAATTGTTTATTTAAACAGGGCCTTAGTATAATATAAAAATAAATGGAAATAAATAAGGTGGTGTATTGGATATGATATTTTAAAATGAGTGAACTAAATAAATTTAAGGTGATTTTATTGAAATATCTTCATATAACAAAATAAATATAAAAAAAGTACACTAATTCGAGGGGCATATTTATCTTTTTATATTAGTACAATAAAACATGGCTAACCACAATCCTAGCCGGAACATAAGGAGAGGAAGCAACAAAGGAAATGAAAACTGATAATCTTCTATAAACATAACAAGCTGGACAAAGTATAAAAACAGTAGACATAGTAGCCAAATAGTGCTCAATAACAATAAACATAGTAACGAAAGAGTAAACAAGCCAGCAATGCAAGAGTATAGAGCCATAAGAAAAGGAGCTAAAGGGGTTTGTCCTCATGGTAAAGTTGTAGATTATAGTAAAAAGCATAGATCATTAGAGGGAGTTGAAAATTTCTTCCCTCTTGCTAACTTATCTACTCACTTGTTTTGCTTCTTGCTTCCCTTCTTATTCCCATTCTTTTAACAAGTACCAAACATAGCCATTAGGTTTTAATCTGCGATAATGAAAAAATACCAGAAAATTTTGTCATGCAAAGATTCAACGTGGTTTTTGGGTTTACTGCAAAAGCCTTATTTACGAATGCGAGAGAAATGAAGTAAAAGCCCAAAAAAAGAGTTCCGACCTGCCGGATTCGAACCAGCGACCTAAGGATTATCTGTTGGAATAGCCCACTACAGTCCTCCGCTCTACCAACTGAGCTAAGGTCGGCTTTCGGCTTTGGATTTCCTGAGCAGTTTGAAAAATAGTATAATTAAGGACGGAATATTCGGTGCATAGTTGTAATGCATGTACAGATGTAATTTTGAAGGAAGTAATACATCTTTCATATTTTCTCATGAAAATGCTTATCATCGCTCGTAGTCGCAGCGTAAATATATGCGTGGATTGATTCTTGTCTATTCTGTTTCTGTTAGATAGTGGAGATCTGACATGCCGTTCCCATTATTAAGGATACCCTTTCTTTTAAATAATAGATTTAATAATCAACAGAAATATTTTTCCAGAGAGTGAAAAAATGGAATAAAAGTAATGTCCTCTTTCAAAATTTGAGAGAAATGTATTTGAAAAAAAAAAAAGGTTAAATAAGTTATGTAACTTTGATGTTTCACTGTGCAGATGACACTATCTTTTCCTTAAAGAATAGCTAAGCTTCATTTCTAAATTATTATTTGGAGGTGACCCTACAACCAATTTATTCTCTTCCCTAATTAATCTCTGGTTTGCATGGGAGAAAGGAATATCTTTAGGAAAAAGCTTTGATTCTGGAGGGCATAATGAGATCTCTGTCTGTTTTATTTGGAGGGAGAGATCCGTTTTGAGGCCAACATCATTTCTGTGACAAATCAAACAAAACATCTCACATCCATAGAAAATATCAAATGCAGAGACAGACAGGGAAAGAGAGAAGAGGATTCCATCCCTTTCCCTCCATTGAAACGTCACCGTTTGTTTGATCTGGGCACTATGGTCCTCCCCTTTGTGTATTATTATCGTCCCCCATTCCCCCAAGCATTTTCAACAAGCAATCATACGAATTTATTTTTTAAAACAACATAAGTAAGCCTTCATGTGCTTATACTGCTACATGTTTTATGCCTGGACCCATATGGTTGACACTGTGGATTCACCTCAATCTTATCTTTTCACAACATCTTGATGATTAAATTAGTCAGTAAATGTCTAGGTCCATGCACCACACTTAATAAAAAGCTGACATTACCGGAGTTCAGATTTTTTCTTTTTTCAATTTGATGGAGATATTTACATAGCTATACATAAATGTGACTCTTAGGTTGTGTAGGTTTTGCTATTAAAATTTCTAGCCGAGTTAAATGCAAACATTATGTACACAACATTATTGTCTGTGTTAATGTTTGCCAAATGATGATTTGTCCTCTTATGCATTCCAATAATTAATTCTGATTTGTTAAACTCTCTCTCTCTCTCTCTCTCTCTCTCTCTCTCTCTCTCTCTCTCTCTTTAAGACAAATGATTTCGTTTCTTTTCATAATGTTTAGGTTCCCAGAAAAAAAAGGGATTAAAAATGAAGAAAATGAACAATTGTACATCATTAGCGTGAAGTTGTACGAAAATTCTCCCCAAGACTGACCACACTAGAGTGTTTAACAGATACTTCCACAGGCACAGGACCATGAACAATCAGACCCATATTAATAACTAAAGATTCATTGCATGAGTCTTGGAGCACAACACAATAGTTTAACACTCTCGTTTTCTTCATTTAAATAACGGTAACATCATAGAACGAAGAGCGTGCATATAATATTTTACACTCCCTCCAAAGCCACCATTCACTGATTCACCCAATGCCCTCGTCTTCATTGCTTGTCATTTGACATTCATCTTATTCCTCTCTCTCTGTTTCATTTTTTTTTTTCTTCTTCACCGACATATATTCAACAACGACGAAAAACCCACATAATGTTCCAAATTTGGTTATGTTTCGGGACACTTGGACGCTCAACTCCGGACAAGAAAAGGATAAACTTTCTGAAAGACAAACAAAACAAGTCACAGATGAATAATAATAGTGTTACTGTTTGGGACATATCAAGCATCCCAGTTTCACTTTAAACGCCAGCACTCTTGTGTTAGTCTGTGGTCTCTTTTGGGATCTCTGCAATAGTTGTAAACCATGTAGTTTCTCTGAACCCATTTCATGGCCTTATATTGCTGTCCGGTGAGGCCACCGGAGCGATACGGCGAGGCTGACACAGGGCGGCACCTGGCGGAGGCATTGGTTGAGCAACCACTAGCCTTGAAGTTGGTGTACCTTGCCACAAAAGGCTGGTATCTGTAATCAGCTTTGTACTTGCCATCTTCAGTAGCCCATGATGAAGCGTCCCATATTGAACCATAAAGCCACATTGGCCTCAGAGGAAATGTTGCTGCACTCTTCCTGGGGTACCTCCTTATGGGCACGTCATCCACAAAGAATCTGAAAAGATTATACAATGTCGTTAAAACATAATGACTTTTCCTTTTTGAAATGGGGTTTTGATAATGTGAGCGAGTGGCCTACATGTCACTAAATTAATGTTACTTTTAACTTTTCACTGGTTGAAAGTGTTGTTATATTTTGTTTACCCCACGCTTCTCTGCTTGCATTTTCTGTGCCACCCATGTGATCGTCATTACTTTTAACCTTTCAAATCCCTTTCGCTTTCATCCTTAATTTCAGAGAAAATGAAATCCTTTCCCTTCCATCTTCCGAAATGTCAGTCATTGGTCCCTAAACTGTGATACCAACAGCTATGCACCAATCTATTCGAGCCACATACGCGAAGTTCAAACTTAAACACACAGACACAAGAAACAGAGGCATAATGAAATTGCATAGTGACTTACATTATTTCCTTGGGACTCCACAGTATAGCATAGTGATGAAAATCTCTGGTAGGATCAAACCAGAGGTGGAATTTCATCTCTCTGCCTATAATTTTACCATCCCCACTTCCCCTTATATACACATTGGTCTGCAAAATATAAGGCTTTCCAAATGTAGTCCCCAGAAATTCAATGTCCACTTCATCATGGAACCCCGGATGTGCCTCATTGTTTGAGAGCTGCCATTAACCAAACCACAAGTAATTAGTTAAGCGCCCAACTAACAATTTGGTTCTTTTGTCAAATCATATGGCCATATCTTACATAAATAGATGTTATAACTCCTGCAGTATAGCCAGGTTGGAGCTTAATGGAAGCCCCAAAGTACCCCGATCGAAATGGACGAACAGATTTAAAGCCACTTCCTGTTTTCCAGAAAAAAAGACGCAGAGGAAGTGGATTACATTTCGATAATAGATGAAGATAAAACATATAAACTGATGAGAAACTAATCAGACCTGAGGTTTTGTCAAGCCATATTGTTAATGCATTTCGGTGTAGTGTTTGATGCTGGGGACCCCAGAGGTTTCTAAATCCTCTGTGAAAGCTCGTAGACCTGAATTTGGAACTTGGCCAGTAGTCAGGTGAAGGTGGCCAGGAGGCATTGCTTGAAGGGATCATAAAGATTAAAATAATAAACAGAAGCGGAGCCATAAAGATAGAAGAAAGAGTGAATAAGCTAGAGTGTAAACAGAAAGCAGACTGATTCTGCTGTGTATAAATCCAGGGCAAGGTGTTTATGGAAGAGAAGTGTGGCAGTACAGTTTGATATAAATAAGAAAATTAGTGGGTCCCTCTGCGGAGAATGGTGAAATTGAGGATGGATTAGAGAATTAAAAAAAAAAAAACAAGTTAATTGTAGATCATCACAGACAAAACAAGAGAGGTCAGATCACTTAGTTTTTAGTGCTTAACTTTATGCCATTGCAACTACTTTCCTTCTTACTCTTTATGACAGAAAACCTGTCAGCCTGATGCAGAAGGGGGTAGATGGGTGTGTCGTAAATGTGGTTTTGTAAGTTGCAAAAATGATTTGGCAAGCATAGCAGTGTACAAGTAATATAGTAAAAAATAAATAAGAGTATCATTCTTATGAATATTGAGGTGTCTAAAGTGAAATATTATCTAAACTATTCATTAAATTAAAGAAGCTTTAAAAGTAAACTTAAACAAAAGTATAATTTTAAAAACTTAACAAATTAAATTAATTCTATTAACTAAAACCTAAGGAAAATGTTATTGATTTCATCTGGCTGTTAATCCGATTAATTCATAAATAAATTAATCTTTGAGTTATTGGAGAACAATTCAATTTAATTGCAGTTTCTTTAATGTTAGCTAATTTTCCTAAATCGATTGAACCCCAATTCCTTGGTAGAACAATCTGATTAAATGATTAAGCTCAAGAAATTATACAAGCCACATAAATAGGATAACCTATCCATAGATTAATTCGATTTATGATGAAAATTATAAGGGCAAATTTAAGAGAATGGCTCATCTATATTCAGTAATAAAAAATGCAAAGTAAAGTTGAAATCTCAATAATTTAATCATCAAATAGACAGTCATAATTGAATTGATGAAGTTAGAGACATTTTTTTTTTATTTATTCAATCCTGATCGTACATTTGATGATTAAACGGCTAAGATTTCAACTTCACTCTACATTTCCCACCATCAAATGTAGAGGAGCCATTTTCCAAAATTAATATCCAACTATCCCTAGTATAGATAAAAACTCAAACCCATTAAATGGTGATCAAGCACTCAAGAGGAATAATAAACGGTAAAATGTACTCTAATAAACGAAATTGCTTTTAAATTGAAATTGTTCAACAGCAAAACCTCATAAAAACCAAATTACATCAATTCCCTAAAATCTAGGGTTCATCTACATATGGAAATCAAGAAGAAAACCAGCAGAAAAAATAAAATTCAGCAAAAACATGAAGTTAATGGTGGAAATAGAGAGAAAAGTGGAAGAAGAGCACCAAAAACCAATAGAGAAGACATCCGTCTGGCTTGTGTAACTTCAGCCGCAGCTCCTCTGGTCTCCCTAAGCCAAAAACTGACCTAAAAATCTGATTTAAACTTATTTAGATTAAGAAAATCGTAATAGAAAAATAACTCATCGCTACAGAAATGAATTCTATCGTTACAACGATGGGATTAGACAAAGACTCGAAGTTAAGTGATCAATTGCTATAACGATGAAACTATCACTTAGACGATGACTTTCAGCATATTTCTCTATCTCTTGGCCCTTTGAACAGCAACTTGATTCCATCATTTGGTTTCTGAGTCTCACTTCTTCACTTTTTAATTATTCTCTTCATTTAGACATGCTATAACACAAAATAGCAAAAGATTATAAATTTGAAGTCCACAACATACTATTTGTGTCAGAATTTGCAAAGCAAGGGACTATATATGAACACAATTTGGACTAATTTACACCTTAAATCTCATAAATAGTCTAAAATTACCATGATTCCACTTAAAAATACTATGGAAAAGTATGAATATTAGAGGTTTATCATTTTGCATGGCTTTTAATTCCCACAAGAACTTAAGGCTTAGATCTGTGAGCCTTCCATCGTCATTGAAGGCTACAGGCATTTGTGTCTGAGCTTTGAAAGCAATTGCAAGCATAGCCCATCTGTTCTGTACTTTTCACGATACCATATCCCTCTTTCATGGCGTCAATTACCACTCAGTGAAGCATAAGGCTGAGGTAAATGCCAAATTAAAGTAGTGAATGAACTAAGTGAAATATTAAAACAAATAGAAATGTGGGTCAGATTCTGATTGAGTCAATTCTCATGAATCAAAGTGAGCAATGGTGTAATTGAAGCTGTGAACTTTCATGGATGGAGTGGGTCAGGTGCAATCCATAATGAACCCAATGGACAGCTGCATCAACGTAATTGATTGACACGTATAGAATAATCCATGTATTAGAAATTTAGAATAAAGTTGATACGCACGCCTATTACCACAAAAACACATCTCTTTATGCAGGCTCTGTGCAATATATTAATTTGTCACGATGATAAATGTAGATGAATAAACAAAAGGAGTACGTGTAGATTGCAACCAATCATATTAGATATTCTATGTTACGAGATATGGGCACCTGGTATCCACAGAATAGCCAAAAGAAATTCTAGTAATTTGCCAAGGGGACAGAGAAGCAGGAAAAGAAAAGAGGTTTCGAAAATCTCTATCGTGGAGAATGGCAGGGGCTCTGCTTATCTTGCACTCTCTTTGCTGTTAATCTCCTCTCTCAACTAATTTATTTATCGGGAAAATATTATTATAGTAAGTAGAACCCAACCAATTGATTGGATTTGGAGTTGCAAATTTTGGTTTCACCAAATGGGATTAGATACTCCAATAGTTCTAGTCATGTATGTAAACGATAGATACTATGTGCTGTGTGTATCGACTAGTGCAGTGTTGTAGTTAATACGTTAAGTATCTGGTATGGGAAGTGCGTTAACAATAATAAAACTCCAAAGAATTGATGGGGGCTCGCACAAGCAATGAAACATGTGATTTAAGTTAATGCAAAGCGAAGAATTGTACTAGGGCTTTACATGGACTTTACATGTTATGAATCCTCTTGACAGAGAGAAGGGTGCCTTCAAGAACGCGGACACATGTGGTTCATGATTAAAGATATGTTTAGTGTGTGGTAAGAAAAATAGAAGGGAAAAGGAAAAATGAATAAAAAGATAATATTTTATTAAAATATCTTAACTTTAAAAAAAAAATATATATATATATAACAAGTTTAATATTTTTAAAGAGAGTAATTTGAATAATTTTTTACTTTTTTTTTTTACTTTACTGATTTTTACGTTGTGAACTTGGTATCAAACATGTTATAAAATTGTTGGCAGGTTAGCCTTTTTTTCTTTTTTCTTTTTCTTTTTAAGGAATGATATGAGGGAAGATGATGGAGATATAATGCATGACATGAGAAATTACTGTAATTTTTAGAGGTTAATTTTAATTTTTTATGTGATATTTTCATTTGTTGTCATAATTTATAAGGATAAGATTATATTTCAAAGTGTTGATAGTAAAATTATAATTTAGAGTTATACACTTTTTTTTTAATTTCATATTGCCATATTGAAGATGTGACTCGGTTATCATTGTCAATGATGAGATTCTTTAAAATAGTGATGTTAATTAAACCGTGATTTAATCAGTTGAATGCATACAAGATTCAAGATTGTGACATTTGGTTATTTAATTTTCTTGTGACATAAAATCGGTACATATATATATATATGTGTGTGTGTGTGTGTGTGTGTGTGTGTGTGTTTGGTCCAATACATGATATAAACCTTCTCTATCAAATGCTACTTACCGTTTTGGGGTGCAATGGAAATTAGAGGACAAACACCATTTATCCTTGAGCGCTCTCATTTCTTTCTCTGAAACTTTACAATCAAGTCCACAATATAAGCCATCTCTAATAATAGAAATGTCATAAATTGCGAAGAAGATGATGTACCCATTCAAATTCAACCAAAAATTAAAAGAACCCCATTATTCTGGACCAATCATTTGAGCTGGGTTTTGGATTTATGGTCAGAACATCTTTCAAGCATTTATTTAGCAAGTTGGGGCAGTACCCTGCGAATCTAACGCATATATACATGTGTATATACAGAAGTACATGAACATTAAGGCATGGTTCCCCAGAAGCAAACCTCAAAATCACGAGCACAGATCTTGATTTGTGAGATTCAGCTGCACCTACCTGATGGCTAAATTGTAGAAGAAGTTGATGTCACGGCTAAGAGTCACTCGCAATATGAAGACAATCTAAATTGATGAAAATAATTAATGTGGTCAGAGAAATATGCTTCACAGGGTGCTGTGTGCCCAGCATTTTCAACGCACAACACATACAAGAGCTTCTTTTGTTGACATCAAAATACCAACTGGAATATGCACTGTTTTGTCGGTCACCATAGCAAGAGACATGGATTTGGAGAAAGATGGAGTAAATATACGGAAGATTATTCCCTACTTCACTGGCTCAATTTAAGTCGTTAGATTTCACAATCAATAATTTAGATTTTATAATGTTATTTTTTAAAAAAAATCTTAAAATATCAATCATTGATTGTGAAATTCAACAGCTTAAATTGAGACAAGCATCTTTCTTGACTTTGAAGTCAAGTAGAGAATCCAAATTAGTAAATATACACATCGGTGCTCAAAACATATATATAACTTTTTTAAATTGAAATTAGTTTCTATAAATTATAAACTTAATATAAATTAATTTTTTAAAATTAAAATTGTACTTTTATTTGTATTTAAATGACTAATTTAATTTATGAATAAATTATTAATTTAGTCCTCAAAATATTATAATTTTATCAATTTGGTCCTTAAAAAAATTAAATGTCTTAATTTGATCCTAACAAAAACATGTTTATTTGCATTTGATTCATCTATTTGTTAAAGTAATTTTGACAACAAAACTTTTAAGATTTAGTAAAAAAAAAATTTTTTATTTAACAACAAAAATAATTAAATTAAAATAAATATACTTTAACAAGGACTAAGTTGATTAAATATTTAATTTTTCGAAGAGCAGAATGAAAAAATTATAATATTTTAACATAAAGTGAAAATATGAAATATTATTGGTAGAGTTATTAGGAGTGGGACCCGCGTTGGCCGACAAATGACAACGTTCACAAGTGGCTTCAATTGGTTGGTTAGTTGGTTGCATTGCATCTGCTTTCCCATGAACCACGAACCATGAATCATATCTTGTTTCTGCAGAATCACCCCCAATACTAAAGGTTAAAGTTCAATCACGTTTTTCGATGAAAATGTAATGACTGTAAGATTGTTCATCAAAATATAATAAGTATGCTTTAAAACTTGTGAAGTTGAAAGCCGTCTATTTGCTTTGGAAAGTTTTGTAATAGTAGTATCACGTGAAGACAAGACATTGTGCGTCCCAGCTCCCAAGTGATGGTCAGTCAGACTCGTGGGACTCCATTGCAGAAAATTATTTGAGGGAGGGAGATATTATATTCTAAGTATGGTGCTTCAGCAATAAGCATTCTCTTCATGATTCTCCGTTAATTACTTCTTTATCATTCATGTATCATTAACTCTTTTCTGGGCGTTGGAACTTGGTGCAACCAAGTTGACATCACGTTGCACTTTGTTGATTTATCGTGTGTATTGTTTGCGATAAATAATGACATATGTTAGAAAGATTAAATAATGAGACCAAACCCATACGTACCTTTTATAAATATATATTATATGATAAATAAAGACAAAATTAAAACTTTTGTCTTTTTTCTAAAGAGGAATCCAAAATCCAATTAGTGGAACATGAAATCGATGATGACAATCATAGCATGCAAATTGATTAAAAAACAAATTAAGAACTTGGGATGCTTATTGCATCAAGCCTACCTAGCTAGGACAGAATTAGATGATAAAAGCTTCGTAGAGAGACAGAATCTAAGAGAGTAGTCCCCACTTAACACGAGCTTTTGATGATTTGACATACAACAATTAGGCCATAAACAGAAATGTGTGACGAGAGCTCTAAGACATGCGATAGAGTTTGTGCATAAGGCAAAGGTCATAAAATTTCATGTTTAACTCTTTTTTAAGTGTAAAATCCTTTAGAGATTGTTTGGTTTAACATGGGGAGGGAGATATTTTACTGAAAGAGAAGGGATGAGAAGGAAAATAAATTTTTTTTGTTTGATTTAGTTTGAAGGGAGGAGAGGGGAAGAAAAAATAAATATTCTTTTATTTAGTTTGTAATGGGAGGGGAGAGAAAATAAAATAAAATAACTATAATAACCTTTGATTGTATAACTAATAAAACATGATAAATTTGTTATCACTTATATTTAAATAAATTATTTCATTTATTATGGTGAAATAATATAATATTTTAATAGTTTCAATTTAATTCATCTAAAAAGCTTCTCAAATATATAATGTATTTTAAAAATCATATAAAATTTTAATTTTATTCTTACTGTAATAAGAAAAGAAGCTAAATAATTTTATTGTTAGAAGAAACAAAAAAAATAATTAAGTAAAATTTAACCAACTAATTAAAATCTTATTTTAGTCCCTCATATATGTCCTTTTTTCTAATCTAGTCCTTCATAAATTTTTATTTTCAATTTGGTCCCTTATAGATTGATATGTTATCAATTCAGTCTCTCAAAAAAATTTATATTCTTAATTTGGTCCCTCATAGATTAATATGTTATCAATTTAGTCCCTCACTTATTTTCATTCTCAATTTTATCCCTAACAAATTTATATATTATCAAGTTAGTTCTTTTTTTACTAGCCATAACTTTTAATGGTAGCAACTTTTGATGAAAGGATTAAATTGATAACATATAAATCTATGAGGGACCAAATTAAAAATAAAAATATGTGAGGGACTAAATTAATAACATATCAACATATTGAGAATGAAAATCTACAAAGGACTAAGTTAATAACATATCAATCTATAAGGAACCAAATTGATAATGAAAATTTATAAGTGACTAACTTGAGAAAAAAGACATCTGTGAGGGACCAAATTGATATTTTGGTCCTTATTAATTTACTTAGTTTATTATTATTATAATTATTTTTTTGGTTATTCTTTATTATTTAGTTATACATATAATGTATTATTTACGTATAATAATAATAATAAATTTTTTATATTGACAAAATATGTTAATAATATATTATTTAAGAAGTAAAATAAAATAAGTTAAAAGACAATCTTGGTATTAAGAAAATTTATTGAGGGTATTTATGTCATTTATATTATTACAGTTTTTCTTCTCTTCAAATCCTCCCATTTTTGGAAGGAAAGAAAACAAGAAGGGGAAATAATTTTTCACTTACATTTTCTCTCCCATTTCTTCCAACTAATTAAAACAAATAAAATCAAATTAAAAAATCTCTCCCTTCCCTTCTTCTCTCATCTATTCTCCTCCAACCAAACAACACATTAGAGGTGATGAGGCCTATTATATGAGTATATAACCTTTAGACCAATATATATCGTACACGTATGGCGTGGATATATATTATTTATCATGCAGGGTAACAGTACATTAGAAAATACGCAATTCAAATATGGTTAGATTAGATGTGTTTGGTTGACATTATACCAAGAATCGAACTCTTTCTTTCTTTGGAATATTTTGTTTGGGCTAAATGGCAGATTTGGACAGGGATTAAGTAAACCTTGGGTACAAATTGGATCTTCTTTATGTGATACTGGCCCATATTTAGACTGTCATTGGGCCTTTGAAACTGGTACAAGTAGATGGCATGGCAGAAGCATCAATGCCATTGCAATTGAGAAGAGATCTCATGCTATATTTCATACTCGTTAAATGAATGGGAATGAGAGAGAAAATACTTCACTTTCTTATTTAGTAGTTATTCTTAATAAAGAAATCAGATTTCAATAAAATAAAATTTGATGTAACGAGATTCTATTCCATTTTACTAACGTAAAAAGACAAATATGTCCTTAAGAAGAGTGTTGTTTTTCATCTTCTCACTTTTACAATAGGGACCTTTGAGACTGACGACGACCACTGCGACCACCGACGTCGACCACCACAACAAGAACCTAACCCAATAGTCATATTTTGCAACTTCGTGACCAATAATGAGCATCGCTGCAATAATATCATCATTGTGCTTGGTTGATTATAGGAGGGGGAGAGAGAGAGAGAGGATGAAGATGACGAAGATGGATTAAAGCAAATGATGAAAAATATGATGTGATCTCTTAAAAAAAATGTAAGTCGTAATGTTTTAACGTTTTAGCATGGGTAATTTGATAAAAATATATTAAATTATTTTTTATTTATTTATTTTCATTTCTTATTAAACACTTTTTTTTCTCATTCTTATTCCTTTTTTCCTTTCCCTCAAAATTACTCTTACATACCAAACATGAGCTCAGCACCTTTGAGTAACTGCCTCAAGGGATTTGGATGATGAGTCCGGCGCCCCTGCTTTTCTGTACGAGAAAAGCAGGGGCTTTTCTTTTTAGCAACGGTTATAACCGTTGCTAAAATTCAAAAAAAAACGTTGCTAAATTAAAGTGTCGCGAAATATGAAAACTGTTGCTAAAATTAGCGACATTTATATTTTAGCAACGGTTTTTTAACTTTAGCAACGGTTAAAACCGTTGTTAAAAGAAAAAGCCCCTGCTTTTCTCGTACAGAAAAGCAGGGGCGCCGGACTCTTGGACAACCACATTCTTCTTGTTGAACGATCAAATCATATCAAATCACAAGCACTTACAGTCTTTTTTTCGTTGAAAATCCACGCTTTGAACCATTTAATCAGCCATGCTAACTAACTCATCCACAAGTTGAACTTGCAAATAGGTGAGAAATGTATTTTCCAGTATTGCCCAGATTATAAAAAAGTGTATTTTCCTTACTTTGGTTGCTGTATATCACAAGTTTAAGATCTCAGTATTGTCAATTTTATGAGTTCATATTACAAAAAGAAAAAAAATAGTCTTATGATGCTAAATTTTTGCATCTAAAAAGTGTCAAAGTTTTTTCATTATTTTTTTGTTTTTTAATTTGTTTTCGTTATTAGTTTATCATTAAAGAATAAGTATTTTCAGACTGTCTGCCAGTTAAATATTTTTTACAATATATTAAAGGTTTTTTTACATAGTACATTTTGGATCAATAAACAACTAACATTGCTTTGATGCTATCACAGTTATAAACAACCTTATTTGTATAAATATTTGAAAAATTGTAGACATTCCTTATAATTTGATTCTCCTAGAAGTATTTACTGTGTACTTTAAGAAAGTAAAAAGTATATAAGGTTAAACGATCAGTGATAAAATTACTTTTAAAAAAATAATTTAGGAAACTATTAGCCAAACACATTTTTTATCGTTCACATCTCAAGATCTCAACACTATAGAAAAAAGACAAAGCAAATCATACATCATAGTTTAATTGAAAAGGATCGTAACAAAATCTTATCTTAGCAAAGTAAATATACATAATATAAAATAAATTTTGTTTGGTTAAGTTGATCATAGAAGTAATGGGTATTATTAGGCATGACAATGTGGCTTTTGATTTGGGATCCCCATTCTGAGCCCTATTGGTGGAAAATTTTCTCTCATGGAGACGAGTATAGAATTCTCGTCAGAATTTTGAAGGCGGAGATGGGGATCATACTCCTCACTTCGCAAGATCCTCATTCTCAAATGACATTTTAGTAATTTCAAATAAAATTACTAAAATGTCTTTAATATATATATATATATATACTTTAATTAAGAATAACTTAACCCAAGTTAAAAGTACATAAATTTGTGAGTGTGAACATTTTTTACGAATTTAGGAGTTTTTATTATAAAAACGAAAGATCCTAAAGTTTAATAAGATTAAAACTTGCCTTTGGTCAGAAAAGATTTCATTCAAAAAAAGGAAATATGTGTGGCGATTGTAGGAAGTACATTCAAGTACTAAAGTTGAAAAAAAAAAAGGAAGGCATGGAATTCTAGGAGGTTTTGTAAGCAAGGAATTAAAGTAAGAATTCCAATTTTTTCCAACTTTTCCCTATTTTCGGATGTTAGGGTTTAAGATGAAATTTTGATGATTAAGACTTTGTTTGTGGGTTAAATTTTGAGATTTTCATGTCAAAAAACTCCTTAAACATCAAAGATGAAAACTCATTGAATAAATCAAAAGAAATGATAAAGATTTAACCTCAAAATCATGAAAAACCAAGAAGGCGATTGCAAGTTTCTGTAGTATAACTATAGCATTTACAATTTTTTTTTTAGATTTTAGGATTATTGTAGCACACGATTACTGTAGTATTGTTGACCGTTTTGACTATTACTGTAGCAATCGTACTGTAGCATTATTGACTATTAACCGTTATTGTAGCATCAGTTTTAAAATGGTCATAACTTTTTTATCCGAACTCCAATTTTAACAAATAAGATATTGTTGGAAAGTCGTTTGAGCATAGTTTCAAATGAAACTTGTTTCATTTAAAAATCTTTTACTATTTAAGATTTATAACCAAATGAGTGATCAAATTTTAGTATTAATGGTAAGAACTTCCTTATTTTGTGACTTTTACATGTTATTGCATTGTTACCTTATAGGGATGGATTGTTTGAAGCACCTTCTACATATTTTGGGATGTTGTGATTAGCTTGGAGTACAAAGAATTTACTTCCATCATTTCACACATCTTTTAGGAATGGTCAAGGTAAAATTAGACAAATGTTAAGGTGAGTAGATAACTTTGCTAATCAAATTTATTTTTATTAAATTAAAGTACAATATAAATCCCACTCACACCATGATTAGATTTGACTTTACTAAATTCCCTAATTAGTGATTTCAACTAAATATTGGAATTTATTGTACAATTGTGTTAAAAAAATTAAGAAAGTATTGTTATTGCATATACTTGAAAATTGAGTAAGATATTTGGAATGTATTGATTTGAACCAGTTGTTTGTATTATATATAGAAATCAAGGTGAGTTTGGCTCCCAAGGGGTTATTGCCAGTATTATAATTAGAACCCAAGGTGTGTTTGGCTCCGAAGGGGTTATTACCAGTATTATAGTTTAGGCCCATGATGAGTGCGGCTCCCATGGGGCAATTAATTTATTATAGTTTAGGCCTAGGGTGAGTGTGACTTCCAATGGACAAATAATTTATTATAGTTTAGGCCTAGGGTGAGTGCAGCTCCCAAGGGATAGAAAATTTATTATAGTTTAGAACCAGAGTGAATGTGGCTCCCAAGGAGCAGATATTTTATTATGTGGAGGCCTGGATTAAGTTCGAATCCCAATGGACGACTTACTATAATTATCTCATAAATGTTTAAATTGTTTCATGTGATTTTATGTATCATGATTGGTGACAAATTTTGTAATTGTGATTGTGGTATTTGTACTTGTAATAATAATTTTTTTTTTACACATTCTCACGCTCATTGAGTTTTGATGAACTTACATTATTTATGATTATTTTTTTAGTGGTTCAAGAGGAGAACTTTTCATTGGAGGATTAATGATCCTTTGGGAAATTTATACCACTTTGTCTGGTGGGTTCTTAGGAACCAGATTGTTTATGCCTAGAAAACGCTCTGTAATATTTATAGGTCACTTAGGCTTGTGAAATTGTATCGTATTGTATAACATTTGGCTTGTATTTATTATTATACTTTGTTGAACCCTTATGAGAATTTATGCAAGAACCTCTTTATTGGAAAGCCTATGTTTTGTATAGTTGTAGACATTAATATTGTATAGGAAATTTAAGGAGTACTACGATGATATACCCTTGAGGTTATAAAAATATTCACATGTGCAGTTTTGGAATGTGGCATATATATATATATATATATATATATATATATATATATATATATATATATATATATATATATATATATTTATAAATCAATTAAAAATAAATAAAATAAATAATTTATATGCAAATTTCTCACTTTATTCTTTTTTCTTGGTTTACAATCTTATATTTGTGGTCGTTGAAATTTTTTGTAGCATTCACAATCCTATTTTCTAAATAACAATCAAATAATTTTTTTTTTGCTATTCACAGTCCTATATCCCAAGCCCTATATTCACACTTCACATTTCACAATCAAATAATACAACAAAATATGAAGAAGTTTTTATCGATTGAAGGTGATTCATGGTCTTTGGTCGCCATGGGTTCAAATTGGTTTGAACTTGTTTGCGTTGGGTTTAGGTCAAACTCGTTTGCATTTGAACTTGTCTCACTGAGTTGGGTCTACGTCAGAGAGCTCGTCTGTGTGGCTGCATGGGTCTAGCTTGTCTCCATGTGTGGTTGAAGTGGAAGTGAAAACATAATGGAACTCATCTGCGTGCGTGGTCAAAGTCGAAGTTAACATTTTAAAAATAGAAAAGTGGGTCACTTGGGTCAGCTAAGACTTAATATCTGCCGATTCGCTTACAAATTAGTATGAAATAGTGACTTGGATTGGACCAGGTAGGTATTCGAGTCGACCCTCTAAATCGATCTGGATCCGTAATTAATGCCGTAATATAGGCAGGTTTAGATTGATGAAATTGGACTTGTTTTAAAAACATATAAAAATAAGTTGGCCCCTTTTTTTTAAAACAAAAATTATATTATTTAGTATAAATAACAATACTTTATCACATTTTTTATATTTTATAACATTATATTCAATAAATATAGTAAACTAGGATATGAAAAATTTTATATTTTTTTAAAAATAAATATAAAAATTTCAAATTTAAATATAACATGATTAATTTAAAAAAATATAAAAATTTTAAGTTATTGATTATTTAAAAAATAATAAGTAATATTTTACATGTATAAATTATATTTTAATAAAAATATTAAATTTTTTATTAAAAAATTTAATATATATTATTTAAATATACAATTTTTTTAAAATACTGGCTTGCAACCTATGACAACGACTCGAGCATTGAAAAATGAACTGTTTATAGGTGATTTGTTAGACCGATATATTTGATAGTATTAATTATGTGTCATATTTTTTATTTGAATCATTTATATTAAATTGACAATCTAGATTAAAAGATAAAATATTGGCTAAAATGTATTTTATTCTCCTAAACTTTGCTCTATATGCAAAAAACTCCTTAAACTTTTAAACTCAACAAAAAACTCCTCTCAATTTTCATTTTATGCCAAAAATCTCCTACAATTAGTTGACCGTTAATTAATGCCACATCATCAATATATTAGATAACTCAAATGTCACATCAAACATTTTTTACACCTCAAATGCTGATAGTGATGATTTGGCAGCGCTGACGTGGCAAGTGGACTGTAAAAAATATTTGACGCGACATTTGAGGTGTCTAGTATACTAATGACGTGACATTTAATTAACAGTCAATTGATTGTAAGGGGTTTTTGGCACAAAATAAAAGTTGAGAGGGTTTTTTTGTTCAATTTAAAAGTTTAAGAGGGTTTTTTTACATATAGAGTAAAATTTAAGAGGATAAAATGCATTTTAACCTAAAATATTATACAAGGTCTAATTTTTTTAATTATTTTCTTTAATTTGTATCGTTCACTTTGAAATTAGTAACCTAAATTTGAGGAATATGATTATTATTTTCCCACCAAGAGAATATTTGAATCAATTATCCTCCCTAGAGGATATTTTACTCCTTTCCAAAAAAAAAAAAAGGATATTTTACTAAATTAATAATTAAAATAACGTTGGGAAAAGAAAACCTAATTTCCGAATGCCTCTCACTCTCATTGTCTCGGCTCAGTCGCTCCCTTTCAGCTCTCACTACAATCGCCGTTCATGCTTTCAGCTCAGCCTCTCACCGTCTCGCCGACCGCCGTTGCCATTTGCTACCGCTACCGTCCGCCGTCCGCCGTCCGCCGTCCGCCGTTGCCTAAGTGTTACTTGCTCGGTCTAATCACTTCTTGGAGGTATTGCATTGCTTATTTTTTTTTTCTGTGTTGAACAATTGGTTTGCGATTTACTTTGTTGGGACCTCCTATTTTGATTTCCTTTAATGAATCTGAGAAAAATTTTATCGAATATGCTTCTGCTCTGCGGGTGAATGAATATGAGAAAAAATTGTGTAACAGAATCGATTATAAGTAGAAGAAAGCCAGCCTTTCGCTTGGTCATACTACCTCTGTTTCAATTTATAACTCTGGAAGGGTATCCTGCAGAAGTGGGAAAAAAAGAAAGTGATAAAAACTTGTCAATGGTACGTGCGTGATAGATGATGAATTGATAAATGAATGTGGGGCTTTGGTGATATCAGGCACAGCACATTAATTTAAGGATTTGAAGGGACACCGTGATGGGTTGATATATTGATCCACATGAATTAGTCGTGTAAAACATATAAGAGAGTTAATGATATAGGTTTGGATTCCCACGTACTTTCGATTTGAGGGTAGGATGAAAGACTTCATTATACCATCCATGTTTCATGGTTTGTCTTAATCTATTCATTAAGCCACTCTGTCATTTTCAGAATAGCGTTTGAGTCATTCCAAGACTTCCCTTTCAGTTTCCATCTCGTAAAACCTTTCCTATTCCCTTTCTCACCTTCCTTCTAGGTACTCCCACATGAATTAAACCTTCATTTCTTTTCGCTAGCTTCTAATATATTTTAATTAATCGCTCCTGGATAACTTACAACTCAGAACACAGATAGTAATTCTAAGATTGATAAAGATTTTGCTAATATTCAACCTAGTTGTCGAGTGTGTATTGTATATATATAGGCCCATACAACTTCTGGCCAAAATTAATTTTCTTTTGTTTGTGGTTACTATAAGTCTATAACCATTTGGAGGGAGGAGTTACATTACAACAAGAAGCAGAAGTTACGTTGGTGGTTATGTATATATATATCTATATAGTGATTGACTTTAAGATGGAAAGATTAGGAGTCTGGTTAAATTTTATTTTGGACTCTAGTGCTGCTGATGCAGAAAGATAACTAATCCTTCCTTAGCTCTTGTTTGATTGTCATCACTTCCTACAACATGTGCTTTTTCTTTCATATATAGACCAGTTTTGGAGATATATTTTTTAAAGTTTGTTTCAATGATTTGGTTTTATTAAAAGAGTTAAAAGGAAAAGAATATTACAGCAGTGATTAAATATTGGGAATGGAATTGAATTAGTACATTAATGATAATTTTGGTTAATTTTATATAACAAGTATATAAATATCTATTTGGACGTTAATCAAACAAGTTAACAAGAAATTCTACTTTAGTTAGTGACATTGCTGCTCTGGCATCTCTGTGAAAAATATTTGTTTTATTTTTATTTTGTAGCAAAGTTGCACGTAAGGCTAAAATGGTGATGAAACATATAGTGGATAGTGGCCAAGAATATTAGAGTTTGATGTTATTCTTAAGGTTCTTGAAGTGTTTTAAAGTTCTGAATTTGTTGTAGCAGCATTTATTTGTTTTTTTCTTGTTTCTTCAACTTAAATTGAGTTGTTGTGGTATTGGAGAAGTTGAACAAAATATTTAAGCTTTTAAATTTTAACTCTTATGTTTAGTATATATGTTTTTATACTTTATTGAATATTATCTTTTTTTATGCTATTTTTTTAAAAAATTAGTAAAATCTCGGAGACCCCACGGGGATTCGCAAGAACTAGGGGAACAATGATGGGGGGAAAAGTTCTCCTCGTGGCAAGGATCAGGGATGGGGATGGGGACGAGGAGCAGGGAGGCATTCCTTGCCCTCACCCTGTGGGGTTGCCATTCATAATGGGGGCCTAGGTTGCATTGCACTGAAGACGATGGGGCAAAGAAAGGCTTAGAAGTCGCTAATTCATATTTACCTATTCTTTCTTTGTTATTTGTGGAATCTAGAGCGAATAAAAAACAAAAAAAAAGAGGGATATTTTTAGTTCCGTTAACACATATTGAATTCAAATAATTGCACATAACTTCTCTCCATTTCTTATTGCCCTTTATGTGTTTATATGTACGGGGTTTATGCCTCTTCTTTTTCTTTTGTTTTGTTTTGTTTTGTTTTTTTTTTAAGTGACCCTTAGATAGTGAGCTTCGGAGGGAGCCAAGAAAGAGAAGATAAGGATCCGCGAAGAAGGTGAGAAGAAAAGCGTGAAACTGAGAAAGAGAAAGGGCAAATTTACTTTAGCATGCTTATACCTTGGGTTCGATCGAGACCCAACAACTTGCAAGATTTCCCAAAAGCCCATCGCCTCTTGTTCTCTTCTTCTACTACAACTACTACTACAACCACATTTCCGCCTCCTATACCAATCATTATTTTAAAAGAATGCAAGACCTTAATCCAAGCCAAGCTCTTGCATCAACAAATCTTAGTGCAAGGCCTTCTCAACTTTCTCAACAACCTCATTACCACCTACATAGCTTGCGATTCCACTTTTCATGCCATTTTGCTCCTCGAGCGCCTCCAACCCTCTACATTCCATGTTTTCTGGTGGAATCAATTGATTAGGGATGCAATTCATCGTGGATTCCCTGATCAAGTCTTGGGATTTTTCTGTCGAATGAAGAGACTTGGTTGGACGCCCGATCATTACACCTACCCTTTTGTTCTCAAAGCTTGTGGTGAGCTTCCATCACTTCGCAAAGGTGCTTCCATTCACGCTAGTGTGTGCAGAACTGGGTTTGTGTCGAATGCTTTTGTTTGTAATGCAGTTGTCGCAATGTATGGGCGTTGTGGTACACTGCATGATGCACAAAAGATGTTTGATGAATTGTGTCATAGAGGCATTGAGGACTTGGTTTCTTGGAATTCTATAGTGTCAGCTTACGTACAGAGTCATGACTCCAATAATGCATTTAAAATGTTTGACCTAATGTCTAACAATAAAAGGATCTCCCCTGATGCTGTAAGCCTTGTTAATATGCTTCCTACATGTGCTTCAATGGGTGCATCGTCACAGGGCAAACAAATTCATGGGTTTGCTATTAGAAGTGGATTGGTTGATGATATCTTTGTGGGTAATGCTATCGTTGACATGTATGCCAAATGTGGTAAGATGGATGAAGCAAATAGGGTTTTCGATAGGATGAAGGTTAAGGATGTGGTTTCTTGGAATGCCATGGTCACAGGGTATTCCCAGATTGCCAGATATGAAGATGCTCTATCTCTGTTTGTGAGGATGCGAGAGGAAAATATTGAGTTAGATGTTGTGACTTGGACTGCTGTTATAGCAGGATATGCTCAGAGAGGACATGGCTATGAAGCCTTTGATGTGTTTCGGCAAATGTGTAGTTGTGGTTCACAACCAAATGTGGTCACTCTCGTGTCTTTGCTTTCTGGTTGTGCATCTGTTGGAGCATTGCTTCATGGAAAACAAACTCATTGCTTTGCCATCAAGTCTATTCTAAAATCAAAAGGGCATGATCCAGACGATGATATGATGGTAATTAATGGCCTAATTGACATGTATGCTAAATGCAAAAGTCCCAAAATTGCTCGTATAATGTTTGATTCTATATCTCTAGAAGATAGGGATGTGGTTACTTGGACAGTGATGATTGGTGGATATGCCCAACATGGTGATGCCAACCAAGCTTTACAACTTTTTTCTGAAATGTTCAAAGTGGATAATTCTATAAAGCCTAATGATTTTACTTTATCTTGTGCCCTAATGGCTTGTGCTCGTTTGGCTGCGTTGAGGCTTGGTAAGCAAATACATGCTTATGTGTTGCGAAATCGTCACAACTCTGTGTTGCTATTTGTGGCCAATTGTCTCATAGATATGTATTCTAAATCTGGAGATGTAGATGCTGCACGCATTGTTTTTGACAACATGCAAGAGCGGAATTCTGTATCTTGGACTTCTTTAATGACAGGTTACGGCATGCATGGACGAGGTGAAGATGCTCTCCTAGTTTTTGATGAGATGACAAAAATGGGTCAGGTTGCTGATGGCATAACATTTCTTGTTGTGCTTTATGCTTGTAGTCATTCAGGAATGGTGGATCATGGAATTAATTACTTCTATAGAATGAGCAAGGATTTTGGGGTTGCACCTGGAGAGGAGCATTATGCTTGCATGGTTGATCTTTTAGGTCGTGCTGGTCGCTTAGATGAAGCTATGAAACTCATTGAGAGCATGCCCATGGAACCAACCTCGGTAGTGTGGGTGGCCTTGCTCAGTGCCTGTCGGATACATTCAAATGTGGAACTTGGGGAATTTGCGGCAAATAAATTGGTAGAATTGGAGGCAGAGAATGATGGGTCATGTACATTGCTTTCAAACATATATGCTAATGCTAGACGTTGGAAAGATGTGGCTAGGATAAGAAGTTTGATGAAACATATAGGGATCAAGAAAAGGCCTGGTTGCAGTTGGGTCCAAGGAAGGAAGGGCATTGCAACCTTCTTTGTGGGAGACAAGTCTCACCCATATTCTCAGCAGATATATGAAATTCTTGCGTACTTAATTCAACGAATCAAAGCACTTGGGTATGTTCCTCAGACAAGCTTTGCTCTTCATGATGTGGATGATGAAGAAAAAAGTGACCTCCTTTTTGAACATAGTGAGAAGTTGGCACTTGCTTATGGCATCTTGGTATCACCTCCAGGGGCTCCTATTCGGATAACCAAGAACTTACGCATCTGTGGTGATTGCCATAGTGCTATTACATACATATCTAGGATTATTGAACATGAGATCATACTAAGAGACTCAAGCCGCTTTCATCATTTCAAAAATGGATATTGTTCATGTAAAGGCTACTGGTGACAACGAAGCAAAGCAAATCCATCTAGTGTAAAACATTTTGCAATGAAAGAGGTTATTTGCTTATTGAATACTGATTAGAAAGTGACAACTATCTTTGCATATATATCTTGTCACTAAAGGTAATCATCTATAAGACTAATATTTTGTGTTTTTCTTTTGCCTTATGAAATATGATTCTTTTTCTCTTTATCTTTAATTGTCTTTTGCAGCTTAATATGGACATCACTTATCTATACCCCTCCGCGCCCTTTTTCATGAAATACATTTGATCTCTTTCTTCCCACACCCACCCCCCCCCCCCCCCCCCCAAAAAAAAATTTTTTTAATCCTATTTAGGGTTGATATTTTGACAGAGATGGGTGGAACTTGAGTTAGGGAATATACAACAAAAATTTGGTCCAGATTTCCTAGACTCTCAATCATATCCTGAGTGTAAACTTTTTCTTTTGAGTCTACCTATTTAAATGGCTGCTATTCTCGCAATTCTAGATTGTATGTTACTTTCATGCTCCTCAAGCCAGTCATGATTATCAATTTATGGAGGTCACATTTTATTGTGAGTTTGACATTTGAAACCAATCTGGCAAAAATAATTTGCAAACCAAGTAATGCTACATATACTGTGCAGGAGTTGGCAACTGGATATCTTTATACTTTTACGATGCTGTGTTGTCTTTGTTCCTATTTATGAGCAGTTTCAAATACAATGGCTAAATAGGTCCCCAGAGATGATGAACATCTGAGGCTTTCTGAAGCTACAGAGTCATGGACTAGTCACTAGATTTATGCACTAGTTGGGCAGTTGTATAACACAAATTATATTTGTCCTTCACCCATTCCAAGATTTGGAAATGTATATTTTCCTATTTTCTTTGGTCTTGAATCTTTCTTGGGGTGTAAGTTATTAATTTATAACATTTTGATTGGAGATTTTGGTTTGATGAATGCTGTGTTGGCTTTGTTCCTAACCATGAAATTTTGCTGCACAAAGCTTTTGTGATTTTCTTATTTTTAACAGTCTTCTAATTTGCAATACACAATTCAAAACTAGGTCATTTTCTTGCTTGAGTGTTAGGCAACTAAAATTCAGATGACCATTCAAAACTAAGTCATCCTATTTGCAATACTATAACAATTCAAGTTTGTTTTATGTGTTCACAATCCATAGTTGTGAATTGTAGTTAACTGAATCACAAATTGTATTATCTCAGTGTTTTCAGTGAAGAGTACAACAAAGAATTTATGCTTGTTCAGAGACGGAGGTTGTGGAAAAGCCTGCTGAAGTCAAGAATACCGTCAGAGGTAAATTTACACTGCTTTTTTATGCCCTCAGTCTGTTTGTAAACATTTGTGATGGGCCCTATTAACTACATATTTGGATCTTTTTTTTCTTTTTTAAAATTCTTTTTGAAATTTTAGGAAGAATTCTAAGTCAAGGAAACCAAGTGCTTCTGCATGATAATTTATTTCTGTCAATGACAACACATCATTGATGAATTATAGTTTGTGAATAAATAATATAACAATAAAAAATTTAAAAAAGAGGACAAAGAAAACTTCAAATTAGAACATTATTTTTTTGAAAAGCTAATTAGAACATTTTAATTAAGTGTTAATTTAAAAACTTTAGGTAATGTGGAATAAAATTTGAACAAGTAGGAAATTTAGAATAAAATCTTGGAGCATAAATTTTAGTACTAACTCCTCAAACTCTTACTGAAGTTGTTGCTATCTAACCTCCCAATTTTTTCAAAATTCATACATCATTGGTGCATCATGTCTTTCTTCCTTTTTGTATTATTGTGATCTTATATTTCCCTTCCTATTTCCTCGTCATCTATTTCACTTGAGGGAAGTCTTTTCTGTTGCTATTTGTTTTCTCCTTTTCCTGGAGTTTCCTCAAGTCAGTAGCATCCACATCATTCCCTTTCTGCAACCTATTATCCCCTCCTCCCTCTTGTCTCCTTCTCCTTACCCTGAAGCACCAAGTAGAGAAAATTAGGTGCTGGTCAAGGTTCTTTCTCCCTATTCCCTTGTTCTTGTTGAGTCACGGCCTTCACACCTGCATAGAAGTGAAGGCAACATCATTTCCGTCCCCTTCCTTTCTGCCCCCAAGCTGTCTCTTTCCGTATTGACATGGTAATTAAATCCCTCTTCCAATTTCACTGACAAGTATCCTTGTTGGTTCATCCAAATTGGGAGATTGGGTACTTTACTCACTTGATCCTATCCCTTAATTAAGCTCCCTAAGGGAAGCCCTAAACCCCAAAATTTTGAATTGGTGGATTTGTTATGCAGAAATTAAAACATAGGGATTGGTTAGGAAGCTTAGGGTACTTATTGTTGGTTTGAAATGCTCTACAAGTATACTGATACCGAGTCGTACAAATAATATAGAAAGTAAGTCGAGTATTGTCCCTCGAGGATTATGGGTGTCAAGTATCCTTTTTACCAATTCCCAACGATCTAGACAATTGAAGTTGAATGCTTTAAGGGAAAAGAAACTAGACTACAATACTAGCAATTAATCAAAGTGCAGATATAGTAGGAAAAAATGAACACAAATTAAACAATGCAAATGTTGAGACTTGAGAGACTAGCATTTATAAAAGTGTCAGGGATTCGACTTCTCTAACCTATCTAACTATGACTATGACTTGAATTCACTTTTACTAAGTATTTCAATATGGTTGAACTCTCAAATTTAGCTAAAATCTAATTCCTTGGCAAGTTAACTCTCTTAACCTAATTGAATTATCTAATTCCTTAGATAAAGTAAATTAGGAAAATATATGAAGTGCAACTTAGTTCTATCAAAATCACTAAAACCACACAAGAAACTTGTTTATTCCTAAATCAAATTAACGCATGGCAATTGTTTTCATAGGCATGTATTCACATATGAATTTTTCAATTTCCTACTATACCGTAATTCAATCCTCAAGTGGCCAATTTGAGAAAGCCTTAAAACATTGAAATAACTGCTCAAAAGAAAGAAACTTAGATTATAGTGATAATCCAATACATAGCTTTCAAGGGAAGCTACATCTTCCCCTCAACAAGAGAAATTTAGCTACACATAGGGAGAAAATCACGCATAATTTCAAAAATCATGAAATCCAACATGAAAATTCGAAAATAGATGAAGAGAAAAGGAAAACTCGAAGCCAAACTCGTGAACTAGCGTTTTTTGTAGCGTCCTTTCTATTCTGTGCAGTGTCTCCTCTCTGCGACTTAATTTCACTGATATATATATATATATATATATATGGCTTGTTGAAAAAATTACCAAATTGCCCCTTCTTAAAATCTGACGCATGGATGCTATAGCATCCAGTTGCTGGTTTCTGTATTGCGCTGGGGACAGTGCTTAGTGCTATAGAATCGAATCTGGATGTTATATTCTAAGCTTTTTCCATCTTCTTTCATTTAAGTCCCTGAAAACCAAAATATATTCTAAAAATTTAAAATCCACTTTAACAAGTCCTAACATAAATTAAATCTCAAGAAAAATCCTAAAAAAGATTAACGACATAAGAAATTGAACTTAACAAAATAAAAGATTAGTTGACTCACAAAATGACTCTAAATACTGATTTTCCTTAATTTCTCAATCATAACTCTATAAAATAGAGTTATCACACATCCAAACTTAATATTTTGCCCGCTCACAAGCAAAAGTACATATTCACAAAGAAATCAGTTGATCACTGTATGTAATTCATCTATGAAAGCCAAATATTAATCCTCAACACTTGCATAGAATAAGATGATAAACAAGAAAGTAAGTAATACTAATAAGTTTTTAAGTTTGAAAGATAATAATCCCTTTTCTCGGACTCTTGAAATGCGGGTAAGTAGCCAACAACATTCTTATGCAAATATTAGAACTAATTTTATATCTATTGCAACTATACCACAACCTCAAATTTAAAACTTCATATGCTCAATCTTCTATCCTCCTTTGACTAATGTAAACAACATATAAGTAGAGATCATTAGGACTTTTTGGCTAATGGCCAAGTGGTTTATTGTGCTAAAGCGGTAAGGTCCTGGTGCTTGGAATTCAATTCTGTCTAGTACTGCTTAAGCGGTATCATTGAGCGCTTCAGCGAGAGAGTTCTGCAGTGTTGGGTGTGATACTGTTTTGTAGTGCTGCAGCGTGGGAAGGGGTTCATTGGAAAAAATAAAAATAAAATAAAACTAAAAATACGAAAGGGGGACCGCTTAAGCGGTGAGGCAGCAGTGAGTGCCTTATTTAAGCCCTAAGCCCTAATTTCTTCACGCTCGCTGCACTGTTTTCCATCCTTTCTGCTGTTACAGAGATCGATACCGCTGCCCATTCAGTTTTTGGCTGTTTCCCCCTAATTTTCCTCCATAATTCCTATCCTCATCCCTAAATTTTCGTTTTCGTCAGTTACCGCAGCACACTTCTCAGTTTTCGCTCTCTGTTCACTGTGCTCTTGCTACTCTTGTGCTTTTGACCGCTCACGATGCTGGGTTGTCTCTTTTGCTCTGAAGTGAGGGTTGTTATTTATTTTGTGGGGATTCAACTGTTGTTAGGAGTAGCTTGAAAACGGCATTCTTGGTTAGGTGGGGTTCACGTTAGTTTTGGAGACATATTTCCTTTATGGGGGAATAGAGTCCTTGTTAATGGGGATGTTTTCTGAACTGCATTTCTGTGTGGCATTGTTGTTTTCCCTTTTTGCAGGGCTGCTTGTATTGGCCTTTGTAAATGGCTCCACCTCAGCCTAGCAAGAGGAAGTCCACCACTCCTGCACATCCCAGTACCTTCAGGAATACTTTTCGTTGTAGAGAGCACGAGGAATGGTATGAGGGTACTATTAGTATGAGAAGGGTAGTTAGAAAAAAGGTCTTTAGTTTGAAGAGAGATGAATACCCTGAGATTCGAGAACAAATTAGAGTGAGGGGTTGGTCCGTTGTGTGTGCAACCCATTGTAGCTTACCAGAAACTGGTGGAAGAATTTTATGCCAATGCCTTTAGGGTAGATGGTGACACCCTTAAAAAATTTCATACTGTGGTAAGGGATATATATAGACGTCGATTTCTCTGCTGTGAAGATTAGGGCGTTTTTGGGCATCATGTATAATGATGTGCATGTCGTTGATTTCCATTCTAGGTGGTCCACTAACCATTGGGACCCCAACAAAGTATTGAACACCATTTGTGTCCCCAGTACCCAGTGGATCCTAGACTCTGGAAGAACCCCTAATAAGCTTAGGTGAGTAGACTTGCTCCCTATACCAAAGGCTTGGTTTACATTTATCCAACACACCTTGATGCCCTCCTCCAACACCTCAGACGTTTTTTAAAAAGACAGCGTTTCTAATTTACTGTATTGTGAGTGGTGTGCCAGTGGATGTAGGGAGGATTATTGCTGAGTATTTTGAGAACAGTGCTCAAGCAACACTGGGAATCTTAGGTCTTCCTTTCCTCTTAACACAATTTTTGATTAAATGCAAAGTTCCTATAGGAAAGGAGCCTAGCATTAGGATAGATGATGGAGTTGAAGAGGAGATGGAAGAATAGATACTGACCAGTCATCTATAATCCCTGCCAATGGTGCCAAAAGCTTCTTGGTTCAAAACCTCGGCAGTAACATTGAGAGTGAGTTGAGTATTGTTTCCTGTAGCATCCTCGCTGTTCTGTGCGGTGTCTCCTCTTTGTGCAGACCTAATTTCGCTGATATATAGATGGTTTGTTGAGAAAATTACCAGATTCCCATCTGGTTGCTATAGCATACAGTTACTGGTTTCTGTATTGCGCTGGGGACAGTGCTCAGCGCTATAGCATCGATCTGGATTCTTTGTATCAAACTTTGCTTTTCTCATCTTTTTCTTTCATTGAAGTCCCTGAAAACCAAAATAAATAACCAAAATAAATTCTAAAAATCTAAAAATCACTTTAACAAGTCCTAACATAAATTAAATCCCAAGAAAAATCCTAAAGAAGACTAATGACCTAAGAAATTGAACTGAACAAAATAAAAGATCAATTGACTCACAAAATGATTCTAAACACTGATTTTCCTTAAATTCTCAATCATAACTGTAGGTTAAATAGCTCGTAAGTTATCACTTATATATGATAGTTAGGCTTAGGTAAGACAGGGATTGTATAATTAAGAGGAATTTATGGGAATTGAGACCATACCTCATAGTTTTATTGAAAACCATCGCACCAAAATCTAATCTTAAGAAACTAAGTTTACATAATGGATAATAGATTTTGTTTGGTTAAGCAGATTCAAAAACCGAACCAGAGAGTATTTTGCTGGTTATAAAGCGAAAGTAGTGGACTTCAATTTAGTGAGTGCTGGTGAAGAAAAGGATGGAGGAGGGCAAAAGTCTGCGTAGCAATGAAGACGTTGGGTCAAAGAGAGGCTTAGAAGGCACTGGTTTAGATTTACCCGTCAACACTCGCGACAATTTGAAAAGCGCTTCTAGCGATGACGATTTCAGAAACATTCTTCTCCACATCAAGTCCTCCAAAACCCCCGTAATTACCAACTTCTATTTTCTTTTAATTTTTTCTCTCCATACTTGTTTTAGTTTGTTTGTTGTGGAATCTAGAGTGAACTAAAATAGAAGTTTTAGTTACTTTCCTACTATTAGTAAACTCAATTCAAGAATTCGAACAATGCCGTCTATTTCCTACTTTTTCACTTCACCATTCACTGGAATCACCCCTATTTCTTATTGCCTTCTGTGTTAGTAGGTGTGAAATTAATTTCTTTCTGTTTTTAAATTCTCTGCAGGCTGTTATCAATTACGGCGCATCTTGGTACGTTACTGATTGTTTTTCAAGTTATTTATTTTATCTTGAAATTTTCCCTTTCGTTATTCTACTTTATATGTTCGTCTTGAGCGCATATAAAGTCCCAATCCCATTCTTTGCTGATTTGTGGGTTACACGATGTTTGACAAATTCAATTGAATATGAATCACACAAGTGTAACATAACAAAAGGAAGCCCCTACACAGTTTCTGGGTCTTAATTTTCTCAGTGACGTGTGATGCAATAGAGAAGTTGGCTAGCATGCAATGCATGTTTATATGGCATGAATGATGTTGGAAAAGGCCATTATTGAGATGTAACTGATACGAATGATGATTTGTCCGATTTTTCAGGTGTCGTGTGTGCAGTCAAATTTTGCCTGCTTTCTGTAGACTGAGCAATAATTTCCCAAAGCTTTCGTTCATATACGCAGATATTGACGAATGCCCAGAAACAACGCAACACATTCGATACACCCCAACCTTCCAATTTTTCCGAGACGGTGAAAGGGTGGATGAGATGCATGGTGGTGGAGAACAGAGACTTGCAGATCGCCTCTGGTTGCACTCTTGATTCTTGACACACATTTAAGCACTTGGTAGGCTTATGGGCACAAGTACCTTTTTTAGCTCAAAATCAAACTCTGCATATTGAAGCTATTTTCTGAATATTCTTGTCATATTACTACTACCTTACTCTTTGTGTGTGTTTCAAATTTCATTTGCTCAAACAATTCTGCGTCTAGGATTACAACCTTATTAATGCACGTTGTCGTAAGAAATCACATCTAGTAGATCACGAATTAACAATCACGCAGAGTGGTTGCAAAACGATGAATAGCAGAAAGGATAATACTGGTACTATGAAGGATTTTCAGAAGGAACAAAATCAAAAGCAACAGATGCAGGTAATGCTCGGAAGTATTTTTATATTTCCTCTCATTTCTCAGTGCACCCCTTCTTTGCTGATATGAGGCGTAATTTTTGACGCTATAAATGGTGGACGGGGTTTCTACTCGTTGGGCTATATGAGGCCCAACTAAAATATCATAATGTGGAGTTGGGCTATCTGGCCCAAGTGTGTTCATGGCTGAGTGTTGAAGCGACGGGTTGTTGGGGAGATAGAATATGAACTCTGGAAACTACTTTTTAATATCTAATTAGTCAACGATGAAATTTCAAGTATTTAGCTTACTCTTATTTGTGCTTATCTCTTTATGTGGGTTCTCACTTCTCAGCGCTTCATGGCTGGGTCACATTATGCGTCGACAAGATTGATAAATTGATTAAATTCTAATGTGTCTTAAGTTTATTACTTTTAAGCAAGTATTGTTTATTGTATTGGGTGCCAAAGTATTTTCATGATCATTTAAACGATAATTATGGCAGAACTTCTTATTTTTCCTGAGACAAATATGAAGATTTGTAATAGAATGCAAGCCAGTGTTTGAAAAAAAAAATGGAAATAATTTTTATGGTAAGTTTAATTTGGCTTGTTGAAAATAAGTTTTTGGAACTAAAATGTATTGCAAGTCATCTTTGAAGTGTACGCAACAAAACATCATATTGATTTATTGGAATGAGACCAAAAACTAAAAAAGATTCGTTGTAATGATAGGTTCCTTCTTCACCTGCTCAACCTATTAGATTAGAAGTTACTAGACGAAAATAGCTATAACAATATATTTTTTATGAAGAGGGATTTTTTTTTGTTTTACTTCTTGTAATTAAACTCTTGAAGTAAGTAAATTATTTTATCTGGCATTCCATGAAAAAAAAAAAACAGTGAGTAAACGCGTATAAATGAAAAGCGGACGAAAATGCTTACTGAATAATTTCTTAAAGTTCAAATCGCAATGTCTAAATCAAAATTTTTATAAAATATCCTGGGAGATTATCGAAGTTGAATGATTTAATAAGTAGGGAAATCTCAATAATTGACGAGGATATTCTTGTTTCGATTAAACACTTTAGCGAAGTCATCATCAAACTCAAGTTTCACTCTTCCCGCATATTTTCGTAGCCAGGAGATGGTTTATATTCTCTCAATCTTTTTTACTGTTATCTGTAACGCCATTCAAAAAAAAAAGGGGGGGGGGGGAGAAGATTTAAATACAAAGTAAATATTAGTATTTAGTAGATAAAACATTTTCTTCAAGGTAGAAAATGTAAATGTGTTGATTTCAACTCAAGTGATCAGAATTAAATACATAAAAATTTAAGGAAAAAGTTTGAAGCTTAAAGTAATAGCAATTTTTTAATATTAAAAACGTTTTATTGAAGTACTATCGATTGCTAGATACATTCATATATATTTTTTTGGTTAGTTATTAACTAAGGAGAACGCAAGCAGCTTAGCTATAGTCCCCTAGGTAGTAAGTAGGTTAGTAGGTTTGATTGTAATAAGTCTAACTTTGTTTTCTCATAAGTCATAGTTAAAATTAAACTTCTATTGACCAAAAGAATGAAGCCCGTACGTGAAATGTTGACAGAGTATTTTACCCAAAAAAAAAAAAGAAATGTTGACAGAGTAATTGAGAATTTGAGATTGATAATATAGCAAGAAGGTCGGGGTTCTAATCAAACTAGAGTTTTATTAGGGAGAACTTAAACTTTTAACACTTGAGATTTTCCTTTTTAAAAAGAAAAATTTAATGATAAGGAGTTCGAATTTTAATTTTTAATTTATAATATTCTAATTCTATATTATTAAATTTTAAGTAAGCATAACTCACTTAATCTATATAAACTCGACCGAATCCGATTCAAATTGATAATTGTAGTTGGGCGGTTCCAATTATTGTCCTAACTTTATTATGTTTTGTAAAAATATTTGAAAAAAAAATATATATTAAATATGATATGTGATAAGTACACATATCTCGTATATAATCTCATGGTTAATAATTTAAATTTTAAAGAGTTGAGCTTTTATACCAAAAGTCATCACATAACTCTATTGTTCAGCCAAATCAAAGAGCAGCCTGTACGGTCTTTTATATTCAAAAAGGATTTTATTTTATTTAATTTCTATCTAATGCTTCAAAAAAAATTCTCAAGTTAATTAAGAGAGATTTCCTTAATATTTTAACTTCTTATGTTAAATAAAAATGTTTGTAATAGGAAGATATTGTTAAATCATGAAATAAATTATTATTTAGATGTATGTAGGTGCATATATTATTACGAATTTACAAAAAAAGAAATTATTTTGTTAAGAGATTGAGATTTGAGTCTGGTAAATTATTTTGAAATTTACTTTTATAACGATAAAAATATAAAATTTACTCCACTTCACAGATATCTAAAAATTGACATTACCTTCAGTAACATTACCAAACATTCAAATTTAACAACTCACAATCTTCCACGGACAGACCTGGTTCATTGTGACACGTGCATCATGCGCTGGTGTTGACGTTTCCCAACTAATGTCGTTCATCTATGTATAGCTTAGTCTAATAATGTAGATGTGACATATATATATATATATATATATATATATATACACAGATTATAGAATAAGATTAGACCTTAATTGAAAATTGATTATTGATTTAGTCTGAGCCAAAAAATTTGGCTAATCAAAAAATTAGTTATAAATCAATTGAACTGGTAAAAACTGATAAGAATTGGTAAAATTGGTAAATTAATTGAACCAATTTTTGTAAAAAAATTATTATTTACAAAATATAATTATTTCTCATAAGCTTTAACAAACTTTTATTTTTAATCTTTTCTATAATATTATATTTTCTTTTTTCTTCTCAATTATTTTTTATAATAATATTATTTTTGTCACAAAAATAAACAAGAGAATAAGAAAAAAAATAGAAAAATAATTACACATATACACATATATAAGTTTATTAAGATTATGTATGAAACTATTCATTAATTTATTATATTATATATTTTTAATATAAAAAAATTAAAAACATATATATTAATTATTAGTAGTTCAACTCTTATTCAACTATGATCAAATCAATGAATTATGAACCAATACTTTCACTAGTCAATGACTGATTTGATTTTTAAAATATTGATATACACACATGGAATATATTTAGTGAGAGGAGTGACTTAACGTAAGAGTGAGAGAAGAAAAAAATAATTATTAGATTATAAATTAATAATTTAGATTAATCCAAGAATTCATTTATGAAAAAATTAAATAAAATATTATTAATTTATATTTATAAATTATGTATCAATTTTAATCTTTTTTTTTGTGATTTAACTATCATTATTCTCTCTCCAAATCTCTCATATTGAATCATTTCTATCCATAAATGTATCCCATATATATATATATATATATATATGTGTGTGTGTGTGTGTGTGTGTGTGTGTGTGTGTGTGTGTGTGTGTGTGTGTGTAAATGTATGCATATATATATATATATATATATTTATATTTACATATATATATATATATGTATGTATAATGTATGCATATATAAAAGTTTGCTAAGAACGTCCGTAGTCCTACGTAAGTACGTATGAGTTTTCCCGACGTAAGTCACTTTAATGATTCCTAAACATCCTTCCCTGTTCCTTGCAATTGTTTCATACTAACTCATCACTCAACAGAAGACATTCAAAATAAGACATTTTTACTTATTTTTGTTTGACATTATAATTAAGTATTATTTGAAGTTCATAAAATTAAGACAATTACAAAAAGAAACTTTTAATTAATCTGTCCATAAATAGAACAATCGCAGTATTATAATTGTCAGTACTGATAATTAATCAATTATTAGGCATATTCAACTTTGCTACAATTACAACGTTTTGAAATTTAGTGCTCAAATTAAAGAAAAGTATGATTTTGCCTTTGAATGAAACAGAATATATATTAAGCCCTTTATTAACAGTCAGAAAAATCTGGCACTGACAAGACATTAGGGGGAGAAGAATACGATGAACAACTCTAACGGTAATCAAATGAATCATGGCACATACATCACATCATTTATTACCAGAAAGTGCATGTTATTGTGTTTGATTATCAAGATTAGACTTGATTAGGTTGCCTAACATACCTACCACTGATTCTAAAGCTAGCCATCAAATAACCCCAAAAATAAGGGTCAAGCTGTTTCAATTAAGTTCATGCAAAACAATCACCATGAACTGTAAAACTCACTTCATCAATAACAGTCCAAAGCCTTGAAATGTAACCGAGTAAGTATAATCACACTATAATTAGTTTGAATTTGATTTGGAACATTTGGTAATTTTAAGTGTATAACCATTTACCTATACATATCTTTTTTAATTGAAATTATCAATATTAATAAATTCATCGAAATTCATCACCTTGAAATTCATCACCTTCAGCGAGCGCTGGAGGGTCCTGCTTCCTCTAAAATTTTTTAGTGTTTTTTATAACAATTATTAACTGATCTAATGATAATTGTAAACATGATAATAAATATAGAATAAATAATTGTAACAGATTTGGATTAGGAACTGGAGGGTCCTGTTCTCTCCAGAGTCATTGAATTATCTGATCCAACGACTCTAATTTTTTTTAGTGTTTTTTTTAAATTTTACAATTTTTTTACAATTATTAACTGATCAAATGATGATTGTAAATACAACAATAAATATAGAATAAACATTAAAATAATTTTTTAAAAAATAAAAAAATGAAAGCCGTTGAATTAAATGATCCAACGATTTTGGAGAGAGTAAGACCCTCCAAGGCAATGAGGCAAAATATATCAAAATTGAAGTGGTAATAAAGGAATTACATATAAGAGGAAAATGGGTAAGTAGTTGATGAGTACAACAATAATGTAATAGCAAATAGCAAGGACTAATTAAGAAATAAAAATAGGAAGAATCATATGTTTAATCTCAAAGTTAAGTAGAGTGTTCGGTTCAATATGGACTGTTAGATTTTACAATTAATTATTAAAATTTTATGATACTGTTTTTTTAAACAAATTTTTAAAAAATAACATATTAAAATATAAGTAGATGATTATAAAATTTAACAATTTAAATTAAATAAAATATCCTATTTGACTAGCCAAATAAAAGATTCAAATCTATAAAAATATGTCCTAATAGCCGGCGGTCCCCCGAAAAGAATAAAGTATATACAAAGTACGAACAATACCCAAAAAAAAAAACTTGTATTTTATTGCCTCTTAATTAAATTATTATTTTAAATGAAGAATCTAACACTAGGGAGAAAAATACTCGGAGTTTTTTCATGATGCAACCTAACTAACTGTGGACTTTCAATTTGCAGGTGATCAAGATCAATGCTCTTTGCTCTCTATCTTCATCTAGCATTTTTAAATTATTATGTCTTTTTTCTCCCCAAATTAAACAACAAGCTTTTAGGTGGTTCTATCATTTGGTTACATCTGTAAAGAGTAAACTGAAGTTTCTTTATATTATAATGATTTAGCATTGTATATATATTTGACCAATCATCCTTTTCTATTCAAGAATGGGCCAGTTTTCAATCCAATTAATTACGTAGTCTTCTGAACGTCTCTTCCCTCATCTTCAGATTCGCTGCATCTGACAGTCTGATTTGCCTGCAAATTTCAAAGAGAAAGCAAATTTAAAACACTTTAGGTGGTAAGTTGGCTCGAAGTAATTTTAAGCACTAATGTAAATATTTTTTTAAGTAGAAATTCAAATTTTAATTTGTCACCTTGTAGCATCTAAATTTTAGTTCTCTATTATTACAGCAGAATGTTGTTCCTTATACCTTAACAGTTTATTTTAGATTAAATGATCATTATTGAAGACAAAAAATGCTTCGCAAGGTAACAAATACTTCAAGAGGTAAAAAAAAATACCTTGGTATAGAACATTATTTTGCTATAACAATAGAAAATTTGAATTTGTCAAGCATAAATAGCTTCTTATGCTAAAGCCAATTTGTTACTCTTGGGCTATATTTTTAACATAATATGTTATAAAAGCTTGTTTAGAATTATTCTAACTTTTAGATTGAAGAAAAAATGGAGGGCTAAAGCTTTTATGAAAATTTCTTATTCAAATAGGTCTTTGAAAAAAAAAATTCATTCAAAGAAAAAGAAAGGCTAGTTGTCATTGGATCACAAATCTAACAGTTACAATAAGACAATCAGAGTGTTTATCCTTATAAGATAAACAAACAATCTAGGTTTAAGTGATAAAATTACAGTTAAGTATAGAAATGTAAAATGACCTTTCCAGTGATTAATTTAAGCCTTGAACATTTATTTTTTGTTTATTTTGCTTTTCATAGATATTCTATACTTTGGAGGCAATTAAATGTAAATACTTCTTTCAATAAAAATTTAAATTTTAGTTTAACACTTCGTAAGAGACTAGTTTTATTTTGTAATTAAACCAACTTTCGTTAGTAGACAATTATAAAAATAATAAAACTTAGACAGATAAAGTTAATTTTTATTTAACTGTTTATTAAGTTTTTTAATAGAAGTATAATATTTCGACAATTTAGAAAAAGTTAATAATATGATGTGGAATTTTAAAAATCAGTTGGTTAATTTTTATGATTTAATTACAGAATAAATAACAACTACCTAAAAAAGAGTATAGGTAATTAAGTTTTGTCGTTGTATATACTGTAATGAGAGATAGAGATGTCAACCAAAGGATTGTCTTGCATAATCGTTAAGAGTAGCTAGCATGTGTTGTTAATTAGGGAATTAGGTGAGATTCATTCGCATAAAATATAAATAATTAAATACAATATATAGATTGGATTTCCGATAATGGTATTAATTTGCTTCCTTAACTTTTCTTTTTAATTTCACGGGGGCGTCAACTTAAATATTGCTCTGTATATGTATATTAGTGATATTAATTATAAAATGGTTAAGTGGTTCATATTGTGAACTTCTTCAAGCATTGTTCTTCTTCTTTTAAAATATGTGTGCAAGTATTTTTATCTCAAATTAGAAGTGAGCTTTATGTAATTAGCTGGTCATAATAATAGCTAGCTTTTTGTTAAATATTAAAAAATGACAATAGTTGAATCTTGCAGGATGCCAACTTAGATGGAAAAAGAAAGGCTCTCCCTCTGCACTTCATAATTCAATACTTCTCACTTATTTTTTATTTTAATTTCTCTCTTTACTTTCTTTTTGGCAATCAAAATTACCTGTATGAAAGAAGTTTTACTTTTGAAAGGTATATAAATCTCACATTGGAGGGGGCGAATATATACAGGTTAGGTTGTCAAAATTATTTATGTAATTCAACCTACTCACTCTTTGACCTTAATCTAACCTTCTTAAATTTAACCAGGATCACAAATGAGTTAGGTCACATTTATTATGAGTCATATGTAGATTGATTTATAAGTAACTACTTAACTCACTTATACGCACACATACTAAATGCTAGAATACTATTGGAGGTTGGAGCACAGAAGTACTTGAACTGTTTCAAATAATTACGATGATTCTTAACTTTTGTGTATTTTTAAATGATAAATTTGATTATTCAACACAAAATCTAATTAACAATACAATACTAACTTGGATGGTTGGATTGGCAGTCCAAGAATTAACATAAATTTGTTTAAGTATACCTACACCCACTTATGCACATGCGTATGTGCATATGTGCATACATATACATATATACACGTAGACACATACGAGTGCACACACACACGGTCATATGCATGCATGCACATACGTATCCACTTTATGTAGGGATGAAAATGAATTAAATTATTTTTGAGCATTTTAATTTAAAACTAAAATGAATTGAACTAATTTTTTTTTAAAAAAATGATGAGTTAATGGTTAAATTAGATTAACCTTTAAAAAGTTAGTCATGAATCAACTTATAACCTATATAAAAATTTTAAACGAGTCATAAATGATTTTCAATTCATTTTTTACCAATCATTTTTTATCATACATAAATCTAACTCAACCCATCCATTTAACACTCCTAGGTTATCAAAAGTGATAAAAAGGTATTTTGTAGAAAAAGTAGAAAATATGGAGTATATTGGGACAACGGTCAAAGGCTGGTGCAAGTGGAAGCCGACATTTCAATCCATGCCACAGTATGATCGCAAATTTCCAACATTGATATTGCATACATGAAGTTGGTGGAGTTTCCCAATTTCGCTTTTGCATCAGCCTTCTCTTTATAATATTTTTCATAATATTCATAACCAGGAGCCACTAGAGATGTCTGTTAAGTAACAAGAAATGGCACAAAAACGATATTTTTGCTTTGAAGACAAAAAGAGAAGGACAGGCTATGGTAAGTGGGGCCTTTATAATTTTAGGACCAGTTTAAGTAAATAGCTTATTTAAATACGAATAAATATTTATTATATAAGTGTTTATATATAAATTATTTTTATAATTGAAGAATTTATGAGAGTAAACTTCACATATACTGTTTTTAATTTATTTTCATAAGCTATTTTAGAAAGATTATGAAAATAAGTTGAAAATAATTTATTAATATATCATAAGCTATTTTTATAAATTCTCTCAAATACATATATAAACAATTATACTATAAAATAAGTCAAATAAACTCAAAATAAACTCTTTTAAACGGGTCTTTAGAGTCTAAGACCAATTATGGCTTGGTGTTGATGAGAGCACATGATGAGCAAGGGTTGACTAATGCACACCAGTATGCAGATTTCTCAAACCACCATTTTACTAATTGGTTCCTAATGTCGGTCATAATCATCAATATGTAAAAATAAAAAGTATCGAGTCCCATTGTTTATTAAGCACACCGTCATGAAATTAGCGTAAAAATAGATAATATAAGTAGTGTGATAAACAGAGAATACACGAATTTAATTAGTTCAATCAATGTAACTTATGTCTACAGATAGAGAAAATTCTTTGATATTTATTGGTAAAAATTATATAGATTTCATGATGAAAATCAAAATACATGCATTAGAAATTTACATAAGTGCTCAAACCATAAAATAGGTCATCGATTGTCCCAATAGGTCGTTCTAAACTCCAAAAAAGAAATTGAATCGAATTATAATTCGAGTCACCATATATTCAAACACGCTTCAAAGGGATAGGTATAAAAAACATGGTGACAATTTAAAAAAAAAACTTTTTGATCTGCCAGTGAGAATAAAAAAAAATCCAAAATCAATAATGCGAAGGATTAAGGTTGTGTTTGTCAAGCATTTTAAGCTATCTTATAACTTATTTGATTTACTTATAAATTTGTTAAAAAAATTTGGTAAACAAGCTTATTCCAGTAGTTTATTGTTTATTTTAAAACACTAATTTGAGTAGTTTATAACTTTATATTTTTCTTCTTATTTTGCTATTAATATTTTATCAAAATTTTTATTATACCCTTATAACTTATTAAAAGCTCTCTACATTTTTCGTCATCGTTTGTCGTAGTCTATCGTTGACCATCGTTCTCTGTCATCATCCGTCATCTTCTGTCATCATCTATTGTGTTCTGTTGTCTTTGTGCTGTTGTTGTGCCTTTGTCTATGTATATATATATATACAGAGGAACGAAGAAGATGATAATATATATATATATATATATATAATATAATTATATATATATAATTAATTTAATTAAAAACAAAAAATAATATGTTTATTTATATTATTTTGATATTATAAAAATATAGGTCATTTTATGTCATTTTATATCTATCAATTAATTCAATAATTATTTTTATTGAAACTTCTAAGGGTGCGTTTAGAAGAACTTATTTTGAGTTTATTTGACTTATCTTACGTCATAAGTACTTATGCATGTATTTGGGAGAGCTTATAGAAATAGCTTATGACAATGCCCATAATCTGTTTTCAGCTTATTTTCATAAGAGTTCTAGAAAAACTTATGAAAATAAGCTGAAAACAACTTATGTGAAGTTTTCTTTCATAAATTCTTCAATTGTAAAAATAACTTATATATAAGCACTTATATGATAAGCACTTATTCTATAAGTATATGAGCGTTTAAATAAGTTGTTTACCCAAACATGATTTAATACAATAAGTTAGTTTATCAGTTATTTTTGTCAAATACACCCTAAGGTTGTGTTCCGGTGTGTAAATCAACTAACTTATAACTTATTTGATTAGCTTATAAGCTCATTTATAAGCTCGTTCAAAGTGTTCGGTAAACGAATTTATTTTAATAGTTTATAGCTTATTTTGAAAAACTACTTTGAGTAACTTATAACTTCTGATTATTTGTTCCTATTTTACTTTTATCACTTTTTTAGAATACTCATTATACCCCTAAGATTATTATAACTAAATCCTCAAATTTCTTCATTTATTTGTGAATAATTTTTATTTTTGAATAAATTTTTTATCAATTAAATTTGTATATAAAATATATTTTATTATATTTATATGTATATAATTATATATATATATATATATATATATATATATTACATATAATAATTTATAAATTAAAAACTGATATATTTATTTGTATTATTTTGAGATTATAAAATATAGGTCTTTTTATGTTATTTTATATTTTTCAACTATTTCAACAATTATTTTTACCAAACATTTATAATTCAATAAGCTAGCTTATAAGTTTTAAGCTTTGAGCTAAAAAATATATAGCTTATAAGTTTCACTACAAAAAAAATGACTTGATGGCGACTAAAGTCATTGGCGTAAGTCCGTGGTTGATTGTCTTTTGATGGCGACTTTGTTGGCTTAAGTCTGTGGTTGATTGTCTTTTGGTAGCGATTCTCAAAAGTTACTATCAAAAGTCATATTTGTTGCAAAAAAAAAAAATTCGTGAGAAAAAAGTGATTTTTGGTGGCGATTTTGAAAGTTGTCACTAAAGGTCGATCCAATAACTCACTGCCCCGGGGTGACTTGATTTTTTTTGTGCAATATTCAAGTTTATTTGAAATTAAACTAAACATATGCATACCTGAGATTCGAACCCAGACCCTTGCTTGTAACTATGTGTATCTTGTCATCCTGCTACCACTTTATTTATGTTATGTAAGGGCAAAATATTTATATATATAATCTGTCAAAATTATTTTAAATAAAAAAATTACAAAACAGAAATAAAATAATATTTAATTTAACAAAAAGTAAATATATTATTATTATGGGAGTCACCATAAAAAGTCTGACTTCAGCTAATTTCTTAAAAAAAAAATAGACTTCGGTTAAAAAGATAAGACTTTAGTCGCCACCAAACATCTGATTTTTTAAAAAAAATTTAAAAAATAAAAAATTCATATTTTTAAAATAAAATTAAAAAATTTTAAAAAATTCATATTTTTTTAAATAAAATAAAAAAAATGAATTTTTTAATTTTTTTTAAAAAATTAGACTTTTAGTGGCGACTATGAGAGTCGTCACCAAAAATTTGATTTTTTTAATTTTTTTTTAAAAAATTGATTTTTTATTTTAAAAAAATTGATTTTTGGTGGTAATTATGCAACTACGAGGGTCGCTACAAAAAATCTGATTTTTTAAATTTTATTTTAAAAAATTTGACTATTTTATTTTTTTAAAAAAATTGACTTTTGGTGGCGACTATGGGAATTGCCACCAAAAGTCAGACTTTTAATGACGACTATGAGAGCCGCCACTAAAAATCTATTTTTTTAATTTTATTTTTTAAAAATTTGACTTTTTTTGTTTTTTAAAAAATTGACTTTTGGTGGTGACTCTTATAGTAGCCACCAAAAGTCTGATTTTTTTAATTTTATTTTTTAAAAATTCAACTTTTTTTTATTTTTTTTAAAAAAATCGACTTTTGGTGGCGATTATGGGAATGTTTCCAAAAGGGTAATTTTTTATTTTTTTAAATTTGACTTTCTTTAATTTTTTTAAAAAAATTAGACTTTTTGTGATGACTATGAGAGTTTCTACCAAAAGTATAATTTTTTAATTTTATTTAAAAAAATCTGACTTTTGGTGGCGGCTCTCAAAAGTCGCCACAAAAAATGTGACTTTTAGTGATGACCGTAGGAATCACCACCAAAACTCAACTTTTAGCGTCAACTTACTTTTAGTGACGATTTTAAAAATTACCACTGAAAGTTAATTTTCTTGTAATATTTTTCAGTTAACTTATCAATTAATTTTGTTGAATAGAACATAAGTAGAGAGTTACTCATTATTTATATCGTGGAATAAAATAACTCAAATATATTATTTGGGCAACAAAAGAAAGGAAATCAGATAAAAACAAGCAAAGTTAGAGGAAGAGAAATTCAGCCCCAAAATTTATTGTGCAAAATCACATTTGATAATTCAAATTAATTGTTATAAAGTCTAAATGCAAAAGAAACGAACCATTACTTTTTAACATGAGCTTAGAATAAGAAAGAGGGAGGTCAAAAATCAATTATAAATTCTAATAAATAACACAGAGCAAACAAAAAATAGTGAATTTATCACTCTAAAAGACAGAAAATATAATTACCAAATAAAAATTAGGAGGCTAAAAAACTTGAGAGGGGACGTGTGCTTTGTAAAAATCAGTCATCGAAACTTGATTAAGAGTAATTAAATCTAGTTATTATATACAGCCCATAATAAAGAGCGTCCTCTTGCTCCATTTTGTTGTTTTATCTTCTGCTTATTTTTCTTTAGTTTAATAAAAGAAAAGGAGACAGTAAAAAAGAAAATGCATCGTACGCATCCAGACTCAGAAGTACCTATTATATACTCAAATCCAAATTAACGCGTAAACTTGAAAAATATCTAGAAATATGGTTACTAAATTATTTTATATGTGTATGAGATATAATAATAATAATGATTTCAAATCAGCAGCATTATTTAATCATAGTAGTGATAATGATTGTTTAAATGTTAATATCAGTAATTGTTCAATTACGAACATGTCAAGAGGAGAAACTGATTTTGTAATTTTTGTACTATACTAATTAGAAGGATAATCTTGAAAAACTAAAAAAATCAAGGCAATAAAAACTACACTCCATTTAAATGACTGAAGTGATTAGTTGAAGTAATTTGGGAAATGAGACCGCAATTTTTTGGAATTTTTTTTACACTAAATAGAATATTATATGTTGTGAGTTTGTGAGATGAGTATGAGATAATTCCAGTGCTCTAACAATACTTATCTATACTTCCTCCTTCATGATTTTTGGTTTGGCTGGGTTCGTCATGAGAGTCCTGTGATTAACTATTGAAAGTACTGTACGGAACCAGTATACATGCTAGCTACTCCCATATATGTATAAGATAAGAACTCAGTTCTTATACTTGTAGCAATAAGTTTTAAAAATGATTCCAAATGACAAAATTTATCAGTGCGATGGAGAATTGTTGATTGGGAGTGTAGCACAGCAGCATATAATTGGACCTCCAATTGCAGAATAATTTATTCGTAAATCATAATGACTTGGCCCACGGATTGGAAAATACGTAGCTAATGGACTATCGTTTTCAAGACATATTTTAATGATAAAGGTTATTATATAGAGGAAAATTTGAGTTGTTTAAATCATAGCTTTTGGGCCCGGGTCACCTTGTTTGACTATATCTAATTGGTTCAGACAAGACTCAGTTGATTTAGTTGAATTTTAGTGAGTTGATGATTCCGTTTGACTTGAGTTTAAATTTTTTTTTAAATTTTAACCTAATACCTAGTAGACGAAAAAAATAACAGTTTTACTATCAAAGAAGAAAATTATAATTATCATATAAGTATGTCAAAAAATATATATAAGAATAATAGTATTTTAAATTATAAAATGTTATTATTCAAAGTATATTATATTATTATATTATCTAAAATAATTTTAAATCATAAAATTTGAACAATATTAATAACAAATTTTATAATATTATATAAAGTTAAAAATAACTAAATAACTATTAGATGACAAAAATAAATTACTTTTAATTTTATTTTTACAATTTATTAATATAATTATAAAATAATATATTTATTTATTTATTAAATATGAAATTTTTTACACTAAAATTACTTTAAGATATATTTTTTAAAGATATTTTAATTGTAAAATTTACATATAAATTATTTATTTTATTTATTTTGATATTTATTTATAAGCATATATATATATATATATATATATATATATTTACTGATTCAACAATAAACTTAATAACTCAAAATAAACCAATAATCAAGTAATTCAAAAACCATCCCAAATTGGCCCCGTTACTAAAGATATGGTTTAAATTGTGAGATGAGAGAAAGCCCTATACATGGTGATAGAAACTTCCGTAAACTAATCAATGACGTGGGCTTGCAATCAGTGATAGACGAGTGAAGTTGTAGAGGCTGGGTACCGTTTGACTCGTGCTATTTCTTCTCCCCATAAAAAAGCTTTCGGTGTCAATCCTGCTTTGTCTGGTTCTCTTCCAGGAAATTATATATTCAATTATGGATGTCTCTGTCCCCAACGAAATCATTTCTTAAGGAGCCTTTGAATATACCTTCCTCAGTTTTTTACATCGATCACACCCATATTTGAAGAACTTTCTAGTTCCGGAGCAGAGAGAAGGAGAGAGGGAGATGGGTAGAGCTCCTTGCTGCGACAAGGCAAATGTAAAGAAAGGACCGTGGTCTCCGGAAGAAGATGCAAAGCTAAAGGAGTACATAGAGAAGCATGGAACTGGAGGAAATTGGATTGCCCTCCCACAAAGAGCTGGCAAGTTTTCTTCTTCTTCTTCTTCTTTTTGTTAACTGTTCTTCCTCTGTTTTGTGTTCCTGATTGGGATTGGATTTCTTATGCGAAGGTCTGAAAAGATGTGGGAAAAGCTGTAGACTAAGATGGCTAAACTACCTCAGACCTAACATCAAACACGGGGAGTTCTCTGATGATGAAGATAGAATAATCTGCGGCCTCTATGCTAGCATTGGAAGCAGGTATTCTTCATTTCACATCATTCCCAGTTTCTTTTTTTCACTATATATGCACTCAGACTTCAAGAAATGAAGATTAAAAGAGTCAAGAGTAATATCCAGATAGGCTTTGGGGATAAATATTACCAAATTTTGGTCTGATAAAAGCATTAGAGAACTGCTTAGTTACGTTTATTCTTTTGGATTCATTGTGACGTGCAGGTGGTCAATAATAGCAGCTCAGTTGCCGGGAAGGACTGACAATGATATCAAGAACTACTGGAACACCAAGCTCAAGAAAAAGATGATGGCCATGAACCCTTCAGTATCCCAAGCTACCCTTTCATCAGTCATCCAAAATTCAACACCATCTTCATCTTCCTCCTCATCATCTTCATCATTATCATTCAGAGACAGCACTAACTCCTACTGCCACCACCCTCACGGCTCATTCACAGGCTATGATCAGTCCATCTCCTACTCGTCCATTAGTCTCCTGAGTGGAGGTCACTCTTCTTGTGCTTCTGCCAATTCCTTCTTTCAACCCCAGGAAAGTTTGATTCAGAATTACGGAGGGAGAGATCAGAGGGTGTTCATGTTTGGGGGTGAAGTGGCCAGTTGCAGCTCTTCTGATGGGAGCTGCAATAACAATAACATTAACAACCAGATGAGTCATGCGAAAGAATCAGCAGAAGTTGGATACAGTGGAGATCATGGGAATTTCGTCGAACAGATGATGGGCGTGCATAATAGTAATTACGGTTACCTGCAGAGTGGGACGGAGATGGAAGAAACTCACGAGCTGATGAGGGGGTGTGATGGGGGTTGGTGGACACAGAAACAAAGTGGACTGTGGGAAGAGAATCCAGCGTTAGATTATGAGATTGAAGAAATTAAACAGCTAATGAGCAGTACTAGCAGCTGCAATAACTCCTTGTTTGATGAAAACAAGACACAGAAAAGGGCCGTGCACTATTACTGACCATGCTGATGCTGACTCTGGAAAAAATCAATAACATTTCAAGGGGGTAAATTAATTTGCACCGAGTTTATGGGAAGATTAGAATAGAAGACCACCTCTTTCATCGTCATGCTCTGGAAGAGGGGACTTGGTCTGCCTAAACCCACTGTTCAGAATTAAATCATGGATTAGACTCCTAGTATTTTTTTTTCGGTGTATTGCATGCTTTATTTAGAAAATTTTCCTTTTTTTTTCTTTTTAAAATGAGTTATTCACTTTTGACGAGTAAACATAGGTTATGTATGTGTGTGATATTTATTTTATTACTTTAGATATTTGTTATATATTTTATCTTTTAACTTAATAAAATAAGAGAGTTTTAACTCAAATAGCACTTTTTTCTAAATTTTAGAAGTTTTAATGATGGTAGGTTTAATCATTTTTACTTTTACGTTATTTTTCTATTTTTTCTTCTAAGATTTCGTGCCTTTTTTTTAAAAAAAAAATTGAGAGAGAGAGAGAGAGAGAGAGAGAGAGAGAGAGAGAGAGAGAGAGAGAGAGAGAGAGATTTTATACTAGTAGCGTGTTCGACTTTGTTTGAATCTTTCTATCATTTCAACAACTACGATTAACTCGCTTGCTCGCATGTTCTGGTAGTCAGACATAGATTACAGAAGCTTGAAGTTTTCCCCGAAAAAAAAAGAAAAAGACACACACACACACACACACTATAAAATGTCTTTATTCATGGTTTGTGCGGTTCACAATTGGATGATGGTAAATTTCATTTGTGATTATCTGATTCATTTAGTATTTTATCTAATTGTTCAATACAGTAAACATACATATACACACATATATATGATTTATGAAATATTATGATTATTTTAATTCAATCCTTAAAAGATTAAATATTTTAATTTAGTCTCTAAAATATTTTATTTATTTTAATTTAGTTTTTTTATTATTAAAATGTTAAATTTTTTGTTACTAAATCTTTTTTTTCATTGCTACAAATTATTTTGATAAATAAAAACATAAAATTAAGACAAACTTTGGGGGTACTAAATTGGAAGGTTTGACCTTTAAAAAACTAAGTCAATAATTTACTCTAAAATTTTAACATATAAGATCAAACTAGATATGTTTCTCAATCACTAATTACATATGAACTACTGTACCGACCCGTGTAATGTGCGGACATTTTATCCACATATACGCTTAATACATGTTTAAATTTAAATATTTATTTATTTCAGTACAAGTTATTAAAAAAAATTTTGTATGCTATATTTGATGTTGTTGTGGTATAATTACCATATTTGTCAAGAATCAAAATTTTAAAACATTTTCTGCTCTTCACTCTTGAAATTGTTAGACTAATCATGCAATCAAATTAGAATGTTACAAAATTTGAATTTAATTTCTTTAATTGACAGACTAATGATGCAATCAAATCCTAAATTAGCGAATTTTTATTTTATGACATAATACTATGTTATTATGTGAAGCAATAATTTTCATGAAAGAATTAATTATGCAATTAACATATTACAGAATTAAATTTTGTAATAAACATTGGCTCAAATTAAAAATTATTTAATATCCAAAATTACATAATTACGGAACTCCCACATTAAATTAAATGATTATCTAATTTTTATTCTTTGACCTAATACTATATCATTAGATAGTGCATTAAATTTGAAAAAATTTACTTATAGAATTAACAAATTACACAATTAATTCTTCTATCAAGCATGTGAACAAAATAAAAATTACACAATTAATAATTAATTTTGGAAAGAAATCAAAATTACAAATTATTGGCAGTTATCTATTATCCAAATGAACTCCATTTTTTTCAATAGTCATGTCATTGTCTAATCTTCGATACCAAGGATAACCATCTTTGTTAATGACTGTTGAGTCATTGAAGACTTTTGAAAAATGCTTTGTACATTTACCATCTACCATATAAGGTGTGTTATAATTGGCACATCCACAAGGCCCATACATCATAAGATTACTTACTGCATCGTATATATTGAGAAATAGTTGTTTGTTTAGGATTTCTACTGATATAATTATGTCAATATTAACTGGGATTAGATATTCATCGTCTGGATGTAGGAAAAGTAATATATGTGCATGTGGTAAGCCGTGCTTTTGGAATTCAATAGTGTATAAATGGCTGAAAATGATAGAAACAAATAAAGAATAAACATTAAACTACATATAAAGATTTAAAATGATCTCATAAATACTAAAATAAACATACATGTTTTAAGCAATGATTGGGAAAATACCTGCAATGATTCTGCCAAGTGCTTGTTTTTTCTAATATATTTCATCAACTGATCAAGTTTAATCTTAAAAGTCTGGCGGTCAAATATAGCATATGTTCTACTCTTAAATAATTTAGATCAAGGAACCTTGAAAACTTTGGATTGCAAGTGAATGTTATGAACAAATCAGGATAACCTGCCCACTTACATATTGTCATTACATCTTGATAATTTTGTATTGTATATCAAGCTCCACCAGTAAATGAAGATGGTAAAATAATCCACTTGCCTTGGGTTGATGGGTTTGTTTCTCTTCTAAGAACAACATCAGTGAGTCCTTTATAATAAGCTCTCAAACTTTGTCAGTTATTTCTTATATAACATAATTTGTTTGATTCAATCATCATGTATCCATTAACCAAAAAATATTGAAACAATCTATTAGCACTCACAATAGTTTGAGTTTCTTCCTCTCGATTTTGAATTCTAAAAGCAAAAAATTGTCTCATGCGTTTGCACTTTCTTTTTGACAAAGAAATAAGATTTTTCTCTCCAGTAGGAGTGTTTTCTCTAAATTCATCTTCTCCCAATGAAAATAACAAAAGGTATTGTAGAGGTAAATATGATGGATGAAGCTCAATAACACGTTGTGTCAATCTTGTTTTGTACTTGACTATAATATCTCTTGTTGTATAATGTCCAATGTCACAACCAATTAGAGCAGCAATCTAAACATGTTGGTAAATTATATGTTCTGGTATTGAATGTTCTATTGCGGATTAATCTAAGATGTATCTCACAGCTATCATTGTTTACTAACATCTCTCTTGTCATTCTAAATAATTTGACAAATGGATTGCATCTGTCTAGCATATTTTTTAGATCTTAGACAACAGTAACATCAAACGAATTCTCTTCATGAGATAACATGGAAGAAAATAATAGAAATTTGAAATATTAATTTAATAAGAAATTAATTAATCAAGTAATGAATTATTCTAAAAGAAAATTTAGTACTTTCACAAAAATCATACATTCCTAGTAAAATACGATTTGAGATCTCATTTTTTGTGTCATATATGTACAACTGTGCAAAATTAGAACTTTATCCATTCAAGGAAAGTAAGCTACCCATGATATGTAAGGACCATATCCCTTATTGATATTCTTATCAATTTTTCCTCCCATAGATGTGAATACAAACATCATGTTGTATTCTCGGATGTTGTTACAAAAATGAATACTTTTAGGATCTCTATTATTCAATAGTTTATCAAGTTCTTTAGGATGATTTTGAAAGAGTGGTAGTTGAACTTTTCAATTCATGCAACAGATAGTAATCTGCGCTGATCTTGGTTTACTATCTTTCTTTGTTCTTTCTTCATACCATATATTAGCCTTACAAAACCGACATTTTGAGATTGGATCACCTATGTCCCAATAGTTTGATTCATGTAATGAAATACAAAAGAAAATTTTGTCAAACAAATTGGTATATGAAAATAATTTACATACTCTATTATTTATGTAAAATATTAGTTGTGAAATAAAATGTATTACCTTCTTCCTACATTGATATAATTTGGGTCGAGTTACTTGCAACAATATATAAATTATTTAAGTTATATGATGTAATTGGTGTATCATTTGAGTCAAGTAATAAATTTAAGGTGATTAACTGTTTTTTCTTATTTCTTTGATAAAATAAATTATTTATATATGATGTCATAATATATTTAAGTGACTATTAGATATTTTATTTCCTTGTCAACGGCATGTTAATAGACTTGACACAAAGAATATTGAAAAATATCTTTTAAGATTAAAATGAAACATTCACTATTTTAGATGATCAAATCAAAAAATTATATTTTTCAAACATTTGAATGTCAATTCGCTCTTATGATTATCTACCTTCTATTATTGACATCTCTTAAATAAGTTTCATCATTATTTCTACTAATTTTTAAAAATTAATTATCAGAATAATACAAAATATAATTATTTTCCTCCATAATCATTGTTTTTCCATTTCATCTATTTTTCTCATCCCCATTGATATTTACTCTTGAAACTTCATTCCATTGCAAGCTGGATTAGCCTTTTAATAGTACCACATAAATTGCCAAATCTTTCGTTTTCTTAATATGCAAATTGCATAAATAAAAATTTTATTTTCCAATTATAATAGTTAATACTTTACCTCTAAACACACAACTCATGTAGTCCAAATTTGACATCCTATATATACTTTTATTATTATTATTATTGACAAAATTAAATGATTTATACTTTACTGCACCTTCTATATACTTTTAATACTCTACCTCTAATCAAGCACACCACTCACGTACCATAGTTAGTTGATGCATCTCTAATCCTTGTTTGGCTGACACCATATTTCTGAGAGTAACACTTCCTTCTTTTTTTGTCATTCTCTTTGTGACAATTATTATTTAATGATGTAACTTGAGAACTAATATCCAAATTCCTTGAAGATTGACATGTGCGACTATCATAGATAATATTTAAGCTATAATTGCTGAGAGCATTTGTTGAAGGAATTTATAAAGAATTCCTATATACAAGTTTTGTATTACAGAAAGTTCTATAGCATATATGAATAATAACAAAAAAAATATGCGTATCTCGGAAAACAGCGGAACTCTTGATAGTAATTGATTATCGGGTATAAATAAAATTGAAGAATAGAAAACAAAATAATTAAGGAGAGTATAACTGCCCTCTTGGCCTAATATGCTTTCAGAAGGTGTTGCTTCAATGGGACTGCTACACCACATATATAGTATAATACCCAAGAAAAATAAAATATAAATATTTGTTTACAAACTACTGTTACTATTTCAGTATACGGTACTATTCACCCGTATAATACTATTTACGTATACGATACTGTTCATTTACGCAATCGAAATGTCAAGTACTAGATGTGGTTTGGTCATAAGAGAAAACTAGAAAGAAGTTTGTAAGAGAAAATGACGTTTTATGTGTAAAAATACCCTCAGGGACTAAATTGAAAGGACTGATTTGAAAAGAAACTTAAAGGTTTAAGGTGAAAGGATAGTTTTTCCTTTAAGTTTTTAATAGTAATAACAGAAAAAATTTTCAGCCGTTATTTACACAGTAACTGTATTATTAGAAATGTCATTTTCATAAATAGTAAATTGAATATTTTATTAACGCATAGTATTAAATAGTACCCTTGACTTTTCCTATAAATAGGCGCTTTCATTTCACTTCTAAACTCACACCTTCAACTTCTCTTCTTCTCTCCTTAAGTTTCTCTTACTTCAATGCTAGGCCTCTGAGATTTTGGGCCTTTCCTTTTCAGCTTAGGTAAGGATACTATGCCCTTTCTATGTCTTTCAAATTTTAGAAGTTATTTTCTTAAGTATGCTCTGTGGTTGCGGCCTTGGCTGATCTTCCACATCAGAAAAATTGTCATTAGCTGTTTATATGTTATTTTGATTCTCTGATTACCGAAATAGAATGTAAACTGTGAAGAATACATGTCTAGGAAAGTTCTGGCTAAGGAAAGACCTGGTTTTTAAGTGTGTCCAGTGTGACCCTCCACTCTTTCCTGGGAACTTACCTGGTGTACTCTTTTACAGATTGTATTCTCTATTTCTGGTATGAATAGTAACTGTACGTATGAATAGTGACCGTACGTATGAATAGTAACCGTATGAATAGTGACCGTATATATGAACAGTAACCGTACGTATGAACAGTATCTGTACGAAAACAATCCTAACGTATTTTCTCTAATCTTTCATGAAAATCTCCGTAGCAGAACACCGAAATTCACCTGAGCACTCTTGTCTGTAATGACTTAGAGAAGCAATGCTCGTACGGAATCCAGGTGAGTGAAACGACCCCGTTTTAATAAAGTTTTAGCATTACTGGTGATAAAAAGTATGTCGTAGGACACTTCCAAGATTCATAGGGGAAAATTGGATTCAGAATGGCGAATATAATGAGATAATTAATCCAGAAGTATGGATAAGAAAAAGTAAGTATCTCATGATGATGTGAAGATTGAATCTCTTGAATTGTGGTTTATAAAGCTATAATATAGTTATATACTATACCTGTTATATGGATGAATATTATATTAAGCTTCTGATTATGATATGAAATGCTATTGATTGTGATTGAGCGGGACAATACCCCCTCTCACGGCAAGGCGAAAAACCCGGTTGACAGGGTGTCTTGACCAATGAGTGTGGAGACAACGATTCCCTCAGTAGGGATATAGCCCGGATTGGTGATAAATCCGTGAGGCGCCCTAGCTAAGAGGATGAGGTTGTGCGTCATGGCGGAAATATACATAATTGGTGAGCCGGCCTGTGTGCGCTCTCCGGGATATATTGTCATTGACGAGTACTAGTAACGTTTGTTGAATTGGATGAATTTTTATCTTCTTGTATGTAAAAGGATGATGTTGTGCGTCATGGTGGAAATATACATAATTGGTGAGCCGGCCTGTGTGCGCTCTCTGGGATATATTGCCATTGACGAGTACTAGTAACATTTGTTGAATTGGATGAATTTTTATCTTCTGTCTATTGGTTGAGTATGAGCCTTCGGATATGCTTGCATGACTGGTAATGTATTTGAATTTTATTAACGCGAGGCCGATTCGCTCATTGAGTTTAAAAGCTCACACTGTTTGTACAACCTTTTTGTTCAAATCAGGTTGCCAGCGAAGAATATCTGCTAGAGGAGTAGATCACTTTGGACCTTCCCGTTATCGGGTAGACCCCTCTTTTGTTATAGATTATGTTGCTCTGTAATCGTCTAGGACATCTAGGTCAGGGGTTTGGCATTTGGTTTGTATGTCAGCATAATAATGTATTTTATATTGAGAATCTATTATTATGTGCAAATCATCTCTATGAATTTCAAATAAGAAAATTTGATATATTTTCTTCAGGAATGGTTATTTTGATAATGACTAAACTCATGGGTAGAATTTATCGAAAGGCTTACAGTGATAGGATATTCATCATTGTGCCGGTCATGTGCCCAGAAAACGGGTCTTGACAAAGTTGGTATCAGAGCAATGGTTGTTAGGTCTCCTAGTGATTACAGAGCAAGGTAACCTTAGTGGGACCTTCTCTATCGTTGTGAACCCGGGCACAATTATAGAGAGACGGCTCTACTGAAGGTCCTGTAGGATGTTTTCATTTCCTTTCCCTCCGAGACTTATCTCTTCTTAGGAATTATGTTCTCATTTTTAGTTTTAGACAGATGTGGCTACACTTTTGAACTTAGTCAAGGAAAAGTTGTTATTTGTTTTGATTCCGTTGTTGTCGGATCAAATTTTTATATGGTGGATTTTATAAGCTGAATTCATGATTGATTTTGTGTAGCTATATTATTTTAGGGTACCAGCCAATAAAAGAAACCACTTGCATTGAAAAAAAAACTGAAGGATTACATTGCAAAAAAAAGAAGAAGTTTACTCATGTATGAGTAATCTAAAAGCGAGGTGGTCTTAGATTAGGAGGGTTGTATTGTATCATCACCCCTCGACCATTCCTTGGAGCAAGAGACATAGCAATGTCGCGGAGGGTAGTGTAAATTCCATTCATACAATCAACACTTCTTTGCTGTTGATTGCAGAAGCACTGGGTGGACCAATAGAAGAACCTATCTATTCTCGAAGTCATTGCCGCGTTATTGCGTTTGGTTAACTTCTCCAGGTCCTCTATCATCTTCTTGAGAATCTTCACCTCCTGCTCTAAACAGGCGATTTTGTCCTCTGAGCTATGGCCTGTGCTAATCTCCTCGGCTTCCTCAATCTTCTTCATCTTCTTCTCCATTTGAATTTCTTGAGGTCCCTCGAGAGGTCTTTTGCCCTTGTCCCTGCATAAACTTAAGTTTAAGTCAAGTTCTTCTTCCTTAGCCTCTACTGTGAGATCAATATACTTCCTTGAGGCCATGATTTGGAAAAATTTAGAAATTTTTGTAAGAGTATGAGGCGAGAGGAATACTGGGGGATTGTAGGCTCAGAGATTATTACTCTTTGTGGTGTGGTAACTGAGAACGCTGAGAAGGTTTTTATAGAGAAAAATTTGGACTCAGAGACAAAGAAGATATCTCTTCACCGCACCCCTACACGATCAACCTATGGATTTCTGCAAGCTGGAAGCCAGAAGTCTAGGGTAGGCGTGCACACCGATAGCGCGTTGCATTAATGCCAAAACCACGAAAGTCAGTATTCGGTGGATTTGCGGCCGATTTTACTTGGTTTTTCCATTTCTCCCGTTGGCATTTTCCGAAATTCAAAGAAGTTAATAATATAGCCATTAAAGATTGCCTTGGATGCTTTTATGATGAACTGAAATGCATTTCTCTGTTTTATTGTGTTGTTCTTGAGAGCCTTCAGTTGAGTATAATATACATAACTGATTGAATCATGTTGTAATTACATGTATGTATGTTATTCATACATAATGAGTGAAGGCTACGATCAAGGAGAATATGTGATGATCCTACATATACTCATAGAGATGTGAAATCAAAATGACTTGGATAGAATGAAATGTGTAGATGATGATATATCTTCATGGTTACACATACTTACATATAATGCTCTCATGGGCAAATGAAAGGCAGTGATTTCCTTACATCATGATAATGCTTAAGGCATGCGACCGTAAGCAGTTAACTTTGTTTTAAAATATATATATTTACATATATATTATGTGTAAGTCTAGAGTAAAAACACCGATTAGAATATAAGATAAGGCTAATATGAGACTACCCGATCATAGAGTGATATCGTGATCTGAGATTACACTATAAGACAAGTATAGAGTGAGGAAATTATAGATTGAAACGGCGATTAGTTGAAAATTTTGAGAAAGGTCAAGATTAGCCGAAAATTTTTTGAGGAAATCTTTGACTTATGTTAATTGCATTAAATTATATTTACTATTTACTTGCATGTCCGACATTAATTGCTGGCATTGCGACGTATGTGATCTGTAAACCTTATAGCGAGCGGCGTATAGGTTGTGGTGGCTTTAGCTCCAGGGGCTTCGGGTTGTCTATAAATCTTGTTTGCCCGTTACCCTACTCATCGCACCAAGCAAACCTACTTCTTTCATTACATACCTATTTCTCAATCTCCATTCCTTTCTCATTCGAAGTTATTTCTGATATCCCTAGAGCAATGGCCGATAATAAGTCTTTCAACTTGAATTTTGAGACTGGCAATGTAGAGCTTGATTTAAATCTAAGTCTTGGAGACAACAAAGGGAAGAGACCTGTAGACAGGTCACCAGAAATTAAGAAAAGAAAGAGGGATGTAATAGAGTTAGAGGAGGACAGTACTACAACATCCTCAGAAAATAAGCTTGCGTTCCTGGAGCGTAAGATCGAAAATCTGGAGCGTAAGATAGAGAGCCTGGAATACAAGATAGAGGACCAGAAGCGACTAATAAGTCGTCTCTTTGAAAACCAAGAGAAACTGATAAATCGTCGTTTCGGGGAACTGGCCAATCGAGTTGATAGACATTCAATGTTTGCAACTCAAAATTTTCGTGACCAACAAGCAAGGTGTATTGACTGTATGAACGGAGTAACTTATGCTCTTCGCCAAATTTCTCAGGCTCTTCCTCCAGAAACCCTTTCTAGGCTGCAACGATTAGCTTCCTCCTTAAGGTCTGAAGCACCTTCCTCTTCTAGACCTGGAGCACCTTTTACATTTCAAAAGCCTCATCGTCCTTAATTTATTTTTCTTTTGTTTGTACCTAAAGCTATATTTGGTCTAAGCTTCATGTATTAAAATTATCTATGTACTAGAAATAAAATTTAAGTTAGTATTTAGATCTTCTTTGTTGAAGTGATTACTTTTACTGAAAGAACTTGAGGAATGAGAAGATGTTGGACTTATATTTCGTACTTGATTATGAAAATTCTAAAGCAGAGTATGGTAATATCCTTTTGACTGAGAAGAGTTACTAAAATGATATTTCATTACACTTCTGAAATATGGAGGAATGCTAAATAAGTATTTTATGAACCTATAGAACTATGGGTTTGCCTCAATCATTGAAGGGATGCGACTCTATATGAGTCATTGAGGTGAGAGGAATTTTCATATATATAATTATGCGTAAGAAGTATGTTATTTACTTATCATATTTTCTAGGATTGTTCTTCCTAGAGATTTATGTAATGATTTCATGTGATTTTGCCTTTTATATGACGTCTTCAGCTGAGAGTATCGCCTTAAGGTAGAAGGATCACCTTCGGGCAAGAGTATTGCCTATGGCCAAAATGATGCTTTCGGGTGAGGTGCTTGTAATCATAAAAGTTATAAGCTATGTGTGTAGTATCATGTGTTCTGATATTCAATGTGAACTGGAAAGACCACGTGCCACTTTTGAGATGACACCTATTTGAGGTTTTACATAGAGACAGAGTTCGTCTCTGATTAGGTGGTTTGAGTTTGGTAAAGGTTATGAGGATGAGACACTTTATGGTACAAAAGATTGTGGAGAATATCAAACTGATGAAGAAGAGATTACTTGCTGTTTAGAAAAGGAAAAATTCCTATGAAAATTATTGATAATGCGGTCTAGAGTTCACAATCGATGCTATAGTGTTCTTGTAAATCCTACCAAGGATGTGAAGATGTTTGGAAAGAAAGAGATACAAAGGATGAGATATAGACGAAGTAATCATACTTTTTTCAATCTTGAGATGAGTTTTGAATTCGGGAGACCGAATTCTCTTAAGGGGGTGATAATGTAATACCCAAGAAAAATAAAATATAAATATTTGTTTACAAACTACTGTTACTATTTCAGTATACGGTACTATTCACCCGTATAATACTATTTACGTATACGATACTGTTCATTTATGCAATCGAAATGTCAAGTACTAGATGTGGTTTGGTCATAAGAGAAAACTAGAAAGAAGTTTGTAGGAGAAAATGACGTTTTATGTGTAAAAATACCCTCAGGGACTAAATTGAAAGGACTGATTTGAAAAGAAACTTAAAGGTTTAAGGTGAAAGGATAGTTTTTCCTTTAAGTTTTCAATAGTAATAACAGAAAAATGCCGTTGTCGCTATTTACACAGTAACTGCATTATTAGAAATGTCATTTTCATAAATAGTAAATTGAATATTTTATTAACGCATAGTATTAAATAGTACCCTTGACTTTTCCTATAAATAGGCGCTTTCATTTCACTTCTAAACTCACACCTTCAACTTCTCTTCTTCTCTCCTTAAGTTTCTCTTACTTCAATGCTAGGCCTCTGAGATTTTGGGCCTTTCCTTTTCAGCTTAGGTAAGGATACTATGCCCTTTCTATGTCTTTCAAATTTTAGAAGTTATTTTCTTAAGTATGCTCTGTGGTTGCGGCCTTGGCTGATCTTCCACATCAGAAAAACTGTCATTAGCTGTTTATATGTTATTTTGATTCTCTGATTACCGAAATAGAATGTAAATTGTGAAGAATACATGTCTAGGAAAGTTCTGGCTAAGGAAAGACCTGGTTTTTAAGTGTGTCCAGTGTGACCCTCCACTCTTTCCTGGGAACTTACCTGGTGTACTCTTTTACAGATTGTATTCTCTATTTCTGGTATGAATAGTAACTGTACGTATGAATAGTGACCGTACGTATGAATAGTAACCATATGAATAGTGACCGTATATATGAACAGTAACCGTACGTATGAACAGTATCTGTACGAAAACAATCCTAACGTATTTTCTCTAATCTTTCATGAAAATCTCCGTAGCAGAACACCGAAATTCACCTGAGCACTCTTGTCTGTAATGACTTAGAGAAGCAATGCTCGTACGGAATCCAGGTGAGTGAAACGACCCCGTTTTAATAAAGTTTTAGCATTACTGGTGATAAAAAGTATGTCGTAGGACACTTCCAAGATTCATAGGGGAAAATTGGATTCAGAATGGCGAATATAATGAGATAATTAATCCAGAAGTATGGATAAGAAAAAGTAAGTATCTCATGATGATGTGAAGATTGAATCTCTTGAATTGTGGTTTATAAAGCTATAATATAGTTATATATTATACCTGTTATATGGATGAATATTATATTAAGCTTCTGATTATGATATGAAATGCTATTGATTGTGATTGAGCGGGACAGTACCCCCTCTCACGGCAAGGCGGAAAACCCGGTTGACAGGGTGTCTTGACCAATGAGTGTGGAGACAACGATTCCCTCAGTAGGGATATAGCCCGGATTGGTGATAAATCCGTGAGGCGCCCTAGCTAAGAGGATGAGGTTGTGCGTCATGGCAGAAATATACATAATTGGTGAGCCGGCCTGTGTGCGCTCTCCGGGATATATTGCCATTGACGAGTACTAGTAACGTTTGTTGAATTGGATGAATTTTTATCTTCTTGTATGTAAAAGGATGATGTTGTGCGTCATGGTGGAAATATACATAATTGGTGAGCCGGCCTGTGTGCGCTCTCTGGGATATATTGCCATTGACGAGTACTAGTAACATTTGTTGAATTGGATGAATTTTTATCTTCTGTCTATTGGTTGAGTATGAGCCTTCGGATATGCTTGCATGACTGGTAATGTATTTGAATTTTATTAACGCGAGGCCGATTCACTCATTGAGTTTAAAAGCTCACACTGTTTGTACAACATTTTTGTTCAAATCAGGTTGCCAGCGAAGAATATCTGCTAGAGGAGTAGATCACTTTGGACCTTCCCGTTATCGGGTAGACCCCTCTTTTGTTATAGATTATGTTGCTCTGTAATCGTCTAAGACATCTAGGTCAGGGGTTTGGCATTTGGTTTGTATGTCAGCATAATAATGTATTTTATATTGAGAATATATTATTATGTGCAAATCATCTCTATGAATTTCAAATAAAAAAATTTGATATATTTTTTTCAGGAATGGTTATTTTGATAATGACTAAATTCATGGGTAGAATTTATCGAAAGGCTTACAGTGATGGGATATTCATCATTGTGCCGGTCATGTGCCCAGAAAACGGGTCGTGACATATAGGCAGAGAGTAGAGACCCTTCCTTGTGAAACCCTAATGTACTGACATTCCTATCATTAGTCAGCCCACACAAGGCCCAGTTTCAATTCAATAAGAATTGTTTAATTTATAAAAGAATTTATAATTAACTTATTATTAAAACTGGATAATACATATAAATAAATAAATATATGTATAGATAAATATGATTTATGGTAGTCCATATGAAAAATCTAACAATCTCCCACTTGGACAACATAAATCATTAGTTTAAAGGATAAATAATTTCCAGATTTAATAATACAACAAAATAGACATGTCAATTATGAGTTGTCACTATAAATTAACAATCCTCAAGTCAAATCAAGAGGCAATAAGTATTTGACAATGCAAAAACCATGTCCGATAGGGGCACTGGCATCTTACATGTCAATATCCTCAACAAAAGATTTGAATAATATGTGAAACTAGTGTCAGAACATACATTATAAGGATATGATCCTTGTGCAATCTTGACCAATGGTCCAAGCATCTGAAAATGCTCTAAGGGATATGATAGTATAAGTGACGTCATCTCAAACATATCTTATAAGAATAACATTGAGTAAATATTAAATTTCGGATTCCCACTAACTCAAAACATTAAAAGACTTAACTAAACCCAAATGAGCTACATGATTTTGAAGAGCTCTAACAATTAAGCCTTTAGTTAGTGGATCTACTAACATATTTTTTGTAGCAAAATGCTCAATACGAGTCTGAAACTCCAGAATTTTCTCTCTAACAAACAGATATTTAATATCAAAGTACTTTGATTGAGAAGAGCTTCTATTGTTTTGAGAGAAAAGCACATTAGCAGTATTGTCGCAATATATCACAAGTGGCTTAGAAATGCTTTCAACAACGTGAAAGCCAGAGATTAAGATTTTCAACCACATGGCTTGACAAGTAGCCTCATAGCAAGTGACATATTCTGCCTACATGGTAGAAGTAGCTGTAAGAGTCTATTTAACACTCTTCCAAGAGATAGCTACTCATGTCATCATAAAAGATAGAGCCGTAAGTAGAATTTCGATTGTCAGGGCAACCATACTAAATAAGAATCAAAATAATTAATGACCTGAAGTTGATCAGACTTCCTATAAGTCAACACATGATCTTTGATTCCTTGCAAATATCTTATGACCTTTTTACAGCTTTAAATGACCTAAATCTAGGTTGCTCAAATATATCTCTAAAGCATTAATAGCAAAAACAATATCGAGATGAGTACAAAATTGAGCGTACATTAATCAGCGGAAGCATACGAGACATTTTTGCTTTCTGGAATGGTCTATCTAATTGACTTCTTCATAGTGTATTTCAACACCGTGAGACACATCATGTTTGAGTGTTCTTATTTTTTCACAAGAAGCCTTTTCAACAGCAGTGGACGAGGCAGTAAGAGCACCAAACTCTTCTTTTCTCAAAGCCAAATCCATATTAGTGATAGTCAAATGGAGATCCAGAGATTATTTTATTTCTAGTCTTCAAAAATGGTCCTATTCAAAGTCTTGACAGAAGTCAAGCATAGGCAAAGAAGGCTGACATTATAACAACAAAAGGAACATTTAATTTACACGATGTAATCATGCAATAAGAGAATTAAATAGTTCCTTATACACAGCCAATCATGCCCTTTAGAAAAAAATTTCTTACTTATGATGGTCCGGCCTAAATGTCCCAAACCATAATAAATGAGATATGTAATAATTATAATGCACAAATCTTATATCACTAAAGTTTCTAATACCAATAGGGTATTTGAAAGATAATTGATATAAGTATAAAACTAACAGTACATTGTACAACAAATTACATTAATGATAACACATCGATAGGGTATAATTATTATTAATGTAATAAAATAATGATAAAAAAATTTAATCATTCAATTCACAAAATTTGTATAATTGTACCCACGATAGGTGAGGTTACAGTTATATAAATAATTAGAAATTATATTAAAAAATATATAATAAATAAATATTATGCTTCATGAAATTATTCAATTTATATAAAGATCAAAAAATTAATTCCTTGACTATGGCACATCAACAGGAAGAATATGATATACCAAGGTGCCACTAGCAGAGTAAGGAATACTTATAAAATTTCAAGCCAAAAAACTAAAAGTATAATATTTAAAATTACAAACTTACTCCTACTAGTCATCATGTAAAAACACTAATGAGACACATATTCTCCTTGAAGCTGATCAAAGTGACAACATGGTGAAATTTTAGGTACCATTGCCTCAAGGCCAATTTTAAAACGTATATGGATCTCTTAATTTGCATACTATATGGTTTTGACCATATTTTTGAAAAAATATATCAGGTTGATCCATGTACACATCATTTGAAAAATCACCATTTAAGAATGTTGTCTTAACAACTATTTGGTGAAGCTCTAGATCAAAAGAGCCACCAAGAATTAGGAGAAATATAAACCAAATTAGATTCAATTCAGTTACAATATTCATTGAATTAATTAAAATGCTATATTATAAAACAAAATTAATATAGTTGATATATTAATTATTTAAAAAATATTTTAATAATTTAGTAATGCTAATCCACATAGGATATATATATATATATATATAATTTAACAATTCTCCCACTTGGATAGCAATAGTCAATTATTAAAATATAATAATCATTAAGGCTAAAATAACAACTATAATTATAGCACATGTCAGGAAACATAAGTTTTAACGATGCAGAAATAGTATCTGATAGGGAAGTAGATCATACACGTTAAAAGCTCATATTTCACATCAAGAATAATAAATATGAAAAAGTATAATTAATTAAGAAAAATATGTAATCCAAGATCAGTAAATTTCATATCAATTATAGATGCAATATCAAAGTATATTATAGTACACATGATATAGAGTAATAGATCAGTGATGTGTACCTGAGGTGATGTCACATCCCAAAATTTATATGTAAGATAAACATAAAATACCTAAGGTGTACCTCCGTGGTACCCCTTAATCTCTATGAATATTCTTAATATCCATAACTATGTGAATCATAAATGTCTCAAGAAAGATATTTTGTATACATATTCAGAAAATGTTCAACATTCATACACTATACAGTACTATACAACCTCCCAAGCCTAGGTGACCTACTAGATTACAGAGCATTTCCTATTCCTTACTAATTGTTTACCAGACAAAAGTGGAGTATATCCTTAAAGGCTATAAATTCTCCTCCTCAACCACTGTATCTGAAAAGATAATCATAGAGAGTGTGAGTTAATCAAAACTCAGTGAGTAAACAACTGTACATGAAAATATCACAAGCACAAATACCACATTTACTAATACAATCAATCTATCATTTATTTTAAATAATTATAGTATTGTATTTGTCTGAATTTGCATATGATTTCTTGGGTGATCAATCCCTCAATCACTTTGCATTATGTGCCATAAATACTTGCACTGAGTGACTTGGGAATTTAACCCTCAAACTCTTTGTGCATAGGTTTTCACAGTTATACACTGAGTGGTATGAGACTCTAACCCTTTCAAACTCGTGCATAAATTTTCACAATTATACACCGAGTAGTATGGGACTCTAACCCTTTCAAACTCGTGTATTGATTTTCACAGTTATACACCGAGTAGTATGGGACTCTAACCCTTTCAAACTCGTGTATTAGATCCCGTAGATCTTTTGCTCATCAATAGAATAGTGAGAATTTATCACAGTATAATTACTATGAAATAAATTAATTTACACATACTTTTATTCCCTTGAATGTCTATCATCAATCATAGCAATCATCATATATTATCAATTGAGTCAACTAGATAAATCAATTCACAAAGGTAATAAAATAATTTCCAATGATATTGTAATTTTTCTCAACCTGAACACACACTGATAATCTTCTCAATTTCACAAATAACGCAAATGGGATTTATATTGTGCTTTGACTAGTTTAGTAAATTAATTTTGCAAGGTTGCCTACTCACCTGGATTCCATGCTCTCGGCGCTCCCACCTTGCGCCTCAACCATCCCTATTGTAACCAGGTAAAAACCATTAGGGTTACAAAATAGAGAAATTTCCTATCACTACTCTCGACCTTTACTCACATCTCAAGTTATAACTCATAACCGGTAATGAATATCTAAATGAAACTTATACCATTGGAAACTAGACTCAAAGATATTTCCAACGATATAAAGTTTGCCCAAAACGGAGTCCGGATGAAAAAGTTATGGCCGATTGAAAATAAGTTAAGGTTTTCCGGCACACCTGGCGCCTGGGTGCCACTCATGGCGCCAATCCTTTCTTCTTTCCCATATAACCTTGGCGCCTAGGCGCCACGATCGCGACCTTTCGCGATTTCTCTCGGATTTGGCCCAAATCTGGCTAAATCTCCACCGTTTTTCATGATTTCTTCCATGGGATCTCACCCTTAATGTCTAAGGAGCATTTAGACACCAAAAGCACCAATTTTAATCGAGAAACAAAGCCGGAATCTCGATTTTACCTTAAACACTCTTAAAACTAGAAAATAGAGAAAAGCTTAAAAAATAGAAATTTCTACCTCGATTCCTTGCTTTCCCTACGTTGCTTGGCTCCTAGAGGCTCGCCCTGTAGCCCGAGATCCACCCTCCAAAGTCCGGTTATGGAGTTGAAGTGTAGAGAGAGAAGGTAGAGAAAAGAAAGAGAGAAAGAGAGGAGAGAAGGTGAAGAGAGAGAGAGGAAAGGAGAAAATGAAGAAAAAATAGGTGAGGCCACCTATATACTCGCCCGGGGTGAAATTATCACTTGCTCTTCAGTTGACCCTCAGTCAAGACTAGTAAAAGCAAATTCATAAAATCTCACCTCGGGTGATTCTAAATCCTAAGTACCCCACAATTTTTTTATTTCACTTTAGTCCCTCTCAAAGTCTCAAACTCCACTTTAACCTCGAATCCATCATCCTTTTGATACCGGACTCATAATTTATTCACATAAGCTCTATTCTTCTTCTCGGGTTCCTACTTGGTCATTTCTCAAAAGTATTCCATACTTTCTTTTCTTTTCACTTTAGCCCTTGAGAATTTGTAAAAATTTCCCAAATTAAAATTTTGAAATTTCTATTTCCAAATTTCCTTCACTAAGTCAAAAGAACATTTTTCATGTAATTAAATTTTTTAATAAACTTCAAATAGATTTTAAATATTCATATAAATTCTTGGGATATTACAGGTGATTTCGCAATCCTTTTATATTACAAAAATATCAAAAGGAAATACTCAAAAAAAGAAAAAAAATTATTTACTACAAGAAACGTACATTAATGTCACTCCGATAGGGTGTGTACACTAATGATATTTCAAAACAAATTATTTGTTGTCACCATAATTGCTATTTTTTCCTTTTCAAGCCATAATTATTTGGAAAGAATAAAGAATTGCAAAAATAATACTAAAGATTGGACTCGCGATAGGCGAGCTTACAATTTCACAAAATTATTCAAATTGCATCTTTGGATATCCAAAATTATTTGGCAGAGTATTTAGAAACAATTTACAATAAAATTTAAATAATTAAATAATGTAAATTGTCTCTAAAATAATTAAAATATACAAACGGTACTCCAGGACAGGGTACAAGGGATATTTAACAGATAATAATATTCAAAATTTATAAAAAAATTTTGGGCTGAATTTTAGAGAATACAATATCTAAAATAGGATTCTTGACAGATTCAGTCCTAAATTCACAAGAAAATTCAAAAAATTTTGATCAATACACTCATGATCAAAATTATTTAGACATACATATAAAATTGAGATAAACATATTACATATACAAATTGAATCCCAAATATATATGAAAACAATAATCACAAATTACAAATCACAAATTCAATCACATATTTGTATAATTACGTTGATTACCATAAGGGATAACACCAACTCACAATACTTCAATCTAATGACTATGTAATCACGTCAATTTGAATCCCATATATATATATATATATAGAGAGAGAGAGAGAGAGAGAGAGACAAACTAATTAAATTTAAGATTTGAAAAATTGATGAAAAAATCCCAAATTGCAGTTACGTAATCCTAGATTGTGCATCTGAATATATATATAACTCCTCAGACACACTCGTGCAAATCGACGTCTGGATTACATATGAATCAGCCACATATCTATCTTGATTATGACACCATGTACATATATATCTTGATTAGATAAAATCACAAATTAAAAAATAATAATAATGATAATCATGATCAACAATTTGAAAAACACAATTATAAAATTGAAAATACAATGATGATCACCAAAAAAAGATACGATAAAATGCATTGAAAATCCATAGATTCAATAATTCGAATTCATAATATGAATTCTAATTCATAATCCTATTAATACAATATCCATCATCCTTAACGATTTTTTGCTTATGACGTCGACACACTTATCTTATACCTATTGATAATGTCAAATATATGTATAAAGTGATGGAATTGATCCATGATTTCATTGAATCACCTTCTTTAAAATAAGAGGTGATTATATTTTCTTTAAAATGGAATCACATGATTATCCCCATTAAAATCTACAGAAAATAAAACATCAACAAACTCAGATAATCATAATTTGAGAAAATTCTTATTAATCATAAACAAAACACAAATTTAGGGTTTTATAGAAAAAACAACCTTATAAACCCAAATAAAAATTCATAATATGAATCCTAATTCATAATCCCATTAATACAATATCCATCATCCTTAACGATTTTTTGCTTATGACGTCGACACACTTATCTTATACCTATTGATAATGTCAAATATACGTATAAAGTGATGGAATTGATCCATGATTTCATTGAATCACCTTCTTTAAAATAAGAGGTGATTATATTTTCTTTAAAATGGAATCACATGATTATCCCCATTAAAATCTACAGAAAATAAAACATCAACAAACTGGGATAATCATAATTTGAGAAAATTCTTATTAATCATAAACAAAACACAAATTTAGGGTTTTATAGAAAAAAACAACCTTATAAACCCAAATAAAAGTCATTTATCCAAATTACAATAATTTTTCCCAATCAATCAAATCACATGGATTCAATCCCACTAGAGAGTCCATTGAGTACTTCATTTGAGTAAATCAAAAGATAAAACCAATGAAACTTGAATATAAATTCAAAATGAAATATTATCGATAAAAATAATTATGCGATGTGACAATATAAAAGTCTTTCAACACTGCCAAGTATGTTCAATTTTGTGTTGAGGGAGCAAAAGCAAAGAACTTGACAAGAAAAAAAAAAACTCTCCAAATTCTTCCAGCACAGAGAACAAGAAATTCTAGAAAGATAATCAAAATTAGCACATATTTGATTACATCAATTCAAAGTCCCACATATATCCTTATACAAGTCCGTCTTATCAATGTGGATCGTGATGTATATGTAATCAAGGTTTGACGTGATTGATTCTTAAAATTAAATTGATACACAAGTGAAAATCAAATTTATCACAATTATACGTAATTGATTCTCCTACTTATCATTGATGATTGTAAACCAACTTAATTTAATTTGAATTGAAAAATTTAAGATTCTATAGAAAAAATTTCTTATGAACCCTAACTCTAATCATATAGCCATAGAACAATCTGCCAACCAGGCTCTGATACAAATTGAAGGAATTTATAAAGAATTCCTATATACAAGTATTGTATTGCAGAAAGTTCTATAGCATATATGAATAATAACAAAAAAAATATGCGTACCTGGGAAAACAACGGAACTCTTGATAGTAATTGATTATCGGGTATAAATAAAATTGAAGAATAGAAAACAAAATAATTAAGGAGAGTATAACTGCCCTCTTGGCCTAATATGCTTTCAGATGGTGTTGCTTCAATGGGACTGCTACACCACATATATAGGCAGAGAGTAGAGACCCTTCCTTGTGAAACCCTAATAGACTGACATTCCTATCATTAGTCAGCCCACACAAGGCCCAGTTTCAATTCAATAAAGATTGTTTAATTTATAAAAGAATTTATAATTAACTTATTATTAAAACTGGATAATACATATAAATAAATAAATATATGTATAGATAAATATGATTTATGATAGTCCATATGAAAAATCTAACATTTGTGGGATTCTTTTTCGCTTTATTCAAACCTATATTGTTTTCATATAACAAAAATTGTGAAGATATTGAAATAAGTTTATTAATATATCGAGAGTCTTTATGGATAATATGTATAAAGAGAACTTACAAGTTTTAATATTAGTAAGTACTGAAGATGATATTGGTCTGTTAAAAATTATGGATCCTGTTCTTACATAATAAGAGAAGATATGTTGCGAAGCATTTGAGTATATATAAATTATATAAAATATGTGGTTATATTTTTATATACCAATTATCTATAATCTAAAAAATAGTTCAACTTAGATGCCTGTTAAACTGCTGGAAATATTACAACTTTTGTTTCTTTCATTATTTTTCTTGCAATGTTTGCCTAATAATGTAACTTCAGCACTAAAATATGAAAATCTTGAAGAGTGATATGTGGGACTATCAGAAATAACCAAATTATAATCGTTGAAAACGTTTGTAGAATTCTTTGCTTTAACACGAGTACCTACATAGTGTTTATATAGAACAAACAAAAACATTGAGAGAACTTTCACAAATTTCTATAGAGTTTGCAAATGAACCTAAACCAAATTAACTCATGATTTGTAATGTCAAACAAAATTGCAGAAGATGTAGCTTGATTGCTAACTATCGATCATGTTTTCCCACAATAAAAAAAAAAAGCATGCTACGAAGTATATGCAATGATAGAAATTAACTAAAGTAGATTATCAAATTTTTAGATAATTCTGTTGGTTAATCAAAAAGTTAGATGAAAGAGATACCTGATTTAGTATTGAAACCATTGCAATAAGCAGAATGAACTTCTGTATTCCTTGACATAGTAGTGTCCTTCCTATGTTTTTCTACAAATCTCACTCTTCCTATGACGTGCAATTTACATATTATGTTTGTTTCAACCTTGAGTATTTGTATATCAAAATTAGTTAATGAAATTAATAATCTTAACTGCACATAATAGGCTTTGTTACCAATAATTTACATATTAATTTCAATAATGAAAAGTTCGTTCAAATATTACTATATACATTTCAATTAAAATCAAATAATTTAAAAAAATTCAACTATCAAAGGACATAAGTTAATTTACCAAATTTATTAATTTACCTAATTTATTCATTTAAATTTATTTTATTATTCTTAATTTAATGACATACCTACAATTAATACTCAAGAGTAGAATTCTTTTAATCTATTATATAGATTATTTAATTAAATTTATTCTATTATATAATAAATGCTGATTTACCAAAGGATAACATATTATATTTCAATATAAAAGTTTACCTATTTTACCAATTATATATCAATTTAGCAATTATATATCAATTTACCTCAATTTTTTTAAATTCATTTAATTTGATGTGATTAATTTTTCAAATTTATTAATTTACCCAATTTATTTATTTAAATTTATTCTATTATATATAATTTAATAATCTACTGGTAATTAATACTTTAGAGTGAAATTATTTTAATCTATTATATAGATTATAAATGTTCATTTTCGTTTTTTTTAACACAACATGAGGTGAATCAAACATTCCCTTCACAAGAATCAAAACATGTTTTAAATGCTGATCACAACCATATTACTTGAAGCATTCGCAATTGCAGATAGATTTTCTGTGTCTTGCTTATTTATAATAGTAATATTTTTTAGGCAAAAGTAGTCTTCTTTCCTGATGTTTGGTATAAGTTTTAATTTTGTCCCATATATTTAACGTAAATTTTAATTTTATCTTTTAAGTTTTAGGTCATTTTCAATTTTGTCATACTTATTTACAAAAGGTGTGATATCGAAATTAGCAAATATACTAAATCATACAATTAATATAAAAAACGAACACGAGTATCATCTCATGAGGATTGTGGGAGTCAATATATATACACATTTATTCAACATTATCTATACAATCAAAGTTGAATACTTTGAACGAAAGACTAAACTAAAGATTCAAAAACTAGAGAGTTTCAACTAAAGACAATTTAAATATGCAAAGCAACAACAAATTGAGACAACTATCAATTATAAGAGCATTAGGGATCTGACTTAACTAAATTATCTGATTATAGTTTGAGTTCATATTTAATTTAAGTTTCACAATCTTTAATTGATTGTTAACTCTAAAAATTGATGAGATTCAATTCCTTGGTAAACTAGCTCTCTTGAATCTAATTTAATTTTTCAATTCCTTAAATTTATTAAAGAAGGCAAAGTCATAAAACACGTATAAGTTCTCAAACAACCACACAAGTAATTTATCTATCCCTAGATAAAATTTACTCATGTCAATTATTCAATAGGCTAACATTCATATTTGAATTTTCCAACTCTAAACTTGAACCCTAAATCAGTCTTCAAGTGACCAAGCTTTGTATGTATTCAATATTCATACCTAAAATAGGTCAGTTTATATGCCCCATGTGTTGTAATTATCAATTTGCCCATCTTTAATTTGTTAGCTCTATGCCTTAGCATTGACCCCACTTAGTAGGATAAAGCTTTGTTGTTGTTGTTGTTGTTGTTGTTATGCCTTAGCATTGTATCTGGATGCTAAGTCTTTGAGTTGTTGAATTTTGTACTATATCAAAGGATTACAGCCCGTTTGATAAGCAGTAAAGAAAAGGAAAGGAAGATAAAAATGAAAAGGAAGATAGAAAGGGAAAAGGAAGGGGAAGAGGAAAAAAAACTTGTTTGCTATGAAACTGGAAAGAAATAGAGGAAATGAAACAAAATTAGACTAATTTTACTATATTACCCTTCCTCTTTCTCTCTCTCTCTCTCACACACACACACACACAAAATCGTCCTTCCTATTCTCTGTCTTGTCTCTCTCACTGTCATCATCTCTGCCCAGAAATTCAGTATATCTAATTAATAATGCCTCAAATTCAAAATACTGCACAAAAATTAGAGCACAGAAAACTCTGCAAAGAATTCCGATCACGCACCTGCACTTCTCGATCTCGCACTTGGGTTCGCTCACCTTCACTTCGATCACCTCTTTGAACTCACTCGGATGGCTCGAACATCAAGTGACTCGAAAGAGGGGAAACCATAACCAACAGTGGCGAAAGGTATATATAAATGAGGGAGAGACAGGACCAAGGCCCAAATTTGCAAGTTCAAGTGTGAAAAGGGTTCGATATGGTGTGATGAGTGGCTAGCTGAGGGTTCCTCATCGCTAAGGCTCGGTGCGGTATGCGTGAGAGGCTAGGGTGTGGGTTGGACGCTGGGGCTCGATGACTCACACTGTGGGTTAGAGTAAGAGAACGAAATGGCATAATGGAGAAACGGAGAAAATAGGGTTCCTTTATGTCCTTTTCCATCCATCAAGCGAGGGATTGGCCATACAAGAAAAACAATGCAACGAGAGAGAAAAAAAGGATTCCATCTACAATGTTCATAAGCCATACCAAACACACACATGGGCTAAAGTACACATAATTCCACTTCTAAGATTCATTTTCGTGTATACCAAACGGGGTGTTAGACTGATGCCTTAGCATTTTTTTTTTGTTGAGGCTTTGAATTGCTAGAATTTGTATATATTATCATTATCTCCTAATGCCTTGTTCACATATGATGTTAAGGCTCCAAGCTCTTCTTTACTCTTTGCATCTTTTTCTTTCATTTTAGTCTCTATAACCAAAATAAATTCCAAAATCTAAAAATTACCCTAAGATGCCCTCAACTTGAACTAAAGTACAAGAAAAATCCTAAAGAAAAACCAATAAAATGAAATTAAACTAAACAAAATAAAAGACTCAATTATCATACAAAGTGACTCTAATTTTCCCTCAACTTTTAAGCACAAATCATGGTTAAATAACCTTATAAAATAGAGTTATTAAGGTGTCAATTTCACTTCATTGATAAAAAAATAATGACATATCTAAATATATGGACAAAGATTATTTGACATTGTTAACATATAATTTTAATTTGAAAAATGGCAATTTAGGGTGAAAATTATTATTTTACCCTTAAAACTATGCTAAACGAACTTATTTACCTATATTTTGATTTTATGCTCTATTAATCTCTCACTAAGTGAAAATTTTAATTTTAATTTTTCAGAGTCACAAGATGATAGGGTGTAATTTCAATTATGTTGGTCTCCTAATGTTGTGGTTTTTTTAACATGTTAGATTACCGCCCATGTTTTTTAATGTATTTTATGATTTAATGAATTATAATATTTGAGGAAGTGTTCAAGTATCATATTAAAATATTATTTATACTAGTAACATTAAAAAAATGTTAGTACCTAAATAATAACAATAATAATGGATTCATTTATTTCAATATTAGAATAAAACTTACATATTTCGTAAATAAGTAAGACAAAATTGAGACTTATTCCAAATATGAGCGACAAAATTAAAACTTATTTTAAACGTAAAAAACAAAATTTGAAATTTATATCAAACTTAAAGGACAAAATTGAAACTTACTCTAAACATAAAAGACGGAATTAAAATCTATACAATAAGTCATTGTTCATGTGTGTAGACACATTCGTATTTTTCATTAATGATTTTAATAACCTTAGTAATTAGGATAAAATTGAGACATTTTGTAAATTAGTAGGATAAAATTGATACAAAACAAACATATGAAACAAAATTGAAAACTATAAAAATTGTAACAGATAAAAGAATATTTTTACCTATTTTTTTATGTGATATTTTGAATGGAGAGCAGGGGGGACTTATTAATGGGACAAAACCTCTCCATTGTCCATACAATCACTGACCTGCCATAAAATTAAAACAATAACTACACAAAGTCACCAGCAGAAGCATCGAAAACTATGTGAAACTCGCTCATACAAATGGGAGCCCCGTCATTAAGGCATGTCCATTCTGGAACCTCAATTATACATGGCATGGCATCCCTTTAATATGAGGAAAACGTGTTTTCATAACTTTCATATATCCCCCTAAAGCATCATATTCTCCTCAACTCCCTCCTTCTATTGCTCCATTTTTAATATCACAGAAACATTATTTTTCATACTGCCTTTTGATTAGGACTCTTCCAAAGCAGTGTGGGGTATAAATTATTATTATTTGTCTGAAAATGAGTTTACAATAAGAGAAAAAATCCAACCGGGGGAACAGAGATTTGACCTATAATATTTAATTAAACCATGCATCAAATAATGCATCCCATCAAAGAATCCTCGCGGCAGATCAGTCCAAAAGGGCTTTTAAAATGTATCATATATCTTAACATAAATGTTAGTCATGCCTTGCCTATATATGTCATTGGTTGGTGGATTCTACTATTTTGTTTATTAAACTGATTAGCAAATAAAGTAGAAGATAAATATGCATTGACCTTTTCCCATTTTGTTTGCTTCCTTGCCAGCTATAGGCATTATATGGTACACATTAAAATATCACTTAAATTGCCTTTAAAGTCATGTGGAGAGGTTTTTTCTGAGGAGTGTGTTTTCTAGGGAAGTGTATGTATGTCAAAAAGGTTTTCCACTTATTATACCACATCAAATTTCAAATCACCATCTTTTTGTTCTTTGTTTTCTTTCTCTGGTGCCAGTTTTTCAAAATGCCTTTTCTGGTTTTCATATTTCTGTATACACACAAGGAGGATGAAGTATTCAAAGGGTTGGACTTTAGACCAGTCAATCTGCAATATCTATGTGCCCTTGTTATTTGATTTGTTCAACAACACCACAATAAATTGTTCATTTTCCCGTAGTAGGTCAACGCGAGATTCATTGTCAATTAGTATTAAAAGTAAATGATCCATGAATGAGCAACAATGTCAAAAGCTTTTTTCTTGGCCAAACAAACGGGCATTGCTATTTCAACGAGGCTAATTTCCGTACAGATTTGTTCAATTATTGGATCTAGAATGAAAACTCTAGACCTTTAATAGTTCATGAAATGAGAATTAGCAAAACCCGATGCAAAATCAATGTCATGACTATTGATTTTTCTCGCTATTGAATCCTTAAGGGTATAAAGAGAATTTTTTGTTTGATTTTAAAGTCAAATAATGTGTTTAACCTAAATTAAATTGTTAAATTTTACAATTAACGGTTTAAAAAATAACATCATAAAATCTAAATCATTGATTGTAAAATTTTATAGTTTAATTAGACTAAATACCCTACTCAACTTTGAAGCCAAGCAGGGGAAGGGCATAAATTAATATCACTAGGCACTATGTCTATTATCACTCTTCTTCAACAGGACAATAGTAACAAAAGAATAAAAAGGAAGACAGTTTCAATACACGGTGAATGATGTGCGGAATAGATGATGAACTTGAGCGGTAATATTATTTTTTTTATGTGTTAAAAGAGTTAGCCAAGAAATTCTGGTATTTTGTTACGTCAAGTGGGCTCTTAAAACCCAATGGATTTTTGGGCAAGAAGGGTATTATATGTGTTACTTGGACTCATTTTTGAGCCCAACATTCTAAGCTTCTAGTTAAGAATGTGAGGACTGTACTATGCAGCTTAAAACAACATGCACTTGATGATTTGTTCGTTGAACTTCTGAAAAATGGTCTTTTTCTGGTCGTAAAGATTTTTATGAGAATTGGCCCAAAATGAATGTGGAAGGAAGATGGAGTACGTTTTTTCCTGTTAAGAATATGATAATATGAAGATGAGGATTATGTTCTCCATTGTCATATATTGAAATTGTTAGTATAAGTTTAATTATTGAATCACATTTATATACTTATGTTAACATATTTTCAAAGACAGTATATGAATTTCAGAAACAGAAAACGTGGGATGAAAAATGAAGAGAGGGATGAGAAAACAAGAAAGTGAGGAAAAGGAAGAAGAATGAATGTGTCCCAGTTGGAACCCATCCGACAAAAAGGAGAGAAGGGTACAAATTGTATGGATAAAGTTTTCTGAACTTTGATGGTTTGTTGTTGTGGTGATCGTTTTGGTGGTTTGATGGGCTGGTTTCACGATAAAGAAAAAGGCAGAAATATTCCTTAGTGCAAGGATATGTGGTCTTGTACTGTGGTAACAGGCTGTGCCTGGTCAGCGGAATAATTGGCTCAGAGCTCAAAAAGCTGGTGAAATGTCGGACAGCTTATTTACATGGAAAGGGAAGGGAGATAGAGAAGGCATGCATGCAGCCTCTGTAATGCATACATATATATATATATATATATATACTGACTTCCGAATATGCCTTGTTTAGCAACCACGCCATCGTACACTCTCTGACACCCTCCCTACCATTTACGGACCATCAAGCTCAAATACCCACCACCTTTTATCTCTTGTCTTCTTGTTCCCTGTCTCTTCCCTTACAGTTACACCCCTCCACATTCTCAAACTAAATTGTTCATCATAACTTGGCCTTGATGCTCACCCCTTGAGATTTAGGGAGTTCAAATTTGGATTCTGATAACAATAATTTCTTTTGATACTGTGATTAATCAAGAACGATTGGGCTTTAAATGAAATCGTCTTTTTCTGAGCCCAGAGCTTTCTCTTATTAGATGTGTGGGCTAATACCAGCCTGTGTGTATCAAAAGGTGGGCTCTCCTCTCTCTTCCAACCAAACCAAAAGGTTTAATTTTTTTAGTTCCAAAGTATTCATGGTTAGGTTAGGAGTTGTTTGCCCAATTTTGGTCTAAGAATTAATTAACAACACTTTTTCCCACCCATCTCGGGATTTTGACATAAGATTTTTATTTTTTGGTTACTACGTCTGTTGAGAGGTTTGGATTCTCTCAATTTTTTTTTAAAAAAAAAAAATTGATAACGTATAATGAGAGAGAAATAAGAACAAAGGATGTGAGGCTAATACACTACTTTTTTGTTACGTATATGACATTTATACTTTTATTTCTATTTCTCTCCGATTGCATTATACGCAATAAATGCAGAAGATCCGTTTCCGCTCCATTTTGTATTTGTTTCCATTTTTTGCTACTATAGGTTTGGATCCTCTCAATTTTTTTTTCAAAAATTGATATGCTATAATAAGAGAAAGATATAAATAGGGGATGTGAGCCTCTACAACACACTCTTATAATGTATACCATGCACATTTATACCTTTATTCCTATCTCTCTTCTATTGCACTGTGTCCCTTTAGATTCTGTAGTTTCCATTTCAATAATTCAGTTCATCACATGCACTTTCTTCATCTTCTTTTTTGCCCTTTTTCTTGTGTTTAAGAAAGCAGGATAGAATACTTGGTCCACGCCATGACCCAATCTTTTCAGCCTTTCAAATCTTGTCCCCTCCAATTCATTCTCAATCACACTTTATAACTAACTTGTTCGGTCTCCAATTCTACCTTCACCTTCACCTTCACCTTCACTTGTTTACCTCACCCACGTACATATATAACCCTCCAAAAGTAGCATCTTCCCACGTAAATTCTGGAAATTTCACTTTTTCAGCCTTTACTTTTTAGTCTCTTTGAATCTCAAACCAGCAACAATCTAGCAATTGTCCCTGACTTTGGAAAATTACCTAAACTTTTCAAAGCTATCATATTTTCTCCCATAAATATTTTATGCAACTCAAATAAGACACGTTATTATCACCAGAAAGAAATTAAGAAATTGAAGCTTCTTATATGGATTGCAAAAACCTAACAAGTTCGGATTTCAAGTCTTGTAGCAGTAGGTAATGAGTCATTTTCTTTTCCCTTGGTCCAAAGCTTTCTCACTAATCAAACATGGAAAGCTAAACCACATCTTCCCCAACTCAACTTTTCTTCTCCGCTTTTAATTTTAATGCTTAAATCTTGCATCGCTTCAATTGCTATCAGAAAGTGACTCACTAAATTTAAATGAGGAGACAAGCGATCTTCTATTATAAGGATTCTTCAACTTTATCAAAAATTTCTGGTGATAATGAATACAGGGTGCTACACTTATCCATTTCTGCTATCAAAGTATCAATTATGTTTTTCTGTTCTTAAACTTTATTTTCACATCAAAATCCTGTTCCCAAATTCAAATGTGTCCTGCATCAATTCCTCAGCTAGTTTCTTCTGCATCGTTGTTGTTTGATATAAATCTTCAACAAACTATCGATGGTATAAGTCGTACTGGTACTGTCTACCATATATGAGGGCCACCCTTGTTTTCCTAATTCATTGATTTTGATTACTGCTACTGTTACTCACTTGTCCACTTTTGTGTGACCTTATTTATACATAATTGTGCTATGAAGAGTTCCATTTTCACTAAAGTCAGTCTTTCAATAATCTTATATGAATCTGAAAACCATTTAATAGTTACAGAATTTAAACATTTTATAATTTCTCTTCCAAAAAAAAAATTAGCAAATGAAACTATATTTTTTCTTTTTAAAAAAAAAAGTACAATTGAGCTTCGATATGAGAAAATTTATATATAGTTTCGGGAAAAATACACTTTACCCCATTAAGTTTGTTCTATGTGTAGAAAATTCTCATAAAGTTTAAAATTAAGCAAAAGACTCATATAAACTTTCATATTATGTCAAAAACTGCCTGTCGATTAGTTGACAGTTAGTCAACTGACGGTGCTGTGTCAATAGATAATTCATGTGTCACATCAGCCATCTTTCTATTCAATCACCGTATACAATAGAAATGCGACATATGCCATATACTTAGCTTTAAAGAAAAATCAAAGTAACGCATGCACAATAGGATTCAAACTTAGACTTGAATAAAAGAAGAAAGAGCTCTCTACCATCTAACCACTAATGCACATTTAACACATATTTGCGAAATTTAATATATATAGGAACTTTTGTTATTGTATTCAAAATTCAAAAGAATATATACCAATTATTATATCTCATAAAATAATAACAAATCTTATAATAAGAAAATATGCTATTATTTTATATAACTCATTTTAAATTATATAAAAATTAAAAAATTTAATAACAAATCTTATAATATAAATTTTATTTTTATTAAGTAAAATAATTATAAAAATAGACTATGCATATTAAAATTATTTTTTAATATAAGATTTGATACTATAATTTTTAGTAATAATTAAATTTTATAATATCAAATCTTATATTAAAATTTTATATTATAATGTCAAATCATTTTTAATTATATTCAAAATTAATTATTATTAAAAAAATATAATTTTCATATCTTATATGAAAAAATAATTTTAATATGCATAGTATATTTTTATAATATTTTTTAATATAAATTTTATTTTTATGAAGGATAAATAATAATTAAATTTATATTATAAGATTTGTTATTAAAATTTTTTAATAACATATTTTCTTATTATAAGATTTGTTATTTTTTATAAAATATAATAATTGGTGTATATTATTTTGAATTTTGACTGTAATAATAGAGATTTATATATATTTAAATTTTACAAATATATGTGAAATGTGCATTAGTGGTTAGATGGCATCAATATCTATATCAGCATTAACCGTTAGTTGATTAACAATTAACTAATCGACATGTGATTTTTGGCACACTATGAAAGTTCATAGGAGTCTTTTGCTTAGTATTAAACTTCATAGGAATTTTTTACACATAGAACAAACTTCATAGGGGTAAAGTACATTTTTTCTTATAATTCCTTATATGTTCTCCATTAAAAATAAAACATGTAAAAATAATTTCTTAAAAAACCAATTATGTGATGATAAGTTGTACAAAATATAATTATATTGTCATATTCTAATTAAAAAATTTGATATCAAAAGATATAAAAAATTGTATCTAGATATTTTTTTTTTGAATATGTAAGTTAAACTGGAATACGAGGCACACTAAGTAATGCCTAGGAATAAGGAGGCCACGTAATGACCGTACAATTAAATTGGATTTAATTGCTTGTGATTTTTTTTATTTTAAAAGAAAAAAAGTCTCCAAAATCAGTAAAATGAAGCAAAGAGTGTTTAAGAAGCAAAGAGAGAATTAAATGGCGGGAAGAGAAAAGGGAAATAGTGAAAGGGAGAAATAAAAAAGAGAAGATGCAAACAGAGAGGTACACAGGCTTTATCATCGCTACCATGCACACATGGAAACCAAAACCCAAGTGCCACTATGCACCAACATCTATAATTTTGCATCATTAAAACTCACAACACCACCACCCCCTTTTTGTCATTTTAGTCCTTAGGTGTCATAATATATGGGCCCCTTCACACCCTCCACCATTGCCGTGTCTTGTGGTCATGTCCAAATTATTTTGTCCCTCAGGGCTCATCTCTTTCACTATCACCACCCATTGTATATTAGAATAGATTTTTTGTTTGTCTATTAGACCATCATGATATTTGATTTATCTAAATTGTAAGATTTCAGATTTAGCTGTTTAAATTTATATAGATTTGAAAAATTATTACTTGAATTTAAGTTCAGATGAGTCAAACACACTACTTATTTAATCTGGACAAATATAAAATCTGTTTTTCATTGTATACATAATTTTCTTGTGGAAAAACTCACCCATAGGTAGTTTTCCCCTCCTTCTGGTTTTGTCTTGATCCCAGAATGTTAGCTTCACCATGACCACACTATGGCATGTTAGCATTGCCTGATAGTAGAACATCATCATTGGTACTAATATCTCCAACTGTGTGTACGTCGGAGCAAGCATTATAAACTAGGCTATCATGGTCTTCAGTCTTCACACCCTCTAAGTACATCTCAAAGTAATCCATTTTCAACCTCTATTTTCTACTTTCAATTCCCACTCAACCTATCACTTCATCTATATTTTAGATTTTTAATAATTATAAACAAGTTAGAATCTTAACTTAGTGGTTGGGACCCCTGGATTTATATAGTTAAATTTTGATTTTTAAGGACAAGGAAAAGTTAAATTATAAAGAACACAACTTTGTATGCGCAAAAATGGAAAATAAACCAATGTAAATAAGATTTTATAAGACTCATAAACCTTAGCTCAAGTGACACTTTTATTGGGTCAAAACTTCAGAAAGTTTTGATAGTTAAAGATTCGACTTTTCTCACATCTTTTTTTCATATCTCGTGCCTCTGTAAGTTTTTTCTTTTTAAAAAAAAAAAACTGTGGTTACAAGGCTTAACTAGGAAGCCTAAATCATGTGACTTTAACATAATTAAAAGTCCCAAACCCAGCTTATGAAAAGCATGCATATTGGGATATATATATATATATATATATATATGGTGGAGACCACTTAGGGGGATGGAGTATGATTTTTTTTTTCCTTTTGGATTAAAATGAGATTAATTTTCTTTGTGTGTGAGGTTTGCTGCCTTTAAGGATACCTGTCATAGAAAAGGAAGAACTTTTCTTTATTCTTCTTATTAGGATTTCACTACGCATTCTTTGGATTATTAATTTTGGAAACAAACCAAAAAAGCCTAATCACAAGGAAGTGGGCAATGTTTTCTTTATTTAAAAATTATTAAATAAACATTATAAAACAGAAAAATATTATGTGCGATTATTAGATTAGGATATTGATCAGTTATTAATTTTGCTATACCCACCAAAGGGAATAGCTAATTAGCCTAAGACTCATTCCTACTTTGACGCGAGCCCACTTGGATAGTCTTGACAAATTAATGGAGGGAGATGAATTGGTAATAATATTTTGAATCTCTTTTTGCACAAATGCAATTTCTTCAAGTATCTTACGGAAATTACAACTCAAAAAATAAAAATTTCAACATGGAATTCATGAACCATACTAAATGTTCATCAAAACCTTAACCATAATAAAATCAACAGTTGCAATTGCTCAAAGATTACAAGGTAGACATAATCATATAAGATAGAAGAACATACCTTGATCAATTGCTAGAACAATCCAAAGACAAAAGAAAAGATGCAAGGGTAGGTTCTTCCAAAAAGCAGTAGAAACCGTTTTCTAATTCTCTCATAATATAGGAATTGCAAAAGCTAATCATCTTAAAATTTTTCTAAGTTAGCTTTAAATAAATGACAATAAATAATAATAGTATATCAAAAAATAAAATATAAAATTTATGTCATTTCTGATAATTATATATTTCAAATCACATTTGCACATCATCCAAATATTATATTTTATACCAAATTACGTTTGTCTAAATGTTTTCCAAACATAAATTACATTCATTCAAACTTAGATTTTTTTAAACCACGTTTAATTAAACCTAATTTATTCCGCCCATGTTTACCTACCGAATTATCAAACATATCCTTAAAAGAACTATGTAACCCCCTTTAACCTATGTAGACTCATTGTCATTCGCTCATTAATAATAATAATGAGATTTGATATAATTTTTACACACTGGTCCAAATCACTTGAACTACTAAAAAAAAGTATAGATATATATATTCCAAAATATTACTTTATTAAGATATTTTTCTATGGTTATATAAATTATTTAATAACATATCAGTTACAATAAAATTAATATGTAAGTCTATTTTATCGAAGATTACCAACAGTATCTACTTTATTATTATGTGCAGCAGCAAGGATGGCATAGTGTAGAAGCTTCAATATTGGTAGTGAGATTAACATCGTTGTAATGTGCCCTACTTTAAAGGCAGCCCGCTGCAAGCTGGAATATTCCTTCACTTGTTTTATTGCTTCTTTATAGTAAGAGGGAGATGAATTTGCATGGCATTATTTTCCAGCTTATATATATCCACTTTCAGCTACTATTCTTCAACAGTAGGATCACTAGGTTTATATGAATGTCTGTTGGCATAAATTTATCTATGTAATCCAAATCCTGTCAATTAGATTCGCCACTCTGAGCTGCTTGGATTTTGATATTATTTTTTATTATTGGGTATGGGTTTCATCAAAGAGAAGGTTTAGCAAGAATTATTAAAAGCAAAAGTTGCCTCTGATTTGAAGGAAATAAATAAAATAGTGATGATAATAATCGAGGGGTTTAGAAATTCATGTGCTTGGAGGTTGGGAACTTGGGATTTTCAAAGAGCGACTCGTCAACTCTTTCATTGAAACTGTTTTGGATGTCCAATCTAAACATATTGGCAAGCGTCTATACTACAAAATCAAGAAAATTGCATTGAAGAAAAATGAAAAATGAAACACCAGAAACGAGGTTCATGTCTGGTCAATGGTCATGGCTTAAGATGATAAAGAAATTGAAGTTTTTGTTTTTCGGTGAAAAACATACACACATGTATATTAAACTATAACCAAGTTCTCATTCCTAGACAGAATATTTCTTTTCTTTCTTTTTTTAAAGATCGGTTCAGATTGTAAGCGAATTGGCAGGTTTGTTTAAGCTTATTTTCAAGTGAAGAAACAGTAAATTGAAAATATTTTTTTCATATTACGTGTATCGGAGATGGTCTGATCATGTGGACTAATAAAAAATTAAAAATAACAAGGGACTTTTTAAATATAGTCAATGGCACCGTAACTACAGTAAAACTTCCATAATTATTTATGAGATTTGATTTTAAAATCTAATAAAAAAAGAAAGAAATCGAGAATGTTTACAGATTGGCAATCATACTCAATCCCTAAGGTGAGGCTAGCTAGGTAGTTAACCCTACTCGTAATTGCAAACTTAATTGTTATTTTTGTGCTGTCTAGTGTCTATAGACATTGTGTTAATTTGAATATGAAATGAAATGAGCACTTTCAATCTCACTACTTTTTTTTTTAAAACTCATGGGAGTTCATTCAATTTTAATTAATTTAGTTTAAATTAAGACAAATTATAAAAATATAATTTTTTTACTAATTTTTTCTATCTATAAAATTCAGACCCTAAACATTATTTAAAAATAATAAAATATCAAACCACTTAAACTGATAATTTTCACTACTTTCACATAACAAAACAATCACAAACAAGTGGCCATCATGTCCCAATTGGGCCTCAATACTTCCACTCAATTGCACTGCTCAAGAAATGGACATTAAAAAAGAAAGAAAGAAAGGGAACTTTACAAAAGCATGGCTTCCTGCTTACTCATCTTCTTGTTGCTTCAATTGGTGCTCCTCTTGGCATTCACGGAATCCATCAAATTAAATTATATTCAAATCTTTTACAATCATGCTTCCTCCAGACTACATAACATGGACCACAACATTGGGATCTTTCTCAATTTTAAATATAATTTTCCTTTGTTATTTTTTTTTTCTATCTTCTTATTCAAAATGAGCATGTCTACATCAAAAAATGAATATCATATTTATCTTTGTTCATATTTATCTTTTTAACAACAATTTTTATTATTTAACAATAATTAAAATTATTGTTAAAAGTACAAACACATGACCCCATCCGTCTACATCCCTTGGCCTTCATTTTTGATGATAGGGTATGAGGTTGAAAGAAATATAAGGTGGGCCTATCATCACTTTTGTCCCATTCTTGCTGTGGAAGCTTGTGAGTATATATATCTTAATCGTAATAACTCAGATTACATATATATATATATATATACACGCTATAAATCTCACAATATTTTTAATACAAAAAAAGGAAAGAAAAAGCGGAGTTAATTACAAGAAAGACAACGTAATGACATGATTGGTGGCACAAAGCAGCACTTTTGAGAAGATACTTGAGTATTTGTTGTATTTGATATTTGGGTTAAACTTTAATACTCTCACACTTGATAATAAATAAGCAACCATCATCCTTGTTAATTAACCTCTCTCATGAGCAGAAAGGTAGAGAGAGAGGTTTCTCTTTTTGACTTGTTCAACGTCGTTCTCTCTCTCCCTCAAATTAGGCCGATTGTAAGCGAATAAAATACCAGTGTGCTGTGAAACTTCATTCCACTTTCTTCATGGGAGTTTGATCCACCGACTCCTGCTTTTTCCACACCTAAACTTAACAAAATAAATCAATGTTTATTTGACTTTTTCACACTTTTATTTTTACTTCATTTTCATTGGATGATGTTATGTTAATGTTACACACCATGTTTATTGATGACAGCCCCATCCCCATCCCCATCCCCATCCCCGCTACACCCAAAATATTGGAACCAGATCTTTTATTGTACAACAGGGTACTGAGTAGCCACCATCGTTCATTGCTGGTCGTTTGAGGTGGGGTCTACTATGTACTCCATCGAACCATCGCCAATATATTGCTTACTGCGTTTGCGATAGTATGATTTTATGATGTCTTCAACATCTTCATCTCAGTTATTAGTGGGTTCAAATATATGTCACATAATTCTCAATTTGGATCCCTGGATATTATTATTTTTCTACAATATCCTGTATTTAGGGCGATGGTCAAGTCCTATTTTCTCCTCTTGATATTATATTATTGTTAGTGTGTCAGAATAATGAAAATATTGTTTTTTTTATTGTAAAAGAAGCATGCGAAAGGGGAAAAACAAAAAAGAAATATTGATTGAATTAAGATTCTTAGATATTGTAAAAAGAATTATTGATTGAAGAAAAGGATTCGTGAGCTATGACTATGAGGTAGGAAAGTTAAATTATATGGTACAGCATTGAAAACAAACCTAACCATTCATAAGTGGGAAGTGAGCTTCCCTTATCTAGCTTGCCCCAGATGCTCTGGACAGAGAATACAAAGCCACATGGCAACGCAGCACTAATCAAAATGATGTGATTAGTGAGTGTGATTAATACTGAATGAAACTAAATGTGTGGATTAGCTCTGAAGCAAGTAATTAATGGTGATGGGAGGGGCCATTTATTACAGAGTGCATGCATGTCATCCTCTGGTAAAGTGCCTGCTGGTTGGGGTTGAGTCAGAGGTGACTTTCTCTACTGGTTTTTGCTTATTTAAATTCTTATCCATTTGTGGAACTCCATATCTGATAACAGTGTACCACTGTACGTATTCCTCCACATGAACAGCAGTAAGTAATACTAGACGTCTCGTCTGCTTCAGTCTCCTCCATTAATCACATCCATGCGGTCTTTTCTCAGTTCTCACTTAGCAGCTTTCACACGCTATCTTTTCCCACAACATTTTCTACCAATTTTCACTTCCCATTTAATCACTCATTAGGAGGAATTGACTCATTAATAATATTTACCATAAATCTCAAAATTAGGTGTACAAAGGTAGGTTCAAAAGCAGAGTGTGCCCATTGTAGAAGATGCTTATGGCAGTGGGTGAAGGGCACTCGAAAGTAAGAAAGAAATTCAATGCATACCTTCTCAACTCTGTGTGTGTTTAAAAATTTATTAGGTAAATTTAGGTCTAACGAAAATTGATTTTTAGAATTAATTTTGAGTAGAATTGATTTTGAATGAACGTAATTTATGTTTAGAAATTGTTATCAGAAAAGTGATTTTATAAAATAAATTTTGTTTGGATATTGATTAACATAAACATTTTTGAATGTGTAGTTACTAAAAAGGGTTTAAATTTTATATTATTTTATTTCAGTTGACTATTGACACTAAAATATTAAAATTTATGAATGTTAATAAAATAAATTTATTTATTTATCTCCAAATTAGTTTTAACTATTTTTAATAATTATATACAGATCACTCTTGGAGTTAATCAAAATAAAATCATTAAACTCATATAAAAATAATTCAAGTAAGCAACTAAATTAAAATTTAAATAGAAGTACATGGTTTCAATAAATTATAGATAATTGTCATTTACTCTAGATATGCTTCACAAGTTGATCACGAATAGTGTCTTGAATATGATCTATTTCTGATGAAGATGCTAGATTTAGGGTTCGCAAAGAATCTGAATCATCATTGTTAATATTCTCTTCGCTTAGCACTTCTTCTTCTTCTGAATGGGTGAATTCAATGTTTGTATCAGTATTTCTTCTGATAAAATTGTGAATAGCCATTGTTGCGCTGACCAACTGAACTTTTGTTTCAAATTTAAACTTAGGCATACTTTTCAAATTGCAAACCTATTCTTCCATACTCCAAAAGTTATTTCAATAGTTGTCCTCAAACTTGAATGATAATAATTAAATATCTCATTTTTGTTCTGAAATCTAAATGAACATCGTTTAAAATCAGGTATATGGTAACATTCATACTTGTACGGACCGATATATCCAACTGGTGTTGGATAGCCATCATTCACCAAATAATATTTACGTAGAAAAATAATAAAATAATTATCAAATAAAGCCTAATCTAAAAGTGTAATCAAATCGTTGTTATGATAAATGATATACCTGGAAGTGGGTGTAGAAAATTCATCTCAGGCGTTGTTAGAGCATGTTGGAAAACACAAGCGTCATGGGCGGTGCCTTCCCATCTTGGTAAAGCAAAAGTGAAACACATATCTCAATCACATGCAATCATTATGTTTTGCGTTGGAATTCCTTTTCTTCTGATAAATCTTGGTTGCTCACTAGCGCTAACCACATAGTAAACATGAGTTCCATCAATAGCTCCTATGACATCCTTGAAAATTACCAGTATCGTCGATTATTTCGTATTTTTGACGATATCTCATGAAATGTACGGTCTTGTGGCCTAATATATTTGAAAAACAATTTCAAGCAAGTGTTAGTCGATTTGGCAAGCGCACCAATCGCACAAGTAATATAGTGATTTGAGAGTAAAAGTATCGTTCCCACGAGGACTAAGCGACTAAGTACCCAAGAAATTTAATAGAATTAGTTGGACGAAACAATTGGATTGAAGATAGCTTTAGCCAATGAATGATAAAATAAAATCAATAACCGTAAATATTTATGAGTTTCCTTTTAATAACTGATGAAATAGTCTAATTAAAGCCTAGGGTCACTAATCCCTCTCCTCTATCTTAGAAATTACAAAACCCCTCTCACGTACTCGCAACTTATTCAACCCTATAAGTTAATCCTAGGTTATTCTAATAACTTAAAAGAATCCTCCCGAATCTCAATTAAGTTACTCAACTCCTACGCAATTCCTTGTGTGGGTTAAGCCTAATACAACCAACCTAGCTTTGATTAAACGAGATTAACTAACATTGCTATTAGCTAACAAGCGAAAACACTTAGTAAGGTTCACGCACTGGTCCTTCCTATTCAGTGTTCTACTCTCACCTCCCTCTCCCGAGTTCGAAGACAGCAACAAGCATACATATAGATTGATCAAGTCCATATAACGCAACAATAAAATGGATAGAAAGACTTATATTAATTGAAATAAGGTTGCAAATACATGAGAGGATGTAAAATCTATTCAAGAGTCAAGTTCATAGTAACCCTAGATAGAAAATCTAGCTACTCATAGAAAACAAACAGCAGAAAGCAGAAAAAGAGATGAAGTTGGCCATGAATCTGAGGTGGAATGATGGATTGAGCTCCCCAAGCCTCGAGAATCAGGTTTCCCTTGCTCCTCTCAGCAAAAACGGCGCCCCCTTCAGTCTCCAACTGCAGAATACCCTAAAAATTTAATCTGAAGCCTTTTATATCAGTGCAGGATCGCGACTTACCGCTATAGCGGTAAGTCTCCACCGCTATAGCGGTACAGGACAGTAAAGAATGCTTCCAGCAATTTTGGTGCAGGGCTCACCGCTATAGCGGTGAGTATCCACCGCTATAGCGGTGGTAGACAGAATGTGGCCATCTGTTTCTTCCTCTTCAGCTTCGTCCATCTTGCCTTACGTCAGAGAGAATAAAATGATGATTAGTGACGTTCTTGGTCAAAGAATCACATGAAGAAGACTAAACTCTAAAAATTCCTAAACTAAACTAAATCAATCAAAAACAACGGAAAAGACATACAAGCAACCACAAGTATGCGATAAAATGGATCAAAGATTCAGCACCAAATGGTACTAAATCTAGCACTTAACAGCAAGCAGCTAGGACCGAATGAATATGTATACTAATAGTCTCTCCTGAATGTTAGAACCTCTCTTGTAATATTCTGTTTCCCACTTCATGGCCAACCATGTGTGGAAACATTGTAACCATCTCTTGAATTTTCATTCGCGTGGTGCCATTTACATCACATTCCTTTAATTCCAGACATAACTTATGGAATACATGTTTCTCCATACGAAACATCTCATGGCAACGAACATAAGGCCCATGTAATATTTTTAGAACACATGCATGACCAGTTTGCTCACTTGTTCTACATGGTTATTTACATAAATAAGTAGCTGCATATTGACTAATTAGCACAATTGTAGAGACATATTCTTTCATATCATCATTGTCGATGAGATAACTTACTGTTTTATCCACGTCTATTTCATAATTATCCATTTATACCTATTAAAAGAAAAATCAGATTGAAGTACAACATGAAAATTAACATTCATAGAAAATGGTATCCAATAACATAATTCGAAGACATAAATGATGAAATACAATTTGATAGACATAGAACATAAAAAGATAACAACACAACAACTAATGAAACACAACAACTAAGTAAACTAGTCCTTCGGATAGTTCTCTAGGTTGGACGATGTACGGCGAAGCCAATCCACTAACTGACCGTTCGCACCTGCCTTCCTTGATGCCACAAATACCTCTCTTGCTTTCTTACTCATAATTAAATTAATACATTTGGTACGAAGTTCTAGATCATCTGCAATTTCATCTATATTAAGAAGTTCAGCTATAACTTCACCAATAGAGGCACCAGGGATGTCAACATGGCGTAAGCGACATGTATTTGCCATGACACTTACTGCATCCGCTATCTTATAGGCAGCAGGTAGCTTAGCTTTACCTCTTTGTTCACTACAGCTAGCCATTTTCCTCTTATCCTCACTCCTCTGGCTTATGGTGCCTTGAGAGGTATTTAAGTTAATATTTCTCATCTCATTGGTTGCTCTACCACTGAGATCTTCCTCACTATCCCCCGAACCTTCCTCCAAGTCCATAGCAATATTGTCCAAAGATGGGCGATACCCATCACCATCATTAAACCCAGTAGGCAGTACCCCTGATGATAGTGCTTAAGCATACTTCCCAGTGGCCACCATGTTCTTAAACAATGAGGTTAGCTCATGGGCAAATGATAGACCCTTGTGCCTAAACATGTCATATTGAGGATTTTCCTGTATATTATTCAAAATTGTCATTAGAACACAATACCTTAGGGGAAAAAAATTCTATAAATTAATCCTTTTTAATTTAAAACATATTAATTATTTTTTATCCCATCACTCATCGGGAGCATCAACAATGTTCTTGATATTGTCCCACCCTAATCCGCTTTCATGTGCAAACAATTTATATCATGCTTGCCACTCCTTTTTTAAACTGTCAAATTTGTTTTTCAACTGGGATCTAGTATAATTCATTCCACTTTGGTCGTTGAACTTAGCTACAACACTTTTCCATCCCCTTTTTGTAAGACTAGTTCCATTATGCTCTCATTTGTACAATTGTTCTAGGCAAGCTCTAACAAAATATTCAGTTGCTTTTGTATCCCAATTAGCCTTTGCTTTATCACTTGGAGTAGAATTTATAATGGCTTGCTTTTTTCGGAAACTCATGTCTAGTAATCACATATACAACCATAAGAGTGAACTCATTTTCTAATAGATACTAAACATTAAAATAAATAGTTGTATATTATCTAAATAACATTGTCTTACTAATCAAAGTAGTAGTATACAATTCAAATTATATACTTAAGACTATTAACTAATTACATATTAACTAAAATTATTAACTAATTATTTAATAACTAAATAATTAATTACCTAAAATTATTAACTAATTATATATTATCTAAAATTATTAATCAAAATTATTATCTAATTATATATATTAAATACCTAAGACTATTAATCAAGATTATTATCTAATTATATATTAAATACCTAAGACTATTAACTAATTACATATTAACTAAAATTATTAACTAATTATTTAATAACTAAATAATTAATTACCTAAAATTGTTAACTAATTATATATTATCTAAAATTATTAATCAAAATTATCATCTAATTATATATTAACTAAAATTATTAATTTCAATTATCATTATCATATTGTTATAAATTTAAATTAATTTCAATTTTATTATCATTATTATATTATTATTATATCTAATTAATTTTATCAATTAATTAACTTCAACAACTAATTAATTACAATTATTATTATTATTATCTATAAAAAAACAACTAATTAATTCCATTTCTCATAAAATAATAAAAAAAAACAAAGCCCAAAACAAAGCCATGCTGAACAAAAAAAAAATGAATGAAAAAAAAAATCAACAGTATCATCGTCCCAATCTATCGAGTCGCGCAAGACCCGACGAGAACCATGACACAGAGGAAGCAGACGGCGTTGGAATAGTGCTACTCACCATTGTCGGCGCCGACTGCACTACTCCAACCCCAAACATGGAGAAATCAAGCGAGGAACACAACAACAGAACAGAGAGGTACATAGTAACAAAACAGAGAGGAATAGCGATAGGGACATATCGGCGATTACACAGACAATGGAAGTGAGAGACAGCAACAGAACGATGGAAATGAGAGACAGCAACACAATAAAAGTGAGGAACACAACAAACAAGCAAAACCAGCAAGATTCGTAATGTAATAGACGAGAGATGCAAAGGAACCGGCAAGCTTTTATTCAAATTTTCCAAATACCCACATATACAAAAAGAATGATAAAAGGGACTACAAAAACAATAAATCCTCACCAACTCAAAATTGATTCTCCCATAAGCTACAAGTTCCCGCTTCCCCTTAAACTTGCGTATGGAAGAATAAGCAATTATGCTGGAAGTAGCCAACACTTATCCAAACAAATATCATTTTGGTGCTAACGTGCGTCTGCCTCCCTCCCGTGCGTTTAATGAAGGCTAACGCTTATTCAAACAAGTGTTCTATCTCTATTATTTACTACGTTTATCGTTATATTATTTTTAAATTTGATTTTTCAAGGTTTCATAATAGTTCCTGCAAAAGAATTGTAAAGCTGCCATTAATTCCATAATATATTGACCTAATTATAGAGCCAATGGAAGTGACCAGAATAAAAAAGACTCCAGCTTGAAGGAATTTTCAGTGTCAGAGCTCCATTTATTGTTTTTAAGCTAAAAAAGAGAAAGCAGCTGACTTGCTGGTGTTAAATAAACCCAGAGCGTGATGTAAGAGCCTGCTTTACAGTCTCAGAAACCCAGATTAATTTAATGTTTTGGAGCTGCAAATACGATTATCGTTCCAAGTTTTTGTTAAATTCTGATCGGAGATGCTTGCCATTAAGCAAATCATATTATTTGCTGTCATTTTCCATAAAGAATCAAATTTTGTAAGAATCCCCGGATATGTCGCTTAGTGCCTCTGAATTTTATTGCCCCCTGTTCTGATTAAATCATCTCATGCAGTTTTAATGGTGCTAAATATTTAGCATTTAGATATTGATCAACTTTCATCTTTTGGGAATTCCAAATTTAGTGGACTATATCTAAATCCCTAACACTTTCTTACGTTCGTAATAATAAAGTTCTTTTTTTTGGATAATGTTCGTAATAATAAAGTTAACTACGCATTTCCGCTGAAAAACTAGAGCGGAAATGCAGTTACTTTCTTATTGTTTTTACTTGTTTTGAATTTTTTCTTTTCTCAGAAGAAGCCGGCGCACTCGGAGGAGACATGCAGCGAGGTGCAAAGTCTAGGTTTGGGCAATCGGAATTCCTTTTAAGCAATTTAACTTGGAGCAGAAGCCAAAGAGAATAATGGAATTCAATGATCATACGTAAAAAATGCTGTTTATAAAGGGAAAAGGTTTAAAAAAATTGATTTCATTTTCGCGTTCTCTTATATAAATATATATATTATCCGTCCTATGCTTTGAAGTTTGAGTCCATTTCGGTCAAAAACCATATTCGAGTATTCACACAGTGTAGTTTGTCGGGTGGAAAATCAAACCCTCTCTCTCTCCATGTCTCCGAAATTTCCCAGTCTAGATTCTCACCATCTGTCACTTTCGGTGTTTTTAACAGAAGCAGCAAAACTGAACATTGAACACTCCACACTGTAGATTTTAGAAATAGTTTGCTCCACTCTTTAGGGGATAATATTTAACAATCAATACCCCACACACCACCGTTGCATTCCATCACGATCGACAAGAAGTCGAGAAGAATGGATGACTGAAATTAATAGACGGAGATAACCCAACACAGAAAAAAATAATAATAAAAAAATCACGGCTGAGTAGAAAAGTTAGCACCAGAAACATGAGATAAAATAGAAGCCTGGGAGTGTGAGACAATAAAGAGGGTGTGGGTGTGGAAAGTCGCTGATAAAGCTAAGGTATTTTACAAATGTCACAAGATTCTGAGGAGATAAAGACGATTGAGCAGTGGAGATGGTCCGAAATGCAAGGCCTTGAGCTCGTGCCTCCTTCTCCTACTTCCGACCCGACAGCGGAAAACAGAGACCCCAAGGCAGAGGAGCCTCCTCCAGAGAAAGCCACCAAAGCAGATAGAAACGACATGGAGGGCTCTGAATCCAACAAAGATGGCGCAGAGAAGCCTGGGAGCGTTCCCCCTGTGGGGTTGGGCGAGCTTTTCAGATTCGCCGATGGGTTGGATTACATTCTGATGGGAATTGGAACGGCGGGAGCAATCGTACATGGGTGTTCCTTGCCTCTGTTTCTTCGGTTCTTCGCGGATCTTGTGAACTCTTTTGGGTCCAATGCCAATGATGTGAACAAGATGACCCAGGAAGTCGTGAAGGTAATGCGATTCATAATTCACAGTAATCAGATGCATTGTGATTTAGAATGCCTGAATGAGTGTGTTGAAAGAAGCTTTGGGTTCGTGTTATTTTGCAGTACGCATTTTACTTCTTGGTGGTGGGTGCTGCTATATGGGCATCCTCGTGGGCAGGTTAGCTTCTGAAGCATAGGCTTTTTGGTTTTGGTTTACAGTGCTGTGAATGTAACCAGAAAAGCTGGGTTTTGTCGCAGAAATTTCATGCTGGATGTGGACTGGAGAGCGGCAATCGACGAAAATGAGGATCAAGTACCTCGAAGCTGCCCTGAACCAAGACATTCAGTACTTCGATACCGAGGTTCGAACATCCGACGTTGTCTTCGCCATTAATACTGATGCTGTGATGGTCCAAGACGCCATTAGCGAGAAGGTGGAGCACACCCACTTCCAAATTGAACCCATTTTCGTCTTCTATAATTTCATCTAGTTACTATTGCTCTAGTGGAACCAGTGTTTAATGGGGTCATTGCTTCGTGATTGTTTCATGTGCAGCTGGGTAATTTCATTCACTACATGGCCACATTCGTCTCTGGATTTGTGGTGGGTTTCACGGCCGTTTGGCAATTAGCTCTAGTCACCCTTGCCGTCGTCCCAATGATAGCTGTGATCGGAGGCATTCACACCACCACGTTGGCTAAGCTCTCCGGCAAAAGCCAGGAAGCTCTCTCTCAAGCTGGCAACACTGTCGAGCAGGTAAATTCAAGGCAGAAATATGGTTCCTTTTATTATGTGTTTTCAAAGAAAAGTTTCCAACTTCGATAATTCTTATCTGTTCCTGCATCTGGGTGTTGCTCCTATTGACCCGAATTGCAGAATGTTGCGCAAATTCGGGTGGTATTGGCATTCGTTGGGGAGAACCGAGCATTACAAGCATACTCGTCGGCGTTGAAAGTAGCACAGAAGATTGGCTACAAAACTGGTTTCGCAAAAGGAATGGGATTGGGTGCCACTTACTTTGTCGTTTTCTGCTGTTATGCTCTTCTGTTATGGTACGGAGGCTACCTCGTTAGGCACCACTACACCAATGGAGGACTTGCCATTGCCACCATGTTTGCTGTCATGATAGGTGGACTGTAAGTAACTAAGCACACAAAAAGGACCCAATTTCATATTTTGGAGCAATCCTTTTTAACCAAATTAGTTACCCTTTTCCAATTTCCTTGCTTTAGGGCTTTGGGTCAGTCCGCGCCAAGCATGGCTGCGTTTACAAAGGCTAGAGTTGCTGCTGCAAAAATTTTCCGCATAGTTGATCACAAGCCAGGTATAGACAGAAACAGTGAATCAGGGTTGGAGTTAGAGTCAGTGACAGGACTAGTGGAGCTCAAAAATGTAGAATTTTCGTACCCATCAAGGCCAGAGGTTCGGATCCTCATTGATTTCTCTCTAGTTGTGCCTGCCGGGAAGACCATAGCTTTAGTTGGGAGTAGTGGCTCCGGCAAGAGCACCGTCGTCTCTCTCATCGAGCGATTCTATGACCCAACTTGTGGTAAACTGTGAATTGATTTCATATGAAAATTGTTCGTTAGTATTATGTATGTGTGTGAATTATATTATTGAATGAACTGCTATATGCAGGGCAAGTTCTGCTCGATGGGCATGACATTAAAACGTTGAGGCTTAGATGGCTGAGGCAGCAAATAGGACTAGTGAGCCAAGAGCCTGCTTTATTTGCTACCACAATTAGAGAAAATATACTGTTGGGTAGGCCTGATGCAGACCAGGTTGAGATTGAAGAAGCTGCGAGGGTAGCTAATGCTCATTCATTCATCATCAAGCTTCCAGAAGGCTATGATACTCAGGTCTGTCAATTTTTGGATACGCTTTGAGAAAATGACTCTAGTAAATAAATCTGCGTGTGTCATGGTGACTTGATCACAATCATCTGATAACTCAGTCAGATCCATCACATCATTTGACTTGTAGACTTGCAATGTCCACATGTTTCTATGGTCGCCACTCACTTTTTGAGATTCAAGATAAGATGTATATTAAATTGAACAATTTGAAAGGTATAGACATAATCCATGCTACAATTATCACAGTAGGTAAGTAACATCATTGGGCGATGTCTCATGTCTCTCTGGGGTAAAGCCGAACATTGTGGAGGGTGTGAATCCCAATTATGTGGATATTGACCGGGTTTTTTTTTTCGCTTAGTGGAACATATTTGGTAGTTTATAATTGCAACTTCTGTTATTTTAAAGTTAAATAAATCTTCATTTGGTCAACAATATTCATTTGGTCAATAAGAGTTAGTTCATTCATAGCACTTGAAAAAGGCCCAGAGGGTAACATGCTACAGCCTACAGTGCATGTGTATGCATGCAGAGGAGTGGATATCTATCTATTCTTAAATAAAGGGTAGACAAACTGCCAGAGATGCCCGCCCAGTAAGAACAGAAAGATGCCTTTGTGTTGGACTTGATAAACTCATCATAAATGACAAGCAATCTATGGACTGTAATATATGGTAGTTCATTATGACAGGGAAGAAACTGCTAAAATTATTAAAAAGTAATGTTATTTCTAGGTTAACAAAATGGAGGCTGCGTTGCTTCCCTTGCTTGGTTTACAAGACCCTAAAAGGAAAAAAATTAGGTTATTACATTTGATGAGTAACAAATCATTAAAAATATGGCAGGTGGGAGAGAGAGGGCTGCAGCTTTCAGGAGGGCAAAAGCAGAGGATAGCAATAGCAAGGGCTATGCTGAAAAACCCAGCAATTCTTCTGCTGGATGAAGCAACAAGTGCATTGGACTCTGAGTCAGAAAAGCTGGTTCAAGAAGCCCTTGACCGGTTCATGATTGGAAGAACAACTCTTGTAATCGCCCATCGCCTCTCCACTATTCGCAAAGCTGACCTTGTAGCTGTACTTCAGCAAGGAAGTGTTTCTGAAATTGGAACTCATGATGAACTTTTTGCTAGAGGTGAAGGTGGAGTCTATGCCAAGCTTATCCGGATGCAGGAAGCAGCTCATGAAACTGCTATGAATAATGCAAGAAAGAGTAGTGCAAGGTAGCTTTCATAATTTGTGGTCAATTTTTTGTCATAAAGAGTATATTCATATTTTACCATTGGATATTTTATGCTGAATCATGACATAATGTTTCACCTGCAGGCCTTCAAGTGCAAGAAATTCTGTTAGCTCACCAATAATTACTCGGAATTCTTCTTATGGCCGGTCACCATACTCACGCAGGCTATCTGACTTCTCCACTTCTGACTTCAGTCTGTCCCTTGATGCACCACATCCAAATTACAGGCTTGAAAAGCTTGCCTTCAAGGACCAAGCTAGTTCCTTCTGGCGCCTTGCAAAAATGAACTCTCCTGAATGGTTATATGCCTTAATCGGTTCTATAGGCTCTGTTGTTTGCGGATCCCTTAGTGCATTCTTTGCTTATGTCCTCAGTGCAGTCCTCAGTGTCTACTACAATCCAGACCACAAATTCATGATTCAACAAATAGAGAAGTACTGCTACTTGTTGATTGGCCTTTCGTCAGCTGCACTTCTCTTCAATACACTGCAGCATTTCTTCTGGGATATTGTGGGAGAAAATCTTACAAAGCGAGTAAGGGAGAAAATGCTGACTGCCGTGCTAAAAAATGAAATGGCATGGTTTGATCAGGAGGAAAACGAGAGTGCTAGGATTGCAGCAAGGCTTGCTCTTGATGCAAATAATGTCAGATCAGCTATTGGAGATCGAATCTCTGTGATTGTCCAGAACACTGCACTTATGCTAGTTGCATGTACTGCAGGATTTGTTTTGCAGTGGCGCCTAGCCCTTGTTCTCGTAGCCGTCTTCCCTGTTGTTGTTGCTGCCACTGTTTTGCAGGTTTGCTTACGTTTCATTCCATCATGCAGTAAATTTCAATTATGTTCTCATTTGTATTAGTCACTATATGTGTTGAATTTTCCACAGAAAATGTTCATGAGTGGCTTCTCTGGAGACCTGGAAGCTGCTCATGCCAAGGCCACTCAACTAGCAGGAGAGGCTATAGCGAATATGAGAACTGTTGCTGCCTTCAACTCGGAAACAAAAATTGTTGGTCTTTTCACCTCCAACCTTGAAACTCCACTCCGCCGATGCTTTTGGAAGGGACAGATCTCAGGCAGTGGATTTGGGATAGCTCAGTTTGCACTTTATGGTTCTTATGCACTTGGTCTGTGGTATGCCTCTTGGCTTGTGAAGCACGGAATCTCTGACTTCTCCAAAACAATCAGAGTTTTCATGGTCCTCATGGTCTCCGCCAATGGTGCTGCTGAAACTCTAACTCTGGCTCCCGACTTCATCAAGGGAGGTCGAGCCATGAAGTCAGTCTTCAATCTCCTCGACCGAAGAACTGAAATTGAGCCAGATGACCTAGATGCTACTCCTGCTTCTGATCGTATTCGTGGAGAAGTTGAACTTAAACATGTTGACTTCTCATATCCCACTCGCCCAGATATGCCAGTATTTCGTGACCTTAGTCTTCGGGCTAGAGCCGGTAAAACTCTTGCCCTTGTTGGACCTAGTGGCTGTGGTAAGAGCTCAGTCATTGCACTTGTACAGAGATTCTATGATCCAACATCCGGGCGAGTAATGATTGATGGAAAGGACATTAGAAAGTACAATCTCAAGTCCCTAAGGAAGCACATTGCTGTGGTGCCTCAAGAGCCCTGCTTATTTGCTGCTACTATATATGAAAACATTGCATATGGGCATGATTCAGCGAGTGAAGCCGAGATAATCGAAGCAGCAACACTTGCCAATGCCCACAAGTTCATATCAGCATTGCCAGATGGATACAAGACATTTGCTGGGGAGAGAGGAGTTCAACTATCCGGAGGGCAAAAGCAGAGGATAGCAATTGCTCGGGCTTTTGTGAGGAAGGCAGAGCTTATGCTTCTTGATGAAGCAACAAGTGCACTCGATGCTGAGTCTGAGAGGTCCGTTCAGGAGGCGTTGGACCGTGCATGCTCTGGAAAGACAACTATCATTGTTGCTCACAGGCTATCAACAATTAGGAACGCCAATCTCATTGCTGTGATTGATGATGGAAAAGTGGCAGAGCAAGGATCACACTCGCAGTTGCTGAAGAATTTCCCAGATGGGATCTATGCCCGAATGATCCAGTTACAGAGGTTTACACACAGCCAAGCAGTTGGGATGGCCTCAGGCTCAAGTTCTTCAGCGAGACCAAAAGATGATGAAAGAGAAAGCTAGTTGTTGGAAAGAAATATCAGTGATAGAGTGAGTACATGCCATATGATATACCCATTATGATTATTGGCATTTTTTTGTTTTGAAGATAGTATAGTTTGTGTATCATCCCTCCCCTCCTTGAAGAATGTATCTTCTTCTTGTGTGTATGAATCTCACCAAGGAAATGACAAAGACGAATACACAAATGAGATTGAAATAGAAAAGTAGATATGGCTCCTTAAGAATTTATTCGAGGCATCACAATTTCAGTTTCGTTTGTCACTTTTGCTCTAAAAGATAGGCTTCCATTGCGATGGGTAACTGGATGCCTTGTGGTATAAATGAGTGCTAAAGCTACTCCACGCATGGTACCAATAAGCTGCACCACAAAACGACTAAACCAATGTTGAAAAAATGCTGTTACTCCCATTGAATGTATCTTGTTCAGATCATGCAAAATATTATACAAGATTTCACTAAAATGCGTCTTATATGTATCATATAATATTACTATTTCACGAGCAATCATTCAGTGAGGTATAAATTGTGCACAACACATTATTAAGTCATAAAGATATATATATATATATATATATATATATATATATATTGAATTTTGAATAATATTTGAATAATAACAGTTAAGAGTGAGGCAGTGAATGATGATATTAGATTTCTATCACTTTCCCAGCGTTGTAATGATGGAGGTGGTGGCCGTAAATGTAGACTCGATATTGAATACGTTTAAGGCATCGCAATCAGAACTTAAACACAATCCTGTGATTTGTGATTGGCAAATCTAAATGCTTCGATGCCAAATCTAAATCACATGGCTGTGGTGGATACTGACTTAGAAATCCAAGAATGGTCCCCAAAATGCTTCTTGTTTGACAAGCCTGGAAGGAAAAATGGTGCTCTGTTCTTGCTTCTGTTATCCATTTTGGGGACCAAACTTGGGTCACTTGGTCTTAAAGAAAGAAGTGAATATTATGAATAGCAACATATAGGCTTTGATTCAAAGTGGCTCCTGTGGGGCGATAACATATCCTAAAACAGATTGACCATTTGTGTCAACCTCACAGGTCCAAGCCCATTTGGAATTTCTCACATTTTTTTCCTATAGTATTTTATTAATTAAATTTTAATTATCGCAAAATTTCTTTTCATCTCTTCCTATGCGGGAAAATTTTAAATGCATATTGAGAAATTTTATCAGAATGGGTCAAGTGGTAAATCAAAGGTGACAAAACCAAGGTGTTAAACAAAGTGATCAAAACTAAAAATAGAATTTATACTAATTTTTTAAGTATGACAATTAAATAATTTAATTAAGTTATATAATATATTATAAAATCCTATATATATATATATAAAATAAAAATTGAAGATTCAAATTAATATAATAAATTCTAATGAGATTAAAAAAAATGATATATTTGAAATTTTAAGCCTTAAAATTTACTAATTTTAAGGTAATTTTTTTAAAAACTTTCAGGTAATTTTTTTTAAATTTTAAGGTAATTTTTTTTCCTCCAAAACCATCCAAATAAAAAAGATCAAATAACTCCCCATTTGATGTGAAATAGATTGGTTTGATACTATTGAAATTTGAACAAAAAATAAATGAAACCAATACCCCTAGTGTTACATGGTTCTGCGCAAGTCATCTGATACAATTTTCTCTTTCTTTTTGGACATTTCCCCCGCTTTATTCATTCTGATGATTGCTAGTTAGCTGGAAACCACCAAAAGAGCTCTTATGGGTAGGGACAAGCATGCAATAGAGTGCTCTCATGGTGTTTCCAAAAGATGACTTGCCGTGCTAACAGGGTTGTCTTTAATACCTCGTTCTTACCCTTTTAGTGATGAGCTCATACATTGCTTCCAGGAGATAACTTGCCGTGTTAACAAGTCTTTATCTTTTTGACCTTGTTCTTCCCTTCATATAGCGAAATCTCTTCGTCCTTTCTCTTACAATGCTTACAAGAAATGACTTGCTGTATCCACAGATAAATCGTGATCGAAAAAGTTTTCAAAACTAGCCGTGCAACAAAACAGCAGCTTTTTTCCATTGTGATATTTTTCGGAGTTACTTGGCACAAACGAAGATCCAAATTCGGCAGCTCTATACATGCGTATCAAACGATAGCAAATAAAATGCACATGCTAAGCAGTAAGATTTGGAGCGGGGCGATGAAATCGTACAAACCGCTTCCTTCCGCCCCGTCACTCAAAACTGGCTACAGGAAATAACTTATGGCATTGGCTAAACAGATTTCTAGAAGGGGAAAAAAAATTACTAGAGGCCTAAAAGAGTAAATCTGATAATATTAGCTTCGGTGTAATAACAGCTACAGGCTGATTTCCGAGAGTCTTCTTCGTCCTAAAAAACCATCTTCAGAAAGAAGTTGATGATATCACAATTCACATGGACATTAGTTTTGGTCCATTATCTGGCATACCCATCCCCGCAGCTAACTCAGCATCCAGCTGAGTATGTGGTGCGGGCCCCATCATTTGCTTTGCACTACACACAAAATACAGTAATATCAACAGAATATATTTCTACTCCATTATAATACACAGAGTGGGAAGCCCTTAAACTCCTATAAACTGAACTTAATTTCAAGGACAAGACTTATATATTTATGTCGTCTTTGCTATCAGATTTTTCACTAAAAATAAAAATGAGTAAACAACCTTTTAAAAGACGAATTATGCAATGCCAGGTTATAAAAACAGTTTTTTTTAAAAGACCATAAACTTATCGTGTTAGAGGAATATACACTTGTTGTGTTCTAATTAGAGAATCTGATAGCAGATAAGTTTTTTCCTAATTTTAAACCCCAGGGGTTATGGTTGAGCCAGTGACGAATGCTGGTTAGTCAATCAACCAACCAAATTTCCAAAGATAACTTCTTAAAATTAAAAACATAGCAAAAGGAGGCAGAGGAGGGAGGAGGAAGTGGAAAACAACAAAAAGAACGAAGAGTAAGAAATAAGTGGGGGAAAAAAATCCAAAGGAAGGTAGCTTACCGCTTCTTGTGTCGTTTAGTCTTAAAGTGTTCATCCCTCACAGCCACATTGGAAAAATATCGACTGCATATCATGAAATAATTGTACAGACTTAAGACAAAGCTAACAATCAAAGGAATACAAGACATCAAAAAATAATTTCACTCTGTAAACAATTAGACAATAAAGGTATGTTTGGATGTGCGGTTATAGACTGTAAGGGAAAAGGTTTCATTAAAACATTTTCATTGTTTAGGAGTTATTAGAATGGAAGAGAAGATATTTGAAAAATTTTAACTACCCTTTTAAAGTTTGCCAAAAGTTCACTCTTTTTTATATTTTTAAGTTTTCAATTTGGGGGATTTTAGAAGAAAAAATGTTCCAAAACAAGACAGAGAACTTATAATTTGACCAATCCTTTCCCTGGATTCCTCCCATTTCATCCTCCTCCCAACTCCCAAACATTCCCTATGTTGGCGTTTGGTACATGAGTATCCTAATTTCCCAAGACTTTGGATATTTATAAAACATTTGAGCTTGACAAATCCCAATGTTATTCAAGAAATATACAACAAATAAATTTTGAAGTTTTAGTATTAATTGTACCAATCATCTTATCAATAATATTTCTAGGTACTTGGAAGATTAAATTTCCTATACCAAACGACACCTAAATGAATTTCTCTTTGTTCTATAATTTCCTCCCGAGTTGCTCCAAACTTTTGGCCACACTAACACTAGGTATGGAATTATTCTAGTAAGTTTCACCATCCAACAATCCATGCTATTCAATTCTAAAATGAAAGAACTAAATTATATATTGTAGATTCTTATCCCTTTCATGATTCAAGCTAATGCATACGTAAATTAAAATTACTCAGGAATCCATAGAGAAAACGACGAAAAAAATGTTACGAAAAACAATATGAATCTCAACAATTAAGAGACATACTCGCAGTGTAGGCAGTAATACTGGCCCATTCCAGGCAAGTCTTCATCAAGAGGTAAAGGGTTCCTCTCTTCATCAGGCTTCTTTAGCTGGTCATAAACCATGTCGTCCCGTGTCGAATCAACAAGTCATGGATAACATTTCCAATTAAACCACACAAAGTATGTTAGACTATAAATTAAAAGAAAAAATATATATATGACGATTATTAGAAGGATATCTTTGATAAGAAATTTGGTACGACGGGCAGTTTTGTGAGAATATCGTCTTTTCTTTACGCTTCTGTGCGGACATTTCCCCCCCATTTTCACTTCTCCGCTCTCTTGACAGATTGTTAGGGTTTCGACTACAACTCACAACTAGGGTTTTTTATTTGACACAATGCTTTTGAGACCCGCAAAACGACAGCGTTCCAAATTTCATTTATTGCTTCTGATCGCATCGCACAAGGCGGTATCCTTTTTTTTCATTTATTTTTTCTCTATAGAACAAGGCGGCAACTTAGTTTGGCAGAAATTAATTATAGATTCTTTAATACTTTTTTTTATCAGATTTGTATATTTAATCTAGAGATAATTTTAATATGTTTCATTTTTTTTTACTTTTACTAACGAATGATCTTTAATTTGACCCTTATTATTTAAAACAAATATCCATATAATATATATATATATATATGCATGTATATATGTATATATATAAGAGACACGCATCAAATTCTTCAGTATCAAAGGTATACTTGTTCGCGGTATATAACTATGAAAACGCAAATGCAGCAGCAAATATTTGGTGAAATACACAATTGCGGATTCCTGCAATTAAATAATAATCATGCGATTCATCAAATGATAAATAAATTAAGTAAAAATCCCAAATATATAAATGAGAGAAACGTAATGTAGAAAGAATTAAATATCTAACTCCTAGAGCAGACGGAAAAGGCGCCGGTTCCGTACATGAGAAAATAGTATACGAAATTGGAAAAGTGAAAAAACGGTAATTTTGTTTTTAAAAATTTAAAAAATAAATCAATATCTAGAGACTATTGCCAAATATTTTATTCTTGTACTGAAATACGACTTGACTTAAACATTTAAAAGTTAAAACTATTAAATGCATTCTTAATTATTGTCTAGTGCTGGTTAGTATTTAGAAAATGATTATAAAATAAACTTAAATTTATCTTCTTATAAATTATAAATGCAAATAAAAGTTATAACAAAAATCTTTATGAACATATTTGAAATGAATGAACTTCCATTTTTGTCACGTCTTTTTCTCTGTTTCCGTCATTATTTTTCACTATCAGTAGCATTTCCAGCAAAACAACTAAATACATCTGGCATTGATATGACAGATTTTAACTTAATTGCCATTACAGCGTATATGACATTCCAAATCGCATACTTTGATAGTCTGATGAAATTCAGATTACACATTTAATGTTACTTTATTTTTTCGCATCCTTACTTCTTTCCGTATATACTCCAAGTGGTCTGTTCAAAATGAGATTATAATGGGAAAATCCTGAAAGGTAAAATGCCAAGCCCTACAAGTATATAGAGGACCAAAATATGCTGATGAATAATGATTGATATTAACATCATTCTGCATAAAACCCTACTGAAACCCGCACAACCGGAGCCAGGTAAAGAGATATGTGCGATAAAACATTCCCTAGCAACCATCAGCATCATTTAAAGGACGTACTCTCAGCCCTAGATCTGCGACCTTAAACCTACTATGCAGAAGGTAAGATCTGCCCAAAATGTAAAATCCCCTCAAACAAGAATGACAGTTCAAGCTTAAATACAAATAGGTATGACAGCCCCACTTATTCCAAAAACAATTGATCGATTTGCTTGATGCATATGATCACCAGAGGTGCCAAGCTTTAAGTGGTATATTGCTAACACATGGAAAAGAATATCAGTAGAGCCAGATTTGATGGATGTGCTAAAGGAAAGCAAGTGACTCTTCTAAAATATGATAATATATATTTTCTCAACCATCAAAAAAGCAACTTCACTAGTAAGCCATCCAACAAGTATATTTTGAACAGTAACAATTGCACACTAGTGCTCCCACATAAAGCAGTTAAACTGGACCAACTTCTTTAATGCAGAAGGATCTTGGCTCCAATTGAAAAGACCTGGAAAGTTATATGCATATCTATATTGGGGATACATGTACACCTTTCTTGAAAAAATAGAAGAAAATCTGTTCATCTCCTAAATTGTCAAACACTGGACACAGTGAAAAAATGAGGAAACAAAGAAAGAATCAAATAACGCAACCTCCCCACACGGAAAGGCTGGAACAAATCAAGGCAAACAAATAAGAAAATTATCAACATCTAAAACAGAGTCTCGTACAAGGTGTAACAAAGAGAAGTATGCTCAGTGGTGCCCAAAGGAAGAGATAACAAAGACAAAGATAAACAACCTGCAAAGAAATTTTATTTGTCATTAACTTGCCGCGTCATCAATTCACATGCTTAAATTTATCTGTCTACAGCATTTGCCAAATTTTGCTACATCACAGTCCTGATAAAATAATTAACCCAAGAGTGACACGTGAAGTAACAAGCCCTATAATTATTGTTCCACATTACCAATACTTAATATAATATTAGATATATAGTTCTCTCTAACTGGTAAGAACAATATGTAATCGATCCAGCAGACTAAAGCATTTTGGAGATTTGGAGCACAATTCATATTTTACTTCAGTCTCCAGTGAATCAAAGAGATCAACAATATGAATGCAACAACCATCAAAATGCTAACTCCCCCATCTCTCCATCAAAACTTTACAACAGACCAGTCATTTGACAATAAGAAAGCTGCCAGCATAGCTTAAGGATTAGAACATAGTTTTCATAAATCCTCCAGTGCACGTTTAACTTGAATACATGCGAAGTTTCTTGCGTACAGTCGTACACGTTTTCATAAACCCTAACAAAAGTTTTCTTCTGACTGCAATATGTTGCAGATAGATAAAGTTATGAGTCAGACATGAATAATTAGTTGTATCCATATGTGGTTAATTTTTCCCCACAATTGCTTAGCATTTAATTACGCAGTCCTAGGTGTTTGACAAACCCATAAACCACTTCAGATTTAAATCAGATAACAAAAGCCATCCATCAGTTAGGAGAAATGTTAAACTTTAAAATATCATGAAAAAAAAGTAGATGCCTTTTGCTTTTTTACCAAACAACTTCAACTTCAAAACCAGCACCTTAAGAAGAAGAGGGGGGAAAAATGAATTCAACCCTCTAGGAGTCTCAAAAAGGAAAAGGTTGATAGAAAGAAACTATACTTTAATACAGGAAATGAAAGGGAGGATAAAAACCTTCACATAAATATTAGCGGAACTTCAGATGACATAAGGAAGCCTTACTTTCAATACCTGCAAAAGTTGCAAAACAATAAATAAAAAAAGAAAATTATATGTTTCTACTTTACAATTATACCCTCATTAAAGTAGTGGCAAGAACCTCCGAAGTTTTTTTCATGACAAGTAAACTCTTCTCTGTTAACTATCCATATCCACCCATTTTCAGCAAGTTTCCTCAATTTTTTCTTACAAGGGATTGTCACCATCCTTCCCCAATTTTACTCGTTTCATTTACCCCTCTTTCTCCTTGCAATTCCACTTACCAAGTAACAGTATGGTCAGTAAATTAGAACAAGCTCCTTCGTTTAACAATGTTAGCTTTATTGACAGTGGTGCTACCTCAGAAACCTAGGGATTACATGAGTCCTTTAATATTTCTTGGTGCAGTGATGAAACTATATCCAAATTCTTGCTCCAGTCTTTCCTGTCTCAGTAGTAAAGGAAGGGATTTGATAAGTAATTATACTCTTAATCACAAAACAACAGAACAAGTATATTCCACTCAAATAAAGAAAAGATAAAAGGGGATTAAATGAACTATTAAAAGAACATATCTAGTCCTTAGAAAAATACCAACTATGCCAGCTTGATTCTGTCGGCATCTATCTAATATTTATCACAGCCTAACACAATCTCAAAAATTCGATCAAGTACAACAAGCAGTTATAAATCTGATCAAAATCATTGACAGTAAAACTTTTGATAGTGTTGTCGGCACGAAACGACAGATATCCAGCTATCAAGTCGCTACGTTGCAGCACCATTGCTTGCATGGAGAACGTGTCTCTCCAAAAGAGGAGTTCCCTGCCTTGCATCTTACTCATCATCCTGCATTCATCCACCTAAACCTCAATGCATGTCCTTTCCCCATCTTTGCTTTCTATTTAAAGAGTCCATTGCCAGGATGCATCAAACCCCGTAGATCCCTGCCTGCTACAAGTCACTGACACATCCTTCAATTCCCTCAGCTCTCAAGTGGCTCTGATCAGGCAGAGTCTACAATCCCATTTTCCTTCCTACCTTCAACAACCACAGAAACCATGAGAAACCTAATTTTTGAGCAGCCTGAAATAAAAATTCCAGAATATACTTCAACCAAGCTGCAATATGCCTAGCAATCCATTCGAGCCCCAGTGATCATACCATTCCTAAAACTAGCAGTTATACTGTGCTCAGGTATGTCAATCATGCTATTCATTGAAAGAGTGGCAATGGCACTTGTGATACTGGGGGTAAAACTGTTGAGGAAGAAAAAATACACCAAATACAAGTTGGATGCCATGAAACAAGACCTAGAAAGAAACAAAGGCTATCCTATGGTGTTGATCCAGATACCCATGTATAATGAGAAAGAGGTAAACTTTCTTTCTAACAACAAAGTCATGCACCATTCAAAATTCTATTATGTTCCCACATGATATCTACCCATATTTATCATTTTAGTGTCCACAGATCATGCATCCATCATATTCTGAAACTACAAGAAAACTTAAGATCAGTTGAATTTGATAATGGTTACTACTTCTAAATAACCACAACCAACCACAAGAATATCCTGTGATCACTAGTCACTTATTATAAGCAGAAAGAAAGAACATTGTGGCTTAAAATGGGAATAAATCAATTGGAATCTTTGTTCTCAAACATCTCATATTCTTTCTTTCCTTTTCAATCATTCATTTTTTCATGTTAATTTTTCCTCTTTTATTAATCAGCAGAAACTAGCATCTAGTAAAGGATCTTTATTAAGGCTGTCCAGCCAGATTGTTGTTTCATATAGTTAACACCTAAACAATCATACCTGTCATTTTCCCAACAAATAATGCGTGAATCTAACCATAGCTGCGCAAAAAATAAGCATAAAACCACAGCTACCTGACGAAGTAAAAGAAGAACAAGTTGTTGGTGCTTGTGTAACTAGGAATTCACCAAAAAAAAAATACATATAGTAAAATTGGTGCCTTATAATCCAGCTATAATTTCCTTTTCTGCATCCAGGTCTACAAGCTATCCATTGGAGCAGCATGTGCACTTTCATGGCCATCTGACCGACTCATACTTCAGGTTCTTAATGACTCCACCAATGAAGTCTTAAGGGTATCTGATTGGACCCAGAAGGTCATAATTGCAGAACCCTTTCTTATGTAAACTTAATATAACCATGTGCTTGCAAACATGCAGGAATTAGTTGAACAGGAGTGTCTCAAATGGATAAACAAAGGTGTAAATGTCAATTATGAAACAAGGAGAAATCGAAATGGTTACAAGTCTGGTGCTCTAAAAGAGGGGCTGGAGAAGGATTATGTCAACAATTGCGAGTTTGTAGTGATATTCGATGCAGACTTTCAGCCAGATGAAGATTTTCTAGGGAGGACCACTCCTTATCTGCTTGAGAACCCAAAGTTGGGCTTGGTTCAGGCCAGATGGAAATTTGGTAAGTAACATCATATTTTTTTAACTACTGCAAACACATTAGTAATACTGCATGTATTATCAATGAATTCAGTCATTCAAAGTTTTTCTGAACTTTTTTCAATATATACAGTGAATGCAGATGAATGAATAATGACTTTAGTGTTGAACAAGAAGTGGGTTCCTCAACATACTCATTCTTTGGGTTCAATGGTAAGTTCAGCTGCTTATTAAACTATATTTAGAAAAGTACCTAGGACAAATCAGCTTACACAAGCGTCCAATACAATATACAGGGACAGCAGGAGTTTGGAGGATTTCAGCCATACATGATGCTGGAGGATGGAAAGATCGAACCACTGTGGAAGATATGGACCTTGCAGTCAGGGCTAGCCTAAAGGGCTGGGAACTTGTTTTCGTGGGTGATGTAGCAGTGAGTTATTCATATCTTAACTAATTCCTCTCATGCTATGTTGCATTTTACTTCTAAGTGTCAATAACATCAACTAACATCTTTTTGTTGCTTGCCAGGTACAAAATGAACTACCAAACACATTTAAAGCATATCGATATCAGCAGCACAGGTGGTCATGTGGTCCAGCTAATCTCTTCAGGAAAATGACCAAGGAAATAATCTTTTGTAGCGTAAGTAAACTGCTGTAGCGCAAGTAAACTGAAATGTTTAGAACAACTGAAAAGACCCACTTCGTTATAGTTTCATGATTCACAAACTCTTTCGAATGATATGCCAATTGACACCTATTTGTATCATCAGAAGGTACCGGCTTTCAAGAGATTTCATCTCGTCTATGCTTTCTTCTTTGTGAGGAAGATAGTTGCACACTGGGTTACATTCTTCTTTTACTGCATAGTTATACCAGCCAGTGTGATAGTTCCAGAAATCAATCTAAAAAAGCAGATTGCCATATACATTCCAGCAACCATTACAATTCTAAATGCAGTCTGCACCCCAAGGTAACTGCTTCTAACAGCAGTATAAAGCTTATTGAATGACCCTTATTTATCTTAATTGTTCTATAATATCTTTTTTATGGGACAGGTCCCTGCATCTACTTGTACTCTTGATACTCTTTGAGAATGTCATGTCACTCCATCGGACTAAAGCATCAATTATAGGACTGTTGGAAGCAAATTGTGTCAATAAATGGGTTGTCACTGAGAAGCTTGGAAATGCCTTGAAACAACAGAACAATGCTAGACCATCAAGAAGTCCACGATTTCGATTTACAGGAAGGTATTTTTGCAGCAATTCTATCTAGATAGAGCACTTTAATCAACCATGATAACAAAGCAAAATTGCCACTGAATCAAATCTTTAAGTACATAAGGACAAAATAGCTCAAACATTGAATATAAACATAAAACTCCAGGGGAAAACGGGGAGGCAACAGAAAATTGCCTGCAATAATTTATTTATTTATTTTGTATAATTATGCAATCAATGCAGCATAAAAGACAAAATTAGACTGGTAGGTAAAGCATGTAATCTTGACAATAATTCACTATTGCTCATTGCTAATTCATCCTTATGCATACTTATGACCCACTATTTTATCAACAGGATCCACCCACTGGAGATTATAATGGGGATGTTTATGCTGCATTGTGCTATCTACGATATGCTGTTCGGGCACGATCATATCTTCATCTATCTGTTGTTGCAGGCTGGAGCTTTCTTCACTCTGGGATTTGGGCAAGTAGGAACATTTGTCCCCAACTAAATCTTAAAGGGATCTATCAGAATATGTGTATTGTAAAACTTAATCGGTACTGCTTGTGCTGTAAAATTAGTAGATTCCTCCTTTCTGTCTGTATGAAACTGATGAGGCTGCTACAAACTACTACCCATTACAACTAGAACTTATGTAATTAGGCCTATCTTGGTAGCCATGCATACCAAGTAGAATAAAAAGAAAACGCATCCGCCATAATGAAGCATAAGTTTTTCTACTGTCCTTTAGCAGTAGCTTAGCCTCACGGAAAGCACAGGATGAAAGCAAGAACCAACCCCAGCAAAATTTACATTGAAAAATTATATATACATATATATATATATATATACCGGATGCTCAATTGCCAACAACACCTGAAAAGGAGGCAAATCCTACCTCCATTTATCACTTTCTAGCAAGAAGAATACTACAGAAAATTGTTACCATGAAGCGAAAGTACTAAACGAATGCAAAAGATGGAAACTTTAGACAACATGCCGGGAATCAAAATGGACATATACTCAATAGATTAATTTCCGATTTGAAGGTAAACGAGCCCTCTGTCACTTAGATTATAAATGGATATAAGAGAACACTTCATTCAGATTATGTGCAGCAAATATTCAAAAAACAAAGAGATCAGCAACATAATATAAGTTGCATACACAAAGAGCACAAAGGGATGTGGCTTAACTCAGACGCCGCGTCGCATCATTGTTAATAAGATCGTCACCCTCTATGAAATCGTGCCATATCTGAAACACATGCCAAATTGTAAAATAAGTCTAAACCATTTACCTCTATGAAATCGATGGAAAGCCAGTTGCGCCGACTGGCGGGAAATTCCGTATCCCTTTATGAGGATTTGCGTCGGTTCTTAACCCGTCGCCGGAGACTGGATAAGGCCACTCCGATTGCCGCCTGCAGACTCGACTTGTGCCGCCTCTGATAAGGTAGAGTGGAGGCTAGTATTTGATATTGACGATGGATTACCGGGTTGGAGATGGAAAACTTCAACAATTGAGCGCGAAAAAATGAAGATGACAACTGGTAGATGAAGGAACGGAAAATATGTCTAACAAACAAACTGGAGCGTTGTTGATGAAGAAGAAATGAAGATCGGAGTAATGAGCATGGTGCTTGGGTGGTGGTCTCTCTTTTTTTTTTTTCAAATGAAAATAATTTTCATTAAAATATGTCTGAATACATAAAAAAGATACAGGATTTGGAAATAATTCGAGTACAATTTAAATCTGAGATAACAGTACGTAAATTTAAAGTATACAATAGTTAAGGCAAAAAGCCTAACTCAAATAATTTGCTTATTTCAGAGACAAAACCAATGGGCTGAAAAGCCCAACAGCCTTTTTTTTTTAAATACAAACAGAACAAAACAGTAAACAAGAGACGAATGATCCAAGACCTAAAATGTCCACTCGACTAGAGCCTACGTGTGTCGCCGAAACTTGTTGCACCTCATCTAAAGGTGAGCACGTGTCGAGTCGAATTATGTTATATTAATGAAAATTTTAATTTAATTCAATTAAATTTGATCAAATTTGGTTGATCAGGTTATTAATTTTTTTTTTATAATAAATTCGAACCAACCCAACTCACACTTTGACAAGTCGGGTCGATTTGGCAGGTGTTCTTTTTATTTTTTAATTTTTGTTTTTATTTACTTTTGCTTTGCTTTCTTCTTCTTTTTCTCTTTTTTTCTTTCTTTTTTATTTCTTTTTCTCAAAACAAAATACACAAATAAATAGAAGATAAATAAATTAATAAATGCACATATTATCCTTTATACCATCTAACAATACAATAACAACCAATAGTAAGCTGTATCATTACAGGCAAATTAATTCAATTCAAAATTTAATAATATACAATCCAAATTTTAATAAGTACATAACACATAAATATTTATTTATAAATAATGAGAATAACAAAAAATTCTAAGTGGGTAAATCCCTAAAAAATCATATATATATATATATATATATATATATATATATATATATATATATATATATATATATATATATATATATATATATATATGTGCTAGTTGATAGATTGGGTTGGGTTGAAAAATTATCAATCCGTTACTTGGCGAGTTGGAAGAATTTAACCTAACTCAACCCTCCAACCTAACCCAACCGTACAGGTTCGGTCGGGTTGAGCGGATTGGGCAAGTTGTGCTCACCCCTAATGTCACTTGAAGCCAAAAGGGAGCTAGACAGTGGCAGGGTGAAGCCTACCATGGGAAAGGGGAGCAAAGCGTCTAGCGTCTATTTGTGATTTCGCACCAGCTGTCGACATCTTCAAGAAGAAGCAGGTGTCGTATAGAAAGGGAGAAAAAGGTGGTTTTAGCAGGAGGAAGCGACGGCATCAGTGAGGGGAAAAACACTAATTACACAACAAACGGTTCCCTATAGCGTCGATGGCCCACGACAGCTTTCGGCTCCTCTGAACTCCTCCATAAACGTTTCTTCTTCAATAAGGACCTGTTGCTGGACGTCTTTTTGTGATTTCGCATTAGTTGCTTGGCGTCTTCAAGGATCCGGCGTTAGATAGAAAGGGAGAAGGACGGCTTTAGGGCAAGCGACAACTACAAAAAATTAGATCTGAGTTATAGCTTACAGTGCCTCTCAATTTTCTTATCCTTGGAAGTAAGAGGAAAGCTAACAAAAATTCATCTTTAGGGCCAAAAAAAAAAACTCCCAAGAAAGACTTCTACAAAAAAAAAAAGGAGAATCCTCCCATAAAAGAGAAGGAAAAGATAATAGAAGAAAAGGAGGCAACCTCACCACCAACGACGGCGCACAAGATGAGGAGACCCAAAAAACCTAGCAAAGAAAATCCTGAATAGATATATATTTTTTGGATGGTGGTCTGTTAAGAACTGAGAACACTCTCACCACCTCCCAGTATTTTTTTTAAACACAACTCTAGCCCACACTCACAGTGAGTTTTGTGCTGATTTTTGTGGTGTCCAAAACGACCATTTTGTGACAAAAAAAAAGCCCATTTACGTTTGGAATGAGCCCATAAGAAGCTAGCAGACCCAGGATATACAGTCACATTAAATGGATCATAGAAATCGACGGAGCAGTACTGCACAAGGCTTTTCTAATTTACTTTAAAATTAAATCATTGATTTAATTTCTAAAAAATTATATATTTTTAATTTAATTTTTAAAAAATTAAATATTTTAATTTAGTTCATAAAATATTATACTTTTCTCAAATTTTGTTGTTAAATTATAAAATTTTCATTGATAAATTTTAAAAAATTTTGTTGTTAAGTCACTTCAACCAAAAAAAAAAGTGATTATCGTTTTTCATTGATTAAATTAAAGCATTTGATTTTTCAAAACTAAATAAAGACAACTGTGATCTTCTAAAAATTAAATTAATGAGAATTCCAGTTGGTTGGAATTTTGACCCGCATAGGTAAGAATTGACATCCAAAATTAAAAATTTATTATATATCAAAATGGAGAGCTGAAAAAAATGTTTCCACAGCACCCCATCCAAAAACACTACTTAATGCAAGCGCAGCGGGTGAAAATGTTCCCATGTTACACACGTTAGGGATGATAAGGATAATACTTAACAAGTGAAAGGGAGACTTGTAATTTTGTATACCTCACAATCATTGATGAAAATGGAGCCCACATGGCATTTTTTTCCTCGTGGTACCATTTGGTCCATTTTGCGTAGGACATTTCATAGTTTTGTCTCTTTAAATGTCCTTAAGAGCTGTTATGAAGTTTCTTCAATTTGATATATATATATATATATAACATGTAATTAAGTTTTTTTTCCTTTAAATTTCCTCCTAAATTGATTCAACATGTATACATGCACATGATATTAAATTAAGTAAGTATATGGAGAGTTCAATTTTTTAAAATGATCTATTGGTAAGAGAATTCAATCTTACAAGAAAATGAATTTTCTATAGGCTTTTCCTATTAAATTTTGACTTGGTTGGGTGGGTCTTGAGCTTTGATTCCAATTTCCAAATTACAATGACGAGGCAGTTACCCTGCGATACCAACGACAAAAAGGATTCGTAGTGGATTAGTTATTGGAAATTCCACAAAGCTAGCGGAAGAGTTGATGGAAATTTGCACTTTGCAGTAGTGGATGCCGTAGGCTTTATGAATCAGTAAAGTTAAATCTAAATTCTAAACCCTGCGTCTTATTGACTAGACCCTAATCTATCAATAAGAAAATTGAGTTAAACAATCATAATCATAATCATAATCATAATCATAATCAGGAGGAGGAGATATATGAAGTGGGGGTGAAGTTGGAGAAGTGTGATGGTATAGATTTCTGAAATGGAAGAGCCTTCCCGGAAATGGGAATTGAGGCAAAAAGTGGTCCATGGGGACACGGTTGTGGTATTTGTTTGCTGCATTTCAAGTATGTGATTTTAAAGCGCAAAGGGTGCAATTAAAGGTTTCTGAGTGTTCTATATGATTACGTACGGCGTCAGTAATATCATGCTAGTGCCGGGGACCAAGGTTTTGGAACTACTCCAACACTAGTATGTTGGTAACTCCTTAATAAAATATCACGCATGAATCAAGGTGAATGAGGTATTAAAAGAGAAATTGTCGACTTTGATTGTTAGAGCATTTTTAATGATAATTTTTTAAAAAAAATTTATTTTTAGTAAGTTTTATTATTAGAGTGCATTAACATAATTTTTACATATAAAAATTATTTTTATATAAAAATTAATTATTACAATAAAAGTAATAAATAATTGTAGGATTCATTGTGAAAATTTAAAAACATAAAATAACTCATGAGTTTTATTTGTCAGTTGTTTATAGACGTACCAACTGGATCAAGAAGGAAAGAAAGCTAGCTACAAGTGTGCCCCATGGGTTGGGAATTGGAATTGGGAACGGCAGTTAATTCTGCACTCTGGACTTCTTTTTCCAAGAACTCGCTACCTCGCAACCCAATTCATATTTTGATATTCAATTATTCACTCCTCCGTTATTTACTCGCAGGATGATGCCATGATGGATTTCATTTCCATTTGTCTAAAAAAAAATAAAATTTACTCGCAGGAAAAAAATTGCAAATTCCAAAATACTGTGGGGAGTTAGAACACGCACCATATTTCCTTGTGGTGTGACTTAGAGCCACCCTCGTAAAATGTCAAGAAAGAGAATTTGAAATTTCTCTCTGAATTATGCAAACGTCAGGGCTTGTCCAATGATTTCATATTCATAGGACTCATCCATGGGCCATGGCATGGTCCAGTCAAATTGAAAGATTATGAGTCCAACGCGGCGGCAACACCAGGAAATCAACCATCATTTCCACACCATCCATACCATGTGCGCCTCCACATACATCACACATATGACATATCCCATCGAACAACCATTCCCCTCCTCTATATATTCCCTCTCCTTTGCCTCCGTTTTTCAATCTTCAAACAACAACACGAATATTCAATCAAAACCCAACGACCTCCTATTCCTAATTCCAAATGGGTGAGGTTAGTTCCTATTTCACTACGTCTCCTTCACTGCTTCCTTCAACCCCAATAATCCTTTTTAGTTTTTTAGTATATCTTAATTGGAAAGCTTTCCAGTGGTTCCATGTTTTAATTCCTTTCTGGTCTCACGCGTTTCTCTGTAATTATGTGGCAGCAAAAAGAGAACCAGAAGAAGGCCGAGGGAGGAGCCAAGAAAGATGACGCTCCCGCCCCTGTTGTTCTCAAGCTTGACATGCATTGTGAAGGCTGCGTCAAGAAGATCAAACGAGCCGTCCGCCATTTCGACGGTACCCTGCTAATTCATTCAATTCCTTTTATTAATTTTCATAATTCGAAGCCTTCTTAATTTGCAGCTTCAATTTAGCATTACCGATTCCTAGAGTGAGCTTTGAAATGACCAAATTGAACTTTACTAATCCGCCGGCGTTGACCGTGGATGGCAGGTGTGGAAGACGTCAAGGCCGATATCTCCGCCAATAAACTGACGGTGATTGGTAAAGTGGACCCAGCCAAGGTGCGAGATAAACTGGCGGAGAAAACCAAGAAGAAGGTGGAGATTGTCTCCCCTCAGCCTAAGAAAGATGCCGGAGGCGGCGATAAAAAGGCAGAGGAGAAACCGGAGAAGAAGGCCGATGAGAAAAAGTCCGCTGAGAAGAAAGTCCAAGATGGCAAACCAAAAGAGGTAATTATTTAGTTTTTTATTTTACTTTCGTTGCCTTTCATTTAACAATGTAACATGAACCTGAAAAAGGTTTAACTTAGTCAATACGGTTCGTATTAGTCATTAACCATCCGTTTAACTAGGCTGTAAGCACCGACCAGAGAATTAAAAAAAAAAAAACGTAATTTCCAAGTCAGTGGATTATTTTTCATATCGTCAACATAGTTTTACTAACATTCTTTTGAAATTTGTTCTGTTGAACAGAGTACGGTGGTTTTGAAGATCAGATTGCATTGTGAGGGTTGCATTCATAAAATTCGAAAAAGCATACTCAAGTTCAAAGGTGAGCCAATTAGCTTTATATTTGACCCGAATTATTAATTTACAATCATTTTAAATTGTTAAGGTTAGCTAATTATTTAATCATAGGAGAGTAGATGCTACAAAAAAAAATTACGGGAATCGAATTAAATTAATTAAAGCAGGGGTTGAATGAGTGGTTTGGGTGGATAAGGATGATAAGGATGAAGTAACACGGTTTTTTTGTGTGTGTGTGTGTGTGATGTGTATGCAGGAGTGGAGTCGGTGAACATCGACGGAGCGAAGGATTTAGTGACGGTGAAGGGAACGATGGACGCGAAGGAACTGACTCCGTACCTGAATGGGAAGCTGAAGCAGAACGTGGAGGTGGTCCCACCCAAGAAAGACGACGACAAAAAGGACAAAGAAGGAGGAGAGAAGAAAGAGGGAGAAGCTAAATCGGGCGGCTCAGAGGATAAAGCCAAGTCAGATGTTAACAAGATGGAGTATTATGGGTTCCCACCACCACCTGCCTACTGGTACGACGGAAACTTCCCTTCCGGTCAAGGTCAAACCAGCTACGCCATGGAAGTTCATCCAGGCTATTCAAACCAGGGGTATTACGCCCAGCCTCATCCTGGGCATGTGAATCAAGGATATATGGCACCTTATTACATGAACCCTCATCATCCGCCTCCTCAGATGTTCAGCGATGAGAATCCTAATGCTTGTTCCATCATGTGATCCATCCGACTGTGGAGATTTTCGATATTTTATTTATGTAATGTACACGGATAGGCTGTATATAATAAAAATATACCATTTGAAGGAAAGAGCCAGAGCCAGAGCCAGAGTCACATACAGTAAACAAATTGTAAAAGCTGTGTACCGAAAGATCATAGGAAATGGTTGAATTCTGATTTGATATTATCGAATAGGATACTGGGATAGAGTTAGAGCATGAGCCGGCGGTATGGCCGGCTGGCTGGCTGGCTGGCTGGAGAATCCGGTCCAGGTAAACCTTGCATTAGTTATACTTGTTGTCTCTTTCTGTTTGATTTTTCTATCCCTTGTATTTTCAAAACCTTAATTATAAAGTATTTCAAGATACTTTTATATGTTCATCCTGCCATGGTGTGCCATGTGGACAGAGCTGTCTCATGTGCGAGAAATGTATTTGTGGGACTGTTACCTAACCACTCGGTTTGTTATTTTAATGTGGGTACATGGTTAAAAACAACATGCATGCATTTGCTGTTGAGAATTGACAACGTGTCGCTATTAGGAAGAAAAAAAAAATCGATTTTGAACTAATGGAAATATAGCTGGTTTCTGCTACAGCGACTCGGTCGGAGAAAAGTGAATTTTCTTGTAAAACTATTGCAGTGTATATTGGAGGCTAACATCCCAAAGAAAGGACGGTCAATAAACAAGTCAAACTGACTGATCTTAATGTGGAATTAATACCGTGATTCGAAATGTTCAGGTTCCCAGTCCCCATCTTTCCATTAGATAACCTTTATGATTTTAAATAGCTCAGCTTCATCCAAGTCCCACACGAGTTTGACAATTAGCCAAAAAAGCCGAGATAATGGCCTGTCTTTTTCTCTCTTTTTGACTGTTTCCTTACAGGAAGTTCTTCCCGTCTTCATGTAAATTCGTTGTTTGTTGGCTTCGTATTTACGTTTAAAAGTACGTACTATAAGTAAAAATCATATTTGCGGGCACGGTGAATTAATTCGTGGCCTCCAAAAGCAGACCCTTTGTTTTTTTCTGTTTCTGAAACGTCATATAATGCGTTTCCTTGAAGAGACTTGGTCGATACGGTAATATAATAATCTTTAATTATTTAGCACAGAGAGAGGAGTTTAAAGGAAAGAGATAATGCTATGCGAATAGCAAAATAACGAACTTCATTTCTTCGTTGTGGTCCTTTTTGTGAATTATCAGAGCACTTGCTGAGCACTCCCTCCAAGACTTTTGGTTAAGAGAGGTCCAATTGAGTGCAACTTCGGCCAAATCACCTTTTTATTTGAGATCTAGGTCCCTTCTGTTAAAACAGACTCCTAATGATCCTTTTTTACATTATATTTCAGAATATATATTGAAATAAATATATATTTTAAAATACAATATAAAAAACGAACAAGACGCCTCTATAACTAGAAAGGGATCCTGTCCTTTATTTCATTAACATATATGTATATAAAGTCTATATAGAGATTGAAGGTATGGTTGGACCGCTGGAGGCAAGGGCATTTAAGGTCTTTTCAGTTGCGTAGTATGAATTTTTCATATGTAATACCATAAATCATATTTATTTATTTATATATTTATTTATATGTATTATCTAGTTTTAATAATAGGTTAATTATAAATTCTTTTATAAATTAAACAATATTTATTGAATTGAAATTGTATCATATGTGGGTTGACTAATAATGAGAATGTCAGTTTATTAGGGTTTCATAAGAAGGGATCCCTACTCTCTGCATATATATGTGGTGTACTAGTCCCATTGATATAACACTCTCTAAAAGTATATTAAGCCAAGAGGGCAGTTTTACTCTCCTTAATTATTTTCTTTTATTTTCTTCTATGTTATTTATACTTGATTATTCAATTACCATTATGAGTTTTGGTTGCTGCCACAGGTACACATCCTTGATCTATTCTTCTAATTACATATTAATTAATATGCTATGATCTTGTATCCAAAACCGATCAAGTTCTTCTTTGATTTAATTAATTAGAATCCTTCAATTGTTATCAGAGCCTGATTGCAGATACAAATTATAGCTATTATTTTCAATAGATTTGAAATTTTCACAATTCATGAATCCTAGATTTGAAAATTTTGTTTCTGTCTGATTTAATAATCTTTGGTTGATTAATCTTAAAATTATTTTGGGGTTTCTCTTCATCACTATCACATGAATCACATACTCAAAAATCCAAGAGTTTCATCAAATATTTTACGAGGTCTGAGTTTTTTTTAAAAAAAACCAGTTATTTCACAAATTTTCAAAAACGATCTCTCCCAAATCAACTGATGTTTTGCAAAATTAATTTGGAAATTTTCTTCAATGCTATTGGAAGAATAACATACTTGAAAATCACATTTTTTTTATCAATCATTTCGTGAGATTTGACTTTATATTCAAACCATTTTTTTCCCAAAACTTTTGAACCCAATTTCTCCAAGCTCAGGCTACGATTTTTTAAAATTTCTCGAGGGGTTCTATTCTTCATCTCCATGCTAACAAAACACAACAAAAAGCATGTGTTTTCATGAGCTGAATAGAGAGAAAAATTTAGGACAAATTAGTGGGTTGCGCGACCCGGTTGCAAGAATTCGGGTGAAGGAGATGAAGTCTCCTGACCAAGTCCACCCACAGGCTCCAACGCGTGTGGGCGCGTGGGCCCACCTCCAAGGCCCATAATTTTTTCAAAATTTTCCCAAATTTTATTATTTAATATTTCTATTATTTTAATATTTTTTTGAAAATTTTTGGAGACCCCTACATATTTTATTTTATTTTATTTAATCTGAGATTGTTCTATAGCTTAGGGTTCATAAGAGAATGTTTTCATTAGAATCCTAAATTTTTCAATCTTAATTCAATCTCAAATGATTGTAATTATCACTTATACGTCGATTTTAAGATTGAAAATTATAGGTATATCATGAATTAGATTAAAAGTTGTAACCATGATATCCACGTAATCACATGATTGAATTTGTTGATTACGTATCTTTTACGACTAAAAATTACTCCGAATATTCTCAAATTATGATTATTGAGAATTTGGACTATATTTGTGATTATTATAATTCTCAATTTATGATTACGTATCTACAGATTATGTACATACAATTTAAAATATACATATGGCATTACAATTATCATGAATCCCAATTTGCAAATAATTTTGGTTAGGATTATAATATTAATTATCCTAATCCACAATTATTATTCAATTTTAAAAAGTTAGGATTTATCCTAATCATGTAAATAGCCTGAGAGTGGTGTTTCAGGGCCATGTGGATTCATGAATTTGGGATTAAAGATAGATTTTATTGACGTCATATGTATATATATATATATATATATATATTCAAACTTACCGATCAATCATTTATATTTGGAGTGAATTTGACTTTGATACTTAAATTATTTTGATTATGAGTGTATTGATTAAAATTTTGAATTTTTTTTGTGAATTTGGGACTGAATATGTCAAAAATTCTAATTGGATATTTTACTCTCTAAAATGCAGCCCAAAATTTTTTTAATAAATTGTGGACATTATTATCTGTTAAATCTCTCTCACACTCTCTTGGTAGCATTGTTGTGTATTTTAATTATTTTAGAAACAATTTACAATTATTTGATTACTTAAATTATATTGTTTTATTGTAAATTGTTTCTAAATGATTTGTCAAATTATTTTGATATCTAAAGATGATATTTAAATAATTTTGTGAGGTTATGAGCTCGCCTATCGCGGATTCAATCTTTGGTATTATTTTTCAAATAATATATATATATATATATATATATATATATATATATATATATATTTCTTTATTTTTTCAAAATAATTATGGCTTGAAAAAAAAAGGAAAAATAGCAATTATGGTGACAATAAATAATTTGTTTTGAAATACCATTAGTGTACATACCCTGTTGAAGTGACATTAATATGTGTTTCTTGTGGTAAATATTTTTTTCCCTTTTAGGTGTTGCAATTTTGTATTTGGGTTGAATCTAAGTTGGTTTGTTTCTCCTAATTCTTGGTGGCTCTTTGACCTAGAGTTGTACTAAATGGATATTAAGATAACATTGTTAAACGGTAATTTTTTAAATAATGTGTACATGGATCAATCTGATTGTTCTTTAGAAATATGGTCAAAAGCATCCAGTATGTAAATTAAAAGGATCCATATACGTTTTGAAATTGGCCTTGAGGCAATGATACCTAAAATTTCACCATGTTGTCACTTTGATCAGCTTTAAGGAGAATATATGTCTCATTAGTGTTTTAACATGATGACTAGTGAGAGTAAGTTTGTAATTTTAAATATTGTATTCTTAGTTTTTAAGCCTAAAATTTAATGAGTATTTATCACTCTGCTAGTGGCACATTGGTATATCATACTCTCTCTGTTGATATGCCATAGTCAAGGAATTAATTTTTGGTTTTTATGTGAATTAAATAATTTCATCAAGTACGATATGTATTTATTATATTTTTTGAATATAATTGCTAATGATTTGTATAACTGTAAACTCATCTATCGTGGGTACAATTATACAAATTTTGTGAATTGAATGATTAAATTTTTTAATCATTATTTTATTATATTAATAATAATTATACCCTATCAGTGTGTTATCATTACTGTAATTTGTTATACAATGCACTTTTTATTTTATACTTATGTCAATTATCTTTCAAGTATCCTATTGGTATTAGAAACTTTAGTGATATAAGATTTGTACATTATAATTATTACATTTCTTATTTATTATGGTTCAGGACTCTTAGGTCGGACCATAATAAGTAAGAAAATTTTTTTAAAGGGCATAATTGGTTGTATATTAGGAACTATTTAATTCTCTTATTGCATGATCACATCATGCATATTAAATGTTCCTTTTGTTATCATGCCAGTCTTTTTTTCCTGTGGTTGACTTCTGTCAACACTTTGGATGGGACCAATTTTGAGGACTGGAAATAATCTCTAGATCTCTATTTGACTATCACTAATATAGACTTGGTTTGAGAGAAGAAGAGCCTGGTGCTCTTACTGCCTCGTCCGCTGCTGGTAAAAAGGCTTTTTGTGAAAAATGAGAATACTTAAACATGGTATGTCTCATGATGTTGAAATACACTATAAAGAAGTCAATTAGATAAACCATTCCAGAGAGCAAAAAGGTCTCATATACTTCTACTGATTAATGTATACTCAATTTTGTATTTGTCCCGATATTTCTTTTGCTATTAATGTTTTAAGGATATACTTGAGTAGCCCAGATTTGGGTCATTTGAAAGCCGTGAAAAGGCCATGAGATATTTGCAAGGAACTAAGGATCATGTGTTAACCTATAGGAAGTCTGATCAACTTTAAGTCATTGATTATTCTGATTTTTATTTAGTATGCTTGCCCTGACGACCTAAAGTCTACTTTCAGCTCTATTTTTTATGATGACATGAGTAGTTATATCTTAAAAGAGTGTTAAACAGACTCTTACAATTACTTATACCATGTAGGCAGAGTATGTCGCTTGCTTTGAGGCTACTTATCAAGTCATGTCGCTAAAAATCTTAATCTTTGGCTTTCATATTGTTGAAAGTATTTCTAGGCCACTTGTAATATAGTGCGACAATACTGTTGCTGTGCTTTTCTCTCCAAATAACAGAAGCTATTCTCAATCAAAGCATTTTGATATTAAATATTTATTTGTTAGAGAGAAAATTTTGGAGTTTCAAACTCGTATTGAGCATCTTGCTACAGAAAACATATTAGCAGATCTACTAACTAAAAGCTTAACTGTTAGAGCTATTCAGAATCATGTAACTCATTTGGATTTAGTTAAGTCTTTTGATGTTTTGGGTTAGTGGGAGTCTGAAATTTAATATTTACTTAGTGTCATTTTTATAAGATATGTTTGAGATTACGTTACTTATACTGTCATTTCTCTTAGAGCATTTTTGTTTACCCTAAGACTTTATGCCATAAGTTTTGATGATGACAAATGTATTTGAATTGTAGCATTGATATATATAAAGATTAATTATCATATATATGCTACAAGTACTTAACCATGATTATGTTACTTAATATATATGTTGCATATATTGAATCATGCTATTATCATGAATTGAACTAACAATTGGATTTGCAAGTAAGACATATTTTATAGGTTGGTTCAAAACAAGGAAGAGTAAGCATTGTATTGAAGAACAAGGAAAAGCAATATCATGCTTCACTCAAGGAAAGCAACATACAAGGACAAAGCTCCAAGAAATGAAGAATTAGAAGATTTGAAGTCTTGGAAGCTTGGATGCATCAAGATAGCCTATGTGTTTACATTAGGTATATTTTATATAGGCTAGTATATTTGTGCAACTCAATGATTTAGATTTGCATACATTGGCTCAAGCATTTTTGAACAAAAAGATAGTGAGATATGAAGTTTTACAAAAGTTATTTTTTGACCTTTGGTCACTCCTTATATCATATCTCATAAATGAAAAATTGATTTTTCAAGTATCTTAATCTCATTTAATAGTGACTCAGATCTTTTCAACGGTATATTATTTATTCAAAAAGGAGTCCAAATGAGAAATATATGACTATTTAAAATATAGTTTGAAAAACTGAAAGTTAATTTTACTGTAATAAAAAATTATTCTGTTCTGACCTATAGTCAGTGTTTTGATTATATCTTTTAAAAGAAAAATAATTTTTGAGTAAAACTTGGCTCATTTGAAACTAGACTCCAAGAGCTTTCCAACGGTATATTATTTGTTTAAAACGGAGTTCAAATGAGGGAGTTATGAATTTTTAAAGAAAGCTCAAAATATGGACTGCACTATAAGTGCTGTAACGGCTATATAACGGCTAGTTTTGTAAAATCTTATATATATGACCTTAGATACACGATTTTAAGCAAGAACAAAGTCCTACAATGTGATATTAACTTCTTCTATCATCTTTGAGAGAAAGGAAAGCATTCTTGAGCCAAATCTTGCATATTCTCTATCATTATAGTTATTAGAGCTTCATTTGTATTCATCTACTCTTTAAAGAGAGTTTCTTTGTATTGTTGATTTTGATCAACACATATATTATTCTGAGTTGAGGTTCGCAAGTACCGATGTTGGAAGAACTTGCTTTGGGTTGAGGAGGAGCCCGGATTCATAAATTCTCCATTGTGGTTTCGCAAATACCCGGATCGAATTTGCGTGGTTGTAGTGGTTTCGCAAATACCCGGATCGAATTTGCGTGGTTGTAGTAGTTTGCAAGTACCCGGATTAAACTTGCAATTATAGTGGAAATACTCAAGTGGTCTCTTGAGCACTGTATGTAGGCTTGGATTAGCCAAACCAATATAAATCTCTGAGTTTACTTTCGTTATCCCTTACTCTTTAATTTGTGCATATTGATATCTATTATTTAATTCCTTGATCTTTATAATTATTTATCTTGACAGCACATTGATTTTCTGTATTGTATTTATTATCCTAAGCATTGTACTTTTACAGAAAATCATTTTAACTTCCAATTAATTCTTGTGAAAAATTTATAAAACTCAATTCACCCCCCCTCTTGGGTTCCAATCATTACTTTCAATTGGTATCAGAGCTTGGGCTCTTGTTTAAAGACTTAACCGTCTAAGAGTTAGCATGGTTGGATATAGTGATTGGTTTATTTCTAAAAATTGTTCTTTCACAGAACCTCCAATTTTTGATGCTAATCATTTTCAATATTGGAAGTATGAAATGAAAATGTTTTTAATTTCAGTAGACCATAAACTCTGGGATGTTATAGAAAATGGTTCTTGTATGCCTGTCAAGGAAGAACAAGGAAAATGCATTCCAAAACCCAAGAGTGAATGGAATGATACTGAAAGAAGTTTAATGCAACTCAATGTTAAGGCAAAATTGATTATTTCTTGTGTATTGAGTCAAGATGAATTTTTCAAAATCTCCAACTGTGCAACTGCAAAAGAAATATGGAAAATTCTTGAAGTTGCACATGAGGAAGATCTTATTGCTGAGGAATTAAGGTATAGAAGTTTCATTAATGAACTTGAAATTGCTCAAATGAACAATTGCAAAATTATTAATGAGATACAACTTGTGCTTAATCAATTGCAAGCTCTTGGTGCTGAACTTACAGGAAAATCTCAAATCACCAAGGAGATAGAAGAAAAAGAAAAAGGAGAAAAAGAGAAACCACAACCAAAAGTTGAATCATCAAAGAAAGCTTACCTATCTTCCATTTGGGGAAATAGCAATCCTGATGAGGAGAACACAAATGAAGAAGCCAACACTTGTCTTGTGGCCGGAGATAAAGATGAGGTAAATTCATTTGACTACTCTTTTGAAGAATTACAAGATGCCTTTGATGATTTACATGAAGAATCTCTAATACTTGCAAAGAAACTAAATGTTTCAAAACAGAAAAACTCTTCTCTTGAAAATGAGTTGGAAACATTGAAAAACGAATTTTCTATTTCCAAGGAAGAGAATTTTGTTTTTGAAAATCAAAACAAAACTTTGCAAGAAGAGAATTTGATTTTAAAAGCAAATATCTCTACCAACAAAAATTGCTTTTGTACCAAGTGTGATTCTTTGAAAAAGGAAAATAATAATCTTAAAAACACACTTGCAAAATTTTCTCAAGGTAAAGAAATTTTAAATACCTCAGTTTTGAAACAAAGAAGAAGGTTTAACAAAGTTGGTCTTGTTTCTAAAAGGAAATCAAACCAAAAGCATTCTAAAAACTTCTTTGTTTCTGTGAAGATGTCCAATAGTCCAACTTGCACTTGTTTTTATTGTGGACTGAAAGGACACAAATCTTACTCATGCTTTTATAAGAAAAATCTTGTTCATGGAGTCAAAATGAAATGGGTTAAAAAAGGAACTCATGACCCAGGCGGACCCAAAGAAATTTGGGTACCAAAAATAAAAGATTAATTTGCAGATTCACCTCGAAGCAAGGAGCGGAAATGACATTTTAATGGCTACATCATTTAAACTCCACTTCCTTGCATCAAAAGGAGGCAATGGATAAGTAAACATATAAGCTGGAATGCATTTGTTTTGCAGGAGTTAGTCCTCAAATCTATCCTCTAAGCTCATTCGTAATGATCGACCAATGCTTGACAGTGATCTTATGAGAGATTGTTTTCAAGAGGATCTTGCAAATAATCAATCAATTAAGTTCATTAAAATTGCAAGAAAATAGAATCAAAAGAAGAGCAATGAGCAAAACAAGAATATCAAAATCTTGAGGAGGAACTTCAAGAAGCAATAAGAGTTTGCCAAAATTGATGAGTATCTCTATTCTTTACCACTTTAATATTTAATTGAGTGATACTCCCTGATCATAATTGACTATGTTGGCAATTTTTTTTACTGACATACTTTCATTACAATGATATATTGTTCTCTAATATCTTACATATTTGATCATATCATTGTATATAAAGATATTGTCTTTATACCATTCATCATGGTTTGAGCATTATACATGTCATATCCTTTGTATAAGATATAGCTTATGAACGATTGTTTATGGATTCTAGTTTATATCTGATTATATCTTATTAATCCATATTACCTCAATTATTGTACTACATACTTAGGTTATAATATGTTTTATCTTGATAAGTATGTAACTTGTTTTTGCTTTGAAATGATGATATATATGTCCATGTCAGAAAATTCTTTCCATCTTTAAAATGGATATATTTTTTTCTCAATATATATATACTGTGCTGAATTTGTGTAGCTGATTTCTTTTATCTTTCTTTATTATTATTTTTTTTGTACCGTCCAATAAAAGAAACCACTTGCATTAAAAAAATCGAAGGATTACATTGCAAAAAAAAAGGGAAGGTTTGCTCATGCATAAGCAATCTACAGGCGAGGTGGTCTCGAATTAGGAGGGTTGTATTGTATCATCACCCCTCGGCCATTCCTTGGAGCAAGAGACTGAGCAATGTCACGGAGGGTAGTGTAAATCCCATTCATACAATCAACACTTCTTTGTTGTTGATTGCAGAAGCATTGGGTAGACTAATAGAAGAACCTATCTATTCTTGAAGTCAGTGCCGCATTGTTACGTTTAGTTAACTTCTCCAGGTCCTCTATCATCTTCTTGAGTTTCTTCACCTCCTGCTCCAGACAAGCAATTTTGTCTTCTGACGTATGGCCTGTACTAATCTCCTCAGCTTCTTCGATCTTCATCTTCTTCTTTTGATTCTCTTGATATCCCTCCAAAGGTCTTTTGCCCTTGTCCTTGCCTAGACTCAAGTTTAAGTCGAGCTCTTCCTCCCTGGCCTCTACTGTGAGATCAATGAACTTTCTTGCTGCCATGGTTTGGAATATTTAGAAATTTTTGTAGGAGTATGAAGAGAGAGGAATGTCAGTAAGTTGTAGGCTCAGAGATGAATACTCTTTGTGGTGTGGTAATTGAGAACTCTAGGGCAGTCTTTATAGAGAGAAAATTATGACTTAGAGCCAATGAAGATATTGTTGACCCTAAGGCTTTATGCCATAAGTTTTGATGATAACAAATGTATTTGAATTGTAGCATTGATATATATATATATATAAATGTTAATTATCATATACATGCTACAAGTATTTAAGCATGACTATGTTATTTAATGTGTAATGTCTTATACATTAATCATGTTATTTATCATGAATTGAACTAACCATTTGGTTTGTAAGTAAGATATATTTTATAGGTTGGTTCAAAACAAGAAGAGTGAGCATTGGATTGAAGAACAAGGAAAAGTAACATCATGCCTCACTTAAGGAAAGCAACATACAAGGACAAAGCTCCAAGAAATGAAGAATTAGAAGATTTGAAGTCTTGGAAGCTTGGATGCATCAAGATAGCCTATGTGTTTAAATTAGGTATATTTTATATAGGCTAGTATATTTGTGCAACTCAATGATTTAGATTTGCATACATTGGCTCAAGCATTTTTGAACAAAAAGATAGTGAGATATGAAGTTTTACAAAAGTTATTTTTTGACCTTTGGTCACTCCTTATATCATATCTCATAAATGAAAAATCGGTTTTTCAAGAATCTTAATCTCATTTGATAGTAGACTCAAAGATCTTTTCAACGGTATATTATTTATTCAAAACGGAGTCCAAATGAGAAATATATGACTATTCAAAATATAGTTTGAAAAACTGAAAGTTGATTTTACTGTAATAAAAAATTATTCTGTTCTGACCTATAGTCAGTATTTTGATTATATCTTTTAAAAGAAAAATAATTTTTGAGTAAAACTTAGCTCATTTGAAACTAGACTCCAAGAGCTTTCCAACGGTATATTATTTGTTTAAAACGGAGTTCAAATGAGGGAGTTATGAATTTTTAAAGAAAGCTCAAAATCTGGACTGCACTATAACGGCTATATAACGGCTAGTTTTGTAAAATCTTATATATATGACCTTAGATACACGATTTTGAGCAAGAACAAAGTCCTACAATGTGATATTAACTTCTTCTATCATCTTTGAGAGAAAGGAAAGCATTCTTGAGCCAAATCTTGCATATTCTCTATCATTAGAGTTATTAGAGCTTCATTTGTTTTCATCTACTCTTTAGAGAGAGTTTCTTTGTATTGTTGATTTTGATCAACATATATATTATTCTGAGTTGAGGTTCGCAAGTACCGGTGTTGGAAGAACTTGCTTTGGGTTGAGGAGGAGCCCGGATTCATAAATTCTCCATTGTGGTTTCGCAAATACCCGGATCGAATTTGCGTGGTTGTAGTGGTTTGCAAGTACCCTGATTAAACTTGCAATTATAGTGGAAGTACTCAAGTGGTCTCTTGAGCACTGGATGTAGGCTTGGATTAGCCGAACCAGTATAAATCTTCGAGTTTGCTTTCTCTATCCCTTACTCTTTAATTTGTGCATATTGATATCTATTATTTAATTCCTTGATCTTTATAATTATTTATCTTGACAGCACATTGATTTTCTGTAGTGTATTTATTATCCTAAACATTGTACTTTTATAGAAAATCATTTTAACCTCCAATTAATTCTTGTAAAAAATTTATAAAACCCAATTCACCCCCCCTCTTGGGTTCCAACTATTACTTTCAGATATCTCTTCGCCGCACCCCTACACGCTCATCCTACGGATTTTGCAAGCTGGAAGCCAGAACTCTAGGGTACGCATGCACACCAACAACGCGTCGCATTAATGGCAAAACCACGAAAGTCAATTTTCGGTGGATTTGCGGCTGATTTAATTTGTTTTGATTAAAAATTTTAAGGATTAATAAAATAGAGATAAACATAACCGTATTTCTCTGCTTTGTTGTGTTGTTCTTGAGAGCTTTCAGTATAATATACATGATTGATTGCATCATGCTATGATTATATGTATCTAAGAACATATGTTGTGTATGCTATTCATGCATCATGAACGAAGGCTACGGCCAAGAATAATATTTCATGATTCCACATGCACTCATACAAAATGAGAAGTCAAAAATTTAAAATGACTTGAATAAAATGAAATGTGTAGAGGCTGATACATCTTCATAGATACACATACTTGCATATAATACTTTTGTGGGTAAATGAAAGGCAATAATTTGCTTACATCATGATAATGCTTGATGCATACGACCGTAAGCAGTTAATTTTCCCTTTAACGTTTGAGTTACATTACTAACTTAAGCATTAGAGTGGCTGTCAAAATTTTTACATGTACTCATCCTCAAGATACATATATAAATTCATTTTGAATGGGTATATAAATTACTTCCTTTGTGCTGAAATCTATCTTATCCTTTATGAAGCAAATTTGTTTTGAAAAAGGACTTTAAAAATGCTTCTGTTATATTAATATGTTTTATCATATGAAGCAATTTTTTTTTTAAAAAAGAAAAGGTCTTAAAGATCTCTTTTGTTGTTGATGACAAAGGGATATTGATGTTTGATGTATGGATTATGACCTATATGCTTGAATATATTATACTTTGCTAATCTATATATCATACTTCTGCTGTGTGCTGCAAATATTTCTATCATATGACAGCAAATGATGTTTATTTTTTTATTTCAAAGAGTTCAATTTTTCTGCTATTTACTAAAAATGTCTTTTCATAAACAAGCAGAAATCATTTTCAATGAAAATATTGCAGAAATTTCTTCAAAAAATCTTACTTCAAAATTCTGCAATCAAAAACTGAATTTTCTTTATAATGATTTGGACAATCTATTTCAAAGGAAAATGGTTATGAAATTCAGGGCGAACTTTATCTCTCTTGAAAATATATAGATGACCTTGAAAAAGAATATATCTTAAAAAAAATTGAATATTCATTATTCATTATTCTTTTTCAAATTATGCAAGGTTTAAGGGGGAGCCTAAAACTCTTTCAAGTTTTATCTTTTGGCTCATTTCATTTGACATGAGAAATTTTTCTAAAAATTGTTTTTACATGTCAATGAAAACAATGATAAGTTTTGATGTATCCTAACCCTATGCTATATTGACATCTTTTGACATCCTGGCTTAAAGAAGGTATGTACTTTAACTTCTATATATTGTGTTCCTTACACCTTTTTGTTGATGTCAAATAGGGGGAGAAGAAACAATAGAAAAATATGTGTATGTGCTTATAACATTGCATTCATTATCTTGTGATACATATTTTTCTATGGTGATTTGTCATCATCAAAAAGGGGGAGATTGTTGACCCTAAGACTTTATGCCATAAGTTTTGATGATGACAAATGTATTTGAATTGTAGCATTGATATATATAAAGATTAATTATCATATATATGCTACAAGTACTTAACCATGATTATGTTACTTAATATATATGTTGCATATATTGAATCATGCTATTATCATGAATTGAACTAACCATTGGATTTGCAAGTAAGACATATTTTATAGGTTGGTTCAAAACAAGGAAGAGTAAGCATTGTATTGAAGAACAAGGAAAAGCAATATCATGCTTCACTCAAGGAAAGCAACATACAAGGACAAAGCTCCAAGAAATGAAGAATTAGAAGATTTGAAGTCTTGGAAGCTTGGATGCATCAAGATAGCCTATGTGTTTACATTAGTATATTTTATATAGGCTAGTATATTTGTGCAACTCAATGATTTAGATTTGCATACATTGGCTCAAGCATTTTTGAACAAAAAGATAGTGAGATATGAAGTTTTACAAAAGTTATTTTTTGACCTTTGGTCACTCCTTATATCATATCTCATAAATGAAAAATCGGTTTTTCAAGTATCTTAATCTCATTTGATAGTGACTCAAAGATCTTTTCAACGGTATATTATTTATTCAAAAAGGAGTCCAAATGAGAAATATATGACTACTTAAAATATAGTTTGAAAAACTGAAAGTTGATTTTACTGTAATAAAAAATTATTCTGTTCTGACCTATAGTCAGTGTTTTGATTATATCTTTTAAAAGAAAAATAATTTTTGAGTAAAACTTGGCTCATTTGAAACTAGACTCCAAGAGCTTTCCAACGGTATATTATTTGTTTAAAACGGAGTTCAAATGAGGGAGTTATGAATTTTTAAAGAAAGCTCAAAATATGGACTGCACTATAAGTGCTGTAACGGCTATATAACGGCTAGTTTTGTAAAATCTTATATATATGACCTTAGATACACGATTTTAAGCAAGAACAAAGTCCTACAATGTGATATTAACTTCTTCTATCATCTTTGAGAGAAAGGAAAGCATTCTTGAGCCAAATCTTGCATATTCTCTATCATTATAGTTATTAGAGCTTCATTTGTATTCATCTACTCTTTAAAGAGAGTTTCTTTGTATTGTTGATTTTGATCAACACATATATTATTCTGAGTTGAGGTTCGCAAGTACCGATGTTGGAAGAACTTGCTTTGGGTTGAGGAGGAGCCCGGATTCATAAATTCTCCATTGTGGTTTCGCAAATACTCGGATCGAATTTGCGTGGTTGTAGTGGTTTCGCAAATACCCGGATCGAATTTGCGTGGTTGTAGTAGTTTGCAAGTACCCGGATTAAACTTGCAATTATAGTGGAAATACTCAAGTGGTCTCTTGAGCACTGTATGTAGGCTTGGATTAGCCAAACCAGTATAAATCTCCGAGTTTACTTTCGTTATCCCTTACTCTTTAATTTGTGCATATTGATATCTATTATTTAATTCCTTGATCTTTATAATTATTTATCTTGACAGCACATTGATTTTCTGTATTGTATTTATTATCCTAAGCATTGTACTTTTACAGAAAATCATTTTAACTTCCAATTAATTCTTGTGAAAAATTTATAAAACTCAATTCACCCCCCCTCTTGGGTTCCAACCATTACTTTCAATTTTCAGATGCTTGGATCATTGGTCAGGATTGTGTTGACCCTAAGGCTTTATGCCATAAGTTTTGATGATGACAAATGTATTTGAATTGTAACATTGATATATATAAAGGTTAATTATCATATACATGCTACAAGTACTTAACCATGATTATGTTACTTAATATATATGTTGCATATATTGAATCATGCTATTATCATGAATTGAACTAACCATTGGATTTGCAAGTAAGACATATTTTATAGGTTGGTTCAAAACAAGGAAGAGTAAGCATTGTATTGAAGAACAAGGAAAAGCAATATCATGCTTCACTCAAGGAAAGCAACATACAAGGACAAAGCTCCAAGAAATGAAGAATTAGAAGATTTGAAGTCTTGGACGCTTGGATGCATCAAGATAGCCTATGTGTTTACATTAGGTATATTTTATATAGGCTAGTATATTTGTGCAACTCAATGATTTAGATTTGCATACATTGGCTCAAGCATTTTTGAACAAAAAGATAGTGAGATATGAAGTTTTACAAAAGTTATTTTTTTTGACCTTTGGTCACTCCTTATATCATATCTAATAAATGAAAAATCATTTTTTCAAGTATCTTAATCTCATTTGATAGTAGACTCAAAGATCTTTTCAACGGTATATTATTTATTCAAAACGGAGTCCAAATGAGAAATATATGACTATTTAAAATATAGTTTGAAAAACTGAAAGTTGATTTTACTGTAATAAAAAATTATTCTATTCTGACCTATAGTCAGTATTTTGATTATATCTTTTAAAAGAAAAATAATTTTTGAGTGAAACTTGGCTCATTTGAAACTAGACTCCAAAAGCTTTCCAACGGTATATTATTTGTTTAAAACGGAGTTCAAATGAGGGAGTTATGAATTTTTAAAGAAAGCTCAAAATCTGGACTGCACTATAAGTGCTGTAACGGCTATACAACGGCTATATAACGGCTAGTTTTGTAAAATCTTATATATATGACCTTAGATACACGATTTTGAGCAAGAACAAAGTCCTACAATGTGATATTAACTTCTTCTATTATCTTTGAGAGAAATGAAAGCATTCTTGAGCCAAATCTTGCATATTCTCTATCATTATAGTTATTAGAGCTTCATTTGTATTTATCTACTCTTTAAAGAGAATTTCTTTGTATTGTTGATTTTGATCAACACATATATTATTCTGAGTTGAGGTTCGCAAGTACCGGTGTTGGAAGAACTTGCTTTGGGTTGAGGAGGAGCCCGGATTCATAAATTCTCTATTGTGGTTTCGCAAATACCCGGATCGAATTTGCGTGGTTGTAGTGGTTTGTAAGTACCCGGATTAAACTTGCAATTATAGTGGAAGTACTCAAGTGGTCTCTTGAGCACTGGATGTAGGCTTGGATTAGCCGAACCAGTATAAATCTTCGAGTTTGCTTTCTCTATCCCTTACTCTTTAATTTGTGCATATTGATATCTATTATTTAATTCCTTGATCTTTATAATTATTTATCTTGACAGCACATTAATTTTCTGTATTGTATTTATTATCCTAAGCATTGTACTTTTACAAAAAATCATTTTAACTTCCAATTAATTCTTGTGAAAAATTTATAAAACCCAATTCACCTCCCCTCTTGGGTTCCAACCATTACTTTCAGATTGTACAAGGATCGCATCTTTGTAATGTATGTTCTGACACCAATTTCACATATTAGTCAAATCCTTTGTTGAGGATGTTGATGTAATGTCTACGCTATATATGAACCTGTTTGGGTGAAATGATAAATTTTGAAATAATATGCTTATAAAATGTCCGAGATTTCGAAATAATTGGCTTTTGACATAACTAAAAATATAAAATTTCAGATTTGACATTAAGCAATTAGTCGACCGATTCTTGACTATCAGTCGACTGATCGATTAAGGATTTAATTAAAGTTGAAACCGAGAAGTATCAGTCGACTGATATAGACTGATCAGTCGACTGGTGTACTACAGACTTTAATTTTCAGTAAAAATAATTCCAAATATGATGGATTCATCTACTAAAATTTACATAAAGTCCACAGCCATATTTAAACTTTCATTTATAGATTTTACTAGAATTTCAAAAGTTTAATTACAAATACCTATTATGGTCTTAAGTTTACAAAACATGATATCCTATACATTATATGACTCTTTCCCATATTTCTACTTAAGGAAGTAACATGGTTAGTTACACAATATATACTTATTTCTTTTCTTTCCCCTCTTTTTCTGCTTCAGCTTCTGAAATGGTAAGTTGTCATAAAACAAAGTGAGATGAAAAATCCCAATAGCTAGCACATTGTAAAATATTTCTACCATTTCAGTCATAAAAGCTATTCTAACAATATAAACCTTTTCCAAGAAATGAGATGCCATCATATAAATACACATGCAGGATAAATCATTCTTAACTTAATGTACTATACTTGACTCTTTCCTATTAAAGGAAATACATGTCTCATGAGGAATTTCTATCATCTCATGGGGAATTCTTTAGTTCTTTCATCCTATGAGGAATTTACGGTCATCCCATGAGGATTTCTTGTTCTACCATCCCATGAAGACATGTGATATATTTTTCATGAAAAATATGTGTTTTATGCATTCATAAAGACTCTAAAACAACAATCATGCATTAAAAACGAATATAGCACAATAAATATCTAAAATACATAACTTTTATAAGAAATAGCTACCTTGATTCCCTTAGAATTGAAATAAAAGTATTATCTTCTAGCTTATTCCTTCTTTCCCTTTCCTTTATCTTGAAATCTCCTTTCTATCACTTTTCAAGCTCTAGAATTAATTTAAATTAAAGGAAACAAGCTAGAAACTTACCTATGATGATTCTTTTGCCCAAAAACCTTACTAAAACTTCTTTCTCCTTCCTTTTCTTTCTCTTCACTTTTTTTTCTCTCTCTCTTTGCTAAATTTTTAGAATTGGTTCTTTTTTCTCTCTTCTCTCTTCTAAAAGAGTCTCAAGGGCTCTATTGGGTTAGAAATTCCCTTTTTAACCATAATATCTCATTTCTAAGTCTCATTAGCATACTAAGGGTAACTAAGTAAATTTTCTCCCATTGAATTTTAGTTAAATCGACCTATTTTCGCACTTCAGCATGTAATCAGTTGACTAATCCTATCAGTCGATTGATTCATATAAATTAGTCAACTGATTTTATCTGAACCTGAAATATTAGCTTGACAGAGAAGAATTAGTCGACTGATCTTGTCACATCCCAAAAATTGAGCATGTGAAAAGATACTACTCATTTGATAAAATTCTCAAACATACGTTATTTACATATATTCTGTAAGGTTTTACATTCAACCTTAATCATTCATTCCACACTACAGAATTATATTCATCTGATAAGCAAATATAGACATACATAGTCTGATATTTCTATCTCATCGCAAGCCTAGGAGACCTATAGTAAGTACAGAGCGTTCCTAGTATCCACATTAATAAGTACTGGTATCCCACCAGACAGAAATAGAGGATAATTTCAAGAGGCTTCTATTCTTCAAACGGATACTCTTGTTCTTTGTTTTCTGTATCTGAAAAAAATAATCATAGGGAGTGTGAGTTTATTTAAAAACTCAGTAAGTAAATAACTGTACTATATAAAATATCAAAAGTACAAATACCACATTTACTCATATATTTAATTGTCTTATACATCGAGTAGTATGGGACTCTAACCCTTTCAAACTCATGAATCAGATTTCATAGATATACACCGAGTAGTATGGGACTCTAACCCTTTCAACTCGTGTATAGGTTTCATAGATATGCATTGAGTAGTATGGGACTTTAACCCTTTCAAACTCGTGTATGAGCTTTCTTAGATATACACCGAGTAGTATGGGACTTTAACCCTTTCAACTCGTGTATAGGTTTCATAGGTATGCACTGAGTAGTATGGGACTTTAACCCTTTCAAACTCGTGTATGAGCTTTCTTAGATATACACCGAGTAGTATGGGACTTTAACCCTTTCAAACTCGTGTATTAGATCCCGTAGATCTTTACTCATTGACAAGATAGTGAGAATTTATCACATAATACAATTGTCATGAAATAAAATAATTTCTACATACTCTTATTTCTACCGATAATCATATACTCCCATATGAAAATTGATTGCTTATTATCCAAATAATATTGTAAATGGGACTTATATTGTACTTTGACTAGTAATATCAAATTAGCTGAGCAAGGTTATTCACTCACCTTGATGTTTGTCCAAGTTTACCTTGTTCCACACTAGAATTTGTGTAGGAAAATTTCCTAGTAAAATATATTACAAGGAAACATAAGAAAGGAAACAAAATCACGAAAATACGCAAAATTTTCTGATTGCTACAGTAACGGTTTGCTACAGTAACGGTTCGCTACAGTGCCGGTTCGCTACAGTAACGTTGACTGCTACAGTGCCGTTGACTACCGACACTACAGTAACTCGAAGAAAATTTCCCGAAATCTGGTCGCTACAGTAACTCGAGTTTTGCAGAAGTTTTTTGCAGAAATTTTTCACAAATTCATCCTTTCCTTTCTTGTTTCAAAACCAGAATTTCAACTCTTTTAACCGATTATAACTCAAATATAACTTCTAAAACAACTGAGATTCACGAATTATCATCAAAATCTTCAAGAACAAAACCTTCTCTAATCTTCCATATAAACTTAGATTTAAGGAAAATAACGAGATTAAAGCTTACCTTTGATCCTTACAAAGCTTTTGAACCGAACAAATAATCGAACTTCTGAAGATCAAGGAAAGGATTTGAAAAAAGGATGAAGAAACGAGAGAAAACAAAGTCACTGTTCACTTCTCAGCTTTTTTTCCTTCTGCGTGAAAATGAGAGGGTACTATTGAAACTTTATATTAAATATTTCTAATGGGTTATTCAATAACTCATGGGTATCCATAACCCAACATCCAAACCCATCCAGTCAATTTACAATAAATGGACTAATTGACCATTCTAAAACCACTTTTCCATGAATTTCATCATTCTTAGAATATATCCCACATTGTGCAAATATTTAGTCCAGTCATTTAACTCAATTTTCATAAATAATATTCAAAGAGAACAATTAAATATGAAAATTAAAAATGACCAAAATAAATAGCTAAAGTAACGTTGTAGAATTCTAAAATACTCTTAAGCGAATTATATTCTGAAATTAACGGGTATTACAGATCTTTTCTCATCAGTTGACGATTAGTCGACCGATTGCAGATATCAGCAACTTGGTCCAATTTTTAATGCGGTCAGTCAACTGTTCCTCTCAATTAATCGACTGATGCCATCAAAACTCTCTTTTTCCTTTATTCTTAACTCAAGTATCCTAATTTCTCATACCTCTTCTCTGTCATTTCATCCTAAATATCCAGAAACATAAATTTCCCAATTTCTAACACTATTTCAAATTTAACAAAGAAAAATATAACTTAAATACAAGAAAATATGGGATGTTCATGTACGATGCCATTGCTCCTATCGGATATGATTTTTGCATTGTCAAATACTTATTGCCTCTTGATTTGACCGAGGATTGTTAATTTATAGTGATAACTCATAATTGACATTTTAATTTTGTTGTATTATTAAATTTAGAAATTATTTATCCTTTAAACTAATAATTTATGTTGTCCAAGTGGGAGATTGTTGGATTTTTCATATGCACTACCATAAATTATATTTATCTATACATATATTTATTTATTTATAGGTATTATCCAGTTTTAATAATAGGTTAATTATAAATTCTTTTATAAATTAAACTATCCTTATTGAATTCAAATTAGATCTTGTGTGGGCTGACTAATGATGAGAATATCAGCCCATTAGGGTTTCATAATGAGAGGTCCCTACTCTCTACCTATATATGTGATATAGCAGTCCTATTGAAGTAATACCATTTGAAATCATATTAGGCTAAGAGGATATTTTTACTCTCCTTAATTATTTTTTTATTTTCTTTTATGTTATTTATACTCGATTATTCAATTACCATCATGAGTTTTGGTTGCTGTTCCAGGTATACATCTTTAATCTATTCTTCTAATTATATGATAATTAATATACTATGATCTTGTATCCAAAACCAAATAAGTTATTCTTCAATTTAATTAATTAGAATCCTTCAGCATACGCAACTGGATGTAGCCAACATATAAGCTTGTTAATTATAATTTGTTACTCATTAATAATTGCTAGCTGTTACTTACATGTGAAGTCACCAAATATGAAAAATGTATCCGGGACCTACATTGTACGGTATTGTGTCTTTTCTTTGGAAAAATAAATAATTAAGTTAAAAGAGTATCTTTGAAGGAAGAAATTGCTCTTTGTAAATATATAGTTGCATTATACAATCCAATCAACAAGACAATAACAATAATAATCATGGAGCGCACTCAAAAAAATTCAGATCTATCCATCCTTTTCAGATGTGCCGTGGCATCTTCTCTCGCATCATTAGACGATCATTCCAATTCAATATATATTCATTAGTTCATATATTAATAACCATATAAAACATATGCCTTTTGTTTTATGGGATCAAATGGATTAGTCAGAAGTTAAACCTTAATTAATATAACCCTTTAAATTATTATGCTTGCGCATGCATGTAACGCCCCACGCGTGCAACCTTAAAAAATAAATAAATAATTAAACTAGCACTACTAGAAAGACCTTAATTAGCGACGGAAATTAGTGACGGAAATTTTTCGTCGCTAATTTTGTTGTAAATCCGTCGCAAATTCCGTCGCAAATTTGAAATTATAATATAAGGAATCTGTGACGGATTTTGCGACAGATTTATTTCTGTCACTGATTAAATTTCCGTCACAAATATTAGTGACGCAATTTTCCGTCACAAACTTCCGTCGCAATGTATTTTTTAATTTTGTGACGAAAAATTTCGTCGCTAAAATCCGTCGCAAATAATTTTTAATTTTGCAATAGAAAATTCTGTCACAAAGAATTTTTAATTTTGCGATGAAAAATTTCATCGCAAACATCTCTTCCCTCTCATTCTTTTTCACATTTCTCCCAATTGTCAAATCACTTAAAAAATAAATGTTAATAAAATAAGTTTAGGGGAGTTTTTACAAACTGTAAAAAAAAAATTTTATACCTCCTAAAAATTATGTTTCATTTTAAAATGAATTTTTAGATTTTATTTTATTAATTTAATATTTATATAAAATTATCATTTTTATATATACTATATATTTTTTCTCTCATTCTCTTCTCTTAAGAAATAAGGCCTCCCTATTTTATTCATAAGGATTTATATGAATTTTTATTGAAAAGGCTTAGCAATTTTAATTTTAAAAAAATAAAATAAAAGGTGTAAGGACTCCAATGAATTGTTGTTCTAAGAGGGAGTGGCTCTCAAAATTTATTCAAGAATCAAACTAATTATTCATTAATGTTCTCTCACAATACTTTTATATTCATTAAAATAATTTATATAATTATTTTTTAAATAAAATGTATAAATAATTTTTACTTTTTAAAATAAAATAATTAAAAAATGAATAAAAATTTCAAATTTTTAGTAGTTCTTTAAAATAAAATATTTTTTAATTATTTATTTAATTGCGTTTCATTAAATTCCTATTTTTACATAAAATAAAAAATAATTTTTCTCTAAAAATAAATTTTAATTCTTATAATTTTTTATTCTTTTTACTAACTTTTTTCTTTAATTTTTCCATCTTTTAAAATTATATCAAATTTTCTAAAATTTTTCCTCCTTTTTTTCTTCCCTCCCATTTTTTTTCCTCATTTCCTATCAATTTTTTCTAAAATTTTCTCTCTTTTTTTCTTCTGTCCCATTCTTTGAATATGTGGCACATGGAGATTGGATAGGGTTTCTAGCCTCTTGAGGAAGCCACAGTCAAAAACTCAAATGTTGGGTCTTCACAATGAACACACAAGAGACACAAGGGATTTATTTGTTTTAATTTTTTTTTTAAAAAAAATTTGATTATGTGACTGGTATTTTATTTTTTATTTGAGATCATATATTATGTGAAAGTATATTTAGTATCAATTAAAATTAAAGAATGAGAAGTGTAGACTTTGAATGTGGGACCCACTTGGAATTCTTTAATTTCTTAACCTAATATATATCAACATTTCTCCTTTCTCCAGAGGCATTTTTCGACATACACACTTTCTCTTATCTCCTTCATTCCTTCTTCTCGGTTCTTCCACTTGTCTTCACGCCTGAACTCCATTTTTGCTGCTGGTGGGACTCTTTCAAGTTGGTCTCTCTTCTCTTTGGTGGAGATTCAAGTAAGTGGCCAAATGGTTTTCTTTTCTTTTCTTTTTTTCTTCTTCTTCTCTTCTCGTGAACCCTAGTTAGGAGATGTATAAATTCTGACCTAGGGAGGATGAAAGTAGCTTTAATATCCTTTCACTTGTTAATTATTGAATTTTGGAAGATGATTTAGTGAAAGATAGTGCTGAAAAACTGTGAAGAAAAGAAAGTGACGATTTTGAATTTTTTTGTTGGATTTGTCTTTAATCTTGTCTGTGAATGTTTTACATGGTAAATATGGTTTTAGGAGACTCATATAATTGATAAAAATGGGTTGGAAACTGCTGGAAGCTCATGGATAGTGCAGGGAGACGAAAACAGAGCAACAAAAAGTAGAAATTCTGCAGAATTCACGTTGCTGCCCTGTTTTACTGCTTGGGTGTGAATTCTGCAGAATTTTGCAGAATAGTCCCTGCCTTTTTGCTGGCTACTGGTTGGGCACAAATTCTGCAGAATTTGCAGAATGGTCCCTGGCCTTTTTGCTAGTTGTTACAGCAACAAATTTCCTATTAAAATTTTAGTTTTAACTTGCCAAAAAATTCAGTTTTTAAATTACTCTTTTATCTCCATTTTTAATGCATTTTAGGAAGCCATGGGAATCATCTTTTAACACTTTTTCCATTAACAACTTGCAAGATTAAAGGTAGTTAGTGCCACATTAAAGGTGAGTGTGATGACATCTTCCCATTTATTCTTCAATTTTTATCATCATGTATCATGGAGGCCACATTGAAGTGGTATGTTGTTTAATTTGTTTTTAAGTATTCACATTTTAGAAATTTTTATATGATGAAAGACACCTATGGAAATTTATGTGTTGGTGATGATGCTAGTTGGAAATAAATATGATTGATGTTGTATTGATTATGTTGTGTTGAAAATATGAGTATGTTATAAATGGAATTGTGGTATGATAATGAATATTGCTTGTTTGGTTTCATGGTGGTGTACCCATGGGAGAAAATACTGGAGTTACAAGGGCGGAGAACCTTCTTTTCTTTCAAAATTTTCTCCTTTTTTGCTTATGTGTGATCCATTGTCTCTAGGGGGTTCCTTTCCAACATTTCTTCAACCTTGGGGTGAATTCTAAGGTAATTTGGCTATACTAAGGTGAGTGAAGATGACTTTTATTTTCTTCTATCATAATTACTATAGTTCATTCCAAACTTATATTTGCTGAAAGTTAATTTAACTTTACTTAATTGTTTTATTGTTTATTCTTTCAAGGGATGTATGTACGATACAAAGCTAGTAAACACTACGTTTATATATAATTATACTTGTCAATTATTTCATTTAATTAATTATATTATCCTCAAAAGAGAGCAACATGACTAGATAAATATGTGGCATGATTCTATTAGCTCTCGATAATAGTATAAGTCATACCAACGTACATAGGAGAGAATTTGGCTTATGACAATCTTATGTATTTAATATTGGAACACTTGTTTCATGATTGGATACATTTTATAATCATAGTGCATACTATTTTGCTACAAAACAACTTACATCAACCAAACAACCTAACCCCAAAGTACATTGTGACAAAGAAGATTATGACGTTAAAATGATTAAAATAACAAATTTCAACATTATATGCAAAGTTCAATTCTCTTTTAATTAATTAATTACAACTGCATGAGATACATCTAATTAATATTTTCATTAAATTGTTTATAATATTCATAAACTCCAATGTAAGAATGCCTTGAAATTATAGGGTTGACAACATGGATGTGCCACAAAATCGTTGATGAGAGCTCGCGAGAAGTCTATGTGAGTATATTGCACTCTCTTTCGATTGCTGTCATTCATTTTCTCAACTATGTAATTAACAAAAATAAATTATGTGGTTGTATCCATTTAACAGGAGGAATATATTAGATTAAAATCATCGCAAGCGCCAGTAACAAGTGGGAGTAGCGAATAGCAGGATGATGATGCTACCGATGTGGAGTTGTGGCTGCAAGCGGTAGGAGGGAAGAACAAGAAGGGGCGCATATTTGGCATTGGGTCAGAGGCGCGTGAGATTGGTACCTCTAGTCCCTGTTCTGTCCCACCATCAGATCTACATCCTGGCTTTGAGGAGGAGCTACAACGTCGGATGAAGCCTGCATTAGATGAACTTAAGGCTCATAAGGAAGAAATTAACACTCAGAAGGAGAAGATTGATGCACAGGCGACCATCATCAGTGATATGCGTTCAATGATAGATCGCTTCATCAATTCTGTTGATAGGCATTGCGTTACTCCTACTGTTGATGATGATGATGAGACACAGCCCCCAGATCACCCCCTAGACTAGTTTATTTGTTGAAACTTATATTTTGTTATGACTTTATATTTCATCATGTTGGATCATGAAAAAACAAGTAAACCTTTTTGTTATATGAAAATTTTGATGTAATTAAATGTTATAATTATTGGCCAGTGCTTGTTGATTATATTTCTATCTGTTCACAGGTTTCCAATTAACTTTAGAATTATCATTACTGGCAAAATATATTTAAAAAAAAGTCTGAAAATTAGCGACGAAATTAGCGACGGAAAATTTTCGTCGCAAAACAGCGACGGAATTAGCGACGAAATTGTTTCCGTCACAGAAACAGCGACAGAATTAGCGACGAAATTGTTTCCGTCACAGAAACAGCGACGGAATTATTAGCGACGGAACGATTTCCGTCGCAAATTCTCAAAATTCATTTGCGACGGATTTTTAAATATGCGACGGAAAATTTCCGTCGCTAATTTTGTGACGGACATATAATCCGTCGCAACTGATTTGCGACGGGCGTTTCTGCGACGGAATGTTTTCCGTCGCAAAATCCGTCGCAAACATATTAGCGACGGAATTATACTAATTTAGCGACGGATTTTTCCGTCGCTAATATAAGTTTTTCTTGTAGTGTAGCCTAATAATTTAATTTTGTGCACTTAAAATTTCTTATGAAAAACAATTATGTATGGGGGAGGTCTGTTCGTCTTATTACAATTTCTATATGTCGCATGCTGCATCCATCTTAATTAGGCACGAAAGGATTTTGGGATGTGCCGAGTTAATTAATTCATGAGTAGCAGATTATTGCGTAAGATGTAGTAAGACTCTTATTTTCAATTAATTGGGGTTTGAATGGAAGAAGGTTTGCTGCGTTGAGCATTGACTTATTTTGGTGTGGAGCAAGTGAGCATATCCCCGTTACAACGCAACTGCATAGCAAACGGCATTCAAAAAAGTGATCAATAATAACTCAATGAACACAAAGGAGACTAACTGAATAATCCAAACTGGGTTTTCACTGCAAAAGAATCAAATATCAGAGACGAATTTTTTCGATTTTCGTCTGTCTTTGATCTAGACGTCTCAAACAAATTTGAGATAGAAAAAAAGATTCTGTCTCAAAATTAGAGATAGATTTTTTTATCTCTAAATTTCCCTCTAATTCTTTTAACAAAAAAAATTTGCTAATAAATTATTGAACTGATCAAATTTGGCCTCCTAAAAAAATTTTAGCCACATTAAATAATACTAAAATAGAAGACACATTTATTCATTAGCTTTCTTAAAACAAGAGTATTCAATGACATATTCTATGTAGAAAAAGAAGAGGGACTCCACTTATATAAGAAAATGTTGGAGGCTAAGTCTTTGAATTGGGCGATGTGAGACTAACAAAATTTGAGGCAGAATTTTGAGATGTAATTTTTTTCATCTCTAATCTAAGATAAAATTTGAGACGTAATTTATTTTCTCTCTAATCTAAGACGAATTTTAAATTCCGTCTCTAATATGAAATGAAATTTTTTCTGCTTCAGATTCTGTCTCAAAATTCGTCTCAAATTTTTAAGTTAGATTTTATAGATAAAAATTAGAGACAGATTTTTTTCGTTTCAATTTTTAAATTATATTTTACAACGAGTTTTTAACATTTTAAAAACGAAAATTAGAGGCAAAAAAAAAAATCTGCGTCTAATGTCTAATTTCAAATTTTTTTGTAGTGGACGTCATAGACAGCTAATTAATGTTCATCTTTTAGTTTGTTGATGCCTGAAATGATTGGTTGGCCCATAAAGCTCACAAATAAAATGATTGCCCGCTTTTCTTGTCTTACTGCATAGCGAAATTTGAATCCACTACGTAATGGTATGTAACTATGTGTATCGTCGTTAATTATCACGTTTCTAGCTCTATTTTAAAATAGATATATACAAAACCTATTTATATATTTCTCATAATTAATGCTTTAATTAGTGTGGATTATAAGAAAAAGAAAGAAAAAACAAAAAAGGCTTTAGGTTTAAATGCCACCTATTCTCATGTGTTACCCTCAAAACCTTATCTACTGTTTAAATGGTCACAGCTCACAGCTCACACAAATAGACAGAAATATATGCGTAAAGATCAAACACTTTCTATCTATGGCGCTATATACGTTAAAGACTTTCCTACTACACATAAAAAGGACTGATAATCTCATCCATAGCGAAATTATAATTATATTCCTTTGATTATGCTTCTCAAGTTGAAAGGTCAATTACGCTCAAAATGTAATACACAAGTACGTGACATTTTCAAACAACCCAAAAATATCCCAATTATATAGCATGATGATGAGAAGCTTGTAACTAAATTCAACGTGACCATTAAAAAACGCAACGTGACAATTGAGAAGCTTTGTGGCTGACGTTTCCTGCATCTAACTATGGTTAGCGCGTTTTGGGCAATTACATTCTCTTATAAAAGGCATATAGTCGTTATGCATGAAATGAAAGTTCCACGAAGATGCATGTCACTACCAAAGTGCTTGTATGCCGTACAGTAATTGTCACATTTTAATCTTTGAAATGACACCGTTGCATCCTTGTGCATCTAATGTAGGACCGTGGTCCCATGATCCTATTAACCACGCCACCCCTCACGTCCTTCATACCCGATCCATGTTGATCACGTAATTATTGGCGTCTGGTTTTTCTGAAATTTGAGGCGTCTAATTTACTTTACATTTGAGACATCTAATTGTTCATTGAGGAGAGATTCAACCGTTCAGACATCATTTGTTTTTGCTAAAAGAAAAAAAGCAGGTGTTTTTAGGACTGGAATCTTCTTCAATATTTAAAAGTATTGGAGAATCATATACTCTCATTTGATCCATTAGATTTAAACACAGACGGTACAAATTACATATAAAGGTTAACAGAGATTTAGATGAAATTTTTATCTAATTTTTATTTATCTTTTATTTGATTTAAGATCATATTTAACTTTATCTAAATCCTTGTTAATTTTCTTGTGTGATGTGGATCATCTATACTTAAATTTAATAGACCAAAGAGTATAAGACTTTTTAATACTTTTAAATATTGGAGAGGATGAATTGGCATTTTTGGCCTTTACCGCGTCACCTTTAAGCCATCCTTGTCACAGAGAGAGAGAGAGAGAGAGAGAGAGAGAGAGAGAGAGAGAGAGAGAGAGAGAGAGAGAGAGAGAGAGAGAGAGAGAGAGAGAGAGAGAGAGAGAGAGAGAGAGAGAGAGAGAGAGAGAGAGAGAGAGAGAGAGAGAGAGAGAGAGAGGTTCCAGGACATGATGATGTGCTTCTTTTTTATTTACCATTTATGACCGTTCAATTTAATCATTACAAACTAATATTATTAAGAAAAAATTATATCACCTCTTTTTGCAGAGGAAGTTCCATGCATAATGAAACAGAATTAGAATATTTTTGCTATAATTACCTTTTTTTAAGCAAATATTTTAGTTGAGTAAGCTGTCAATTTCAATCATAGTTTTTCTTACGTTTATTTACAAACAAAATATTTTAACTTGTTTTTCTCATATTTGTCCTTTTCGTCCAGAAACTTCTTTCTGAAATGTATTCCAATGAACTAAAATTTAATTTTGTTTCTTTATGAATATCCTATTTTTCAAATTAGTTCTTTTCAAAATTGTCATCTTAACTTTATGTCTGACATATAAAAAATGTTGGTTTAAAATTTGAGCCACAGGAAAAAAAAAATCGACTTCGCTGGTGTCCGAAGGGTCCTAGTGGTGGATTCAAATTCTCTGTTCAAAAATTTTCTGTTTGAAATTTTAGCAATGATTTTAAATGTTGCTAAAACTTTTAACAACAAAAAAAATTATTGCTGAAAGTTTTAACAACAGTTAAAATTATTGCTAAAATTTAAAGCAAGTATCTGCTTATTTTATTCTAAACAGAGAATCCGCAGGCATCCTGATAATGGGCAATGGCACATCGTGATATAAAGTTTTTCTTAATAATATTAGTTTGTGATAATTAAATTGAGCGGTAAATAATAAAGAAGCACATCGTCATGTCTTGGAGCCTTTTTTTTTCTTCCTCTTGGTGACAAGCATGACTTGAATGTGACGCACTAAAGACAAACACACATGCGTTTTCTTAGAAAAAATAGATGATGTCTGGACGGTTGGATCTCCTCTCAATAAACGGCTAAATGTCTCAAATGTAGAGTAAATTTGGCGCTTCAACCTTCAGAAAAATCCAACACTAATTTTTGACGCACTGTTTAAAAAATTGATTTAAAAAAGATTAATTTCGGATATTTCAAAATATAATTAATTTAATTAATATAATTATATAGTAAGTGCGTGGTTTAGTTTCCTTGTGAGTACTTATGAGAATTCTCACCGCTGTCAAAAGAATTTTGGGGAGTTTTTTATTTTTTATTTTTCATTTTTGTATTTTGCCAAATTGGGGAGTTTGCATTTTAAAAAAATTGCAAGATTTAAGGTTTTTAACAACCAAATGCAGAACTATTGGTTTAGTTGCATTCCGCGTCAGCTCGCATGTCACGGCTGTGAAATGCACGGGACTTGGAAGAGAGGACCTAGAAAGATCATGGCTCTTCGTTGGATTTACTAATTATGTTATGCCACGTGCCCAAGTCCACCATTCCCAATCCATTTTTCCATTTTTTTTAAAAATAATAATAATAATAATAAGAAGAAGAAGATTCGCTTTTGAGTTTTTAATGATCACTTGGTACCTCAAAAAAAAAAAAAAGACCGTAAATCCTTCACTTTTTAATGATTTAGTCTTGTTTCTCTAGAAAGGGAAATTAAAATGATCTAACGACTCGCAATTATGTCACATGAACTTTTGAGGCCTCAGAAAGTCGCACACTGTTCGCCACTGACCTAACTACTGACGTAAATTATAGAATAATAGACACAACGTTTCAGTAAGTTATAAAATAATAACTAGTAATTAATTATTAATTTAGGGATTTAGCCAATGATAACAAAATATTTATACTATTTTTATATAATTAACTTGAGATCTTTACATACGTCATATCATTTGGAAACATCAGAGCTGCCATTTTTTGGTTTCATCACATCCAATTATCTTAGTTTCTTATTTACTTGCGCCAACCACTTGCCCACCATGAACTAAATTTAAATTGTTTGAATCCGTTTTTCTGTTTATAATTGGGCTTTTCGCTCATTCCTTACTATAGTAACACAAATAGTTTGATTTGAAAATCTTATACAAATTTAAAAACAGCAATATATCAACATCCAAATTGTAAAATGCGTGGGTCAAAACAGAGCTAGAATTTATAATATTCGCTTTGAATACTTTATATATATATATATATATATATATATATATATATATATATATATATATATATATATATATATATATATATATATATATATGTTATGATTCAAATATCGGACAGCGTTGAAGAGTATAAATTTCGACTTTGCATCGTCTTTTATGTAAGACAGATTACCTAAATGTTAGCGTTATTAATTTAATATATATTATTTATTTATTTTATAAATAAATTTAACGTAACAATTATTTGAGTAAACGAAAATATTAAATATTATATGTGTGTACATAATTTTAGGACATATATAAAATGTTTTATTTAATTAGATCAATTATAAGATCTTCATAAAATTTGTGTTGAGGGCCTATGTGATATATTTTATAAGTTTGTCTAGGATGTCAGTATAAATATTTTATGTGTTGATACCTGACTCTAAATAATAACAGTGATGTAGTGTTATTATAAATGGGCCAACCCATAAATGATGGATTGAGTAGTGGTACTTTTGGTGAGACATGTGAATTGTCGTTTGTGTTTTATCATACCAAAAGTATAAAAGAGAACCACTTATACTCTTTCAAAAGAATTTACCCGTAATTTTGATATATGGTTTTTGATACATCAAGGTACACTTGTATTAATTTCTTATTATGTGTTCTTATTACTTATTAAAGACTAACAAACAATAAAATTATAATTTAAAATTTTTTTCACATTTAAATTTCAATAATTCTAAATTATTTGACCTTTTGTTTTAAATAATTTATCGTAGAGACATAGGCACGCCCAGTATTAATCAATAACCACCGTACAAAGTGCAGACCAATGAAGTCACTTAAAATTTCAACGATATTGTAATTTAATGGCTCATTTGGTGCTTTAGGTACAATTTCAATTGAATAAATTACTTTATCTTTACAGTTTAATTTATGACAAAGGGATACTGTAATCACAATAACTCAATTTGATCTTTTCTTCTGAAACTCATGGTCTTTCTTTAAAAAGACTGTTAGTGATAAAAAAAATAAATACTACGTTTATCAGAAAAATTAGTTTTTTATGAGTTTTATTTTCTATTAAGGAGTTCTACTTTGTTTGAGAACAAAATATTTTCACGGAGCACCAGTATCTTGCCACGGGTTTGGGTTTTGAGTTATGACGATTAAATCGTTATTTTTGTTATTATAATTATTATTTCAATAGTTTTATTTTTTTAAAAAAATGGTTTCTTAATTGCCAACTTGCCACGGTATTGATTTTTTATTTTTTGATTATTAAATAATCATAAATTTTTTTAAAATATATAGTAAAAAAAGGCGCAACATGAGAATTGATTATTATTCGACATACGTTAGAATCTTGTCACATTTATATTCAAAAAATATATATCGCTTAGATCAGAACATTTGAATAGCTTGGTGTTACTTAACTACGAACAAAATGGAATCACATGAATGGCATTCGATGTGGTAGATGCGATTTGATTCTTAACTATGTAACCCCCACAATTTGAAGGAAGCCTGCGACCAAATAGATCACGTGGTTTTATCAATGTTACAATTATTTAATTTTCATCCGCCAAATTAAATCAGAAAATATAAACGATTTAGATTAATTTATATTTTTCTTTTTTATAAATGAAGACTAATTTGAGCGGATGGAGATTAGTTTTAGCTCTTTTTTGGAGTTGAAACATCTAACTTTCTTTAGAGTCATTGGATTATTACAAAAAAAAAATTATAATTATTAATTGATTATAGTTGTAAGCACAATAATATATATAGAATAATAAAATAATTTTAAAAAAAATTTAAAATTTTTTTAGTGTTGGATCATGAAAAGAGCTGGAACAAAAGAAAGTTGGAGTTGATTCCTATCCAATTTGAACTATCTATATCCTCAGACCTAATTATTGAAAATCAACGTAAGTTGATAAAACTACGTTATTAGAAGATTCAAATTCAGCGTGTGGTGCCCCTTGGATTCTGGGCGGCTGGACTCCTTGGCGTTTTGGCAAGCTCCTCTTTATTTTTATCATCATCTTTTTAAAATTATAATATTATTGAGCTGAGTTACGAGAAATATTCCATCATAAAATTGGAAATATCGGTAGGAGAGTAGAAGCAGACCGTCAAAAACAAAAAAAAAATCGATATCTTAACTTATAAGAAAAAATTACTCTATTTAATTTGATCATTTATAAATAACTCTTAATTTAATTTCTGTAAATACTTTTCTCTTAACCAAGGCTGTCTCTTTGAAAAAAAAAAGAAATTTCACATAATTATTAATTTTCAAAACAACATCCTTCTAGAAAATTATAAGTAGACTTTAGTTTCTATAGGATCATAAATTTTGTTGAAATAATAATTTTAATTATAAATTATTTAAAATATAAAAAACTAATTTTTAAGGTGTCAATGATTAACATATTAAAATGTATCTACCGTAACAATAAATTAGAGATATGATTTAAGCACTACAAAATAAATTAAAATTTAGTGGCATTTTTAAGAGGAACTTAGTTGCATTTTCAAACATTGCTATTTGTTTTAGTGGCATTTTACAAAAACACCATTAAATTAAGCGTCACAAGTAACTTAGTGGTGTATTGGTCAAACACGAGTACAAACACTACTATTTAGATACAATGGCGTTTATTATGGCATTTACAAATGTCACAAATTAGTGACATTTATGGTTATAAACGCCATCATATTGTGGGGTTTATGCTTTAAACTGCCACAAAAATGCCACTGTGGTTTGTATAGTGGGGTTTATGCACTATAAATACCATTATATTGTATTGTTAGTTTTTTCTCCAATTTATTTTGCTTTTTTAAGTTTCCCTAATGTACAAACCTGCAGCACACAGTATACAGCCCAATCCAAATTTGACAAGCAAACTTTAAAAAAGTTGATTAAATGAATTACATAAATTCATTGATTAAATATAAATTTGTTCAACAAAATATAACAATTTAGTCACTAAAATGTTAAACATAAAAAGATGAAAATCCTAAGTCAAATCTCCATCTTCATCATCTTCTTCATCGTTGTCTTCAACATCTTCATTCTCTTTATTACAAGACAATGGATAGTTGGTTATTGGTGTAAAACTATCTCCATTTCCTTGATCAAAAAGTTGTATTATAATTAAAAAAAACTTGTAAATAAATTATCAGTCATATATAAAACAAATGAGTAATACAATTTGGTGGCATACTTACTCTTCACACAAGATGTTGAGGAGGAAGCCGACCTTGGAAGCTCTAGAAAAGCTGCATCATCTCGTATGTCTCCTAGTCATGTCCTCCATCTATGATCTAAGACTCGACATCTCCACAACCTGAGACTGAAGATTCGACATCTCCTCGACCTGAGACCAGAAACTCGCAACCTAGGTTTGTAATTTCCAAACAGTCTGACTGGAGGACTTGTCTGCAAAATGTGTAGTGCACTCGAACACCTGAGTAGGGCAAGGTCTGAAACCTAATCCACACACTCGTCTATGATACTCCTAGCTTCCTAAAGCTAGAGCCAATGAGTCCTGTGTTGATATCCCAGTAGATGCTATCCCCTGCGACTCAATTTTAGAAATTTTATCCTGCATATCCACATATAAAATAAAAGCAATGTAAAAAAATCGATAATTGAATAAAATGAACTATTAATTAAAAAATTTAGATACAAAACAATTTACACTAATAACTCTGGCCTCATCGCTAACAAATGAGCCGTCTTTTTTCTTGTGTGTCACAGTCCACAGTTTTACTCTACTGACGGGTCTTTCATATTCAGCAGTCTACATAATTAAAGTCAGTTAATTATAAAATAAAATGATATTTTTTGATTTGAAATATGTTTACCATCTTGGCTCCTTTTCGAGCCAAATTCTTAGTGCCTCTATTATGATTTAGCGTCTGACGCTGTCTATTTATCTTATTTTTTGTAGCTTTCATCTAACAATTTGATAAAACGTATTATTATTATATTGCCAAAAAGTAACATAAACAAATATTGTTTCATAGTTCTATCAGATAATGTGGGTCATTTCGAAGCCTAACGTACGATGCCTAATCTTCCCATGAAACTCTTTCCGGAACCTCCGTTGATATTTTATTTATTATTCTTATTCCGTTGTTATGAGCCTTATAAAGATCCGAGTACCTGTTCTTTCAATGGAGACCAACTTTTTTGATTGAATTGCTGATGAAAGCAAAAGTGAGAGAGGCAATTGGTTCTAAGAAAAACTAAAGGAGATTAACAATTCTATGACTTAAAACTTTGATATTATACAACCCATTGGTTCTAATTAAAGCTAGCCTTTACTATATAGTTTATATACAGTCTCATGATCAAACTAATTAAAGCTACCCTCAAGCTAATTAAAACTACAGCCTTAAGCCTCAAGCTAACCAAATTCACAGTCAATAAAGCACCAAGCCACCAACAATCCCAAATTCCCAACAAAAAAATAATCATCAACATTAGTAATTCATTATCAATATTAGTAATTCATTATCACAAAAAAATATATATTATCAAATATCATAGGGCAGCATCAGTGCATCACAGTCAATATATCATTCATCCATTCATCAATATCACAGGGGCAGTGCATCACAGTCACAGTTCATAAATTCAAAATCACAGCATTAGTGCATCACAGTCAAACTATCATAGTTCATCAATGCATCACAGTCACAGTTCACATTGCGAGAGAAAAAATGAAGGTGGAGGACGGTTGAAGGAGGACGAGTGGACGACATGTACAATCACGAGGGAGGAACATGAGCAGACCACAACTCACAAGCACGGAGCCACAGGCACGAGAGCACGGAGCCACAGGCACGAGAGCACGGAGCCACGAGCACGAGAGCACGAACGAACACCTCCATGGGCACGAGCAGCACGGATGAGCACGAGCACTGACGAGCACAAACGACCACCAGCTACGGCGAGGCAACGACAAAAGGTAGGAGGCTTTCGTTGCGCTGTGTGATGGGCTTTTGAATGAGAATCAGAATTGGGGGATTTAGGGATTTAGAATCAGATTGGGGACTTAGAGACTAATTAGTAGTTTAAATGCCACTACCTTGTGGCGTTTAGAGTTCTTTAATTTTGTGATTTTTTTTTTAAAAGTCACAAAATTAATGTTTTTTGATAGTGAGGTGATGAAAACAAAACACATTATGCACGTTCGTTGTATTATATATATAGGTTAAATAATGAATTTTGGTGGACACACAATTTTCTGTTTAATAAAAAATGTTATTGAAAAAGAAAAATGCTTGATTTTGGAGTGAGCTAAGTTTGGAAGAGCACGAAGACAATGACGTTTATGGAAAATGAGATCTTGCCAACCCCATTTAAAAGAAAAACAAAAAAACAATTTTGAGGGCCCTTGTGACTGGTGAGAGAGAATGGTGAGTCAGACATGAATGATTGATTGTGATCTACATGCCATTCATGCGCATGCCATCGTCCCATTCATGAGCATGCCATCATCCCATTAATAGTCTAATACTATTCTCTGTCGGAATTTTAATCTTAAAATATAAACTATTTAATTCAGGTTTTGATTTGAAATATTTTATTTAATGTAATTAGAATAAATCATTAGCACGGAATTATTTTTTAATTTTTTATTGATAATTTGTTTACACAATATTAATATGAACATATCACTGTGAAAAAAAAAAAGCGAAGGCTTTTCTCCCGGTGGCGAGTAATATGTTACGGACTCATTAATAGGATTATAAGTTGAAACTTGGGATCTCATCCATATTGATGCAATTTGGAATTTTTTTAATGAAGAAAGACATAATTAAACTATGTAAAACACGAAACGATCCACCGTTATTAATAAAGTACACAAAGTTACATCTGCTTCTCCGCTTACACATATGGAAGTCAGGGAACGAACATATTGCTTTGAAAGTACAGTCGTCCCAGCCGTGGTTTGTTATTTAAAAATCCGCGAATGAGGCAGCTACGTTTACGTGAGTCTCAGCGTCGCCGTCTCTCATCAATCAACCAGATTGAAATTGTGCCAAATCATATGATATATATGAAAATGGATTTATAATGCATTTGAAATAGTTTATTTTAATTTTATCTAGTTTATTTTATAGTATAAGGTATTGTTTGAATAAACAGCTTAATTAAATGTTTATACAATAAATACTTATCATATAAGTGCTTATATATAAGTTATTTTTATAATTAAAGAGTTTATAAGGACAAACTTAATATAAGTTGTTTTAACTTATTTTCATAAGTTAATATTTATACAATAAGCGCTTATTATATAAATACTTATATATAAGTTACTTTTACAATTGAGGAATTTATAATAGCAAACTTAATGTAAGCTGTTTTAAACTTATTTTCATAAGTTATTATAGAAAGCTTATGAAAATAAGTTGAAAACAACTTATGGGAATGTTATAAGATATTTCTATAAGTTTTTTTAAATACGTACATAAGTGCTTATGCCATAAGATAAGTTAGATAAGTTCAAAATAAGTTCTTACAAACATGACCTTAAAACTTATATACGTGTTTGGAAAGAATTTATAGAAATAACTTATAATATATCATAACCTGTTTTTCGTTTATTTTCATAAGCTTTCTAAAATAGCTTATGAAAATAAACTAAAAACAGTTTATGTGAAAGTTTTTTTTATAAAATTTTTTAATTGTAAAAATAACTTATATATAAGTGATTATATGATATGCGCTTATTCTTTAAACACTTAAATAAGCTATTTATCCAAGATCTTAACCAAATATGTTATTAGCAAAACACTTCTACTTTTTGAAGAGTAAAAATTATATTAAATTATTTTCAATATGAAAAAAACCATTTGACATGTCAAACCCCGGCGAAAAAAATGTCTAATTAGACTGATATTGTGTTCAAAATCTACGTGCATTCCGTTCAGAATTCTTCATTTGACATTGGATTTAATTCTTTGGCAACATTATAATGAATGAATGATGTGAGGCGTGGGAGGTCAAATCTATGAAACTGTAGACGTCTAAAAATCGGCAGGATTGGCATAAAGAAGTAGGCGTAGTGGTAGTAGTTAATAGCATATAGCAGCCCCAAAATGCAAAATCAGACTAATGGCCTTTGTCTGAAATCCAGGAAACTTGGGCCTTCCTGTTTAATTAGTGCATCTCATTTGGGCTTATTTGGAGGGATGATAGCCGAACTATCCAACCTTGTCACCCAACCCAACTTCCAAATGGGCTTTGGATTCCTTACGCATCTGCAATACGAGACTTCTCCCCATTCTTTTCTCCAGACATTGGTGATATCCAAAAAAAAAAAAGAAATTGGTGAGTAACGCATTCAAGAATCAAGACGTCAGTGTCAACAAATAGAAAACTCAAGAACGCAGTGTTCCACTACCTCAGGCACGCAAGCTAATTAATTATATGAGAATCCAAGTCAACTATAGATTGAATGGCATCCAAAATCTCACTTCCACTTCCTCTCACAGCGCTAATTCTGCCACGACCCAGATTCCTTGCATCTCGGGGGCACCAGAATATATGGATCAATGCTAGTGGTGCTTCTAGACTCTCCTATTTCCCTCCTCCTCACTCTCATTCTCCTCATCTTCCTCCTCCGCTTTGCAATCGTCTTCTTCTTCCTCCTCCTCCTCTTCATTTTCTGCGCCGACCTAGTTCACCTCCTTTTCGACGTTCTCTCCCCCTAATGGGCATGGCTTCTCCTCGAGCTTCTTCCGCCTCCAACCACTCCTCTTCCACCAAAACGGTATGCTCTCGCCTCCCTTCCTCTTTCAATTTTATCAATTTCTCCTATTTCATGGTTGACTTATCCTTTTTTGGGGATTATTGATCAAATGCGTTGCACACGATTTTGTGTGCAGGAGAGGGTTGTGATAAAGGGGCGGGTTCAGGGGGTATGGTACAGGAATTGGACCATTGAAAATGCGACGCAATTGGGGCTCAAAGGTTGGGTCAGGAACAGGAAGGATGGGTCTGTGGAGGCCCTATTCTCCGGAAGCCATGATGCGGTGCAGGAAATGGAGCAGAGGTGTCGCCGAGGCCCCCCTGATGCTGTGGTCACCGGGCTGGAGGTTTTCCCGAGCAACGATGACCCTGGCTCCGTATTCGAGCGTAAACCTACTCTTTGATCATTCTATGTAAATATGGAATTTAGTTATTTCCCTGGCTACTATAGGTATTCCTTCTCCACATATATAACATAAATCATGCACCTAAACAGGAAACACTCATAGGAATATAGAAAGTGTGGTTGTGAAGATCCTGATATCTATTTATAAACTATTTTGTCGACTTGAATAATCTGGTTATTTGAAGAATGTTGCTGTTGCTTCTCCAGCATGAATTAGGATTATTGCTTTTTGCAATGAAAAAGTTCTGAATCAGCATACTCATATCGTTAGGAACACCCTCAAGTTGGGAGTTAAAATGAGGGAAACATGGTCATCTATGGATTTGGAAGTAGAGACTTGCTAAATAGTTTGTATCATATTGTTGCCCCACCTTTTGACATCATTGAGGAATCCATCCTGAGAATTTATTGTTCTTGATTGGGTATGGAGAAAACCTTAGTTTGGCTGTTCACCTCTTGCAGCTAACTGGCATCGTGAAATATGGTATTTTAGGCTCTGGTTTTCCTTTGTTTTGCCAGGGAAAATGTAACATTATTTAATTAACTTTGGCTGAACAAGGGCATGTTTTGAGCTTCTTATTTTGATGTAGCAAGTTTACCGTTTCACAGTTAAGTATCACAAGTAATTACCTGGCATTGATTTCAAAATAGTATTCCTCTTATTTAGGCGTGGTTGGTTAGCCTCCAGAATAGGTTCGAAAACTGTTCTTGGCCAGCAACTATATATGAGCATATTGCTCACATATCACATGAAGTTCTATGATGATTACTATTTTGGCCCATAATCAGTCCAAGTTGAGTAGGATATTATTGATATTATGATTGGAAAGGGATTGTGAAGGAGTGTGTAGATAGACCGGCCCCCTCCTTTCTCCCTCTCTAAGTAAGAATTTTGTGCTTTTGTTCACGCAAGGATTTTATAGCTATTTATTTTCTTTATTTCCCTTGTAATTGTTGGGATTATGATTGATTGCATATATAATATAGGTAAAAATATACTTGAGTACCTTATAGTTTCACTCAACAATGAATTTAATCCCTATAATTTTCAAAATCATGAAATTAGTTCCCGAAGTTAGTTAAATGTTAATCAACCGTTAGATTAGGATACATGTGGCGTTAGCTAGGATGCTTCCATCACTATTAAAAGCCACATCACCATGTAGCAAGAAAATACGCTGATGTGGCGCCACTTAAAATCTCTCTCTCTCTCTATTTTTTTCCTCTTTTCTTCCTGTACCACGTCGGTGTTTCTTCTCAGTTTTTGTGTTAACAGTGCATCAATCTCTTCCTTTCCTACTGAACCCATCTCCATCTTCATCTTCCTGCCTCGAGATTCCAGTTTTGTAATTCAGATTTGAGCCTTATTGCTGCATCCACATGGGCTGTACTGATTAGCTTTCTGTTGAACGAAGACACTTCTATGCTTTTAGCTTCTTTGATTTCCTGATCCTGGCTATTATAACATTCTAGCATTTCTTTCCACATTCCGAGAAACCTCAATGGAAAGAAAGAAATTAACAAGATTAGTTTTTTATTTAATAAATAAAATGTCATTGGAATAGAAAAAATTACTATAACTTCTCTGATGACACTCTGTTCTCTTATCTAATTATCCGTTTCTAGTTTATCTCTGTCATAATTTGATACAGAGCAAGATATGCCTCTTGTGCAACAAGATCAAAGACAGGGATGAATCGTTCAAATAAGATGAGGTGCTTCTCCCAGCTACAAAGATTCCAACCAAGGAGGAAAAAGGATGAAAGTTCGAAACTAAGGAACCTTTCGAGGTGCAGTAGCGGCGGCGGAGACAGCAACAACGGCGTTGCTTGAAGAGAAGAGAAAGGTTATGCATATTCAATCTTCTCATATTGGAAGAAAATAGAAAAGTGAAAAAAAAGGGAGGAAAAAAAAAAGAAAAGAGAGAGAAAAAATTTTAGGTGGCGCCATCTCAGCATATTACCTTGTCACATGTGATGCTGATGTGGCTTTTAGTAGTGATAAAAGCATTCTAGTCAGCACAATGTATACTGGTCTAACGGTTAAAACATTTGACTAATCCCAGAACCAATTTCATGATTTTAGAAACTATAGAAACTATAAATACTTCAATTATATTTTAACTTATAATATATATTTTTTCCTTAAATCTTATCTACTATTTTATGTTGGAAATTGTAGCGGTGCAGCAGCTTTGGACTGCTTCACTAAAGTCTCATATTCACATGCCTAAGATATTTTCTGAGGGAAACTAAATTTAAATTTAATGTTCAAGATATCTTTTAGTTCTTCAAAATATATTGGCCTATTAAGTTCGCAGCTGCTGAGTTCTTACAGGCATTAATATTCTCAGAAGTAGCAATGGGTCTTCACTCTCTAGCTTCTTGACCTAGTTAAATGAAAATTAGAAAGGCCTTTTCAAATGCTTTAGTCTTTGCTCCAGATCAATATTCCTCAATAAGAGTAGTTTGCATGATGCACTCTGTGGTTCATAGTTCTGACCATTGACGATGGTGGACTTTAAAAGGTTCATCTTTCACTGTATCATTATTCACTAATGTCTTGGAGTGATTTGAAATTATAACTTGAATTAATCAAGGTCAAGATCTCTCCGTTCTTATTGAAGATTCAAATTGCTTCGCTTATTATTTATTAAGGTTGCTCATAAACTCATTGCCTTGTAATAGTGTTTTAGGCTCTGAACTTATTAGGAGGACTCGAGTTTAATCAAGAAGTACTTATTACTGCACTAGTGCTTTCGTTGATGACAGAAGATAATTGAAAACCGGTAAGAGGTGGAAAAATTAATGTAGTTCCTTTTTGATAATTTGATTCATTCCATGCATTCTTATGAAAATCCTCTCATCTGTTGGTTCCTTCTTGGCTTCTATAATTTCACAATTGTGTTCATCTGGTGTAGACCCGTGTCAAAGGGAAAAAATAATAAAGAGACGCTATCAATTTGTGTGATGTTGCAAGTAGTAATGTGTGCCTGGGGAGAAATTTTCCAGTGTGCAATGCCAATGTCTTTCGTCATGCTTTATTCTTATCGGCATATCATTCGCTCACATGTCAGGTTTATGGGCTAAACTTTTGTTCTTTTCCTAATAATTTCGTCTTAAGATATGACAACACATTCAAAATGTCCGTGTAGTTAGTAGTTAGTACTCTTGCTAGGGAATACAAAACATGATCATGTTGTCCAACTTGTTATGTCCTGTCTCCATCCTCTTTCCGTCACTTCTAAGAACTTGAAATCAAAGGAAACGATTTCAGATAAATTCAATTTATAAATAATACAGATTAAATAGTTACTAATAAATGTGTAATTATGATAATAATTATTTAATAAAAATTATTTTTGGGAATTCCATTGCCATCTTCCATCCCTCTCACACCTTTCAACCCATTATATATACCACCAATGCACCTAAAAATTAAAATATGTATACGAACTTCTTGTACATAAAGATTCTTAGAGTTCATCGATCATGAGAATGGGTAAGGAAAAGATAAATGTGGGATTATTGTGGAAGAAGGGGAGGTTTGGCATTGTGGGGAATATAATAGTCATATTCCTAAAAGTCTGTCTTGTTTGAGCATGAAGGCCGGAGACCATCAAACTTTTCTCAGTATAGCCCTGGTGGGGATGGCTACGTTTAAGAGTGATTGTGATTGATGATAATTAAAACGGAAAATGTTTTTCACCAAATAAAAAAAAGGGACAATGATAATTAATGAATTGATAGTTCATACAAAGTACAAACAGTGAATGTTAATAAACTGACAACTTAATTACAAGATACTAATCTCCTCATTTATTATTTAATTAAAACTGAGATGAGTATTTATTGTTTTGGTGGGTTTGATTTCAACCCCGTATAAATCATTTTCATATTCTCTAAGTCATGGACCTCTTATATGTAACGGAAATAAAAGGTATAATGAAGTAAAATCATATAAAGCAATAACTAATTTTTAATGAATTGATAGTTCATACAAAGTACAAACAATTAATGAATGTTAATAAACTGACAACTTAATTACAAGATACTAATCTCCTCATTTATTATTTAATTAAAACTGAGATGAGTATTTATTGTTTTGGCCTTTTGGGTTTGATTTCAACCCCGTATAAATCATTTTCATATTCTCTAAGTCATGGGCCTCTGATATGTAGCGAAAAAAAAAGAATAATGAAGTAAAATCATATAAAGCAATAACTTATTTTTAATTTGTCTTTGCAAAATAATGCGTTCTCAAAGTAGATATGACAATTTGATTAAGATAAAGTTGATTAACCATTCATTAGAAGAAAAAAATTATTTACCTTTCTAATACACACACGACGCATATATATAGGTATATTTTTTTTATAACTTATCTTTAGTTATGAAGATGCATGTGAGTGAGAGAGAGAGGGAGAGAGAAGGGAAACATTGGAGAAGATTTTGTTTATTTGCACTTAATAAATATCTGAATATAATTCATTCAAATTTTATATCATTAAATTCGTTTCATGTTTGTTTTTTATTTTTGAAGTGTTTAATAAGGTTGAATATATCTTAATGAATAAATTTTATGACAAGTTTTAATACCATTCAAATGGATTATTTATTTTAAGCAAAAATACATTTTACTTTCATAAACTTTGTTTTATGTGCATTTTATTCTTTTAGACTTTAAAACTTAATATATAACTCCTTCAAACTTTACAATATGTGCAATATAAGTCTTTCGTTAAATATTTGGTTAAATAGACTAACAATCAATGCTTATTTGTTGAATTTTAAATTTTTTTCATTTAATATATAATGCTATTTTTTAATTTTGACTTCATCAATTTTTTTTCAAAACATATGTTTAATTACTATTTTTTGAATATTATTATTAATAATAAATAATTTCTAGTTTTCAGATTTCAAAAAAACGTACAGTCTTAATAATTCAATATTTATATTCAAATACAATATCTTAATATTTAAATATGTATTCATGTTCAAATATCTTAATCTTGAAAACAAACAAATGCCAACAAACAGTCTTAATCATTTAATATTCATATTCAAATACAATATCTTAATATTCAAATATGTATTCATGTTCAAATTTCTTAATCTTAAAAACAAAAAAATGACCCCATGTATGATATGTATAAAGTGTCTTTCAAGAATGAAACAAGTTGCTTAAGAGCCTTAACTTATGTGGCACTTTTCCTAGACATAAATTTTAAGAGTTTTGACAGTTGTGCGTTCGATCCATAATCGACTCATAAAAATCAAGAAAAATATTTTTATTAATTTGTATTTATAAACTACGTATCAATTTAAACTATTAATTCATGATCTAATAGTTGTGATTATTTTCTCATCTCATCTCTCATATTAGACTGTTCCTCTCACTAGTAGTCACAATAAATTTAAATTCATTTGTCTAAGGCATATAATTTGTATCTTAATTAGATGCAAGGTTAATCAAAATCTTCTCATTGGCTGTATATAAAGTTAGGTTTCTCTATGACAATTGCTGTAACTGCCACATCAGATCTCATGTTAGGAAGACATTTTATATATGTACGGATATAAGGATAAAGAAGGACCAAAATTATTAACTCAACCTTCCATTTACAAAAACTGACTGTTTTATGGCTTTATTCAATTTGTGCCACAATGATTTAATTTTTAATTGATAAGTTTTTTTTAATGGGAAGGAATTTTGAATTCGTAGCTGAGATTGTTGATAGTTGAAGATTCGGATAAGGTACCGACTTCAAGTTGTGGTATATACTATATACACCGATTTCCCAAAGAAAAGCACAAAAAGAAAAGTCTTTTGAAGTACTGATCCAGCACATTGCCCACTCATCGTTCAGATTCAAAAAACTATGGAATCTCAGTCTTTATATATACAGAATTGTTTAAAAAATGGAACAAAACCTATATGGAAGCACAAACAAAATCAATAGAAACGTGTTCGAAACAATTATGGAAAGAAAAATATTAATAATAAAAAGAGAGTAGCTTAATATAATAATATGTATATGAACAGTTTAGGTATAAGCATGAAGGGTATATGATTTGCCGACACTGTCAAGAGAACACAGACTAGTTGGATTATAGGTGAAGATGCACGGATGTCCCCTTGAGTCCTTGACATATATGCAATCAATGTCAATAGCAGTTGACATCTTTGCGATGTTTGAGTTTTGGACTAAACAAAGATGAAGGCAAAACTGACATCGTTAAATTAATTTGTCCCAACTAAGTCACGCCAAAAAATAAATTAAAATTAACTTAATTATATACATGTGTGTATGTATAGTTATATACAAATACAACGCGTCAGAGGTTGCATTGAATGATACAGGTCTCTGCAAGCACACGGAAATGAATGGCTCCACGCGAAATATAGGAGAGAAGGAAGCTTCATGTGTGTTTCTTAGTTATTCCATGCAAACGATACAATATGCTATATCTGGCTTTATAAATTCCCACTCTAAAATCTATACTGCAAGTTCCAAAGTGTGATCAATCATCTCATCAATATCTACCTGTGAACTCACTGAAGAAGAACAAGTAGATCAAAAGATCATTTATACAGCAACAGCAAGCAGGCACATTGTTTAATTGAAGACGAACGTTCGATGATTAACTCAAAGATCGCGAAGGTAGTGAAGGGTCTGTCATTTTCAGCAGTGAGGAGAAAGAGAAGAACGGCTTCAGGAGAGTATAATGAAGAAAATGAAGGAGGAAGGAGGGTGCCAGAAGGATACTTTGCCGTTGTAGCAGTGAAAGGTGAAGAAAGGAAGAGGTTCATAGTGAAGTTAGAGTGCTTGAGAGATCCAGAGTTCTTGAGACTGCTAGAGCTTGCAAGGGAAGAGTATGGGTTTGCACAAAAGGGTGCTCTTGCTCTTCCTTGCAAACCCCAAGAACTCCATAACATTATACATCACCGTTGCACTACTTGACGCCGTCAATACATATTTTTGCTCACAGTGATGGTTAATTTATTCATTATTATGTAGGGAGCAACTTTCCCGGTCAAGGATAGTCGTATAATTGATTAACTAGCTAGCTTGGGTAACAGTTAGGAAATGTAGCTTCTATTCACTTTTGTAAATCGGTTCTTGTGGGATGATGATTAATATGATAATAAACTTTTGTCAGGATTATTTTTTATTGTGGTTTGATCTGATAAACCCTATTGTTCCCTTACTACACTATAGTCTATAGCTTTCATATATATCCATATGACATCTCAGTATCTGGGTCTGCAATGTATTATATATTTTACGATTTGGTATGAGCAATGCTCGTTAATTTGTTGCATGGATGAATGGTGAAAACTGTAGGATGATGGAAGTGGTGCCAGAACTATGACACATTCTGAAAGGGCCACTCGAATATTCAATAGGAGATATGAATGATGCCAGCAATTGTACAGATAGACAGCAATGCTAAATTTTTTTTAGCATTTATTAATTGTTATAAAATATATATATATATATAGTCTAAACTTTGATATAAAACATGACACATGTTACTTTAAATAATAAGTGAACTTTTTGAATTTTGGAATAAATTAATCTTTTCTCTTTTAGGGGATGGTTTGTGAACCAAACTTATATGTATTTCCTTATATTTTTTATTTAGTTTTCTGATAAAAATAGAATATGTCTACAAAGTTTTATTAAAAAACTAATCAAATAATGTTGAACTGTCAAAAAAACATTAGTTATTGTTTTATTAAAGATCATACATTTTTTGTGTTTTGATTAGAGAGCCACAAACTCTTCATATTTTTAATTAAAGAACCTGATAATAAAGATATAATAATTGCACATAAGTTTTTTCATAGTTATATATATATATATTATAAAGATGCCTCTTATAACTAAATTTTGAATATTCTCAAATAAATTAAATAATTACTGATTTTTAAATTTAAAACAGATAAATAAATATTCAAAAATGTTGCAAAATATTTTTTTAAAAAAAAAACAATCTATTAAAAGATAATTATTTAATTTATACGATTCAGTTATTTAATTTTACCTTACAAACTGTTGCTAAGTTATATCCTTAAATTTAAGCAAATTTATAATTTAGTTCTATGAAATGACTAATTTAAACTCATTAGATAATTTATAAGAACAAAACAATAAAAAAAATCTTTTAAGGATTAATTTATAAATTTAATCCAATTTTTAGTATACATATTTATTTATAAACTTATATAAATATTATTGGTTAAAATATAACTTTAGTCTCTATAGTTTTACCTAACTCTAAATTTGGTCCCTATAGTTTACAAATTTTAAATTTAGTCTCCTAGTTTCTAAAATCATTGAAAATGTTCTCCTGTGTTAGTCAATAGTTAGTCAAATATTATATGTTCACATGTAGAGTTGATTATGATTCTCTACTAGCATCTAAGTTCATCTCAACTGTTACATCATTCTTACTTACTTATTATGTCATGCCTATATAGTCATTTTTTAAAAATGTTTAAGAGTACTCGTGTTTGGACTGGACAAAATAAAATAATTAGGCATCACGTTGCAAGTCAGTAGGATTGATGTAACAGTTGAGGTGGACTTCAATACTAAATGGAGAGTCCTAATCAGCGTTACATATGAACATGCAACATTTGACTAACTATGGACTAACATCAGTAACTATCTTCAATGATGTTAAAAATTATAAGGACCAAATTCAATATTTTTAAATTATAGAGATCAAATTTAAAGTTAGGTGAAACTATAGGGACTAAAGTTGTATTTTAACCAATACTATTAATTTCTTAGTTATGAGAAGTCATGAGTACGATTGGCCCTAATCGAACAAAGCTTACGTTCCTTTTGTGGACATTATCGATAATGGCAAATGATACGTCAGTGACACAGTTAAATCAGATCGGAGCAGAAAAGGATGATACAAATGTTATTGTTGACACTTATCGTTCCTGTTTCCTTCTACGGTTCACTTTGCTACTGTACTTCCCACCTTATCTGTTTAGCACACTGTTGGCTGTTCTAATTATATCACCTAACCTTCAAAAGCAATTGATGAAAAAAAGAAAAAAGTAGGAAACTTGAAAACATTGATGAGAGCACTGAAATCGATCCAAAGAACGTAAAAAGTTAAACGAAAATGAAATATTTTTAAAAATCCAAAATTCAATATGAACAGTTGAATTGATATTTTTTTTCTAGTTTTTGCCGACACAAGGCTTTCCAATAAGAATGGATCCCCACTCCCCAGTGATATTTGTACCAAATGCACGGATCATATATCTGCCCATAAGATGGTTGCTCTTTTAGTTAAGAAATATTCAAATCAGTCAAAATCCATTATTGAATTTGAAAGAGATATCATATACGTACGAAATGAACCCTTCCATTGTCACACTCACAAGTCACACCTCAACCTTCAACTTAAGCAGACAAAGGAAACTTAAGGAGTTTGATTAGTCAATAACAAAAAGGGAAGGTTCGGCAATTTACAGATAAGAAAGGATAAGAATTCTAAGTGTTGGCACTGTTGAAGTCCCGCGTATATGATGACGAGGAAGAAAATGACCCTCAAATGCGGCATTCAATGCCATGTCTCTGCAACAACAAGCACAGCCTTCACACTATGGCCCTTTGGAAACTTCATGTGGGTTTCTCCAATATCAGGCTCGTTTCATTATATTAATAATCACTGGTAATTCAAGAGGTTAAACGTATTTGCTTCATTAAGTAATTAAGCCTTTCATATATGAAAGTAAATTTAGGGGTTCAAGACAATGATCAGAGGATGTTAGCTGTGAATGTCAGAAAGATTGGTTGTTATATAAGGTTTGTTCTGAGATAGAATTAAATTAAACGTGCAGTCATAGTATTTTTCATACCTATATCACTATGTATATGAATGTAGACCCTGCAGAAAATGATACATCAATGATGCGATTGTTAACTCAGGCGGGAAAAAAGGGAAATCTTTGAAGTTGGATTCATTTCTATGGGTTGATTTTTGGTATTTATAAACGGCTAAGACTGTGGAGAGGTCGAATTTTCTGAAACTTGACTCTCTACAGTGTAACTCTTCTTTTTAGATTTTGTGTTTTAGTAAAAAAAATTGAACACATATTCTAATGTATATTGGTCAAAAAGGAAGTCGGCCTCTTTTCTGGAACATTGCCCTCTATAAATTATTCATTTCTTTTATTATTATAATTGTAAAATTAAAGAAATTTTTGAAATGGATAAGTTTGTAAAAAGTTTAACCTCTCAAATAGATTGAATGTTTTAAAATTTGTATAAATTATTTTTTTATTATCATACACGTAAATTTAATATACACAAAATTTAAAATAATTTAATATAAAAAATTCAATCTCAGATGTTGAGTTTTGCTTTTGAAATTAGAAAAATGGCATCAACGGTTGAACTGACACTTCCTGCCGTCACAGCAGTCCACTTGAACCTGTAGAAAAAACCAAATCTTGCATTCAGGGACTTGGAATTTATTTGATGGTAAGGCGTCCTTTTTTATTTTTGGGATAAGAAACCTTTAAATCACTCAAATTTTGGTTTTCACTATGATTGATAAAGTAAAGTTTCGATCGAGTGTTGTGAAAAAAAAAAAAATATTAGTACTACAAAATTTGTTTGATTCAACTCGAATAAAATCAATTAAAATTTAGTAAATTTTTAAATACTGATAATTGAAAAAAAAAATCAGAGACATCTACCGTCAGAACTTAGAAGCTACCACTTTAATCGTGAACCAAATTATAACACTGAAAAGGAACAGCTAATTATGGGGCCCCCGTGAGAGGAAGAAGAAAATAATGGGTCAAAGGCTTGCATTAAATGCCCATGGCTCCACACGCAGAAGATGTCTGCTTTGGCATCTCAAAGTTTCAATATAAATGGCCGCTCTCTGCATTAGGCACTGCAAGCTCGAAAGACACTTTGAAGCTCAGTAATCAGTAATCAGTAATCGGCAATCGCTAAGAAGTCAAAAAACAGAGGCCCTAAAGATGCTCAGCTCTATTGTTGGGAGAATACAGAGGCGTTTCGGGCTCTTAGCCTCGAGAAGCCGTGGACAGTGCTACTTGGTGCCAGACGATGTTATGGATGGACATATTGCTGTTCTTGCAACCGAAGGTGAGGAAACAAAGAGGTTCATCGTTGAACTACACTGCTTGACTGACCCTCCATTCATTGAACTGCTAGACCGGGCTCAGGAAGAGTTTGGCTTCGGACAGAAAGGAGCTCTTGCAATTCCTTGTCGGCCTCATGAATTACAGAAGATTCTAGATGATCGCAGTAAGGTAGTAATAAACTAATAATAACCTTCCCGTCATAATGCATAAAGTTGTCAGCAGTTTATCTGAAGCATGGATAAACATATATATTATTCACTGTATTCTTTGGTTGATTTGTCGTGGCTTCTTCCCGATGACAAAACAAGGAAAGTAGAGTTTTTATGTTTCAAATGCTATGAAAATGTGTAGCAAGCAGAAACAGAAAAATGGTGTAATATTTGTCAGACAAATCAGAAAAAGTATTCGACCTAACATATGCAAAATATCATTACTATAGACCTGTTCACTACGCGCATATATATATATATATATATATATGTGTGTGTGTGTGTGTGTGTGTATGATCACTTTTCCTTTTGGGGAGGAGACATGTTAACCTATTAAGCACGATGAAGTGAAGGTCTACGTACTGATTGAGAGTGCATGGCGCTAAATGTATGAAATATTTGGATCCGGGTTTTTTTCACCATTTATTCCAGCCCCCCAAAATTATTATCTAAAATAACTCAATTCAAAACTATTTTCCCACGTGTCATACTGTCATTCGTAGTTCCACGATATATCCATCCCCTAAAATTATTATTCAAAACAATTTATTTCTAAAATTATTTTTCCACACGTGTCATCCGTACAGTTATTTGGTTACTTTTATACTTTTCAAGGGTGATACCTCAGGAGTTAGACGTATCATCCAAGAAAAATAGTTATGGAATTAGATTATAAAGAAAAAACTTACATAAAATTGTTTATATCTTTACTTCTCTAGTAAAAATATAACGTGCGTAAAAAAAATTCTTGAAAAGTCAATTAAGTAATGATAAGATGTAAAAAAATATAAAATTATTTTTTAAAAACTATATATTTATCATAATCTGATTGAAGAATTGATTAGAAAATTTGATAATAAATATATAAATAACCCTATGTAAGATTTTTTTTTGTTTGAATAATATTTTTGGAGAATGGGATATATCATGGAAAAAACCAAAAGTAAATAGTTTGCCACGCAGTAGAACTTGATGGTCGCACAACACCTTGCATGCGTCGGTGGTAAATAATTTCTTAAATTTTTAAAATTTAAAAAGATCAACCTCTCAACTGTATTATTCATAGAAATTTGATGTGAAACTTAGAGATAATTTCCTTTTTTCGAAAAGGGTCTGGTGGGCTTATTAATACTGAAGACAAGTGAAAGCTTATGGAGAATTTTATTATGACATTTGGATTAATATCACAAAAAAAAAGATACCTATTCTAGAGTGTAAAAATGAAAAATAAAAAGTTATTATTCATTAAAAAAATTGATTAAATATGTTTACAAATAACTCAAAATTAAAATGCATTTTTTATTGTAAAGCCTGCGATGTTAGCCAATGAATTTTAATAGCTTCTTAACCAATTTAACCTGTAAAGACTTGGTATAATGCTTGGGAATATATATTTGCATTACCTAAATTGATATAATAAGGTGTTTGATGCTTTGGTTCACGGAATATTTTAAAATTTTTGAAAATATTATATAATAATAAGACTTGATTTAGGAAATATTTAAAAAAATTTTTAAATATTTTAAATATTACAGTTAGATGTGGTTCACGAAATATTTAAATTTTTTTTAAATATTATATAATAATTAGACTTAATTCATGAGGCTCCGCATCCAATGGTCCACTTTTTTTTGTATTTTTTTTTGTCTTTTAAAAAAATATTGATCATTTGATCTCAATCAATGATTATTAATCTAATGACTAGTACAATTTAAAACAAAAAAAAAAGTAGACCGTTGAATACACATTCAATAACATAAATTTAAAACTAGAGTCTCTTGCGATTGAAAATCGCATAAGAAAATACACTTCCAATAGAATAGGTCCAATTAGGTTTTTTTGAAAAAAAAAAGAATATAAATTTCAAAATTTAAGCACAGAAACATACAAGTTGGAAATTTTATCTCTTTTAGCCTAACTTGACATATATGTATATGTGTATGTATGTATGTATAAATTATAAAGTATATTATATCAATTATAGTATCTAAAATTTTCTATACATATACATTATGTTAACATATGTAAATCTCATTGTTATTAAGTTGAAGTCCTACTCAAATAATATGTACTTGATGCGAATTGATCTGTCCGTACTGAAGAGTTCTGTCCCAAAAATTCCAGCCGTCCAATTCATCCGACGCTAATGGGCATGCCATGTCATGGAGATGTTAAGAAAATGAAAGATTGGGTTCAATGAATGATTGTGTGGGGGACATGTCTTAGCAGTGTCATTGGCGTAGGAAGATGAGTGTGGGGGTCGGGTGATTTTCGACACCAACTGGGAAATGAATTGGAAATGTTACGAAATTAATGGAAGCCAGTAAGATAAACAGTGCCACAAATAAATGGATACAAAAATATTTACGTAATTCAATTAGTGTGACATATATTTTTAAATAGAGAAAAAATTTATATTAATTTTTAACAAAATATGAGAATACTTTACATAATAACCAAAAAATAATATGTATATGAAAAATAAAAGTTGTTATTTACTGGGTTGCTCAATGGGTCACTCTACGAGCTCAGGCTTGTTAGTTTTTATTTTACTCGTCTTATATATTTCGAAGTTTTTTATCTTTTTGATCGTACTTCTAAATAAATCGAGTCAAGTCATAAATTAATTTATCATATAATTTAAGTCACTTAACAAAAATGGATCTATCGATTCTTGTCCTATTCATTTCTTGTACCTCTATTTTTTGTTTTAAGTCATTCTCTCAAATAAATTTGATTGAATCATGAATTGAGTCCCGCATACATAATTCAAGTCACGAAAAAAGTGGCTTAGAATGATAAAAAGAGGATAGAGAGAGTAAATACAAGTAGAGGAAGAACATAAGAAAGAAACAAAAAAATTACCAAAAGGTAAAGAGACTGAAATCCAAGAGGGGTTCCCTCGAAACTCCACTGAAGAGACGCTGATAAAGAAGTAGAGAAAAATGGAGGGTCATGTTAACAGTAACTAAGTAAAGAAGAAAACACAAAGGAGAAGGTGTCGTAGTCGAAGTAATGATTCAGAACCCGTGACGTGGCATGCCCATTGGTATTGGATGGATTGGACAAATAGGAATTTCGAGGAAGGACGGCTTCCCTGCGTTAGATCTAAATTATTGGATATTTAGATTAATATAAAATTAATTTAAACAGGTGCAAGTACAGCCATTAAAAAAAATTGTTCCCTCCAAATATTGGAGGAAAGTCAGATTTGGACTCTCCAGTGCTAAACGATATCCGCATCCACACAAAATTGTCTCAAGTACTTCTAAATTACTATTTGCAAAAAATCAACAATTTATTGGTGGAAGAAGTGCTGAAAGGCCTCACTTTTGTAAAGAGAATAATATAAATTTGAATTTGGAAAAATATGTTTGTTAAAAATTTTTTAACTTAAATGTTCTGTACTTTGACAAAAATTAGTCCTAAGTTTAATATAACTTGAAGACACTTTAGATTCTCACAAAAAGTTGACTATATGCAAAAGGTCAATTATCTTTATTAAAGAATACAAGCCACTCAACCAATGGTTAGATTTAATAAAAATGATATTTTTCTCGTGTTTTTACAAGTTTTAGAAAATAATTTTAAGAATTTTGTATTTTCAAAAATCAAACTTTCCACATAAAATCTCAAATTAATATTCCCATGAATGGGAGAAAGAACGATCATTTCTCATTGAATAAAATATTTTTACAAATTCAGAAAATTATTTTACCTCTATTATAACATTCATTTATTAAACTCTTTCATTTGTTTAAATTATTTTACCTACTAAAAAAATCTTTCACGACACTATGGTGGTTAAATAATAAAAGTAATTATTTTTTAATTTTAATTCAAATCATTTAAATCAATTCAAATCAAATAATTAATATTATGTGATGTCATTAATTTACCTAATTTATTTATTCATTCAAATCAAATCAAATTCACTAATTAATAATTATGATAATATATTCTGATAAAAATATATTCTGTTATTCACTTTAACAATAACCCACATAATATATTAAATACATTGGGACTCACATAATATGATAATAATACTATAATTTATAAATTTGTGAAACTTATGACACTTATGAGTTATGACATATAATTTTTAAATATAAATATTCTGATATAAATTTTGATTATTCATACAAATATAAAATATAATTTTTAATATAAAATTTATGATAATAAATGACTACTTTATATTGTGATACAAAATAGGTTATCAAATGAAATAAAATAATGAGACATATGTGTAATCAAAAAAAAAGTTTTGAATTTAAATTTTTTTGCCAAAAAAATGTAATCAAATTAAAAATGTTCTAGGATAATCAACTGTAAATAAATTTTATACGTTTGATTAATAATTGATGTCAATATGCCTTAATCCTCGTGTATGTATATTTCAACAATTTATTATGTATATATTTCAATTCAAATAAATTCAAATCAAATAATAATGGTAATTATTTTTTAATTTCAATTCAAATCAAATAATCATTTAATGTGATGTCATTAATTATCCTACAATAGTCAAATAATAAAGGTAATTGTTTTTTAATTTCAATTCAAATTATTTCAGTAAATTTAAATCAAATAATTAATATTATGTAATGTCATTAATTTACCAAATTTATTAATTTACCTAAAGAAAAAAATGATAACACGTGTATCAATTTCTAATTCAAGATTTTTCACTGCTTCACAATTTAGACAATGCAATTACAAAACATAATTTCAAGGATACTATGTGTAACAGTATAACATTTGGTTCAAGTTTATATGAGATTAATTGTACAAGATAATCTACTTCGAAAGTCAAGTAAACAAATATTAAGATTTGATGAAAATGAAAGTTTACATAGCTCAAAAAATTCAAAGGGACTGCTTCGATGATAGATACTACTCTTTTTACTATTGCTAACTAAAGTACTTACATTTGAGATATATGGAAAAATATGTTTGGATTTTGGGGTAAGAATTACTACAATTTGGAAGAAGATAGAGATGATTCTTTGAGAATATTGAAATTTATGCAAATGTGGAAAAAAAAAAGTTAATGTAGTAAGAGTACATGTTAAAAATATAAATTTTACAGAACATATAAGAAAAGTAATAATATATTTACAATACAAATCAGAAGAACTTACCAACGTGAGAATTATAGAAAAGTTAATGCCTTTGAACTTCTTTTTGCAGAAAAATTTGCACCTCTTAGAGGAAATAAATTATTGTAGTAATAGGCATGAAAATTGAGCGTATAGTCTATCAGAGCTACGGATGAACACAATGCCAGGAAAATAATGCTAGTTCATTAGACCATAATCTTCTTCTTTGATTTAGAAAAAATGTTGGTAGGAAAATAATGTCAATCTATTGTACCATGATCTTCTTCTTTGAGATATATATATATATATATAGACAAATAAGAAAGAATTGAAGAAACGTACTTAAAGGAAAAAAATGTTGGAGCGTTAAGAAGCTATGTCACTAGGTGTCGATTGAGTTTCCGACTGACATGAGAATATTGAAACTTATGCAAATGTGGAAAAAAAAATTAATGTAGTAAAAGTACATGTTAAAAATATAAATTTTACAGAACATATAAGAAAAGTGATAATATATTTACAACACAAATCAGAAGAACTTACCAATGTGAGAATTATAGAAAAGTTAATGCCTTTGAACTTCTTTTTGCAGGAAAATTTGCACCTCTTAGAGGAAACAAATTGTTATAGTAATAGGCATGAAGATTGAGCGTATAATCTATCAGAGCTACGGATGAACACAACGCCAGGGAAATAATGCTAGTTCATTGGACCATAATCTTCTTTGATTTAGAAAAAATGGTGGTAGGAAAATAATGCCAGTCTATTATATCATGATCTTCTTCTTTGAGATATATATATATATATATATATATATATAGACAAAAAAAAAGAATTGAAGAAACGTACCTAAAGGAAAAAAAATGCTGGAGCCTTAAGAAGTCATATCACTAGGTGTCGGTTGAGTTCCCGACTGACATGAGGAGGTGATTAAATGGCGAAAGATGAGCAGTGAAAGCTTGATTGAGAGAAAAAGCGTTATCGAATTGCACTAGTGAATTCAGAGAAAGAAAACGGACAGACATGATGAAGAATAACACTCTGTAATTTATCGTTTCTGAAGATAGATGTATAGTAATTAATTATTTAATTATCTGTATATAATAAATGCTCATTTACCAAAAGACAACATATTATATCTCAATCAGAAATTTTATATAATTTATCAATTATATAATAATTATATATTAATTATAGCAATTATATAGTAATTTACCCTAATTTTTTCAAATTCATTTAATGTGATGTGATTAATTTACTAAATTTATTAATTTATCTAATTTATTCATTAAATTTATTTATTTAAATTTATTCAATTATATATAATTTAATAACCTACTGACAATTAATACTTTAGAGTAGAATTATTTTAGTCTATTATATAGATTTTGTTCTACATTCATATTTTATTCAAAAAATAATTTGTATCGAATGTGTATAAAAATATTTGATAACTTATCTAAATCCTTTGTAAGTTTGTTAAACTTAAATATGAAAAGACTTGTTAATTTATTACATTAGATTTTTAATGTATAAGATCAAATATATATATATATATATATATTTATATTCACACACACCAGGGGTGTGCAAGTGCCAGTCTAGCCCAATGAATCGGTTGAATCAAAATCAGACCAGCCAGAGACTTAGGTCGAATGTGAGGGAAATATCATGGGCTGGGCCAAATCCTGGCCTTGGGAAAAAATGGCCCTAGGAGACCCAGCCTGGCCCAGAAACTTATATAAATAAAAAATTAAAAAAAAGTAATACCCCCCCCCCCCCTTTCAATCTTTCAGCTAGTGTTTCAAAATGGCTTCCATAGTTCCATTCCATGTCATGTTCTTGAAGTTGAAATCGATTGTAATTCTGTGAGATGTATTCCTCACGAATAAAAAAGTCTCTCTCTTAAAAAGCTGTCTAATATATAAAGTTTTGTCCAATGATTTTAATTTCTTTTCTGTGTCATGTCAATGGGTGTGGTAACAAAGTAGCTCACTATATTGCTAAAGTTGGGTGTGGCTCCTGTACCTTTTTATGCTATTTTGAACTTGGGATAATACAGATTTTCAGTCATTCATGTCGATGCATTGATGGCCATGTTGGCCTTGTTAAAAAAAAAAAAATTGTTATAATGGAGATTGATGGTGACAAGAACAAAACAACTATACTAATTACGAGGCATAAATGAAAAGTATAAATGGGCAATTGGGTCTGATATAGACTCGATCATGGACTCAGTTTTTATGAGATCTAATATCAAGATCAGATCTAATTTTTATACCTGGTGAAATTCAAGTCAAGCCTCGGACAGTTATATGCAACCTTTTTTTAATATCTTTTCTTGTAATTTTTTGAAATTTATGTTTATTTATGTTTTAATGTGTTTTATTTTTATTTTTTCTGAGCAGTTGTTTGGGGTAATTTTTTGGCCACTTTCATGTTTTTTAGAGAGTTAGGCTAGTTTAGGGGGAGTTATGTTCCATTAGATTATATTTAAATCTTTCTAAAAATTAATGAAGACACGAGATCAATTCAGTTATTATCTAAATTTGATGTGGAGCACTAAAGATTTTGGTTCTCTCTATAATTTGGACCAATAAAATTGGCAGGAGAAACAAAGCAAATTATTCTCTCCCTTCCACTGATTCAACTTCATCTAGACCTATAACCAGATCTTATAATAACAAATTGGTATCAGAGCAGGTGGTTATAGAGCAACAAATCATTGTGCAGGAGGAACGTGAGGTGCAAGAGGAACGTGGGACTGACGCTCTAGAAAGGGAGAAGATGAATGCAAGAGTCGATGCCCTGTCACACGAGTTGGTTGCACGGACCGAAAGGGGTAGAACCAAATAAGGAAGTCAGAATTAGTTCCAATACATCCAGAACAGAGGGCTTAGGAGAAGGAGGCAGTTTGACAGTGCCCAAGACAACGAAGCTTGATTTCACAAAGTTTAAAGGCTAAGAGGATATTTTGGGATGCTCAACCGTTGTGAGCATTTCTTTTGACACCAACAAACAGCAGAGGAGGAGAAAGTTGGGCTTGCTTCTTACCATTTAGAGGGCAACGCTTAAATATGGTTTCTTCAACCGGAAGTCGATCATCCTAATCTCACTTGGGATGAGTTTAAAAGGCAATGTCACCTCAGATTTGGTCCTCCCATTCGAAGCCATAAATTGGGAGAATTATCTAAATTAAGATATTAAGGTTCTGTGAAAGATTACCAAGAGAAATTTGAACAATTAGCCTCACGTGCTGGTATGTTAACCCAAGAGCAAAAGATAGTTATATATATATCAATGAGCTGCAGGACTATATTTCGTATGAGGTTGAATTGCATAATCCAATAAATTTGGCCATGGCGATGAGCCTTTTTAGACTTTATGAACACAAGAGTTACTCTCTTTGTTATTTTGACTCCAAAGAAACTAAACCACTGGATCCCTCAACTGCAACAATAGTTCCCGATTCATTAAGCATTTGTTTTAAACGGAGTTGGAGGAATGGAGGGACTCCATGATCAAGAGCCTTGTTTTAATTGTGATGAAGCATTCACTAAAGGCCATAGATACAAAAAAACTATATTTTGGCTAGAATTGGTTGAAGTTGAAGAGGGACTCCATGATCAAGAGCCTCATATGGACCCTGCAACACCACACGCTTGAGGGTAAGCGTGTATTGAAGAGGGGAGGTATATGTTGGCAACCCTCCCTTCTGTACAGTAGGGCACCCAAATGGACGCTCAACACACACAGCAGTTTTGGTTTGGGAAGTGGCCAAGGGCAGTTATCGCCGACCTTTTTTTAATCTTTTCTTGTAATTTCTGACATATTTATGTTTTAATGTGTTTAATTTTTAAGTGGCCATTTATTAGGGATATTGTCACATCCATGTTTCTAGGCAGTTATGCTAGTTTAGGGAAAGTAATGCTCCATTAGATTGTATTTAAATCTTTCTAAAAATTAGTGAAAGCATGATATCAGTTTAGTTATTATCTTAACCTGCTGTGAAGGACTAGAGATCTTGATTCTCTTTATAATTTGAACCAACGAAATAGGTAGAAGAAACAAATCAAATTCTTCTCTCCCTCTCTCACTGATTCTACTTCAGCTAGACCCATAACCAGATCCTATAACTGGGATCATAACAGAATCAAACCCGAACATATTAGATTCCCATTAACCAAAAAAAAAAAATCACAAATACCATGAACTACACAAAAGAATCACACATTCTCAAAAATCACATTGACCAATCGCCCGTAAGGTGACAGAATTAGGAAGACAAGAATTCGGAAGTTAATAAAAGGGAGCATAAGTCAAATCTTCCAACAGAAGTATCACTGTTTTCCAGTACTACAAACAAGGGACATTGCAATGTCTGCAATAAAGCAACGAAAAGAAAGAAGACCTAAGGGAAGTAAAGAGGCCAATTGAAGTTGTACGAGTTTCGAAGTTTCTTGTTCATGTACTGGTTCCACTGCAACATCATAAATTTTTATAAGGATACGATTACTTGATCACAATATATACATAAGGCACAAAGTATACCAACTATCAACCCTTTTCAGCTAAACATCTCAAGAAAAATTAGGTCTAGGAGAGTCATCATACCTTGAATTGATACGGTTGGTTCTTCTTCTTTGCCTGTTTCCAGTGATAATGCTCAAATAACATTGCTTTATCATGCCAGCTGCATGTTATAACATCTTTAATACTATAAAATGACAAATTAAAATGATACAAATTGCAAAAGAAAGCAAAACTGTCCACTCAGAAAGTTAGAAACTGCTGCAATCTTATTATAAAATCAGCTCAGCATGCCAGAAGAAGGATGGTGATAGGAACTCCTATCAAGAATCCGCTTGCCCCAGTTAGAACCATGATGCAAAATCAAAAGATACATCAGCAAATGGATAAGAAGCCACGTCAGCAAGATTAATTTCCATACTGTAAATATACAACATGGAATCTTTCTTTATAACATTGTACAGCTGTACACCAGAATAAGTTACACGGTGATTTGTGGATTTGTATATTGATGACATCTGTACCCTAGCTTTTCATAGAGTTAGTATATATACTCCTGTACTGCTACTGAATAATATCATCAAGAATCATCATCATCTTTCCCCAATTTTTTATCTTGGTACCAGAGCTCTAGGCTAACGCCATGGCTCCAAACTCTCCTGCTGCTTTCACCACTCCTGTTTCTGTCAACACGCAAAATCCACCACCTGTTTCTGCTATTACTCAGAATCAAAACAGAGTCACTCCACTCATCACTACCCTTAACCAAATGTGTTTTGTCAAACTCGACAGAAACAATTATTTACTTTGGTAGTCCATGGTCCTACCTGTAATCAAGGGGAATGATTTAGATGGTATCTTAGGAACAAAACCAGGCCTTGTACAGTTTCTCTCTAAAGGTGCAGAGAAGAAACTCAACCCCGCATTCAAAGAGTGGGTCAACACTGACTAGCTCTTATTGGGCTGGCTTTACAATACTATAACCACTGATGTTGCAGCATAAATGATTGGCTGTAGAACTGCTTAGGAACATTGGAACACAGCTCGTGACATTTCTGGTGCACAAACCAGATCCAAAATTACTCTATACAAAACAGCGAACCAAGAAAGGGTCATTAAAAATGGAGGATTACTTGAACAAGTTGAAAAGCATTGCTGACAACCTCATGATGGCTAGATGTCCTATTTCTACATTTGATTTGATTAGACAAGACTTAGTTGGCTCGGACGCAGAATATAATCCTATAGTTGTGCAGCTATTTGATAAGATTGACTTGTCTTGGACTGATATGCAAGCTATGCTTCTAACATATGAAAGTAGGTTGGAGCAACTAAACTACTACTACTTCATTCCAGGCACAAGCAAATTTAGCTAATGCTAACAAAACCAACAACAACAACAAAGCTTTATCACATTAGGTGGGGTCGACGACATGGATCGTACGACGCCATTGAACTCTATCAATGACTAACTTTTAAATATCTCATTCACCAGAAGATCTCATTCAATGACTTCTCTAAGTGTCCTTTGTGGTCTTCCTCGGCCTTTTTTCACATGATATATACCATTTGCTCAACCCTCCTTACTGACGCCTCCAACTGCCTTCTTTGAACATGTCCAAACCACCTTAAATGATTTTCTAACATTTTCTCCTCAATAGATGCCACTCCAACTCTACTTCGTACACAATTATTACGGATCATATCTCGTCTTGTATGCATATCCATTACAACATCCTCATCTCCGCTACTCCAATTTTTTGTTTTTGTTGTCCTTTCACCACTCAACATTCACTCCCATATAAAATTGTCGATCTTATAGCATCACGATAAAACTTCCCTTTGAACTTATCAGGTGCTTTCTGATCACAAACAACTCCCAATGCCTTTCTCCATTTCAACCACCCAACTTGTATCCTATGTGCAACATCTCCAATAATTTTGCCGTCATTTTGTATAACTGATCCCAGATACCTAAACTTTGACACTTGTAATATAACCTGGTCTTCAGTTTTAACATCCAACTCGTTTCTAACAGAACCAGGAACAACGGCAAAAAAAATTGGAGAGGTCAAAACAACAATAGACGAGGAAGAAATGGTTGCAGCATAGGGAGGAACAACAACAACAACAATAGACCTATTCATCAAGTTTGCGCTAAGCCAATTTACATTGCAGCTCATTGCTTCTATCGATATGACCAGAACTACAATGGTGGACCACCTCAAACTCAGTCAAGAACAGTAACAGTCAGTGAGTCAATAATGCTACCTATTTTGCATCTCCAAGCACTTTTATGGATCCAAATTGGTGCATGGATAGCGGTGCTACGCACCATGTGACCAATAATTCAGTAAATGTGGATCAAGTGGTTGAAGGTTATGGTAAGAATAAGCTTATAATTGGAAATGACTCTCCAATTGATATTTGCAACTCTGGTAAATCTGTGTTCCCTTGCAAAAATGAACAGAAAAATTTGAGATTAAATGAAGTTCTGTATGCCCCTGAAATTGCAAAAAAATTATTGTTTCTAAGCTCACCAGTGACAATGATGTTATCATTGAATTTGATTCTCGCTACTGTTATGTGAAGGACAAGACATTGGGAACAATTCTGCTGCAGGGAACACAAAAGGAGGGAATGGTATGAGTTTTGCAGGCCACATCCAGCTTGTTTCAATGTCAACAGCGAAGTAGTTCTTGCAAATAAAGCAGAAGCTATAAGTCACAAATAAGTATGGCACAGAAAGTGGGGCATCCCTCATATAGAATTCTGTCTAAAATTCTTAAGGATTGTAATGTCACTTTAAAACCCAATGTAAGAGCTGTGAAGCATGTAAGTATGTCAAAGCTCATTCTCTGCCTTTCAAAACTTCTGAATCCCATGCTAAACAACCTCTTGATCTTGTCTACACTGACATATGGGGCCATCAACAGTTCAATCAGTAAATGGATACAAATATTATATTCAATTTTTAGATGACCATAGTAGGTACATTTGGATTTTTCCCTTGAAAACTAAAGGAGAAGCACTAAGTGTTTTTACAGTGTTTAAAAAACAGGTTGAGAACTTGTTTGAAAGAAGAATGAAAGTTTTACAAAGTGATGGTGGAGGTGAGTTCAAAAAATTTACCATGTTCTATCAACAAGAAGGTATTCAGCATAGAGAAACGTGTCCCTACACTACTGTTGAAAGTGGCAGGGCTGAAAGGAGGCATAGGACCATAGTGGAATTGGGTTTAACACAATTAGCTCAGTCTAAAATGACATTACAATACTGGTGGGAGTCTTTTCAAATGGCAGTCTACTTATTAATAGATTGCCTACACCAGTTCTGCAACTTCAGTCTCCATATGATGTGTTGTTTAAGAAAATACCTGCTTACAAGGCTCTTAAACCTTTTGGCTGTGCATGTTATCCCTATTTAAGGCCATATAATCAACATAAGCTCAGCTATCATACAACCAAGTGTGTTTTCTTGGGTTTTAGCAACAACCAGAAAGGATATAAATGCTTGTCTTCATTAGGAAGGATTTATGTGTCCAGACATGTTCTTTTCAATGAATTTGAGTATCCCTTTCAGCAAAGTTTTCTGAACAGAAAGCAAGAGGAAAAGAACTCCAATGAAGTGTTTCAACTGTTTCCTATTTTGCCTTCTACATGCGAACAAAATTATTCTGGAGAAACAATTCACTATGACACTAACCAGATTAATTTGTCTTCACAAGCTACTGATTCAACCAGTTTATCTACTTCAAGTTCTACTGTTGGAAGTAATAAAATGCAGTCAGTTCAATCCAGAGGAGAGGACCAGAACACAGAAGATGTTGAGCAGATTGGAGTTGTTTTCTTGATGAAGCTAAGACAAATCAAGAACCGGTGCAAACACATCAAACAAATTCTGTTATGTTGTACCTGAAACAACTCAAGACCCATCACAGACACACTACATGATCACTAGGAGCGAGTGGAATCTATAAACACAAGCAACCATTCACTGGAGTTGTTAGTGCAGCAATTATCTTAGAAGATGATGATACAGCTGAACCTCTCAAAGTTTCAGATGCCTTGGAAAAGAAACACTGGAAGCAAGCTAGGGTTAAAGAGTTTGAAGCATTAAAACACAACAAAACCTGGACCCTTGTTCCCTATGACAAGAATAAAAAATTCATTGATAACAAGTGGGTGTTCAAGACAAAATATAAAGTTGATGGGACTGTTGACAGATTCAAAGCCAGACTAATGGCAAAAGGTTTTCAACAAGATGCTGATGCTGGTGTAAACTTCAATGACACGTTCAGCCCAGTTGCAAAGGTAACAACAATACAACTTATTCTCACAATTGTTGTTTCTTTGAACTGGAAGGTTAGGTAACTTGATATTAATAATGCTTTCCTAAATGGAGTGTTCCATGAAAATGTTCTGATGAAGCAGCCTTGGGGTTTTGAAGACCCACAATTCCCTAATTATGTGTGCAAATTAACCAAGGCTATATATGGGTTAAAACAAGCCCCAAGGGCTTGGTTTGATAGGTTGAAAAATGTGTTGTTGCATTGGGGTTTTTATAACACAAAGTCAGATAGCTCACTCTTCATCTACAAAATCAAAAATCAAGGTTTGATGATCCTGGTTAATGTAGATGACATCTTGATTAAAGGCAGTGATAATTTGCAACTTGAGAAGGTTATAAAAGGATTAAATGATGTCTTTTCTCTAAAAGAGCTAGGTGATTTACACTATTTCCTAGGTTTTGAAATTGTGAGGAATGAATCTGGTATGTTCCTGACACAAAAGAAGTATATCACAGACCTACTTAAACGATTCAATATGTACAATGCTTCTTCTACTCCAACTCCTATGGTTGTTGGCAAACATTTGACAAGAGGTGAATTGTTGAGCAATCCCACTCTATACAGGAGTGCTGTTGGTGCCTTGCAATATCTAACAAATACTAGACCCGATATCTCATTTGTGGTTAACAAACTTAGTCAATTCCTAAGTGCCCCTCAACTACACATTGGCAGTCATTAAAGAGACCGTTTCGATATATCAAAGGAAATGCAGAACTAGGTCTGCATACTAAAGCTTCACCAAGTCCAAACTTAAGTGCCTTTACAGACGCTGACTGGGGGTGTATGTAGGGACGACAGAAGATCTGTTTCTGGATCATGAGTCTATATGGGAGAGTCTCTAATTTCTTGGTCGTCCAGAAAGCAAAGAGTAGTGGCATTGTCAAGCACAGAGACAGAATATAGAGCACTTGCAAGGAATGCAACTGAGCTGATTTGGTTAAAATCACTTCTGAATGAAATTGGTTTTCTTATGCTAAGATCTCCCATAATTTGGAGTGATAATTTAAGTGCCAGGGATCTTGCTTCTAATCCTGTTTTTCACTTACGCACAAAACACATAGAAATAGCAGTACATTTCATTAGAGATCAAGTTATTGCTGGAGAATTACAAGTCTGCTATGTTCCTTCAGTTGATCAAATTGCAGACTGTCTAACCAAACCATTATCTCACTCTTGGTTCAATATTTTAAGGGACAAACTTGGAGTGACTGTAACACCCTCAAGTTTGAGAGGGGGAGTTAGAACCATGATGCAATCAGCACATGGATAAGAAGCCACGTCCTTACTGTAATATACAACATGGAATCTTTCTTTATAACAAATTGCACAGCTGTACACCAGAATTAGTTACACAGTGATTTGTGGATACATCTGTACCCTAGCTTTTCATAGAGTTAGTATATATACTCCTGTACTGCTACTGAATAATATCATCGAGAATCATTATCATCTTTCTCCAGTTTCTTGTCTACCCCCAAATCAGTAAGGGAAGAACTCCACAGGTTTTACCCCCAAAATCATCAAGAATCCACTTGCCTCCCCCTCTTGGCTGTAGCCCCTACCTAAAGGAAGAGATGGCATAACACAATGGTGCTTTTCTTGCCACTCTAACTGTTGTGCCAGCTCACCTAATAAACTTGCAGCCCTCTTATGTGTCCCGTCCCATTTGGCACCAATGCCTATTCCTTATATATTTATTATTATCCATTCATATGACACCAATCATATTCCTATCAGATAGAGGGCCAACAACTAAGAATGAAGCAGCAAATCAACCTAAGAAGTGGCAATGCAATACTTTGGTCACTGTTTCAGCCATCACATCCTTAGCTGATAGGTGTAATCAAACCAAAAAATGATAAACTTCTGCACAATTCTCTCCCATATCATTAACAACCAGAAAACTGGATACACTGCTGCTAGCAAGGTACAGCTCTTCAGTGAAGCCAAATTGACCAGTGGCCTTGTCCTCTCTTTTTCTTTTTTCTCTCTTCCATGGCGTGTGTGCTTGTTTTAGAGGTTGAAGAAAAATCGATGGAGGAAAAGTGGTGTTGGGGAGAACAAACAAGCTGGGACAGTTCCATAAATATGACCACTTTCACTATGAAGCATTAAGGTGGCAAGGATTTTTAAAAGAAAGAAAGACAAGCATAGGGGCTAACTTCATATCCTCTTCTCATGAAAAGTAAAAGTAAAAATTAAAGCAATGACGAGAAAGACAATTAAGACATCCATTCTTCTATATGAAGAATAAAAAAATAGTACTTCAAAAAAAAAGTTCATAACATCTTATATATATGGCAAAAGTGCACTTTTAGTCCCTTAACTTTGCCTCAAGTTTCACTTACATCCTTTAACTTCTAAAAACCAGTCAAATATTTCCTCCCCTCTAACACCATTAATAATTTTAATGTTGAATGCTGACTAGGATCTAACCTGGCTAATCTATGAAACTCCATATCAAATTATTGCCATCACAGTTACCCGTTTATCCAGCATGTGAAAAATAAAATCTCCCAAGTGGATATGACTGAGCTCCGTTTCAGTTACATTTTCAGATCTTCAGAAAGTGGGTGCTCTAAACTTCCTTCCTTCTCCTTCACTCACATGAACACACAGGTAGGGAGAGATTTTTTTTGGGGGGGAGGGGAGGGGGAAGAGGATAACAGAACAGAGACCGATGTCCAGAAAAGATAAATAGAGAGAATCAGGGTCCTTAGAAAGTGAGCAATGAAAGAAAAGTTTCATGGCAACTTTTCTCTTCTGTTCAGTTTAATGGTTGCATGTCTTTCTCATCAAAATCTAATCAAATTAATTGGTTAATAGTGAAGACAAGCATAGGGTGCTAATATGTGAAGACATGGCCCATGGTAATAAGAAATACACAACCTGTGGGAATGAACATCAAGTTGATAAAGCAAATGAAGCTATTTGTTCTCCTCAGTGTTCTGTCTTTTCATAGTATACTGCCTATTAGGTTTCCTTGGAGGACACATCCAGGGGAATTGGTCTTTTACATGCTAGATTAATGGATAGTTGAGATAGCAGTGATTTGGCATGAAGTTTTCATAAAGTCATGTCAGATTCTAGTCCGTCTTTTTGTTGAAGATTAATAAAGATGTAAGAGATGAAATATTTGGTTTTTGGAAGTTTAAGAGACGAAAGTGAACCCTAAAGCAAACTGTCTTCAAACTAGAGACAGCACACAACTAGAAGACCAGGCTAAAGATTTTGCAATGAGTTTGTGTATTAGAATATCTATATATTTATTAGACTCCAAGCATACAGCTGTATTTTATGCTGCAGATATTTTGGTAATCAAATTATTGGCAGGGATGTCCAGTTCGATGAGAAAGTTCAAAATATCACGAGGAACTAATGGAGTAGCTAACATGCATAGCAGTAAGACAGTCACTACTTAATGAGTTATATAAGCAACTCAGCATCACAGGAACTAATTCACGTTATTACCTTACAAAAATTGATGGGGTAAAAAGCTTTTCAGTATTAAGGAAATGAGATTTTCTACATAGTGCTCATTCAGATAGTAATAAATTCTTCCATGCCACCAAAGTTGATTATCAAAATCTGAGAATCAAGCCGCAATTTTTGAATAAAGGAAGACAGGATTAACCAACTAAAAGGTGCCAAGAACAGAAAGAAAGAAAAAAAAAGAAAAAGCAAAGAGAGTGTACTTGAACTGATTAGAGAGCTGCCACATATAGGGATTGAAATAGGTGATAATACTGAATGCAGCAGAACCGATCCAAATGTTAACGAATCTCTCCGCTTCTGCATGCGGCACGCCCGGGTCACCTCGATAAGCATTCCCGAAGTACTTCTCCATTCTCCTGCTTCCTGCTCTCTTCTATCCCTTGAGGGTTCCCGTGTTTTTATCCGTGGCTATTCCTATGAGGAATCAGATCATCTTGCTTGCCTCCCATCACCGTTGGATTAGATTCATCTTGCGGTCATTAATATTTCATATGTACATGATTTCAGTCGTTGGACCGCGCTCGGTCAACGGATAAGAGCGGCCTCATTATTCAGTGACCCTGTTTTTTGAACGCCCCAAATGTTTTTTTGCTTTCAAAAAAACCCCTGCTTGACCACTGAACCCCCTTTTTTTTTCAAATTTCGACTGGCAGAGGACCATTTTGAAAGATTTAATCTCAAAAACGCCTCATTCCTTCTTTTTTCTTTCAAAATTGTCCCACCCCTTTTTTCAAAAACACCCCTATCCATCTTTTTTTATTTCAAAAACATCCCCAGCTACTCTTTTTTCTTTCAAAGAACCCCCTGCCCCTCTTACAACAGTTTATCTTCTTTGTATCACTTATTACCACACTTAAATCTCAAATTATAAACAACATCACTAATATAAAACATGTTGAAACTTTGCCCTAAATAATCTTAACCAACAATATGAGTATGACCAAAATAAAACTTCCTTAATACCTGTTACTGAATAATGAAGAATACTGAACACAAAACAACTTTTATTATGTGATAAAAAAAAACTTTTATTTGATGCAGAGAATGATATTATAGAATGATGAAGAAGAATCTGTAATTTTCTCTCGTACATTAATACTGCACACTCTTAATATATATATATACACACTGATATGATTAAACTTTGTTATATGGGCATGTTGGTCCTTTCCCATGTGTTAGTAAGGGTACTGTAGTCTTTTCCTGGCATTGGATATTCGTTATTGTCCGTTAGCCTATATACCTGTTGCGTGGGCTAATTGCACTGGTTGTTGATGTTGTGGTTCTCTTCTTCTGTATCTCATTTTTCTTTCTGAATAATAATTCTTGGATCATTCTTCTCTGATTTCTATCTCTTTCCCTCTCTCTACTCTTATTTCCTTTTGTTCTTGATTGTTGTTGATTTACTTCTACAGCTAGCATTGCATTTAGTCGTATCATTGGTATCAAAGCCACGATCCTGCTGCCATGGCAGATTCCACACGCTTGCAGGTGATATTGCGTGAACTTGAAGGCAAGATAGAGACGCTACAGCATGAAATGGAGCAGCGACATACTGATGTTAAGGACGAATTATCGCACTTGTCCAGGCAGATCATGGAGATCCTGCATCACCACAATCACCCACAGAAGAATCAGTACCAAGCACCCACAAGATTCACTAAAATGGAATTGCCTAGATTTACAAAGGATGATGTAACCTGTTGGATATCAAAATGTGAAAGTTATTTTGATCTTGAGAAAACCCCTGAGGAAAACAAAGTAACGATGGCAAGCTTAGTTTTGGATGAAGCTGAATATAGGTGGTATGATGGGCTTAAGTCCAGTATGAAAAAACTTGTTTCTTGGCGAATCTTGGCTGACAAAATTCGTATCCAGTTCCACACTACAATTTAGCGACCACTTGAAGAATTAGTCCAGCTTAAGCAGAAAGGAAGTTTGGCTGATTATCAAGAGAAGTTTGAGAAGATTTCTTGTAGAAGTAATCTAACCGAAGAGCAAAAATTAGACTGCTATTTGGGCAGATTAAAAGATGAGCTAGCCTAGGACATGCGATTATTCAACCCGAGCACAGTTTTGGAAGCAACCCATCTAGCTAAAATCAAAGAGATGAGCTTACGTGGTGGAAGCAAACTAAGCACGTCAGGTAATGATTTTAAGAAAGGAATTCCACTGACAGTGCGAACCCAAGAACCACAACAAGATCTAAAGGGAATTTTGGGCAAACCATCATACCGATTCCAAACCAAGATGTCCCCCACAGAGCTAGAAGAATACCGCTGTCACATCCCAAAAATTGAGCATGTGAAAAGATACTACTCATTTGATATAATTCTCAAACATACGTTATATGCATATATTCTGTAAGGTTTTACATTCAACCTTAATCATTCATTCCACACTACAGAATTATATTCATCTGATAAGCAAATATAGACATACATAGTCTGATATTTCTATCTCATCGCAAGCCTAGGAGACCTATAGAAAATACAAAGCTTTTCTAATATCCACATTAATAAGTACTGGTGTCCCACCAGACAGAAATAGAGAATAAACCCAAGGGGCTTCTAATCTTCAAACGGATACTCTTGTTCTTTATTTTCTGTATCTGAAAAAAATAATCATAGGGAGTGTGAGTTTATTTAAAAACTCAGTAAGTAAATAACTGTACTATATAAAATATCAAAAGTACAAATACCACATTTACTCATATAATTAATTATCTTATACATCGAGTAGTATGAGACTCTAACCCTTTCAAACTCATGAATAAGATTTCATAGATATACACCGAGTAGTATGGGACTCTAACCCTTTTAAACTCGTGAATAAGATCTCATAGGTATACGCCGAGTAGTATGGGACTTTAACCCTTTCAACTCGTGTATAGGTTTCATAGATATGCACTGAGTAGTATGGGACTTTAACCCTTTCAAACTCGTGTATAAGATTTCTTAGACATACACCGAGTAGTATGGGACTTTAACCCTTTCACACTCGTGTATTAGATCCCGTAGATCTTTACTCATTAATAAGATAGTGAGAATTCATCACATAGTACAATTGTCATGAAATAAATAATTTCTACATACTCTTATTTCTACTGATCATCATATACTCCCATATGAAAAATTAATTGCTTATTATCCAAATAATATTGTAAATGGGATTTATATTGTACTTTGACTAGTAATATCAAATTGGCTGAGCAAGGTTATTCACTCACCTTGATTTTTGTCCAAGTTTACCTTGTTCCACACTAGAATTTGTGTAGGAAAATTTCCTAGTAAAATATATTACAAGGAATCATAAGAAAGGAAACAAAATCACGAAAATACGTAAAATTTTCTGACTGCTACAGTAACGGGTTGCTACAGTAACGGTTTGCTACAGTGTCGGTTCGCTACAGTAACGGTTCGCTACAGTGCCGGTGACTGCCGACACTACAGTACTGCTACAGTACCCGAAGAAAATTTTCCAGATTTTTTCCCGAAATTTCTGGTCGCTACAGTAACTCGAAGAAAAATTTCAGATTTTCAGTTGCTACAGTACTTCGAATTTTGCAGAAAATCTTTCAAAAAAAATTCATCCTTTCCTTTCTTTTGATTCAAAACCAGAATCTCAACTCTTTTAACCGATTATAACTCAAATATAACTTCTAAAACAACTGAGATTCATGAATTATCATCAAAATCTTCAAGAACAAAACCTCCTCTGATCTTGTATATAAACTGAAATTTAAGGAAAATAATCGGATTAAAGCTTACCTTTGATCCTTACAAAGCTTTTGAACCAAACAAATAATCAGAAATTCTGAAGATCAAGGAAATGATTTGAGAAGAAAATGAAGAACTGAGAGAGAAATCTTTTCTGCTTCCTTCAGCTGAGTGAAAAAGTGAGGGTTACTATTGAAACTTTATATTAAATATTTCTAATGGGTTATTCAATAACCCATGGGTATCCATAACCCAACATCCAAACCCATCCAGTCAATTTACAATAAATGGATTAATTGACCATTCTGAAACCACTTTTCCATGAATTTCACCATTCTTAGAATATATCCCTCATTGTGCAAATATTTAGTCCAGTCATTTAACTCAATTTTCATAAATAATATTCAAAGAGAACAATTAAATATGAAAATTAAAAATGACCAAAATCAATAACTAAAGTAACGTTGTAGAATTCTAAAATACTCTTAAGCGAATTATATTCTGAAATTAACGGGTATTACAACCGCGTCAAGAATCTGTGTTTCTACTGTCATGAGAAATTCACGCCAGGCCACAATTGTCCTCAGCACTAGAAAAGCCAGGTGTTTTTCATGGAATTGGTTGAACATACAGTTGTCCAAAGTAATGAACTAGTAATGGTAATAGAAGATATTACTGACAAGGTTGAACCCCAAGCCATGTTATCTATCAATGCAATGTTAGGAGATCAGTTGGAAGGGAACAATACCATGAGAGTGGTAGGCACGACTAGAGGGAAGACATTGCACATTTTACTTGACACATGAAGCTTTCACAACTTTCTGAGTGACAAATTTAGCAAGATAGCTGGGATGGAAGTAGCAGATATTCAACCATTACAGATCTCGGTGGCAAATGGAGAAAAGGTTCAAGGTATAAAGGTGATTAAAGACTTTTTCTAGTCTATGGAAGGGCAAAATTTTTCAACTAAGGTAATCTTGTTCCCTTTGGAGGGATGTGACATGATCTTGGGAATGCAGTGGTTCAAAACTTTGGGATCTATGGTTTGGATTTTTCAAATTTGACTATTGAATTTGTTAAGGATGGGGAAAAAATGAGACTGTCAGCTTAGAAGAAAGCAAAGAACCAATTACCAAAAGTAGGTAAGGAACCCACAAGGATTAAGGATGCCCAAACATATTTCATCCAAATAGTACCACAAAAAGAAGGTGTTTATTGCGGCGCTATCAACTTGGAGGAAGAAACCTGTAATATGTTTGCCCTTTAGAGTATAATATTTTTTTTTTTGCATTGTGTTAATTGTTGAAGTTGTAATATTTCCATGTGTGAATTTCCATGCTTTCATAGTCGGATTAAAACAGCTTAATTTAAGATTTTTATGACTGAGTTATTACCATATGGGTCAAATAGTTGTACAAGATTATGTTAGGACTCAAAGTAATTCATAGGGAAGTAAATCAGGTGGGCGCCAGCACCTTAACTCTCGGCCTGGCACCAAATGGGTGGCGCCTAAGGCGCCAACCCCAAACTCTCTGTCTGAGTTCTGAACGTGGCGCCCCAGGCGCCAGGTCGTGAAAATCCTCTAAATACCAAAACTGGACATGTTCTTCTCATTTTTCTTCTGGTTTTCTTCTTCCCTGTTCATGCTGGGTGCTTCCCTCCTTTTGGCAGCTGAAGATTCATCTTAGTTTCTTCTAATTTTAGTATAAGACACAAGGTAAGTAAGCTTTGAGCTAATTAAAATTCGTCTTCCTTCCTTTCAATTCTTCTTCTCCTTAGCTAAAACCTTAGGCAAGAAGATGTAAAAATTCTAGTTTAGTATACAATAATTCTTGAATTATGAGATTTTCAGAAGTATTTCTTCATAGAAAGGATGGAAAGGAAGAAGAGCAAGAGTTTTAGGTTAAATTACTTCTGAGATAGTTATACTATGTTTTGAACTATTGTATTTTCTGCACTTTAGAGTAGTAACGTTGGGTAGTATACTGATTGAATAATTCTGTAAAACGGCTAACAGTTTGGATAGTAAATAAAGCAAGGTCTATAGAATCTGCTGCTATTTAATGGCTAAATACCATAAAGAAATTTTGTAGAACCTCTATAGTAAAACTTCCTTATTAGGATAATCTATACGCTCTGTTCTTCTTACTACAAGTTTTAATTCTAATATGCTCTTTAATTGTCATCTTATTTGTATACTAGGAAATCTTTGGAAGTTATTTTCTAGCAACCCTATAAAGTAGTTGCAAAGAACTAAGGTAGTTAATACCAGAACCGAAGTGAGTGTGGCAACATTATCTTATCTACTTTTTGTAATATCATAGATATCATGAAGAAATTGTGAATGAGTCTAAGCTATGTGCGATGTGTTCGTTTTAAAAAATCTATGTTCCTTGTATTTGAGGCTGACATTATTGCTGATGTTGTTTTATTGAAATTCTGTAAATGCCTGTGTAACAATTGAGTGTTATTATGATATTTTCTTGGTGGTGCACCCCATGGGAGAATTAGAGGAGTTATAAGGGTGGAGATATTTTTTTTATGGAGAAATAAGGGAGGATGCGGCCGGGGGCCGCGGGCAATGATCCACTGGTATCATAGACGACCTGGTTGGTACTTATATTATGCACTGCATGCATTACATTCTGCTTATCATTTATAATGGATGTAATTATAAATTCGTTAATATCCTTATGGAATTAAATAGTGATTTATTGTGATAAATAATGTTATCCATTCACTGAGTATTCTATTACTCATTCTTTTTTTTTTTAAAACCTTCAGAGTCAGTAGCTGAAGCAGATGACTCTCCAGGACAGTAGCGAGTCCATCTCCTCCGTTTCCCCTGTATTTTTTTTTGGTTGGCCCTTGTACTGTATCCGTTTGTAAACTTTAGAAGTTGCTCTGTGATCACATAAGCCTCCTAGGATATTGTGGATGAGCTATGTAGAATATGACATTGTAATATACTGCTCGCGGGTTTTGTTGTAAATAAACTAAAATCATAACACTGTTTGAATTTGGAAATATTACAGTATATTTTATGCACGCTAACACAATGAGAATTTAGTTTTAGCATTAGAACCAGCATAGACATAAATCTGGAAATGTATGATGCTAAAATCTATCGTATTATGTGCCTTTTGATTCACGATAGAAGGGAAACCCATTAACATATCAGTCACACTTTTCTGGGATGTGACAAAATGGTATCAGAGCAAGTTCTTAAGTCTATTATGGATCATAGAGCAAGGTAACCTTGACTAGCCATCCCTCTATCGTTGTGAGCCACGGCATGACCATAGGGGAGAGGGTCAGTTAAAGGTCCTATAGGTGTTGTTATATTTTTCTTTTTATACCTGTCCTTGTAGTCAATATTGATCTCTTTTGGGACTAAATTGTGTGGTATTATTGATAGATTTTGATACAACCTGAAGGATCTCGAGAGGCAGTGGAGCGTACAGGTTCTGAATGAGTCTCATTGCGACCGGCCCTGCCTACACATGATTGAGCTCAGGAGGAACATGGTGAGAGTGAGCAAGGGCAAGATGAACGAGGCTCACCTCGAGAACGTGGGGCGCAACCACAAATTGATCCAGCTACTCTATTGACTAGTTTGACCGCCTTGTTAGAGGGTCAAACTACATTACAGGGAGGTTTGGTTAATCTGACCACACTATTAGAGAGACAGGTGACTGCGGCAAATGCCCCTGTTGCTCCTACTCCTACTACAATTCTTCCGGCATGTTCAGTAATTCTCTCATCTCTTCCTGTTAATGATGGGATAGTAAGGGATGTATCTTTGATAGATTTTTTGAAGCTTAAGCCCCCTGTCTGTAATATCCCAAGAATTTTCATGAATATTTAAAGTCTATTTGAAGTTTATTGAAAAATTTAATTACATGAGAAATGTTCTTTTTGAATTAGTGAAGGAAATTTGGAAATAGAAATTTCAAAAATTTTAATTTGGGACATTTTACAAATTCTCAAGGACTAAAATGAAAAGAAAAGAAAGTATGGAGTACTTTTGAGAAATGACCAAGTAGGAACCCGAGAAGAAGAATAGAGCTTATGGGAATGAATTATGAGTCCGGTACCAAAAGGATGATGGATTCGAGGTTAAAGTGGAATTTGAGACTCTGAGAGGGACTAAAGTGAAATAAGAAAATTGTGGGGCAATTAGGATTTAGAATCACCCGAGGTGAGATTTTATGAATTTGCTTTTACTAGTCTTGACTGAGGGTCAACTGAAGAGCAAGTGATAATTTCACCCCGGACGAGTAAATAGGCGGCCTCACCTAATTTTTCTTCATTTTCTCCTTTCCTCTCTTTCTCTTCACTTTCTCTCCTCTCTTTCTCTCTCTACACTCCAACTCCACAACCAGGCTTGGAGGGTGGATCTCGGGCTACGAGGAGAGCCTCTAGGAGCCAAGCAACGTAGGGAAAGCAAGGAATTGAGGTAGAAATTTCTATTTCTCAAGCTTTTCCCTATTTTATAGTTTTCAGAAAGTTTGGGGTAAAAATAGAGATTCCGGCTTCGTTTCTCGATTAAAATTGGTGTTTTTGGTGTCTAAATGCTCCTTAGACATTAAGGGTGAGATCCTATGGAAGAAATCATGGAAAACGGTGAAGATTTGACCGGATCTGAGCCAAAACCGAGAGGAATGCGAAAGGTCGTGTAATACCCGTTAATTTCAGAATATAATTCGCTTAAGAGTATTTTAGAATTCTACAACGTTACTTTAGTTATTTATTTTGGTCATTTTTAATTTTCATATTTAATTGTTCTCTTTGAATATTATTTATGAAAATTGAGTTAAATGACTGGACTAAATATTTGCACAATGAGGGATATATTCTAAGAATGGTAAAATTCATGGAAAAGTGGTTTCAGAATGGTCAATTAATCCATTTATTGTAAATTGACTGGATGGGTTTGGATGTTGGGTTATGGATACCCATGGGTTATTGAATAACCCATTAGAAATATTTAATATAAAGTTTCAATAGTACCCCTCATTTTCACTCAGCCGAAGGAAGCAGAAAAGCATTTCTCTCTCAGTTCTTCATTTTCTTCTCAAATCCTTTCCTTGATCTTCAGAGTTTCGATTATTTGTTCGGTTCAAAAGCTTTGTAAGGATCAAAGGTAAGCTTTAATCCGATTATTTTCCTTAAATTTTAGTTTATGTAGAAGATCAGAGGAGGTTTGTTCTTGAAGATTTTGATGATAATTCATGAATCTCAGTTGTTTTAGAAGTTATATTTGAGTTATAATCGGTTAAAAGAGTTGAAATTCTGGTTTTGAAACAAGAAAGGAAAGGATGAAATTGTTAGAAATGTCTGCAAAAACTGAGTTACTGTAGCGACCAGAAATCTCGAAACAAAATCTGGAAAATTTTCTTCGAGTTACTGTAGCAGTACTGTAGTGTCGACAGTCAACGGTACTGTAGCAGTCAACGTTACTGTAGCGAACCGGCACTGTAGCGAACCGTTACTGTAGCAAACCGACACTGTAGCAACCCGTTACTGTAGCAGTCAGAAAATTTTACGTATTTTCGTGATTTTGTTTCCTTTCTTATGTTTCCTTGTAATATATTTTACTAGAAAATTTTCCTACACAAATTCTAGTGTGGAACAAGGTAAATTTGGACAAACATCAAGGTGAGTGAATAACCTTACTCAGCTAATTTGATATTACTAGTTAAAGTACAATATAAGTCCCATTTACAATATTATTTGGATAATAAGCAATTAATTTTTCATATGGGAGTATATGATGATCAGTAGAAATAAGAGTATGAAGAAATTATTTATTTCATGACAATTGTACTGTGTGATGAATTCTCACTATTTTATTAATGAGTAAAGATCTACGGGATCTAATACACGAGTGTGAAAGGGTTAAAGTCCCATACTACTCGGTGTATATCTAAGAAATCTTATACACGAGTTTGAAAGGGTTAAAGTCCCATACTACTCAGTGCATATCTATGAAACCTATACACGAGTTGAAAGGGTTAAAGTCCCATACTACTCGGCGTATACCTATGAGATCTTATTCACGAGTTTGAAAGGGTTAGAGTCCCATACTACTCGGTGTATATCTATGAAATCTTATTCATGAGTTTGAAAGGGTTAGAGTCTCATACTACTCGATGTATAAGACAATTAATTATATGAGTAAATGTGGTATTTGTACTTTTGATATTTTATATAGTACAATTATTTACTTACTGAGTTTTTAAATAAACTCACACTCCCTATGATTATTTTTTTTTAGATACAGAAAATAAAGAACAGGAGTATCCGTTTGAATATTAGAACCCCCTTGAGATTATTCTCTATTTCTGTCTGGTGGGACACCAGTACTTATTAATGTGGATATTAGAAACGCTCTGTACTTTCTATAGGTCTCCTAGGCTTACGATGAGATAGAAATATCAGACTATGTATGTCTATATTTGCTTATCAGATGAATATAATTCTGTAGTGTGGAATGAATGATTAAGGTTGAATGTAAAACCTTACAGAATATATGTATATAACGTATGTTTGAGAATTATATCAAATGAGTAGTATCTTTTCACATGATCAATTTTTGGGATGTGACAGGTCGCGATCCTGGCGCCCAGGCGCCAAGGTTCAAAAGATTTTGGGAAGAAAAGGGGCTTGGCACCCAGGCGCCAGGTGTGGCGCCCAGGCGCCAGGCTTGTGTTGGCGCCCACGCGCCAGGTATGCTGAAAAGCCTTAGCTTATTTTCAATCAGTCATAACTTCTTCATCCGGACTCCGTTTTGGGCAAACTTTATATCGTTGGAAAGCTCTTTGAGTCTAGTTTCCAATGGTATAAATGTCATTTAGAAATTCATTACCGGTTAGGAGTTATGACTTAAGATGTGAGTAAAGGTCGAGAGTAGTGATAGGAAATTTCTTTATTTTGTAACCCTAATGGTTTTTACCTGGTTACAATAGGGATGTTTGGGGCGCAAGGTGGGAGCGCTGAGAGCGTGAAATCCAGGTGAGTAGGCAACCTTGCAAAATTAATTTAATAAATTAGTCAAAGCACAATATAAATCCCATTTGCATTATTTGTGAAATTGAGAAGATTATCAGTGTGTGTTCAGGTTGAGAAAAAGTACAATATCATTGGAAGGTATTTTATTACCTTTGAGAATTGATTTCTCTAGTTGACTAAAGAACTAGATGTGATTGTTCCTGGAATAAATTGGAACATTTTGTAAGTGAATAACCTTACTAAACTAATGTGATCTTATTAGATAAGGTACAATACAAGTCTTGTTTAAACATTATTGAAGTGAGAAATAATCAATCTCGCTGTTGATAATATATGATGATTGTTATGGTTGATGATAGACATTCAAGGGAATAAAAGTATGTGTAAATTCATTTATTTCATAGTAATTATATTGTGATAAATTGTCACTATTTTATTGATGAGCAAAAGATCTACGAGATCTAATACACGAGTTTGAAAGGGTTAGAGTCCCATACTACTCGGTGTATAAATGTGAAAACCTATACACGAGTTTGAAAGGGTTAGAGTCCCATACTACTCGGTGTATAAAAGTGAAAACCTATGCACGAGTTTGAAAGGGTTAGAGTCCCATACTACTCAGTGTATAAATGTGAAAACTTATGCACGAGTTTGAAAGGGTTAGAGTCCCATACTACTCGGTGTATAAATGTGAAGACCTATGCACGAATTTGAAAGGGTTAGAGTCCCATACCACTCAGTGTATAACTGTGAAAACTTATGCACCAAGAGTTTGAGGGTTAAATTCCTAAGTCACTCAGTGCAAGTATCTATGGCATATAATGCAAAGTGATTGAGGGATTGATCACCCAAGAAATCATATGCAAATTCAGACAAGTGTAATACTATAATTATTTACAATAAATGATAGATTGATTGTATTAGTAAATGTGGTGTTTGTGCTTATGATATTTTCATGTACAGTTGTTTACTCACTGAGTTATGATAAACTGACACTCTCTATGATTATCTTTTCAGATACAGTGGTTGAGGAGAAGAATTTATAGCCTTTAAGGATATACTCCACTTTTGTCTGGTAAACAATTGGTAAGGATTAGGAAACGCTCTGTAATCTAGTAGGTCACCTAGGCTTGGGAGGTTGTATAGTACTGTATAGTGTTTGAATGTTGAATATTTTCTGAATATGTATACAAAATATCTTTCTTGGAATATTTATGATTCACATAATTATGGATATTAAGAATGTTCACAGAGATTATGGGGTATCACGGAGGTACACCCTAGGTATTTTATGTTTATCTCACATGTAAGTTTTGGGATGTGACACTGTCTTTACCGGAGAAGACCCAAATGAGGATCCACAATGATTCCTTGATGGAATAGAGAAGGCATGTAAGGCTTTGAAATGTGATCCTCGACTATGGGTAGATTATGCGACTTATTAGTTTCAAGGAAGGTCTCATGAATGGTGAGTCGCTTGACAGAGCAGTCGAACTTCGAATGCTCCTCCAGTTAGTTATAATGAGTTTCGTCGAGTTTTTGTGGAAAGATTTATGCCAAGAAGCTTGAGAACTGCAAGGGCCAGAGAATTTGAATTCCTCAAATATGGTTCAATGATAGTTGATGAATATGATATAAAGTTTACATGACTTTCTAGGTATGCACCCTATATGATCCCTGATGAACAAGAAAAAATTCGTCGATTTATTCTTGGCCTTCGTCTTTGGCTACATTAGTTTGCAGATGGAATTGTATCCTTCGTATGTAGCTGCTATAGATGCAGCCAGAACAGCTGAAATGAATGAGAAAGATGAAAGTGATGACTTCAAGAAGAAAAGAAAACGAGAAAACGAAGGGAGATTCTCTGGGCATGGTGGATTGTCAAGGAATTCTAGGCCTCAAGGTAGGGGTCAATCTACTCCTACAGTATCGTCTCCTCTAGCGGTGTCTTCAGGCAATGTTTATAGGCCTAGATCAGACTATAAAGGAGGTTCTTCATTGGTTGGCCAGGTGTCATCTCAGCAAGGATGAGACAAGCCTAAGTGTTCAGAGTGTGGGCGATTTTATACTGGTATATGCTATAGAGCAGGCCCAATTTGTTTCCGTTGTGAGCAAGTGGGTCATATAAAAAGAGATTGCCCTCAGCAGATAGATGTTTCAAAGCAAGGATCTACGTATTTACCTCAAGCACAACAGATAACAACATAAGTTAATAGGACTCCTTCCTCCTCTGTTGGGGAGGGGGCAGAGGACAAGGAGGACGAAGTCAACCAACAGTTGGGCGCGACCAGGCCAAAGTGTATGCTCTCACTCGCCATGATGCACATGCTTCGAACACAGTTGTAACAGGTATTCTTCCAGTATGCTTATTTGATGCTCGTGTATTATTTGACCCGAGATCTACTCATTCATATGTGTCTCCAATTTTTGCAAAATGGTTTATTCAAGACCCTGTTAAAATTGATAGACCATTTCTTGTCACTACTCCTATGGGTGAAACTTTACTAGCAGATTCAGGTTATTATGGTTGTCATGTCTCAGTGGGCAGGATGAGCACTGAGGCAAATTTAATGCTATTAAATATGATAATTTTTTATGTTATTCTCGGGATGGACTGGTTGGCTTCATATCACGTAACTTTTGATTGTTATAATAAAGTGGTGAAGTTTAATATTCCAGATGAACCTACTTTTTCTCTTCAAGGGGACAGGAGTGATGTACCTAATAATATCATTTTCGTGATCCAAGCTAGGAGTATGTTAAGAAAAGGATGCTCAGTTTTCTTGGTCCTTTGTTAGGAATATTGAAAAAGATATGGTGAATCTTGATCATGTATCGATTGTAAGAGAATATCCGGATATTTTTCCTGAAGAATTACCTGGATTGCCTCCTGATCGTGAGATAGAGTTTAATATTGAAGTAATCCTAGGTACTCAACCTATTTCAATAACTCCCTATCGCATGGCCCCTGCAGAACTTAGAGAGTTCAAAGAGCAGTTACAGGACCTTTTAGATAAAGGTTTTATTCGGCCCAATTCTTCACTTTGGGGTGCAATGGTATTGTTTGTAAAGAAAAAGGATGGATCCTTAAGATTATGTATTGATTACCGACAACTAAACAAGGTGACAATACGAAATAAATATTCCCTCCCCAAGATTGATGATTTATTTGATCAGTTGCAAGGAGCTCAGTACTTTCTAAGATTGATTTGAGATCGAGGTATCACCAGTTAAAAATCAAAATGGAAGATGTACCCAAGATAGCATTTCGTACGCGCTATGGGCATTATGAATTCTTGATAATGTCATTTGGGTTAACAAATGCTCCAGCAGCCTTTATGGATCTTATGAATCGAGTTTTTAAACTATTTCTGGATAAGTTCGTCATTGTTTTTATTGATGATATTCTGATATATTCAAAAAGTACTGAAGAGCATGAACAACATTTAAGAATGGTGTTATAAACTTTGAGAAAGCACCAACTTTATGCTAAATTCTCGAAGTATGAATTTTGGTTGGAACAAGTAGCTTTCTTGGGACATGTAGTTTCAAAAGAAGGAATCCATGTTGATCCCAGCAAAATTGAAGCAGTACAGAAATGGCCTCGACCCACTACCGTGACAGAAATTCGAGGCTACTATCGTCGCTTTGTGAAGAATTTTTCAAAAATAGTTGTCCCTCTTACAAAATTAACTCAGAAGAACGTTCGGTTTGATTGGACCAAAGCTTGTGAGAAGAGTTTTACTAGACTTAAGGAATGTTTAACATCAGCCCCAATACTTGCCTTACCGTCGAGTTCAGGCGGTTTTGTTGTATATTGTGATGCTTCCCAAATGGGGTTAGGGTGCGTTTTGATGCAACACGGTAAAGTAATAGCTTATGCATCCAGACAGCTTAAAAGGCACGAATAAAATTATCCTACTTATGATTTAGAGATGGCAGCCGTCGTGTTTGCCTTAAAAATTTGGCGCCATTATCTTTACGGTGAAACTTGTGAGATGTATACATATTATAAAAGTTTGAAGTACATTTTTCAACAGAAAGATTTGAACTTGAGGCAGAGAAGGTGGATGGAACTTCTTAAGGATTATGATTGTACAATTCTTTATTATCCTGGGAAGGCTAATGTTGTTGCAGATGCTTTAAGTCGTAAGTCTATGGGAAGTTTGGCACATATTACCTTGTATAAAAGGCCATTGATTCACTAATTACACGAACTGGAGGCTAGTGGAGTATGGTTTGAAATTTCAGAGTCGGGTGCATTCTTAGCACATATTCCAGCTCAATCATCCTTAGTTGAGGATGTGAAAATAGCTCAAAAGGATGACCCAATGCTTAGTAAGTTAAAAGATGAAGTTGGTGGAGGTAAAGATAAAGGGTTTTCTCGTGATCAATATGGGGTAATTTGGTTTGAAGGACGGTTATATGTACCAAATGTAGAATCTTTACAGAGGCGAATCATGAAAGAGGCACACCGAACAACGTATACTGTACACCCCGGTATTAATAAGATGTATCAGGATTTAAAGTCATTATACTGGTGGGACGGGATGAAGAGAGACATTGTTGATTATGTTTCTCATTGCTTAACCTATCAACAAGTTAAAGCAGAACATCGTAGAACTCCCGGATTACTTCAGCAAATGGAAATTCCATAGTGGAAATGGGAAAGTAGTACAATGGACTTTATGGTAGGGCTACCTCGTTCTCAAAAGGGATATGATTATGTGTGGGTAATAGTAGATCATTTGACAAAAGTGGCACACTTTTTACCAGTAAAGACCACCTTTGGTGCTACTAAGTATGCTCAGTTATATATTGACGAAATAGTCAAATTGCATGGAGTACCTACCTCTATTATTTCTAATAGAGGTACATAATTTACATCTCACTTTTGGAAGACTATTCAAGAAGCCTTAGGCACGCAGGTAAATTTAATACAGCCTTTTATCCCCAAACGGATGGCTAGTCTGAACGCACTATTCAGATCTTGGAAGACATGTTGAGATCTTGTGTAATTGATTTTGGAGGTAATTGGGATGCATATTTACCTTTGATTGAATTTGCATATAATAATAGTTATCAAACAAGTATTAAAATGGTACCTTTCGAAGCACTTTATAGAAGACGGTGCAGTCCCCTATTGGTTGGTTTAAAGTAGGAGAAAGTAAATTAATTGGACCCGATCTAGTACAAGACGCTTTGGAGAAGGTAAATCTCATTCGAGAAAGACTTCTTATAGCTCATAGTAGGCAAAAGGCATATGCTGACCATCGAAGACGAGACTTTCAGTTTGCAGTAGGTGATATGGTCTTTTTAAAGGTGTCCCCCATAAAGGGTAACTTGAGGTTTGGGTTGAGAGGAAAACTTAGTCTAAGATATATTGGACCCTTTGAAGTAATAGAGAAGATTGGAAATGTAGCTTACAAGTTGGCCTTACCACCTGATTTGGAGGGGGTCCATCCAATGTTCCACGTCTCCATGCTGAGAAAATATCTTTATGATCCTTCCCACGTTCTTCAGACACAGGATATTCAATTAAAAGAAGATCTATCATATGAAAAAATTCCAGTGGTAATTTTGGATAGACAAATAAAGAAGTTGAGGTCAAAAGAGCTATCGTCTGTAAAAGTTTTATGGCGAAATCATACTCAGGAGGAAGCGACATGGGAATCAGAAGAAAAAATGAAATCTACTTATCCACACCTCTTCATGTGAGGTAATGAAATTTGGGGACAAAATTTCTTAAGAGGGGGAGTTTTGTAATATTTTTGCCCTTTGAAGTATAATATTTTTTTTTACATTGTGTTAAATGTTGAAATTGTAATATTTCTATGTGTGAATTTTCATGCTTTCATAATCAGATTAAAACAGCTTAATTTAAGATTTTTATGACTGAGTTATTACCATCTAGGTCAAACAGTTGTACAGGATTGTGTTAGGACCCAAAGTAATTCATAAGGAAGTAAATCAGGTGGCTGGCACCTAGGCGCCATGCAGGGCGCCTCAGGCGCCAGCACTTTAACTTTCAACCTGACACCAAATGGGTGGCACCTAAGGCACCAACCTCCAAACTCTCTGTCTGAGTTCTGAACGTGGCACCCTAGGCGCCAGGTCGCGAAAATCCTATAAATACCAAAATTGGACATGTTTTTCTCATTTTTCTTCTGGTTTTCTTCTTCCCTGTTCATGTTGGGTGCTTCCCTCCTTTTGGCAGCTGAAGATTCATCTAAGTTTCTTCTAATTTTAGTAGAAGACACAAGGTAAGTAAGCTTTGAGCTAATTAAAATTCATCTTCCTTCCTTTCAATTCTTCTTCTCCTTAGCTAAAACCATAAGCAAGAAGATGTAAAAATTCTGGTTTAGTATGCAATAATTCTTGAATTATGAGATTTTTAGAAGTCTTTCTTCATAGAAAGGATGGAAAGGAAGAAGAGAAAGTTTTAGGTTAAATTACTTCTGAGATAATTATACTATGTTTTGAACTATTGTATTTTCTGCACTTTAGAGCAGTAACATTGGGCAGTATACCGATTGAATAATTCTGTAAAATGGCTAGTAGTTTGGATAGTAAACAAAGCAAGGTCTATAGAATCTGCTGCTATTTAATGGCTAAATATCATAAAGAAATTCTGTAGAATCTCTATAGTAAAACTTCCTTATTAGGATAATCTATACACTCTGTTCTTCTTACTACAAGTTTCAACTCTAATATGCTCTTTAATTGTCATCTTATTTGTATACTAAGAAATCTTTGGAAGTTATTTTCTAGCAACCCTATAAATTAGTTGCAAAGAACTAAGGTAGTTAATACCAGAACTGAGGTGAATGCGGTAACATTATCTTATCTACTTTTTGTAATATCATAGATATCATGAAGAAATTGTGAATGAGTCTAAGCTATGTGCGATGTGTTCGTTTTAAAAAATCTATGTTCCTTGTATTTGAGGCTGACGTTATTGCTGATGTTGTTTTATTAAAATTCTATAAATGCCTGTGTAACAATTGAGTGTTATTATGATGTTTTCTTGGTGGTGCACCCCATGGGAGAATTAGAGGAGTTATAAGGGTGGAGATATTTTTTTATGGAGAAATAAGGGCGGATGCGGCCAAGGGGCCGTGGACAACAATCCACTAGTACCGTGGACGACCCGATTGGTACAGGACTTGTATTACGCACTGCATGCATTACATTCTGCTTATCATTTATAATGGATGTAATTATAAATTCATTGATATCCTTATGGAATTAAATGGTGATTTATTGTGATAAATAATGTTATCCATTTACTAGGTATTCTATTACTCATCCTGTTTTTTTAAAACCTTCAGAGTTGGTAGCTGAAGCAGAGAACTCTCTAGGACAGTAGCTAGTCCATCTCCTCTGTTTCTCTTGTATTTTTTTTTGGGTTGGCCCTTGTATTGTATCCGTTTGTAAACTTTAGAAGTTGCTCTGTGATCACATAAACCTCCTAGGATATTATGGATGAGCTATGTGGAATATGACATTGTAATATACCGCTCGCAGGTTTTGTTGTAAAGAAACTAAAATCATAACACTGTTTGAATTTGGAAATATTATAGTATATTTATTCACGCTAATGCAATGAGAATTTAGTTTTAGCATTAGAACCAGCATAGACATAAATATGGAAATGTATGATGCTAAAATCTATTGTATTATATGCCTTTTAATTCACGATGGAAAGGAAACCCACTAACATACCGGTCACACTTTTTTGGGATGTGACAAAACCTTGGTTAGTCACGCAGCTAAAGAATTGTGGAATAAATTCCCTGAACTTGCTAAAGAACCAGAAGGCCTCCCACCACACAGACCAGGGTTTAACCATGCCATTCCACTTCAATCAGGAACGAACCTAATCAGTTTATGTCCATACAGATATTCGGCAATGCAAAAATCCATAATTGAAGAACTGATTCAAGAGATGTTGCAGAAGGGAATCATTCAAACTAGTGCTTCTCCCTTTGCATCCCCAGTGGTATTGGTCAGAAAGAAAGACGGTGGATGGTGACTTTGTATTGATTACAAAAATTTGAACAAAATTACAGTAAAAAACAAATACCCAATCCCATTAATGGAAGATCTATTTGATGAATTAGGGGGAGCCACAATTTTTTCTAAGCTAGACCTTAAGTCGGGCTATCATCAAATCAGGTTGGTTGATGAAGATAGATATAAAATAGGGTTTCAAACTCATGTTGGGCATTATGAATTTTTAGTTATGCCCTTTGGTTTATCTAATGCACCAGCTACGTTTCAAAACATTATGAATCATATCTTTAGAGATTGTTTGAGGAAATTTGTCATAGTCTTCCTTGATGACATCCTCATTTATAGTAAAAATGGTGAAGATCACCTAGAGCATTTAAAAAGGGTGTTTGCCATTCTAAAACAATAGCAGTTCATGCTCACAAGGAAAAATGCACTTTGGCAACAGCAAAACTGGAATATTTGGGCCATTCCATATCATCTGACGGTGTCTACACTGACCCTAAGAAGGTAGATGTGATTGCTAAATGGCTGACACCTATTAGCGTGAAACAGTTGAGGAGTTTCTTAGGCATGACATGTTACTATATGAGGTTTGTTAAATGGTATGGTGGGTTAGCAAGACCTTTTACCAATCTGTTATAGAAGGGTAGTTTCTGCTAGGACCTAGAAGCCGAGATACATTTCAAAGGTTAAAGGAAGCTCTCAAGATCGCTCCAGTTTTGTCATTACCTGATTTAAGTAAACCTTTCATTGTGGAAACAAATGCCTCACAGTAGAGAATAGGAGCAGTTTTAATGCAAAACCAACACCCTATAGCTTTTATTAGTAAGGCTCTCTCTCCCAGAAATCAATCTCTATCTATATATGATAAAGAGCTCCTGGCCGTGATGCATGTAGTAAAAAAATGGCATTCTTATTTAGCTATCCAACCTTTTGTAATTAGAACTAACCAGAAGAGTTTACGGTACCTACTTGAGCAAAGTGAAGTAGTAAATCCTTGTCTCGAGAATTATTTGCGTGCTTTTACTTGGCAGCACCCACAATCTTGGAGTAGATGGTTCTCTATGGCTGAGTGGTGGTATAATACTTCCTACCACTCATCCATTAATACGACACAATTTGAGGTTGTATATGGCCAGGCACCTCCCTTGCATCTGTTGTACTTGCCACAGGATTCATGCATTGAGGCAAAAGCTTTCTAGCACATGAGGCAATGTTAAAGGAGTTAAAAGGAAATTTACAGAGGGTGGTTAACAGAATGAAACAATAGGCTGATAAAGGACGCAGTGAGAGGGAGTTTCAAGTTGGGGACTAGGTACTCTTGAAATTGCAATGTTACAGGTAGAAATCGATTACACATAGGGTGTCTGACAAGCTTGCACCATGTTATTTTGGATCATATCAGGTACTGGCTAAGGTAGGAAAGGTTGCTTATACATTGAATCTGTAATACCCATGAAAAATAAAATATAAATGCGTGTTTTCAAACTAATGTTACTATTTACGTATATGGTACTGTTCATTTATACAATCAAAATGTCAAATACTAGATGTGGTTTGGTTATAAGAGAAAACTAGAAAGAAGTTTGTAGGAGAAAATGACGTTTTATGTGTAAAAATACCCTCAGGGACTAAATTGAAAGGACTGAATTGAAAAGAAACTTAAAGGTTTAAGGTGAAAGGATAGTTTTCCCTTTAAAGTTTCTAATAGTAAATAAACGAAAATTTTCCATCGTACGCGTAAGGTGCACAGTAACTGTATTATTAGAAATGTCATTTTCATGAATAGTAAATTGAATATTTTATTAGTGCATAGTGTCAAATAGTACCATTGACTTTTGCTATAAATAGGCCCTTCCATTTCACTTCTAAACTCACACCTTCAACTTCTCTTCTTCCCTCCTTAAGTTTCTCTTGCTCCGACGCTAGGCTTCTGAGATTTTGGGCCTTTCCGTTTTTGCTTAGGTAAGGATACTATGCCCTTTCTATGTCTTTCAAATTTTAGAAGTTATTTTCTTAAGTATGCTCTGTGGTTGCGGCTTTGGCCGATCTTCCACATCAGAAAAACTGTCGTTAGCTGTTATTTTGATTCTCTGATTATCGAAATAGAATATAATCTGTGGAGAATACATGTCTAGGAAAGTTCTGGCTAAGGAAAGACCTGGTTTTTAAGTGTGTCCAGTGTGACCCTCCACTCTTTCCTGGGAACTTACCTGGTGTACTCTTTTACAGATTGTATTCTGTATTTCCGGTATGAATAGTACCCGTACGTATAAATAGTGACCGTATGAATAGTACCGTACGTATGAATAGTGACCGTATAAATAGTACCCATACGTATGAACAGTATCTGTACGAAAATGATCTTAACGTACTTTCTGTAATCTTTCATGAAAATCTCTGTAGCGGAATACTGAAATTCACCTGCGTACTCTTGTCCGTAACGATTTAGAGAAGTGATACTCGTACGGAATCCAGGTGAGTGAAACGACCCTGTTTTAATAGAGTTTTAGCATTACTGGTGATAAAAAGTATGTCGTAGGACACTCCCAAGATTCATAGGGAGAAATTGGATTCAGAATGACGAATATAATGAGATAATTAATCCAGAAGTATGGATAAGACAAAGCAAGTATCTCATGATGATATGAAATTTGAATCATATAGTTATATACTATACCTGTTATATGGATGAGTATTATATTGTGCTTCTGATTATGATATGAACTGTTGTACTATTGATTGTGATTGAGCGGTACAGTACCCCCTCTCACGGCAAGGCGAAAAACCCGGGTTAAAGGGTGTCTTGACCAATGAGTGTGGAGACAACGATTCCCTCAGTAGGGATATAGCCCGGATTGGTGATAAATCCGTGAGGCGCCCTAGCTAAGAGGATGAGGTTGTGCGTCATGGCGGAAAAATACAAAATTGGTGAGCCGGCCTGTGTGCGCTCTCCGGGATATATTGCCATTGACGAGTACTAGTATCGTTTGTTGAATTGGATGAATTTTTCTTGTATGTAATTTCTAACTATGTCTATTGGTTGAGCTTGAGCCTTCGGATATGCTTGCATGACTGGTGATGTATTTGAATTTTATTAACGCAAGGCCGATTTGCTCACTGAGTTTAAAAGCTCACACTGTTTGTACAAACTTTTTGTTCAGATCAGGTTGCCGCCGAAGTACATCCGCTAGAGGAGTAGATCACGTTGGACCTTCCCGCTGTCGGGTAGGCCCTTCTTTTGTTATACAGTATGTTGCTCTGTAACCGTCTAGGACATCTAGGTCAGGGGTTTGGTATTTGGCCTGTATTTCAGTATGATAATGTATTTCGTACTGAGGATCTATTATTTTTAATTAAGAAAATCTAATATATTTTCTTTGTATTTATTAAGGAATGGTATTTTGAGAATATAGAGATGATGACTAACGATTTTACTTGTGGGAAGAATTTATCGAAAGGCTTACAGTGATGGGATATTCATCATTGTGCCGGTCATGTGCCTAGAAAATGGGTCGTGACAAAGTTGGTATCAGAGGATAGGTTGTTAGGTCTCCTAGTGATTACAGAGCAAGGTGTCTTTAGTGGGCCTTCCCCTATTGTCGTGACTGCAGCACGACCATAGGATGAAGATCCACCAAAAGCCCTGTAGAGATTAAAATCCATTTCTTTCGTGTCTTTACTTGAAGCATAATAGTGACGATATATATTATTCTTAATTGTAGAATAAGTTTAGATGGCACCAAGAAAATCAAACGCTTCTGGAATCCGCACAAGATCTGGCAGGGCCTTGGTCCCTCCAGCTGCTCAGTCAGCAAATGCAAGACTGGAGATGCCTAATCGTGCAGAAGATAACCATGCACAAAACAGAGAAATATCCACTGAAAACCCTAGAAGAAATGCTGGAGAACCATCACAAATCGACGCGACTGTAGTGATGGAAGCATTAGCTGCAATGCAGAACGAGGTGAATGGGCTAAAGGAACTTTTGATGGGACAATCATCTGAAGATGGCTCACAGGCATCAGTACATGCTGCAAAAGTACAAGAGACAGACCAGATGCCACCTCCACCCCCTCCTCAGGATTGGGTAGGGACAGAGGTCAAAATCTCAGAATTTATGAAGCTGAATCTGCCAACTTTTGCAGGAGATGTTAATGAAGACCCACAACGTTTTCTAGATGACTGTGAGAAAATCCTTGACACGCTAGAATGCCCTGAACCTCGAAAAGTAACCCTTGTTACCTTTCAGTTAAGAGGTAAGGCCGACCGCTGGTGGCAAACATGGAAGAAGGGCATGGCCAGAAATGCCCCACCCATTAAATAGAATGACTTTAAAAGAATTTTTCGAGAACAATTTATTCCGGAGAGTATACGAGAAGCAAAGATGAATGAGTTTGAGGCACTCCGGCAAGGATCACGAACCGTCGATGAATACGACAATCTGTTTATAAAATTGTCTGAATATGCTACTCACATGGTCCTAACTGAGAAAGAAAAGATCCGACGATTTATTAAAGGCCTTCGAGAGTCTTTATTTGACAGGGTGGGATCGAAAATACGAGATTTTTCATTTTACACAGAAGCCGTCGACATCGTCCGTATGATGGAAGAAAGAGATATGCAAAAAGAAAAATGGAATAACAAAAGAAAGAGGAAGCAAGATGAGAAATCACGCTACCACGGAGAGAGTTCTGGACGTGCAGCCTCTACTGCTAGTACACCACAGCGTCAACAAAGTGGTACAGGGGGTCAACAAAGGCCCTGGTGCTCTAAATGTGAAAGAAATCACTTCGGAGCTTGTTTTGTCAACAACAACACTAGGGTCTGTTATCAATGTGGTCAACAGGGCCACATCAAAAGAGATTGCCCCCAACTCTACACGAGATCTGGCCAAGGGTCAGTACGCCCTAATCAATCAGAGGCTACTGTTGCCAACAGATCCCCTGTAACTGTAGGAGGCAATGGAATCGGAAGAGGTGCTGGCAGAGGACAAGGTGGTCGAGGGCAGGCTTCAGCAGGCCGAGGGAACGCTCGAGTATTCGCTTTAACCCGTCAAGATGCTCAGGCGTCTAATACGGTGGTAGCAGGTACTCTTCTGATTGAATCAAATTTTGCACATGTTTTGTTTGACTCTGGCTCTACGCATTCCTATGTGTCACCATTCTTTGCTAAGAACTTTAAGCAAAAAGTTGTTAGATTAGAATGTCCGTTTTTAGTAACTACGCCTACTGGAGGCACCTTACTAATAGAACGAGGCTATCGAGCTTGCAAGGTAAGAGTCGGAGAAATAAATACAACAGTAGACCTAATGCTGTTAGATATGACAGACTTTGATGTCATCTTGGGCATGGATTGGCTGGCATCTTGTCATGCCACCCTGGATTGCTATAATAAGATAGTTAAATTTAATATTCCGGGGGAGCCTTCTTTCGTATTTCATGGTGAACGGAGTGAAATTTCTGGGAATCTTATATCTTTAATGTGTGCCCAACGTTTATTGCGAAAGGGCTGTAAAGGATACTTGGCATTCGTTAAAGATATTAAGAAAGAAGAACTAAAAGTAGAAGACGTTCCAGTAGTCCAGGAGTTTGTAGATGTCTTCCCAGATGATCTACCAGGTATACCCCCAGATCGAGAGATTGAGTTCCAGATAGAGTTAGCACCAGATACTCGCCCAATCTCCATACCCCCTTATAGAATGGCACCAACAGAATTAAAAGAGTTAAAAACTCAGTTACAGGACTTGCTAGACAAAGGCTTTATAAGGCCAAGTTATTCACCTTGGGGAGCTCCTGTTCTGTTCGTGAAAAAGAAGGACGGATCGATGAGACTATGCATAGATTACAGGCAACTGAATAAGGTAACTATCAAAAATAAATACCCGTTGCCTCGCATCGACGACCTTTTCGATCAACTTCAAGGAGCCAAGTGTTTTTCAAAGATTGACTTGAGGTCTGGTTATCACCAACTCAAGATCAAGGAGGAGGATGTGTCTAAAACAGCCTTCCGTACCAGATATGGGCACTACGAGTTCTTGGTGATGTCATTTGGATTAACGAATGCACCAGCTGCTTTCATGGATTTAATGAATAGGATTTTTAAATCCTTTTTAGACAAATTTGTCATTGTCTTCATAGACGACATTCTGGTGTACTCAAAGACTTCAGAAGAGCACGAACAACACCTTCGTGTTGTGTTGCAGACATTGAGGGATCATCAATTGTACGCCAAATTCTCTAAATGCGAGTTTTGGATTGATCGTGTAACTTTCTTGGGACATGTAATCTCCAAAGATGGCATCCAAGCAGACCCAAGCAAAGTAGAAGCGGTCAAAATGTGGCCTAGACCTACCTCCGTCACGGAGATTCGCAGCTTCTTGGGATTGGCAGGATATTATCGTCGTTTCATCCAAAATTTTTCCCAGTTAGCCGCCCCTCTCACACGACTGACTAGGAAAGGGGTAAAGTACCAATGGGATGACGCTTGTGAAGAAAGCTTCCAAGAACTCAAGAAAAGGTTAATCTCCGCACCTGTATTGGTCTTACCCTCAGGACCAGGAGGTTTTACAGTATACTGCGATGCATCAAGAGTAGGGTTGGGATGTGTTCTCATGCAGCATGGCCAGGTAGTGGCATATGCATCGAGACAACTTAAGAAACATGAACAAAACTACCCCACCCACGATCTGGAAATGGCAGTAGTAGTTTTCGCTTTAAAGATATGGCGACATTATCTATACGGAGAAACTTGCGAAATCTACACTGACCATAAAAGTCTAAAATATATTTTCGACCAAAAGGACTTAAACTTGAGGCAGAGGAGATGGGTAGAATTACTAAAAGATTATGATTGCAATATTCTTTACCACCCAGGCAAAGCAAACGTGGTAGCAGATGCCTTGAGTCAAAAATCTATGGGTAGTCTGGCCCATATAGCAGTAACAAAAAGACCCTTGATCCAAGAACTACAAGAGATGAGAGCAAAAGGTGCTACTCTTGAGGTTACAAGGACAAGATCATTCTTAGCCCATATCAGGGCTAGATCTTCCCTTGTTGACCAGATACGGATATCTCAAATGGAGGATCCTGAGCTTGTCCAAATTATGGAAAAGGTGAAGATTGGTGAAGTGAATAGTTTCACACTCGACGATACAGGAGTCTTACATTTTGAACAACGGTTGTGTGTACCACATGTTGGAACTCTTAGACGAGACATCATGGAAGAAGGCCATCGTGCTGCATATGCTGTACATCCAGGAGCCACCAAGATGTATCAGGATCTGAAACAGATCTACTGGTGGAAAGGAATGAAACAAGACATAGTAGAATTTGTGTCTCGTTGTTTAACCTGTCAACAGGTTAAGGCTGAGCATCTAAAGCCAGGAAGCTCGTTACAACGATTAGAGATTCCTGAATGGAAATGGGAACGAGTGACGATGGACTTTGTTGTTGGTCTACCTCGCTCCACAGGAGGTTATGACTCAGTTTGGGTCATTGTTGACCGACTAACCAAATCAGCACACTTCATTCCAGTCAAAACCACTTATGGTGTAGTAACGTTGGCACAATTGTATATTAAAGAAATAGTAAAGTTGTATGGAGTACCTATATCTATCATTTCTGATAGAGGTCCTCAATTTACCTCTCGTTTCTGGAGAAGTTTTCAAGAGGCATTAGGTACTCGAGTGGACCTTAGTACCGCTTTTCACCCACAGACAGACGGACAGTCAGAGCGGACGATTCAGACGCTAGAGGATATGTTACGAGCTTGTATTCTAGATTTCAGTGGTAGCTGGGAAAAGCATCTGTATCTTGTAGAGTTCGCATATAACAACAGCTACCAGGCCACTATTGGGATGGCACCCTTTGAGGCCTTGTATGGGAGACGTTGCAGATCTCCGATCGGTTGGTTCGAGGTAGGTGAAGCGAAAGCATTAGGACCTGACTTGGCCCAGGATGCCCTAACCAAGGTTAAGACAATACAAGATAGGATGCGAGCAGCTCAAAGTAGACAAAAGGCATACGCTGACCACAGACGACGTGATTTGGAGTTCTCAGTCGGCGATATGGTATTCCTTAAGGTCTCTCCAATGAAAGGTGTGTTGAGATTTGGAAGGAAAGGAAAGTTGAGTCCTAGATACATCGGGCCTTATGAGATTTTAGAACGAGTGGGAAAAGTGGCTTATCGGCTTGCCCTACCTATGGATCTGGAAGGGATTCACCCTGTTTTTCACGTATCCATGTTAAGGAAGTACCTTCATGACCCTTCTCACATACTTCACCCTTCTCAGAATGATTCTATCCTAGTAGATGAAAACTTGTCATACGAGGAGATACCGGTAGCTATCCTCGATAGTCAAGTAAAGAAACTCCGATCTAAGGAGATTCCATCCGTCAAGGTTTTGTGGAGGAATCAAACTCACGAAGAAGCCACATGGGAAGCCGAGGCCGATATGCGTTCTAGATATCCCCATCTTTTTACGACTTGAGGTAATTTAAATTCGGAGGACCGAATTTCTTAAAGGGGGTGATAATGTAATACCCATGAAAAATAAAATATAAATGCGTGTTTTCAAACTACTGTTACTATTTACGTATATGGTACTGTTTATTTATACAATCAAAATGTCAAATACTAGATGTGGTTTGGTTATAAGAGAAAACTAGAAAGAAGTTTGTAGGAGAAAATGACGTTTTATGTGTAAAAATACCCTCAGGGACTAAATTGAAAGGACTGAATTGAAAAGAAACTTAAAGGTTTAAGGTGAAAGGATAATTTTCCCTTTAAAGTTTCTAATAGTAAATAAACGAAATCGTACGCGTAAGGTGCACAGTAACTGTATTATTAGAAATGTCATTTTCATGAATAGTAAATTGAATATTTTATTAGTGCATAGTGTCAAATAGTACCATTGACTTTTGCTATAAATAGGCCCTTCCATTTCACTTCTAAACTCACACCTTCAACTTCTCTTCTTCCCTCCTTAAGTTTCTCTTGCTCCGACGCTAGGCTTCTGAGATTTTGGGCCTTTCCGTTTTTGCTTAGGTAAGGATACTATGCCCTTTCTATGTCTTTCAAATTTTAGAAGTTATTTTCTTAAGTATGCTCTGTGGTTGCGGCTTTGGCCGATCTTCCACATCAGAAAAACTGTCGTTAGCTGTTATTTTGATTCTCTGATTACCGAAATAGAATATAATCTGTAGAGAATACATGTCTAGGAAAGTTCTGGCTAAGGAAAGACCTGGTTTTTAAGTGTGTCCAGTGTGACCCTCCACTCTTTCCTGGGAACTTACCTGGTGTACTCTTTTACAGATTGTATTCTGTATTTCCGGTATGAATAGTACCCGTACGTATGAATAGTGACCGTATGAATAGTACCGTACGTATGAATAGTGACCGTATAAATAGTACCCATACGTATGAACATTATCTGTACGAAAATGATCTTAACGTACTTTCTGTAATCTTTCATGAAAATCTCTGTAGCGGAACACTGAAATTCACCTGCGTACTCTTGTCCGTAACGATTTAGAGAAGTGATACTCGTACGGAATCCAGGTGAGTGAAACGACCCTGTTTTAATAGAGTTTTAGCATTACTGGTGATAAAAAGTATGTCGTAGGACACTCCCAAGATTCATAGGGAGAAATTGGATTCAGAATGACGAATATAATGAGATAATTAATCCAGAAGTATGGATAAGACAAAGCAAGTATCTCATGATGATATGAAATTTGAATCATATAGTTATATACTATACCTGTTATATGGATGAGTATTATATTGTGCTTCTGATTATGATATGAACTGTTGTACTATTGATTGTGATTGAGCGGTACAGTACCCCCTCTCACGGCAAGGCGAAAAACCCGGGTTAAAGGGTGTCTTGACCAATGAGTGTAGAGACAACGATTCCCTCAGTAGGGATATAGCCCGGATTGGTGATAAATCCGTGAGGCGCCCTAGCTAAGAGGATGAGGTTGTGCGTCATGGCGGAAAAATACAAAATTGGTGAGCCGGCCTGTGTGCGCTCTCCGGGATATATTGCCATTGACGAGTACTAGTATCGTTTGTTGAATTGGATGAATTTTTCTTGTATGTAATTTCTAACTATGTCTATTGGTTGAGCTTGAGCCTTCGGATATGCTTGCATGACTGGTGATGTATTTGAATTTTATTAACGCAAGGCCGATTTGCTCATTGAGTTTAAAAGCTCACACTGTTTGTACAAACTTTTTGTTCAGATCAGGTTGCCGCCGAAGTACATCCGCTAGAGGAGTAGATCACGTTGGACCTTCCCGCTGTCGGGTAGGCCCTTCTTTTGTTATACAGTATGTTGCTCTGTAACCGTCTAGGACATCTAGGTCAGGGGTTTGGTATTTGGCCTGTATTTCAGTATGATAATGTATTTCGTACTGAGGATCTATTATTTTTAATTAAGAAAATCTGATATATTTTCTTTGTATTTATTAAGGAATGGTATTTTGAGAATATAGAGATGATGACTAACGATTTTACTTGTGGGAAGAATTTATCGAAAGGCTTACAGTGATGGGATATTCATCATTGTGCCGGTCATGTGCCTAGAAAATGGGTCGTGACAGAATCTGCCTGAGGGTTCGAGAGTTCATCCTACATTTCATGTTTCTCTTCTCAAGAGGTGTCCCGATCCTTCTATGGCACCAGTTCATTTGCCAAATGAGGTATCTGATGTTGCTCTGTCTCGTGAACCAGAGTGTATTCTTGACTGGAGGATGGTGCAGAGGAAAGGAAAGGTAGTTACCAAAGTTTTAACTCAGTGGAAGGGTGAGAGTGCAGATGAAGCATCGTGGGTAGACTGGAAAGAATTATAGTCTAAATTTCCAGATTTTACGTAGGAATCTCACTGTTGTGGTCAAGGGAAAAGTCAACGAGGGGGCATTGATAGGATTAAAGTGTGTTATATGGGCATATTGGTCCTTTCCCGTGTGTTAGTAAGGGTACTGTAGTCTTTTCCTGGCATTGGGTATTCGTTATTGTTCGTTAGCCTATTTACCTGTTGCATGGGCTAATTGCACTGGTTGTTGATGTTGTGATACTCTTCTTATGTATCTCATTTTTCTTTCTGAACAATAATTCTTGGATCATTCTTCTCTGATTTCTATCCCTTTCTCTCTCTCTACTCTTATGTTCTTTTGTTCTTGATTGTTGTTGATTTACTTCTACGGCTAGCACTGCATTTAGTCGTATCATATACACTCAATAAGAACCATCTACAACAATCAAAATCATCCACATTAAAATACAAGAAAAACAAAAGCAACAGAATGCCTAAAAGGTTAAAACACAACAGTAAGAGTGTGCAAACCTCCCAAGCACCAAATCGTGCACTTAGGCGCGCAAGTCACAGAGAGAAGAGAGCAAGCTAGCAGCCTTCTGAATTGAAGAAGAGATTCCCTTCTGCATACGCACACTTTCATCAGGATCAAATTCGTATGTGTATATTTAATCTGAGAGTTGGTTTTTCTATCAATTTTTGGTATTTTAGAATCTAGCAAGCATGTTGGAGATTAGTTTATGTCACTAATATGGAAGAGAGAGTGATGCATTTTTGGCATTTCATTATTTGTATTTATTAAGTCCAACTCTTTGTATTAGTAAAATCAGATATTGATAAAATTCAATATAGACCCGTAGCTACGAAACACTGAGCGCGAATCCTCTCTTATCCATGGCTTACAACACGACGTCGTATTGAGTTTTTGTTTTTGGGGTCACTAACAGCAAAACTTATATAGAAAAATGATACCTTTTTTGAAAAATAGAAATTATTCATTGCAAACAGGCACTGGTTGTTCCTGTTCTGCCTATTGGCCATACCGATTCCCGACTCTTTAAATAAACCTGTCGATCGTTGGTTCTTGGCCTTCCATCTCCTTTCTTCCTTTCTTCGATTTGATTTTCCCCCCTTCTTTCACAGGGTCCAACCAGGGTTTACCCTCTTCTCTGTAAATCTCACATACACTTTCTCCCAGACCTTAAGGCGCGTCACTGCACTTTTTCTGCTTAATGCTTCTGTAGAGCCTCAAATTTATTCTTTCATGCTTCGCTTACTCAGTTAATTCATAACTCATTCCCGATTCCCCGTCTTTAGTGAGGTGTTGGATTCGATGTCTCAGGAATTTTCAGTGGTAAGAGCTGAACACACTCGACAGTGTATTATTCCCTGCGACCCGTGATTCCTCTTCGAAATTGGCTTCATTTACAGTACGGCCTTGGATTTTTCAAAATTAGCTATGTAGGCATCTTTTCGAACCCTTCAGTCTGACCTCATGTTTGATTGGTTTCTGTTATAATGTTGGGAGCTGGAAGGCACCCAGCATTTAAATTTTGAAAATTGTTCTTTTGTGGGAACAGAAAAGCGCTCTGTATTGCTTCATGTTTTTTCCTTTATCTGTCCTGTGCTGAGTATCATATTCAATTGTTTGATTATTACAGCGGATGGGAGATTCCATGGAATAAATGATGCCGCTCATGAAAACCCTAATTGATATGTGGGTTTGAACATGAACGATGGAGGAAGAGCTGCAGCTGATGACTTCGGGCGAACGGTGTCGAAAGTTGCGGTGGCGCAGATATGCGAAAGCGCTGGGTTTCAGAGTGTCAAGGAGTCTGCTTTGGAGGCTCTCGCTGACATTTCTATCCGATACCTCTCTGACTTGGGGAAGATGGCAGAGGTCTATGCTAACTTAGCTGGTAGATCACAATGTAATGTGTTCGATGTGATTCGAGGGCTGGAAGATCTAGAAGCATTTCAAGGGCTCGCGGGTGCATCAGAAGCAAATCTCTGCCTTTCCAGTTCAGGCACGGTAAAAGAGATTGTTAACTTTGTAGCTTCAGTAGAGGAGATTCCATTTTCTCAGCCAATACCTAAATTTCCAGTAATTAAAGACAGAAAAAGCATCCCCAGTTTCATACAAATGGATGAAACACCACCTACCAAGCATATACCTGCTTGGTTGCCAGCTTTCCCAGATCACCATACTTACATTCGCACATCAATGTGGAACGAGAGGACGACAGATCCTCTAGCTGATAAGATCAATCAGGCAAGGCAGAGGAGGAAGGCTGAAAGGTCTTTATTGAGTTTGCAGCAACGGTTGATATGTAATGGTAGTGGGGAAACTTCAACACCGGTTGTGCCAAGTGGTGTTGCTCAAGATCCAGGAAGGAGTGAAAAGAACTCGTTCCTTCAGACTCCTATACCATCTGGGGATAAAGAAGTTGCTCCCATTGTCTTACCCTCTAAGCTTTCAGATGAAATTGTTGGTGCAAACCGTGTTTCTGTGCTAGAGGCATTTGCTCCTGCAATTGAGATAGCGAAGAGTGGTTTCACTGAGGATGGGCTGGAAGGGAAAACGGTCCTTCCTGCTGTAAGGCCTACTGTTCATTTCAAGTTCAGAACTGGAAAGAAGCTTATTGGTGAGTCTCTGGATATGAGAAATCAGATGAGGGATATTGCGCGAACAGCCTCTTTGGCTGGCAGAGAAGAGGAGAAAGATGATAAGAAGAGAAGAGCCGAGTATATTCTCAAACAGTCTATGGAGAATCCGCGGGAACTCACAATGTTGTAGATTAGCTTATTGACCGGTTTGCTTGATAATAGCCCTGGCGCCTAATTTGTTAGCAATGGCTGCAGGGGCTACGGGTGCTCCAAAGTTATGTGCTTGCTGCTCTTCTGGTTAGCATTTTATGATAATGCAGTTATGACTTACCATTAGAATAACTCTTAACAATTGTTAGCGTAGTTAATCTCTTGTTTCTTTGCCAGCTTGGCTTTAATTTGCTTAACAAAATGTTCGTCGGTCCAAAACTCATTGTTTTACACACTGAATGATTATTAGATGGTATACTGATTGTTCTGTTCCTTTGCAATCATCTTTTCTTTCTGATGTAATGACACATATAGCTGTGTGAAATCCAGAGTCTCACCATTAAGTAACTTAATGAAAACGAAAAGGAAGTAAAAGAAAGAAGTTGCAGCGATGGGGAAAGAGCAGATCAAGTTCATTCGCTGCAGCTTCTGCGAAAGGCCAAATTGAGAGGAATATTGGACGCTCATCGATTAGTTCTTTCTCAACTAGGAGTGTGATTCCTAAATATTTTATTCTTCTTCTTTCTTACTTTATTCCCTCTTTTCATAAGAGATATGATTCTGGCCCTTGCGTATCCGTAGATGACCATGGTGTTCTGTAATCCGCATGCACAAGCAAACACTTTTGCACGTTTGGGGATGTGTATACAGAATTCCCGAAGAAAATCTACTATCTTGGACGAAGGTAAAGGGACGGTTAATGGTCTAATGTCGATGTGAGGGGAAATTCAATCCCCAGGATGGTGCCACAACGAATTTGCCCATTTGACTGGCTGTGTATGTGTGTTGTGTGCTTCCATTTCTTTTTTTTCCCCTCAGCCCATCACCGCTATCGAATTAGAGCAGGTGTGGAGAGATATCTGTCATAAAACTAAACCAGATAACTCTAGGCCTTATTCTGCAGATCAAAGCTCAGCGTAACCCCCATTCATGGGAGGTAGTCTTTTGGCATATAACTTTGGCCTTCTGAGCGGACTACTACGACCACGTGCGCATTTAGTGCAGTGGCTTCGAAGCAAGCCACCTTGACCAACAATGATTTACTGATCAGACGCAGTGAGGGCGGGCTGCTCTGCATTCTCATCGATTATCACTTGACTGCTAGAAAGTTCTTCCGGACATCCCCAGAAGAAGAATAAAGCGTGTCACATTAGAAGTTAATGTTCCATTTAATTATATGGGATCACTAATCATATCATTTGCTTTCATTTTGAACACCCTAGCTATATACTCTACTGTAAAAGTTGAAAGCCTTCAGCAAATCATGCGTGAGACGTGATCAAAACCCTGGCTACCTCTTTATTAACGGCGCACATAATAACATCCCTTCAACACTAAAGGGCAAGTGGCCAGTACAGAAATACACAATATGAAGTTGCCAAAGGAAAGTGCAAAAACTTTGATATTAACAAACGTTGATTAGTTACAATTTGCAAGTGGCATATTAGTTACAATTTTTCAAAGAAAAGGAGATTTTCTTCCTTGTAGAAGGCACAGAGAAACTTGATTAAAAATCCTCAATGTCTCGCTTCCCATCCATCTCCACAGGAATGGACTTCCTTCGATAGTTAAAGATCATGAAGTCCACATTGGCTGGTATAGAGACAAGCCTGTAAAGTAGTCCACAAACCTCATAAATGGAATCCTAATAATTTTGTTGCAAAGATATTGGCAGCACATTCAAATTGAGTACAATTTGCAAAGATTTGTCAGCGTTGTCAAAGGCTTCTAGACACTAGCACCTGGCTACGTTGTGAAGTTATATTAAATATATCACTTATATTTAATATAATTCAAATTGACACCAATGTAATAACAAATAAACTTATATATATATATATATATATAAGAAAACTAAGCTGGAATCTAAAACATAGCTCAAGACAACTTTTAATCATCTGCAGAACCAACTATAAAAGCATGGCAAAAGTGATATTTTAGTCCTTAATATTCATTTTATTCTTTTATGTTTTAGATATTTTATATTAATTCACTATATTAAAAACTCACAATATTTTAGTCATTTTCCATTAAAATCGCTAGGTATTTTAATACACTTGACACTGTTTATTTTAATGCTGATATGAATTATCTACTTGGTAACTATTAAATTTGTTAAAGTGCCTAACATATTTGACATAAAAAGACTGAAACAATGTGATTTTGTAATATAGATGGTCAATATAAAACATTTAAAATTTAAAAGACTACAACAAAACTTAAAATAAATATAAAAAAGTTTGAAATATCATTTTTGCCTAAAAATATAATATCGACATCAAGTACTTAAATCATAAACTACAATGTCAGCTATGTTTAAGAGTCCAAGCATCATCTCAAGAGACGTAACAAAATGTGAAGAATATCATAACAATAGCAGACAGTCCTCATTTATTTAGTTTAATTATAGTATCAGAATAAGGGCAATCTATGCCAAGTGTACCCGTGCATTAAATAGTAAGACAAAGGCCAACTTATATCAAGTTCATAATCTATTGAACAAAGAACAACCCAGTGTCATACAGCTATAGCATGCGCAATCTTGGACAAATGCAATCACTAAGTTCTTTCAGTATCCTTGTAAGATGACAAATGCAATCAACGAAGTCAAAAGAATTCTAATTTCTAAATAGAAACAAGGAGTTACCTATTCACTTCTGAGTCTGGGTGTATAGAAAGAAACTTTCCAGGCACAATCAGCTGCAGTCCACTTACAGAGAACTAATCCTATAAACAGCTCAATTCCGTATAGATAATCACTAAGAGCCCACCAACACGCAACAAATATGAAATATTAATTCAAGCCAACGTTCGCAAAATAAAATGAAGCCCAACGATATTCTGTTGAGCATCATACGCCCTAAATCCAAAACCATAAATTCTAAATTCGATCGGCGTGGGAGCGCCCAGCACTCTATTGGACATACAACGGCCACCCAATGAAAAAATCGGGCTAAAAAATGAAACGATATTTACATTTGTTACTGCAGATGTATACTCAAGAATGGGTGAATTGAGTATTTAAAACTTTTCTACTAATTTGTTCCTTTTTGAAATAGTTCAAGGACTTGAAAATAGTTTCAGGGTCCGGCTTTAAAACTTAGTGGTTAAAAATAGTTTTCAGACAAAATAATGAATAACAGTAAATAAAGAACACCAAGATATATAGTAGTTCAGCTGTATCTGACAATACACATACGTCTACTCCTCAAAACACACAGTGATAAGAGTTTTACTACGGGGCAATAAGATCACAGTACAAGAAACCTAAATTGAGGCTAAGCTTTCCACTTTTATGCTAGATCTCTTAGCAACCTCAATCTTATGATCAACATGGTCTTGCTTTTACACTAACCATGCTAGGCCTTAACACGTTCCTAGCTAACATATCAAATTGGAAACATTTCTTCCAAAAAGGTGCAACCACATAGCTTTTACTCCAACATAGATAGGGTCTTTACCAGGGCCCTAAAACCAGTCCACTTCATGGATAAAGTATTTGGCACTGAGAGTTCTCTCACACAGAGGATATGCTTATGAATACAACTCTCTCTTAAACAAAAATACAATAAATTGGCACACAGCTCAAGTATAACAACAGACTAGAGCATTCTTCACTAAATATCTTTGTGAAACATAAATTGTAATACCCATGAAAAATAAAATATAATTGCATATCTGCAAACTATGGTTACTATGCTAGTATACGGTACTGTTTACCTATATAATACTATTTACGTATACGATACTATTCACTTATACAATCGAAATGTCAAGTACTAGATGTGGTTTGGTCCTAAGAGAAAACTAGAAAGAAGTTTGTAGGAGAAAATGATGTTTTATGTGTAAAAATACCCTCAGGAACTAAAATGAAAGGACTGAATTGAAAAGAAACTTAAAGGTTTACGGTGAAAGGATAGTTTTCCCTTTAAGTTCCAATAGTAACCAATAATTCGCCTCCGCGTTTTGCACAGTAACGCGTGAAATATTTTATTAGAAATATCATTTTCATAAATAGTAAATTGAATATTTTATTAATACATAGTGACAAATAGTACCGTTGACTTTTCCTATAAATAGGCCCTTTCATTTCACTTCTAAACTCACACCTTCAACTTCTCTTATTCTCTCCTTAAGTTTCTCTTACTCCGATGCTAGGCCTCTGAGATTTTGAGCCTTTCCTTTCTAGCTTAGGTAAGGATACTATGTCATTTCTATGTCTTTCAAATTTTAGAAGTTATTTTCTTAAGTATGCTCTGTGGTTGCGGCTTTGGCTGATCTTCCACATCAGAAAAACTGTCCTTAGCTGCTTACATATTATTTTGATTCTCTGATTACCAAAATAGAATGTAAACTGTGAAGAATGCATGTTTAGGAAAGTTCTGGCTAAGGAAAGACCTGGTTTTTAAGTGAGTCCATTGTGACCCTCCACTCTTTCTTGGGAACTTACCTGGTGTACTCTTTTACATATTGTATTATCTATTTCTGGTATGAATAGTAATAGTACATATGAATAGTAACCATACGTATGAACAGTAACCGTACGTAAGAACAATATTTGTACGAAAACAATCCTAACATATTTTCTCTAATCTTTCATGAAAATCTCCGTAGTGAAACACTGAAATTCACTTGAGTACTCTTGTCTGTAACGACTTAGAGAAGCGATACTCGTACGGAATCCACGTGAGTGAAATGACCCCGTTTTAATAGAGTTTTAGCATTACTGGTGATAAAAAGTATGTCGTAGGACACTCTCAAAATTCATAGGGGGAAATTGGATTTAGAATGACGAATCTAATGAGATAATTAATCCAGAAGTATGGATAAGACAAAGCAAGTATCTCATGATGATGTGAAGTTTGAATCTTTTCAAAAATCGTTTAATTGTTATCTTGATTTGTGGTTTATAAATCTATAATATAGTTATATATTATACCTGTTATATAAATGAATATTACATTGTACTTCTGATTATGATATGAAATGCTATACTATTGATTGTGATTGAACGGGACAGTACCCCCTCTCACGGCAAGGCGGAAAACTCGGTTGAAAAGGTGTCTTGACCAATGAGTGTGGAGACGACGATTCACTCAGTAGGGATATAGCCCGAATTGGTGATAAATCCGTGAGGCGCCCTAGCTTTGAGGATAAGGTTGTGCGTCATGGCGGAAATATACAAAATTAGTGAGCCGGCCTGTGTGCGCTCTCCGGGATATATTGTCATTGATGAGTACTAGTAACGTTTGTTGAATTGGATTAATTTTTATCTTCTTGTATGTAGTTTCTAACTATGTCTATTGGTTGAGTATGAGCCTTAGGATATACTTGCATGACTGGTGATGTACTTGAATTTTATTAACGCGAGGCCGATTCGCTCACAGAGTTTAAAAGCTCACACTCTCTGTAAAATCTTTTTGTTCAGATCAGATTGCCGGTGAAGAATATCCGCTAGAGGAGTAGATCACTTTGGACCTTCCTACTGTCAGGTAGGCCCCTCTTTTGTTGTAGATTATGTTGCTCTGTAATCGCCTAGGACATCTAGGTCAGGGGTTTGGTATTTGGCTTGTATTTTAGTATGATAATGTATTTTATATTGAGGTTCTATTATTATATGTAAATCATCATTATGATTTTCAAATAAGAAAATTTGATATATTTTCTTCATATTTATTAAGGAATGGTTATGTTGATAACATAGTGTCACGTCCCAAAATCTGAGCACGTGACCGGCACGGAAAGTGAATTTCATTTCACCTCCGTAAGCCTATCTTTCTCTTAAAAATCATACAATTCTTTTTCATGCAACCAAACCGAGGTCTCTATACATACTACAATTATTCACATTACATCACTGAATGAACCTATCCGATTACAGAGATTTTTAGATTTATACAACTTAGAATAAGACTTAACTATTATACCTTTTATCCTGAACAAATGAGAAGGTAATCATGGACTAAGGATCCATAATTCCTTGTTCCGATATAAATACCTTCAGCTGTCAACTCTGAAAAAAATGTCAATAAGAGGGGTATGAGCAAACCACGTGCCCAGTGAGTAGACAACACAACACTATGACAAAAAAATATCATGCATCATAATGATAACATGCAGCAATCATACGTAAATCGATCATCATATAATATAAAATTATTCATAATGCTTTACAACAATATCCAAGTAAATCAAATACATTTCAACATAATTCAAATAATTCACAAAAGCAATCGGTGAAATCAATTTCACACACATTTCCCGTACCAACCGGGTCGTCCAGAATACCTCTGGATCGTTGCCCGAGGCCCCCGCCGCATCCACTCTTATCGCTTCATTTATAATCTCCACCCTTATAACTTTACATAAATTTCTCCATGGGGTGCACCACCATGCCTTTCCTTTCTAGTCAAACACAATCACAATCACATATAAAAATATCCTCAATCATAATCTTGAGCCACATACACAACTTAGCCATTTACAATTCAAGCCACAACATAATCAATGTGGTTCCAGCAACATAGCATGTATACAACATAACCCATAATATAGAACAATTATTCAACTCAGTTCACATGCCATTCACAATCCATCATATAACCTCCATTCATGTGAAAATAAGAAAATATAATTATATACATTACCAGACACGTTCTACAATTGTTTATGCCTTATCGTTCCACATCATCCTCTTCAAATTTGGATATACAACATATTTCCACTATGATGCAAAAAGTCAATAACAGATATTTAATCATAGCAAGTATTAACCCACTCACCTGGATTTTACGCTCTCGGCACTCCCACTTTGCACTTTGACTATTCCTATTGTAACCAGACAAAAACCATCAGGGTTACGAAATAGAGAATTTCCTACCACTACTCTCGACCTTTACTCACATCTTAAGTCATAACTCCTAACTGGTAATGAATATCAAAATGAAACTTATACCATTGGAAACTAGACTCAAATAGCTTTCCAACGATATAAAGTTTGCCCAAAACGGAGTCCGGATGAAGAAGTTATGACTGATCAAAATAAGCTAAGTTTTTCAGTACAACTGGCACCTGGGCGCCACACCTGGCGCCTGGGCGCCAACACAAGCCTGGCGCCTGGGCGCCAAGGCCTTCTAACTTCCCAAATCCTTCTGAACCTTGGCGCCTGGGCGCCAAGATCGCGACCTTTCGCGATTCCCCTCGGATTTGGCTCAGATCTGGTCAAATCTCCACCGTTTTCTATGATTTCTTCCATAGGATCTCACCCTTAATGTCTAAGGAGCATTTAGACACCAAAACACCAATTTTAATCGAGAAATGAAGCCAGAATTCGGTTTTTACCCCAAACTTTCTTAAAACTAGAAAATAAGGAAAAGCTTGAGAAATATAAAGTTATACCTCGATTCCTTACTTTCCCTACCTTGCTTGGCTCCTAGAGGTTCGCCCCGTAGCCCGAGATCCATCCTCCAAAGCCCGGTTGTGGAGTTGGAGTGTAGAGAGAGAAAGAGATGAGAGAATGTGAAGAGAGAGAGAGGAAAGGAGAAAAATGAATAAAAAATAGGTGAGGCCACCTATATACTCGCCCGGGGTGAAATTATCACTTGCTCTGCAATTGACCCTCAGTCAAGACTAGCAAAAGCAAATTCATAAAATCTCACCTCAGGTGTTTCTAAATCCTAGGAGCCCCACAGATTTTCTTATTTCACTTTAGTCCCTCTCAATATCTCAAACTCCACTTTAATCCCAAATCTATCATCCTTTCGGTACCGGACTCATAATTCATTCCCATAAGCTCTATTCTTCTTCTCGGGTTCCTACTTGGTCATTTCTCAAAAGTCCTTTATACTTTCTTTTCTTTTCACTTTAGTCCTTGAGAATTTGTACAAATTTCCTAAATTAAAAATTAAAATTTTTATTCCCACATTTTCTTCACTAATTCAAAAAGAAAATTTTCCACGTAATTAAATTTTTCACTAAACTTCAAATCAGACTTTAAATATTCATATAAATTCTTGGGATATTACACATAGATAATTTAAACTCACAGGTAGAATTTATCGAATGGCTTACAGTGATGAGAGATTCATCATTGTGCCGGTCATGTGCCCAGAAAACGGGTCGTGACATAAATGACTTGTTCTCTTTATATATGGTCTTCATCACAGTGAAGATGACAGTACTAATGGAATCGGGATCGCTGATGACTCAGGCTCAATAACAGTTCTTTGTATTATGTGTGACGTGTAGTACTAAAGATTTAAGTTTGTTATTATTTGTCTTGCAGTAAAAGTTAATATCTACCATACATATAGCCCTATAAGATTACTTTTGATTCTTTGTAAAGTTGTATTATATATTCTGTAAAGTTCGCCATAATCAATACAATACAATTCTTTCTCTCCATTCATCTTTCTCATTTGGTATCAGAGCACCAAGGTTCACACCATGAATCCTACTAATTCAACCTCATCGGCCACTGACCCTAACACCTAAATGACCAAAAATCAAAACTCCCTTAATCAAAACTGACTTACCCCCTTGTTTATCACCTTGAATCAATTTTGTTCTATCAAGCTTGATAGGAACAATTTTTTGCTATGGCATTCAATGATTCTCCATGTTGCTAAGAGGAACAAACTGGATGGTTTCATCACCAGAACCAGAGTTTGCCCAGAGATGATGATCACAGATGGTACAACTAGTAAGCTTAATCCAGCTTATGAGGATTGGATAACCATTGACTAGCTTTTGTTAGGCTGGCTCTATAAGACAATGAGTGTCGACATAGCTTCACAGATGATTCATTGTGAGGCACACAAACGCATTTGACGATAACTCTATATAAGGCAGAGCTTCAGAGGTTAAGAAAAAGGGCCTTCAAGATGGAGAAGTACCTCAATAAGGTCAAAAGCCTCAATGACAAACTTCAGATGGCAAGAGCACCACTCTCCACCATTGATATTGTCATTCAGACCCTTGCTGGTCTTGACTAGGATTACAATCCAATTGTAGTCCAATTATCTGATAAAGACGATGTCACTTGGATTAATCTTCAAGTTGCTCTCTTCACCTATGATAGTAGACTTGAACAATTAAATAACTTGTCAAATTTATCATTGGGACAACCATTTGCTAATATTGTCTTTAACAAATTTAATTCTCGTGTTGGTAATGTTGACCCTAAGGCTTTATGCCATAAGTTTTGATGATGACAAATGTATTTGAATTTTAGCATTGATATATATAAAGGTTAATTATCATATACATGCTACAAGTATTTAAGCATGACTATGTTATTTAATGTGTAATGTCTTATACATTAATCATGCTATTTATCATGAATTGAACTAACCATTTGGTTTGTAAGTAAGATATATTTTATAGGTTGGTTCAAAACAAGAAGAGTGAGCATTGGATTGAAGAACAAGGAAAAGTAACATCATGCCTCACTCAAGGAAAGCAACATATAAGGACAAAGCTTCAAGAAATGAAGAATTAGAAGATTTGAAGTGTTGGAAGCTTGGATGCATCAAGATAGCCTATGTATTTACATTAGGTATATTTTATATAGGTTAGTATATTTGTGCAACTCAATGATTTAGATTTGCATACATTGGCTCAAGCATTTTTGAACAAAAAGATAGTGAGATATGAAGTTTTACAAAAGTTATTTTTTGACCTTTGGTCACTCCTTATATCATATCTCATAAATAAAAAATCATTTTTTCAAGTATTTTAATCTCATTTGATAGTAGACTCAAATATCTTTTCAAAGGTATATTATTTATTCAAAACGGAGTCCAAATGAGAAATATATGACTATTTAAAATATAGTTTGAAAAACTGAAAGTTGATTTTACTATAATAAAAAATTATTCTGTTCTGACCTATAGTCAGTATTTTGATTATATCTTTTAAAATAAAAATAATTTTTGAGTAGAACTTGGCTCATTTGAAACTAGACTCCAAGAGCTTTCCAACGGTATATTATTTGTTTAAAACGGAGTTCAAATGAGGGAGTTATGAATTTTTAAAGAAAGCTCAAAATCTGGACTGCACTATAAGTGCTGTAACGGCTATATAACGGCTATATAACGGCTAGTTTTGTAAAATCTTATATATATGACCTTAGATACACGATTTTGAGCTAGAACAAAGTCCTACAATGTGATATTAACTCCTTCTATCATCTTTGAGAGAAAGGAAAGCATTCTTGAGCCAAATCTTGCATATTCTCTATCATTATAGTTATTAGAGCTTCATTTGTATTCATCTACTCTTTAAAGAGAGTTTCTTTGTATTGTTGATTTTGATCAACACATATATTATTCTGAGTTGAGGTTCGCAAGTACCGGTGTTGGAAGAACTTGCTTTGGATTGAGGAGCCCGGATTCATAAATTCTCCATTGTAGTTTCGCAAATACTCGGATCGAATTTGCGTGGTTGTAGTGGTTTGCAAGTACCCGGATTAAACTTGCAATTATAGTAGAAATACTCAAGTGGTCTCTTGAGCACTAGATGTAGGCTTGGATTAGCCGAACCAGTATAAATGTCACATCCCAAAACTTACATGTGATATAAACATAAAATACCTAGGGTGTACCTCCGTGATACCCCATAATCTCTGTGAACATTCTTAATATCCATAATTATGTGAATCATAAATATTCCAAGAAAGATATTTTGTATACATATTCAGAAAATGTTCAACCTTCAAACACTATACAGTACTATACAACCTCCCAAGCCTAGGTGACCTACTAGATTACAGAGCGTTTCCTAATCCTTACCAATTGTTTACCAGACAAAAGTGGAGTATATCCTTAAAGGCTATAAATTCTTCTCCTCAACCACTGTATCTGAAAAGATAATCATAGAGAGTGTGAGTTTATCATAACTCAGTGAGTAAACAACTGTACATGAAAATATCATAAGCACAAACACCACATTTACTAATACAATCAATCTATCATTTATTTTAAATAATTATAGTATTATATGCCATAAATACTTGCACTGAGTGACTTGGGAATTTAACCCTCAAACTCTTTGTGCATAGGTTTTCACATTTATACACCGAGTAGTATGGGACTCTAACCCTTTCAAACTCGTGCATAGATTCTCACATTTATACACTGAGTGATATGGGACTCTAACCCCTTTCAAACTCGTGTATTGATTTTCACAGTTATACACCGAGTAGTATGGGACTCTAACCCTTTCAAACTCGTGCATAGGTTTTCACATTTATACACCGAGTAGTATGAGACTCTAACCCTTTCAAACTTGTGCATAGATTTTCACATTTATACACCGAGTAGTATGAGACTCTAACCCTTTCAAACTCGTGTATTAGATCTCGTAGATCTTTTGCTCATCAATAAAATAGTGAGAATTTATCACAATATAATTACTATGAAATAAATGAATTTACACATACTTTTATTCCCTTGAATGTCTATCATCAACCATAACAATCATCATATATTATCAATTGAGAGATTGATTGTTTCACACTTCAATAATGTCATAAACGAGACTTGTATTGTACTTTATCTAATAAGATCACATTAGTTTAGTAAGGTTATCCACTTACAAAATGTTCCAATTTATACAAGGAACTATCACATCTAGTTCTTTAGTCAACTAGAGAAATCAATTCTCAAAGGTAATAAAATAATTTCCAGTGATATTGTAATTTTTCTCAACCTGAACATACACTGATAATCTTCTCAATTTTACAATTAACGCAAATGGGATTTATATTGTGCTTTGACTAATTTAGTAAATTAATTTTGCAAGGTTGCCTACTCACCTGGATTCCACGCTCTCGGCGCTCCCACCTTGCGCCCCAATCATCCCTATTGTAACCAGGTAAAAACCATTAGAGTTACAAAATAGAGAAATTTCCTATCACTACTCTCGACCTTTACTCACATCTTAAGTCATAACTTCTAACCGGTAATGAATTTTTAAATGACACTTATACCATTGGAAACTAGACTCAAAGAGCTTTTCAACGATATTAAAAAAAAACTGATGCTACAGTAACAGTCACGGTCAACGTAGCTACAGTAGCGTTGACCGAATCAATGCTACAGTAACGTTGACCGAGTCAACGCTACAGTAACGAGAAAATCTGGAAAAATTTTCTCGGTGAATAGTAATTTATGGGGAAAATTTTCGATGTTCTTCGTGTTCTTCATCCAAAAATCCTAAAATCATATCTAAAACAACATTTCTTTTGATTTCTTCCATGGGTTTTCATCCTTAATGTCTAAGGAGTGTTTTAACACCAAAACCCCCAATTTCTACCAACAATCCAAGCTCAAATCTCAAATTTTCATCAAGAACACTAACTTTTTCAAATATCCAAATTCTACGAAATTTCTTGTTCTAATAACATCATAAACCACCTAAGAATGTTTTACATTAACATCCACACTTAAATTCATCCATTAAAACTCAAAATCTTAATTTTCTTCCATAGGTCCGAAAATGGAGAAAAAGAGAAATAGAGTAGATAAAACTTACCTCTTTACCTCTAGAACTCCTGAGAATCGGAAGTATGGTTAGAAAATACAAGATCGCCGGATTAAAATTTGAGAAATGATTAAAGAAAGGAAGATGGAAATGAACGAAGAACATGAAGCCTCGGGAGGAAGAAGGAGAAGAAAAACTAATAATTGTATGTGTGGGCCCACTAATTTCTTTTTCGATAAAATCGCTCATAGCCACCTTAGCTTATAAGATTTGTTCACTTTAATCCCTCTCGATATCTCAAATACCACTTTAACCTCGAATCCATCATCTTTTCGGTACCAGACTCATAATTCATTCTCATAAGCTTTATTCTTCCTCTCAGGTTTCTATTTGGTCATTTCTCAAGAGTCCTCTATACTTTCTTTTCTTTTCACTTTAGTCCTTGAGAATTTGTAAAAATTTCCTAAATTAAAAATTAAAATTTCTATTCCCAGATTTTCTTCACTAATTCAAAAAGCACATTTTCACGTAATTAAATTTTTCACTAAATTTCAAATTAGACTTTAAATATTCATATAAATTCTTGGGATATTACAATAAATCTCCGAGTTTGCTTTCTCTATCCCTTACTCTTTAATTTGTGCATATTGATATCTATTATTTAATTCCTTGATCTTTATAATTATTTATCTTGACAGCACATTGATTTTCTGTATTGTATTTATTATCCTAAGCATTGTACTTTTACAGAAAATCATTTTAACTTCCAATTAATTCTTGTGAAAAATTTATAAAACCCAATTCACCCCCCCTCTTGGGTTCCAACCATTACTTTCAATTGGTATCAGAGCTTGGGCTCTTGTTTAAAGACTTAACCATCTAAGAGTTAGCATGGTTGGATATAGTGATTGGTTTATTTCTAAAAATTGTTCTTTCACAGAACCTCCAATTTTTTATGATAATCATTTTCAATATTGGAAGTATGAAATGAAAATATTTTAATTTCAGTAGACCATAAACTCTGGGATGTTATAGAAAATGGTTCTTGTATGCCTGTTAAGGAAGAACAAGGAAAATGCATTCCAAAACTTAAGAGTGAATGGAATGATACTGAAAGAAGTTTAATGCAACTCAATGCTAAGGCAAAATTGATTATTTCTTATGCATTGAGTCAAGATGAATTTTTTAAAATCTCCAACTGTGCAACTGCAAAAGAAATGTGGGAAATTCTTGAAGTTGCACATGAGGAAGATCTTATTGCTGAGGAATTAAGGTATAGAAGTTTCATTAATGAACTTGAAATAGCTCAAATGAACAATTGAAAAACCATTAATGAGATACAACTTGTGCTTAATCAATTGCAAGCTCTTGGTGTTGAACTTACAGGAAAATCTCAAATCACCAAGGTGGCAGACGAAGAAGAAAAAGGAGAAAAAGAGAAACCACAACCTATCTTCCATTTGGGGAAATAGCAATTCTGATGAGGAGAACACAAATGAAGAAGCCAACACTTGTCTTGTGGCCAGAGATAAAGATGAGGTAAATTCATTTGACTACTCTTTTGAAGAATTACAAGATGCCTTTGATGATTTACATGAAGAATCTCTTATACTTGCAAAGAAACTAAATGTTTCAAAACAGAAAAACTCTTCTCTTGAAAATGAGTTGGAAACATTGAAAAATGAATTTTCTATTTCCAAGGAAGAGAATTTTGTTTTTGAAAATCAAAACAAAACTTTGCAAGAAGAGAATTTGATTTTAAAAACAAATATCTCTACCAACAAAAAATGCTTTTGTACCAAGTGTGATTTTTTGAAAAAGGAAAATGATAATCTTAAAAACACACTTGCAAAACTCTCTCAAGGTAGAGAAATTTTAAATATCTCAGTTTTGAAACAAAGAAGAATTAACAAAGTTGGTCTTGTTTCTAAAAAGAAATCAAACCGAAAGCAGTTTAAAAACTTCTTTGTTTCTGCAAAGATGTCCAATAATCCAACTTGCACTTGTTTCTATTGTGGACTGAAAGGACACAAATCTTACTCCTGTTTTTATAAGAAAAATCTTGTTCATGGAGTAAAAATGAAATGGGTTCAAAAAGGAACTCATGACCCAGGCAAACCCAAAGAAATTTGGGTACCAAAGATAAATGAATAATTTGTAGATTTGCCTCGAAGCAAGGAGCGGAAATGACTTTTCAATGGCTACATCATTCAAACTCCACTCTCTTGCATCAAAAGGAGGCAATGGATAAGTAAACATATAAGCTGGAATGCATTGTAAGAATTTTGACTGATATGTTTACTGCTCTCTAATGCTTTTGTCTGTTGTCTAATATGTCTTACATCTATCCTTGATATTCATGCATATTTATCTTGCTTTCACAATAATAAGATTACTCTTGCCTATAGTATTTATCCTTGTTGTAATCTTATTCAAATATTTTCAATGAAATCAAATTTATTGCAAAATTGCATTTCATGGAAGCATAGAACTTTTATTAATATGGCATATCTTGAACATAATGTTGCTCCTAGTGCTCGAGATTTATTTGAACATTACTGATTTGAACATCAAAGTGCTCCACCAAAAGTGTTTTGCAGGAGTTAATCTTCAAATTTATCCTCTAAAGCACATTCTTTCCTCTGCTCTCCGAAATCAGTAATATTTATAGTTTTGAAGTTGGTTGGTCGACCAACGCTCCTATCAGTAGTCGACCAACGAAGCCTACATTGAACCAATGCTTGATAGATCTTGTAAATAATCAATCAATTAAGATCATTAAAATTGCAAGAAGACAGGATCAAAATAAGAGCAATGAGCAAAACAAGGATATCAAAATCTTGAAGAGGAACTTCAAGAAGCAACAAAAGTTTGCCAAAATTGATGAGTATCTCTATCCTTTACTTCTTCATTATTTAATTGAATGATACTCCTTGATCTCAATTGAACATTCTGGCAAATTTTTTTTACTGTCATACTTTCATTGCAATGACATATTGTTTTCTGATATCTTACATACTTGATCACATCATGACATATAAAAATATGTTAAATACTTAAATTATTTTTTTAATACATCATGGTTTGAGCATTATACATATCATCTCTTTTACATAAGCTGTAACTTATGAACCATTGTTTATGGATTATAGTTTATATCTGATTATATCTTATTAATCCATATTACCTCAATTATGTTACTACATACTCTGATTATAATATGTTTTATCTTGAGTAAGTATGTAACTTGCTTTTGCTTTGAAATGATGATATATATATCCATGTCAGAAAATTCTTTCTATCTTTAAAATGGATATATATTTTTCAAAATATATATATCCTTCTATTGTGCTAAATTTGTGCGGCTGATTTTCTTTATCTTTCTTTATTATTATTATTATAATTTTTTTAAGTACCGTCATCTGAAAGAAACCACTTGCATTAAAAACACAAACTAAAGGATTACATTGCAAAAAAGAAAGGGTTTACTCATGCATGGGTAATCTATAGGTGAGGTGGTCTTGGATTAGCAGGGTTGTATTGTATCATCACCCCTCGGCCATTCCTTGGAGCAAGAGACTGAGTAATGTCACGAAGGGTAGTGTAAATCTCATTCATACAATCAACACTTCTTTGTTGTTGATTACAGAAGCATTGGGTAGACCAATAGAAGAACCTATCTATTCTTGAAGTCATTGCCGCATTGTTGTGTTTAGCTAACTTCTCCAGGTCCTCTATCATCTTCTTGAGTTTCTTCACCTCCTGCTCCAAACAAGCAATTTTGTCTTCTGACGTATGGCCTGTACTTATCTACTCAGCTTCTTCGATCTTCTTCTTCTTCTTTCGGTTCTCTTGAGATTCCTCCAAAGGTCTTTTGCCTTTGTCCTTGCCTAGACTCAAGTTTAAGTCGAGCTCTTCCTCCCTGGCCTCTACTATGAGATCAATGAACTTTCTTGCTGCCATGATTTGGAATATTTAGAAATTTTTGTAGGAGTATGAAGAGAGAGGAATGTCAGGAAGTTGTAGGCTCAGAGATGAATACTCTTTGTGGTGTGGTAATTGAGAATTCTGGGGGAGTCTTCATAGAGAGAAAATTGTGACTTAGAGCCAACGAAGATATCTCTTCGCTGCACCCCTACACACTCATTCTATAGATTTCTGCAAGCTGGAAGCTAGAAGTCTAGGGTACGCATGCACACCAACAACGCGTCGCATTAATGGTAAAACCAAGAAAGTCAAGTTTCGGTGGATTTGCGGCTGATTTAATTTGTTTTGTTTAAAAATTTTAAGGATTAATAAAATGGAGATAAATAGAACCGTATTTCTCTACTTTGTTGTGTTGTTCTTGAGAGCTTTCAGTATAATATACATGATTGATTGCATCATGCTATGATTATATGTATCTAAGAACATATGTTGTGTATGCTATTCATGCATCATGAACGAAGGCTACTGCCAAAAATAATATTTCATGATTCCACATGCACTCATACAAAATGAGAAGTCAAAAATTTAAAATGACTTGAATAAAATGAAATGTGTAGAGGCTGATACATCTTCATAGATACACATACTTGCATATAATGCTTTTGTGGGTAAATGAAAGGCAATAATTTGCTTACATCATGATAATGCTTAATGCATACGATCGTAAGCAGTTAATTTTACCTTTAACCTTTGAGTTACATTACTAACTTAAGCATTAGAGTGGCTGTCAAAATTTTTACATGTACTCATCCTCAAGATACATATATAAATTCATTTTGAATGGGTATATAAATTGCTTCCTTTGTGCTGAAATCTATCTTATCCTTTATGAAGCAAATTTGTTCTGAAAAAAGACTTTAAAAATGCTTCTGTTATGTTAATATGTTTTATCATATGAAGCAATATTTTTTTTTTGAAAAAGAAAAGGTCTTAAAGATCTCTTTTGTTGTTGATGACAAAGGGATATTGATGTTTGATGTATGGATTATGACCTATATGCTTGAATATATCATGCTTTGCTAATCCATATATCATACTTCTGCTGTGTGCTACAAATATTTCTATCATATGACAGCAAATGATGTTTATTTTTTTATTTCAAAGAGTTCAATTTTTCTGCTATTTACTAAAAATGTCTTTTCATAAACAAGCAGAAATCATTTTCAATGAAAATATTGCAGAAATTTCTTAAAAAAAATCTTACTTCAAAATTCTGCAATCAAAAACTGAATTTCCTTTATAATGATTTGGACAATCTTTTTCAAAGGAAAAGGGTTATGAAATTCAGGGCGAGCTTTGTCTCTCTTGAAAATATATAGATGACCTTGAAAAAGAATATATCTTAAAAAAATTGAATATTAATTATTCATTATTCTTTTTCAAATTATGCAAGGTTTAAGGGGGAGCCTAAAACTCTTTCAAGTTTTATCTTTTGGCTCATTTCATTTGACATGAGAAATTTTTCTAAAAATTGTTTTTACATGTCAATGAAAACAATGGTAAGTTTTGATGTATCCTAACCCTATGCTATATTGACATCTTTCGACATCCTGGCTTAAATAATGTATGTGCTTTAACATCCATATATTGTGCTACTTACACCTTTTTGTTGATGTCAAATAGGGGGAGAAGAAACAATAGAAAAATATGTGTATGTGCTTATAACATTGCATTCATTATCTTGTAATACATATTTTTCTGTGGTGATTTGTCATCATCAAAAAGGGGGAGATTGTTGACCCTAAGCCTTTATGCCATAAGTTTTGATGATGACAAATGTATTTGAATTTTAGCATTGATATATATAAAGGTTAATTATCATATACATGCTACAAGTATTTAAGCATGACTATGTTATTTAATGTGTAATGTCTTATACATTAATTATGCTATTTATCATGAATTGAACTAACCATTTGGTTTGTAAGTAAGATATATTTTATAGGTTGGTTCAAAACAAGAAGAGTGAGCATTGGATTGAAGAACAAGGAAAAGTAACATCATGCCTCACTCAAGGAAAGCAACATACAAGGACAAAGCTCCAAGAAATGAAGAATTAGAAAATTTGAAGTCTTGGAAGCTTGGATGCATCAAGATAGCCTATGTGTTTATATTAGGTATATTTTATATAGGTTAGTATATTTGTGCAACTCAATGATTTAGATTTGCATACATTGGCTCAAGCATTTTTGAACAAAAAGATAGTGAGATATGAAGTTTTACAAAAGTTATTTTTTGACCTTTGGTCACTCCTTATATCATATCTCATAAATGAAAAATCGGTTTTTCAAGTATCTTAATCTCATTTGATAGTAGACTCAAAGATCTTTTCAACGGTATATTATTTATTCAAAACGGAGTCCAAATGAGAAATATATGACTATTTAAAATATAGTTTGAAAAACTGAAAGTTGATTTTACTGTAATAAAAAATTATTCTGTTCTGACCTATAGTCAGTATTTTGATTATATCTTTTAAAATAAAAATAATTTTTGAGTAAAAATTGGCTCATTTGAAACTAGACTCCAAGAACTTTCCAACGGTATATTATTTGTTTAAAACAGAGTTCAAATGAGGGAGTTATGAATTTTTAAAGAAAGCTCAAAATCTGGACTGCACTATAAGTGCTGTAACGGCTATATAACGGCTAGTTTTGTAAAATCTTATATATATGACCTTAGATACACGATTTTGAGCTAGAACAAAATCCTACAATGTGATATTAACTTCTTCTATCATCTTTGAGAGAAAGGAAAGCATTCTTGAGCCAAATCTTGCATATTCTCTATCATTATAGTTATTAGAGCTTCATTTGTATTCATCTACTCTTTAAAGAGAGTTTCTTTGTATTGTTGATTTTGATCAACACATATATTATTCTGAGTTGAGGTTCGCAAGTACCGGTGTTGGAAGAACTTGCTTTGGGTTGAGGAGGAGCCCGGATTCATAAATTCTCCATTGTGGTTTCGCAAATACCCGGATCGAATTTGCGTGGTTGTAGTGGTTTGCAAGTACCCGGATTAAATTTACAATTATAGTGAAAATACTCAAGTGGTCTCTTGAGCACTGGATGTAGGCTTGGATTAGCCGAACCAGTATAAATTTCCGAGTTTGGTTTCTCTATCCCTTACTCTTTAATTTGTGCATATTGATATCTATTATTTAATTCCTTGATCTTTATAATTATTTATCTTGACAGCACATTGATTTTCTGTATTGTATTTATTATCCTAAGCATTGTACTTTTACAGAAAATCATTTTAACTTTCAGTTAATTCTTGTGAAAAATTTATAAAACCCAATTCACCCCCCCTCTTAGGTTCCAACCATTACTTTCAGGTAATCAGCAGGAAAATTAGAGGAACTCATGGAAAGGTCATAACAATAAAGGTGGTCAAGGACAGAGAGGCAGCGGTCGATATGGTAGATCAGGCAGCAGGCCAATGTGTCAGGTGTGTGGCAAGCTTGGACACATGGCAGCACACTGTTATTTCATGTATAACAGTAGCTACATGGGGTCAGTGCCAAACAAAGAAAAGACTAATACAAATCAAAACCATTCGACCTACCTTGTAAATTTAGATGATTATAGTGATTTGGGCTGGTATGTTGACAATGGAGCTAGCTACCACGTGACAAATGATAACACAAACTTTGAACAGACTGGTGATATGCATGGCAATCATGGTAAGAAGTTAATTGTTGGTAATGGTCAAAATATTGAGATTTAAAATATTAGGATTGTTAAATTATCTTACAGCAATGAGAACGATTCCATTAAATTAAAGAATATGCTTCTTGCTCCACAAATTAACAAGAAACTTATTAATGTATCTAAACTAACTGTTGATGGGAATCTTACTATTGAATTTGATAAAAATGGGTGTATTGTAAAGGACAAGGTGACAAGAGCTCGATTACTGGAAGGGAAACAGAAAAGAGGTCTGTATGAAATCAAAGCACCTGAATCCCAATGCTACAATCTAGTATCTAATAATGATTCACAGTCAGAATGGAAGAAATGGCATCAAAAGTTAGGACACCCATCTACAAAAGATTTAAATCAAGTTTTGAGTATTTGTAATGTAAAGTTTTATAGTAATGGTTATGTTTCATTTTGTGAAGCATGCCGATTAGGCAAGTCTCATGCTCTTCCCTTTAAGAGGTCTATTTCTCATGCTAACCCTCTTGAATTAGTTTATAATGATTTGTGGGGACATGCTCTAATTGCTTCTACTGCTGGCCATAGATTCTATATTTCATTTGTTGATGATTTTAGCCGTTTTGTGTGGTTGTGTGCCCTTAAGAACAAAGTTGAAGCCATGAATGCTTTTGTTCATTTTAAAACAATGGTGGAAAAGCAATTTGCCAGAAAAATTAAAACTTTGTAGAGTGATTATGGAAGTGAGTTTAAAAGGTTTAACAAGATTACATAAAGAGAAGGGATAATATTTCGTCACTCATGCTTATATACTTCAACACAGAACGATAGGGTGGAGAATAAACATAGGCAAATAGTAGAGATGGGGCTCACACTCTTAGCACAGGCTTACATACCACTGCACTATTAGGTTGAGGCATTTCAAACTACCACACTCCTTATTAATTTGTTACCCACTTTAGTTTTAAAAGGAGAAACACCATTTCAAATTCAATTTTCACTCTACTAAATGCGTTTTTATGGGTTATAGTTCATCCCACAAAGGTTACAAGTGCATGGCTTCTAATGGGAAAATTATTATATCACGACATGTTATGTTTGATGAAGGAGAATTTCTCTTCTTGAAAGGATTTCTAAACAGATGAAAAATAGAAGATCAGACACAAGAAGTTAAAATGCCAAAGGCGTTAATACAAAACAATTCCAACAATTCACTAATTCTGATTTAGTTGGAGCAGGTACAATAAATTCGAATACACAGCCTTTGACTGACAACAATTCACAATCCTTAATCGATAACAGAGAAAGTGACATAGCAGGAAATTCTCCGGAGACACGTGGTGAAGATAACAATCAACAGGGAGGCCCACTGCAGCATACATCACCACCTCATGAAAATATGTCACCACTGCATGAACAACATTGCTCGTAAAGTTAGACCTAGCAATATCCTATGGTTACACGTAGCAAAAGCGGCATCCAAAAGCCAAAAATTCCTTATGTGGGGTCAGTGAAATTAAATGACGGAGATGAGCCCAAAAATGTTTCTGAAGCACTAAAAAGCTCACAATGGAAGCAAGCCATGCAACCCGAGTTTCAAGCTCTCATGAAGAATGACAATTGGAAGCTAGTGCCTTTCACTGGGCAGCAAGTAGTAGATAATAAGTGGGCATTTAAAACCAAATTCAAGTATGATGGCACAGTTGAGAGACACAAAGTTCGCCTAGTGGTGAAAGGTTTCTAGCAGTCCCCTGGTGTAAATTTCAATGAGATGTTCAGTCCCATAGTGAAATCAACAACCATAAGAATCTTGCTAACCATTGTCGTGTCACTGAATTGGAGCATCAAGTAGCTTGACGTGAACAATGCATTCTTAAACGGATAACTTAGTGAAGAGGTATTCATGACCCAACCATGTGTGTACATTGGTGAAGGCATTGTATGGTTTGAGGCAACCATGAGCATGGTTTGACAAATTAAGAATAACCCTTGTTCAATGGGGTTTTAGAAATATCAAGAGTGACAACTCATTATTTTTATTTAAAACAAAGACACAAGTTCTAATTATCCTTATATATGTAGATGACATCCTGGTAAATGATGAGGCTAAATAATGTGTTTGCCTTGAAAGACATGGGAGAGCTTCATTATTTTCTCGGGATTGAAGCTCACAGAGATGAATCAAGTATTTACTTAACTCAAGAAAGGTATATTCATGATTTGCTCAAGAAATTTTCTATGGGACATTGAAATCGATGTACACTATGTGAGAGATCAAATTCTTTCTAAGCAACTTAAAGTGGGATATATACCTTCATCAAAACAGGTAGCAGATTGTTTAACTAAACCTCTTACTCACACATGCTTCTGGTTTTTTAGAGATAAATTAGGAGTCATTGATACACCTATTCGTTTGAAGGGGATAGTGAAGATGAGTCACTGATGCACCCACTCATTTGAGGGGGGCAGTAAAGATGACAATACTAATGGAATCGGGAGCGCTGGTGCTCAAGCTCAATAACAATTCTTTGTGTAACACCTAATTTTGTCCATGATATTATAATTTCTTTTTTCTTTTTGTAAAAAAATAAAAAAATAAAAATACTTAAAACAAAAAGGCAAAAAAATAATAATAATAATAACAAAAAGAAAATATTAAAAAAATGATAAAATAATAAAAGTCCAAAATGTCACATGTTTTTTTTATCACACACACATGGTGGTATCCTTCCTTCACATGCATGGTTAGGAATCCCTAGCCAAGGTACTTCAATTGTAATACCCATAAAAAAAAAATATAAATGCGTGTTTACAAATCACTATTACTATTTCAATATATAATACTATTTACGTATATGGTACTGTTCATCTGTACAATCAAAATGTCAAGTACTAGATGTGGTTTGATCATAAGAGAAAATTAGAAAGAAATTTGTAGGAGAAAATGACATTTTTTATGAGAGAATTCCCTGAGGGACTAAATTGAAAGGAAACTAAATTAGCAAATTGATTATACTAGTAGATGAGACTAGTAAGTGAGACTAGTAGATGAGACTAGTATGTGAAACTAGTAGATGAGACTAGTAAGTGAAATTGGTAGATGAGACTAGTATGTGAAACTAGTAGATGAGACTAGTAAGTGAAATTGGTAGATGAGACTAACTAGTAGATGAGACTAGTAAGTGAAATTGGTAGGTGAGACGGGGTAGATAGAATAGTACCCTTAAATTTTCCTATAAATAGACCCTTCCATTTCACTTTCAAAATCACACCTTCAACTTCTCTTCTTCTCTCCTTAAGATTTCTTGGTCCGACGCTAGACCTCTGAGATTTTGGGCCTTTCCTTTTCAGCTTAGGTAATGATACTATACCCTTTCTATGTCTTTCAAATTCTAGAAGTTATTTTCTTAAGTATGCTCTGTGGTTGCGGCTTTGGCCGATCTTCCATATCAGAAAAATTGTCGTTAACTGTTATTTTGATTCTCTGATTACCGAAATAGAATATAATCTGTGGAGAATACATGTCTAGGAAAGTTCTGGCTAAGGAAAGACCTGGTTTTTAAGTGTGTCCAGTGTGACCCTCCACTCTTTCCTGGGAACTTACCTGGTGTACTCTTTTACAGATTGTATTCTGTATTTTCGGTATGAATAGTACCCGTACGTATAAATAGTGACCGTATGAATAGTACCATACGTATGAATAGTGACTGTATGAATAGTACTATACGTATGAATAGTGACCGTATGAATAGTACCCGTACGTATGAACAGTATCTGTACGAAAACGATCTTAACGTATTTTCTGTAATCTTTCATGAAAATCTCTGTAGCGGAACACTGAAATTCACCTGCGTACTCTTGTCCGTAACGATTTAGAGAAGTGATACTCGTACGGAATCCAGGTGAGTGAAACGACCCTGTTTTAATAGAGTTTTAGCATTACTGGTGATAAAAAGTATGTCGTAGGACACTCCCAAGATTCATAGGGAGAAATTGGATTCAGAATGACGAATATAATGAGATAATTAATCTAGAAGTATGGATAAGACAAAGCAAGTATCTCATGATGATATGAAATTTGAATCATATAGTTATATACTATACCTGTTATATGGATGAGTATTATATTGTGCTTCTGATTATGATATGAACTGTTGTACTATTGATTGTGATTGAGCGGTACAGTACCCCCTCTCACGGCAAGGCGGAAAACCCGGGTTAAAGGGTGTCTTGACCAATGAGTGTGGAGACAACGATTCCCTCAGTAGGGATATAGCCCGGATTGGTGATAAATCCGTGAGGCGCCCTAGCTAAGAGGATGAGGTTGTGCGTCATGGCGGAAAAATACAAAATTGGTGAGCCGGCCTGTGTGCGCTCTCCGGGATATATTGCCATTGACGAGTACTAGTATCGTTTGTTGAATTGGATGAATTTTTCTTGTATGTAATTTCTAACTATGTCTATTGGTTGAGCTTGAGCCTTCGGATATGCTTGCATGACTGGTGATGTATTTGAATTTTATTAACGCGAGGCCGATTTGCTCACTGAGTTTAAAAGCTCACACTGTTTGTACAAACTTTTTGTTCAGATCAGGTTGCCGCCGAAGTACATCCGCTAGAGGAGTAGATCACGTTGGACCTTCCCGCTGTCGGGTAGGCCCTTCTTTTGTTATACAGTATGTTGCTCTGTAATCGTCTAGGACATCTAGGTCAGGGGTTTGGAATTTGGCTTGTATTTCAGTATGATAATGTATTTTGTATTGAGAATCGATTATTTTTAATTAAGAAAAATTTGAAATATTTTCTTCGTATTTATTAAGGAATGGTATTTTGAGAATATAGAGATAATGACTAATAATTAACTCATGGGTAAGAATATGTCGAAAGGCTTACAGTGATGGGATATTCATCATTGTGCCGGTCATGTGCCCAGAAAACGGGTCGTGACAAAGTTGGTATCAGAGGCATAGGTTGTTAGGTATCCTAGTGATTACAGAGCAAGGTGTCTTTAATGGGCCTTCCTCTATTGTCGTGACTGCAGCACGACCATAGGATGAAGATCCACCAAAAGCCCTGTAGAGTTTTAATCCCTTTCTTTCGTGTCTTTCCTTGAAGCATAATAGTGACGATATATATTATTCTTAATTGTAGAATAAGTTTAGATGGCACCAAGAAAATCAAACGCTTCTGGAATCCGCACAAGATCTGGCAGGGCCCTGGTCCCTCCAGTTGCTCAGTCAGCAGATGCAAGGCTAGAGATGCCTAATCGTGCAGAAGGTAACCGTGCACAAGACAGGGAGATATCCACTGAAAATCCTGAAAGAAGTGGTGGAGTACCATCACAAATTGACGCGACTGTAGTAATGGAAGCATTAGCTGCAATGCAGAACGAGGTGAATGGACTAAAGGAACTTCTGATGGGACAGTCATCTGAGGGTGACTCACAGGCATCAGTACATGCTACAAGAGCGCAAGAGACAGACCAAATGCCACCCCCACCCCCTCCTCAGGATTGGGTAGGGACAGAGGTCAAGATCTCAGAATTTATGAAGCTGAATCCGCCAACCTTTGCAGGAGATGTTAATGAAGACCCACAGCATTTTCTAGATGACTGTGAAAAAATCCTTGACACGTTAGAATGCCCTGATCCTCGAAAAGTAACCCTTGTTACCTTTCAATTAAGAGGTAAGGCGGATCGCTGGTGGCGAACGTGGAAAAAGGGCATGGCCAGAAATGCCCCACCCCTTAAATGGAAGGATTTTAAAAGAATTTTTCGAGAACAATTTATTCCGAAGAGTATACGAGAAGCAAAGATGAATGAGTTTGAGGCACTCCGGCAAGGATCACGAACCGTCGACGAATATGACAATCTGTTTGTAGAGTTGTCTGAATATGCTACTCACATGGTCCTAACTGAGAAAGAAAAGATCCGACGGTTTATTAAAGGCCTTCGAGAGTCTTTATTTGACAGGGTGGGATCGAAGATACGAGATTTTTCATTTTACACAAAGGCTGTCGACATCGCTCGTATGATGGAAGAAAGAGATATGCAAAAAGAAAAATGGAATAACAAAAGAAAAAGGAAACAAGATGAGAAATCACGCTACTACGGAGAGAGTTCTGTACCCACTAAAACCATTGGACATGCAGCCTCTACCGCTAGTGCACCACAACGTCAACAAAGTGGTACAGGGGGTCAACAAAGGCCCTGGTGCTCTAAATGTGAAAGAAACCACTTCGGTGCTTGTTTCGTCAACAACAATACTAGGATCTGTTACCAATGTGGTCAACAGGGCCATATCAAAAGAGATTGCCCCCAACTCTACACAAGATCTGGCCAAGGATCAGTACGCCCTAATCAATCAGAGGCTACTGTGGCCAACAGAGCCCCTGTAGCTACAGGAGGCAATGGAATCGGAAGAGGTGCTGGCAGAGGACAAGGTGGTCGAGGTCAAGCTTCAGCAGGCCGAGGGACCGCTCGAGTATTCGCTTTAACCCGTCAAGATGCTCAGGCGTCTAATGCGGTGGTAGCAGGTACCCTTCTGATTGAATCAAATTTTGCGCATGTTTTGTTTGACTCTGGCTCTACGCATTCCTATGTGTCACCATTCTTTGCTAAGAACTTTAAACAAAAAGATGTTAAATTAGAATGTCCGTTCTTAGTAACCACGCCTACTGGAGACACCCTACTAATAGAACGAGGCTATCAGACTTATAAGGTGAAAGTCGGAGAAGTAGATACAACGGCAGACCTAATGCTGTTGGACATGACAGACTTTGATGTCATCTTAGGCATGGATTGGCTAGCAACTTGTCATGCCACTCTGGATTGCTATAATAAGATAGTTAAATTCAATATTCCAGGGGAACCCTCTTTCGTATTTCATGGTGAACGGAGTGAGGTTCCTGAAAATCTTATATCCTTAATGTGTGCCCAACGCTTATTGCGAAAAGGCTGTCAAGGATACTTGGCATTTGTTAAAGATGTTAAGAAAGAAGAACTAAAGGTAGAGGACGTTCCAGTAGTCCAGGAGTTTGTAGACGTCTTCTCGGATGATCTACCAGGTGTACCCCCAGATAGAGAGATCGAGTTCCAGATAGAGTTAGCTCCAGAGACTCGCCCAATCTCCATACCCCCTTATAGGATGGCACCAACAGAATTAAAAGAGCTAAAGACTCAGTTACAAGACTTGCTAGATAAAGGCTTTATTAGGCCAAGTTATTCACCTTGGGGAACTCTTGTTCTGTTCGTGAAAAAGAAGGATGGATCGATGAGGCTATGCATAGATTACAGGCAATTGAATAAAGTAACTATCAAAAATAAATACCCGTTGCCTCGTATTGACGACCTCTTTGATCAACTTCAAGGAGCCAAGTGTTTTTCAAAAATTGACCTGAGGTCTGGTTATCACCAACTCAAGATCAAGGAGGAGGATGTGCCTAAAACAGCCTTTCGTACCAGATACGGGCATTACGAGTTCTTGGTAATGTCATTTGGACTAACAAATGCACCAGGTGCTTTTATGGATTTAATGAATAGGATTTTTAAATCCTTTTTAGACAAATTCGTCATTGTCTTCATAGACGACATTCTGGTGTACTCAAAGACTTCAGAAGAGCACGAACAACACCTTCGTATTGTGTTGCAGACATTGAGGGACCATCAATTGTACGCCAAATTCTCTAAATGCGAGTTTTGGATTGATCGCGTGACTTTCTTGGGACATGTGATCTCCAAAGATGGCATCCAAGCAGACCCAAGCAAAGTAGAAGCGGTCAAAATGTGGCCTAGACCTACCTCCGTCACGGAAATTCGCAGCTTCTTGGGATTGGCAGGATATTATCGTCGTTTCATCCAAAATTTTTCCCAGTTAGCCGCCCCTCTCACACGACTGACTAGGAAAGGAGTAAAGTACCAATGGGATGACGCTTGTGAAGAAAGCTTCCAAGAACTCAAGAAAAGGTTAATCTCCGCACCTGTACTGGTCTTACCCTCAGGACCAGGAAGTTTTACAGTGTACTGCGATGCATCAAGAGTAGGGCTGGGATGCGTCCTCATGCAGCATGGCCAGGTAGTGGCGTATGCATCAAGACAGCTTAAGAAACATGAACAAAACTACCCCACCCATGATCTGGAGATGGCAGCAGTAATTTTCGCTCTAAAGTTATGGCGACACTATCTATACGGAGAAACCTGCGAAATCTACACTGACCATAAAAGTCTAAAATATATTTTCGACCAAAAGGACCTAAACTTAAGGCAAAGGAGATGGGTAGAATTATTAAAAGATTATGATTGCAATATTCTTTACCACCCAGGCAAAGCGAACGTGGTGGCAGATGCTTTGAGTCGAAAATCTATGGGTAGTCTAGCCCATATAGCAGTGACAAGAAGACCATTGGTCAAAGAACTACAGGAGCTGAGAACGAAAGGTGCTACTCTCGAGGTTACAAAGGCAGGATCATTTTTAGCCCATATCAAGGCTAGATCTTCCCTTGTAGACCAGATACGGATATCCCAAATGGAGGATCCTGAGCTTGTCAAAATTATGGATAAGGCAAAGAATGATGAAGCGAACAGTTTCACACTCGACGATGCAGGAGCCTTGCGTTTTGGACAACGGTTGTGCGTACCAAATGTTGGGACTCTTAGACGAGACATCATGGAGGAAGGCCATAATGCTGCATATGCTGTACATCCAGGGGCCACCAAGATGTATCAGGATTTGAAACAGATCTACTGGTGGAAAGGAATGAAACAAGATATAGCAGAATTTGTGTCTCGTTGTTTAACCTGTCAACAGGTTAAGGCTGAGCATCTAAAGCCAGGAGGCTTGTTACAACAATTAGAGATTCCTGAATGGAAATGGGAACGAGTGACGATGGACTTTGTTGTTGGTCTACCTCGCTCCACAGGAGGTTATGACTCAGTTTGGGTCATTGTTGACCGACTAACCAAATCAGCACACTTTATTCCAGTCAAAACCACTTACGGTGTGGTGACGTTGGCACAATTGTATATTAAGGAAATAGTGAAGTTACATGGAGTACCCATATCTATTATTTCTGATAGAGGTCCTCAATTTACTTCTCGTTTCTGGAGAAGTTTTCAAGAAGCATTAGGTACTCGAGTGGACCTCAGTACCGCTTTTCACCCACAGACAGACGGACAGTCAGAGCAGACAATTCAGACGCTAGAGGACATGTTACGAGCTTGTATCCTAGATTTTAGTGGTAGCTGGGAGAAGCATTTGTATCTTGTAGAGTTTGCATACAACAACAGCTACCAAGCTACTATTGGGATGGCACCCTTTGAGGCCTTGTATGGGAGACGTTGCAGATCTCCGATCGGTTGGTTCGAAGTAGGTGAAGTGAAAGCATTAGGACCCGACTTGGCCCAGGATGCCCTAACCAAGGTTAAAATAATACAGGATAGGATGCGAGCAGCTCAAAGTAGACAAAAGGCATACGCTGACCACAGACGACGTGATTTGGAGTTCTCAATCGGCGATATGGTATTCCTAAAAGTCTCTCCAATGAAAGGTGTGTTGAGATTTGGAAGGAAAGGAAAGTTGAGTCCTAGGTACATCGGGCCTTATGAGATTTTAGAACGAGTGGGAAAAGTGGCTTATCGGCTTGCCCTACCTATGGAATTGGAAGGGATTCACCCTGTTTTTCACGTATCCATGTTGAGGAAGTACCTTCCTGACCCTTCTCACATACTTCACCCTTCTCACAATGATTCTATCCTAGTAGATGAAAACTTGTCATACGAGGAGGTACCAGTGGCTATCCTCGATAGTCAAGTAAAGAAACTCCGATCTAAAGAGATACCATCAGTCAAGGTGTTGTGGAGGAATCAAACTCACGAAGAAGCTACATGGGAAGCCGAGGCCGACATGCGTTCTAGATATCCGCATCTTTTCACGACTTGAGGTAATTTAAATTCGGAGTTTACAAATCACTATTACTATTTCAGTATATAATACTATTTACGTATATGGTACTGTTCATCTGTACAATCAAAATATCAAGTACTAGATGTGGTTTGATCATAAGAGAAAATTAGAAAGAAATTTGTAGGAGAAAATGACATTTTTTATGAGAGAATTCCCTGAGGGACTAAATTAAAAGGAAACTAAATTAGCAAATTGATTATACTAGTAGATGAGACTAGTAAGTGAGACTAGTAGATGAGACTAGTATGTGAAACTAGTAGATGAGACTAGTAAGTGAAATTGGTAGATGAGACTAGTATGTGAAACTAGTAGATGAGACTAGTAAGTGAAATTGGTAGATGAGACTAACTAGTAGATGAGACTAGTAAGTGAAATTGGTAGGTGAGACGGGGTAGATGGAATAGTACCCTTAAATTTTCCTATAAATAGACCCTTCCATTTCACTTTCAAAATCACACCTTCAACTTCTCTTCTTCTCTCCTTAAGATTTCTTGGTCCGACGCTAGACCTCTGAGATTTTGGGCCTTTCCTTTTCAGCTTAGGTAATGATACTATACCCTTTCTATATCTTTCAAATTCTAGAAGTTATTTTCTTAAGTATGCTCTGTGGTTGCGGCTTTGGCCGATCTTCCATATCAGAAAAATTGTCGTTAACTGTTATTTTGATTCTCTGATTACCGAAATAGAATATAATCTGTGGAGAATACATGTCTAGGAAAGTTCTGGCTAAGGAAAGACCTGGTTTTTAAGTGTGTCCAGTGTGACCCTCCACTCTTTCCTGGGAACTTACCTGGTGTACTCTTTTACAGATTGTATTCTGTATTTTCGGTATGAATAGTACCCGTACGTATAAATAGTGACCGTATGAATAGTACCATACGTATGAATAGTGACCGTATGAATAGTACCCGTACGTATGAACAGTATCTGTACGAAAACGATCTTAACGTATTTTCTGTAATCTTTCATGAAAATCTCTGTAGCGGAACACTGAAATTCACCTGCGTACTCTTGTCCGTAACGATTTAGAGAAGTGATACTCGTACAGAATCCAGGTGAGTGAAACGACCCTGTTTTAATAGAGTTTTAGCATTACTGGTGATAAAAAGTATGTCGTAGGACACTCCCAAGATTCATAGGGAGAAATTGGATTCAGAATGACGAATATAATGAGATAATTAATCCAGAAGTATGGATAAGACAAAGCAAGTATCTCATGATGATATGAAATTTGAATCATATAGTTATATACTATACCTGTTATATGGATGAGTATTATATTGTGCTTCTGATTATGATATGAACTGTTGTACTATTGATTGTGATTGAGCGGTACAGTACCCCCTCTCACGGCAAGGCGGAAAACCCGGGTTAAAGGGTGTCTTGACCAATGAGTGTGGAGACAACGATTCCCTCAGTAGGGATATAGCCCGGATTGGTGATAAATCCGTGAGGCGCCCTAGCTAAGAGGATGAGGTTGTGCGTCATGGCGGAAAAATACAAAATTGGTGAGCCGGCCTGTGTGCGCTCTCCGGGATATATTGCCATTGACGAGTACTAGCATCGTTTGTTGAATTGGATGAATTTTTCTTGTATGTAATTTCTAACTATGTCTATTGGTTGAGCTTGAGCCTTCGGATATGCTTGCATGACTGGTGATGTATTTGAATTTTATTAACGCGAGGCCGATTTGCTCACTGAGTTTAAAAGCTCACACTGTTTGTACAAACTTTTTGTTCAGATCAGGTTGCCGCCGAAGTACATCCGCTAGAGGAGTAGATCACGTTGGACCTTCCCGCTGTCGGGTAGGCCCTTCTTTTGTTATACAGTATGTTGCTCTGTAATCGTCTAGGACATCTAGGTCAGGGGTTTGGAATTTGGCTTGTATTTCAGTATGATAATGTATTTTGTATTGAGAATCGATTATTTTTAATTAAGAAAAATTTGATATATTTTCTTCGTATTTATTAAGGAATGGTATTTTGAGAATATAGAGATAATGACTAATAATTAACTCATGGGTAAGAATATGTCGAAAGGCTTACAGTGATGGGATATTCATCATTGTGCCGGTCATGTGCCCAGAAAACGGGTCGTGACATCAATTATGTCCCTCCTTTCCTTTTTTTTTTCAAATGGCAATCACACTACTAGTCAAGAAAAGAACATGAGGACAAGGTAAGAGTTACATGACTTGGAAGTTTTTTTCCACTAACATAATCATTTTGCACCCCCATCTCCCACTATAAATAAAGGACTTTCTTCTTCCCTTGGGGAGGAGGAAAAAGAGAGAAAAAAAAAGGGAAGGAGAAGAGAGAAGAGAGGGGAGAAAAGAAAGAGCAAAAAAAAAAATACATGCTCTATTTTCTATGTACAAATTGAGAAAGATTTGCTTTCTTTTGGAGTATTGTGGAAGAAGAAGGTCAGTTATAAATTATTCACAAACACTCTGGGCATTGGAGGAGCAAATGTGGTGATTGAAAGAGTGAAGTTCAGCTGCGAACAAGCTCAAAACTGAGAGGAGTGCAGTAAATCCAAAAAAGGCAACTGTGAAGGTAAGTTGATTTCTCTCACGCATTTATTTTATTTTATTTTATTTTATTTTATTTTTGTTTTGTGTTTTTTTTGTAGAGTTAGTTTTGCATGCCATAATTTAAACTTTGGAACTTAAAAGAAGATCAAAATACAAAAAAAAAATCAGAAAAAACATGGAAAAAAGCAAAGTGACACAATGGACCGTGAAAACGTGGAAATTCCTAAGAACTTGGTTTTAATTCATTTTTTCCCGTGCTATGGACTGGAATGGACCTATAATGACCCAAAAACATCCTAGAAGAATTCTGGACAGATTTGGAAAGAAAAATTGAGACTTGGACATGATTCATGCAAAACAGGGACCATACTGAAAAAATTCAAAAGTTTGCAGGGGTTAATTTAATTCAAAATTAAAACATTTTCTGTACCGAGGGACCTATATGAAGCCAACTATGATATCAGATCAAGCAAAAGAATAAAGGAAAAATTTCGCATAGGGACCCAAATGAAAAGACAGAAAAATATGCATATACTAGCATGCATATTTCTTTCCTTTTATTTATTTTATTTATTTATTTTATTTTATTTTTTTTTTGCACTTTACATAAATACATATAGGTGTGCGTTATATATATATATATATAAAATGTGCGTACATGAGTTTATATATATATATATATATATATGTATATGTGTACATACAGGTTTAATTTGTTGTGCATGTTTTATGTAAATATGTATGCTAGTGTATGTATATGTGTTTTTTCATGCATATTATTTCTTTTATTTTTATGTATCTTACATGAATATATATATATATATATATATATATATATATATATATGTAATTGTATTTGTGTAGATTTTATCTGTCCTCAAAATCAGAAATCCAAAAATATTTTCCTTTAACTTTGTTTTCAAATATATAAAAAATTTTATTACTAAAATTATTATTTCCCTTGTTTTCATCCTCAAGATTAATTCAAATTTTCCAAAAAAAAATGTTTCCTTTGTTTTCATTTCCATTCAAAAAGTCTTAAAAAAAAAAGAAATGTTTCTTTGTTCCATTTACAAGATAAATTCCAAAACTCAAAAAAATATTTTTCCTTTAAATTTTATTCACGAGATTTTTTCTAAAAAAAAAACAACAAAATTTTTTTTTATATAATTTCATAAAATAATTTCACAAGATTAAAAACATTTTCTTTCAAATGATTTCATAATAATTTCAAACATGCAAGAAAAGTACTTCCTTTATTTTCATTCTCAAGACAATTTCAAAAATCCAAAAAATATGATTTCATTGAATTATTCTTTCAAACTCCCAAAAAAAAATTTAAAATTCAAATCCAAAAATACTCATTTCGATTTCTTTCTAGATATCTCCAAAAAGAAAAATCCAAAGAATCAAAAGTCTTTAAAAAATGGGAAGAACCAAAGATCAAGATAATTTGTTATCATAAATTCAAACACAATCACAACTATTCAATCTCGTTTGATTTATGGAAATAATTAATTTTGAACCTCTTTAGTTCTTCCCGCAAAAAAATTTTAGTCTTTCCCCTGGCCCTTGCGGCATTTCAGATGACGAACTACGTGGACTTTGATCCCGATCGATGGGTACGTAGGACCTAGGCTTTGCCTAGCCAAGTCCACCCTTGTACATATCCATTTGTTTTGATGCTTTTCTTTATTATGTTCTTATATGACCAAGGAGGATAATTTAAGGCAAATACGAAATAATTGCTCACTTTCTAAATCAGACGTATAGGGTGCCTAACACCTTCCCTATACGGTTCAATTTCCGAACTCACTTTCTTCAAAATTCAGACCATCAAACTCAAAGGTTTTTCCAAGTTTTTCCCAACAAATTAAACTTTGGTGGCGGCTCCTAATAAAATTGGTTTTCAATTTTGAAAGTCGATTTTAAGTATTCTTTTTTTAAAAAGGAACGCCAGCCGGTCACATTTCAGGTGTGACACTTTGTATTATGTGTGACATGTAGTACTGAAGATTTGTAATATCCCAAGAATTTACATGAATATTTAAAATCTATTTGAAGTTTATTGAAAAATTTAATTACATGAGAAATGTTCTTTTGACTTAGTGAAGGAAATTTGGAAATAGAAATTTTAATTTTTAATTTGGAAATTTTTACAAATTCTCAAGGACTAAAGTGAAAAGAAAAGAAAATATTGATTACTTTTGAGAAATGACCTAATAGGAACCTGAGAGGAAGAATAAAGCTTATGAGAATGAATTATGAGTTCGGTACTGAAAAGATGATGGACTCGAGGTTAAAGTGGTATTTGAGACATCGAGAGGGATTAAAGTGAACAAATCTTATAAGCTAGGGTGACTATGAGCGATTTTATCGAAAAAGAAATTGGTGGGGCCCACGCGTATACATTTCTCTCTTATTCTTTTCTTTCTCTCATTTCTCCCGTATGCTTCCTCACTTTCTCTCTCTCTCGATTATGCTTGCAAAGGAATTTTTTCATCAATCATTCATGCAATTTTTGCTTTGGGAAGGAAGCCATAAAAGTTAGGAGGATTGGTAAGTTGATGTTCTTCTTCTTCCTCCTCTTATTACAAGATCAAATCCTTGGTTATCATTTTGCAAAATTTTTGTAGAATATTTTAATGGATGAATTTAAGTGTGGATGTTAATCTAAAACATTCCTAGGTGGTTTATGATGTTATTAGAACAAGAAATTTGGAGAAAACTAGGAGAAATTCGTAGAATTTGGATATTTGAAAAAAGTTAGTGTTCTTGATGAAAATTTGAGATTTGAGCTTGAATTGTTGGTAGAAATTGGGGGTTTTGGTGTTAAAACACTCCTTAGACATTAAGGATGAAAACCCATGGAAGAAATCAAAAGAAATGTTTTAGATATGATTTTAGGATTTTTGGATGAAGAACACGAAGAACATCGAAAATTTTCCCCAGAAATTACTGTTCACCGAGAAAATTTTTTCAGATTTTCTCGTTACTGTAGCGTTGACTCGGTCAACGTTACTGTAGCTGCGTTGACCGTTGACCATTACTGTAGCATCAGTTTTTTTTTTAATATCGTTGAAAAGCTCTTTGAGTCTAGTTTCCAATGGTATAAGTTTCATCTGGATATTCATTACCAGTTAGGAGTTATGATTTGAGAAGTGGATGAAGGTCGAGAGTAGTGGTAGGAAATTTTTCTATTTCGTAACCCTGATGGTTTTTATCTGGTTACAATAGGAATGGTTAAAGTGCAAGGTGAGAGTGCTGAGAGCATGAAATCCAGGTGAGTGGGTTGATACTTGTTATGATTAAATATCTTTGTTATTGACTTTTTGCATCGTAGTGAAAATATGTTGAATATCCAAGTTTGAAGAGAATGATGTGGGATGATGAGACATAAACAATTGTGGAACGTGCCAGGTGATGTATATAATTATATTTTCTTATTTTCTCATGAATAGAGGTTATATGATGGATTGTGAATGGCATGTGAACTGAGTTGAAATGTATCATACTCTGATTGTTGAGTTCATTCATATGCGGATAGTTGAAGTATGTTATTGTTGAATAATTGTTCTATATTATGTGTTATGTTGTATACATGCTATGTTGCTGGAACCATATTGATTATGTTGTGACTTGAATTGTAAATGACTGAGTTGTGTATGTGGCTCAAGATTATGATTGAGGATGTTTTTATATGTGATTGTGATTGTGTTTGACTAGAGAGGAAAGGCATGGTGGTGCATCCCATGGAGAAATCTACATGAAGCTATAAGGGTGGAGAATATACATGGAGCGATAAGGGTGGATGCGGCGGGGGCCGCGGGCAACGATCCAGAGGTATTCTGGACGACCCGGTTGGTACGGGAAATGTGTGAAATTGATTTCACTGTTTGCTGTTGTGAATTATTTGAATTATGCTGAAATGTATTTGATTTACTTGGATATTGTTGTGAAGTATTATGAATTATATTATCATTATGATGCATGATATTTTTTTGTCATAGTGTTGTGTTGTCTGCTCACTGGGCATGTGGTTTGCTCATACCCCTCTTATTAACATTTTTTTTCAGAGTTGACAGCTGAAGGTAAATATCGGTACAAGGAATTATGGATCCTTAGTCCATGATTACCTTTTCATTTGTTCAGGATAAAGGTATAATAGTTAAGTTTTATTCTAAGTTGTATAAATCTAGAAATCTTTGTAATCGGGTAGGTTCATTAAGTGATATAATGTGAATGATTGTAGTGCGTATAGAGAACTCGGTTTGGTTGCATGAAAAAGAATGGTATGATGCTTAAGAGAAAAATAGGCTTACGGAGGTGAAATGAAATTCACTTTCCGTGCCGGTCACGTGCTCAGATTTTGGGACGTGACAAGTTGGTATCAGAGCTTTGGGATTAGGTCTCCTACCGATTACAGAGTAAGATAACCTTAGTGGGATCTCCTCTATCGTGGTGAACCCGGGCACAACTATAGAGAGGCGGCTCCACTGAAGGTCCTGTAGGATGTTTTCATTTCCTTTCCCTCCGAGACTTGTCTTTTCTTATGAATTATGTTTTTAGTTTTAGTTTTACACAAATATGGCTATACTTTTGAACTCGGTAAAGGAAAGGTTATTATTTGTTTTGATTCCGTTGCTGTCGGATCAAATTGTATGTATGGGGCTTTATATATTGAATTCATGATTGATTTTGTGTGACTGATTTCCTTTATCTTTCTTAATTTTATTATTACTATTTTTTTTAGTACCATCCCATAAAAGAAACCACTGGCATTAAAACCGGAAGGATTACATTGCAAAAAAAAAAAGAAAATTACTCATGCATGAGTAATCTAAAAGCGAGGTGGTCTCGGATTAGGAGGGTTGTATTGTATTATCACCCCTCGACCATTCCTTGGAGCGAGAGACAGAGCAATGTTGCGGAGGGTAGTGTAAATCCCATTCATACAATCAACACTTCTTTGTTGTTGATTGCAGAAGCACTGGGTAGACCAATAGAAGAACCTGTCTATCCTTGAAGTCATTGCCGCATTATTGCGTTTAGTTAACTTCTCCAGGTCTTCTATCATTTTTTTCAGATTTTTCACCTCCTGCTCTAGACAGGCGATTTTGTCCTCCGAGGTATGGCCCGTGCTAGTCTCCTCAGCTTCCTCGTTCTTCTTCATTTTCTTCTCCTTTTGCTTCTCTTGAGACCCTTCAAAAGGTCTTTTGCCCTTGTCTTTGCCCAGACTTAAGTTTAAGTCGAGCTCTTCTTCCTTGGCCTACATTGTGAGATCAATGTACTTCCTTGTGGCCATGATTTGGAAAATTTAGAAATTTATGTAGAAGTATGAGAAGAGAGGAATGCTGAGAAGTTGTAGGCTCAGAGATGATTACTCTTTGTAGTGTGGTAACTGAGAACGATGGGGCAGTTCTTATAGAGGAAAAATTAGAACTTAGAGACAAAGAAGATATCTCTTCGCCGCACCCTACACACTTAACTTGTGGATTTCTGCAAGCTGGAAGCTAGAAGTCTAGGGTAGGCATGCATACCAACAACGCGTCGCATTAATGGCAAAACCACGAAAGTCAATATTCGGTGGATTTGCGGCCGATTTACACTTGGTTTTTCCATTTCTCTCGTTGGCATTTTCTGAAATTCAAAGAAGTCGACAATGTAGCCATTAAAGATTACCTTGGATGCTTTTATGATGAACTAAAATGTATTTCTTTGTTTTATTGCGTTGTTCTTGAAAACATTCAGTTGAGTATAATATACAAGATTGATTGAATCATACTGTGATTATATGTATTTAAAAACATATGATATGTATGCTATTTATGCATAGTGAGTGAAGGCTATTTGTTATGGCCAGGAATAATATGTAATGATTCTACATACATTCAGAGAATGAGAAGTCTGAAATTTAAAAGAACTTGAATAGATGAAAATATACAGATAATGATGTATCTCCATGTTTATACATACATACATATATGCTTGTAGAGGCAAGTGAAAAAAAAAAAAATTTTCTCCCTTTTGTGGAACGTTTGATGTGTAGATGTGAGAAGTTTTTATTTTAATATGTATGTTTGAAAATGTGTAAGCTTAGGGCAAAACCACGGATTAGAAACCTAGATAAGGCTAGTATGAAGTTACCCGTTTATGGAGTAATATCTCGATTTAGGATTATTGGATAAGACAAATACAGAGTTAAGAAGCCATAAATTGAAGCGGCGATTAGTTGAATAATTTGAGTAAGAGTCAAAAATTAGCCGAAATTTTTGAAGAAATCTTTTGTATTAAATTATATTTTGTTATTTTCTGGCATGCTTATCAGAGACCGTTGGCATTGCAACGGATAAGGTCTGTAGGCCATCTTTAGAGTATGATGTAAAGGTTTTGTAGCCCTAAATTTCGTCTATATATAATGGATGCCCCATTACGCTGCTCACTACACTAAGAGTTCATTACCTATAAGCTTTCTAGCATCAAACTTCTCCTTCCGCACAACCTTTATAGCTCAGAAAAGTATGGCCGGCAATAAATCTTTCAATTTAAACTTTGAGGCTGGCAAGGTAGAGCTGGATCTAAATCTTAGCCTGGAGAATTATAAGAATAAGAGATCCATGGAAGAGTCACCAGAGGCTAAGAAAAGAAAAAGGGATGTAGTAGAGCTAGAGGATGTTAGCACAGCAACATCTTCTAATAATGAGCTTGCGCTTATGAGACAAAAGATGGAGGACTTGGAAAAATTGATAAACCGCCACTTTGAGGACCAGGGGAGATTGATAAATCGTCTCTTTGCAGAACAAGAGAAGCTTTTGAATCGTCATTTTAGGGAATTGGCGAATAGAGTTGATAGACATTCGATGTTTGCAACTCAAAATTTTCGTGACCAACAAGCGAGATGTATTGACTGTATGAATGGAGTGACTTCTGCACTTCGCCAAATTTCCCAGACGTTTCCTCCAGAAACTCTTTCTAGGCTGCAACGATTAGCTTCCTCCTTAAGGTCTGAAGCACCTTCCTCTTCTAGACTTGGAGCACCTTCTGCATTTCAAAAGCCTTCTCGTCCATAATTTTTTTCTTTCTTTTGTTTGTACCTAAAGCTGATATTTGATTTAAGGTTTACGTATTAAAATTATCTGTTTTGTAGCTCGAGTTAAGCTTGTTGCCTATAGCTTATATAATAGAAATAAAATTTAAGTTTTCGAATATTCTTTTGTTAAGGTGATTCTTTTATTGAAGGAACTTGAAAAAAAAATGGACTTGTTATATTTTGTACTTGATTGTGAAAATTCTAAAAGAGAGAATGAGATGAAGACAAAATATCTGCATTTGTTTCAATCTTGAGGTAAGTTTTGAATTCGGAGGACCGAATTCTTTTAAGGGGGGAAGAATGTAATATCCCAAGAATTTACATGAATATTTAAAATCTATTTGAAGTTTATTGAAAAATTTAATTACATGAGAAATGTTCTTTTGACTTAGTGAAGGAAATTTGGAAATAGAAATTTTAATTTTTAATTTGGAAATTTTTACAAATTCTCAAGGACTAAAGTGAAAAGAAAAGAAAATATTGATTACTTTTGAGAAATGACCTAATAGGAACCTGAGAGGAAGAATAAAGCTTATGAGAATGAATTATGAGTCCGGTACTGAAAAGATGATGGACTCGAGGTTAAAGTGGTATTTGAGACATCGAGAGGGATTAAAGTGAACAAATCTTATAAGCTAGGGTGGCTATGAGCGATTTTATCGAAAAAGAAATTGGTGGGGCCCACGCGTATACATTTCTCTCTTATTCTTTTCTTTCTCTCATTTCTCCCGTATGCTTCCTCACTTTCTCTCTCTCTCGATTATGCTTGCAAAGGAATTTCTTCATCAATCATTCATGCAATTTTTGCTTTGGGAAGGAAGCCATAAAAGTTAGGAGGATTGGTAAGTTGATGTTCTTCTTCTTCCTCCTCTTATTACAAGATCAAATCCTTGGTTATCATTTTGCAAAATTTTTGTAGAATATTTTAATGGATGAATTTAAGTGTGGATGTTAATCTAAAACATTCCTAGGTGGTTTATGATGTTATTAGAACAAGAAATTTGGAGAAAACTAAGAGAAATTTGTAGAATTTGGATATTTGAAAAAAGTTAGTGTTCTTGATGAAAATTTGAGATTTGAGCTTGGATTGTTGGTAGAAATTGGGGGTTTTGGTGTTAAAACACTCCTTAGACATTAAGGATGAAAACCCATGGAAGAAATCAAAAGAAATGTTTTAGATATGATTTTAGGATTTTTGGATGAAGAACACGAAGAACATCGAAAATTTTCCCTAGAAATTACTGTTCACCAAGAAAATTTTTCCAGATTTTCTCGTTACTGTAGCGTTGACAGGGTCAACGTTACTGTAGCTGCGTTGACCGTTGACCATTACTGTAGCATCAGTTTTTTTTTTTAATATCGTTGAAAAGCTCTTTGAGTCTAGTTTCCAATGGTATAAGTTTCATCTGGATATTCATTACCAGTTAGGAGTTATGATTTGAGAAGTGGATGAAGGTCGAGAGTAGTGGTAGGAAATTTTTCTATTTCGTAACCCTGATGGTTTTTATCTGGTTACAATAGGAATGGTCAAAGTGCAAGGTGGGAGTGCTGAGAGCATGAAATCCAGGTGAGTGGGTTGATACTTGCTATGATTAAATATCTTTGTTATTGACTTTTTGCATCGTAGTGAAAATATGTTGAATATCCAAGTTTGAAGAGAATGATGTGGGATGATGAGACATAAACAATTGTGTAACGTGCCAGGTGATGTATATAATTATATTTTCTTATTTTCTCATGAATGGAGGTTATATGATGGATTGTGAATGGCATGTGAACTGAGTTGAAATGTATCATACTCTGATTGTTGAGTTCATTCATATGCAAATAGTTGAAGTATGTTATTGTTGAATAATTGTTCTATATTATGTGTTATGTTGTATACATGCTATGTTGCTGGAACTATATTGATTATGTTGTGACTTGAATTGTAAATGACTGAGTTGTGTATGTAGCTCAAGATTATGATTGAGGATGTTTTTATATGTGATTGTGATTGTGTTTGACTAGAGAGGAAAGGCATGGTGGTGCATCCCATGGAGAAATCTACATGAAGCTATAAGGGTGGAGAATATACATGGAGCGATAAGGGTGGATGCGGCGGGGGCCGCGGGCAACGATCCAGAGGTATTCTGGACGACCCGGTTGGTACGGAAAATGTGTGAAATTGATTTCACTGTTTGCTGTTGTGAATTATTTGAATTATGCTGAAATGTATTTGATTTACTTGGATATTGTTGTGAAGTATTATGAATTATATTATCATTATGATGCATGATATTTTTTTGTCATAGTGTTGTGTTGTCTGCTCACTGGGCATGTGGTTTGCTCATACCCCTCTTATTAACATTTTTTTTCAGAGTTGACAGCTGAAGGTAAATATCGGTACAAGGAATTATGGATCCTTAGTCCATGATTACCTTTTCATTTGTTCAGGATAAAGGTATAATAGTTAAGTTTTATTCTAAGTTGTATAAATCCAGAAATCTCTTTAATCGGGTAGGTTCATTAAGTATTGTAATGTGAATGATTGTAGTACGTATAGAGAACTCGGTTTGGTTGCATGAAAAAGAATGGTATGATGCTTAAGAGAAAAATAGGCTTACGGAGGTGAAATGAAATTCACTTTCCGTGCCGGTCACGTGCTCAGATTTTGAGACGTGACAAGATTTAAGTTTGTTATTATTTATCTTGGAGTGAAAGTTAATATCTACTGTACACGTAGCCCTATAAGATTGCTTTTGATTCTTTGTACAGCTATATTATATATTTTGTAAAGTTCGCCGCAACCAATACAATACAATTCATTCTCTTCATTCATCTTTTTCACTATCACTAGCCATTGGTTTGGAGCCTTTTTTTTTAATGAGATATTAATGATATCAATTAACTTTGATGTCTCCAAGGAATTGGAAACCTTGGGCTATTTAAGGAAATAATCATTCTTGATTAGCTATTACAATTGATTCCATGGTATAATGCGATCTGATTTGATGGACTCCTTCTAGATGCAACATATCTCAGATTGCCTAAGATGTCAACACCTTCTCTTCTTGATTGGCGAGATTTTCTTTTAATTGGAAGATCTTCATATTTGATTTGCGTCATCTTATTTGATTGATATATTCTAGCCAATTCCTTGGATTTTATTGGAGCTTTCTTGCACATGGTGTAGTCTTTAATGATCTTCTAGATTTGGCTTGCCTTTTATGGAATGATTCTGCATTTAATGTTTCAGATCCATTAGGGTCCTAATTGATGCATTAATTAAAAAACCTTGCCTCAACAACGTTCAACCATGAAAACTCTTCCGTTGCAATTGATAACAAACCCCTATCTGCAACAAATAAAACTTGATATTATATGTACGTGCACAAACTAAATATCTTTCATAGAAAAGGAATATAATTTACTCTAGTATTAATATATTGGAACAGAATTACTGCTTTAAAACCAGAGTCACTTGCAGTTTGCATACTCATTTGTGTAAGAACCTAAATTATTTTCTAGTGCTTTAAAAAACAACATCTGAACTTGGATTTTTTTTTTTCCCCTCGAAGAATCAGTTAAGTTTCCCTAAACTGTCCCATGGATTAGAGATTGAAGCTTGGGTATTTTCTTATTTAACTTCCTTTGGTATTTTCTGATTGTAAAAACCTAAAGATTGAAGCCTTTTTTTTTCTCCTTCTTGTTGTGCCGAAATCAAGAGAACTATATTTTATTCTCTGAATTAACTAAAGCAGTACATAAATTTTAAAATATAATAATTTTTAAATTTTAAATTAAAACGTCACTTGATTTTAATTATATTGATAATGCTTACTTAATTTTAGTTCAATGATGTATTCAAATAACCTTTTGTATTAAAAAGTTTATTAAAGTTTAACAATTTAACTTTTAATTTAAAATTCAAGAAATATTTTATTGCATTTCAAATTTTATATATTGAACATATAATTAATACTTAATTTATAGGAAAATTTCATATAAAAAAAATATATTGTAAATTTAGTGGGTGTTTGGTTCGGTGGCTGTCACATCCCAAAAATTGAACATGTGAAAAGATATCACTTTTAGGAAAACCTCAGTGGTATTCCAAAATCCTGGACAATCTCAATATCCACAATTAATTATTTAATAAAATTCTCAAACATGAGTTATTCACATAAATTCTGTGAGGTCTTACATTCAACCTCTATTATTCATTCCACACGACAGAATTATATTCATCTGATAAGCAAATATAGGCATACATAATCTGATGTTTTTATCTCATCGCAAGCCTAGGAGACCTATAGAAAGTACAGAGCGTTCCTAGTATCCACATTAATAAGTACTGGTATCCCACCAGACAGAAATAGAGAATAATTCCAAGGGGCTTCTAATCTTCAAACGGATACTCTTCTTCCTTGTTTTCTGTATCTGAAAAGATAATCATAGGGAGTGTGAGTTTATTTAAAAACTCAGTAAGTAAATAACTGTACTATATAAAATATCAAAAGTACAAATACCACATTTACTCGTATAATTAATTGTCTTATACATCGAGTAGTATGAGACTCTAACCCTTTCAAACTCGTGAATAAGATTTCATAGATATACATCGAGTAGTATGGAACTCTAGCCCTTTCGAACTCGTGAATAAGATTTCATAGATATACACCGAGTAGTATGAGACTCTAACCCTTTCAAACTCGTATTTATGATTTCACCTATTTACACCGAGTAGTATGGGACTCTAACCCTTTCAAACTCGTGTATAGTTTTTCATCGTTATGCACTGAGTAGTATGGGACTTTAACTCTTTCAAACTCATGTATTGGATCCCGTAGATCTTTACTCATTAATAAGATAGTGAGAATTTATCACATAGTACAATTGCCATGAAATAAAATAATTTCTACATACTCTTATTCCTTTGAATTTCTGTAAAAAAATATACCGATCATCATATACTCTCATATGAAAAATTGATTGCTTAATATCCAAATAATATTGTAAATGGGACTTATATTGTACTTTGACTAGTAATATCAAATTAGCTTAGCAAGGTTATTCACTTACCTTGATATTTATCCAAGTTTACCTTGTTCCACACTGGAATTTGTGTAAGAAAATTTCCTAGTAAAATATATTACAAGGAAACATAAGAAAGGAAACAAAATCACGAAAATATGCAAAATTTTCTGATTGCTACAATAACGGTTCGCTACAGTACGGTTCGATACAGTAACGTTTTGTTACAGTGACGGTTCGCTACAGTAACGTTGACTGCTACAGTAACGTTGACTGCTACAGTAACGTTAACTGCCGACACTACAGTAACTCGAAAAATTTTTTCAAAACCAGAATCTCAACTCTCTTAACCGACTATAACTCAATCCTAACTCAAAAATAACCTCTAAAACAACTAAGATTCATGAATTATCATCAAAATCTTCAAGAACAAAACCTCCTCTGATCTTCCATATAAACTGAAATTTAAGGAAAATAAGGAGATTAAAACTTACCTTTGATCTCTACCAAGCTTTTGAACCGAACAATTCTCAAAAACAACACCAAATCTATGAGAGAGTTGAGAGGGGAAGTTTGAAGGTTGAGTTGTGAGAGAGTGAATGAAGGAGATGCGGGAAAGTGAAACTATAAGGGAGAGAGAGAGAGCTAAAAACTTGGGGGGTTAGTTGGATAACCCAATGGGTATTCATACCCATTGTCCAAACCCATTTGACCCAACATACAAAATACCTTAATTAATTCTTCAATTAATTATATTCAATCATTTTCCCGCACATTCCACTATTCTTTAGAATGTACCCATAAGGTTTAAATATCCAGTCCAGTCATTTAACTCAATTTTCATAAATAATATTCAAATAGAATAATTAAATATGAAAATTAAAAATGACAAAAGTAAATAGCTAAAGTAACGTTGTAAAATTCTAAAATACTCTCAAACGAATTATACTCCAAAATTAACGGGTATTACAGTGGCCATATGGCTTCAACGCATGTCTAGCCCTCTACAACCGCGTTTATCTTCATTTTAACATGCTTGATTGAGCGATTAAGGTTTTGGAACAAAATCGATTGTCGCCTAAACCTTAGTTTTGATAAAAATGGAACTGTGTAGCTTATCTGACAATCGATTCTTACCCAAATCATCTACGACCATTATTTCCACAGTTACCCTCTCCTTCTGTGCATTTGACTTATTCGATCTCTTGTTTCCTCTCTACGCACTATTCTCTGTTGTCTCTGACGCATTTGTTCTCCAACGCAAAGAAAATTGTTAGTACATGTGTATACTCAAGAAGGGGTGAATTGAGTATTAGAACTTGTTGTAAATATTTGTTTCTTTTTGTAATAGTTTCAGGGTCCTGGAAATAGTTTCAGGTTCCTATTAAGAACTTAGTGATTAAAAACAGTTTTTAGACAGAACAATGAATAACAATAATTAAAGTACACAAAGATGTATAGTGATTTAGCTGTATCTGACGATACACCTGCGTCTACTTCTGAAAACATACAATAATGATAGTTTTATTAAGGGGCAATAAGATCACAGTACAAGTAATATAGACTGAGGCTAAACTTCCTACTTTTATGCTAAAACTTTTTAGCAACCTTAATCTCAGGATCATCAGGGTCATACTTTTACACTTAGCACACTAGGCCTTAACACGTCCCTAGCCAACATTTCAAACTAGAAACCTTTCCTCCAAAAATGGAACCACATGGCTTTTATTCCAAGCTAAACATGGTCCTCACCAAGGCCCTAAAATGACGTCCACTTACAGGACAGATATCAAGAAGTGGTAGTAGAGGTTGGTTCACAAGAACTGTTTACACTGAGAGTATACTCACGTAGAGAACATAACGAATAGTAGCAGCTCTCTCAACCAATTCAAAGACTTAGCGAAAATCTCAAGCTCAAATTTTTTTTCTTTGTACTATCTCAAGGTGTCCTTTAATATGTCATACTGAGCTCCTTTTATAGCCTTTTGTAAGTAGCCGTTGGTTGGGAGCCTTTTCCTTTAATGAGACTTTAATGATATAAGTCAACTTGAAATCTCCAGAGAATCATGAACCTCATACTAATTAAGGAAATAATTATCCGTAATCAATTCCTGAGTTTTAGATGATTTTGTGATATAATATGATATGGTTTGGTTGATTCCTTCTATATGCAACATTTCTCATATTGCCAAAGATGTCAGCGACTTCTCTCCTTGATTGGCGTGATCTTCATTTAATTGCATGAACTTCATATTTGATTTGCGTCATCTTACTTGCTTGATTGATTCTAATTGATTATATGGATTTGATTAAAGATTGTTGCACGTGGTTTCCAGTGGAGAGTGCCCGTTGTCGTCATTGCCTTTCACAATTCTCCTTCTTCTCGTGCTTTGTTATGCCTGCTTCTATGTGCGTGTGGAAAGTGCTAAAACTGTTTGGGGGGGGGGGGGGGTAGCATGTGGTATTAGTGAAGAAATAAAAAACAAAAGATTGATTATAAAATATTTTTATTTTATTTTTATTTATTGATTATAATTTTTATTTATAAAATAATATCTGAATTTATATTGTCAAATGACTCAAATGTTTGATTAATGATTAGTTAAATTGAGTATAAAAGCATAATCTATTAATTTAGGTATTTGATTTAATTGACTTTTTAATTTGAGAATTATATAAACATAATTGTACATGAATTTTGACTTATTAACACATTAGTTATCTATTTTTTTTTTAAATTTTATAAGTGACATTAACATGTTTGCATAGAATAAGAGTATATTATAAATCAGACATTAGTACTAATGGTTAAAAAATTATCATTAAAATATTAATATAATTTATTTGGTTACATTTTCATATGATAGAAATCAAATAAGAATAAATGAAATAAAATAATATTATATTATATCTTTTATGGTAATTACACATTTAAAAATATTTCTACTAATCAATATCCAAACAAAATTTATTTTTCAAAATCACTTTTCTAATAACAGTTTTCAAACATAAATCACATTCATACAAAATCAATTTTATTCAAAATCAATTATAAAAATCAATTTTGTTTAAATCTGTATTTATCCAATGAGTTTCTAAACACTCATTAACTGGTTAATATCCTTTGGTACTAGAATTGATAACAATTAAATATAAATTATAAATTTCTACTACGTAATTACACCAATTAATATTAAACAGTATGATGTTACTTTATCTAGATTTGTAATCATATTTAAATTTGGAATTTTTACCTTATCCAGTTTGTTATTTTCTCCGAATTTGTTATTATATTTAAATTTAGATTTGTTATTTTGATCCAATTTTATTATCATATTCAAATTTGAATATGGCATTCTATTATTTTCAGATATTATCCTAAGTTACCTTATCCAGATCAAATCCAAATTTACAAATCTTCTTATCATTTTTATGATTTACAAAACTCAAGACCTTTTTTAACCAATAACAAGAATAAGCTCGGTTATTTAATGAAGGTCATGTTTAGTTTGCTGAAAGAAAGAGCGCCTTTAACATTTTCCAATATTTCTAATTAAAAAAAGTCCAAAAATAGCAATTATTAAATATATATATATATATATATATATATATATATATATATATATAATACCATCCAGGGAACATTCTAGACATTCAACTCTGAATGTCATTGGCAGAATATTTTTATTTTTAGTTTTTAATATCCTTATTTTTCCTCAGCGAAGTATGCCAGTAGGCAGTAGGTAACTAGGTATTAGGTAGAACTAAAGGTCCAAATAAAAATAAAAGTTTATCTTGTAACAATTGGTGCAGATACATTTGTATCTCTTAAATAAAATCATACTAAAACATCTTTATTATTACTCTATTTTTGTGATTTCAGATTCTTTTAGCTGATTTACTTGTACGGCGATTTTCATTATAACATATATATTATCTTTAGAGATAATATTAATTTTTTATCAAAATAAGTATGTTAAAAGCATTTTTTAAATTAATATGATTTATTGTATATTATAAATATTAAATATAATTTATTTTTATTTTTTATTATTTTAATAATAGTGGTTATAGATTAAATATTGGTAATTATAGTTTTTATTTGAGTAAATTATTGGATATTTAATGAACTGTTACTTTTTCATAATTATTTATTTATCTTTTAACAATTTAAATTTTTTAACAAAATTTTATGGCGTCAAAATTTAATACTTCTTATGATGCATATTATATATAGGGCTAAATTTGGTCAAAATGAAAATAATTTAGCTTGTCCTATATATATTTTTATAATAACAAGTAATCTATTAAAAGAAAAAGAAGATTGTATTTCTTATTTTCTAGTACGAAATTACCACCTCAAAAACAATAAAAAGCAATGATTCAAGTAGCGATTTATTTAAAAACACTGTTTTTTCAGAATTTGCTATGTTGTAGGTGTTGAAAAGATAACATCAACTTATATTTTGATGAAAAAATAATAAGAACATAACAAAAAAATAATAAGAAGAACATAAAAGTTATATGGGCACCAATATAAAAGCATGGTAATATATTTGTCATAAAATACACATATGAAATTTAGTTAAAATAAGAATATTCTTTTGTACATTTTTAAATATACAGCAGCTAGAACTACTTTAGAAACGTTTTTCAGGATGCTTCTTAAAAATTATGTGACTTTTGAAGAACATCAAAAGAAACACAATAGAAAAAAATTAACCAAATATAAATTCACATATGTTGTTAAAAAAGAAAAACATAACAATCCCAAACCATCATAAGGAATTATAATTCTAATTTCAATACAATTGGGATCTCTGTGAGGCTGTGACGAATTTTACTAGTAAAAAGTGAACGTGGATAACAATTTTTAATTTTGCAATGAACCAACACATGCACCTTTTTCCATTATAGCATAACAAATGTGGATAACAAGGGCGTCCTCAAATATATATATATATATATATATATATATATATATATATTTCATTTCTACATTCGGTTCATCATTTTATTCCAAAGTTTGATCAAAGAATGATGTACAGGCAGATATAAATGGCATTGCCTTAGATTAAACTTCAAATTAACTGTTTTGTAGTACTTATTTTCAACTTGTGATAATAATAATAATAATAATAATAATAATATAAAATTATTATTAAAAAATGGAAATCCTGGTTGATGGGAAGTAAACAAACAAAAAAGGTATTTTCTTTGCCAACAAGAAATAGAGCAAAGCGGCCTATAAATAAGAGCAGCACACCTCATCGGATCTCCATACCGCTCTTCTTCAATTTGCGATCCTCTGTAGATTTTTACCTCTGCAGAGCAAAGTCCTCCTTCTCTTCGCTAGTCTTCTTTTTGTCTCTTGCTTCTCTTCGACCATGGCTAATCAACCCGAATCCTCAGATTCGTAAGTGTTTTCCCTTTATTTATTGCCAGATCTCCGGTTTACTTTGCTGTCTGATCCTTCTTTTGTTACTCTTTTATTGGATTTCAATTTCTATACTGTCTTGTTCAATGTATTTCAATAAATCTTATCGTGGGTTTCTTTTCTATTTTGCTGGCAACTTTCTAGTAAGGGAACGAAGAGGGACTTCAGCACAGCGATCTTGGAGCGCAAAAAGGCGCCAAATCGGCTTGTTGTTGATGAGGCCACCAACGATGACAATTCGGTGGTAGCTCTTCATCCCGACACCATGGAAAAATTACAACTTTTTCGCGGCGACACGATTTTGATCAAGGTAATGTTTTGGACAATTCTGATTTTTATTGGGTTAATACTAGGATTGCAATGTGCCGGCGAGGTCCATTTATCGTTGCGTAAATGTGCTGGGAGTGTGGTTGCAATAAACTTAGGTTATTCGGTTGTGATTAAATGTTCAAATACTTACTTTTGCTCTGATTTTATTGGATTTTTTTGGGGTTAAAATCCTAACAATTTGTTCGCACTGATCTTTGATTAGTTTTAATTGAAGCAGTAATTCTTAAGCTCTTTACCTTTTGCGGCATTTGTGGAAGTTTGAAGTTTTTTATTAAGTTTTTGCAAGATAATGACTTGTTCCCGGTTTAATTATTCATGCTTATTTTTTGCTTTTGGTCTTCAGGGAAAGAAAAGGAAAGATACAATCTGTATCGCACTTGCTGATGACAAATGTGATGAACCAAAAATAAGGATGAATAAGGTTGTTAGAAACAACCTGAGGGTTAGGCTCGGAGATGTTGTTTCCGTTCATCAGTGTGCTGATGTCAAATATGGAAAGCGAGTTCATATTCTTCCTGTGGATGACACGATTGAAGGGGTAACTGGGAATCTGTTTGATGCATATTTAAAACGTGAGTTTCTAAGTCATTTTGTTTGTTAGGGATTGAGAGTTTTGCTATTATTGATTCTAATCGAACTTCTTGATACTTGTCTTTTGTCATCTAGAGCAATTCTCGTTTCTCATAGATTAAACAATTAAAACAGAAGAAGTTCATTGTATTTGTTGTTACTTTCTCCTTTTTGGACATAACTTTCCTTATTAACCTGTTGACACATTTATTGGGCTAAAGAATAAAAATCGATCAGACATTCAAGTTGCACTGCATGTCATTCATAATTATAGCTCGTTCTGCCATTCATATTTGAAAACTTTTTTTTTTGGCAATTACCATTTGACAACTAAACATGTTGCTGCACTGGCATCCCTCAGCTTTATCCCAGACATTGAAAATCATTGCTCAACATAAAAAATGGACTTCAGATGCAATAGGAGGGTCAGTGTGGCATGAGTAAGGCATGCATTTGTAAGTTAGGTGGTTTGAAGTCTATCTCAAGTTCTTAGATAGCATATAATGCATTGTATTGGCTTCGTTTGCTAGTTCTTAAAGGAATATTGTTCATGTTACCTTGCAACAGGATATAATCGATATTCAGTTGTTTTATTTCATTGGTTTTGGCATCCATAATCTATTTGGTTCAATGGCATATGTGCTTGTTGCATTCTGTTCATATTATGAATCTTAAGTCCAATTCTTTACTTTTGCAGCTTATTTTCTGGAGGCATATCGTCCTGTGAGGAAGGGTGATTTCTTCCTTGTCAGAGGGGGAATGAGAAGTGTAGAATTCAAGGTTATTGAAACTGACCCTTCTGAGTATTGTGTTGTCGCCCCAGACACTGAGATCTTCTGTGAAGGAGAGCCTGTGAAAAGGGAAGATGAGAATCGTTTAGATGAGGTTGGTTATGATGATGTTGGTGGGGTAAGAAAGCAGATGGCTCAGATTAGGGAACTGGTGGAACTGCCATTGAGGCATCCACAGTTATTCAAGTCTATTGGTGTAAAGCCACCAAAAGGAATTTTGCTATATGGACCTCCTGGATCTGGTAAGACTTTGATTGCTCGTGCAGTTGCAAATGAAACTGGTGCCTTCTTCTTCTGTATCAATGGTCCCGAGATCATGTCAAAACTTGCTGGTGAGAGTGAAAGCAATCTGAGGAAGGCATTTGAGGAAGCTGAGAAGAATGCACCATCCATTATCTTCATTGATGAGATAGATTCAATAGCTCCCAAGCGAGAGAAGACTAATGGAGAAGTTGAGAGAAGGATTGTTTCTCAGCTCTTGACACTTATGGATGGGCTTAAATCTCGTGCACATGTAATTGTTATTGGAGCCACAAATCGTCCCAACAGCATTGACCCTGCTCTTAGGAGGTTTGGAAGATTTGACAGAGAGATAGATATTGGTGTTCCAGATGAAGTTGGGCGTCTTGAGGTTCTACGTATCCACACAAAGAATATGAAGCTTTCTGAAGATGTAAGATTGGACTTCAGTTTCCCTTTAGAAGTTGTCTGACTTTTAATGTTCTGAAATAAATTTGTGCAATGTGCCATTTGCAGGTTGATATGGAAAAAATTGCCAAGGAAACCCATGGTTATGTTGGTGCTGACCTGGCCGCTTTGTGTACTGAAGCTGCACTTCAATGTATCAGAGAGAAAATGGATGTGATTGATTTGGAAGATGAGTCAATTGATGCTGAAATACTGAACTCAATGGCAGTGACAAATGAGCATTTCCAGACTGCTCTTGGATCAAGCAATCCTTCTGCTCTTCGTGAAACAGTAAGTACTAGCTCTTTCTTCCCTTCTCTCCCCCCCCCCCCCCCCCAAAAAAAAAAAAAGCTCTTGTCATCCTTGTTTTGTGATTGGACCTTTTTGACACATATCTAACTGAAACTTTGCTAATGAACCAGGTTGTTGAAGTGCCCAATGTCAGCTGGACTGATATTGGTGGTCTTGAAAATGTTAAGAGAGAACTACAAGAGGTAACTGAAACTCTTGTATTATTCACATTTTAGTTGCTTCCTTTCATATTCCTCTGATTTCTAAAATTGTTTTGTTTGCAGACTGTTCAATATCCAGTGGAACATCCTGAGAAATTTGAGAAGTTTGGGATGTCCCCATCCAAGGGGGTTCTTTTCTATGGTCCTCCTGGATGTGGTAAAACTCTTCTGGCCAAGGCTATTGCCAATGAATGCCAGGCAAACTTCATCAGTGTTAAAGGTCCAGAGCTACTGACAATGTGGTTTGGAGAGAGTGAGGCTAATGTGCGGGAAATTTTTGACAAGGCTCGTGGTTCTGCTCCATGTGTCCTATTCTTTGATGAACTTGACTCAATTGCAACTCAGGTTTGTGCCAATTAGGGTTAATGCGTAGTGATATTTACACTAGGCAAAAACTATTGGCTTCTGAACATTTCTATATTCATCTTGAAGACTAAAATACGCCAAATAATTCACTTTGAAATACCATAATTATCCTGGTTCCTTTCTTTACATCTTTGCTCTATTCTGCAGAGAGGTAGTAGCGTAGGAGACGCTGGTGGTGCTGCTGACAGAGTATTGAACCAGCTCCTTACAGAAATGGATGGGATGTCAGCAAAGAAAACTGTCTTCATTATTGGCGCCACCAATCGTCCTGACATTATAGACCCTGCTCTTCTGCGTCCAGGCCGTCTCGACCAGCTGATTTATATCCCCCTCCCAGATGAAGAATCTCGTTATCAGATTTTCAAAGCTTGCTTAAGAAAATCACCCCTCTCAAAAGATATTGACCTTAGGGCTCTTGCTAAGTATACTCAGGGCTTCAGTGGTGCTGATATTACAGAGATTTGCCAGCGTGCATGCAAGTATGCTATAAGAGAGAACATCGAAAAGGTATTATTCTGTACACTTTTTTTTCAGCATGGACAAATAGTTGGGTGTTTTTTAGTAGGTTCTCTAAGAAAAAAAACGTGTAGGAAATTTTTCAAGAGAGTCATGTGAATCCGTATGTTACACTTTTATTAGAGAATCAAATAGCAAATACATAAGAATTACACCTAAGTTTTTTATTGATTTCTTATGGCAGGACATTGAGAGAGAAAGGAGGAGAAGTGAGAATCCTGAGGCGATGGAAGAGGATGTAGAAGATGATGTAGCTGAAATCAAGGCAGGTCATTTTGAGGAATCTATGAAGTATGCACGAAGGAGTGTAAGTGATGCTGACATTCGCAAGTACCAGGCATTTGCTCAAACGTTGCAGCAGTCAAGAGGGTTTGGTTCTGAGTTTAGGTTTACAAATACCAGCTCTGGTGGTGGTAGTGGTGCTGCAGCATCAGACCCTTTTGCAACTGCTGCTGGAGCTGATGACGATGATCTTTACAGTTAGAGATATGTGCCTTTCCTATGAATGACATTGCTATGTACTTTTCTATTTTCTGTATTTAAATCTCTAAAGCTTCCATTGGATTATTATTGTCATTGCACCGTAAGGAGCATTGGGTCATATGGCCAACGCTTGATGCGGAGCTGACCCTTCTAAATTTGGAGACAATTGCTTGAACTTTAACGTTTAAAAATTACAATTCCACAGCTTTTGAAACTAGATTGTTCCCGTTTCTCGGGTGCCTCTAAAGAATATGTATGTTGAAGTCCACTGGGAAGAAACCGGATTTGTTTATATGATTGTTCATCGTTGATTTGATCTATTTATCTTGGTAAATTGTATGTACTCATTTTATATTATAGGTTATTTTTTCGCAAGTGGGGTACAATGTGTCTCTTCAAAGTGTTCATGATAATCCATTTCGGGGCTGAAAACGTCGTCATGCCCCCAAAACACGCTCGAATTTTCCGTTCCGGCTGTGCCGACTGTTTTCTGAGTGCTTGGTACTTTTACAAAATGGATGGTTAAGGGTAAAAGCTTAGAATAGAAGAAAGGGGTCAGAAAATGTGTAGGTTCAGTGAAACACATGCTTAGCGTATCTGAGTAAGCAGAGTACTTGTTTGAGTAAAATCAATGGAGCTCACATGCCCGGCAATATGACCTGGATCAATTAAGGAATTCACTTGGTTTTGCATGTAGGGGTAGGACCTCAACAGCATTTCCACAATTTCATTGCCTAATTGACTATAGTTGACTATAGATCCTATAACCAATCCACTATTTGGCCCACGAACGACGAGACAGACATCTACCCGTCTTGTTTGGTTTCGCGATTAGCCCCATATTTGTAGCGATAGTGTTATAACCGCTGCATTGAATTTGTCACTATTTCTATTATTATTGATGGTGGTATCGGTTGGGTTCGATCAGGTTGTGTTGGATAGTTAACTTGACCAAACACAATTTGAGTGGAACAAATTAGAACTGAATCCGACTACTTAACCGGGTTGCGGGAGGGAGGGAGGGAGGGAGGGAGAGAGAGAGAGAGAGAGAAAGAGAGAGAGGAAATGTACATTTTATTTTACAATATGCATTTGCTTATACTTGAAATGAGAATTTCACAACATTAATATGTCAATTGTCAACTACTATGGAGGTACATAACCAACATAATCACATATTTCAAATTAACTTAATAAATCTCCCAATGTTATGCTTTTTGTTTAGTTTTTTAAAAAAGAACCATACAATGAAATTAACATATCATCACAGGAATGCTTACAACTTGAAAACATCAAATTTACATATAATAAGTGCTACAGTCATTGGTAACAAATGCATCAAGTCATACCATATTCCATAATACAATGACAAACAAATCAACTACGGCCCCAAAAAGTATTCTCAGAATTCTAAATTTCTTTGTAAAGTTAGGTATAGTTGTTTATATATTTACTATTAGATTATTCAATTAGAATATAATAAACATATAATTCTTTAATAAAAATACAATGTTCGTTCTTTAAAAAAAAACTTTCTACAATACTATTGGCAATTAGAAATCTTTTGATTGTTAGATTTCTTTTAGCCTGAAGTTTTTAAACATTAATGTATATAAAATAATTGTTTTCCACATTACTACTCTTAAAAAAAAAGTTTAGTTCATTTTTAGCCAAATTAGTGGGTGTTTGGATTGACATTGGCAACAATGAACATGTGGCGACAATAGATTTAATGTGATTTTATAGGAAATAAGTTTGTTTGGATTTGTGTTGGTTCCATCAAGCATAATCAATTCTTAATCCAAAATTTAGGTTTGGCTCACCATGGTCTAGAGCAACTTCTTCCATAAAAGCGATCTACCTACTCTCCCATTGTGCATTTAAGTGATCTATTTTCTTGTTATACTCTTCCTTTTTTCTTTTGTCTTTGTTTCTATCGAAAGGGAGAGAACAACAGAGGGTGTAAGTCTTCAAATTCAATAGCTTCCTCAGTCATTTTCCATATCGGTTTCGAAGTCCAAATGTGTCGTGAGAGGAAGAGAAAACTTTTGGGTGAGAGAAAACAAAAGAAAAAGTTTGGGAAGGAGACAAGAGAAGCCAAAGAAGCAGTGACAGAGATAGTTGAGAGGGAACGTCCATCCACACTCTCAATGTCTCTGCTTTGAAAGCGGAAAACAAGGGAAGAAGCTTGACTACACACACAAATGGTGAATCTTTTAATTTGAGTTGATTATAAATTTTTAATGCTGAAAAAATGAAAAATTAATTTGAGTTAATTATAACTTTTTTAATTTCATTTGATTTATTTAATGACTCAAATGGTGATTATAAATTAATTGATTATAATTTTGATTGATTATAATTTGTGTTTATGAAATGAAATCTAAAAATTTGGGATTTGATTTAGTTTGGTTTGATTTGCTTGACTTTGAATTGATAGGAAAAACAATTGAAACAAAAATAAAGATAAAGTAAATAAATTCATTTTAATATAACATTCATATATATTTTTAATCAAATATTAATACCAATAATTAAAAAATTATTATTAAAACATTAATATAATTATTTTATTATATTTTGATATGAGAAATTAAATAAGAGTAAATGAAATAAAATAATATAAAATTCATATTATTTCTTATACATTCAAAAATATTTTTGTTAACTAATATTTAAACGAAATTTATTTTTTAAAATTATTTTTTTACAACAATTTTTAAATATAAATTACGTTCATGTGAATATAAATTTATCCAAAATTAATTTTAAAAATCACATTCATTCATAAATGCGCTAAGTTTACCTAGTAGTTTCCAAACACCCCCTTAGTTGGAATGTTCTTCTTGAGCACCCACGTGGGAATCTATAAGTGAATAATAATAAGTGTGTTCCTCCAACTTTGACTGATTGTCTCCGTTGAACTGAGAAATTCCATTTTCTATGTAGCAGTGTAATATATTGTTTGATAGTCTTTTAACAACATTAAATTTATTAAAATTAAATTAAATAAATCATGAATATATATATATACACATATATATAATAAAATAAAATAAAACAAACGCTAATTAGTTCAAATTATTTAACAATTATTTCTCTTAAACTAAATTTTACATTTTGAGTCTTTTAAGTGAAAAAATTAATGATAAAAGAACTTTTTTACAATTCAACTTAACTCAAATTAAATTAATCAAGATCACTAAATTTTTAAATATTGATTATTAGAAATTAAATAAAAAAAGATGGGGTGATGGGTAGGATCAGAGGCCGCAAAGGAGCGAGAGAAGCGCACGAGGGGAGGCTGTTGGTCCTATCAACATCCTTTTTTCTTCTCTTTACTAATTACCACTTCCACTGTCGGCTCATAATTTTCCCCATCAGTCTCTCCTTGAAATTAATTCATATAAGTAAGATTTTAATTATACTATCATTATAAAGTGAGCCAACAAAAAAAAAAGGAGTTTGGCTTTCAGTCGGGGACCAGAAATAGACGTTCTACCGTCCATGAGAAAAAGCTAATGATTTGAGAAAGCAACCACTCGCAAAATTAGTGTCAAGTTGACTCGCTGGCCAAACATGTGATAAAAAATAAAGGCTTAAACTTTACTCACTTTCACCCACGTAAAATCAAATCAAACTTATATTTATTCCCATCACTAACTGTTCAAGGCTTCAAGCTTGTGGTTTCTGGTGTGGCCAACTCCATTGGTCACTGTTCATATATTAATTCCACCTCCACACTCCACTCTATGTTCGAATTCTATTTGTTGCTTATAATGAAACATCTAGCCAAAGACATATATGGACGCCCCGGGGGGGGGGGGGGTGTATTTGAGGACACAAATCCATAGAAAAGTTCAGACTTATCAAAGGGATGGACCCATGAAAATAGATTTTAATTGGGACTTCCAGTTGTCTCATGTTTCCTTGACAAATGGAATCTTCTGATTAGATTGTCACAAAATTGACTAATCATATGGGGTTTAAAAAGGTCTGAGGTGCATGTTAATATGTGCACTAAATAACTGATATATGATTTTGAAATTTGTTCTTAATATAAATGAGAATAGCTTTCATTTCTTCTTTTTTCACTTCAGTTTGACGTCTGTAAATGTTTGGGTATAGACTTGATTTCATGTATAACGCCAGTGGGAATTAACTTCATGTATCTTTAGTGAGACCAAGAGAAAATCAGAACACAAGTCCAAGTAGTAAAAGCAATCTAATGCACTGTGAACTATTGAAAAGATTTAAATGGAGTGTCATTCTGTTATTTTGGCAGCAAATTGAGATATCTGTAATATATGAGTTCTCTTTTGGACCGAAGACACCCACTTCCTGAATACAAAAGCGATCTCCGTAAATATAAAAGGCAAAGCTACTTTATGCACCATAATTTCGCCAGGTAGACTACAAAAATGTTGTTTTCCCTTTTCAACAAACGAAGAAACCCCCTTTAACATGCATTAATTATACGTCTACTCAAAACCTCGTTGATGATTCCAATGACGCTATAGCTCTTCATTTTATCACTACCTTCATGGGAGAATCGAAGGAAAATATGAAGCAGAAAGAAATAAAGCCACATATGTAATTCTCAGAGATTAATATCGACATCTGAAAAAGATGATCCACCCAACAACTCTGAAAGTTGAACAGATCTAATCTCTTTCACATGCAGCCTGAACCAATGCACATAATAATGTATATATAACGCAATTCTCGTAACAAAAGCTTACAGTTTTAGGCGTAATCTTAAGATGATGATGATATTGATACCCTGAAGCCTTAGTGCTCAGCTCGCTCGTGCCAACAGACAAGCATGGCGATGCAACGGCGAAGAATGTAGAATTTGGTTCGTTGCTTCTTCACCAAATGACTGCACTTCTGCCCGAAGGTCTGGCAATTTTGGTCGCAATCTTGCTGCTTCTCCTGATTACTCTGTCTTGGGTCGTTTTCCTTCTCTGCCATGAATCTCTGATCCAAATTCGTATGCCAAATTTAGTGGTAGAACTTCAGCTTTCACCTGCTCTTATTATATATGCACTCTGCAATCATCTATTTGGGAAGGAAAGCTCAGAAATTCTGTGTCTTCTTCATCTAGTACTGCCTGTCTGTCACTATTGCAACCACCACCTGTCAGAGCCTTGTGGAAATACAATGGCCCAATGCTGCCGTTAATTTAACTTTCTCCCTCACTAAAAGTACTACACTTTTATGAGTTTTTCCCCTCTGCACTAAATACTCATGATTTTCGAGGTTCAAAAGAAGAGAGAAAATTGTTGGGTAACCTTCAACGTCAAGGCGAATAACGTTGTATATTGTTGGAGGATGGAGGGGAGAATATGCATGGGTTAAGGGCTAGAGTTTCATGGAGTACTAACCCTTTTGCCTTGCAGGAAGGACACAGAAGGTGGCCCAGTCTATGTATGTGTTTGGTGCTCGCAAATATCATGGGTGAATGATGCACATAGATAGAGGCAACTTCGTAATCATAGAGCCCTTCGAGTCCCCTAAGGATTGTTTGTTCCTCTTAGAATGTAGTGGGATTAAGCATAATAGAGCTCTACCGTGTCTCCTTGCTGCTCTGTTTGTGGCAACCATGACATGATATCTCCTTTCTCATGCATTTAGCTAATGCGATGTCGTCGTCATTGGTCATACTATGTCTAACATGCGTCCACCACTTCATCTTTTGGCTTCATCATTTTTACCCTCCCTTACACCTATACTACGTTTTCCTTTTGGAGTGTTTTCTGAGAGCTTTCATTGAAAAGATTGAAGATTGATCACACTTTTTATTTTTACTCCATTTAGGGATCAGCACAGTGCTGTCTTCTTCTCCTACACCTAAAATAGACGTCACCAAAAAAATTTAAAAGAGCGTTTCTAGAAGTTTTGATTCGTTTGCATTAACTATAAATCCAAGTAAAAACGCATAATTTCATGACCTAAAACATCGTCCTAGGTGGGAGCCTAGTAGCCTGTCTTGGTATCACTTTTTTTTCTTTTATTTTTATTTTTTAAAAAAAAGATACCTTTTCAGCGCTGGTGTTCTACCATAATCTGCTATTAAATTTTACGGACATCATTTGCAATGATTTATAGATTTCTCCCTTGAGCATCTCACAAGAATCTAATCATGGACGTCACTTTTAAGTTTTAATAATAACTATTGGGAGATTATACAAATCAACGACGAGGACAAGCATTATCGCTTTTTGGTTTTCACCCAAAATCACCAGTTTCCACTTAGATACATAAATGATTCGTATATAAATAATGTATAAGAAGTACTTACCTTTAATAGAAGCATGTATTATTTCCTTCGTATGCAAACTTGACCCAAAATTAGCATGGGCCTTCAAGTAATGGATGGCCCACGGTTCGGCCGAGCACTTTACACGTGAGAAGCCATCAAGAACAGATGATAATACCAGATCGAAACAGCATACGATTTGAGATTGTTCATATAATTTTTGCTTCTAATTTCTCACAAGCTGGACCTCTGAATCTCTGATATAGCACAGAAAATGCGAACGTTAATCCCATCTAGCTGAAAATGTTACTAGAATGAATTAAGCACGCAATTCGCAATCCCTCTGTCATTCCCATTCACTATGAACATTCGATAAATAAACTGATATTTGGCAAACATAAAAAAAAGGAGGTAAAATTGTGGTTGTTTGATTGGAAATTGATTCATTGAAGCAATGATGATATGTTTCAAGATTGCTGGTGGACCGATAGTGCCGGAGATCGACATGGTGGCGTCGGAAACCATATTCGATTTGAAACTGGAGATTCAGAAGGAGTTGGGGGTGGGAGTGGAGAGGCAGGGCCTGTGGTACTACACGAGAGAGCTGAGAAATGAAGAAGTGATTGAAGCGTATAGGTTTCGTGAACGCGAAACACTGAACCTCACAGTGAGGGCACTGCCAGAAGGGACGAAGGTGCATGTTCTGGTGAAGCAGATGGGTGCGAATGGGTATGTGAGGATGAGGGAAACAGACAAGGTGGCTGACCTGCGCAGGAAAGTGGAGAAGTATTGGGGCATTCCTCAAAGGCTTTTCATCCTACGTCGTTTCGACAGGGAGATGGAGGATGACTTACCGCTTTTTGCTTATTATATCGCTGAGGAAACTGAGGTTCATCTCGTTGTTAACATGGAACCTCGTTGATTTGCAGATCCAAGGACGTCGATGGTTGAACTTGAACATGGGAATGGGATGGGACACTGCTACAGTCTATACTATAGGTTAATGAATATAATTTTAATGAATTATAATAAATGGATTCAGTTATAAATCACGTTCAACGATTTGCACTTATTCATATCAATATCTATGGTTTCATATCTTGGTGAGCAAAAAGGATTCGAATTAGATAGTATAATTTTGATTTAAAACTTCGTCAGAGTTTTATGGTTTTAGATCTTGTATATTGGAGCCTTCCAGAACTCGCCCGGCACAGCAAGGTATACCCAGAAATAAAAATGTCATCTACAACACAATTTGGGAATTGGGATCTTACATAATTATTAAATAAATACAAAAATGTCATTTTAATATTATCATGCACAGGTATCTATTATGTATCCGCTTCAAGTTTATTTTCCCCACCGCTAAACCTTAGGTTCCTCGTTCAGTTTGACCATGGTAGGTTCCTCGTTCAGTTTGACCATGGCTTAACGTCAGATCTGCCTCCAAAACCTTGATCGAGTTGCTGCTCTTGTACATAGCCAGAAAAAGAATTTAAAAAAGAAAAATAGAGAAAACAGCGTAACCTTGTTGTCTATTCATTCTATACAAGCAAGTCTGCATATGCATCAAGTCCTTGGCTGCCAAGGCACTGCTTGAGCTTGTACAATGCTCGGCTCTCCAACTGTCGAACCCTTTCCTTAGACAAACCAAAAAGGTTTCCAATTTCTGATAATGATTTCTGTTCCCCGTCCTCGATGCCAAATCTTAGCCGGATTATCTTCCTTTCCTTTGGGTTTAAGACACTTAAAAGGTTTCGCACATGCCGCCTCATCAGCTGTTTTGCAACAATCACATCCGGGTTCTCAATTGCAGTGTCTGCTGTAACCTCCTGCAATAACAAGAAGATGGTGCTCAGATTCTTCTAATGCTTGGAAAACGTGTTACACAATGTATTCACCAACATCAGGAGATTATCTTCACAGAGAGTCACAACAAATCAATGTGAATGATTAAACAGATGCTGATATATCACGTTGCAGAGGGTATTAAATATAGGACAAAGTGGTTAGTATTAGGAACTAAGGATATGTAATGTTGCAAAAAATCACCCTGGATATATGTTAGTTCACTTGATTTAAATCAATTTCAGACCGTTAATTGTCTAAACAAGTCTACATATACAGACATACAAGATAGAGATATTATTAACATGTGAAGACTTCAACAATCCAGCTTTGGCAGTAAACCAGACATAGAGTTCAGTAACTTGAGTCTAATCGCTAGGTCTCTGAGCTTTGCTTCCCTATCTAATCTGCCACAACTGTTTTGATCTGTTCTGCCAGCTTCCCACACCCTTAAGAAACTTACGTTGCTGCTACTGCTTCTCTTCAATATAGACATAAAGGTTCTTATGACAATCAACTACAGTTTGGCATTTTAGGCTATTAGAATCCCACAAATTCGTTCTTACAATTATAAGCACAAGCAAAGCTCTTGTTACAAGCACTCCCCAAACTAGAATGGAAAGATAATAAACCTCAGCTGATCTAAACATTCTAAATAGTGATTCTGGACTTCCCTTTTAATTGTAAAATCTGAGAAGCTATATTATATCATTGGAGATGAGTTAACTAGAAATCACATACCTGGAAAGTGGTATCTTGGTCTGCCCACACAGTTTGTTGCATTGAAAGTGGAATCCTTGCAACAAATAGCAACTTTTCTAACTTGTCTACTGTAATTCCAACCCTTCTTGCTAATTCTTCTTTGGTAGGACGAAGATTTCCTTCTTGAATATACAATTTCTTTGCCTCCATCACCTTGCCCAAAAGGGTATACACATTCTCCTGCAAATGATGCATTGGCTCCATTAACAGAAATAAAGACCATGTTTGCTTTATAAAAGACTTCATTTTTGTTCTTTGTCATATAGTAAAAATTTTCAAAGAGAATAAATAAATTATTTTTTTACCGGAAGTCGGATTGTCCTGGAATGTTGAAATATGGCCTTCCTTATTGTTTGCCTTATCCACCAATATGCATAAGTACCAAAACGGCAACCAGCTTGGGGTTTAAACTTTTCAAGACTCCTCATAAGACCCATACTTCCCTCCTATAAGAGTACCAGAAATAAAATGTAGAAGTTAAAGAAGCTAGTTAACATTACAGAAGACAATGATTGCAACACTATTCAAGAAATAAAAATGGAAACCCTTTTCATCACAACCTCATTTTTCCCTGATTGCTGCTCCAATTCTAGCAAAATATTTATTCAAGTGTTTTTCTATGTTCAGAAGTAATACAGGTTATATGTATGGCAAACTAAGTATGTATGGCAAACTAAGTCTTGATAATGACTGTGCAAATTGACAATAAATAAAGAGTAAAAGAAGGTAACACAGCCCTAGCTGGAAGTGATGCAAAGAACTTAATTTCTCGAAGGCTACCTGCAATAGGTCCTGAAAGCTGAGACCACGTCCCTGATAATGTTTAGCAATGTGAACTACCATGCGTAAATTTGCATGAATCAACTTCTCCCTGCTCTTGTTACCAGAATGAAGCTGTAACTGTAGGGCTTGACAGCTAAGGCCCACACCTTCAGCCCATTCAGCCAAAGTTGGATCCCGCCCAAATTGAGATTGTAGCCTTCTCTTTGCTCCTTCCAATCTCAATAAATCCTGTTACATAGTCCATGTCAAGAAAATTAAAGATCTTTAATCCAGCATTTCATACATGTAAAGGATCATGGAATTAGGAGAGACACCTGTAACTGAACAATCAATTGAGATTCTTCTTCAAGAGTCAAAAGTTGCTTTGTTTCAGGACCCCACAAGAACAAGCGCAAGGGGTCATTTTGATCAAACCCTTCGTTTATCTTCTTTTCTACAAGTAACTTTTTTCCCAGTACATCTGCCTTTTTAGTAAGATAGCTTTCTTCATCATGAACTTTTGATTTTGGTTTTTTTCTCTTCTTTGATCGTCTCTCTAGAAGACGTGTCGACCTCACAGTTCTATTCTTTCCAAGTGCAGAGTCATTCAAACTTGTGGAGGTCACAATAAATGGAAGTTTTAGGCATTAGTCTCCATATAAATTACCTATTAATGGAAACATATACTAAGGTTGTTAGACAAGAAGAAGAGCTAACCCAAGAGGAAATAAATCATCGTCATCATCGGCTTTGATTGATTTCAAGTCTTCAGCTACTGAGGCTGCTTGTTTTGAGGCTGACAAGGCCAGCTTAGCAAGAGCAACTGCATCATGTTGTTCACCTTCTGCAGGCTTCTCAGAGTCAATGGTAACAGACTGCAGGGTTGAAGCTCTTGCAATTTCCCCAGTCGATAAGGAAGTCAACCTGCAGTAGACCGTTTAAGAACTCTGTAAGGAGACAATTTAAGGTGGGCAAAAATCCAAATTAGCTATTACAGTTGAAGGAAATGACAGGAGAGTACAATTAATTTGATCTTACAAGTTAAATAAACGAGGCCAAACATGCAATTGCTGCTTAAAGTCATGCACTAACTGATCAGCATTGCCAATGTTACTGTCTTCATGAATTGAAGTCAAATCCATCTGCCTTGTATTCAATGTTGCCTTTAAGAAAACACAGGGAAGATAATCAACAACATGTACATTATGTGATGAAGAAGAGAAAGCCTATAAATCAAAACCTAACGAACCAGAGATGGCATATCATGCCAAAAATGGGATCATCATATATTAAAGAATGTCACAAAACCATAAGCTGGTCTTAACTTGACTCATTAAGATGGCCTGTCTGCAAGTTCTAATTAATTTAACAAAGAAGGGATCTCATTATATGCATTTAAAGAAGCTTGAGTGTAATGCAATCGGTAAATGAACTAAGCTTGAACCTGGGATGTCTTTTCTTCCTTGTACATGCGCAGTATAGGTCTAGGTTCATCACGCTGCTCTTGTAAAAGAACAGAGGTAGGAAAATGCTGGGCTGCAAAACTAGTAGACCTAGAGGTAACTACAGGAGCAGCTTGTTCATGAAACATCAAAACTGCAGATCAACGAGCACAAGCATGTCAACATTTTGAACTCACCTGAAAGAGGAAAAAGGGGGAAAAACAAACAAACAAACAAAACAAAAACAAAGAAAACTGCCGATTGTACAGGAAAATTAGTTTGAAGACTGAGAGAATAAGAGTTCAAAAATTAGCAAAAGGAATTCATTAAGACCCTATGAAATTGGAGAGTGATGAAAATAAGTTTCCTCAACATATGTATCCAGGCAAACAAAAGAAAGGAAAAACTGCATGTGAAATTGGATTTCTATGAACAGTATAAACGAATGGAGGGAAAAGAACGAAAACGAGAATGTATCTAGCCATGCAGGATAGCTTGATACTTATTTTCCATCCCACCATTTCTATCTCCACTAGGCACCCCTTCAAATTTATTTATCCTGTGCTACACAGATGACACTCACAATTGTCCAAATACTAGCAATAAAACATCACGTATAAATAAGGAATAAAAAGCAAACCCAACTACCTCATTTCGTATCACACGAACTTCAGGCAGAATATATGATATATTGAAGAAATATGTAATTATAGATTAGAAAGTAGTGTAGCCAGTGGGTTTACTTGTGTACATACTCTTATATCCGTTGTACAGTCAGCTTTTATTATTTAGGTACAGATGGTAGTTAAGGCAGCTAGGCAAGTAGCTTCTAGTCAAATCTGAGTTAGTTAAATTCAATTCTTAGTCTTTTCTATTTTGTGTGTATATAAATCAGAACTTGTAATCATTTCTGATTGATGAGAATAATACAATTTCTCAGTATTCTCTTCTGATACATATTTCTACATATATACTGATGGACAGAAAAATATACAATTATGTTGGCTGCGGAAAAAAAATTCCATTTCCTGTTCTTTCTTCGTGAAGAAGAAAAATAAAGAAGTGGTGTGTCAAAACTTAGCTGGTGCTGAAGTAGGCAACATAAATAAACAAATTGAATATCTCGTTGTTTTGGAGCTTCCGCAAAAAGGAAACGAAACTCGAGAAACCCACCCCAACCCCGCCTTTTTAAAATTACGACAAAGAAAATAATGGAATGCAAGACGTGGATAATGGAAATTTTGTTGTACCCGAAGTAGAAGAAGCTGAAGAAGATGATGGATGACCGCTCCAGTGGTTGGTTCTCGACCGAAACGGCGGAGATGGACAAAACAAACTCTTTGCAGCTTCCATTGCGGAATTCCTACTATACTATCGCATTAAACAAGTGTATCACAGTGTATAGTGTATACTGCGGAGGAGTGTATTTACTTAGACCATTGTATTCCATAAGAACATGGCTGTAGCATCCATGGTGGATAATATGGATAAAGCTGAAGCGAAAAGCTACGAAGTCTACTCCAGACCTCAAAATTTCCCTTTCATTCCTGAAACGGATGAGGTTCCGATTTGGGCTAAGAATTTTGGGTCATCCACTTACTTCAATTTTCTTTTGGACAAATATCCATTACTTCAAATTTCATTTTGAAAAGTGAGGGCCATTATCACAATCTGGCCCAATTCATTGTCACGGCCAGTTTCAAGTGGCCCAATTTGTTACTTAAATTTTTGGCCCAATTCCTTATTGTGAATAATTTCAACAAGTATTTAATTATTCACGATTGTACCAGGTTCCCAAATTTACATCATTTTTTTTCAAATTGCTTAAATTGATTGAACTAATCTTTTAAATTCATATCAAATTCAAATAATTCATAATATATTTATTTAATTTTAAACAACTATTCTTTTTATATTTAAATAAAAGATTGAAGTGAAGTAAATATTCATTTCTATTTGAATTGAGCCAATCCATCAAAGACTTCTTAAATAAAAAAGAATGTATGAATAAATAAATATCGTGAGTTAGATAATTATTAAGAAACACATTACAAGCGAGAAAATTGACTAAATAAAAAGAAAATTACTAAATTTTAATTTAATTATAATTTAGTATCTAAACTTTAAAAACGTAATATTTTACATTCTTAAACAATCCCAAAATATAAAGATATTACATCTTAATTAATTTTTACTTATAACAATTATATAATTTAAAAAACATAAATTAAATATAAAGAGGATAATAATTAGAAAAAAAATATTGAGACGAATATTTTATTATTTTAATATAATTTAATTAATATATAATATTTCAAATTTGCATGATATATCTTTTTAAAATGTCAATGCCCAAATTCAGTGGGGCGTACCATTTGAATCTGAAAGCAAATTTAGTCACAAAATTTGATAACTAAATGTCTGTTTGTTTGTGCGTTGAGTTTGCAAAACTCATGTTTATTGTGCCTCCAACCGTAGTTTGGCCTAATCCAAGATGTTTGGGAGAAATTACATGCTAACTACGTTGAATGTAAACCTAGTTTGGGAGCTGTAAAACCTCGGTAGATTTGTAGCAAGATTTTGTTGCTTTTTCGATGTATGCAACATTGGTAGGGTAGATTTATTTTCTAGTATATTATTTTGCCCCCTTGTTGTTCTCTTTTGTGTGTGCGTCTCTCTCCTATTTAAGAACGAAAAAATAGGGGAGGTGAAAGAGAGCTATTAAACTATTGATGGGTGAGAACTCAAGAGAATTGAAACTGAAGAAAGAGAAATCCGAAAGATGTGAGAGGGAGATAGAAGATAGAAGGGTCGAGGGAGGCGATAGAGAGACAAACGAGAGAGAGAAGGGTGCTGTGAGAGAAATTGAAACTGCAGTAGGGACTAAACTGTAATTATTGAAAAAATTACTGGAGTTGACTTAATTTCGAAACGATATATATTCTTAATCTAAAGACCTAGATAAAATGAAATATGAGCTCAAATCAAGTAAAGAACAAAAGGGAAAATGTTGATAGGGACTATGCATAAAATAAAAAGTTTATAGAGTCGATTTAAATTAAAAAAAAATATATTATGGAATTACAGACTTAGATATAATTAAATATGATATTAAAAATTAAGCAAAATTTTTTTTTTGATCTAGGACCTAAATGAATAAATTAAAAGTTTATAAATTAATTAATTTAATTAGTCAAATTAATAAAAATCTTGTTTTCATTAAATTATTATAATCTTGTTTTCATTGATTTTAATTGAGATAAAATTAATTTAATAGAGAACAAAATTGAATTAAAATTTAGTTAGAGATAAAATTAATTTAGTAACAAAGAAAAATGTTTTAAAATTCAATTAGAGATCTTTAAATTATTGTGAATAATTAAATTTTTAATTAGTAATTACAAAATAAAAAATTAGTTTATTAATAAAAAATAATTTATTAGTGATTAATTTGTAATATTAGACAAATAAACAACAAAAAATTAAGTTTCTTTTTAAATAAATAACAATAAATAATAATGTTACATCAAAAAATTAAATAAAAAATTTGTCATTTCTGATAATTACACATCACAAACCACGACATCCAAACATCACGTTTTTACATCAAACCACGTTTATCTGCTCCAAATTATACTTGCCAAAATGTCTCATAAATATAAATTATGTTCATCCAAACATAATTTTTTTTAACCATATTTAATCAAACTTAATTTATCTAACTTACGTTTAACATATCGTACTCTCAAACACATATTAAAATAAGTTTGTTCATATTACAATTCCCAATTGTGATCAATGTATGTGTCATGTCGTCAGTCGACTCACAAAATTTGAGACAAACCATCTAAACATTCACGTCATTCATTAACTATTTAAGGATTTTTATTTTAATAACAATTTAAAAACATATGGGGACATTTACGAAAATTTGCTATACAGGACAGGAATCAAAGCCTCATAATATGCTGATGGTTGAGTTCTTTATGTGTATGATAATAAACCAATTATTTTACAGACAAATTTAAAGAGATCTGATAATAAAAGAGTACTCCGTGATATTAACTCTAAATATTTGATATGTTTTGTATTAAAATACTATATCATTATTTCAAAAATAAGATATTCAAGTTAAGTATGTTCATTCCGATAAATATTTAAAACAAATTTAGTATGAGAATTCTTTGAATTTTTAGTATCGAAATAAAAAACTAACATACTTGTTATGTCATTTTACTCCTGTATAGATTTTCTCTTCCTTTTTTTCATAAATAAAGTATAAGATATGAAAAAAGATGATGAAAAAGGGATGTAAAAAGAATTAAATCTATAATCTGCAAGACTTTCAAAACTTAAATTTAAAAAGAAGTGTCACCTGAATTAAAACTGGTAAACTTCATAAACATTTTGTGTAACTAATCTTGAAACATTGTATGAATCAATGCAATCTTTAAAAGTAATTTTTACAAAATTGTACCTTTTTTCTGGACTGTAATATTTTCAGAACATACAAGTATATTTCAGTTTTCTGAAATGGTGCTAGGATTTCTGAATAAATGTCTAATTTGTTTAAAAAAAAGTTATTAAGTAAAAGAAAATATATTTTGCAATCTATCTATTTTGTGAATAAAATTATAAAGATAATTTCAAGAAGATTTAAAAAGTAAAAAAAAAATTGTGGGGTCCACTTAGAATTTGAATTTGTGTTGTCTGGTTGTCCTTTTATTCCTTCCATCAGTTCTATGTTCTCTCTCTTTATTTTTATTTTTTTTTGGCATTACAGCATTATGGCCGGACAATATCGTATAGAGATATGATAAGGCAACAGAGGCCCACTGGACCCACTAACCTTATAGCGGCTCTTAATTCCTTCATACATAAACTCACGAAAAGGAAAGCCACTCTCACATCCATCCTACTATATAATGGGCCTAACTCTCGATGTGGGGTCAATAGAATCTATCACGAACCCACACCCCCCGCCTCTCTCTCTCTCTCTCTCTCTCTCTCCTACTCTTTTTTCTGGAACCCTAAAATTTCTATCCTCCCTCCCATCAAAACCCTAAATCTCTTAATATGAGCTCCGAAGTGGTCCTCCATAGATTCCCCCAATCCGATCCAAAAGCTAACACAGGGCCACCCACCAATGCCGACTCCAACCCCAATGTGCAACTCTCCAACCCTCGAAAGTCCACCGCATTGTCTTCTTCTCGCTCCACCAAAGACCGTCACACTAAAGTCAACGGTCGCGGCCGTCGCGTCCGCATGCCTCCTCTCTGCGCCGCTCGAATTTTTCAGTTAACCCGAGAACTTGGCCACCGCTCCGACGGTGAGACCATAGAGTGGCTATTACGCCAGGCTGAGCCATCTATCATTGCCGCCACCGGAACTGGAACCGTTCCTGCCCCGCAAGTATCCACCAGCAACGCCGCTATTTCCTCCTCGGGTCCCTCTGTTCCTTGCCGGGTCCATCCTGCTTCATCTGGTGGCAGTGGGCAGGGGATGTTTACAATGGCTTTGCCGCAGCAGCAGCCGAGTTGTCGATTAGACTTGTCTCAACCAATTGGGATGGAGTATGCGGCGGCTGCGGCGGCTAATGGGTACAGAAATATGCCGTTCACGGCGTTGTTGTTGCAGCCCGCAACAGAGGAGGCGGAGGATACGCATCAAGACGAGAGTCTTAGAGAACAATGATGTTCTATTAGAGCGATACCAACGAGGTTATGTTTGTATTATTTTCAGTGTTAAAAGTACTTTAGTCTGTTTCTACATCTTGGATGTGTTTAGTTCATATGTCCTTTGCTATTCGGTCGTCCTTTTTCAAATGTAAATGATTATGAATGGTCTTTATATATGTGATATGTATGTAGTTCCTTGGGGTCCAGCATGTAAATTGACTGGCTACATAGAATATTTTCGCTCGGGGTCTAAATCATTTAAGCACAGCACAACTCATTTACGGCTATTTTAGTTTGATTATAAATTGAGAATTTTATTAAGGATTATACCTCCAGGGTTCGGATTGCGGCGTATAAATTATTGTTGTTGTTCTTTATACACACATATATAATACTTTCGCTTGGGGTATAAATCTGTTGAGCTCAGCATAACTCGTTATTTTATCAATCTTAGAAACTGTGTCTAGTGCAAGAATCTGTCAAACAACACACATTGTTCAATCAAGTATTCACCTGAAGTAATAAAACCCTTTATTAAAATCTTTATATGGCCTTTACTTTCTTCCAGGATGCAAAATACAATGCCGTTCGGGTGCAGCTGTATAAGCATACCCAGATTTATGGTTACAAAACGAAAAATTATGTTGAATTCTTGTAATAAAGTCAGTCCAATCCTGAACCAGCAAGACATGCACAAATTCAAGATAGGTGTGTTCTCCAGGCCATCTGACTCTAATGCTTACTCCCAAAGTTCCACCAACGCTTCTTCTTTCTTGACTCCGTCGAAGGTACATCTGGATCAAAACAAATTAATGAGAGCATACCAATTCTCAGTAGCCTAGTATAAAGGGTACGCCAAACTCGTACCGAATTTTTAAAACTAATAGATAAACCTCTAATTACCTAAAAACTAATCAACTAAAATAACCGCCAATTGTTTCAGGGGTGTTAAAAGCTAGCTACGTGATTGTCAGCAATATAAAACATCGAATAAAAGCTGTTACGACAGATAAATTCACATACTCTGCATAAAAAAGTGATGCTTATTTGATCAGTTGGACTTGGATCAAATTCCAACCAATCCATCACACTATTTATTGGACAGGCTTGTTTTAAGGTGTTTCTATATCCATACCTATTCATACCAAGGATAGGTAAAAAAAAAAAAAAAAGAATTTGAAAGTACCTCCTCGAGGATAGATGGAATTGTAATGCACCTCTGCCCAAAAACTCAGGAAAATAACTGCAAGAAACACACGCATAATAGGCGAAGATGATATGAGAAAATAGCAAACAATAAAAAGTTCACACTAGTGCTTGCCTGATATAAAAATAATAATAATAAAATAAAACAGATGAAAATTATCTATCAATTCTACAATTAGGCCCTCCAAACTTTCGCACGAGGAAAACAAATTAAAAAAAAAATCAAGTTAAATGGTCGATTGGAACCAGGACCATCTGGGGAGGCTCAATTGCATAAGAAATTATAATAAAAGAACCCAAACACTCTGGTCAAGGTTTAGAAAAACTTCCAGTAAGAATTCGATTATATTTTTTCAAAAAAGAAAAATATTGTAGAGCACAAGAGACCTCCCCCCCCCCCCCAAAACAAAAAAAAAACACACACACACACACAAAAAACAGAAAACAAAAAAAAAACACACCAAAAAAAAAGAAGCAAATTTAATACACAAGAACGAAAAAATGGTAGCAAGAAGTATGACCAGGAACCAGACTCTACTTTGCCTAACCAAAATCCTTTGCACAGAGCGCCCAAGAACAAACCTTACCACTTTTTGGCTTCTCAAAATGAGGAAGTATCTCTATGCAGCAAGTTCCCTTGAAAGAAGTAATCAAAAATATTTTCACGCCGTACTGAAAGAAACAGGAAATAAAATTCAAAGCTATTACTCAAACAATAAGGCATATCATATCATTGCTAATTTCAAACAATATTCTAAACTTTGCAATGACATCATCTCAAGGAACCGGCAGGGTACAAAGGCTCAAATGTGGTTCACTGAGAATTTATAAGGGAAAGTGGGTTTACAGACTTTACCAGACAGCTACGGCTAAAAAAACTGATACCCTCACTTAAGTTCATAATTTTTTTCAAGGATTACAACCCTGCATTAAAGACTATTTTAATTTATTCCCATTATTATAAAACATGTTAGGAATGATGGCTTTACAAACAAACTTAAAATACTAAAGCCGCAGCTTGGGAAAATTAAATGGTCACTTTGACTAATTCAATTTTTCTCTAGAAGTTTGGCGAACAAATTAGTGTTGTCTCACAGTAGATGAAAGAATAACGGAACAAGTGCTAAAAAATATTTCTGAAAGAGAAATAATAAGTTGCAAAACTATACCGAATCTGCAGCCGCCTGAAGAGTGACATGATCACCCCACTCACCGTTCCTAGTTTCATTGTATAGAAAAGGTTACGGGTTAGTCACCCCCAAAAGAAAAAGAATATATGTCCATATATAGATGGGGCGGAAAGGGTTTTGAATTATTACTTAGACATCCTCTCCAAATAGTCGCCATATTCCATGGGAACATATCCCTCGTAAATCTCTGGATGAGACTTAAGCTAGCCCAAAAAAAAAAAAAAATGGAGCCAACAATAATCAGAAAGAATGAAGCAGAGCATATATTACAATTCAGTCGAGCATTATATAATTTAATCCACTAGATAACAAACCTGGTTCACAACTTGTCTTCTCACCAACTTGTGGCACTCAGGTGTGTGATACAATTGATCAGATAATGCGCGGAACTAGGTAGGAAAGCATAAATGATTATCATCATCTGATGTTTGCATACTAAAACTAATGAAATATACTTTGCACCAGTTAAGCGAAACAAACCTGACAATTGCCATCGCCTTCTACCTTATGCTCAACAAAGTCATATAACTGCAACCTGTTTTAAAACAAGCGCAACTTAATATGTTTCTGATGACAACATAGACAAAAAATAAATTATTCTTTTGACCAATTTATACCGCAAAGAACAAAGGAAAGCGCAATAAAGCCCATCTGTGACGCAAGTGAATGACGTCAAATACAAAGAAAATGACAATCATTCACAAACTGGACAAAAGTAATACATGTATCATGAATGCAAGCATACTGAATTTTCTTAAATAAAGACAATTGTTTATAAAGAATACCTATCCAGAAGCCTTTGATGATCTGAAGTTGCTTCATCAATTGAAGGAATTTCTCCATTAATTCTGGGAACATGCTACACAGCAATAAGAAACAATTTAAGCACCCTGGTCTTGTACACAGGTCATACAACTGATGAAAAGAAATTAACTTACTAAAACCATGTCACTTGAGAAAGACTATATATGGTGGCAATTATTTTGATAAATAAAATTCATCACAAGAAAAAGGAAAATAATAATTATAGGTAGTACTTCTGCAGCTGAGTGCCTAAAGAAATTGTCTTGTATTAAGAAAATTAAAGAATCTTACTATCTAATTCCGGAAAAAAATGATTAACAAGATGTCACTGTGTGTGAAGTCTTCTGAACTGCATGTGTATGACAATCCTCAGTTTAAATTCTTATGAATTTGAAATCTGAACATAAATTTGATGTAATAAGATGAAAAAGAAGTCCAGAGAGGAAATTTGCCCAAGGAATTGCTATACAAAAAAGCAAGTCATGGTCAAAAATTGCGGAATGACCATGGAAATAAAATCTGAAAAAAGGATATAAGTCTATCTAAATTATAGCTTCACTAGCTAGTTGGTTTAAACATATGTACAGAAGCAGAAGACGCTAAACATACAGGAATTGGAGTCATCTGACTCAATTTCCTTCCTACTTCATCATCATCAAGTGGATAATCGTCAGTTAGCTCTATTGAGTATTCTCCCCCTTCACAAGGGCTAGAACATGAACTAGAAGGCTCTGCACCCTCAGCGTCCTCCTCGGCATAATCGTGGTCTGCATGTAAATTTTCTAATTAAATTTGCCACCTTCTGGTAGACAAACAAATCTTGCCTAAAGAAGCTAGCAGCGTCTTTTCTGATACCTTCTGACCAATGGTTCATCATTGAAGAGTTATGCCATCCATATGCAGGCTCAGGAGCATGAAACTGCTCTTCACCTTCCTGTGAATATCTGGAACATTCAGCAATGTTTAGCTGTGAAAACTCTTCTTGAAGAGTCCGTGCAATAATCTCATCATTCTCTACATGATTACACTCAGCATCATGCTGGCCATGGAAGTAGGGTCCATTATACACATCACCAGCATCATGTTGAATTATGTCACCGTCGTATCCGGGGATATAACTAGGATCGCCATCAAGGAGACGAAGACCCCACTGAACAAAATCTGAATGCTCAGATAACACCATCTCTGAATATTAAGTTTGACCAAAAAATTTGAAGTCTTCTTCTAGATAGTGTTAAAACGATTCTTCACCAGGAACAATATCCCTAAACAAAATAGCTGTGCATTAAGCGTTTGGGGCTTCAGCTGCAATTAAGACAATGATATCCAGCTATTCAACAACAAATTTACAGTTTTTGGTGCTTCGAAGAGCATTATTTAAGACATAAATTGGAGACTTAGTAGCAAATTTGAGTATCAAGATCATAAAACATAGAAAGTAGATAACTGTAACAATAACTAAATCTAAAACTTATCCCTTCAGCATAATTTATTCAATATGTAAATTTTCTCCAATGCATTCCCATGAACTAACGTGACCTTTTGCTTTCCATTAGTTGAGAAGAATTTCATTCAGTCACAAACAGAAAATTTACATCATTTAGCATGACTTGCAGAAGAGGCTACTTTCAGACGGTGGGAAGTGGAATGACAACCCCACCCCAAACCCCCACCCCCACCCCAAAAAAAAAAAAATGGCCCAAGTCCAGCCCCATTCTTCTCTATCAAGTACAAATTAATTGTGCCTGGTCCGAGTTCTTATGCTCAAGAGAGAAAGGAAAGCACACGGGACAAGGTAGAAATCATGTAGCGTCTACTTCAGTCAGTAATATCAGGCGTCTATTGCCCTTATTTGCTAGCTAGTCTTGCATTAATGCCTGAAGACAAATCTTATGTCTATTCCCTTGACTGTGTAGATAAGTGAGTACGCACCTGGGCACGCAAGTCCGTGTTGAAACATGAAAAGCCGTAATTGAACCCAGAGTATCGAAAGAAATACCATTTTCAATCTGCTAATTCAACAAAAAGATCATTCCAATCCAGACCTTGAGAGTATCGCTCATACCGATTGGAAACAAACCCAAATATGATTGAGAGTTCAAATTCAAATACTAAATGATCCTATACGATTCAGAGAAGGAATGATGGAAAAGAAAGGAACCAGAAATTTAACGGCAGAAGCACATACAAATAGGCAAAACAATAAAAGAAGGACACTCCCACCTTGGATTTAACGTGGACTCAATTCAAGAAAATCGTCAAGGCTGTGTTCAGAAAAAGGAAACTGCAAGAGAAGCCGCAAGGGACTTTCACAAATCACTGTTTACTTGTAGAAGAATAGATAACCATGATGCGTAGAATATTTATGCTGTGAATTGTAATTAAAAGGCGCCCTTCACGCGCTTATATACAGTTCGCTACGGTGTTAATCGAACTCTTTCATTGTTTATATATATAAGTTTGAAGCACTGGTTTTAAGCGGCATTTCCTGACGGCTTTCTATAATCTAAAAAATTCGCCATCTGGATCTTTAATTCCCGACCCGTCCGAACATTAATTAAATTTTTGAACAATATTTTCGTGTCGAAAACTCTGAATCTATCGATATTTTGCATTAATGACCGTTGATTAAAGGGAATATTTAATATTTTTTTCTTAAGGAAAAAAGGGACGGCTGGAACGAAAATGACGGTTCAGATCGGTTACTGGGTGAAGAAGGCAGAAAACAAACGCCTGTTATTGGTGGAATAGTGTTACTAATTTCTTAAAGAACTAATATGACCTTTTCATTTTCTTTTTCTTTTTTTCCCCATTTGTGCTGAAAGGCGACGTTTCATTAAACGCATGAAGCAGCAAGCATTGGTCGGTTTAAGGTTCGATTAAAGATTAAAAATACACCCGCATGGCTGTCGCACTTTGCTATCATAACTTGCTATGTAAGTCATTAAATTGTTGTGGTTTAGTGGTTTGGTATGGTGTCCACCCACATGGTTGTTAAATTGAGAATATCAATATCGGTCAATTCAACTCGCTTTAAGTTGATTTTAAAATAGATTGGATTGGATTGATCGTTTTAGATTGATTTTAAAATAGGTTGAATTGGATTGATTTATTTTTTAAATGGATCAATTAAGTATGAGTTAATAGGCCAAACAAACCAACTAGCATCTCTTTTTAATTTAAATAAAGACTAATAAAAAAATAATCTATTTAGTTAAAAAAGATAAAAATATATTGTAATACCCGTTAATTTCAGAATATAATTCGCTTAAGAGTATTTTAGAATTCTACAACGTTACTTTAGTTATTTATTTTGGTCATTTTTAATTTTCATATTTAATTGTTCTCTTTGAATATTATTTATGAAAATTGAGTTAAATGACTGGACTAAATATTTGCACAATGAGGGATATATTCTAAGAATGGTGAAATTCATGGAAAAGTGGTTTCAGAATGGTCAATTAATCTATTTATTGTAAATTGACTGGATGGGTTTGGATGTTGGGTTATGGATACCCATGGGTTATTGAATAACCCATTAGAAATATTTAATATAAAGTTTCAATAGTAACCCTCATTTTTTTTCACTAAGCCGAAGGAAGCAGAAAAGATTTCTCTCTCAGTTCTTCATTTTCTTCTCAAATCCTTTCCTTGATCTTCAGAGTTTCGATTATTTGTTCGGTTCAAAAGCTTTGTAAGGATCAAAGGTAAGCTTTAATCCGATTATTTTCCTTAAATTTCAGTTTATGTAGAAGATCAGAGGAGGTTTTGTTTTGAAGATTTTGATGATAATTCATGAATCTCAGTTGTTTTAGAAGTTATATTTGAGTTATAATCGGTTAAAAGAGTTGAAATTCTGGTTTTGAAACAAGAAGGGAGAGGATGAATTTGTTAGAAATTTCTGCAAAAACTTCTGCAAAAACCGAGTTACTGTAGCGACCAGGGATTTCGAAACAAAATCTGAAAAATTTTCTTCGGTTACTGTAGCAGTACTGTAGTGTCGGCAGTCAACGGTACTGTAGCAGTCAACGTTACTGTAGCGAACCGGCACTGTAGCAAACCGTTACTGTAGCAACCCGTTACTGTAGCAGTCAGAAAATTTTACGTATTTTCGTGATTTTGTTTCCTTTCTTATGATTCCTTGTAATATATTTTACTAGGAAATTTTCCTACACAAATTCTAGTGTAGAACAAGGTAAACTTGGACAAACATCAAGGTGAGTGAATAACCTTGCTCAGCTAATTTGATATTACTAGTCAAAGTACAATATAAGTCCCATTTACAATATTATTTGGATAATAAGCAATTAATTTTTCATATGGGAGTATATGATGATCAGTAGAAATAAGAGTATGAAGAAACTATTTATTTCATGACAATTGTACTATGTGATGAATTCTCACTATTTTATTAATGAGTAAAGATCTACGGGATCTAATACACGAGTGTGAAAGGGTTAAAGTCCCATACTACTCGGTGTATATCTAAGAAATCTTATACACGAGTGTGAAAGGGTTAAAGTCCCATACTACTCGGTGTATATCTAAGAAATCTTATACACGAGTGTGAAAGGGTTAAAGTCCCATACTACTCAGTGCATATCTATGAAATCTATACACGAGTTGAAAGGGTTAAAGTCCCATACTACTCGGTGTATACCTATGAAATCTTATTCATGAGTTTGAAAGGGTTAGAGTCCCATACTACTCGATGTATAAGACAATTAATTATATGAGTAAATGTGGTATTTGTACTTTTGATATTTTATATAGTACAGTTATTTACTTACTGAGTTTTTAAATAAACTCACACTCCCTATGATTATTTTTTTTCAGATACAGAAAACAGAGAAGAAGAGAATCTGTTTGAAGATTAGAAGCCCCTTGGGATTATTCTCTATTTCTGTCTGGTGGGACACCAGTACTTATTAATGTGGATATTAGAAACGCTCTGTACTTTCTATAGGTCTCCTAGGCTTGCGATGAGATAGAAATATCAGACTATGTATGTCTATATTTGCTGATCAGATGAATATAATTCTGTAGTGTGGAATGAATGATTAAGGTTGAATGTAAAACCTTACAGAATATATGTATATAACGTATGTTTGAGAATTATATCAAATGAGTAGTATCTTTTCACATACTCAATTTTTGGGATGTGACATATATGAATTTAGATATTTAAAATAAAAAAATAGAAATAAAATTATTATTTTTTTAAATTATTCTTTCTTTTTTTAGTATTATCTTTTCTCATTAATTAATAATTAAGATCAAATGATTATAAAAATTTGACATATCTTACTTATTCTCTTTATATTATTTAATTTAAAATATATTATTAATATTTAATATATATATATATATATATATATATATATATAATTTTTTTTATAAAAAAAAGGGCCAACACACGGGTTGAGTCAATTCGATCTAGTCCTAAATAGGTTGGCTAAAGGCCAACTCTGCTTGCCTGTTTCGATAACTTTATACTTTGTTATCACAAGTAAAGATAGTAAAAATTTACCTAAATTATCTTCTTAAAAAAATACTAAATTTGAATTTTGTTTGAGTTGAAGTATTTTACTAAACTACTCTATTTTCGTTCATTTTTCTCATTTCCCTTCTCTCTCTTTCTTGATCATACCGTTTGAAGGCAACAAGAACACGTGTAGTACACTGAGGGTCTCGATCAACGCTTAAGATATATTTTCTTTGGCCTGCTAATCGCTTTTAAAATATACATTTCTCTGTATTTTTCCAAGGCATGCATCTTGTTGATGTGAACCACCTAAGGGATATCAGCTTCTCAATGAGTCATAAAAAAATGGTTGTTACAATTTCTTAATCATGTTTAGATTTAAAATTGTAAGTATAAGTCAAATTTTGTTTTCACTCAATTAAATTAAACTCGTTTCAATTTAATAAGACTGAGGTTAATAGTTAATGCAGTGTTTCTTTACTTAAGATAGAATAAGTTCACTTATCTTTTCATTTGTGTTGTGTTGGGCAGATAAGAGCTTTAGACAAATAAAAATGAAGATCATATCCTACATGAGAAAAAGTATTCGAGATTATATATATTATCTTTTTCAGGAAATTAAAATTTGAATAACAGATCATAAAAATATAAATATAAAATTGGTTATTATAATTCTAAAATGTGAACAAGAAAATTTAGGCATGATGAAATGCCTTCCGGCCGTTTCGTTATTCAAGGATGAAATTCGGAAAATCTCTCACCGACCGATGACGAATGTTTAACCCCACAACGAGTAACCTCGGTGGACCCAGATTTCTCCTCAGACTCCTCTCATGGTCGTGTCAAATTATCATTTCTGTTATTTATCCTGTCCCCATCATTCCAATGAGTCACCACTTCCAACATTTGCCCCATTTTCAGCCCCCTCAAATCATGCAGGAGAAAAGTCCTTTCATGCATGCATTATTAGGAGGGAGACTATTCAAGTTCGAAGCGTCAGAATTTTCCAATCTTAGAAATAATACAGTGTATGACGACAACTATGCAGAATAATTAAGAGCAGTAGTCACTTAATGGATTTTTCAAAATAGCAATTTTCTGATCACTTGAAAATACAATACTAAATATTTAAATTTTTCCTGTTTTTAGATAGGAGATAAACTACACTCTGTAATTACACCGTTGAGATTATTTATTTACTTACTTTTAATTTTAAAATGAATCACTTACCTTAGGTTTATGTAAAGAATACCAGGTCAAGCAGTATTGTTTCTGAATCTCAACCTAAAGTCTCACAGCATTGGCTCCAAATGAAGTTCAACACAAGCCAATGATTGTAGGAAAGATTTATTTCTTGTTGGTCAACAACCCTAATGCATTGGGCCCTTACGGAGATGGTGGGCTTAAAACATACTTCAGAAGGAAGAAAAATGTAAAGAGGGGCAGGAGGGTAATTTAGTAGCAGGCCAGGGTAAATAACTTGGACTGATGTCCTATGCATGGGAAAGAGAGAGAATTAGTGGGAGGCCAGAGGAGTATTTGGAGGACGTCCAGGAAGTTTGATTCTGTCCTCCGTCTGTTGAAAGCTTCCGCCCCCCGCCGTCTGGCCTTCTGAGGGCATGATGAATCTAGTGTCTGGTGGATGCTTCTTGGGTCACGGGTCCCCCTTTCCAGATCCATTTTTCCGTTTCTTTTTTTTTTTTTAAAAAAAAAAGAGGTGCTTTTTGAGCTTTATCAGTCCCTACAATTTTGTGTCTTAAAATAGTGAGCTCTTAGGGTTTGGTTTTAACCTGGTCTAAGGGTGTATTATTTCTTTTAAGATTTAGATACTTTTTAAGGAGTGTTATCCTAAATTTATGTATTTGATTTTCCATGAATTTAAGTCTGACTTGTATTGTATCATTTTGAAATCATGTATTATCTTATATATCTTAAGTTTATGCCTTTATTTCATTTAATGGATTACATTTCTATTTGACCCAAAAAATAATAAAAAGGAAGGAGGACGTGAGGGGAAAAAAGTTTGAGCATAGTGGTGAATGGAGAGACTAGCCTCTCAAATGCTAGAATGTGTGTGTTCATCTTTGTTTTCTGTGTGTGAGTGTTGTTGCAGAAATGTTGTTAGTGTTATTGAGTGTGTTGTATCTGTGAGAGTGATTTCCAATAGTTGTGAGTTGTTATTGTAATATCTACTAGATTTATATTAAATTTATACAATTTACAAAAAATTGTAATAGATATTTAGTGAAAATTTTGGTTTAAACCATGAGATTTTTTTAAAAATTCTTATAAAATATTTGATTGTACAAAAATAGAGAATTTTTTAAACAATTTTCAATATAAATTTTTATATTGGGCAGAGGACGATCAGTCGACTGATTTGGAACTGAAACTATCGGTCGACTGATTGTCTTCAAAATTACACATATCTAAAATCGAGAGGTATCAGTCAACTGATGCAGGATAGTCGGTCAACTGATATGCCCTAAATTTCATATTTCAAAAAATATTAACTTGAAACATAGTGAAATCATCTAATTTCATTATACATATAATCTACCACACTTCTTCAACTTTTCTTGCAAATACTCTTCTAGAATGGAGCTAAATTACAAGAGATTTACATACAACTCATCTATTTCTATACACTTATACAAAATATGCATAAGTCTCCAAAAGCTTACATAGAAAGGTGACACAACTTCTTCTTTACTAAATAACTACTTAACAACTCTATTAACTTATTCTTTTGCTTTCTCTCACCTTTCTTACATCAATTCCTGAAATGGTTAGTCATAATATAAAACATGAGATATATAATCTCAGTAGTTAATTTATTTGAACAAAACATTTTATGCATCATTTCAATCATAAAAGTCATTCTCAATAAATAAGTCACACTTCCATGAACATAAAAAAACTATCATAAAGGCAGTCTCAATAGCAACTTATTTCATGAAATATAAACTGATATACGAATACATAAATTGTGTCATGAATTTCTTTCCCAATATAGTGCACTATACTTTAGCTACTTTCTCAAGAAAAGTACTCAATGCCTTATGAAGAATTTCTGTCATCTTATGAGAAATTTTTAGGGTTCTGTTATTCTATAAGGACTTTTATATCATATGAAAAATTTCTGTCATTCCATAGAAAATTTTTGAGATTCTGTCATTCCATGAGGACATAAACTTTATATTTCAAGAGAAAGTTGATTCTACATACTCATGGAAAGCTTTAAGATGTACATACTTGCTAAATCATACAAATAGCATGATAAATAACTGAAATAACTTGCTTTCTAGCTATCTCATGAAAAGAACTCTTCATTCTATGAGGAATTTTTACATCCCTTGAGTAGTTAAGTTATACTTTTATGAGAAAACACATTCTCAAACATTCATGGAAGAATTTATCATAAAATTATGTTATATCACATACAAGTATGATAATACATATAAATAACTTGCTTTTATGAAAAACTAACTACTCTTGATTCTTCCTATAGTTGAAACTTGTGAGTTCTCTACTAGTTTATCTCTAACTCCACTTGTTTTCTCAAATTTCAAATCTCTCCTTCTATTTCCTTCATTTTATTCTGAAAATTGCTATTCTATAAATTCTCAAATATTAGAATCTATCTAAACTAGAGAAATCAAGTTAAGAAGCTTACTTTTAATGATTTTCTTACTAAATCTTCAACTAGAAAGTCCCTTATCTCTCTTCTTCTCCTTCACGTTTTTTTTCTTTCTCTTTCTTCTCTAAATTTCAGAAATTTCTCTTTTTTCTCTCTCTTATGCTTCAAAAAGAGTCTAAAGAGCCTTCTTATTATAGAAACCCCCCTTTTAACCTTAATCTCTTATTTCTAAGCTTCATGGGCAGGTTAGGGGTGTTTAGGTAAATTTCTGCACTGATTTTTCAGTTAAAACCGACTTACTTTCGCACTAAAGCAGACGATTAGTCGACTGATTGCTTCCAATAGTCGACTAATGCACAATTAGTCGACTGATCTATCATGATTAGTTGACTGATTGCTTCAAAATCTACAATTTTATCTTGACAGAGAGTAATGAGTCGACTAATTTCTCCTCATCAGTCGATCGATTGCAGATATTAACAACCTGGTTTAATCTCTGATGCTATCAGTCGACTGATTGCTTCAGAACTTTATTTTTCTTGTACTTTTAACTTATTTATCCTAATTTCTCATGTCTTTCCTTGATTACTTGCTTCTAAGTATCCAAAAAACATATTTTACTAATTTCTAATATCATTTATAACTTAATAAAGAAAGTGTAACTTAAATAAAAGAAAATCTAAGATTTTACAGTTATTTATTGTATTTCATCTCTTGGAGTTCAGTAATACCGTATCAGTGCCTTATTTTCAATCAGCAAGTGTTTTTTCTGGTCTTTGCTAGTTTTGGTTACATCAAAACCCTACTCCATATGTTGAACGGATTTAGGCATTTAGCAACGCAGAAAATATCTGTATTCTCTGAAAGCATAATCACCCGTGCATCTGAAAATAGACTTCGCAACACTTCTAGGGAATTATATAAGAACGGACTAAAATTACAAAATATGGTAATTCAGAATTCCAACTAAACTATTTTACAGTCATTCAATGATTTAACTCTCATGGCTTCTCCGTGAACCAGAAGTTAACAAACCAGATCATTATGCTCAGCCTATATAGCTAAACTAACATATCCATAGACACCCCCGTCTCTGCCCATGAAATTCTTAAATCACTCCTCTTACCTTAATCAACATCATCCCTTAAAATTTCGTCAAAAAGCTTGGCAAGCTAGAATCACCGTAGTTAAGTAGCACAGGGTGGCAGCTTTTTACATATATTAGAAGAAATCAGACATATTATTTTGCGACAGCATAGCATGAGGAAATATACATGATATTTATGGTATCCAAGTACAGTAATGGTTAATGAATATTGTCATGAAGAAAGAAGTTTTGTCTTCAATTAACGGACTTGATCAGCCTAATGCTACAATAATCAACTTGCTTTTAGAAGTTTTGGTCTCCACATCTTAAAAAACCGATTACCTTCTCCGGGTTTCAGAGCCATAATTCTTCTCTTGTTCTTTGATTCAGTGTCCTTGGAGGCTCCTGCTGATGCCAAATTCTTCAGGGGTAGCACTGGACTTGCACTTAATGAAGACTGTGCAATCTGATTCACCATATCCAATACCTCACTCATCTTAGGGCGATTCTTTGGGTTTTTGACCAAGCATCGGTTAGCTATTATAGCTAGTCTTTGAGCTGACTTGAAAAGGTGTTTCCATTCAAGCCTTGGATCCAATATTAGTTGAAATTTCTTCCCATTTGATAGGTATGGCCTCACCCATTCCAACAGCTTCTGCTCACCCTTTGGATGATTTCTATTGAAAGGGCGCCTGCCAGTAATGAGTTCATATAGGAACACTCCATAGCTCCATACATCACTCTTTGATGTGAGACGTCCAGTTTGAACATATTCGGGGGCCGCATATCCCATTGTTCCTACAACCTGATGGACATAACCAACTACATGAACACAAGTAACATATTCTATCATTGGATGCCACCTACAATTAGCTGGGTGCTGGTGTTTAGACTTCGGACAGTATACAATATAGCAACAAAAATGGGTAATTTTGACTGTCAATGTGAACATGCTAAACATAATAGTAATAAGTAAAAACCAGAAAATCTTGGGTTGAGTAATTTTTGAAGGCAAAAGAATTAAATTCTTTCTTTACCATATTTAAGACACAAAGTGATAAATATCCAAGGGCAACAAGAAAGGTTTTATGACTTCCTGTCCTAAATCTTGATTCACGTGATGACATATTTGACATGAACACTCAGCTCCTGATGCCCCTAAATTCAGGTTACCATCATATACAGAAGTTTTCTCTGTCCTTTTCTAAACAATCACTCACAAAGATCAAAAGCAATTTTCTCTCTCTGTGCATGTGCATAGTAAACAAATATATGCAAATTTGTTTATGTAGCTAATACTTATACAAAGGGCCATACCGCTGTTGAGACATGAGTTAATCCTTCAGATGGGCCCAATCTTGCCAACCCAAAGTCTGATAGCTTCGCATTCCAATGATCATCCAGAAGGATATTTGAAGATTTGAAGTCTCTGAAGATTATCTACACACAAAGAAACAACACGGCAATAATAAGTTGTCACCACATAATTGAATAGTGAATAGAGTAAGTTCACAAGATTCCAATTTAGCTCCTGCCAGCTTCATTTCCCTTTTAGGTTGAAGAATCATAATATGGCTCAAGCAAGTTCGTAGACAAGCTTCAATTGTATTTGATAAGAAAGCTATGCTATTCCTATAGTCTATACCTGAAAATCCATTTCCTCATGCAGGTATGTCAAGCCACGAGCTGCATCTTCAGCTATTTTCAATCTCCTACTCCATGGAAGAGGAGTCTCTGATCGGGGTGATAATTGGTGTTCCACACTTTTGTTGGGCATATATTCATAAATTAGAAGTCGCTGGATTCCTCTTTCATCATCATCTGCGCAGTAACCTACTAGTTTCACAAGATTGGGATGCTCAACAACGCCCAGAACATTAACTTCTGTCACCCATTCTTTATGTCCCTGCAAGCCCAAAGTAAAGTCAAAACACAAGATTTACACATAGTACAGTAAAAACATAAATTATAGACATAAACAATGAATACAATATCCCCATATTGCGTAACAATAACAGTATCTCTCAGACTTGACAATCAAAAGCTTTGAGCATCAAGTAAGGCATATCAACCACAATGACAAAAAATTCCATACACATGTTCTCTTTGTCTTTACTAAAAGAAACTCATTAGCCAACTCAAAAGTACCAAGTATCAGTTATAATAATATATTCATAATAACTTGCAGTATGATATTAGAACACATAGAATATACAACCGAAAAAAAATTAACTACATGCATCTATCCAACAACGCCTTATATTCTATCAAGATACCTCCTGATAATTGCAGAAGCAACTAACTTTATTTTAAGATTTAAAACGTAAGGCAAAGAATCCTTGCCTGCGTTCCTCTTTTACCAAGTTGTTTTACGGCAACTTCAATTTTTCTGGATGGATCCTCCACACTCTTAATCAGCCCCTTGTATACACACCCGAACCCGCCCTCTCCAACCATATCAGAGCGACTGAAATTTTTTGTGGCCAATTTTAGCTCAGGAACAGTAAACACCCTCAGATTGCTGGGCTTTTGAGACAAACTAGGTAATACATTCCTCCTAAGGGAGTCTGTGCTATTTTCTGAGGCATCCTTAGAATTCAATTCAGAACCAGATCTTTTCACATCATCCTCAGCACTTGTGGAATTGTTGGACCGACCTGAAGCTGACTGCATGCTCTTCGGTTCTTCCTTCTTCTCTCCATAGTGGAACGGAAAACACTTCATTGCAAAGGATTGGTCTGCATTTTCAGAGAGGGAGATGAAAGCTTAAAAATAAAATAAAATAAAACCATCGAACAGCAACACCTCATCCGCAGTGAAATTCATAGATGGCGACGATGACAACTGCTCAGATGCTTCATAAATTTAGCAACAGAAAAAATGACTTCAATTATGCATATGTGAACGGCACTATATCACTAAAAAACTTGATAAGGAGTATTACATCCCTTGGCAGCCTTTTTATCCCTCCCAACAACTCTGATTTCCGATAACCGAGTTAAAATGGTTGTTACAACATGAAATCCAAAATTTATCAAAAAAAGCCAAAAACGTCGACTAAATTTAGAAAACCGAGTCCAATCTTGAGTTACAGAAAGTTTAGCCCTATGTTTTGGGAAATTAGATCAAGAGCAACATATGTCTCAAATTTCCCATATGAAGTAAGAGATGCCCAGAAACGTCCATATATATCATTATATATATTGTGGATAATTTGGGACCATCTACACTTTTGTTTTCCTTCACCTAAAAAAGGAGGCGTGAAAAAGAGATTCTGAGCAGGCTCACCTTCGGTACGAAAAAGATAGTCTGATCGCAGAAACCTTCAGAACCTTAGCTTAACGAATTCCCCTTTTTGTGAGAATCTGAGAGGACCCTCTTATGTCGTACTCCTAACCCATTGCGCCAAAAGGAGACATTGCTAAGTAAATCTCGGGGAGAAAGACCCTCGAGTCCGAATACAAGTCCCCACACGGCAGCTGCTGGGTCAGCTTACCAAACCAAAAAGAGAAAACCGAATCGAAGGAAAGGAATTTAATGAAAAATTGACGTTGAAAATATCTACAGTCCAAATGAGTTTGTGACTGGGAATTCGGATTTGGAGCCAAGTAAACTACGGACACGACCTTGGCTCGATGGGTTTGATTAATTGATTCCTTGAAGTTGGACCCGACGCAGTGCTACGTGGAGTAATAAATAAGCAAAATTCGGAGGTGACTTTTACATTGCTTTTGATCAGCACGACCGAGTAAGAATGAAAATGAATAAGGAAAATTAAAAAAATATAAAAAAAGTATTTGGTATAAGATAAAATATATATATAAATAAATAAATACTTTAGTATATATTTTTTAATTGACTAATTTTAATAAAATATCCTTATTGCCAATGTCACTCTTAGCCTTAAATCACCCTCTATCGTCGTCATTGTCATGCTTAGGCCTTAACTTCCATAACCATCTGCCTCAGTTGCTCACCACCACGCCGTCCTCCATCTCATCCTCTCGTTGTTCCCTTATTCACAATCTCTCTCCCTCACTCCTACATTGTTCTTGTCACAGCCACAACCCACCATCCTCTTGTCGTCCCCTGTTTTCCACCATTCAACCCGTCACCATTGAATTCTCGTCGTCGCCATCCTATGTCTCTCACACAACGCCGTCAACCGCCCCTCTCCCCATTTGAGTCCCATCTTTTTGACTTCAAAAATCTTAGACCCCACTAACATTCTCCCTCACAGATGCTTTGAACCAGAGACAAATGTTGACCAAGGACATAATTGGGATTCAGAAAATAAACTTCAGGGCATATTGGAAAATTCACCCAATTTTTAATCTTAGTTTTGATAGAAAATTTCAGTGAAAAAAAAATTGCTCCATAGAAACCGGTTTTTCATCTGACCTTTTTCATGATACCATACCAAACACTGAATATTGGAATTCCTTTTTTTCATTTCCGGTTTCAAGGCATACCAAACGGAGCTTTACTTTAATTATTTATTTCGTTTCTGGAACAGCCCTTTCGACCTCTTGGGTAGTAATACAAGGTACTATTGTAAATGAGAAAATTTACATTTAGTTTTTTATGTTTTTATTATCACTATAACTCATCACACACACTAACACTACTAGTTTTTTTTTTTCTTGTACTATTTTTTTAGTGTGTGATAAGTTGTATTGATGATGGATAAAATTTTACACATATCAAATTTTAATCGAGAAGCCTAATGATAAAAATATAAGAAATTATATGTAAGTTTTCTCCTATTATAAGATGAGTTGGTTTAGTTTGTCTTTAGTCTTAGCCTTATATGATTACATGACTTATATATAATAGACATAGCTTTGGATTAAATTTGTATTATAAGGTAAATAATTAAAGGATGTGAATTAGCACATGAACTATTATTTTATTTAAAATATATTTTTAGCCACTTTAAATATTAAAAATCGTGCATTGAGATTGTAGAATTTCACACACAAAAATTAATTACACTTAAAAAAAAAATAAAAGTCCCAATAAAATTAACCCATCTAACCTACCTAATTCTAAAAACTTTAATAAATTGAGCTAAAAGTCCTTGCTAAGCTTTTTTTTTTTGGGACAAATGGAAATAATTTCTATTAATTAAAGGCACTAAGTTTGGAATATATGAGATAATATAGGATCTCGAGATAATACAATTATAATTTATACCTAAACTCATGGGATAAGAAGTATAAGAATCTAGAGCAACATACCCTAAAATAGTTCTTAGGTCTTAAAAGAGGAAACACACTCCTAAACCAAGTGGATTGAGGCAAGTAATGTCGAACCCAAGGATCTTATCCAAATAGAGTTGGTAAAGCCCTACAAGCTTTTTTTAAGAGGAGGCAAGCCAACGGCGAGATGAAGATAGCATCTGTAAAAGGAGCAAGCATCAGACAGCCTTTTGAAGATCCTCATACAAAGACGGAGGTGCTGTCATGGACGATGGCGGCGACGGTGTGGTTCAGTGCGGAGAAGTTACGAGAGCACCAACAAGCTTTGGCTCCAAGGGCAATGAGTGGTTCAATGAGGACAGCCGTAACACCCGCTATATTTTAAAGTTATAAGTATTCAAGAATTACGATAAATTTATTTTGGGGAAAATAGATTCCCTTATCTGTTTAATCTTTATATGTTTGTTTGTGCATATTGTTGAAAATACGAATATTTATAGATTACATAAATTGTGAGGTATTATGGATGTTATGATATGGAATTTATCCTATGGAGAAAATATAGCTTGAGCATATGAGGAATATAAAAGAAATTGAGAGAAAAATAACGTTTTACATGAGAAAATCTCCTTAGGGACTAAATTGAAAAGGACAAAAGTGAAAAGAAACTTAAAAGTTTAACAGAAAAGATAATTTTTCTTTTAGTTCTAATAGTAACAACTAACTCTGCCGCCACAGTAAAATACATAGTGTCAAACTAAATTATTAGTGCATAGTAAACTGAATTATTAAAGCACATAATATTTTATTAGTGCATAGTACCATAACTTCTCTTATAAATAGGTCTTTCCATTTTACTTATAAACTCACACTTTCAGTTTCTCTTCTCTCCTCTCCTTAAAACTTCTCTTGCTCCAACGTTAGAACTCTGAAATTCTAGGTCTTTCTTCCTTAGCATAGATCCAAGGTGAAGATACTATGCCCTTTTTATTTTAAAAGTTATATTCTTAAGTATACTCTGTGGTTGCAGCTTTAGCTGATCTTCCACATCAGAAAAATTGTCCTTAATTGCCTATATATTATTTTAATTCTCTGATTACCAAAATAGAATATAAACTGTGAAAAATACATATCTAGAAAAGTTCTAACTAAGGAAAGACCTGATACTTAAGTGTGTCCATTGCGACTTTCCACTCTTTCCTGGGAACTTTCCTGGTGTACTATTTCCCAGCTTATATTTGTAATGTCTACACTATTTATGAGCATTTAGGGCAATGTAGTAAAATTTGTAATATAAACAAAAGAGGAAATTAGTCAGTATTATGGTTTTTAACATAAAACGCTTATAAGATGCATGAATATTCGAAATAATTAGCTTTTGATGTAACTGAAAATATAGAATTTTAAATTTGGCATTAAGCGATTAGTCGACTGATTCATGATCAACAGTTGACTGATTGATTGAGAATTTATCTAATTTAAGATCGAGAATGTAATACCCGTTAATTTCAGAATATAATTCGCTTAAGAGTATTTTAGAATTCTACAACGTTACTTTAGTTATTTATTTTGGTCATTTTTAATTTTCATATTTAATTGTTCTCTTTGAATATTATTTATGAAAATTGAGTTAAATGACTGGACTAAATATTTGCACAATGAGGGATATATTCTAAGAATGGTGAAATTCATGGAAAAGTGGTTTCAGAATGGTCAATTAATCTATTTATTGTAAATTGACTGGATGGGTTTGGATGTTAGGTTATGGATACCCATGGGTTATTGAATAACCCATTAGAAATATTTAATATAAAGTTTCAGTAGTAACCCTCATTTTTCATTCAGCCGAAGGAAGCAGAAAAGCATTTTTCTCTCAGTTCTTCATTTTCTTCTCAAATCCTTCCCTTGATCTTCAGAGTTTCGATTATTTGTTCGGTTCAAAAGCTTTGTAAGGATCAAAGGTAAGCTTTAATCCGATTATTTTCCTTAAATTTCAGTTTATGTAGAAGATCAGAGGAGGTTTTGTTCTTGAAGATTTTGATGATAATTCATGAATCTCAGTAGTTTTAGAAGTTATATTTGAGTTATAATCGGTTAAAAGAGTTGAAATTCTGGTTTTGAAACAAGAAAGGAAAGGATGAATTTTTGAAAGATTTTTCTGCAAAAATTCGAGTTACTGTAGCGACCAGAGATTTCGGAAAAATTCTGGAAAATTTTCTTCGGGTACTGTAGCAGTACTGTAGTGTCGGCAGTCAACGGTACTGTAGCAGTCAACGTTACTGTAGCGAACAGGCACTGTAGCAAACCGACACTGTAGCAAACCGTTACTGTAGCAAACAGTTACTGTAGCAAACCGTTACTGTAGCAGTCAGAAAATTTTGCGTATTTTTCGTGATTTTGTTTCCTTTCTTATGTTTCCTTGTAATATATTTTACTAGGAAATTTTCCTACACAAATTCTAGTGTGGAACAAGGTAAACTTGGACAAACATCAAGGTGAGTGAATAACCTTGCTCAGTTAATTTGATATTACTAGTCAAAGTACAATATAAGTCCCATTTACAATATTATTTGGATAATAAGCAATTAATTTTTCATATGGGAGTATATGATGATCAATAGAAATAAGAGTATGTAGAAATTATTTATTTCATGACAATTGATAAAATTCTCAAACATACGTTGTTTACATATATTCTGTAAGGTTTTACATTCAACCTTAATCATTCGTTCCACACTACAGAATTATATTCATCTGATAAGCAAATATAGACATATATAGTCTGATATTTCTATCTCATCGCAAGCCTAGGAGACCTATAGAAAGTACAGAGCGTTTCTAGTATCCACATTAATAGGTACTGGTATCCCACCAGACCGAAATAGAGAATAATCCCAATGAGCTTTTAATCTTCAAACGGATACTCTTGTTCTTGATTTTCTGTATCTGAAAAAAATAATCATAGGGAGTGTGAGTTTATTTAAAAACTCAGTAAGTAAATAACTGTACTATATAAAATATCAAAAGTACAAATACCACATTTACTCATATAATTAATATTCTTATACATCGAGTAGTATGGGACTCTAACCCTTTCAAACTCATGAATAAGATTTCATAGATATACACCGAGTAGTATGGGACTCTAACCCTTTCAAACTCGTGAATAAGATCTCATAGGTATACAACGAGTAGTATGGGACTCTAACCCTTTCAACTCGTGTATAGATTTCTTAGATATGCACTGAGTAGTATGGGACTCTAACCCTTTCAAACTCGTGTATAAGATTTCTTAGATATACACCGAGTAGTATGAGACTTTAACCCTTTCACACTCGTGTATTAGATCCCGTAGATCTTTACTCATTAATAAGATAGTGAGAATTCATCACATAGTACAATTGTCATGAAATAAATAATTTCTACATACTCTTATTTCTATTGATCATCATATACTCCCATATGAAAAATTAATTGCTTATTATCCAAATAATATTGTAAATAGGACTTATATTGTACTTTGACTAGTAATATCAAATTAGCTGAGCAAGGTTATTCACTCACCTTGATGTTTGTCCAAGTTTACCTTGTTCCACACTAGAATGTGTGTAGGAAAATTTCCTAGTAAAATATATTACAAGGAATCATAAGAAAGGAAACAAAATCACGAAAATACGTAAAATTTTCTGACTGTTACAGTAACGGGTTGCTACAGTAACGGTTTGCTACAGTGTCGGTTCGCTACAGTAACGTTGACTGCTACAGTAACCCGAAGAAAATTTTCCAGATTTTGTTTCGAAATTTCTGGTCGCTACAGTAACTCGGTTTTTGCAGAAATTTCTAACAATTTCATCCTTTCCTTTCTTGTTTCAAAACCAGAATTTCAACTCTTTTAACCGATTATAACTCAAATATAACTTCTAAAACAACTGAGATTCATGAATTATCATCAAAATCTTCAAGAACAAAACCTCCTCTGATCTTCTACATAAACTGAAATTTAAGGAAAATAATCGGATTAAAGCTTACCTTTGATCCTTACAAAGCTTTTGAACCGAACAAATAATCGAACTTGTGAAGATCAAGGAAAGGATTTGAGAAGAAACTGAAGAACTGAGAGAGAAATGCTTTTTTGCCTTCCTTCGGCTGAGTGAAAAATGAGGGGTACTATTGAAACTTTATATTAAATATTTCTAATGGGTTATTCAATAACCCATGGGTATCCATAACCCAACATCCAAACCCATCCAGTCAATTTACAATAAATGGACTAATTGACCATTCTGAAACCACTTTTCCATGAATTTCACCATTCTTAGAATATATCCCTCATTGTGCAAATATTTAGTCCAGTCATTTAACTCAATTTTCATAAATAACATTCAAAGAGAACAATTAAATATGAAAATTAAAAATGACCAAAATAAATAACTAAAGTAACGTTGTAGAATTCTAAAATACTCTTAAGCGAATTATATTCTGAAATTAACGGGTATTACATTCTACCCCCCTTAAAAGAATTCGGTCCTCCGAATTAAAATCTTACCTCAAGTTTCAAATAAATGTGGATAGTTTTTCCACATCTCATCTTCTGCTTCCCACGTAGCTTTCTCGCGAGAATGATTTCTCCAAAGAACCTTGACAGTAGGAATTTCTTTGGTACGCAATTTTTTGACTTTTCTATCAAGGATAGCTACTGGTACCTCTTCGTAGGTGAGAGTTTCATCAAAATGAACTTCTTGGGGTTGAATGACATAAGAAGGATCAGGAAGATACTTCCGTAGCATGGACACATGAAATATTGGATGAACTCCCTCTAGGTTGGAAGGTAGGTCTAGGCGATATGCCACATTACCCACTCTGTCTATAACCTCAAATGGGCCAACATACCTCGGACTAAGCTTGCCTTTCTTCCCGAATCTCATTACTCCTTTCATAGGTGAGATTCGTAAGAAAACCATATCACCTATTGCAAATTCAAGGTCACGTCGTTGGTTGTCTACATAAGACTTCTGTCTACTCTGAGCAGTTAACAACTTCTCTCTGATCAGTTTAACTTTATTTATATCTTCCTGTATCATCTCAGGTCCAAATATTTTGGTTTCACCAAGTTCAAACCAACCTATAGGAGGTCGACACCGTCTCCCATATAAAGCCTCAAAAGGTGCCATCTGAATACTGGCTTGGTAACTGTTGTTATAAGCAAATTCAATAAGAGACAAATGATCTTCCCAACTTCCACTGAAATCCATCACACAAGCTCTTAGCATATCCTCTAAAGTCTGAATTGTCCTTTCGGACTGTCCATCAGTCTGAGGATGGAATGCTGTGCTAAGATTCACTTTGGTACCCAAAGCCTCTTGAAAGACTTTCCAGAACCGATAAGTAAACTGAGGTCCTCGGTCTGATATAATGGATATTGGTACACCATGAAGTTTCACTATTTCTTTAACATAAAGTCGAGCAAGTTTTGCTACACTGAAAGTGGTATGAACAGGAAGAAAATGTGCTGACTTAGTAAGTCGATCCACTATGACCCATATTGAGTCATTTCCTTTTGTTGACCGAGGTAAACCTACTACAAAATTCATAGTGATCCTTTCCCACTTCCATTCGGGAATATCTAGTTTTTGCATCAATCCAGGTGGTCGTCGATATTCAGCTTTAACTTGCTGACAAGTCAAACATCGAGCTACAAAGTCAGTCACGTCTCGCTTCATGCCCTCCCACCAGTAAACTTGTTTCAAGTCCTGATACATTTTCACAGTACCAGGATGTACAACGTAGGGCGAACCATGAGCTTCCATTAAGATTTCATGTTTCAAAGATTCAATGTTGGGGACACAGAGTCTCCCATTAAACCATAAGACTCCTTCTTCATCTACCAAGAAACTTGGTGCTAGACCTTACCTTGCCTTGCCTTATCTCTGATTTTGACCATATTGATGTCATTTTCTAAAGTTGCTTTTACTTTTTCAACAGGAGATGATCTAACTGTTAAATGAGCCAGAAATGTACCTGACTCAGTGATCTCGAAGAATACTCCATCAGCTTCCAATTCTTGTAGTTCATGTATTAGAGACCTCCTTATAGTGGCAATGTGAGCTAAACTTCCCATAGACTTTCGACTTAGAGCATCAGCCACTACATTTGCTTTACCTGGATGGTAAAGGATGGTACAATCATAATCTTTCAGAAGTTCCATCCACCTTCGTTGCCTTAGATTGAGATCTCTCTGCTCAAAAATGTACTTAAGGCTTTTGTGATCTGTAAAAATTTGACAAGTCTCCCCATACAAGTAATGTCTCCAAATCTTTAGGGCAAACACTACAGCTGCCATTTCCAAATCATGAGTGGGGTAATTCAATTCATGCTTTTTAAGCTGACGTGAGCCATAAGCTATGACTTTACCATGTTGCATCAACACACATCCTAAGCCTATCTTTGAGGCATCACAGAATACAGAGTAACCCCCTGGTCCTAATAGTAGGATTAAGACTGGTACAGAAGTTAAACACTCTTTCAATTGGGTGAAACTTTTCTCACATGAATCATCCCAAATGTATTTAACATTCTTTCGGGTTAACTTATTTAATGGGAGAGCCATCTTAGAGAAATCTTTGACAAAGCGACGGTAATACCCTGCTAAGCCAAGAAAACTACGTACTTCAGACACAGTTGTTGGTCGAGGCCATTATTTTACTGCTTCAATTTTACTTGGATCTACATGAATACCTTCTTGGGAAATAACATGTCCCAAAAACGTTACATGACTCATCCATAATTCACATTTTGAGAGCTTTGCGTACAACTGATGCTCTCTCAAGGTCTGAACCAATATTCTCAAATATTCAGTATGTTCTTCATGACTCTTTGAATATACCAAAATATCATCAATAAATACAATTACAAACTTATCAAGGAATGATTTGAACACTCTGTTCATTAAATCCATAAATGCTGCTGGTGCATTTGTCAACCCAAAAGACATCACAAGAAACTCATAATGTCCATACCGTGTACGAAAAGCAGTCTTAGGTATATCATCACTCTTAATTCGTAACTGATGATATCCAAACCTTAAATCAATCTTTGAGAAGTATTTTGCTCCTTGAAGCTGATCAAACAAATCATCTATCCTTAGTAAAGGATACTTATTCTTCACTGTGACTTTATTCAGCTGACGATAATCTATACATAGTCTTATAGAACCATCTTTCTTTTTCACAAAAAGAACAGGAGCACCCCAAGGTGAAAAACTTGGGCGAATGAACCTTTTGTTTAACAAATCTTCCAATTGTTCTTTGAGTTCTTTTAGCTCAACAGGAGCCATACGATAAGGTGGAATAGAAGTTGGTCTTGTGTCTGGGACCAAATCAATACTGAACTCAATATCTCTTTCTGGCGGTAATCCAGGTAAATCTTCTGGGAACACATCTGGGAATTCATTAACCACATGTATGTCTTCTAACTTCTGTTCTTTCTTTTCTAAATCTTTGATAAAAGCTAGAAATCCCTGACATCCCTTTCGCAACATACGCCGGGCACTTAACATAGATATCATGTTGCAAGGTACATCACCTCGATCTCCTTGAAACACAAAATTACTCCTCCCCGGCATATTAAAGGAAATAACTTTATCATGACAATTTATAGTAGCATGACAAGAAGATAGCCAGTCCATCCCTAGAATCACATCAAAATCTAACATATTGAGAACCATAAGATCTATTTCAGTTTCCATGCCTCCAACGATTATTTTACAAGAATGATAACATGTTTTAACCATCAAAGTCTCTCTCATCGGTGTGGAAACCAAGAATGGTTCTTTAAGAATAATCGAATCAATTGCAAATCTCTTGGCAAATAGGGGTGACACATATGAGTGAGTAGAATCGGGGTCAAACAAAATACGTACAGCAAAAGTATTAACAGATAATATATCTGTAACTACAGCATCGGATGTTTGAGCATCCTGTCGGGTTAGAGCATATACTCTTGCATTTCCTCTACCAGCAGCTTGTTTTCCACGGTCACCTTGGCCTCTTCCAGAACCTCTTCCCATACTACCCCCTATTGAAGGGGTTGGTGTTTGAGTAATAGATTGTGACCGAGGTGGCAAAGTAGACCCTTGACCTGGTCTTGTCATGAGTTGAGGGCACTCCCTTATAAAATGTCCTTTTTGTCCACAGTTAAAACAACATGTACCAACAGTGTTTAACCTGCATTCTCTGAAGTGAAACTTTTCACATTCAGGACATTGAGGTTTTTCCCTTCTACCTTGAGTACCTCCTCTACTAGAAGAGCTAAAACCACCCCTGCTCTTTGAACGAGGCTTAGTGTCACGTCCCAAAATCTGAGCACGTGACCGGCACGGAAAGTGAATTTCATTTCACCTCCGTAAGCCTATCTTTCTCTTAATCATCATGCAATTCTGTTTCATGCAACCAAACCGAATTCTCTATACATACTACAATCATTCACATTACATCACTGAATGAACCTACCCGATTACAGAGATTTCTAGATTTATACAACTTAGAATAAGACTTAACTATTATACCTTTATCCTGAACAAATGAAAAGGTAATCATGGACTAAGGATCCATAATTCCTTGTTCCGATATTTACCTTCAGCTGTCAACTCTGAAAAAAAATATCAATAAGAGGGGTATGAGCAAACCACGTGCCCAGTGAGTAGATAACACAACACTATGACAAAAAAATATCATACATCATAATGATAACATGCAGCAATCATACGTAAATCGATCATCATATGATATGATATTATTCGTAGTACTTCACGACAATATCCAAATAAATCAAATACATTTCAACATAATTCAAAAGTTCACAACAACAATCGGTGAAATCAATTTCACACAAATTTTTCGTACCAACCGGGTCGTCCAGAATACCTCTGGATCGTTGCCCGCGGCCTCTGCCGCATCCACCCTTATCGCTCCATTTATAATCTCCACCCTTATAACTTCACATAAATTTCTCCATGGGGTGCACCACCATGCCTTTCCTTTCCAGTCAAACACAATCACAATCATATATAAAAACATCCTCAATCATAATCTTGAGCCACATACACAACTCAGTCATTTACAATTCAAGCCACAACATAATCAATGTGGTTCCAGCAACATGGCATGTATACAACATAACCCATAATATAGAACAATTATTCAATTCAGTTCACATGCCATTCACAATCCATTATATAACCTCCATTCATGGGAAAATAAGAAAATATAATTATATACATTACCAGACACGTTCCACAATTGTTTATGCCTCATCGTTCCACATCATCCTCTTCAAACTTGGATATACAACATATTTCCACTATGATGCAAAAAGTCAATAACAGATATTTAATCATAGCAAGTATTAACCCACTCACCTGGATTTCACGCTCTCGGCACTCCCACTTTGCACCTTGACCATTCCTATTGTAACCAGACAAAAACCATTAGGGTTACGAAATAGAGAAATTTCCTACCACTACTCTCGACCTTTACTCATATCTTAAGTCATAACTCCTAATCGGTAATGAATATCTAAATGAAACTTATACCATTGGAAACTAGACTCAAAGAGCTTTCCAACGATATAAAGTTTGCCCAAAACGGAGTCCGGATGAAGAAGTTATGGCCGATTGAAAATGAGCTAAGGTTTTCCGGCACACCTGGCGCCTGGGCGCCACCCATGCCCGGCGCCTAGGCGCCCCACGTGGCGCCTGGGCGCCATGCCTTTCTCTTCCCCACATGTCCTTGGCGCCTAGGCGCCACGATCGCGACCCTTCGCGACTTTCTCTCGGTTTTGGCCCGAATCTGGCCAAATCTTCACCGTTTTTCATGATTTCTTCCATAGGATCTCACCCTTAATGTCTAAGGAGCATTTAGACACCAAAATCACCAATTTTAATCGAGAAACGAAGCCGAAATCTCAATTTTTCCTCAAACACTCTTAAAACTAGAAAATAGGGAAAAACTTAAGAAATAGAAATTTCTACCTCGATTCTTTGCTTTCCCTACGTTGCTTGGCTCCTAGAGGCTCGCCCCGTAGCCCGAGATCCGCCCTTCAAAGCCCGGTTGTAGAGTTGGAGTGTAGAGAGAGAAATTAGAGAGAAGGAAGAGAGAAAGAGAGGAGAGAAAGTGAAGAGAGAGAGAGGAAAGGAGAAAAATGAATAAAAAAATAGGTGAGGCCACCTATATACTCGCCCGGGGTGAAATTATCACTTGCTCTGCAATTGACCCTCAGTCAAGACTAGCAAAAGCAAATTCATAAAATCTCACCTCAGGTGTTTCTAAATCCTAGGTGCCCCACAGATTTCCTTATTTCACTTTAGTCCCTCTCAATGTCTCAAACTTCACTTTAACCTCAAATTCATCATCCTTTCGGTACCGGACTCATAATTCATTCCCATAAGCTCTATTCTTCTTCTCGGGTTCCTACTTGGTCATTTCTCAAAAGTCCTCTATACTTTCTTTTCTTTTCACTTTAGTCCTTGAGAATTTGTAAAAATTTCCTCAATTAAAAATTAAAATTTCTATTCCCACATTTTCTTCACTAATTCAAAAAGCAAATTTTCCACGTAATTAAATTTTTCACTAAACTTCAAATTAGACTTTAAATATTCATATAAATTCTTGGGATATTACACTTAGCCACACTGGCTGTAGAATAAGTTGACTTAGTAGGAGTGGCTGGAGCATTTTGTGATGCAGTAAAGGGTTTCAAAGTCCCTGAATCTTCCCTTTGATCAAAAGATCTCCTATATCTAGCTTTCTTCTTTTGTCGATATTCTTCTTTATTCTTTGACTTCCTTTCCATAACCAATCTGTAAAACTCTGTCCACATAACTGGCGGTGCGCCTTGAATTCTAGCTTTCTTCCAGTTCCTCCACCATTTACCAGCCCTACCTTTTAACTGAAAGGAAGTGAATTCTACCTTTTGAGTAGGAGAACACCCTATAGCATCACAGATTGCTCCACAATCTTCAAGGAAACATTGTGGGTCCTCTTTGGGATTTTTTCCTGAAAAAGTAGGAGGCCTCATTTTCTGGAACTCATACATTCTTACCTCCCTTACATTAACTCCTCCCGCTAACGGAGCTGGTGGTACAATTTCAGCTTCAACAATAGGAGGATCCACTGGCAGGTTAGCTTGTGCAGCTCGACCTCTCATTTCAGCCTCAAATCGGTCAAATCGTTCATTCATCAAATTAATCACATGTGCAATAGTTGCATTACCGACGTGAGCATCAGGTTCGACTCTTCTTGCTTGCTCACTAGTTGCGCCCTCAGTACTTTGAGCATGCAAACTATCACCACGGTTAGGATCATCTTGCACATGCACTGGTGGAATTATGGCCCTCCTTGGACCCATATGCTCATTATTATTAGAAGATCCTTTTGACATTGATCTGTCACAGATCTACACACATAACAAACAATTTTCAGACATAAACAAAATATCACTTACTAGCCCCACTGAGAAGTTATCTATAAAATGACGTTATACTCTACAAGGTCTTTTATGGAACCTAATCCTATGGTCATGCCGCGGCTCATGACAATAGGGAAGGGCCCACAAAGATCACTTTGCTCTGTACTCTATAGGGGACCTATAAAACCTTTCCTCTGATACCAAATTTGTCACATCCCAAAAATTGAGCATGTGAAAAGATACTACTCATTTGATAAAATTCTCAAACATACGTTGTTTACATATATTCTGTAAGGTTTTACATTCAACCTTAATCATTCGTTCCACACTACAGAATTATATTCATCTGATAAGCAAATATAGACATACATAGTCTGATATTTCTATCTCATCGCAAGCTTAGGAGACCTATAGAAAGTACAGAGCGTTTCTAGTATCCACATTAATAGGTACTGGTATCCCACCAGACCGAAATAGAGAATAATCCCAAAGGGCTTCTAATCTTCAAACGGATACTCTTGTTCTTGATTTTATGTATCTGAAAAAAATAATCATAGGGAGTGTGAGTTTATTTAAAAACTCAGTAAGTAAATAACTGTACTATATAAAATATCAAAAGTACAAATACCACATTTACTCATATAATTAATTGTCTTATACATCGAGTAGTATGGGACTCTAACCCTTTCAAACTCATGAATAAGATTTCATAGATATACACCGAGTAGTATGGGACTCTAACCCTTTCAAACTCGTGAATAAGATCTCATAGGTATACACCGAGTAGTATGGGACTCTAACCCTTTCAACTCGTGTATAGATTTCTTAGATATGCACTGAGTAGTATGGGACTCTAACCCTTTCAAACTCGTGTATAAGATTTCTTAGATATACACCGAGTAGTATGGGACTTTAACCCTTTCACACTCGTGTATTAGATCCCGTAGATCTTTACTCATTAATAAGATAGTGAAAATTCATCACATAGTACAATTGTCATGAAATAAATAATTTCTACATACTCTTATTTCTATTGATCATCATATACTCCCATATGAAAAATTAATTGCTTATTATCCAAATAATATTGTAAATGGGACTTATATTGTACTTTGACTAGTAATATCAAATTAGCTGAGCAAGGTTATTCACTCACCTTGATGTTTGTCCAAGTTTACCTTGTTCCACACTAGAATGTGTGTAGGAAAATTTCCTAGTAAAATATATTACAAGGAATCATAAGAAAGGAAACAAAATCACGAAAATACGTAAAATTTTCTGACTGCTACAGTAACGGGTTGCTACAGTAACGGTTTGCTACAGTGTCGGTTCGCTACAGTAACGTTGACTGCTACAGTAACCCCGAAGAAAATTTTCCAGATTTTGTTTCGAAATTTCTGGTCGCTACAGTAACTCGGTTTTTGCAGAAATTTCTAACAATTTCATCCTTTCCTTTCTTGTTTCAAAACCAGAATTTCAACTCTTTTAACCGATTATAACTCAAATATAACTTCTAAAACAACTGAGATTCATGAATTATCATCAAAATCTTCAAGAACAAAACCTCCTCTGATCTTCTACATAAACTGAAATTTAAGGAAAATAATCGGATTAAAGCTTACCTTTGATCCTTACAAAGCTTTTGAACCGAACAAATAATCGAACTTATGAAGATCAAGGAAAGGATTTGAGAAGAAATTGAAGAACTGAGAGAGAAATGCTTTTCTGCCTTCCTTCGGCTGAGTGAAAAATGAGGGGTACTATTGAAACTTTATATTAAATATTTCTAATGAGTTATTCAATAACCCATGGGTATCCATAACCCAACATCCAAACCCATCCAGTCAATTTACAATAAATGGACTAATTGACCATTCTGAAACCACTTTTCCATGAATTTCACCATTGTTAGAATATATCCCTCATTGTGTAAATATTTAGTCCAGTCATTTAACTCAATTTTCATAAATAACATTCAAAGAGAACAATTAAATATGAAAATTAAAAATGACCAAAATAAATAACTAAAGTAACGTTGTAGAATTCTAAAATACTCTTAAGCGAATTATATTCTGAAATTAACGGGTATTACAATACCCTAATATACCAATGCATGAAATTATACATATAGAATGGTTGAAGGTTTGATTCCCCAAGATACCAATGCATGTAATGATTGTGAACATAAATACAATGGGAACTGAATCTCTGAACATAAAATACAGAGGTATAGAAACCTTGAATATGAATATAACTGTTCTTATTGTAATTATGATTATGATATTTGTACTTGTAATATATTTGTTATTGCACAGTCATTTAATCATTGAGTTTTGATAAATTTACACTCTCCATGAACATTTTTTTTAGATACAGTGAATGTGAACGAAAAAAATTCACAGGAAGATTAGTATTCCTTGAGGATATTTTTCATGTTGTTTAGAGGGCTTATGAATCCAAAAGCTTAGGAATGATCTGTAATCTCTATAGGTTACCTAGACTTGGCAAATTGTATTATACTATATGATATTTGGCTTGTGTTTACTGTTTCACTATGTTGAACTTTTTATATGTATATATGTAAAAATCTCTTTCTTAAAAAATTATGTTATGCATTAGTACTGATCATAGATTTTATGGGATATCATAGGGGTATACCCTTGAGTTTATAGAATTACTCACATGCCCTAAATTGGATGTGACAACATCACTTTGAATGGTCATGTGAAGGCTGATATTTTATTTCTGGCAGTGTCATTGACGTCAGAGCTGTGCTCTTCAGCCTTCAAATAGCTACACAGTCGGCAAGAGATAGAGAATGGGATTTGGAACAACAAAACTCTCTTACAAATAAGAGATGAAAACTTCTACATGAGAAAGATAAAACTCTCACGAAGGAAAGGAGAAGAAAATAAACAAGAAAAGCCGTACTAAGATGTGAAGGTAGGAGATGAAGGAGAGCTCTCTGCTAGGGTTGTGCAACTATTTCCAAATTTGTATTTTATCTTGCTAAGCTATTGACTTGACTCATAGTATTACAAAACTAAGATGGACTAGCCAACTGAGTGAGACATGTGTTAATTAGCCATTGGCTTAATCCATCATTTGTAATGCTATATATAGCTTTTGTTTATCATTTGAATTAACAAATAGTTGTACTACTTTTCTTAATAATTCAAGTCTTTCTTTATCATTTTATCATAAAGTTTATTTATGTTTCAGTGGTTTCTCCAATATACATCCATAAAATATGTTTATTAAATAATTTATTATAACTCGAATATAGCACATTTCACTATCTAATAAGTAAAGAACTCCTAACCATTGAAATTGTAATTGTCTCTAAATTGCATGAAAAATGTTTGGAAGATTTTAACTACAAATGTTCATGTATTTCTGAACAAATTTAATTGCTGAAATGTAGTCTTTTTTAAAAGTCAATATTTCATTATTACTACCTTTTTTTTCTTTTTTCTTTTTCTTTTATTGGTTTTTGCTACATAATCTTTGTGCACCTTACCTCCAATTGAATTTGCCTATCTATAGTGAATAGCGCGTCTGCTCTTGAAGGAGTGAAGAGCATTCTGCTCTTCAATTTAGCAACAATTTGGTTAAAACCATTGCTAAAAACCGTGTGTAAAAAAAAGTGTCACAGATAAACTTTCAGCAATGATTTTTATTGTTGTTAAATATATTAACTGTGATATTTTTTGCAACGGTTTTTAGTAACGGTTAAAGAGTAGAGTGCTCTTTACTCCTTGAAGAGCAGACGCACGCGATCTATCGGGACTGGGGACAAAGATCCTCCTATAGCATTCAATTTTTAGTATTAGTACAATTTAAAGTATGTAGTGTTCAATTTCTTCAATCATCCTCTTCTACACACTTGCCTTCCATTTTCTTGCCATTTTCGTTGCCATGATAAAAGTAGTACCCAATGAGCTATTAAAATAGGCTAGCTTGACTCATTTGAGTTGATTCATCTTGAAATTTGCACAAAAAAAAAAGTTGACAAGGTTAAGCTAGCATGTTTTTAAACAGGTTAGAAAATGACTAGCTCAATTTATTTTTTGTGAATTTGTAACCCAAACTAATCAGTTCACAATTTAAAAAGAAAAAAGAAAAAGATTATCTTCTTATTCTTAATTTGTAGTCTGCATATCACGCATTCAATTCTCTGCTCTTTGTCTTTGACCAAAATTCATTAAGAAAGGAGAAAAAGATGAATGGGGAGGAAGAAGAGACCAACGGTGACTTGGTGGTCAATGACGATCACTCTTTCTTACCATCGTGCTACTATCTATCTATCTATCTATCTATCTATCTATCTATCTATCTATCTATCTATCTATCTATCTATCTATCTATCTATCTATCTATCTATCTATCTATCTATCTATCTCTCTCTCTCTCTCTCTCTCTCTCACAACTTCGCTGTCACAAATACAGCTTACGATGGAAAAATATAAGGGGATGAAAGGAAAGAGAAGACGGAGGTGAAAGAGGGAGTTCGACGACGAGGGGTGACCAACGACAACTCTTTTCTTTGTCACTCTGTTATGTTCTGTTTGACAATGAGAGGTGAAAGACTCTCTTATGCTTTGTTATGTTCTCTGCACTCTATTCTCTCTCCTCACTGCTCGTCACACACTATAACAGCCTCCTCACGATCATGATTCCTCATTGATTAGTGATTTGGGAAGCAGGGAACTAAGGGAAGGGACAAATTCGCTGATGGAAGTGATTGTGAATTTGTGATTAGGGATTAGGGAAAAGGAAGGTCGAAACTGAGTGACTAGACTGGCCTAATTGAGTGAAAAAATTTGGCTGGGTAGGGGGACTAGGCATTTTAGATGGGGAAACGTCTAAGAGTCGAGTGGAGACTGGAAATTGAGAAATTGAATGCTTGTTATAAAATTTAATTATAAAAATATATAAAAAGAGTAACTCGCAAGTTATTCGAGTCGGGCCAAATAGCCCCGTCTTTTTATGAGATTGTGAAAATTCATCCTAACCTATCTAAAAAATAGGTTAAACAGGATAAATGTAATATCCCAAGAATTTATATGAATATTTAAAGCCTATTTTGAAGTTTAGTGAAAAATTTAATTACGTGAAAAATTTTCTTTTTGAATTAGTGAAGAAAATGTGAGAATAGAAATTTTTATTTTTAATTTAGGAAATTTTTACAAATTCTCAAGGACTAAAGTGAAAAGAAAAGAAAGTATAGAGGACTTTTGAAAAATGACCAAGTAGGAACCCGAGAAGAAAAATAGAGCTTATGGGAATGAATTATGAGTCCGGTACCGAAAAGATGATGGATTCGAGGTTAAAGTGGAGTTTGAGACATCGAGAGGGATTAAAGTGAACAAATCTTATAAGCTAAGGTGGCTATGAGCGATTTTATCGAAAAAGAAATTGGTGGGGCCCACGCGTATACACTTCTCCTTATTCTTTTCTTTTTCTCATTCTCCCTCCCGTAGCTTCACTTTCTCTCTCTCTCGATTATGCTTGCAAAGGAATTTCTTCATCAATCATTCATGCAATTTTTGCTTTGGGAAGGAAGCTATGAAAGTTAGGATGATTGATAAGTTGATGTTCTTCTTCTTCTTCCTCTTATTACAAGATCAAATCCTTGGTTATTATTTTTGCAAAATTTTTGTAGAATATTTTAATGGATGAATTTAAGTGTGGATGTTAATCTAAAACATTCCTAGGTGGTTTATGATGTTATTAGAACAAGAAATTTGGAGAAAACTATGAGAAATTCGTAGAATTTGGATATTTGAAAAAGTTAGTGTTCTTGATGAAAATTTGAGATTTGAGCTTGGATTGTTGGTAGAAATTGGGGGTTTTGGTGTTAAAACACTCCTTAGACATTAAGGATGAAAACCCATGGAAGAAATCAAAAGAAATGTTGTTTTAGATATGATTTTTGGATTTTTGGATGAAGAACACGAAGAACATTGAAAATTTTCCCCAGAATTACTGTTCACCGAGAAAATTTTTCCAGATTTTCTCGTTACTGTAGCATTGACTCGGTCAACGTTACTGTAGCGTTGACTCGGTCAACGTTACTGTAGCTGCGTTGACCGTTGACCGTTACTGTAGCATCAGTTTTTTTTTTTTAATATCGTTGAAAAGCTCTTTGAGTCTAGTTTCCAATGGTATAAGTTTCATCTGGATATTCATTACCAGTTAGGAGTTATGATTTGAGAAGTGGATGAAGGTCGAGAGTAGTGGTAGGAAATTTCTCTATTTCGTAACCCTGATGGTTTTTATCTGGTTACAATAGGAATGGTCAAGTGCAAGGTGGGAGTGCTGAGAGCATGAAATCCAGGTGAGTGGGTTAATACTTGCTATGATTAAATATCTTTGTTATTGACTTTTTGCATCATAGTGAAAATATGTTGAATATCCAAATTTGAAGAGAATGATGTGGGATGATGAGACAAACAATTGTGGAACGTGCCAGGTGATGTATATAATTATATTTTCTTATTTTCTCATGAATGAGGTTATATGATGGATTGTGAATGACATGTGAACTGAGTTGAAATGTATCATACTCTGATTGTTGAGTTCAATCATATGCGGATAGTTGAAGTATGTTATTGTTGAATAATTGTTCTATATTATGGGTTATGTTATATACATGCTATGTTGCTGGAACCACATTGATTATGTTGTGGCTTGAATTGTAAATGACTGAGTTGTGTATGTGGCTCAAGATTATGATTGAGGATGTTTTTATATGTGATTGTGATTGTGTTTGACTGGAAAGGAAAGGCATGGTGGTGCACCCCATGGAGAAATCTATGTGAAGCTATAAGGGTGGAGAATATAAATGGAGCGATAAGGGTGGATGCGGCGGGGGCCGCGGGCAACGATCCAGAGGTATTCTGGACGACCCGGTTGGTACGGGAATTGTGTGTGAAATTGATTTCATCGATTGCTGTTGTGAATTTTGAATTTTGTTGAAATGCATTTGATTCACTTGGATATTGTTGTGAAGTATTATGAATAATATTATATCATATGATGATCGATCTACGTATGATTGCTGCATGTTATCATTATGATGCATGATTTTTATTTTGTCATAGTATTGTGTTATCTACTCACTGGGCACGTGGTTTGCTCATACCCCTCTTATTGATATTTTTTTTCAGAGTTGACAGCTGAAGGTAAATATCGGAACAAGGAATTATGGATCCTTAGTCCATAATTACCTTTTCATTTGTTCAGGATAAAGGTATAATAGTTAAGTTTTATTCTAAGTTGTATAAATCTAGAAATCTCTGTAATCGGGTAGGTTCATTCAGTGATGTAATGTGAGTAATTTTAGTATGTATACAGAACTCGTTTTGGTTGCATGAAAAAGAATTGTATGATTTTTTTTTTAAGAGAAAGATAGGCTTACGGAGGTGAAATGAAATTCACTTTCCGTGCCGGTCACGTGCTCAAATTTTGGGACGTGACAATAAACTCATCAAGTCGACCCTGTTTTGACAAGTCATAATTGTTATGTGGATATAAAATTTAAGTTTTGGAACTATAAAAGGAGGCTGGAGATCATTTGTAATGAAAAAAATTGAACATATGAGATATTTTCAGCACTGAAGACTCAACCTTATTGCAATACTAATCTCGGTCCATGTCCTACTCACAGACCTTGACTGAGCATTGATGAAATTTTAGCTAAGATTATTACAAAAAAAAAAGGTAAATCTTGTTCTTCAAAAAATTATAACTAAAATACACAAAAGTGAATCATTCTGTCTAATTTCATCGGATCACTATATCGAATTATTCTTATCCGAACTTTCTATGAATTGTGATTGAATTTTGTGTTATGTAATGTTAAAATTAGGTCAAGTTATTATGTAACAACAATTTTTTTTATGATAAAATTATTTTTGGATTAATTATATCATATGTCAAGTAATCTTACAAGCATACTTTTATATTGACTTGTCCTCAAAATTTGATCTCAAATAATTAAAACAGTAAACACATTTTTTAATTATTAGACCAATTCTCAAAGTTTATTTATCATTGATATTATGTAAATTTGTCTTTAGGTTGTTAAAATATTTAGAGTCACTTTTGTTGATGACTTGAAGCGGTGGTCTATTTAATATAAAAGTTCTGAATATAGTGAAACGTCTTCATAAAATAAAGTAAAAGTAAGTTTATTACCGGATTTTAATTTCAAATTTAATATTTATAGTTATGTTATCAGCTATTACTTAAAACACTGCTCGGCATCGGTGGTCTGACTTTATTTTTTGGCCAATCTGATGATGTGACCTGAGTAGGCTTAACAGATAAAAGATTCGGGTATAGTTTGCCCAGTACTGGCTCATCTAATGTTCTATTTATAAAAAGAAAACCAGATATGGCGCCAACAGATAAACATATTAGACAGAAGATAAAAAGAAAAACATTAACTTCTCTCTAAATCATCTAAAAAAAGAATAAATAGTCAATGATTTAAGTTTAGACGTCATTACAGCGGTGACCCAACTCGACGGTTTTCTATAATTGGTTACCATATCCGTGAAACTGCTGCATGCCACAATGTTTGAGGAGCCTTTCTTGTTGAAAATGATTGTGAATGTAATTTACTAAAATGCAGGTCAGGCGTTTGATGGAATTCCTCAACGAACCAAAGTTTTACGTACTCCTGCTGTCCTTAAAGCCTTCAACACTGAGATTTCAGGTTTATCGATTACGGAAACATGCCAGCGCACCACCTCCTTCATTCCAGCCACCTATTTCTCTCTGCCATTTCTTCCTCCCTAACCCAGCTGGAGACCTTCTTCAGAATTCCCCATATTTTTTCTTACCACGGCGAAGGGGGAAAGCACCAGCTCCATCGATCCCTCACCCCCTCCAAGCTTGATCTTCAAGCTGCTGCGAGTTTTCTCGCAGCCTCTGTTCCTAACTTACTACATCATTCGTTTCCAGAGGCAAAATACTCAGGATTTGCGCGAGTTGCATATTGTTCAAAACAAAGTGTTTTCAAGGACGTTATTGACTAATTTCGTCTAGAAAGGGTATAGGATTTGGTGGGATTTAGATTTTAGAGAATGTCAATGAATGGAGTAGTGAGGACTAGTGCTTCCTGGACTGCTATTGTTTTCTTGTTCTCTCTGCTAGTTTCCTTAAACCATATACCACACATTCAATGTCTGGAGGGTGATGCTTATAGTCAGACGGGAAACCCCGCCCTGCTCCCCATTGTGACGGACCTCATCTATTCCCGGCTCAACAATATTACCACTTTCATAACCAATGACCTCAAGGCAAAATTTGGCTTCTGCATACAGGATGTGTGCGTCATATTGCTTTCTCCTACACTAATTAGTTACCTATACTGATCATCGGCCATGGTTACTAACGAATACGGTTTTCCGTCTTTCAGGGGTAGAGATTGGGATGAAACATTTAATTTTGTGGGAAGATTGGATTTCTTGACTGCTTGTATTAAGCGGGTTAGAGGTATGAGCCTGCTCTTACGACATTTAAGTTTCATTTGCACCAAGTCTATGCATGCTAGCTCCAGGAGTTCGGAGTATTAATTTGATCTTTTACTTTGCCGTGGAAGAAGATAGTTAATGTAGAAATTTCACGTTTGAACTTACATAGAAAGAGTGTGCGTACTCAACGTTATGTTTTCGAACTAGCAAGTACTATCCAGTGCCGAAAGAAAATTTTGTGGAACGAAGGCATGGAATTCGTAGGCTATAAGGCTCTTTTTGGCATATATCAAATATGGCTTTCGTCTTTTCCTTCTGAATTTCTTTTCTTGAAGCAAATTCTCATTATTCATTTCTTCTCTACTGTTTCCTGAATATAATGTAATTTAATCTACAGGTGATGTCACGCGTCGATTATGTACCAAGGCTGAAATAAGATTATACTCGACCAGTGTCCTTAACCAGGAGGCATCATCTTCCGGTCACCTAAAACCTAACAAGAACTGCAATTTGACCTCATGGGTTTCTGGTTGTGAACCTGGTTGGGGTTGTAGTGCAGACAAGAGTGTTGACCTGACATATTCAATGGACATTCCTACTAGAACCGAGGATTGTCAACCTTGTTGTGAAGGGTTTTTCTGTCCTCGCGGATTGACTTGCATGATACGTAATAAGCATTTTATATCTCGAAATTTTAACCTTGAACTGTCTCAATAATATATACCTCAGATAGTTGCATTGTATAAGGAAACATTAATACATTATCAAGCAAATTTTTATGCCTAGAAGTATAGGGTTACCTGAGAATTATATGGAGAATAATAAATACTGTAAAGAGGATGACGATTAGGGGGAAAAGAAAAAAAGTAAAAAAACAAATGGAATAGATCTTCCTGCAGTTCTTGGACCTTTGAAGTACCATCCCTTGTTCAGATAATTACAAGTTCATTTGAGTTTGGACTGCATGGTAGGAGATAATGAAAGTGATATTTTACATAAAAGACGGCATCCAATATTATTACTCTTATTTTCCATCTTCAGTGGAAGACAACTTTTGTTTCATTTAGGATCTCTGGTATTATTGAACATTTTCTTATATTCTTGTTAATGAAGCTTGTCCACTAGGTTCTTACTGTCCACTTGCAAAACTAAACACAACGACTGGAAGATGTGACCCGTAAGTTGTAGTCAACAAGTTTTTTCGATTGTGTTTACTTATTCTAATCCAGGAAAAGTATTAATTACTAAATTAATTAATTAATAATTATTATTTTATTTTATTTTATGCAGATATAGTTACCGTGCACCTCCTGGAGACAAAGAACATAATTGTGGCAGCGCTGATGTTTGGACTGGAGTTGCCAACAATAGTGATATCTTCTGTTCTCCTGGATCATACTGCCCATCAGCGACACAAAAAGTTCCATGCAGTAGTGGGTAATGATTTATCCTATAGCTCCTTTTGCTCTTGTCTATAATTTCTCTGCTTTTCCTTCAAGATAGTGTGCTCTGGAATTACATTATTACATGCTTTTTCTTTCCCTGTCTATGAAACCGCCATGTGCTGATTATTGATAGTACGTATTTACTGATATTATGTTCTCCAATTTCAGACATTACTGCTGGATGGGTTCCACTCAGGAAACACGTAAGTTTAATATCTTTGGTCAACTTTAGCCATCTATACTTCACGAACTTTTTCTCACTAAATTTTACCAACCGTTTTGGGTCAGTAATTGCTTTCAATTGTCTTCTCAGGAATCATTATAACCTCTAAATTTCTCACCCATTGGTTCAGAGTAATTTAAATGGAAAAAAAAAGGACCTATTTAATCCGTATTAACGGTTATTAATAACTTAGCCTAGAGTTAATTTCTACCAATAATCACTTGTGCTTGGATACGATCCATACCATGCATCTCATTGAAGAATAATATGTTTCATATTGTAAATCATGAATACTGGAATCTAGGCTCATATATGCAGTCATTCAGCTAACGAGGAATTCAAATGTATAGACTTAGATTAATAAAGACCTGGCATTTTAACTTTGTCCGTAGGGATATTGCATAAGTAGCAGGGTAAAGGACATGATAAAATGGGTTTGATTCAACACATTGTCTATCAGTAGTAAAATATAATGTTTCTTTTTATTGCTGTACTCTATCTTATAAGAATAAAGGACAATAAATCTAACTTTGATTTGTATTCTCCATCTTGCAGCATGCTACAAGCTTAGTACCTGTAATGCAAACACAGCAATCCAAAAAATGCATGTTTATGCGGCTTTGGTAATTGTAAGTGACTTCTTATCTAGTATGAGAGGAAAGATCATGCTCTGAGCACCTCTATCTTCTACTTTGCTTCATTAGTTATGCGCACGGAAAAAGTTGCCGTCAACTCTAGTTTGCCTTTTCATTCTCTTAGGTAGATTTTTCATATATTTTTTTATCATGACAATTTGATTCTTTTACAATTCAACACAATGTGATTAGACCTTTCAAAAAGATTTTTATACATGTCATGTTGTAATAGAACTTGATAAGAAATACTTAGGATACTTTACCTAAGTGTAGTCCTTTCTATAAATTTTTTCAAATGGATGGTTTCCCTTGAAGGCTTATTTGTCATGGCGCATTTTTTTGGTTTATTATTTCTTGCACTCCTTTAATTCATCTGGCTATCTTTCTTTCTTTCTTTCTTTCTTTTTTTCCTTGACCAAATCTGGTTTCTTGTCCTGCAATTGAAATGGAGAAATGCAGTAAAAGGAAAAAAAAAAAAAAAAAAAGAGCATAAAAGGCTGCCAAAATGTCCTCTTGTTGTCATTTGCATATACCAGAGAGACCATGGGAACATACAATTGCTAAGCATCTCTTCTGTCTCTGTCCGGTACTGTATCAGATTTATATTGGTTGATTGGTCCCCTTGTAGGTTGCATTGAGTACACTCCTGATCTTCGTTTATACTTGTTATGATCAAATTCTCCATACCCGAGAAAGAAGGTTGGCTAAATCCAGGGAAGCTGCAGCAAAATATGCAAGAGAAATTGCACAAGCTCGCGGAAGGTGGAAAGTAGCAAGAGATTTTGCTAAGAAGGTGCCGATGGGATTGCAAAAGCAGTTCTCCCGCACATTTTCTCGAAGGAAATCTGGAAAGGAAGAGCAATTGAAGACTCTTAGTCAAGCCAAAGATGGTATAGATGATGCTATATTGCCAAGAATGCTTACAGATTCTTCAAGAACATCCGAGCAATCATTTGCATCTTCAAAAGCAGAGGAAGAGGAACCTAGCAATCTCACTATAACAATAAAATCAATTGAGAATGACCCAAATAGCCCTGCAGGATTTAATCTGCATGTTGGAGATAAAAATAATAAAAAGCAGATGCCAAAGGGCAAACAGTTACATACTCAGCAAAATTTATAAGTATGCCTATGGTCAGCTGGAGAAGGAGAAAGCTATGCAAGAGATAAACAAGAATTTGACTTTCTCAGGCGTGATTTCAATGGCTGCTGGAAGTGAAATTAGGAGAAGGCCTCCGATTGAAGTAGCTTTCAAAGATCTAACTCTCACTTTGAAAGGGAAAAACAAACATCTACTGCAGTGTGTGACTGGCAAAATAAAGCCTGGTCGAGTTGCAGCTGTCATGGGTCCCTCAGGAGCTGGTAAAACGACATTTCTTTCCGCTTTGGCAGGAAAAACACCGGGATGTTCTATGACAGGTTTGGTTCTAATCAATGGAAAACCTGAATCCCTAGACTGTTATAAGAAAATTATTGGTTTTGTGCCACAAGATGATGTAGTGCACGGGAATTTGACAGTAGAGGAAAATCTTCGTTTCAGTGCAGGATGCAGGTATTCAATATGCTTCTTGGAACTAATCTTACAAAACATTTAGTAGTCAAAAGTGTCTTAGCTCTTGCAACTGCCATCGTATATTAATTTGGTTAATAAATATTTGTCTTATTTTTCCAGAATTAATGTCATGGATTTTAGGTTTGGTTCGCTTCTAATGGCTTGTTTCATTTTTGTGCATGTTTCTTAATACTGGAGACTGTCCGCGGACATAGAAAAAGCAGATAAGGTTCTGATTGTTGAGAGAGTAATCGAGTCCTTGGGACTCCAAGCGGTGAGAGATTCCCTGGTTGGGACAGTAGAGAAGCGAGGTATCTCTGGAGGGCAAAGAAAACGAGTAAATGTAGGGCTAGAGGTGGTAATGGAACCTTCTTTATTGATCTTAGATGAGCCAACAACTGGTTTGGACAGTGCATCTTCCAGTTTACTGCTGAAAGCACTTCGACGTGAAGCTGTCGAAGGGGTAAACATCTGCATGGTACTTCACCAACCAAGGTAATGCTGACTCTATGTGTCCCTTAATTTATTGATCTTGGAACATACTAGCATCTACTTTCATTGATTTCTTATCTTGCTTTTGTTGTGAATTTGTGATACAGTTACACTTTGTTCAGAATGTTCGATGATATAATATTTTTAGCTAAAGGTGGCCTTACTGCATATCATGGCCCTGTTAAGAAGGTAGAAGAGTACTTTGCCTCCATTGGCATCACCGTACCGGATCGTGTGAATCCTCCAGACCATTTTATTGACATATTGGAGGGTTTAGTGAAACCAGGGCCAGGTGTGACTCACCAACAACTTCCTGTCAGATGGATGCTTCATAATGGTTACTCTATACCATCTCATATCCTTCATTATGTTGATGAAATTACTGCATCTTCTTCATCTGCGTCAAGTTCAAGTGATGCAATGAAGTGTACTGGTGAAGCTACTGAACAATCCTTAGCTGGAGAGTTGGGGAATGGTATGAAGAATAATTTTGAGATCCACCGAGATCACCATGAGGCAAAATTCTTGAAGTCTAAGGACCTATGTAACCGAGTAACTCCTGGTGTAGGCCAGCAATATAAATACTTCGTTGGGCGGTATGAAATCCTGTACTTTAATCTAAACACAAATGATCTGATGCATTGTTTTCCATCAGAAGTTTATATTATATTATTTATGATGTAGAATTTTCAGCATGCAAGATAGTTCTAGTTAATCTGGTCTTAGTTCAAAATTGAATTCTAATTACTTATCTCGAACAAGTATAGTTATTTATCCTCTTAATTTGACTGTAGAAAATGGTTCACTATGTCCATTACATTGATTACTTATTGATCAGGCCCATATCTTGCAGGGTTGGTAAGCAGCAGCTACGACAAGCTAAAACACAAGTAGTCGACTATATGATTTTATTAGTTGCTGGCGCCATATTAGGAACTCTTGCAAAAGTGGATGACGAAACGTTTGGGTCCCTTGGCTACACTTATACTGTCATTGCAGTTAGTAAGTTGATGCTATAAACTTGGTTGTTGTTAAATATAATTAATACCCTTTATGCTGCCTCTAAAAAATTTTCCATTTCTTTTTTCTGATTCATATTGAAATTTTTGCAGCTTTACTATGCAAGATTGCGGCTCTGAGATCTTTTTCTCAGGATAAATTACAATACCAGAGGGAGACTGCGGCTGGAATAAGCAGTTTGGCTCATTTTTTGGCCAAAGATACAATTGATCTCTTCAATACAATCATTAAACCTTTAGTTTATCTGTCCATGTTCTACTTCTTTAGCAATCCGAGGTCAAGCTTTGCAAGCAATTATGCGGTTTTGCTTTGCCTTGTGTACTGTGTGACTGGCGTGGCTTATATATTTGCTATTTACTTCGAACCCGGTCCTGCACAGCTGGTATGAATCACATTAAATATTAAACTCTACTTACACATTTTTAATTGTACATGCTTTGATAATGTTAGGTTACTGAAATGCAATTAATCAAGGAGAAGGATAGAGAATAACACACAAAGAAATTACGTGGTTCGGTCAATGCGACCTACGTCCACGGACAGAGAGAATATCTGTATTATTTTCTGAAGGAGGCTATACAGAGAGAAATTACATCAACCACTCTTTCAATGAATTCCCTCACACTCATATATATAGAGACAAATGGGTCGTGGGTCGAGTTACAAACCGGGTCACCCACAAAATTCAAGTCAAACCCAACAATTTCCCTCCTTGACTTGAATTCTCTCAAATCACCAGAACTAAGTACAAATTCATCTCTGTCATTCAAGCCCTGTAGGGCTTCATGGAATGCGAACATTCACCAAGTCCAAGCTATGCTTGAACTTCTCTGAAGGTAGAGCCTTTGTCAACATATCTGCTGGATTATCTGCTGTGGATATCTTCTCGATGGATAATTTCTTGTCTTCTATCACATCTCGAATAAAATTCAATCTAATATCAATATGCTTCGACCTTTCATGGTAGACTGGATTCTTGGCCAAACTTAATGCACTCTGACTATCACAATAAATGATAGGTCTCTGAATATTTAACCCCAGACTATCAATCAAACCATGTAACCACATACCTTCCTTAACTCCTTCTGCCAATGACATGTATTCTGCTTCAGTGGTAGACAAGGCAACTGTAGATTGAAGTGTTGCCTTCCAACTGACAGCACATCCATTCAGAGTCAAGACATAGCATGTTAAGGATCTCCTCCTCAAAAGATCTCCAGCATAATCTGAATCTGTATAACCAACCAAGCCACTATCAGATTTATCAGCACCATAAACCAAGCAAATATTACTCGTACCTTTCAGATACCGCATAATCCATTTAACTGCACTCCAGTGAGCTCTCCCAGGATTACTCATAAACCTGCTTACCACACTGACTGCATGAGCCAGATCAGGCCTAGTACACACCATTGCATACATCAAGCTTCCAACAGCATTACAGTAGGGCACTGAACTCATATACCCTTTTTCCTCAGCTGTAGTAGGTATTGTACTAGCATCAAGTTTAAAATGTGCCGCCAACGGAGTACTAACCGGCTTAGAATTATTCATTTGGAAAGACTGTAACAATTTTTCTATGTATTTCTGTTGAGATACATATAGTAAACCTGCACTTCTATCTCTCCAAATCTCCATGCCCAGTATCTTCTTGGCTGCACCCAAATCCTTCATCTCAAACTCACTGCTCAACAAGGCTTTCAAACTATCAATTTCAACCTTGTTCTTTGCAGCAATTAACATATCATCAACATATAGCAACAAATAAATATAAGAATCATCTGCAAGTTTCTTAGAATAGACACAGTTATCAAACTGATTACGCAGAAAACCATGGGAAGTCATGAATGCATCAAATTTCTTGTACCACTGTCTAGGAGACTGCTTCAAACCATACAAGGACTTTTTCAGCAAACATACATGATCTTTCTTCCCAGAATCAAGAAATCCTTCTGGCTGTGACATATAAATCTGCTCCTCTAAATTTCCATGTAAGAAAGCAGTTTTCACATCCAGTTGTTCCAACTCCAAGTCAAAAACACTTACCATGGACAAAAGGACACGAATGGTTTTATGCTTCACAACTGGGGAGAAAACTTCATGATAATCAATTCCCTCCTTTTGTGAAAAACCCTTGGCCACGAGTCGTGCTTTGAACCTTGCTGGTTCAACTCCAGGAATACCTTCTTTCTTCTTGAAGACCCATTTGCATCCTACCGGTTTCACTCCCTTTGGTAACGGTACAAGATCCCATGTTTCATTCTTCTCAAGAGATTGCATCTCTTCATTCATTGCAACCAGCCATTCTGATGCTTCTCTACTCTCAACTGCTTCTTTATATGATCTCGGGTCATCAGAATCAATGCTTTCACCTACTGCCAAGGCATAAGCAACTGAATTAATATCAACTATATCAACACAATCTGCATACCTCATAGGTTTTCTGATTTCCCTTCTTTCCCTCCTTGTTGCTATAGGTTGTGATTCTTCTTCTTCCCTAGGCTGCTGTACAGGGTCTGTTATAACCCTTTTTGAAGTTTGAACTTCAATTTCCACCTTCTGGTTGGCACCTTGATCATTATTACCTGCATGACTACCAAGCTCCTCCTTCTGACCAAACATAGCAGACTCATCAAAAGTTACATCTCTGCTAATAATAAATTTTGGAGTTCTATCCTTTTCAGTACACCACAGTCTGTACCCTTTAACTCCATGTGCATACCCTAGAAATATGCATTTCATTGCCCTAGGCTCTAGTTTACCATCATTCACATGAGCATAAGCAGGACAACCAAATATACGCAGGCCAGAATAATCAGAAGGTTTACCGGACCATACCTCTTGAGGAGTCTTAAAATCAATTGCAGTAGATGGCGATCTATTCACCAGATAACAAGCAGTGTTAACTGCTTCAGCCCAGAATTGTTTTGGCAAGCCAGCGTTTAATCGCATGCATCTCGCACGCTGCAACAGTGTTTGATTCATACGTTCTGCAACTCCATTTTGCTGTGGTGTATGACGTACAGTGCGATGCCTCACTATACCTTCTTTCTTGCAAAATTCATCAAATAGAGCGTTACAGAACTCCAACCCATTATCAGTTCTGAGTGTTTTGACCTGTTTTCCAGTCCGTTTCTCAACCATGGTCTTCCACTCCTTGAACTTCCCAAACACTTCATCTTTGGATTTCAGAAAATATACCCAAACCCTTCTAGAGTAGTCATCAATGAAAGTAACAAAGTACTTGCATTTGCCCTGAGATTCAACTGGAGAAGGACCCCATAAGTCTGAGTGAACATATTGCAGAACATCCGTAGAAGTATGCTTCCCAGAACTGAACTTAACTCTGCGTTGTTTACCCATAACACAAACTTCACAGAATTTCAGTTTCCCAGTTTCTGCTCCTTCTAACAATCCTTGTTTACTTAGAATTGATAGCCCTTTCTCACTCATGTGTCCCAATCGGCAATGCCACAACTCTGTACAATCATCATCATTCCCTAAAGATTTAGATACAGCCACTGTCCCCATCACAGAACTACCAATCAGAAAGTAAATGCCATGATGCAATTTACCCTTCATTATAACCAGAGCACCTTTGAAAATTCTCAATTGTCCATTCTCTCCAGAGTACTTGTACCCTTGTTTGTCTAGAGTACCAAGAGAAATCAAGTTCTTCCGTAGACCAGGAACATACCAAGCATCAATCGTCCTGACTATTCCATCATACATCTGAATCTGCACAGAACCACTGCCCTTAACACTGAGCTGCTCATCATCACCCAACCTCACAACACCATTCCACTCCTTGAAAGAAGTAAACAGTTCACGTGAGAAAGTCATATGATAAGATGCACCTGTGTCCAAGACCCAAGTATTTGCAGAACCAGAGGTGCTGACTGTGAGAACATCAATGTCTTCTTCTCCATCAGAACTATCTTGCACCACCGAAGCACTACCACTGGTATTCGGTTCCTTCTCGTCATTTCCCTTCTTCCTCTGTGGACAATTCTTCCTGATGTGCCCCTTCTGTTTACAGTGATAACATCGAGGTCCTCCTTTGTTCCTCGACTGAGACCGTGACTTGCTTCTTTTTCCATCATCCCTTTTAGTGTCTCTGCCTCTGCCAACATACAAACCTGCTTCTGCACCATCCTCATTAGAACTAGAGACTCTTCTCTTCAGCTCTTTAGACTGCAAAGCATCTTTGACATCATTAACAGAGATACTATCTCTACCATACAACATAGTGTCAACAAAGTTCTCATATGAATTTGGTAGAGAACACAAAAGAATGATAGCCTGATCTTCATCATCTATCTTAACCCCAACACCTTGTAAATCCAGGATAATTCGGTTAAAATTATCAAGATGATCTTTTACCTGCATATTTTCTGTCATCCGCAGGGTATACAAACGCTGCTTCTGATATAACCAGTTTGTGAGAGACTTTTTCTGGTATTTATCATCCAATTTCTTCCACAAACCTGCAGCAGTTGATTCATCAACTACTTCTCTCAACACCTCATCTGTCAGACTCAATAGTAATGCACTATGAGCCTTTGCCAAAATTTCCTTCTTCTCCTCTTCTTTCAACGTGTTAGGTAGACTACTTTCTCCTTCTAATGCCACTGCACATCCCTGCTGAACCAGAAGTGCCCTCATTTTTACCTTCCACAAAGTGAAATCATTCGATCCATTGAACTTCTCAATATCGAATTTATGAGTCGACATCTTCTCAAATAACAGCAGATAAATTACTAGCAAATTTCGCAATCAGAAATTGAATTTCACAAAACTGTTCAGAACCTTGCAAACTGACCAGAACGGAACTGTGTCGAGGAAACAATAACGATCGCAACAGAAAACTTGGTCCAAACAATAACAATGACCAAACAGCAGCTTTGACCAAACAGCAATTTTTGACCAAACAGCAGCTTTAACCAAACAGCAGCTTTGACCAAACAGCAACTTTGACCAAACAGCAACTTTGACCAAATAGTATCGTTGACCGTTGACCGTGCTACAGTGCCTCGCCGTAGAAGACGATGAACAGTGCTTTCGATGAAGATTCCGGCAATGAACAGTACTTCCGATGAAGATTCCGGTGATGAACAGTACTCGCAACCGTAAAAACTCACCGAAACAACTGAAAAACAATCTCCAATGCACTAGAAATGCAATAAACGGTCTCTTTTTCCCAAAAAACAAGCGAATCAAGCTAGATCTGAGATTTAAAACTAGATCTGAAAATTTTCTTACCACCAAAAATTGGTCTCCGACGTTCTTTAACGCACCAAAGATGCAGAGAATGGTCTCCTATGCTCCAAAACAACCAAATCGGGGCAAGATCTGAAATTTTGGAGCCAGATCTGAAAATTTTCGGACGTGCTACAGTAACCGACGAACCAAAAATGAACCAAGGCTTTGATACCACTTGTTAGGTTACTGAAATGCAATTAATCAAGGAGAAGGATAGAGAATAACACACAAAGAAATTACGTGGTTCGGTCAATGCGACCTACGTCCACGGACAGAGAGAATATCTGTATTATTTTCTGAAGGAGGCTATACAGAGAGAAATTACATCAACCACTCTTTCAATGAATTCCCTCACACTCATATATATAGAGACAAATGGGTCGTGGGTCCTGGGTCAGGTTACAAACCGGGTCACCCACAAAATTCAAGTCAAACCCAACAGATAATAATGACTGCACTTTCCTCTTTCTAAATTTTTGCTTGTTCATCGCTTGCAGTGGTCAGTGCTTGTTCCTGTGGTTATGACCCTCATTGCTAAGCAGGAAGAAGATTCCATATTCATGAAGTACCTAAGCGAATTGTGCTACCCAACGTGGGCTTTGGAGGCCTTTGTCATTGCAAATGCTGAAAGGTCTGTTTAAACTAGTTACACCTCTTTCCCCTTCTTCTCTTATGCAGTTAGTTTCATGAATAGAAGAACGGCATATATTTGTTGTTGCCATATTAAATTTGCCTCTTTTTTTTTTTTAGATACTCTGGAGTGTGGCTAATGACTCGTTGTGGTTCGCTTAAGAGCAGTGGCTATGACCTCCACGATTGGTCTCTTTGTCTAATAGTACTTATTTTGTATGGTGTAATAACCCGTATTGTTGCTTTCTTTTGTCTAGTGCTCTCACAAAAGAGGTTATTTTAGATATCATTTTCTCTACGGTGGTTAGTCTTAGTGCACAAATCATAGATGTTAATGGCACCTAGCATTCTCTCTCTTCAATTTTTTCAGATGGAAAGATATTCCACTTCATCCATATGTAATAAAAGAAGAAGAAGAGAATTAGTTCAAGAAACAATTTACAGCAGTAAAAGAATCACTCAGCTCTCTAATGTGGAGAGTGTGTTGAGCATTTGTCTCATACTTACAGCATACAATGTGTTAAATTAGACAAAAATTTCATGAATAGTTGAGGTAAGTTCTTAATCTATTACTACGAAATACGGTAACGGTTGAGGATTTAAAATTTGTGCTATCATAATACTATGAAATATTTTATTTTTGTTCAAAGGAATAAGGGATGGAAAAAGGCATGAAAAATGAAATAACTAAAATACATATTTGATTTAATGTATTTTGGAAAAAACATTTGTCTATTTTATAAAAAATAAATTATTATATATGATAGAATGAGATGTTATTCTATCATTATGGTCTCATGAAACTGAAAAAATACAGCAACGTCTTGTTTGTTATTTTTTTATTTTTTTTATTTCAAATTATTGTGATTATTTACTCAATATCCCATTCGTATACTCACATGAATTTGTTTCAATTAAATAATAGAATGAAGTAGATTTCACTTTTCATATCGTTTCCCTATTTTACTAAACATAATTATAGATCATAAAATACTATTTCATAAAATAATTATTATAGTTCTCATTATTATTTTTATTCTTAAAAAACTTTTTCCTTCACGCCCTTCATTTTTTTACAACGATGAAAATAGAAGGTACTTCACTCGTTAGGATTTGTGAAGCTAAGTTTTATACCGAAATTAGAGTTTAGTTAAAATAAAAAAAAAATGGGTGACTAAAAAAAACACAGGAGATTTGAGAACCATGAAACATTTAGGTTAACTGACATGAACAAGAAGATTAAAGTATGTCGAAGAATGGCGTTATGAAAAAAACATAGGTGCATTTTTGTATATATGTAAGTTTTTAAATAATAATATAATAAATGTGTAGTTTTTCAAAAATAACACCATAAGTGTATAAAAAAATTATATTTTTTATAACTCATTAATACATGATTAATTTTTCAATAAATTTTCTTATACATATTTTTATTGAAAATCTTAATACCAAAAATATAAAAAACTCTATGTAAGTTTTGCCCGTGTTGTTAACCATTGTAACATTAAATAGAATCCGCATGGTTAGGCACATCGAAGTTAATAAACAACATTTTTTTATCTACTAACATCAAATTGCAAGCAATTAGAGATATACATTATTATCTTGTACTGTAATTCCATCCTTATCTACTAATCTCAAATTCTTATCAAAAGGCAGTTAGCGATTAGTTGCTTTTTAACCTTGGCATTTTTTGACTTGTGGGAATGAAGATGACTAATGAAAAGGGATTCCAATAAACTTAAAAGGACTGATACATCAATAATTAATGGAGTCACGTTAAATTCAACATAAATAAATCTGCAGAAAATTCTTGAAGCCATAAAATTGGTATTGATAAAAGTATACTGTAGTTGGTTCTAAAAATTAGAATAAAAAGAATCAAATTCAATAATTCATGATGACCCTATCCAAAAATTGAAAAATTAGCGTGGCCGTGGAATGGGCCGTCATTAAATTATGAGGACGACGTCGTGTAGTTTGTTGCCATCACTTGAGGCAATTGACGATGTGTAAGCACCCTCTTAACACCGTTTGAGAGAGTTAAAAACGACGACGGCAATATCAGCGGACTTGAAACGCACATTTTATTACAACCTCTGTCGTAAAAGCATTTGGATTCCGTCCAATACTCTATCCCTCCGTTTCGTGTTGCTATTTCGCGGTTTTAGCCTTTTTGGTTTCGATCATTCGCTCGAATTTCTCTGACAGTCTTTTCCCCTTCTCATCCCTTACTCTCTCTCTCTCTCTCTCTCTCTCTCTACCTGCCTTGCTCCCTTTCTCTCTTCAAGGTTAGATCTTTAACCCACTTGCTTCTCTCGTTTCTGCGTGATCCTAATAATCTCTGTTTCTCTCTGTTTTTTCCTCAAAATGATCGGGTAGTTTCAGCCTGCTTTCCTAGATGAATGAGGTTGGACTTTCCGTTACTTCATTTTGTGTTTTATTTAATAAATTCGCACCCAGTTTCTACTCTGTTTAGTTACTGAGAAAGCAGAGGAGAAAATGTATTCCGCTATTTTCTCTGCTTACTATGCATGAACTTAACTGCTTGCCGGACTGCTAGTTACTTCGCTATTTGTTATCCGTTCTTTTTTCCTAGTCAGCTATTGTCCTGCAAGTTTTTTTATACGGGATTGGAGTTCTTTATGACGAAGTATACGATATTCGAAGTTTATCTTGTACCAAGCCGAATCTCAAACTTTTTTGCTTTTGTAACAAAATTTTAGAAGTAGCTGTTGGGCATAACACAGATTATTGTGCTGATAAAATGCTCTTTAGCATTAGAAGTCGATAGGTGCAGGCTTTGAGTCTATTCATCCAACTAGTCAAAAGGTTGGTCCTCGCTGCTACCATTCTTAACCTTTAAATTTAATTTCAGTAAACGGTTATATGGGCTTCAAGCACCAAGGGCTTTGAAGGGGTGGTTGATAAAGCTGTTGGGATTGTTGATCCCTGAAGGAGGTTTCCTATTTTTTTTTTTTAATAACAATTATTATCATGATATTCTAGTTTTAATGTTGGATTATCTTTATTATTAGTTATACGCGGCAGAAATTATTCCCATCTTTCCACTTCTACTCTTTTCTCTCCTTTTTCAACTCTAATCATTATTCTCTGAATTTGACAAGGTTGAAACCAACAGTTTGTGTGATATACCAATGAAAAAACATGCATGAGCCATTCATATGATCTTGTAGGTATCTGAGAAAAGGCAATTGTGAAAGGGCAATCAAGTTAGAGCAGTGTTTAATAAACATAGAAGTAAAACAGGCGAGGTTGGGATGTGGGGTTATAAATGGGCTTTCTGGTAATGTACACATTTAACTCAGACATATGTGTTTAAACTTTAAAGAGTCAAGTAAGGACCAATTTCCATGCTGACTACATAAAGTTTTAACTTTTTGAGTCACGATAAACATAAGTTGTTGTGGACCCATTGAATATCTCAGATTAACTAGTATGAACTAGTTTATTGGTTTCTTTATTCACTCTGATTGGATCTTTGGACATAATTAAGCATGTAATTTACTTTTATAGGAACAATGGTACTGTTCTGTATATGCCTTGTCTAATATAAGTTGCAGCCTTGCAGTTTTATATATGTGTAGATATTTCACTAAGTGGAAAAGATGTTGCATGTTAATAGTGCGTATATATTGAGACATTTCATTTCTTTATGCATCTTTCTTCTGAGGGAAGAAAAAGGAGTAAATTGGTGTGCATTGAAATTCTAGGATACACGAGAACATGAGATGGATCCAGAAAAGTATGCGCAGAAGTATACCAATATGAAATGCCAAAGGGTAAGGATTTTGGTATTGTCATTAAGTTTTTACACTTCAAGCATACAGAATTTCTAACATAATATTTTAGGTGCAATTGTTTCATATTCTTCCCCAAATTGCAACACCTAGGAAACTATATACTAACATTATGTCATTTTCTGTCTATTATTGACTGCACTAGATTGTTAAAGATCAAGAGACAATGTCAGCTAATAGTGCAGTTATTATCATTCATTCAGTGTTTGGAAAACTATAAACATTGTGGCACTTAGAGTGCAATTACACAGAAAGTCAGAAGGTCTTGGTTTTGCAGTATGACATTCATATATAGGAAATCAGAGGCAAATGATGACATCAATTCTCAACTATATAAGAGATTAATTCAATTTATTAGAAAGTGACACTCATGCATGAATTCTGTGTCGACGTGTACATTCATATGTAACATTTATATTTTAAGGGAACTGTTTGAAAGCCGTTTATGCTTGCATTTGCGTGTACACATGCACATCTTTTTTTTTTTTTTTCTTTTTAATACTCTGCTATTTCTTTTCTTTCATAAATTATAAACAGTATTTTGGTATCTGCAAAGGTTTATGATTTATGATATCTCTGTTATATATTTACCTAGGTTCAGGTGGATGGGTCATTTGTTCCTGCTATTCAAGATGAAGTAATGGAAGTTGAGCATTTACTTTCAGAACCTAGAAATGATCAAGTTTCGGTGGATGGTGTCTTGTACTTTCATGAGGAGAATCTAGGGAAATGCTATGATGTTGATCTTTCCTGTGGGTTTGAATTTGGTCTGAGAACAAATATTGGTAATTCTCAAGTGACTTAAGTGGTTTTTTTTTTTTTTTAAAAAAAAAGTATATTTGACTTTGCACGTTGAGGAATGGACCTTGAATATAGTACTTCTCAGCTAAATTTCTTTTTTTTTTTTTAGGGTGGGGGGTGTGGGGATGGTGGTCTCTTAGCTCACGTTTTATAGCTGAAAAAATGGAATAATTACAAAAGTAGAATAATGAAGTGAAAGAATCAAGGACAAATCAAAATCTCAAACTGAGTAATGATAAATGAGACTGCTCAGAAGTTTCAAAGAAATGTTGCATCTTCAAAGATATAAAATCATATTTTTTTAATTCTGATTATTTATGGGATAATTTGTAAAAATGCTGATTTAGCTGTATTGATGTTGCCTTCTTTTCTCAGAATAATACGAACTGCTGGTTTCCAAGTTTTGTTTTTATTTTTACTAATTGCTTACTTATGTAGCTATGTATGTCAGGTGGATCAGATTCTTATGCAACTTGGAATGGAAGAGCTAATATGAAACTTGAGGTATTTATCTTTATTTACAGTTATTATTTGCAGTGAGGTCAAAGCTACTAGTTCTCTCTCTGTCTTTATATATATTTATAGTTCCTGTTTACTTCCTTCAGGGCAACATCATTTTATCTCACTTCCTCAGGATTTCTGTTACTTTTTTATGAAATTATTTGTCTTAATTTATTGTGTACGGAAATAATTTTTTATAGGACATTTTGTTAGGTACTTGATGGATTGCTGGAGGATGTTGCAATTGATGATCTTAACACAATAGATGGATTGGGCAGTGCATGTGAAGATTATCTTTTGGGTAGAATATTAACTTTCACTAAGTGAATTTCTACTATGATGCTTTAATAGAAAAGAAAAGATAAAGTTATTTATGTTTGCTCTTTGTTTTTCCTTTTGCTCTTTGTTTTTCCTTTTTCCCATTGTAAACTCTGCTAATCTTTTTTCAACTATAGATTTTGAATTTGCTGACAAAGCTGTGGATCTTTGTGGAGAATCACTATTACAAAGTTCAAGTTCTGAGAGTCATTCTCCAGGGTTAAGTGGAAGTAGAAGTGGTGTTGGTGGGGTATCCGAATCATTAAAAGCTGCCTGTGCGCAATCTGAATACAAAAATGATTTTCTAGATGATAGAGTAACTTGTAACATATGTGGTGCCATCAGGAACAATCCCTGCCAAACATCAAATGGAGATTGCGTTTGCAAGTCACCTGATATACAGTGTCTATTGGATAATGATCCCCCTTCAGCAGATAGTATATTGTCTGATGAGAAGGGAAATGGTTCTGTAGAAGAACGAACTGTTGCACTTAGAGAGAAGAGATTCCGCAAGCCTACTCAGAGGTATATTGAAGAATTTTCAAATTTAAGGTCAAAAGAAAAGGTTTTGAATGCTACAACCAAAAATAAACAGTTGAGTGTGACATCACATCATGAAGTTCATCGTGTAAGGCTTAGAGCACTGAGAAAGATTCCAAGCAAGAATTCTAATGGTGGAATTAGTGATATGAGGCTTCCTGAGTTGCAGGTTTGCAAGGAACGTCTGAAGAATGAGGTATTGATTTCTGTCTGTGTTTCATGACCCGAACTTGTTTCATTGTACTACCTGCTTGTCTTTGTGCCTTGTGTCTAAGCTCCAGGGAGAAATTGGATTCTTCATAGTACACTTGTGCAATTTAACTCTGTGATCATATGCCACAGTAAGTAGGATATTGCATTTAGATTTTTGATTCCTTAATTATGATATTCAAGCCCAGTTCATTTCTGCATCTCTTGAGATCTATAGTTGTTTCACTGCTGGACCTTGGGGACACAGAATGATTCCTATAATAGAGGTAGTTATTTAACTATGTACAAGATAAATTTGTCTGTAAGTTTCGTCATTCTATATTTTGATAAGATAACTGCATATGAATGTTATTGCCTAATATTCATGGCTTATGGCCTGCAAATCTGGATTATTCGCCTTTATCTGACGAGGCCAATTTCATCTGTAGGTACGTGATAATGATGAGGAGTCTTTTGCCCCCGAGTCTGAGGATGAACCGTTGACACGAAAAGGATATAGAAAAAATGATCGGAGGAAGCATCAAAGAATGTGGACTTTATCTGAAGTGATCAAGTTGGTTGATGGCATTTCTGAATATGGAGTCGGTCGATGGACTGAAATAAAGAGGCTTCTGTTTTCTTCTTCCAGTCACCGAACACCCATAGATCTCAGGGTACCCTTCAAAGCTTCACTCCTTCAGCTGTCTTTCTTCCAAACTTGAATCCTAATTTTAATTTCTGCAGGACAAGTGGCGAAATCTTTTAAGAGCCAGTTCAGCACTGAAATCTAACAAGAAAGAGGTTAGCCATCTATTCTCCCCTTTACAAACTGTTCTGTGTCCTTGGATTTCCATGCATATTTATGCTTATTTTATTGTCTTAGTGCATGTAATAAAGTATTTGATGTTATTTATGGGAAATATGCTTTATTTGGCCGAAATTCATTTGAAAATTGACATAACGATGATTGCAGAGTGAACATAACCAGGAGCATGCTTTACGTCCCTTACCAATTACTGTTCTACGCCGTGTCGGTGAACTGGCTAATATTCATCCATACCCGAGGGAACGTTGCTCAAAGGAATCCTGTGTCGGCGAAGTTGGCTCTTCTGCCCTTCCAACTCGGAGTAGACATAGTTCTAGCAAAAGAAATATACGTAGGAAGAAGTGTATGTGAAACTCTTAACTGTATCAGTCCTCTGCTGACATAGTAAAAAGAATCTTGTTTCAAATTCTGATATAACTTGTGTTATTCATGAATAACACAAGTTTACTTAGTAACATCTGTTTGTGTATATACATAGTGCATCCAAACTCGAGTATCATGAATCTGCAATAGTAGTATACTTTTCTTGGAGGTTCGTAATCAAGTCATGCCTGCCATGTAAAACTATCAATTATCCTTAATTTGGTCATGGATAATTGTTGGTGAAGCAGTGAAGGGGATTGACGATGTACTGTAGTAGAAAATTTGAACCATTTTACCCTAACTCGGTAAAAGTCTTACTGTGTTAGGAGTCCGTTGCGAACGAGTGTGACATTAAGTACGAAATCTTAAAATCTTCTGAAAAATAGTGTCATTTTAAAAATTTTAGTTTCTAATTGTAAGAATATGATGGGAATCATGAAATGTATGTGACGAAAATCTGCATCATTCTCCCGTTGGGAAGTTGAAGGCAGACATTCGTGTATAAGTCTATAATAACTGGTGAAGTCATCAAGAAGTCGTTGATTGTACATGCAACGCAATAACAACTAAAATCTACAACATTACAGCAAAAACCAGACACCCTACCATACAGCAGCAACATTGTATCATATGCCAACCATGCTATTTATACGAGGCAAGGCATAACTTCATACATCGTCATCACTTCCGGTGAACAATAGAAACATATTACCAATAATCCTAGACTTCATAATCTTGTGGAACAAACCAAAAACCCTGTTATTTACAGCAAATCAGTTGATCATAGGAGAACTCTGCTGTCCAGAATATGCAGCTGTTATGCATGGCCATCAATATGTCTGAACTTTACACTGTCATCTTCTCGAGAAGTGCCAGCCCTATTGTTGAAGCTCTCTTTAGCTATGACATGGTGGTTTTCGATGCTGCTTGTCAGGTACTTGGTGTTGGTCTTTTCTTTTTCTTTGCCTTCTATTACTTTTCCCCTTCCAACGTGGTATCGCTGCTCTTGGCCATATATACCACCTACCCACAACATCCTACACTCTACCAAGCTGGACTTTGCAATTATAATTGCAAGAAACAAAGCCACGATCTTCATTTTGAAGCAGTTTAACTTCTCTGATGTACACACAAGGAAACGAAGTTCACATATATTTTACAGAGAGGACTGGCTGCTTTTTATTATACGAGTCTATGACAAAAGGACCTGGGTTTTCGTGCAATTTCACTAGGATTAATTTTTTCACACTCGTCCAGTGACACAAATCATCGTTCAAGATAAGCACGGAGAAGGATAATACCATCTTTATAAGTGGAATTCCTTTTATAAATACATATATAAAATCGAAACGGCATATTGCGAGTATATCTGACGTTGATAATGCTTAATGGGGTCAAATCAAATTATGGAATTCTGCTAGCAGGTTATTGTTTTATGTGCGCGTGGCTAATCTCTGTTTCTTCAAGTTACTTTACTTTTCTGTCTTGCTTTTGCTTCTTCTTTTATATATATATACATATATACAAATATATATATCATGAGAGTGCTTACTCATGGGTCATGGCCTAGCCTTCAATTTCTGAGTAGTACACATCAAAGTACAAATCTGTTAAAATAATCAAGTAATATTATCTATATATTGTTCTTGGGACTGACGACAATGGCTTGTTGAAAATGATATTGACAATTCTTTCGGAAGTTTTATTACGTCGTCGGTTTCTGCATTCTCCTCTACCTAGTGTATCTTTGATTATTTTTTGAAATAAATATACAATTTGATCTCTTAAATACACATCTGACATTTTAGTTTTTAGATATATTTCTTTGCAGGGGTTTTTCTCTTAAAATTTAGAATTAATTATACATTAGTTTTTCTACTGAACTAATTATTCATTTACTCTACTTTGCAATTAAATTAATACACACTAGTAGAAAGTTACAAATTTAAAAAAAAAATAATTTTTATCAAAAATAAATCTAAAAACTTAAGCATAATAAGAGGCCGACTTACATTTTTATTTTGTCATTCAAACAGATAAATTAATGTGTGTTATAACACCTTATCTATTAGCGTATTTATCATGAATAAATTACACAATTTTTTTTTGACATCTGCAAAACCAAAAGATATACAATTTTAAATGATTACATGGGTCTTTAGAAAAAAAATATATATATGTATAAGAAGAATGTGAGATAGGTCTGTCTATCCCTCAGGAGATAAAGTATCAGGAGTTCGGTCGGATTTTACTAAACCTCATGACATGTATTTCTCAATCCAATAATCCATTACTGCATCGCCAAAGTTGTGGATGCCAACTCATAATTAAAAAGATGATTGATGATTGTAAAGGAAGCGTAAAAGACTCGGTGAATGAGTGAATGCAAGACAAATACAATACCCATATCTTACAACAAAATAATAATAAATTAAGGATTAATTCTCTATAAGATAGTGAACTGCAGTATAAATTTTTATTGAAAAAAATACTTATTTTTTTGTGTCTGACAGTACCTTAAACAAAATAAAATTACCTCTAATAAAATATACTTGTGAAAACAAATTCACAGTTTGCCAATGAAAAAGAGAATTAATTTGCTTCCTCTTATTTATTCAGTGTTTTTTCTTTACTGGTGGGGGAAGAGAGCGAGAGGGAGAGCGAGAGAGAGAAGGATGACTACGCTTGTATTCCTCATTTTTTGGAATATTCTAATTTTCGAGACATAATCTAGTGACCAAAGAGATTAAATATATATAGAATATCATTGAGTTCAGATTCTCTCTTTATGATACAAATTGAGGAGTTTAGTTTGAACAATCGTCGTTGTTTGATTGAAGGTAAAAGTGAAACGAATAATTAAGATTGAAAGAAACAAATTTAAAAAAAAAAAATCAACCACTGTTTTAATCATTTTTCAATCTCCATTGTCCACATGACTTATTACTATTATAAATAAATAGATGACTTATCAACTTATCACTTTATTTATTACAAAGGACATGGCTCAGGCTCCCTCTATGCCATGACCAAACTCCTTTCTATCCTACTAGGGACTATGATTACAAATTAGAGCCTGTCTCCACTGCGCATCATAAAAAAAGAGAAAACCAGCACCGTCATTCTTTCATAATTCAATCTCTAGTGAGAAAAGAGATTGGACAAAGGTACCAATCTTCCATAATCCAATCCTGTATCCAACGAAAGCCACGTACAAAAAGTACAAGATAAGATTATATATGCATGTTTAACTGTTCCAGGGTCAAATTTGCTTGGCAATTTTGTCCAAACATGGGCCGTGTTGATAATGCAAAAAAATCCTTCTCGTCAGGATATGCATACTCAACTTTGACGCGGCATTTTGACCAGCAAAGACTTGTCAGAGAAAGCGAAAGTGAAGACTTTGCTTGCTTCCCAATAGTAAGGCATGGAGAGGAATTAATAGGGAGAAGGAGATCCTCTACATTTAACGCATGTACTGCACTCAAAAGTTCAATCTTGACCATTCATTTTGTGCAGATCAAACGCTGTACATCGCACCACATCACTTGGTCCATTTCCATTCCACATAACCGCTTCTTCGTCCATTTGCGTACTACACTCTGTAGTTCAATAATGCAGATGGAGGAAGCAACGCGGCGCAATCCGATCTGCACAAAATGAGTGGCCGATCGAGATTGAAGGTGCAGAGTGCAGTACCTGCCTTAAATGCATGCAGATGATCTCCTTCATCTTTCATAGTAGGAAAATTGATAATGGGAGCTAATGAAGTGCCAGCTCATGAGAACAGAGAAATGCACGTGGAAGAGACTGTTGTGAGTGAAGCTAAGCCTCTCAATGGAAAGTCAAATCAAATAGTAATTTCAGATCACAAAATGGCTGGCGGGCTATTGAGCGTGATTCATTCTATCTATGAATGCCTTGTGCCTTGAGGTCTCACCAACCAGTTTCCCTTTCCCTCTGCCTCTTACTCTTCACACACACTTCACACTCATCTCATCTACCCCTTCCTCTTTTTCATTCTTTGAAATTTGTTTATATACACTTCAACTCAATTTCTTATCTTCAATTCTCTCCACAAATTTGATTTTAATCTTTCAAAAACTTCAACTTCTCATCGACTACTTAACCTTCGTTTATTTATTTATTTTTTCATATTTTTCGTTATAAATAATTCTATTTCAAAACACTTCAAGTAATAAATATATATATAGATACTTTTATTAAAAGATTTATTACTTTGTAGAAGACTAATTTTTATTATTTAACTTGCAATAAATTACTAATTTAGTCTTAAAAAATTATATTTATTTTAATTTAATTATTAAAAAATTAAATATTTTAATTTTATCTTTAAAAAATCATACTTGTTTCAATTTAATTATTTTATATGCTGAATTATCAAATTTTAATTTTTTTTTATTGTCAAGTGAAAACATAATTAAATAACTAAATTAAGAGTTTAATTTTTTAAAAATTAAAATGTTAAATCAATAATTCAATCTTTTTCTTATCTCATCCATTTTTGTGGGTGCTACCCACGCTTGAACACTTGGTGATCCATGTGTCACATGATCAGGGAGATGAGTGTGCAAGAAGCCAAGAACATTTCACTTTCTAGAGGATCACCCTCACGTCGAGAGAAACTGTTCGCAGTTACTGCAAATGATGTGACAAATTGGACGCGCTATTCTTTTAAACCAACCAGGCACATCAGAGTTGTCTTAAGGGGGATGAATCAGTGTGCTGGCTCTCAATCATTTCTGGCCATCTGTACAGGATGACCAGATCACCAAAAAGGGCACCTCAAACAATATCCTTCTGCAACTATTTCAGTGCATTGACGAATGTTACTTTGGTCGAGGAATATTAAGTTTCCGTCATAGTTCAGAAATCGAGTGACACGCATCTTGATTCGAACCTGAACCCGCGAATTGCACAGTTCCGATGATTCAAATTGGCAATGGTGCGTCGGCCATGAAATGGGGTCTTTCATGACCTTGCACTTTCTTTTTTTTTTTTAAACAGAGAGGCTGTCATTTTGACTTTTTGACTAGAGCTGGACTGATACCCCACGCTGTTTGGACTAACTTAAAAATAGATAATACTGCATAGTATCTCAATGCATCCCAAAAAAAAAAAAAAGAATCGAATAGAGAGATATACACAAATCAAGTAATAATACATCTGAAAGCCAAAGATGAGCTAGAGGGATAAAATCAGATAAGTTAGTCACTGAATGGGAATTACATCACAATTGAAGAGTCAAATATTAGATTCAAAATAGAGCCAAGAAAACCACCTCTTCTCTACTCTTCTGCCGCCACAGTATTCTATTAGCTTTTTTTTTTTTTTAGCCTTTAAAACTTAATTTGGTTACTTATATAGTCATCTTATGATTTATGATTAAGTCTTTTGATTCCTTGTTCTAAATTGATATTTGACATATGACTTATTTATAATTTAAACTTATAAAATAAATTATCTTATTTATGTTAAAGAATATATCTATAATTTTTTTATTATATCCGTTAATCTTATAATTTGATATAATTTATGATTTACAATTTATAATTTAATTTAGCAATTAATCATTTGAATTGCAATTTAATTACTATTGTTTCCGTTATGTAGATATTGGGAATATTGCCAGAAGATGTTAGTCCTACATCTCAAGCAAGTCTTAAAAATTCTAAAAAAACCAGAAACCAACGGTCAAGTTTCATAAGTGAACACCATAAGGGAATCAAATCAAGGATGACATACCTACCCACTACCCAGGGTCGAAATCTTCTGCTTCTAAGAGCAGCCACTTTTATTCTCTTCTTCGCAGCGAAAGATACTATATTTTCTTCAATCCTTTTTGCATTGCATTGTCCACTTCCTGTATGTCTGCCTGAGAGCTACTTACAGATCAATAAAAAGCATATCCGAAATCCATATGCAAGATATTACTACTAGAAGATTGAATAAGAAATAATTTTATACGCATAGTGCACCATTTGTCCATATAAACAAATAATACGCTGCCGCCGACATGCACTAATTAAGATGATTCAATGTTGGTAGTGACAAACAAATTCACTACACAGGCCTAGAAAGCTGAACAGCCTAAATTGACAAAGACACTAATACCACATATTAAAAATGTAAGTAGTGATCCATTATTTAGTTCATTCCGCTTAATTCATAAAACATGATTAATCAAAACAGACAAACCTCAATCCAGTTACACTATCCAGAATGCACGGAATTTCTATCTTCATTTGACCCATTTTCACGCACTAAATCAATGGTCTCATCAAATTTTAGCACATGGCAGTACATAATTTTTAAAGATTACGACTCTCAAAAGTTAAAGCCTTTCCCTGATTAAAGTACTACATATTGTAACATTTATCTTTATGTATTAGAATCAGTGGGTTCGCACTACGCCCAAGGAACTTATCCCATCCCTCTGTCATATCCTTATCTTTTCCTCCTTCAACTTGTGGGGCCTTTACTAGAGCTTCCAAATATCAGTGAGCAAGTACTACCCTTCAAGAATTACAGAGAAAGACAGTGTCCTTACATGAGAGAAAATTAAATTTATAATACATACAAAAAATCATTGCAATGCATGTTCGTACAGTTTCGTATCAAAATGCAATGCTCTAAATGAGGTAGCGAAAAATGTCCGCGACCATCTTTAGCTTGCACACTTTAATATGTTTAGATCCCCACATTTGTATTAGCATAAGCTACTTTATCATTGTCAACCATTTAATGCTCCACAGCAGTACAACTTCCCATGCCACAATTATATAAACCTTTTCACTTTCGTAGTACTCGCAGCACTTTTTTTTCTCCCTCTCTCGCAAAACACACATCCAATACCTATGAAGATAAAGTTTCTGAGAGGTTGCCTTAACAAGTGGAAGAAAATGAAAATGAAGGGTCGAGTCATACCTTGTTCTGCCTGTGAGTGCTGCCGTCAGTGGGCTTTATGGTCTTCCATGCATGAAAGGAGATCCATCCCAAGTGATGTCCCAAAGGGTCACCTTGTTGTCTATGTAGGAGAGAATTACAAGAGATTTGTCATCAAGGTCAAATTACTCAACCATCCACTCTTCAAGGCATTGCTGGATCAAGCTCGTGAAGAGTATGATTTTGTTGCAGATACAAAACTCTGCATCCCTTGCGACGAGCATCTTTTCCTCAGTGTCATTCGCTGTGCTAGCTCTCCACAAAACGAAGGGATGTGTCGGTGTTTTTGAGAAATCATCCGTTGAGACATTACATCGAGACAGTTAAGTTTCTTTCAAACAATTATGCTGATATGTGATATGTAACCATAATATGTTAAGTACATGTCGGCAAAGTGTCATCTAGCTCACTGATGTAAACCTATTCATGAACAGGATTCTGTTGTTTTGTTGCCCAAATCAGGAGAAGATAAAAAGATTGTAAATTGACCAAAGAACAGCCAGTTCTCCAAGTTCCAACAAATAAAGTTACTAATTCGTGAGGAAATAACTGGCACGACACATTTACATGTTAAGCTCCACTTGACAAAATTAAAAAGGAGCCTCAACCATGATAGCGTTGGATTAGGGAATTTTCAACAATCAAATATGTAAATCAAATTGACTGTTCCGATGGCAGAAGTTATGGCAGCAATGGATCTAAGTAGGAAGTTTATTGATTGATTTTACATAACTTCCAGATCAACGAAGACTGCAAAACGCTAGTAATTTCTGATGCTCGCCAAATCAGAAAACATATCGTTTTTAAAATGCTTGGGTTACTTTAACCCGAAAGAGAGGGCATAGCAAGGAAATTGAGAAGCACAGTATACTTCAGACAAGGACTGCGAAGACATATTTTTGAACCAAGAGGTAAAGGTTGACTGCTTGAGCTTGGGAGGAAGGCAGAGAAGCGATATAAAAAATTTCCAGCAACCAGAAGATGCTGACTTAAAAGATAAGCCAAAACTTAGGCTGATCTCACTTTATTGTATGCTCACATTGGGACACCACCTGGATTAGATACCCCAAAAATCCTATCAAGCACTTGTAAATTTGGTCCACAGGAATGTAGAATATCCGAAAAATGAACTTTTCATATTTAAGAATATTTAGTGTAGTTCTGATTTTTTTTTTATCGTACTAATTATAAAAATCTAAAATTTTAAGTCTTTTATGACAGAATATTTCCGATACTAGTGTGAGAACTACTAGCCTACCAGAAGTCCCCGATACGTCATCTGTTCCAAAAGTATAATTCTGAGCCATCAAAGATACGAAGATCGGCGAAACCTTAAGCTTTTACAACAAGCAAGGGAAGCAGTCAAGAAGACTCATTAGTGATGAACTCACGGATGCAATAGAATCTAACTTCCTCAAGGCCATGCAAGCTGCCCGTGAAAGGTAATCATTATCGGGGCAGAAGAGTGAAATAAGCTAATGCAAGTGCAAAACATATAGACACTGGCAGAGTATAACATTGGAGCAGGGTGGAGTAAAGATGGTGAGGCAACCTGGTAAGTGCTTTGGGAAGCCACCAGTCACCACTAGCCAGAGTTCAATAGCACATTTTGCCACCCTACAAGAGAACATAAAGAAGTGACTGGGAATAGGCCATACACGATGGAATGATGACCACTCAGACTGCCACAACTGAGTACATACTATAAGGAAAGAAAATGTATTCTTTTGCAATTTACTTTTAAGTAGATGCCATCCATCCGCATTTCATATATTTCGCTCCATGGTCGAGAAATTGATACACAGGATTAAGAAATGGTTATTAATTACCTTCGTTCAGGATGTGATCCCTTAAAGGGAATTTCGTCAGTCATTCATACCCTTTTTTTTTTTGATAGAAAGTCAGTCATTCATACCTGCTCCATAATGAATCCAAGTTTCCTTCCCTAGATGAAATAGACTACAGATCAGAAAATCAGGATTGCCCATAACCTTGGGCAAACCATAGAACCTCCAGAAATTCCTAATAATGCTACTTATTTTCCCTGCAAAATTGCGTTAAAAATAACCAACTTGATTTCCATGGGACTGTCATGAACCCTAATGTGAACCTTCAGAATTTCAGTTTTACATGCTTGCCCATAATTTTTAACATGCTAGCACGGAAAAATAGTCAAGATATCATTTTCCATCATTGCAAGCGTCATAACAGTTTATGCAAATGAACAAAGTAGATTTAGATTTACATCTAATTTGACTTTTCCTTTTCAGGTCACTAGCCGCAGTCAACAACGATTCATGATTCGCTTGATTGTAATCTAGATACATCGAAACACGATTTGTATCACCCATCTGCTCCAGTAACATTTTCAGTTGATTAAACATTTAAGTATTAAACCTGTACTCCTGAATCGGTGAGGAAGAAAAAAAATAACCGGGAGAGAGAGGGGGGGGGGGGGGAGAAGAAGATATTAACTCTGATCATTAAACATTAGTCTTGTGGAATTGAGCTCATATTGTTAGTAAACACGCAGGATCAGCCTAGTTGTTTCCTATCACCTTGCATAAGCAATTCCACAATGAAAAATAAGTTCTAAAGAATTGGAGCAAACAAATACAGCAGCGTAGGTAACCACAAATAACAAATAAAAACGTTATTTAATCTGAACCAGGTACAAAGAATTTTTAAAGAAAGAACATGCATAACTCACAGTAATATTTTTCCTGATCTTGCAGATTAATGTGCTTTCCCCGTTCTTGTAGTTGTAGATTAGGCCAACACATGGCATTAATTGTCCCAACTAAAATAGAATATATCATGAGACAGCTGCAATGTAGTTACAGTGGTCATGACAATATAAATCCTTGCTGCATTGAGAACCATCATTTACCATTCTCCATTTCCTACAGCATAACTACCATCACCAAAACGTATTGGTTGCACTAATTAAATGATTGCAAGAATAATATACACATGATGTATTCTCGTTCAGAATATACAGAAGTAGTGTATTTGCCTGCTTGTAAAGTACACAAAATACATTGTTGGTGACAAAATTACAGATTGGCAGTGATGGTAAACAAGAACTGCACAACTTGGAGACACAAGGCAGCGAAAGATTGCAGCAAATTAAGCATTACAAGTAAAGCCCGCATGAGAAACTCTGTCATCCAGTCAGCGCCATGTATCATCTATGACCCTCAATCAGGCCCTCCAATTCTCTCTGCCCAAACCTCCTACCCTGTAGATTGGCATCCCTACACCTGGCCGCAAAGTAAAATATCAGCCAAGCAACCATGAAATAAACCTCCATTATTGACTGAAACATCTTGGAAAAAGATCTCCCACAAACTCGGGCCAAAACCCATCTCATAAATGATCCACAACATATACCTTCCAAGCATTTTATTTGTATACCTTGGTTCAACATTGTAGATATCAAATAACAACCTTCCTTCACAATTTCTCTCCCGCTCCTCCTTGAGTCCACCATAGCAACCCAGGCATCAACAGAAAATATAAATGCCACAAATGTATCAACTAGGAACCAAGTGAACAAGAACCCGGAAATCTCCTTCTCAAACCCTCGAACCCATGGAGACATAACTGAGAATGGCATCAATTTCAATCTAACAAAAAGCTTGAAGAAAGAATACTGATCTTCAATTTCACCGAAGTACCAGAGTCCTAAAAGCTGAGTCAAGGCGTCCCTGACAGCCCACCTCATCAGAATAAACCCAGAAAGCCTCTTAAGTCCCAATCTGGAACCATCCCAAATCATACCAAAAATTGAACCAAACCTCCCTAATAGATCATTAACTACAGCAATGAAGACGATGCCCAGGACCCATGAATATGTAACAAGAAAAACCAAAATCACCCATCCATAAGCCGCAGATAGAAAACTCACGAGAAAAAACAGTGCCGCGGCATCACGACGACCGAGTTCCAATCCTTTTACAAAGAACTGCAAATTGACAGCTCTATCCACTTCTTGACGATTTCCCAAATCAACATTTTCATCTTCAGCTTCTTTCTCGTTATCGCTGTCTTTACCGTCAGTAAATGATAAACCTTCAGCCTTGAAGGCGGTTCCAGAGCGAACCACCTCCGATACCCGAATTCCATTATCGATAACAAGACCCGAAAACCCTGATTTGAAGCTAAACGGGCTAAAAATCACCAGACTGCCATTGACGGACTCCTTCTTGTTGGAACCAAATAAACTGCGACCATCGTCATCATCGCCGGAGAAGAAGTCATCATCTAAGGTTCCGACACGTGTGAGATGGAGGAAAGGGCGGCGACGATGACGACGAAAGGCCGTGGGCGAGGGGTCTTCAGGAGATCGGAAGCGGTGCGTGTTGGTGTTTCCGGCTAGGTCGAGGCGAGAGAGAAGAGCTTTAAGGGAAGGATCGCGGTCAATGAAAGAGGTGACATGAACGGTGCCATTCTCAACGACGGTACGGAAACATAAGATGAGGAGAGAAAGGAAAACAAATGTGAAAAGATTGGAGGAGAAAGAAGAGGCGGCTTCTCTGAGTAGATGGGCAGTGGAACGTAGATTCTGCAAGCGAGGATGGTGGCTCATGGCGGTTCTGCGATTTTCTGTTGCCTTCGATTTCGCGGATGTTGGGGGTGTTTTTCGATTAGGGGATTTCGTCGGTGGAAGAAAGCGAGGTGACTATGCTGCGAGCTTCCAAGATCGAGGCGGGCGTGCCGTGTTCACGCGCTGAAGTCGGGCGTGAAATGGACGCTCGGAGCGGATACCGTACAGTGGGTGGACGGTTCGGAGTTAGATTTGTAATAAATAATTTATTATATATGGATATAAAGGAAAATTTTTAAATCCAATGTTTTAAAAATCGATTGGGATATGAGTTTACAGTATAATAGTGGTAATAATCAAATATATATATATAATATTAAAAATATATAGTATAATAAATTAATAAATATTTTCATATTTAATTTTAGTAAATTTATATTATTTTTTTTATTATAATATATATAAATATAGGTATATGTGTAATTTCTTTTATATTTTTTTCTTATTCTCTTATTTTTTTTTATGGTAAAAATAATATTATTATGAAAAATAATTAAGAAAAATATATAATATGATAGAAAACAATAAAAAAGATAAAAATAAATAAAAACTTACTAAATTTCATATATTATGAAAAACAGTTGTATTTTGTAAATGATAAATTTTTTCTTTTACAAAATTTGGTTTATCAATTTTCACCTCTTAGTCGATTTTTGATGTCACGACCCATTTTCTAGGCACATGACCGGCACAATGATGAATATCCCATCACTGTAAGCCTTTCGATAAATTCTTCCCACAAGTAAAATCGTTAGTCATTATCTCTATATTCTCAAAATACCATTCCTTAATAAATACAAAGAAAATACATCAGATTTTCTTAATTAAAAATAATAGATCCTCAGTACGAAATACATTATCATACTGAAATACAAGCCAAATACCAAACCCCTGACCTAGATGTCCTAGACGGTTACAGAGCAACATACTGTATAACAAAAGAAGGGCCTACCCGACAGCGGGAAGGTCCAACGTGATCTACTCCTCTAGCGGATGTACTTCGGCGGCAACCTGATCTGAACAAAAAGTTTGTACAAACAGTGTGAGCTTTTAAACTCAGTGAGCAAATCGGCCTTGCGTTAATAAAATTCAAATACATCACCAGTCATGCAAGCATATCCGAAGGCTCAAGCTCAACCAATAGACATAGTTAGAAATTACATACAAGAAAAATTCATCCAATTCAACAAACGATACTAGTACTCGTCAATGGCAATATATCCCGGAGAGCGCACACAGGCCGGCTCACCAATTTTGTATTTTTCCGCCATGACGCACAACCTCATCCTCTTAGCTAGGGCGCCTCACGGATTTATCACCAATCCGGGCTATATCCCTACTGAGGGAATCGTTGTCTCCACACTCATTGGTCAAGACACCCTTTAACCCGGGTTTTCCGCCTTGCCGTGAGAGGGGGTACTGTACCGCTCAATCACAATCAATAGTACAACAGTTCATATCATAATCAGAAGCACAATATAATACTCATCCATATAACAGGTATAGTATATAACTATATGATTCAAATTTCATATCATCATGAGATACTTGCTTTGTCTTATCCATACTTCTGGATTAATTATCTCATTATATTCGTCATTCTGAATCCAATTTCCCCCTATGAATCTTGGGAGTGTCCTACGACATACTTTTTATCACCAGTAATGCTAAAACTCTATTAAAACAGGGTCGTTTCACTCACCTGGATTCCGTACGAGTATCACTTCTCTAAATCGTTACGGACAAGAGTACGCAGGTGAATTTCAGTGTTCCGCTACAGAGATTTTCATGAAAGATTACAGAAAGTACGTTAAGATCATTTTCGTACAGATACTGTTCCTACGTACGGGTACTATTCATACGATCACTATTCATACGTACGGTACTATTCATACGGTCACTATTCATACGTACGGTACTATTCATACGGTCACTATTCATACGTACGGGTACTATTCATACCGGAAATACAGAATACAATCTGTAAAAGAGTACACCAGGTAAGTTCCCAGGAAAGAGTGGAGGGTCACACTGGACACACTTAAAAACCAGGTCTTTCCTTAGCCAGAACTTTCCTAGACATGTATTCTCCACAGATTATATTCTATTTCGGTAATCAGAGAATCAAAATAACAGCTAACGACAGTTTTTCTGATGTGGAAGATCGGCCAAAGCCGCAACCACAGAGCATACTTAAGAAAATAACTTCTAAAATTTGAAAGATATAGAAAGGGCATAGTATCCTTACCTAAGCAAAAACGGAAAGGCCCAAAATCTCAGAAGCCTAGCGTCGGAGCAAGAGAAACTTAAGGAGGGAAGAAGAGAAGTTGAAGGTGTGAGTTTAGAAGTGAAATGGAAGGGCCTATTTATAGCAAAAGTCAAGGGTACTATTTGACACTATGCACTAATAAAATATTCAATTTACTATTCATGAAAATGACATTTCTAATAATGCAGTTACTGTGCACCTTACGCGTACGATAGAAAATTTTTGTTTATTTACTATTAGAAACTTTAAAGGGAAAACTATCCTTTCACCTTAAACCTTTAAGTTTCTTTTCAATTCAGTCCTTTCAATTTAGTCCCTGAGGGTATTTTTACACATAAAACGTCATTTTCTCCTACAAACTTCTTTCTAGTTTTCTCTTATAACCAAACCACATCTAGTATTTGACATTTTGATTGTATAAATGAACAGTACCATATACGTAAATAGTAACAGTAGTTTGAAAACACGCATTTATATTTTATTTTTCATGGGTATTACATTATCACCCCCTTTAAGAAATTCGGTCCTCCGAATTTAAATTACCTCAAGTCGTAAAAAGATGGGGATATCTAGAACGCATGTCGGCCTCGGCTTCCCATGTGGCTTCTTCGTGAGTTTGATTCCTCCACAAAACTTTGACGGATGGAATCTCCTTAGATCGGAGTTTCTTTACTTGACTATCGAGAATAGCTACCGGTATCTCCTCGTATGACAAATTTTCATCTACTAGGATAGAATCATTCTGAGAAGGGTGAAGTATATGAGAAGGGTCATGAAGGTACTTCCTTAACATGGATACGTGAAAAACAGGGTGAATCCCTTCCAGATCCATAGGTAGGGCAAGCCGATAAGCCACTTTTCCCACTCGTTCTAGAATCTCATAAGGCCCGATGTATCTAGGACTCAACTTTCCTTTCCTTCCAAATCTCAACACACCTTTCATTGGAGAGACCTTAAGGAATACCATATCGCCGACTGAGAACTCCAAATCACGTCGTCTGTGGTCAGCGTATGCCTTTTGTCTACTTTGAGCTGCTCGCATCCTATCTTGTATTGTCTTAACCTTGGTTAGGGCATCCTGGGCCAAGTCAGGTCCTAATGCTTTCGCTTCACCTACCTCGAACCAACCGATCGGAGATCTGCAACGTCTCCCATACAAGGCCTCAAAGGGTGCCATCCCAATAGTGGCCTGGTAGCTGTTGTTATATGCGAACTCTACAAGATACAGATGCTTTTCCCAGCTACCACTGAAATCTAGAATACAAGCTCGTAACATATCCTCTAGCGTCTGAATCGTCCGCTCTGACTGTCCGTCTGTCTGTGGGTGAAAAGCGGTACTAAGGTCCACTCGAGTACCTAATGCCTCCTGAAAACTTCTCCAGAAACGAGAGGTAAATTGAGGACCTCTATCAGAAATGATAGATATAGGTACTCCATGCAACTTTACTATTTCTTTAATATACAATTGTGCCAACGTTACTACACCATAAGTGGTTTTGACTGGAATGAAGTGTGCTGATTTGGTTAGTCGGTCAACAATGACCCAAACTGAGTCATAACCTCCTGTGGAGCGAGGTAGACCAACAACAAAGTCCATCGTCACTCGTTCCCATTTCCATTCAGGAATCTCTAATTGTTGTAACGAGCCTCCTGGCTTTAGATGCTCAGCTTTAACCTGTTGACAGGTTAAACAACGAGACACAAATTCTGCTATGTCTTGTTTCATTCCTTTCCACCAGTAGATCTGTTTCAGATCCTGATACATCTTGGTGGCTCCTGGATGTACAGCATATGCAGCACGATGGCCTTCTTCCATGATGTCTCGTTTAAGAGTTCCAACATGTGGTACACACAACCGTTGTTCAAAATGTAAGACTCCTGTATCGTCGAGTGTGAAACTATTCACTTCACCAATCTTCACCTTTTCCATAATTTGGACAAGCTCAGGATCCTCCATTTGAGATATCCGTATCTGGTCAACAAGGGAAGATCTAGCCCTGATATGGGCTAAGAATGATCCTGTCCTTGTAACCTCAAGAGTAGCACCTTTTGCTCTCAGCTCTTGTAGTTCTTGGATCAAGGGTCTTTTTGTTACTGCTATATGGGCCAGACTACCCATAGATTTTCGACTCAAGGCATCTGCTACCACGTTCGCTTTGCCTGGGTGGTAAAGAATATTGCAATCATAATCTTTTAGTAATTCTACCCATCTCCTCTGCCTCAAGTTTAAGTCCTTTTGGTTGAAAATATATTTTAGACTTTTATGGTCAGTGTAGATTTCGCACGTTTCTCCGTATAGATAATGTCGCCATATCTTTAAAGCGAAAACTACTGCTGCCATTTCCAGATCGTGGGTGGGGTAGTTTTGTTCATGTTTCTTAAGTTGTCTCGATGCATATGCCACTACCTGGCCATGCTGCATGAGAACACATCCCAACCCTACTCTTGATGCATCGCAGTATACTGTAAAATCTCCTGGTCCTGAGGGTAAGACTAATACAGGTGCAGAGATTAACCTTTTCTTGAGTTCTTGGAAGCTTTCTTCACAAGCGTCATCCCATTGGTACTTTACCCCTTTCCTAGTCAGTCGTGTGAGAGGGGCGGCTAACTGGGAAAAATTTTGGATGAAACGACGATAATATCCTGCCAATCCCAAGAAGCTGCGAATCTCCGTGACGGAGGTAGGTCTAGGCCACATTTTGACCGCTTCTACTTTACTTGGGTCTGCTTGGATGCCATCTTTGGAGATCACATGTCCCAAGAAAGTTACACGATCAATCCAAAACTCGCATTTAGAGAATTTGGCGTACAATTGATGATCCCTCAATGTCTGCAACACAACACGAAGGTGTTGTTCGTGCTCTTCTGAAGTCTTTGAGTACACCAGAATGTCGTCTATGAAGACAATGACAAATTTGTCTAAAAAGGATTTAAAAATCCTATTCATTAAATCCATGAAAGCAGCTGGTGCATTCGTTAATCCAAATGACATCACCAAGAACTCGTAGTGCCCATATCTGGTACGGAAGGCTGTTTTAGACACATCCTCCTCCTTGATCTTGAGTTGGTGATAACCAGACCTCAAGTCAATCTTTGAAAAACACTTGGCTCCTTGAAGTTGATCGAAAAGGTCGTCGATGCGAGGCAACGGGTATTTATTTTTGATAGTTACCTTATTCAGTTGCCTGTAATCTATGCATAGTCTCATCGATCCGTCCTTCTTTTTCACGAACAGAACAGGAGCTCCCCAAGGTGAATAACTTGGCCTTATAAAGCCTTTGTCTAGCAAGTCCTGTAACTGAGTTTTTAACTCTTTTAATTCTGTTGGTGCCATTCTATAAGGGGGTATGGAGATTGGGCGAGTATCTGGTACTAACTCTATCTGGAACTCAATCTCTCGATCTGGGGGTATACCTGGTAGATCATCTGGGAAGACATCTACAAACTCCTGGACTACTGGAACGTCTTCTACTTTTAGTTCTTCTTTCTTAATATCTTTAACGAATGCCAAGTATCCTTTACAGCCCTTTCGCAATAAACGTTGGGCACACATTAAAGATATAAGATTCCCAGAAATTTCACTCCGTTCACCATGAAATACGAAAGAAGGCTCCCCCGGAATATTAAATTTAACTATCTTATTATAGCAATCCAGGGTGGCATGACAAGATGCCAGCCAATCCATGCCCAAGATGACATCAAAGTCTGTCATATCTAACAGCATTAGGTCTACTGTTGTATTTATTTCTCCGACTCTTACCTTGCAAGCTCGATAGCCTCGTTCTATTAGTAAGGTGCCTCCAGTAGGCGTAGTTACTAAAAACGGACATTCTAATCTAACAACTTTTTGCTTAAAGTTCTTAGCAAAGAATGGTGACACATAGGAATGCGTAGAGCCAGAGTCAAACAAAACATGTGCAAAATTTGATTCAATCAGAAGAGTACCTGCTACCACCGTATTAGACGCCTGAGCATCTTGACGGGTTAAAGCGAATACTCGAGCGTTCCCTCGGCCTGCTGAAGCCTGCCCTTGACCACCTTGTCCTCTGCCAGCACCTCTTCCGATTCCATTGCCTCCTACAGTTACAGGGGATCTGTTGGCAACAGTAGCCTCTGATTGATTAGGGCGTACTGACCCTTGGCCAGATCTCGTGTAGAGTTGGGGGCAATCTCTTTTGATGTGGCCCTGTTGACCACATTGGTAACAGACCCTAGTGTTGTTGTTGACAAAACAAGCTCCGAAGTGATTTCTTTCACATTTAGAGCACCAGGGCCTTTGTTGACCCCCTGTACCACTTTGTTGACGCTGTGGTGCACTAGCAGTAGAGGCTGCACGTCCAGAACTCTCTCCGTGGTAGCGTGATTTCTCATCTTGCTTCCTCTTTCTTTTGTTATTCCATTTTTCTTTTTGCATATCTCTTTCTTCCATCATACGGGCGATGTCGACGGCTTCTGTGTAAAATGAAAAATCTCGTATTTTCGATCCCACCCTGTCAAATAAAGACTCTCGAAGGCCTTTAATAAACCGTCGGATCTTTTCTTTCTCAGTTAGGACCATGTGAGTAGCATATTCAGACAACTCTATAAACAGATTGTCGTATTCATCGACGGTTCGTGATCCTTGCCGGAGTGCCTCAAACTCATTCATCTTTGCTTCTCGTATACTCTCCGGAATAAATTGTTCTCGAAAAATTCTTTTAAAGTCATTCCATTTAATGGGTGGGGCATTTCTGGCCATGCCCTTCTTCCATGTTCGCCACCAGCGGTCGGCCTTACCTCTTAACTGAAAGGTAACAAGGGTTACTTTTCGAGGTTCAGGGCATTCTAGCGTGTCAAGGATTTTCTCACAGTCATCTAGAAAACGTTGTGGGTCTTCATTAACATCTCCTGCAAAGGTTGGCGGATTCAGCTTCATAAATTCCGAGATTTTGACCTCTGTACCTACCCAATCCTGAGGAGGGGGTGGAGGTGGCATCTGGTCTGTCTCTTGTACTTTTGCAGCATGTACTGATGCCTGTGAGCCATCTTCAGATGATTGTCCCATCAAAAGTTCCTTTAGCCCATTCACCTCGTTCTGCATTGCAGCTAATGCTTCCATCACTACAGTCGCGTCAATTTGTGATGGTTCTCCAGCATTTCTTCCAGGGTTTTCAGTGGATATTTCTCTGTTTTGTGCATGGTTATCTTCTGCACGATTAGGCATCTCCAGTCTTGCATTTGCTGACTGAGCAGCTGGAGGAACCAAGGCCCTGCCAGATCTTGTGCGGATTCCAGAAGCGTTTGATTTTCTTGGTGCCATCTAAACTTATTCTACAATTAAGAATAATATATATCGTCACTATTATGCTTCAAGTAAAGACACGAAAGAAAGGGATTTTAAACTCTACAGGGCTTTTGGTGGATCTTCATCCTATGGTCGTGCTGCAGTCACGACAATAGGGGAAGGCCCACTAAAGACACCTTGCTCTGTAATCACTAGGAGACCTAACAACCTATGCTCTGATACCAACTTTGTCACGACCCATTTTCTAGGCACATGACCGGCACAATGATGAATATCCCATCACTGTAAGCCTTTCGATAAATTCTTCCCACAAGTAAAATCGTTAGTCATTATCTCTATATTCTCAAAATACCATTCCTTAATAAATACAAAGAAAATACATCAGATTTTCTTAATTAAAAATAATAGATCCTCAGTACGAAATACATTATCATACTGAAATACAAGCCAAATACCAAACCCCTGACCTAGATGTCCTAGACGGTTACAGAGCAACATACTGTATAACAAAAGAAGGGCCTACCCGACAGCGGGAAGGTCCAACGTGATCTACTCCTCTAGCGGATGTACTTCGGCGGCAACCTGATCTGAACAAAAAGTTTGTACAAACAATGTGAGCTTTTAAACTCAGTGAGCAAATCGGCCTTGCGTTAATAAAATTCAAATACATCACCAGTCATGCAAGCATATCCGAAGGCTCAAGCTCAACCAATAGACATAGTTAGAAATTACATACAAGAAAAATTCATCCAATTCAACAAACGATACTAGTACTCGTCAATGGCAATATATCCCGGAGAGCGCACACAGGCCGGCTCACCAATTTTGTATTTTTCCGCCATGACGCACAACCTCATCCTCTTAGCTAGGGCGCCTCACGGATTTATCACCAATCCGGGCTATATCCCTACTGAGGGAATCGTTGTCTCCACACTCATTGGTCAAGACACCCTTTAACCCGGGTTTTCCGCCTTGCCGTGAGAGGGGGTACTGTACCGCTCAATCACAATCAATAGTACAACAGTTCATATCATAATCAGAAGCACAATATAATACTCATCCATATAACAGGTATAGTATATAACTATATGATTCAAATTTCATATCATCATGAGATACTTGCTTTGTCTTATCCATACTTCTGGATTAATTATCTCATTATATTCGTCATTCTGAATCCAATTTCCCCCTATGAATCTTGGGAGTGTCCTACGACATACTTTTTATCACCAGTAATGCTAAAACTCTATTAAAACAGGGTCGTTTCACTCACCTGGATTCCGTACGAGTATCACTTCTCTAAATCGTTACGGACAAGAGTACGCAGGTGAATTTCAGTGTTCCGCTACAGAGATTTTCATGAAAGATTACAGAAAGTACGTTAAGATCATTTTCGTACAGATACTGTTCCTACGTACGGGTACTATTCATACGATCACTATTCATACGTACGGTACTATTCATACGGTCACTATTCATACGTACGGTACTATTCATACGGTCACTATTCATACGTACGGGTACTATTCATACCGGAAATACAGAATACAATCTGTAAAAGAGTACACCAGGTAAGTTCCCAGGAAAGAGTGGAGGGTCACACTGGACACACTTAAAAACCAGGTCTTTCCTTAGCCAGAACTTTCCTAGACATGTATTCTCCACAGATTATATTCTATTTCGGTAATCAGAGAATCAAAATAACAGCTAACGACAGTTTTTCTGATGTGGAAGATCGGCCAAAGCCGCAACCACAGAGCATACTTAAGAAAATAACTTCTAAAATTTGAAAGATATAGAAAGGGCATAGTATCCTTACCTAAGCAAAAACGGAAAGGCCCAAAATCTCAGAAGCCTAGCGTCGGAGCAAGAGAAACTTAAGGAGGGAAGAAGAGAAGTTGAAGGTGTGAGTTTAGAAGTGAAATGGAAGGGCCTATTTATAGCAAAAGTCAAGGGTACTATTTGACACTATGCACTAATAAAATATTCAATTTACTATTCATGAAAATGACATTTCTAATAATGCAGTTACTGTGCACCTTACGCGTACGATAGAAAATTTTTTGTTTATTTACTATTAGAAACTTTAAAGGGAAAACTATCCTTTCACCTTAAACCTTTAAGTTTCTTTTCAATTCAGTCCTTTCAATTTAGTCCCTGAGGGTATTTTTACACATAAAACGTCATTTTCTCCTACAAACTTCTTTCTAGTTTTCTCTTATAACCAAACCACATCTAGTATTTGACATTTTGATTGTATAAATGAACAGTACCATATACGTAAATAGTAACAGTAGTTTGAAAACACGCATTTATATTTTATTTTTCATGGGTATTACATTTGACTAGCTAATTTTTTAGATCAATCAAACTAAATCAATGACCAATTTTCAGTCCAACTCTTTGATTCAGTTATCTAACTTTTTTTTTCGGGGACAAATTGAAAATTATTTCCATTAATATAGCACAAAGCTAAAAATATATAAAATTGTACAAGACGTAAAAATAAACTATTACAATTCAGATTTAAACTTATATAAGAAGAAGATACATAGTTTAGGATAACATATCTTAAAAAAAAAACTTAAAACTATATAACATCATTATTTACTAAGAAGATTAAAATATAGAGGCAATACACCCTATCTATTCTACTTTTCTCTAAAAAGACAACATCCAACCAAATCTTTCAAGGAAAATTTTCTTAACCAAATCTTCCAAGGAAAATTTTCTTTAGATTTGAAGAAGTGAATTACTAGATTTTAAGAATTTTAAGAACTATTTAGGAGAACCTTCTTCCATAAAAAGGAGAAGCACTTTTAGAATAGAAAAGAAATTCATTTTATTTTAAAAGAGAAAAAACTACCGAAAAGGAAAGGGAGAGACAAACAAAACAAAGAAAAAAGGAGAAAGAAGTGGGTGGAGGAGAATTGTACAGCGAATTTTACGGGCTATTGGGTTATGTTTGCGGAGCTACAATGTAATAGAAATGTATAATTGTGGGGGCCCAACTTTCATTGCAATCTCCAATAAAGTTTTTAGGTTAAATTACTTTTTAAAAATATTTAAAATATATATTTTAAAGAAATTACACTTTTATTAATTAAAAAGCATACTATACCTATTTTGATGAGTTAGAATTATATATATATATATATATATATGCACACAAATAATGTCACAATTTTAATAAAATTTAAGGTCCATTATCTTTTATATCACTTTTTGTTTTTGGGGGGTTTTAAGGTCCATTGTCTCTGCTATTCTCACAGGTGTAAGCATGACGAGGGAAGAGGTTGATGTAAACCTTGTGTCTTCTGTACGTAATTTGGATTCCTGACTTTGTGGAAAACCATGTTCTTTTATAATCTTTTTTGGTAATATCATGATTATTTATTTATTTTTCCAAAAGCCTGCTTTTACCTTTTATAAATAGAACTACTGATTGAATTGATCTTTTTCACACGAGGAAAATATCTCAAACTACCAAGAATGTGTTCGCATAATTTATTTAGGATATGAGTAGAACTTGTCATTTGTATAAAACTGCAAATATATCAAAGCAAAAACAACAAAAATTGCCAAGCACATCAATTTTTTTAAAATGGTTTCACACTCGAATGGCTTGTACTGTTGTACATAACTAAAAATAAATATACGTTTGATACGTAAAGACAAATTAAGAAAGGAAAAAAAAAAGAGAATGAAATATTTTAATATAATTTTACTAAAATACTTCAACTTAAAAAGAATAAAAGAGAAAAATTTTACTATATGAATACTTTTTATTTTAAGAGAACAATTTGAATAATTTAAACAATTAATGAATAATTTTCACTCTCTTATTCCTTCATCATGTACCAAACATGCCGTAAATTGATAAAAAGACCATCTCCTTAATAATAGATACTAGTGAATTAATATATATTTTAAATATAACTCTAAATTTTATTTTATTTTAATTACAATTCATATATTTTCAATTAATGTTGGTTATGCTCCTAAATTTAACATCATCCAAAAATTTAACGATGCTAACAATTTGACATACGTCAATATCAAATCATTTACTTTACATGTATCAGTTATCATATACTAACTTAAAATTGAACAAAATATAATATAATTTTCTCTAAATACCAAATATGTCTTCAAAAATTACAATATATTTTAGTCATTTTAAAGAATATTTAACATCTGACATATTCAAAATAGATAATTTGAGATTAACATATGCAAAATCAGATGTTACGTCAGCGTCTGACATTAAATTTTTGGATAACGTTAACCTTAAATATATAATCAAAACTAATTAAAAATATGTATATTATAATTAACACTGAATAAAAATTTAAGATTACAATTAAAATAAAAATGAAAGTTTATGAGGATGAATAATACTTTTTGTCTGACTATAATATTATTACTATAACTACATAAAGAAAAAAGAAACAATTGAACCCCACACTAACCGCTAATATAATTAAAGCCATTATATCATCTGACTTTAAAGTCGATGATTTTATTTTAATTTTTTTCCCCTCCCATAACGCTCAACTAACAGTCCAAAAAGGAAAAAACAAGGAGTTCAGGTCAAACCAACGACATCTTTATATAAAGGAAAATCCCATTAGATAGTATCAAATCCGAGAAAGGATCACACGCCACCCAACTACTTCGTGTTACTTGCTGGTTAGAACTTAGAAGGGTCCACATTCAAAGCCAGCAGCAAGGTTTCAATCTCTTGTTGCAACTTATTGTAATACTTTTAAGATACAGGGGATTCACTTATTTGATACTTGACCTTCTAAAAAATATATAACTTGATACATCAAATCATTTCTTCGCCCCCCCCCCCCCCCCCCCTTCTCTCTCTTTCTCTGCAACATTTTTCCACCTAAGATTAGTCAGTTAAAATCAGGCGCCTCTGGGAATGTACAGCCAGACCTTTGGATGATAACATTTGCTGCGTAACACCCAGCTCTAACACATTCTTCAATAGGATTCTCCTGAACCAATTGCGAAAGGAATCCTCCAACAAATGCATCTCCTACAAAAGTATATCACCATGATTTTTCCATGTTGCTCTTGAAAAGAGTAGAAAAGGAATATACACGATAAATAGTAACACCATCCATGGATATTATGACTATTAGCACATAACCATGAATGAACAACCTTGTATGTACCTGCTCCGTTTGTATCGACTAGTTTCTCTTTAGGTAACAGTATCACAGGGAACTTCTTCACCTTCCCATCCTCAGCAACACACACAGGATCTGCACCCTGTGTGATAACTGTAATCCTTTTGTGTGTTCCTGATGCCTTTGGCAACTGGGAAATCTTCAGAGCTATCTCCTCCACATTATCACTCTAGTCAATGGAAGCAGAACTGACAAATCAGTATTTAAAGCCCACAAAGCTGCTAGCAAGTGATAATAATGATATCTACCTCCCAGCCATGCACTTTAGAGAATGTCCTTGCCTCAGTCTCATTTCCAAATACAAAGTCCATGTACCTGAACTCCAGAAGGGGCATCTTTTAGACCAATGCATAGATTTTACTCACTTGAATTTAAATGACAGAGTTCATTACGGCAGAAATTTATCCAGCGCATCCTTGTAGAACTCACAAATAATCGGGGCTGAAAGGTTCATCATGAAGACCTGAATCCAGAAATAGATTAGAAAAATATCAGAAACAGCTAATAATTAGAAAAGACTGCCAAAATCATCTTATCAGACCTTGTTATTTGCAGCTGCATGTTCAGAAACTAACTGTATGGAATCTGGTGACACGTGGAGGAAGAAGCCAGCAATATAGAAATACTTGGCCTTTTCAACTATTTGAGAAAGATTGCACAATACCATGTCAGTGTAAATTACTGACAGGTGAAGTGAAGAAAGCAATACGAAAGAGCCAGCCCAGCATAGACCAACAAAGTACCTAAAGCCCAATTTTCTGGTCTCTTCAAATGCTCAGACTTGTAGCAATTTGCAGCTGATAAATTGGCAACAAGAGACCTATATTTTGATCCAAATGAACATTTAAGAAAGGACAAAATATTCAGCACTATATATAATTATCTAAGGGAAAAAGAAAAACTGAGAAAAGCTTGATTGTGTATTGTGTACCTTTCGCCACCAACTACACAGACAGCACAAGTTCCTGTAGGTGTGGTTTCATCTATGTAATACTGAACCTGATTTTGAATTAAGAAGCTAATTTTAGAAAGTAACATTCCAGCGTCCAGTTCAGAGAAGCAGAGTATAAATTAGGAATAAGAAAGACAGAGTCTACATTGACGCCAGCAAGTTTTGAGCTCTTTGTCATCTCCTCTCCAAACTTGTCCTTTCCAATGCAACCAATGAAAGTCGTTAAACCTGGTTTTTGAAGCATCCACTGCAAGAGGCAAAGGCAAAATGTAAATTATTTTTACCAAAACTCCAGATTCTGCTTGCTAACAATAAAAGATAAGTACATACCTGTGCAACCCTGATTGAATTCTGAGTAGAACCTGCCAATAAGGAAATTTTAGAAATCTCATAATTCAACTCGTACTCCTACTTTTCTTTTGAAGTGTGCTAATGATATTACCAAGTTAATCAATTTTCTATAATCCTTTGTCATATCATATGCGTTACCTCCAGCGATATACTCCACGTTATATTTTGTGGCCATTTCTTCATACCTGGGAGGATCATACGCAACTCATAATTAAACTTAATCAGAACCTCATCAAACCAAAGCAAATACTTTTCTTTGATTAACAATAAACTTACTAGTTCGTATGAATCATGACTAACCATACTTGATTAAGGAAATTGATAATTGATGGATGACTATTCCTAATGTGACGAAGGCCAGCCAAACAAATAGAGACTATATATGAACAATATCAGTGAGAACATGAAACAGGGAAGCATAGGTATCGAATGAGATTTATTACATGGGCTGATGCTTTTCGTCGGCAAGAATTGCATCGTTCAGGTTGAGGTCGTATCTGTCACACAAAGCAGGTCAAATCATTCAGAACAGTGAGATCTAATCCATGCCATACAATATCAAATAATATGACTCAATCATCTATTCGCCTCAAATCAGATATTGACAGGTCACATATTAATTATACTTACCCACATAATAAAACAAATTTTGAAATAGAACCCACTAGATATTATCTATAACTACCGGTCCACTGGATATGAACTGGTGGGGCTTTTGTATAACCAATAGATGTGTTTCCATTTTTCCCAAGTGAAATAAACACGATGTCCATCACAGTACAAGCTTCTGGTATATACATATTCAAGATGGCACACTGGCACAGCAGGAGTAAATGAACTTCATAGAGATATGTAGGACTAGTCACTAGAGTTACTCAGTAAAACTTTCAGCCACGAAGATAGACAAGAAAACAGAGAAAACAAAGTAGAAAAGGAGAAGCGAAGCAAAGGAAGTGAGATCTAACGTACTTTTGCAAGAAATCTTGGTCGACGACGGATGAGATGTCAAGGAGAGGATTACCCATTCCCAATAGAATGCCTTGGGACGCCATTGGTGGATATGAAAGGTAACCAGAAGAGAACAGAGGGAGGCGCGATTTGGGTAAAATGAAGATGCGTTTTCTAAAGGGAATAAGAGGGTAGGTAGTGAGTGAGTTGTGAGACAGTCTAATCGAGTCAAATCTACCGACCAGTAGCAGTAGCACCATGTTGGAAAAAATGGACAGCTTTTAGTATAGTTGAAAAGTGAATGAGTGATTGGTCCCACCACCATTCCAAACCAGTAATGGTTTTAAAATGGATACCCACATGGTAACGGCAACGAGGACCTGCGTAATCCTAAATCTCATATCCTCGAAAGGAACAGTAGGTTCTAGTTTTTGGACCTTCTTCGACGTATTCTGATTTCTGATCGTTCATCGACGAGCCTTGAGGGATTGTCAGAATGTGCTCAAGAGACTCAATATTGGAGTAGATCCGATCCCAAAAGCCCCAGCAGCAGCCCCACATCTTTAATGATAGTGGCAAAAGCATGAGTATGCACATTTGTTTGCTTAATGATACACGTAGCTTCCAGAATCATTTTATTTTCTGAAATGTCCAATTGACCTGCATAAACTTTTCTGTGTAAAATACATGTATGTGACTCCCATTGACAATTCACTGATTTCTACAATAAACACGCACACATGTTGTTGTCCATGCATCATGTATGACCACATAGGATACCATAAAATATCTTGACGGGTGCTCATGCGTCATGCATGGCTATGGGGTACCATAAAAGATGAGAATTCCTTACAAATTTGCCATTTTTTCTATGAAAAATTTGTCATAATAATTGCGGCTTGGTCAATCTTCGAAGGAAAGGAATTTCCACGAGGAGGATAAATGCCACTTTTGGCTATGAATTTAGCCCTCAACACTGCAAGATCTGAATTCTGGACAATGGTGGCTTCACATCTATGTGTCATGGTAGAAACTGAGGAAATGCAGGAAAAAGGAAAAAAAAAAAAATATCGTCCACTGGGCACAAACAAGGCTCCTGGAATTCAAAAATCATTTTTATATGGAATCATAACATACAACTTGTCTTGGAAGGAATTAGGGGTTCTCTAACAAATCTCATGCAGAACAATTTTTTTCTTATATGTTTCATATCCAGAATAATCATTATATCAAGCTGTCGCAGGAAGGACCGAATGTATGTTGCAGGAAATTACAATTCTAGAGGATATCAAGCAATTCAAGATCAAGTTCCATCATCTCTACTTTTCTAAGTCGACATTAATTAAGTCGTAGGTTTTGCCACTCATCTTCTAAATGTTTGGTACATTTTATATTACTTTTTGGACTGAAATATTGATTTGATCTTCAACATATTATACTTATATCAATTTATTTTTAAAAGGTCGTATCTCAATTTTAATTTTTTTTTTTGGTTAAAATGACTTTTGATAATAAATAAATGTAAAATTTAACAATGATAAATTTGTGAATTTAACAAGGAAAGAGTCTAATTTAAGATAACTCCACACACACAAAAAAGAGAAAGTGATGCAATATTAATGTAGAAATTAAGGTGTACCATTAGTTGGTATTCTAATTGTGAAAGATTTGAGTAATTTAACAACACCCTTGCTTCGTTTTTGTGTTAGAAAAACAAAAAAGACATACTTTTCTCTTCGTATGAGTATCATATTTAAATAAGAAGAAACAATCCTAAAGATCCTGGAGTCATGGAGACCAAGTATTATTGTTTTCCGCCTTAATATGGATTGAAATGTCTACGAAAGCCTTAAGTTTTATATGAGAGTTCGAACCAAAAAAAAAAAGTTTTATAACAGGGGTAGGACAAATTCACAGTCGCCCAGTGCCAGTGCGTCTTTAACCACAACTTTATATATATATATATATATAATAATAATAATAATTGTAATAGGGCTTATTCAGTTTTCAATATACAAGAGACGGCTATGCTCGAAATTGTATGCACAAATTTACTTGTCAAAGGACTAAAAAAAAGAGTATAATATATTTTTGAAAAGGCCAAAATAGTATTTTGGTCTCTAATCTTTATTTTAAGTTTTAATTTAGTCCTCTATATTTTAAAAGTTTTATTTAATCTTCTATCTTTTAAAATTATTTTGTTTTGGTTCTTTCTCATCATAGTTGTTAATTCCACTAACGAAATGACACATTAGACCTTACGTGAATGCTAATTCAACTAGCGAAATTACACGTCAGAGCCGTTTGGGTTCTTCATCTTTATTTTAGGTTTCATTTATGTCATTTATCTTTATTTTATGTTTTATTTTGGTCCTCTATCTTTCAAAAATTTTATTTTAGTTCTCTATGTTTCAAAGTGGTTTTACTTTGGTCCTCTACCATCAAAACCATTTACTTGCTTAACGAAAATTACATGTCATTCATCATGTGAGTGAGAAGGATTGAATCTCCAATTATCAAGACCCTTAAAATTTATGAACAGTGGACATGATATTTAAGTTCAGGCTCTTAGGCAATATATTTAGAATTTTGCTCATTGGTTTCATTTTTTAATTTTACACATGAGCTCATTGATCTAGTTATCACCCACATGGCGGATGATATATAATTTTTGTTAGGCAAGTCAAAGATTTTGATGGTAGAGATCCAAAGTAAAACTACTTTGAAACATAGAAAACATAAAATCTAAAATAAAGATAAATGACCAAAATAAAACTTAAAATAAAGATAAAGTAACAAAATAACTTTGACATGTCATTTTGTTAGTTGAGTTAGCATCTAATCAGCATCTACGTGGCATCTAACATGTCATTATATTATGTCATGACCTAAAACCCGGGTATGTGACCAATACAAAATCTAGGGATATGCCCTCCTAAGATCTGTAAGCCTACTATTCACATGCAATACTCATCTCAAGCTATATACATGAACAAGAAGAAACAATATATATTTTCACTCTGAGAATATAATTTACCATATATTCATTTGAAATCACTTTAACATCATGTTCAAAATATTCTCTCATTAACCACCACAACAACATATAGAAGGTCATGGTTTTAAAGAGAGAACACATATATCATATCACTGTATCTTTACAACATATTCAAAATGCTTTAGGTGATTTATATGACTACAAAACATTCTAGATCAAAACTCTTCAAAATAAATATCAACCCAAGAATAAGATGGGCTAACTTTGGAGTTTTGCTTCTCTTCGAACAGATAATCTTCCTCTCTTGCAAACTCTGGAAATGTTAAACCACATAAAGGGTGAGTTTAGAAACTCAATTAACAATGAACTATGCTATTTAAAAACAAGTATATGCTATTAGCATCATGGGAACATTCAAACATAATAATCGGGAAGTACCTAGAATCTATCTAGGTAGTATTACATTCAAAAGTAAAGTTGTCAAAATCGAGAATTGAATCTTAGAATCATAAGATTGTAAGATTCTGCTCTTAAAAATGATTTCAATTTTACTTAAAATCGTTTTTGCAATAGAATCGTTTAGAATTGAGGTTTAAGACTTAAAATCGTAGAATCGTATAAGTTTGAAGATCTCACCATTTTTTTTTTGAGAAGCCCTTTTTTTTTTGAAGATCCCACCATTTTTTTTGGATGAAGATGATGATATGGATAGTGATAAGAATGAAAATTGATTTATATTTTATTTATATTAGATTTTGTAAGGTTTATGTATTTAGTATTTTAATGACTTTTGATCAATGTTTGATACTTTAATTATGAGTGTATGACTTTAATTATAGTTCATGATATATGACTATGACATATTGATATTTGAGCTTGTTTTTATAGTTTATAAGTGTATAAATGATCAATGTTTGATAGTTTTGTTACATTTGTATTATATACAAAATTTATATAATTTTTAATTTTTTTTAAATTTTTTATATATATTTTGTATATTTGATAGAATCTTATAATTTCGATTTGATCTTACGATTCGATTCTACTTATATTTTTTTTCAATTCTGTGATCTTGACAACATTGTTCAAAAGCGGATATGATTCATAAACTAATCATTGCACATATTCTGGAACTTGTCCATCGTACTCGTAGACCTCATCACCATACCCAGAATGTACTAATTCCTGGTCTCCGTTCGTCGTACCTGTAGATGCTATCCACATATCCTACGTAGTATAAACCATGTTCTCTGTCCACCGTATCCGTGTACACTGCCCACTTACCTGGGGTCTAATATTTATCAAGCTTCTCACCGAATTAGAATGCCACATTACCCGTGGCTACTATCCCAGTTCCCAGGACTTCCTTACTCAAGTTCGAGATTCAGCTCAGGGTACCACAATACCTGTGGTCTCTATCCCAATTCTCGGGATACACAATCATTATCAATATCACGCACTTAGCATAATCATAACATATACTCAAATCAAGCTATATAAAAGCATGCAACATTTCTTACTGACAACACATGGCTTACCCATGCTCGTGGCATGACTAAGTGAATTCTTAATTCTACATCTCCACGCAACATAATTCTCATGTTGCTAAGCTTATGCGTATATGTAGTTTTTCTATTCTTGATCTCTAAGCAACATAATTCCCATGCTACTAGCTTGCGCATAGTTATAGCTTCTCTGTTCTTGATTTCTAGGCAACATCGTTCCATGTTGCCACATTCATATATATCTATGTCTTCTTGGGTTCTGACCTCTAGGCAACATGATTGCTGTATTGCCACATGCACGAGTGCTTACATGTATATTCTCGGTTCCTCATCTCTAGGAAATGTGAGTTCTACGTGACTATTTTCATGCATACATACTAGTCTAACCTTGCAACGTAGTTCTGTACAAAGACACCAAGTATCCTTCCCTAGCTTCCCTTACCCAATTCTTGGGTTTACTGTAGTCTATGACCTTAGTTATATCTATGTATGTCTATACACATATTAAGGTTTCTCGTCTTGGCACAAGGTGCCGAGATGATTTGACAAGCAATTCTACTTTATAGACACACAAGTGCCATGGCTAATGGCATTTCGATCTCTTGAGCCTAGCCTCTTGTAAAGCATGGTAAAACATACACTTCTCTTATGTAGAATGTTACTCACACATTGCCAATGTGTCATGTACTAGTCATACGTTTGCCACATGACATATCGTGAACCCACATTTCAAGATGCAGGATATCCTCTAAATCAACATGAAATCCTTCAGTAAGTAATGTAAACATGCATCCAAATGCTAGAGAATGGAAATCTCATAAAAAATTAGCAGTTAGCAACTTACCTTGATGTCAAGTTAATTTACTCACATATGATCCCTGAAAACTGTCAGAAGAAGCTCATCCAAAGCTTACAAATCAAAACCATGCAAGAAACATTAATTTATAACACTTTTTGAGCCTCCCAAGTTGTAGCACCCAAGCCCTACACATGGCTGCTCACTTCAGGCCAGGGCACCTTGGGTGCCCCTTGCCCCTCACACTAGCCCTTGCACATTCAGGCTAGGGCACCAAGGCCCAAACTCTTGGCCAAGGGAGTTTTGGGCGGCGCCTTAGGCACCATGGCCTGCACTCATGAAAAACCCCTCAAAGACACCACAAAGTCATTTTCCTTCATCCCATGGTCAAGCTAGAGGTTCTAAGTCATCACAAACATGATTGGCAACCCATCAATTCCTTCTAGAGGTCCAAACAAGTTTAATTTCAACATACACAACATTTTCCCAAAGTTCATGAAAGTTTCATCATGCCAAATCCAAGCAAAACCATATTTTTCCATCTACATCCATTATCTCAAGCTTAAACAAGACATTCTTCATCACCAAGATACCCAAGAAGAGTCTTAGAATTAAAATCCCACTCAAAATCACAAGAATCACATCACCCAATTCCTAAGGTTGATGCGAATTTAAAAAGAGAAAAGGGGGATTTTCGATTCTCACCTCAAGCAAAGGAAATCCGGTGAAGGAGCAAGATTTTCGGTGGTGGTGCTCGTCGAAGATGGTGATGGAAGTACCCTTAGAAGTCCACTTGGCGGTTGGAGATGAGAAAGGCATGAATGGGGAGAGAGGGACGAAGGAAAGAGTATGAAGCTGGAATGAGGGAGTGACCAAGTGTGGGGAAGCTTTTCACTTGACCATCTTATCCTCCAACCTTAAGCATAAGGATCCTAGGTTCAAGAGCAATAACAAAAATTCTTCTTAAAATATTTTATCCGTATTCCCAAACTTGAGTCACTTCAACCCCACGTGGTTCATCACCCCAAATTTTTTAAGAAACTTCAGTTTTCCACAATTTTCCACTTTTAAATGTAATTCCACAAACTTGTTCATTTAAATCCCTCTCAAGGCTCATACGCAATAATAGACTTTTTCCACCAATATCATGACATCAACCACACATCTTAAACCTCACAAGGTCTAATCACTCCGAAGGATCCTCAACTATCCCTTTACATGGGAATACTTAATACATTCTTTTCTTTCACTTTGATCCCTTAGTCGGATCCTAATAAGATTCCTCTCAACGAATATTGAGTAACATGTAGTATCTCATGTCTTTACGCAGCATGAACTCGAATGGTTGTGCGTACTTGGACATACACTCAAGTTTTCATAACCTCAAGCATTTCTTTTCACACATACCCGTCTAACACCTTGGGTGTTACACATTAGTTGAGTTAACAATTTTGAAAAATATAAGACGAAAATGAAACTTGTAAGATAGAGGACCACATTGAAACTTAAATAAAGAAAAAGGACCAAAATACTATTTTTGTATTTTTTAAAAAAAAAGATAGAAATAAAAGGTAGGGTTGGAAGCACCGCCAGAAAAGTCGTGCATAGGTGTACACTGGATATCGTGAAACACTTGAAGGAATAATGACTAGCTGTATATAGGCATATACCTAAACTGGAGCTGCGTGCAGATGCAACCTTCCTGCTGGCCGTCCTTTCCCCTCTCTGCAGTGGCAACGGCTATACTCAACTTCAGGAGTTCTCAGGTATCAGTGCAGCAGATGACCAGATTGCTAATATGCCTGCTGAAAAACTTGAACAACATATGAAAGGCCCTCTCGTAGTCATTCACCCTTGACCCCTTAACCTCAACGGAAGGTTGCTAACTCAATTGCATTATCAGTAAAGTGAGTGAGAAAAAGTAGCACCTAGATTATCCTCTAATGGGAACATATTGACCAGAGAGTAAATGGAAGTGATTTTATAAGATTATTGGCTCGCAGTGATAAATCAGATGTAGTGCGGTGCTTTCTTTAGCTACATTATTGACAAAGAATAACAAGGAGAGCCGAGGGTTCTCCATCGACGTAATTACATATTAAAGAGTAGAACTCCATCCCCCTCTTTAAAGACATGCAACTGCATTGGGCAGTGAGTATTTGAAGCCATGTTTTCCCCTTGCTCGTCTTTCGAGGAGGTAAGGTCACATAATTAGATAAGCTGTCCATTAAGTTGACATAATCCCACTCTTCTTGACCCAAAAAAAACTGGTAAAAAATTATTGGAACTTGGCTGAAAAAGGATCACAAGGAACGATTGTTTTGCTGACTAGCAAAATTTAAAGATGATCACAAATTGCTTTTGTAAATTCAGTTGTTGTTGAACTGCCACCGAGGTCAGCAGTTCGGTACTTTCCTTCAGCAATTGTGTTGAGGATGGCATTTTGAATCTGCTCAGCTTTGTCACTGAGCTCCAGATGGCGCAACATTGAGACACCACTCAGAAGCAAAGCAGTTGGATTTGCCAAGTTCTGTATAAAATCCACAGGAGATATGGCTAAGCAACATAGCTTTTAAAGAAGAAAACGTATAACATTATAATCCACGTTGTCTTGGAGGGGATAATAAACAAAGAACAATTACAAAAGCAACATTACAACATAAGATGTTTCAAACATATTTATACTCCTCCTGGGAGATCATTAATTTCTATTTAGGTTTTCATTATCTGGCCTCAGTCTACCAGCCAATATACACAAGAATATGTATCTTGAAAGTGGAGCATGATCAATTAACAGAAAAATTTAATAAAAAAATTAAAATAAATGAGCACATAAAGCTATTACTGCAGTAGAATACTTCATTGGTTGCATGGCAAGAAATATGCATGAGCAAAATACCAACACCAGACTTGACTTCTAAGTTGCAAAAGGCGTGTCCGATACCACAAGTCTCCAGCAGACAACTACTACTTATGAATATGATGTTGATAAAACTTCAACTCTTACCTTTCAACTTTCTTACACAAATATTATCATATTCCACATTTTAGGAGCATCTTTTTCCTTTTCATTAGTTTTGTGAATTGCTGCATCCTACAGAAGTGTGGGGGTATACTGTACATCCAGAAAATCCGTAACTAAACTCGTACATGTTAGACCTCAAATGCCGAAGGGGAAATATCCATTTTGAGTAGCCAAAGCAATAGTCTTTCAAAGTAAACCTTTAAACTTCACCTCCAATCAGTATGGTTACAGAAGTTTGTGATATTAATTTATCCAATGCCTTAATCAAACACATGTACAAAACAAGCACCCCAAATTTGCAAAATCCACAATAACAAGGTGGAAGATCAAAGAGTACTTGGAACAGCTCACCTTTCCAGCAATATCAGGTGCTGAACCATGTACAGCCTCCGCAAGTGCAATACCGCCCTCACCAATGTTGCAGCTGCAAACGATACAAAATAATGTCAAGATGGAATTCTCAGCATGCTAAATTTATTTTTACTAAAAATAAAAATACCTTGGTGTTAAGCCCAACCCCCCAATCAAACCGGCACAAAGGTCACTGATAATATCCCCGTAGAGGTTAGGCATCACTAAGACATCAAACAAAGCTGGATTTTTCACAAGCTGTAAATGGCAAGAACAAGCGTCATTCCTTTTCTGATACATGAAACAATTTCCAAATGCAGTTGTATCACACATCCAATTCACCAATATTCATTTAGAGGGACCCCATACCATCATGCAACAATTGTCAATGACAACTTCCTCATAAGTTATCTCAGGATACTTCTCTGCAACCTCACGACAACACTGAAAACAATTCAAAATACCAAGTTAATAGAAGGATTCGTGAATAAAAATAAAAAAATGAATGATTTTATACACATTTCCATGATATATGGACCTTGAGGAAAAGCCCATCAGTCTTTTGCATAATGTTGGCTTTGTGTATTGCAGACACCCTCTGTCTTCCATGTGCCTTGGCATAATGAAAAGCATACTCAGCCACCCTTAAACTTGCTTGACGTGTGATAATTTTGAGGCTTTCTACAACACCTCTCACAACCTGTCACCAGTAAAGGGAGTTTGACAAGTTAACATGTGATCAATCATAAATTCAATGATAAAGTAAAATGTAACACCAACTGCTGAGAAATTTACCTGATGTTCAAGTCCACTGTACTCCCCTTCTGTATTTTCACGGATAGTGATAAGGTCTACATTATCATACCGAGTTTTGTAGCCAGGAAGGCTGTAGCAAGGTCTAACATTGGCGTACAAATTAAGTTCTTTCCTTAGAGTAAGATTTAATGAACGATGACCTTTTCCAATTGGTGTGGCCATTGGCCCTTTCAAGCCAACCTTATTTTGCCTCACTGATTCTAAGCTTTCCCATGTTAAAAAACTCTGTGTTCTAGGGTCAATCTGATCCCCAACATAGTGCTCTTCCCATTCTATTGGTACTTCAGCAGTTCTGAACACCTAATTATTGCAATCATAAATATTTACAGAACATTACATTAAACCCAACCAAATGAATCATGTTTTTTAAATATACAAAAAGAATGAGAGAAACTAGGAAGAATAAACCACAGCTTTTATTAATCAATTTAGCAGTAACCCAATAAATCACAGCAATTGTCAATCAATTATAACAGCAACCAACAGGAAATGACTAGAGTAGAAAATAGATTCCATTATTCCATATACATGCCTGCACTAGCATATTATGACAGCTTTGATCATGAGGCACAGCAGCTCTATACTGAAGCCCTATTCTGAAGAAGCTAGATTAAGTAGCTGGTGGTAGGAGGGATCGCAGTTCAGGATAATGAGGTAATTAAAGAAGAAATGACTAGGTTCTATAAAAATGCTGTACTGAAGAAGTTAAAGCGAGGCCTTTCATTGAGGAGTTAGATTGGTAGTTAGATTGGTCAGCTATTCATGGTACCAAGGCTGAGTGGTCGCAAAGGCCTGTTGAAGAGCAAGTAAAAAATGCAATTAGAATGATGAATAAGAAAAAGGCTTCAGGGCCTTATGGATTGCTAGTTGGTCTATTGTTAAGGAAGACTTAATGAAGGTTTTTTTTTTGAGTTTTATTATAACAGAAGGATAAATATTAGTATGAACTCTAATTTAGTTCCCCTTTTTCCTAAAAAGGATAGGGCTATTAAGATTCATGACTGTAGGCCTATTAGCCTAGTGTCTTTTTAGATAATCACTAAAGTTCTCTTGGTGAGGCTAGGTGAGGTTTTGGGGGATACTATTGCTAAGAACCAGAATGCTTTTGTTAGATGCTGAGAAATCTTAGACACACTTTGGTTGCTATGAATTAGTGGAGGATGTTAAATGTAGGACGCAGGAGGATTTGGTTTTCAAGTTGGACTTTGAGAATGCATATGATAGGGCCAATTGGGGGTTTTAAAGCTGTGGCACTGGGCACTATTTACAACTTTGTGGTGCATTTGGTTAGAAAGGAATGCAAGAGTTTTTAAACAAAGATTTCTCCCACCACATTGGAATGGAATCATCTTTATGTCTTCTCTGTGGGTATCAACAAATGGTTTTTTCAAGGGAGCATCTCAGATGGATTTCCAAAGGGATTGTAAGACTGTCCTTATTTAGCAAGTGGGCTGTTTTTACGGATTCTTCTTTTTAAAAAAAAAAATCAAAGGATTTATTGTCCTCTTCTTTCTAGTTGTATCTTTTGAAACCATTTTGTACTTTTCTCTTCTCTCTTAAAATAAAACTTTCTTTTTCTATCCAAGAAAAAAGATATTTTCTTGCAAAATATCTTATCTGAAAGTGCTTTATAAGAAGTTATTTTCCACTGAAAAAATGTTTCCACTCTGAAGATAGTTTATGTAAAAGCAAAGGGAGCGTGAGGTCTAATTATCACACAACCCAGGCCTCATTTGGGACAGAATAGCATCCATTGGTGCAAATTATATTCTTCATTGAATTGTAAGGATGCATGCAAAACCAGTCAATCGAAAATGCAATATTCAAAATGTATACAATTACAAATCCAAAATTGTGAACTCAAAAGCAATATAAAAAATAAACTAAAAAAAAATTCCAGCAGCAACTAGAACTGATCAGTGTAGCAGATATTCACAAGTTTCACAATGAAATGATGAATTTCAGGTCAAATTAGGCCCGAGGCCTCCGTAGATTTGGTGGCTAATCTAGAAGACAATGAATCAGCAGCGGAGCTCCTAATAACTAATTCCCAAAAAATAATCGAACGTAAACTATGAAGTTGAACAATTAATTGATCGAAAACGATAGAGCACGAAATTAGGAGAAAGAAAGGGTGATAGAGAAAAAAGACGGACCTGTTTGACGGCGTCGGCGATCTCAGGACCAATACCATCGCCGGGGAATAGAGTGGCCCGGATCGGAGTAGAAAAGGAAGAGAAAGCCCTAAGGTTTTCGAAAGAGAAAATTTGGCTGCTGCGGCTTCCAAGGGTTCGTCTGAGGAGCTGCGACGCCATTGTTGACGACGAACACCGATAAAGAGGCTAATAAACTATTACTCTTCCTTCCGAAATGTCGAAGTTTCCAAGTCCGAACGCGGGCTGCGCAAAACGTCCCAGGCCAATCACAATGGTACCATGGTACCATCTTTCTTTTTTCTTTTTTTTTTTCTTTTTTTTTTTTTTTAATTTTTTTTCTCTAGAGACTGTTTGGTTCAACAAAAGAGAGGGGAGAAAAAGAATTTTAATGAAAGGGAACGGAAGGGAAGGAAGGAGAGGGGAGAGGAAATAAAATTGTTTTATTTGGTTTAGTTTGAGGGGAAGGGAGAAGAGGGAAAATAAATCTTCTTTTGTTTAGTTTGTAAGGAGAGATGAGGGAAAATAAAATAAAATGACTATTATAATCTTTTGATTGTATGGCCAATAGAACATGATAAATTTGTTATCACTTATATTCAAATAAGTTAGCTCATTTATTATAGTGATATAATATAACATTTTAGTAGCTTCAATTTAATTCATCTAAAAAATGTCTCAAATATATATTGTGTTTTAAAAATCATATAAAATTTTAATGTTATTCTTATTGTAATAAGAAAAGAAGCTAAATAATTTTATTACTAAAAGAAACAAAAAAATAATTAAGTAAAATTTAACTGACTGATTAAAATCCTATTTTGTTCTCTCACATATGTCTTTTTTTTAATCTGGTATTTCATAAATTTTTATTCTTAATTTAGTCCCTTACACATTGATATGTTATCAATTCAGTCCCTCAAAAAATTTATATTCTCAATTTAATCCCTCATAGATTAATATGTTATCAGTTTAGTCCCTAATTTATTTTCATTCTCAGTTTTATTCTTAAAAAATTAATATATTATTAATTTAGTTTTTTTTTTGCTGGCTATAACTTTTGATGGTAACAACTTTTGATAAAGGAACTAAATTGATAACATATAAACCTATGAGGGACCAAATTAAAAATAAAAATATATGAGGGACTAAATTAATAACATATCAACATAATAAGAATAAAAATTTACGATGGACCAAATTGATAACAAACATTTATAAGTGACTAACTTGAGAAAAAAGAAATTTGTAAGGGCCCAAAATAATATTTTGGTCCTTATTAATTTACTCAATTTATTATTATTATGATTATTTTTTTATAATCCTTTGTTATTTAATTATACATATAATATATTATTTACGTATAATAATAATAATAACAATAATAATAATAATAATAAAACTTTATATAGTCAAAATATGTTAATAATATATAATTTAAGAAGCAAAATAAAATAAGTTAAAAGGTAATTTTAGTATTAAAAAAATTATTGAGAGTACTTATGTCTCTTACATTGTTACGATTTTCCTTCACTCCAAATCTCCTCACTTTCAGAGAGAAAAAAAATAAGAGAGAAGAGGGATTTTTCATTTACATTTTCTCTCATCTCCTTTTAACTAGTTGAAACAAACAAAAAAATTCCTCTCCTCCTCTCTATTTCCCTCCAACCAAACAATACGTAAGAATATGTTTTATGCTTTTCATGTTGACGCGCAGATATCAAATTTTAGGAAGCTTCTACTCTTCAAGCATAAAGAATATAGTGTTTTTTATCATTTGAATCATCATATGAGCTATTTTGAAGGTTCATATTTTTTTAAATAATATTTATTTATTTTATAATTATAAAAAAATTTAACTAAATTTTAAAAGATATATTTTTTTTATTTTTTTAACTTTAAAAAATATTAATATTTTAAAATTTATTAATAAATATTGTTTAAAAAAATTTAAACGGTCAAAACAGCGCAAATGACAATCTAAATAATAAAGAGTATTATACTCTTCATGCTTGAAGAGCATGAGCTCTCAATCCCAATCCCAATCCCAATCCATATCCCAAATTCTATTTTCCACTTTGAGTTAGGGAGCTTGCGCGATGATTAATTAGTGCTTCCTTCGTGCGAATCAGAGCATTGTGTGAAAGCCCGAATATAGAGGCCTATCGAGACACAAGTTAATCATTTGTTTTTCAGGCCCAAAAATAAGTTCAATTTATTTAAAAACCTTTTCAGTTTAACGCCAAAATAGAAAATTGGAAGTGTTCTTTTTTTTGTTTTTTGTTTTTGTTGAAGTTGGCTTTGGGAATCAAATCTTTCAATCTGAAAAATGCTTTAGTATTATTAAATTAAAGTTTTCTGATTAAAAGTAGTCGATTTATTCTTTTATATAATTTTATTTATCATGTAAAGTTATTATAGACCGCCAATATTATCGTTAGCTATTATGTTATTCACTTCAACTTCGCGGGGCAATAGTTGTTAAGAGTAATATATGGAGTTTAAGATCTACACTTTTAATTCTTAATTCCAATGATTGGATTACAGCAATTAGCGTTCAATATTTCTTCTTGGTGATCTAAAAATATGTGGAGCAGCATATATGTTCTGTTAACATTTAATAACTTCTGACTCAGTGCTCACCACACCACCCTAACAAAACAAGGGAGCTGCATCAGTGTTAAAATATGTTTTATTGTCTAAAGGTTTAGAACCAATCTTAATTTAATCTTAAATATTCATGTTAATTTTATTTTATATATTTATAATTTTTTGTGATGTCTTCTTAAATATTAATGGCATTCAATTATTTACGAAATCAGTTTGTCTTATCCAATATATGACATACACATATACTTATATCGACTAATCTATTTAACAATACTGACAAAATAAGTCACAATTACTTTGGAAAAATATTATGAATTCAAACATACATATATATACATATATATATATATATATATAGTAGCATAAAATATATGTTTGTAACGTCAAACGTGTACCAATATATACACACGTTTGAAATAAAATTAAGATCCACCTAAAAGACAAAAATAAAAAAATAATAATAATAAAAATAAAAAACTATTTCTCCTGCATTTTGTTTTACTGCTTAATGCTTACGCAACTGGCACTCAAATTGCGTTGCATTATTTAAGCATTAGCCAAAATGGGCAATGTAAGACCCAAGTCACGAGCATTAACCAAAATCCAAAGGACAAGGAGATGGAGATTGTTAAGTCGGTGGTTGCAACTTGCAAGTGTCCATTTTTATATGTAATGTAACACTTACCACCGCACAATTTGCGTCGAAGAATTGTTCTCTCGCACGTGGATTATTGGGAAAATAGTATTATAATATAATAGTGAAAACTCTGCTTCACCCTATATTCCTGCCTGAAAAGACAACTTCATTAAAATCAACACCACTTGGGTATCTTCCCATTAGCATGATGCTGGATTTAAACCCACATTAACTTGTACTAATTAAGAAGAAGATCACAGCTCATTAGTATCTAAATGCCAATGACATTTTTGATCACCAAATCCTTCTTATCCTTTACTTTGAATAAAACATTCGTTTGTCTAGACTGACTTGACGGCTAAAAGCAGAGCAGTTTAGAAGAAAAAGCATTCTTTAGAAGCAACGTCCTTTACACCAAAGGAATGCATATTCTATGGCGCTCGAAGCGATTAGGACAAACAAATAAAATCCAATTACAACATGAAATACAAATAAAATCCATTGATTTGCCTGAGGCTTTATCCACCCAGCGACAAACCACCCCCTGTTCATTACTGCACATTCGAAGACATAAAAGAAACCATTTTAGCTAAAGAAGCGACAGAATTAGCAGATTGGAAGAGGAGCGCCGTTCCACTCCCCAAGGCATTCCAAAATAGGATCGATAATCTTGCCCTGACACATTGCAGTGAACACTTTATCACACTCTTCACCTGGAGAAATCACCCTCTCTCCGGTTAGCAACAGTGTGCCCAGCTCCTCCCTCACAAACCTGTACAGAGGGTATGACCTGCATTCCTTAATCCTGTTTGGAATTGCAGAATTTCCGTTCTCATATGCTATTCTTGCACTCTCGACCTCCTTTGGCAACACGCTCTTCAACTCCTCCTCGAAAGTTACAATCTTCTGGAAGATTGATGTGCTCAGGTTCTTCTCGTTCTCGCCATTCGCCAATGCGTGATCCACAAGGATTTGCCTTAGTTTCTGCATCAACGGGTATGTGGCACTGCAAGGATCATCAACGTACGCAAACACGTGCTCCCTGTCCACCACCTTCAGCAAGTCCAGTTCGCAAAATCTGGAAGGATGGAGCTCTCCGTTGACACCTGTGGTTAGGATTCTCTTGGCGACTTGGCTAACGGTGTTCTTGACAGTGTTCTTCAAATTCTCCTCCAAGTGCCTCAAGTCAATTGCTTGGCAGAGTGCAACCAGAAAGGTGGAAGACATGAGCTTTAAGATCTCAATAGCTTCGTTTGTTTTCCTAGATGAAATCAAACCCAAGGAGTTCACGTCTTGGTTGTGCTGCTCCGCACTTTGAACGTGGGTTGTTACTGGATTGGCAAGATACTGGAGTTCGGAGCAGTAAGAAGCCATGGCGATTTCAGTCCCCTTGAAGCCATAATCCAAGCTGGGGTTTCTACTAGCGGAGAGATTAGAAGGCAAGCCATTGTTGTAGAAGTCATTGACAAGCTCTGAGAACTGTGCGAACAAGAGTTTGCCAATGGAAGCAATAGCCAAACGTGTATTGTCCATAGAGACTCCAATTGGAGTTCCCTGGAAATTACCACCGTGCAAGGCCTTGTTCCTTGAAACATCAATCAAGGGGTTGTCGTTCACAGAGTTGATCTCTCTCTCAATAGATTTGGTGGAGAATCTGATAACTTCAACGAGAGGGCCAAGCCATTGGGGCGAGGTTCGAAGGGCATAGCGATCCTGTTTAGGCTTCTGCAGGGGATCCATCTCGTGCAACTTCTTAGCTGCTTTAACATAGGAGCTTCCATCCAAAATGTGTTCCATAATAGCAGCAGCCTCAATCTGGCCCGGGTGGTGCTTCAACTTATGCGTCAAATGGTCTGTAAACTCGGGCTTCCCTTGCATCACTTCAGCGAAAATAGCGGAGAGGACCTCAGAGAGCACAGCTAGAATATTAGCCTCGAAGAGAACCATAGAAGCCAAGCCAGAGCCAACGGCAGTGCCGTTTACAAGAGCAAGGCCTTCCTTGGGCTGCAATTCGAAGAAGTCAGACTCAATGGCAGCCAATTGGAAAGCCTCCTTGGGATTGAGGGCTTCTCCGTTGGGCCCAACTGCCTTGGAGTTGGGCCTGCCGGTTAGTAAACCGGCGATGTAAGAAAGAGGGACGAGGTCGCCGGAAGCAGTGATAGTACCACGAAGTGGCAAGCATGGGGTGATGTTGTGGTTGAGGAACTTGGCGATGGCTTCTAAGATTTCAAATCGAATGCCAGAGTAGCCTTGGAGAAGTGTGTTTATTCTCACCAGCATGGCTGCTCTTGTAGCTGTGTGTGGCAGGGTTTGGCATGACTCTGTGCTGTTGCCAAATATTCCAGCGTTCAAAAACCTGAAACAACATTAATTACCAACCAAAGGATTAGAAATCACTCTGTTTTACTATTTATTCCTAATACTAACAGTGGTTTATACATTTTAACTTCCACGTGAATCTTTATGCATTGGGGAGATAACGACTTTTTCCATAAGAAAAATCATTAAGTTGAAATTTTCCTTTTTTAAAATAATAATAATAATAATAATAATAATAATAATAATAATAATAATAATTATTATTATTATTATTATTATTATTATTATTATTATTATGACCACCAACAATGTTGCCAAAGTTACGACAATACCCTCGGCCAACCCAGTAACCTACCACATCGTCACGTGCACATTAGTGACGCTTGTATTAAGTACTATTGTACACGTCTAAGCACGTGCACATTAAGTAGTAAGTATAGTAAGCACGTGCAGACCGTTACTTCGTTAACTCTATCGGTCTATTGTGTCAACTCAATTATGGTGAAAAGTTTCATTATATTTATTTATATGTTAATAATTAAGTAAATTTTATTGAAATTTAGAATTTGACTCTAAAACTAAATTATATGTTTTTTAAAATAATTAAATTATACCTAAAATATATATAATTATATAATTGTTAAATTAAATAAGTCACATAATACTTAAATACAATTTTTTATATTTTTAGTATCAAATTTCATATTAAATATGATATGCGTAAAGAAAAGTTTTAAAAACAAATCATATAAGATTGATTTTTAAAAATAATATAATTATTTTAAGAACCGACTCTGAAAATATATAACCATTTTTAATTAAAAATTTGATAATTAAAAAAAAGTGAAGCTAAGTTTTCTCGATAACTCTTGCCGGAGTTCAGACAAAAGCGAGTTTCCATATGTTCTCCGTATGAACCTACCCCACCGCTTCAACTTTTATCCAATTTGCTATGTATTTGTTGTTATCCTTAGTTTTTCATTTAGACAGCCCAAAAAATACAACAACAACAATACTTTGCTTTTCATTTAGACAGCCCAAAAAATAATTTTAAAAAATTCGTACACATAATTTTTATCCTTATATATATTATAAAGAAGAATATTACATAAAACATTCATTTTAATAATTTTTATTAACTTATTATACTTAAAAAAGTTCATAAACTATTAAACCCACTGTTTTTCTAAATTAATTTTTCCCCTAAAGAAACCAACAGGTTTATTAGAATTATGCTTAGCCAACCGTTTATATATATATATATATATACATATATATACACATATATTCTCTCTTGAATAGGAGAATATATAAATAGTTAAGTTCTATACCGGTTTAATTTATAAATCAGGCAATAATATGTAGAATTTTACAAAAGGAAGACGTTAAAAATTACGTAGATTACTATGATTTACGATGTCATACAGAATTGTACTAGAACAGAGAATTTTAGGTAGATCGACTCACCTAATGAGTTCTTTTTGCAAAGCAGCGCCTTGTTTTGTTCTTCTGTGTGAAGTAGCACCGAATCCGGTGGTGACACCGTAGCTATCGGTGCCTTTGTTCATGCTGTCCATGACCCAGTCACTGCTGGCCTTCACGCCGGCCCTCGCCGACTCCGACAGCTCCACCTTCACCCCCTGGTCATGCGCCGCAATGGCCGCCACCTGAGAGATGGTCAGCGTCTCGCCGCCCAGCCGCACCACCGGCTTCCGGTACTCCGCCACCATCCGCTTCACCTCCTCCAAATGGCTCCCCTTCAGTGACTCGGCCGCCACACCCCAGTTCAACGGATCAGCTGTGCCATTACTAAAACAGAACGAGTCATGAGCAGAGCCATTTTGGAAGTGACCATTCCTCTTGGTAATCGATTCCATGATAAGGAACTGAATGAATATATGTCTGTGATAACTTATACCAGGAAAAAGATACTGGGTATTATAGATGAGGAATGAAAGTGAAGTGTCGAGAGAGAGAGAGAAAGGAAGGAAGAGCGGGAATTGCTGAATGGTGGAGGGGAAAGAGGTTTGGGTTATATAGAAGAGGATACATGGTTAGTAGGAGACGGGGGTAGGTGGACATAAGGGGTGGCAGAAAGCCACAAGGAGCACAAGGAGGGGTTTGGTAGTTAAGAATCAATCTCTGCCGTTGGATACTATAACACTCATCCAACCGTTGATATTTTACAACGTGGAACAATAGGATCGCGTTTTAACATGCTCGCTTGGTAGTTGCCTAGCTGCCTAGCTGTTTCAACTAGTGGACCAAGAAATAGTAGGTGAGGAGACGTCAACAATGAACTCGAACTTGTAACGCTGAATTAAGCACGTCATATCCTTATCGTCTTTATAATTTCACGACAATTACATTTTTAGAAAAACAAAAAGTGAATTACAAATAAAGCCTGGTGAGTTTCAGGCTTTCAGCATCTACTATATAAAATATATCCACCACCGCAGATATTGCTTCCTGGGTTCCTTTTCTTTTTAGCCTTCAGCTTTATAATTATTTCTTACTTCTTTTTAGGTATCTTACGGTTCAGCGGATAAAAAGCGGTTGCATTATAGTTTCCACTCCATAAAATCACTTAAAATACCCACTAGTAATTTTTCTTCCACTTTCAATCATTGTTCTCTGTTTAAAATTTTTTAAATTATTTTGTTATGTATGATATGTCTTTTTTTTATGATAACAAAAAATAATCGACAATATAACCTACATTGGAGAAATTAATCAATCATCATATTTTTCGACCAAAACTCATAAAAATTAAATTAGCTCCCTCACCCCCTTTTTAATCTCCTCTAAATACTTGGTCTTCTCGTTGCCAAGACAAAACGCAAAGGCCACATATTTATATTATATATATATATATATATTTTAAAGATGCCTGCAAAATAAATACAATAGAATAGACAGTGAGGCTCGGATGGTAGAGGGTGGAACCAAGTCAAGTGACTTGTGTCAGTCTTTTTTTTTTTTTGAATTAATAAATTTGTAATTAAAAAATTGGAAGTCAAGGGACTTGAAGAATAAAGAATGAGCCAACCCCGTTTGAACGCCAACCCGGACAGCCCTGAACCTAAAGTGTGCTATTTTATATTGGGTGACGACTTTTCAACTATAATTTTCACGAAGCAAAGTGACGGAGTCCATGGTCGCCTAAACATTTAAATTTGAGATATACGAGATGTATAATTTTGAATATAGATTGCGTGCTTACCGTCATGAATAATCAATGTAGTGCGATGTGTCCATTATGCACTAAACTTTATCTGCGATAATAGTCTATAGCTAGTTTTATATAATTACATATTATTGAGTGATTTAAATTATATATTAAATTAATTTATTTAAAAGTACGATTCGAAAGAAAATAAAAGTTTGTAGAGTGAGTAAAATGAAAATCGATAAATAAAAACTAGTTTAAATAACAGTTTTTTTTTATATGTTATATTCAATTTTCATTGTTTTTATACTCTTATAATTTTACTTGAACTAATATAAATTTATCTCTATGCTCATAAATTTATGTTATATTAATTAAATTATATAAATTTTATGTATTCTCTTTAATTTTATATTATTTATCTTCTTAATTATAACATAAATTTTCGTAACACAGATAATACGGACACGTCAACTTGAAAATTTTTATTTAGTTTAGTTATGACTGCCTCTAAATTAATTTCCACTCATACTCGTGGCCATCTGAAATGCGCGTTCATTGTTTTGAATGGGTTAAATTATATAGGAGTGCCTAAGACTAATCAAAATTGAATGGGTTAAATTATTTTACTTTCCCCACAAATTCAATTAAACAAACGATACTCCCGATCACCTCCTTTATGATCGATTTGCATGTTAACTTTTTCTTTAGAGAGAGAGAGAGCAGAGCAGAGGTAATTTATGTTTGTGCTTCTTTTACGTACCGACAATTAATTTGCGGTCCGAGATGAAGTTTGAATAATAAGGATTTTTGCACCAAAAAAATAATAATAAGGATTTGAAATCGCATCTGTCAGACACGTATCTTTGGTACTATTAATGGGTTTATTGGAAAATAATATAAATTATGGTAGAAATAGAAAAAATAAAAAATATATTATACGCGAAAATTATGATATCCTGCCACAGCCAAAAATTATCTTGAGAAAGGTATTCTCATAAACGATTCATGGAATAATGGGACTGGGCTTAGTTGGAAAGAAAAGTGCTGGCATGTAATTTATGTAACAATAGAATATAAGTGATATAAAATCGAGTTAGATAAATAGGTCAAAGTGAAGCAAGTTTGAAGGGCATTTCGTCCAATACTATATGTGATCACATTCAGAGTCGTATTGCAATAAATAAGCTAATTAGATCAACGCTTATCCATTAAATTAGTACTTCTTCCTCTTAAGTCCTAACTAAAGATTTGATTTAGTCCGACGAACTAGTTTTCAGACCCGTGCATATGTTGATATATAAATCACAAAAGGGAAAAGAATTGTTTGTGTTTAAGATCAAAATTTTTTTCATTCATCTATCAATTGTAAATATTTACAATTATTATAAATTATTGAAAATTTTCTTATAAAATAAATCGCTTTATTTTTTTTTATTCCACATTAATTCTGCGTTTGACCACAGCAAGAGACTTACTATATTATCAATATAAAATTTCGAATAGATTTGGTGTGTCACCGTATATACTTAAATTTTTGCTCATTCTCCTTGGTGTTTGAAACCGAAAGAAAAGAGAGAACTTTATTACAGGTTTTTACGGCTTGTAGAAGTAGATCTATTAAAAAGTCAAAAATTTATTAACATGAGACTCCACCTTGATATTCTTAAATATCTATTTTAGATTTCACCATTTCTTATAAAAGAAAGACAATGCTTAATGGTTGAGATTAAAGATTCTAAATTGAGATCACTGTAAATGCTATAGAAGAAAAAGTTATCTTGCTACTAACATTAACAACATTAGTAATAATAAAATAATATAGGTTCTTGTGTACATCTCAAGATGCAAAATAGTTTGTATAGATCCTCACCAAAGGTGGAGAACTTTTAAACATTTAATGTATTATTATTGAATCTTCTCAGGCTAATTCTCACTCATTTTATGTTCCACTGAAAAATGAACCAAATTAGTTGAATTTTACTCATGTAAAACCAAGAGGAAAAAAAAAACTAAAGCTTATGTGAGGAAAAAAAAAATCAATATTGCAATGAGGATCAATAATTTAAAGAGAGTACTATTCGTACAACTTTTGAAATAATTCAACAAAAGAGAACTTACTTAAAATTTACATACTTTTGAGTTGTAAATTTAACAATAATAAATGTTGCTTTGCAAATGCAGTCCATGATATCACTATCTGAAAAATTGCAACAATTTAAAAGAATACATAGGAAGGTTGACAGGAAAGTTTGGAGAAGAAACAACAAACTTAATTTTATCTAAAAGTATTATACTTTAGGTATCAAGTAACAACGACGTTACTAATTATTATTTTAACATTGAAATTAGGAAAGTGCAATACAATTTTCCATCTTACTAATTCTTATTTTAGCAATGGACTATATTAGAAAAGTGCAATACAATTTTTCATCTTATGTTGATTTGCTACGACAATATACTCTTCATTCATTTAGGTTATCTTTATTCCTCTCTCTCGCTAACAAAGTGTAGACATATATCCATTGTGCTAGTCCTACCATTTTTCAAACTTCGGTCCACTCATATAGTTAGGGTCGCCTATCATCAACAATATTGTTCACCAAATAACGTGGACCCAAACATTAAAAGAGATAAGCAACAACAAATTTTTTAGCTTTAATTTGAAACAGTAAAATCAATCTTTTAGTCTTAAATATCACTATTGTAAATATAATATCAAATTGGATAGTAGAAGTGCATATTTGTTCAATATTTAGACCATTCTTATAACCTACGTATCATATATACATACATATATATATATATATGTACATGTGCTTTGTATTTTGTCAGATTCCTTCAAAATGGTCTCTGCTAACCATTTTTCCATCCTATCAAAAGTATAAGCTTATAGGATCGATCAGTAATCAAATTCTCAAGTTAATAGCTAGTAATTATTAATTATGTATACTCAAAAAGCCAGACTAAAATATAATTTGTCAAAATTAGTCATACAACTAACATATTATGCACCAACCACTGTTTGCTTAGAAAAAAAAAATGAAGGGAGATTCTAAAAATATAAATAAACCATAATTAGACTTATTTTGAACATATAGAATAACTTAATACAAAATAAAAGCTCAAGATAAGCATGTTTTGGACTCCCTAAGATTAAAAATGATGGAGAAAAAAATGATAATGTGATAAAACAATTATACCATTGGCTTTCACTTTTTTAGGCATCATGAGGTTGTAGGAAATAAATGACTTAACATATATGGACCCATCACTAAACAAAACCAACCTTCATTAAATATTATAGGCATCTAAGAATGTGAAAAAACATATGATTTAACATATATGGACCCATCACTAAACAAAACCAACCTTCATTAAATATTATAGGCATCTAAGAATGTGAAAAAACATATGATTTAACATATATATACGGACCCAACAGTAAACAAAACAAATGGACCTTCATTAAATATCTATAAGTAGTTGTGATTTGAAGGTGATCGATCGTCCATGACATGACCAGGGGTTTTTTAGATACGCGCATACCAATATTGGATCAAGTTGATAAATGTAATCACAAAAACGTTTTAGGGAACAAAAATACAATTTGTGGTAACAATTTATCGATTTTCATTAATAGGTTCAATAATGAAGATATGATCATTGTTATTAGAGGATCTTGTGAAAGGAGAAATTATACTAAATGAAAGAAAGAAAAGAGGTGAAAAAAACTCAAATAGCTAAATAACAAATGCAAACGTAAAATAATCATAATATTAAATTTGCAGTAAAGTTATTTTAGACGTTAAAACCTATTATACTGCTAGAAATAAATTTCTTATGTTATCGTGTCCAATATATCAGCATATGGAAATATAAAAATTGTGCAGTAAAAAAACTATAAATAGCAATATTAATTAAAAACTAATAAAACAATCAAGGTTAGCAATTAGTTAGATAAGTTCCAAAACAAAATCAGTAGTGGAAACTTCGAGAGACCTATATATTATACATCTTTCTCAACTTTAACATTTTTCTAACGTTTGATGACAAAATATGTTATATATTATACCTGCAAAGAAAATGGACATATACATCCTGATCAATATATTCACAAACTTAGAAAATTACAAAGGTTTGGCTATATGTTTCTTTCTTGACGTCCTCTTAATTTCAAGACTCTTGTTTCGAAATCTATTCTTACAACTCTCCTGAACAGATTCGATTGCATTAAGTTTTCCTAAGACATATGAGAAGCCACAACGATAAACATTGAAATATAGAGAGCAAAGTCACCAAAATAACAAAAATTCATTACCAACTAAATATTTTTCCTCGGCTTGTCCGGGTGTAATATTGTGTAAACTGTAAAGAAGTAAGCTCGAAACCATATTTTGGAATTGCTCATATATAGTTTCTAGGGAGAGATTTCATTGACCAAGAGAAAGCCAACGCAGAGCATCAAGAAAGCTTTAAACTATGTAGTTGTTACCCTGTCAATTAAATTCAGTGTGACTACATCAGATTAGATTATAAATTGACCAACAAATTAGAATATCAAGGTTGGCGAAGCAATATGCCAGAAAATCCAGAATCATGCTTAAGATATTAAAAAAAATAAATAGCAAAGTGCAAAGAAAGTAACTTCTTATCTGTCACCTCATCCCGCTTCTTCTTTAGACTCCTAGCCAAGTACAAGAACAATATATATGCTTGCCAAGATATCGATGTATCTCTGTGGATCCTATTTATAAATAAAAGTGGCACACTTATTTGATTTCTCATTAAACAGAATTGACGACAAAGTCCACAGCCATTGATTTTTCATTCTATACAACAACAACTATTGATTTGTTGGCATTGGCAGATGAAAGATGATGAAACATCCATAGTCATTTGTATCTTTATTTATAAATGCATGCATTAATAATAGTCGTATCAAATAGTTCAACCAAAATCGATCAATCGTAAGCCAAAAAAAAAGATCAATCACAAACTAGTTTATTTATAAACGGGCCTCAAATTACATGTCAAAGACCATCCGTTTTAAACCTTGGATCTAAACAAGTTAAACCATGGGGTTTTTAAAAATTTTTTTAGTAAAAAATTCAATAATTTTTATTAAAATACAATTTATACATTTAAACTAAAAACATTACTTCTTTAATGTTTTAAATAACTATAATTTTTCATATTTTTTAAAATTAACTGAAGTATATTTAACTTTAAAAATTTTATATTTCTTTTTAAAAAATTACAAAAATTATTATATCTAAAATTATTATATTTATTAAATATAATATTGTCAAATATAAAAATGTGATAAACTGAAGTTATTTATATTTTAAAAAATATAATTTTTGTTAAAAATAAAAATAAAAAATTTAAACGGACTAGTCCTTCTAAACTTATTTTTAATGTGTTTAAAATGACATACTGAAAATGACACTATTAAATATTAATTAATAGACTTAATTTTTATTGGACAAAATGTGCAAATGTTCATATAATAGAGTGACATATTTGAATTTTTAAGATGCACATTAAATTATGACAGATTTAATTGCCAACTAAAAATTTTAAATGCTTCAGGCCATTTAGCCTTGTGTTACCATTGGTGTGACATGGAGACAATTCATTGGACAATCCCATGACCAAGGACAACGTAGCAAGCAATGATGTGAAAACATTTAATGTTGGTGTTGCATTAAATACTTCAAAGATGAAACTTGGAAGTGTTTTTATATAAATGTAAATATAAATATAAATAGATATAGATAGACATATAAATTAAATTTTTTTCAAATTGATATAACAATAGTCAATGTTAATAAATTATGAAGAGCGTTAAGAATTTGTTGTAATTAATGTCCTTAAATGAAACTGTTTTAGTTATATATATATATATATATATAATTAGCATTAAAAAATTTTATAATTTTGTAATTTAATTTAATAAAAGTATAATAAATTTTTTTTATGATAAAAAAAACTCAATCAGTCCGTAGAAATTGCAAGTATTATTGAGAGTGCAGTAATCAAATGGATGGTGCGTAACCCACCTACCGTCTATTGTGCGGTAGTTGGGATGATTTCTGCTAAAACGTGGCGGTAGTTGTAAATCTTGATTACCAATGATTATGATAGCTCTACATTCCACACTTCAATAACTAATTTCATTAATTAATTTGCTTGATTTGGTTTTCCACTTTTGTTCATCAAACTTTAATTCATGCCATTTCAATGATTCGTCATCCTTCTCGTTACCCAATAAAATATATGTGAACATCCAGCTAGCGACTAGTGAGAGCTATGTACCCATATAATGTTTACATATATAATTCTTATATTGTTATATTTTATACCTATTTGAGAATTAAAAATATTATGGAACAAACGGAAATATTTACTAAATTATCATAATATTGACGAATTCAATGCTAACTCCATTTATATTTTGATAAGTAAGTGATTTTTGCCGAAAATTTAAAATTTAAAATGAAAGTAATATTAAATTATTCAATACTGTATAAATACTAAAGATAGACTCCTAACAAACGTTTCCCTTGGTATTAATAACTCCAAACTTAAATGTACGATGGCATCGTGTTTTTTTTTTTTTCCCCTCTCTATCTCTAAAGCTCACCGTATTAACCTTAATTAGAAAAAAAATATAATGCCGAAGAGATTTAAAGTCAATGAATAATTATTAATTTTTCGGAAGCAAGTAAATAAACATTTATTTCTATTAAATTGTTGAGTAAATAAACATTTATTTCTATTAAATTGTTAAATTTATCATTATTAAAAATTTAAAACTCTCTTTAATAAACAAAAAGATAAAATTAAAAAAATATTTTTTAAAAAGATTTTATGAAGACATATGTTTATTTAAAAATTAAATCAAGATAATCAATGGCGTATCTAGAACTCCTGAATCAATGGAGACAATTCATAAATTTTAATAATAAAGGGTTCAAAAATTAAAATAAAAAAGAATAAAATCTAAAATTTTAACAATATTATATGTAAATATTTAAAAATCATGTGGCTCCACTGAATATAATAATATTTTTTTTATAACTCTCAGAATTTTTTTTTTTGGGTAGTGCTGTGAGGCTTCGAGCATCCTCACCCTTTTTTTTTTCATTCCGCCTACTATTTTAATTTTTAAAATCTTCACTTTTGGCAATGTAGATCAAATAGCGTCTCTAACAATTGTTCAAATCATTTTTTTATTCTACCTATTATTTTAATATTATTTTTTCATTCTATTAATTACTTTAATATTTAAAAAACCTTCATTTTTGGACAATATGTTTTGTTTCTTATCATTTTGATTTACATTTTGCTTCTTATCATAAATAATTTTACACAGTATATTTTAATTCTTGTTATAAATAATTTTAAATTAGCATTTGTTGGGTACTGACCATTGGATCAGCAAGATCCAACGGCCACAAATTTTTTTTATTAACTAAAAATATTTTTATTTTTTCACTTAGGTCCTTGATAAAAATTTTTCTTTTATTTGTTGTTTAATATAAACTCGTCTTCTACTTCGTCTAAGTCCTTGGATTAAGAATATATTTTGTTCTTTTTCAAAATCATCCCCTATAAACCTTTTAATTTGTTCACTTTAGTCCTTGTTCTTCACTTTCATTTTTTGTTCTCACGGTTTTGGTCCTCCAAATCAGTTCATAATTTCATTTATCGGGTATTAGCTATTGGATCAGAAAAATTGTGAGAAAGAAAAAATGAAAGTGAAAAACACCGACTAAAGTGAACAAATTAAAAAGTTTATAGGGGATGATTTTGATAAAAAACAAAATATATTATTAATCAAAGGACCTAGAAGAAGTAGAATATGAGTTTATATCAAGCAACAAATAAAAGAAAAATTTTGATCAAGTACCTAAGTGAATAAACAAAAATATTTTCAATTAATAAAAGAAAATTTGTGGCCATTGGATCTTGCTGATCCAACAGCCAGTAGTCGACAAACACTAATTTAAAATTATTTATAATAAGAATTAAAATATACTGTGTAAAATTATTTATGATAAGAAACAAAATGTAAATAAAGAGGATAAGAAGTAAAATATATTGTCCAAAAATAAAAGTTTTTTTAATATTAAAATAATAAATAGAATGAAAAATAATATTAAAATAATAGATAAAATAAAAAAAATGATCTAAGTAGTTGTTTGAGAAATCTATTTGATTTACACTGCCAAAAATAAAGATTTTAAAAATTAAAATAATAAGCAAAATAAAAAAAGCACACATCTCAAAAAAAAAATAAAAGTTGAAGATGCTTGACTTCTGATTCACAGCACTACATCTTTTTTTTTTTTCGCAAAAAAAGGCAGAAAAGGATCACACGAAAGATGTGTTTTGGTGAGAGAAGTGAAGTAAGGAATCGATGTGTGACACCCACCATGTCCCCATTTACCAACCCAAAACAAAACAAAACAAAACAACGAAACGAAATAAGTATTTTGGGTGGGGGATGTATTATTACCAACTACGTATGACTATTTACCAAGTTTTAAAAATTGATAAAAATATTAGTTTAATAGTTAATATTCAGATTATAAGTTTAATCAATTTATTTTAAAATATTAAAAAATTAACATACATAATTAAAAACTATAAATATAAATTTATAAATTTAATTAAAAATAATATTTGATATCAAATTATGTAAAACAATATCCACAATAAAAAATTTACATAAAAAATTGACTAAATAACAAGAAAATATTATTAATCAATATAATATTCATTCATATCAAATTTATAAAATATTAATATATTGACATTTTCACTAAAATTAAGTGATCTATAATATTAAATTTTTTATTATTTGATTATAAAATAAATAAAATTAAAAAAATTAAAAAAAATCAAATGAACAAGTTTAATCAATTTATTTAGTACTAGTTCAACGCTTCGATTTTAAACATTATTATAAATCAATTCTTTAACTAATTTTAGTTTTAAACTAATCAGGTCCAATTCTTCCAAGTGCTAAGTGCTGTTGAATCACATACAAAGCAATCTATTGAATGTTTTGTCCTCATCCATGTCTTCTCTCATAAATCATAGTCCTATTGGAAACCAACCAAAAAAATAGAAAACAGAAAACATAATGGGTTTCTGCGCCTAACCCCTTTTTGTTTTCTCTATTGTCTACCATGTCTTTTCCCAACTCTACATTACACTATTTTTATCAGTTATACCCGATTTGGTTATTAATCAGGATAAGCTTTTGGATAATTGAATTATTGGTTTAATTATTAGGTTATTAAATTAAATAAATTAAAAAATTAAAATTTATATATATACCTATATATATTTTTAAATAAATTTAAAAATAAGTAAAATAAATAATATATATACAAAAAGTCTTAAAATCATCGTCATTAATCATAAATAATTAAAACATAAATATTCATAAATAATATTATTAGCAATGTTTTCAAAACCGGACCGGTCATTGAACCGGTGGAGCCACTGGTTCAAGGTTCAATGGTCGAACCGTGGTCGAACCGTGGTCGAACCGGTGATAATTAAAAAATATTAAAAATATACATAATTTAAAATATTAAAAATATATATAATTTAAAATATTAAAATACTTAATATAATTGATAATTCATAACAATAAGTGAGGGAAATAAGAAAATTAATCCATAAATTGATAATTCATCACAACTCATAATATTCACAATTTCAAACTAAGTAAAATAGCCTTGTAAAAGAGTGAGTAAGTCCCACATTGCTTAGAACAAGAAAGGAAAAAAGTTTCATATACTAATATATGTTAATGGGCTTATAAGAGGCTAAGGGAAGTGGTGGGTTCATGCGCTCACAATTTCAGGCCAATGTAGTACAAATTGTCCAATCTGCCCCCCATGTGCGTGTGATAAAGTGGACTCGGCTAGTTTTTGTTTTTCTTTTTGTTTTCTCTCCTTTGATTTTCTTTTTTATTTGCTTATGTAAGTGGAGGCATATTTGACAATTGCAAAATTAACTAGGGTTATCATGTGTTTTTTTTGTTCACTTTTCCTCTACATTTTTCCCCCTTCATTTAAAAAAAAATAATTTTTTTGACCAGAAAAAAAAAAAAACTTGAACCGGTTCAACCTTCAAACCGGCCGGTTCCGGCCGGTTCAGCCGGTTCAGCACCGGTTCGGCCGGTTCAACACCGGTCGAACCACCGACCGGTTCAATGGCCAAACCGGACCGGTGACCCCTCCGGTTCCCGGTCGAACCGGTCCGACCGGCCGGTCCGGTCCGGTTTGGTGAACTATGATTATTAGTTATAAAATTATTAATAATTTTTTAAAAAATATTTTATTGTTATTTTTTATATTAGATGATTTTTTGTTTATACTCTTTAATTTTTCTTGATTTAATTTTCTTACATCAAATAATTATATAAATATAATTATTTTTTTATTTCCTAATTAATTAGTAATAATATACTTATCTGTTGTTAAATTAAATGTCTTTTCTATTTTAGTTTTTGTCATATTGCCATATGCACATTTTAGTTTTTGGGTTAGAATAATTTTAGCACCTCATATATATATATATATATATTATATTTTACCTATATAAATTAAGAAGAAATTGATAGTAAGATTGTAAAACACACAATTTCTAGGTATGAGATAGAGTTTGATTTTTAATAAGTGCATATTTTTTAAAATTTTTATACAAATTTAAACATTTTTTAAAAAAAAAAGGTTCGAGTCAACTGAGTTTTGACCGAATCATTTACAACCTGGTCCGAACTTTTAACTCAAATCAATCTCGATCTTGAATAATCGAGTCCCGTGTCAATCCAGTGGTCCAGACTATGTCATACAACTATGATTTTTATACTATTACATGCCTTTTCAAACCTCTCTTCAATGTTTAAAACATATAAATACCAACAACATTAACTAAGTTTTTATATTCCCCATGTGAAATTAATTATAAGTGTAATATCCCAAGAATTTTCATGAATATTTAAAGTCTATTTGAAGTTTATTGAAAAATTTAATTACATGAGAAATGTTCTTTTTGAATTAGTGAAGGAAATTTGGAAATAGAAATTTCAAAAATTTTAATTTAGGACATTTTACAAATTCTCAAGGACTAAAACGAAAAGAAAAGAAAGTATGGAGTACTTTTGAGAAATGACCTAGTAGGAACCTGAGAAGAAGAATAGAGCTTATGGGAATGAATTATGAGTCCGGTACCAAAAGGATGACGGATTCGAGGTTAAAGTGGAGTTTGAGACTTTGAGAGGGACTAAAGTGAAAGAAGAAAATTGTGGGGCAATTAGGATTTAGAATCACCCGAGGTGAGATTTTATGAATTTTTTTTTACTAATCTTGACTGAGGGTCAACTGAAGAGCAAGTGATAATTTCACCCCGGACGAGTAAATAGGCGGCCTCACCTAAATTTTCTTCATTTTCTCATTTCCTCTCTCTCTCTTCACTTTCTCTCCTCTCTTTCTCTCTACACTCCAACTCCACAACCGAGCTTGGAGGGTGGATCTCGGGCTACGGGGCGAGCCTCTAGGAGCCAAGCATCGTAGGGAAAGCAAGGAATTGAGGTAGAAATTTCTATTTCTCAAGCTTTTTCCTATTTTATTGTTTTCAGAAAGTTTAGGGTAAAAATCGAGATTCCGGCTTCGTTTCTCGATTAAAATTGGTGTTTTTGGTGTCTAAATGCTCCTTAGACATTAATGGTGAGATCCTATGGAAGAAATCATGGAAAACGGTGAAGATTTGGCCGGATCTGAGCCAAAACCGAGAAGAATCGCGAAAGGTCGCGATCCTGGCGCCCAGGCGCCAAGGTTCAGAAAATTTTGGGAAGAAAAGGGACTTGGCGCCCAGGCGCCAGGCTTGTGTTGGCGCCCAGGCGCCAGATATGCTGAAAAGCCTTAGCTTATTTTTCAATCAGTCATAACTTCTTCATCCGGACTCCGTTTTGGGCAAACTTTATATCGTTGGAAAGCTCTTTGAGTCTAGTTTCCAATGATATAAATGTCATTTAGAAATTCATTACCGGTTAGGAGTTATGACTTAAGATGTGAGTAAAGGTCGAGAGTAGTGATAGAAAATTTCTCTATTTTGTAACCCTAATGGTTTTTACCTGGTTACAATAGGGATTTTTGGGGGCGCAAGGTGGGAGCGCTGAGAGCATGGAATCCAGGTGAGTAGGCAACCTTGCAAAATTAATTTAATAAATTAGTCAAAGCACAATATAAATCTCATTTGCGTTATTTGTGAAATTGATAAGATTATCAGTGTGTGTTCAGGTTGAGAAAAAGTATAATATCATTGGAAGGTATTTTATTACCTTTGAGAATTGATTTCTCTAGTTGACTAAAGAACTAGATGTGATTGTTCCTTGAATAAATTGGAACATTTTGTAAGTGAATAACCTTACTAAACTAATGTGATCTTATTAGATAAGGTACAATACAAGTCTTGTTTATAACATTATTGAAGTGAGAAATAATCAATGTCGCTGTTGATAATATATGATGATTGTTATGGGTGATGATAGACATTCAAGGAAATAAAAATATGTGTAAATTCATTTATTTCATAGTAATTATATTGTGATAAATTCTCACTATTTTATTGATGAGCAAAAGATCTACGAGATCTAATACACGAGTTTGAAAGGGTTAGAGTCCCATACTACTCGATGTATAAATGTGAAAATCTATGCACGAGTTTGAAAGGGTTAGAGTCCCATATCACTCAGTGTATAAATGTGAAAACCTATGCACGAGTTTGAAAGGGTTAGAGTATCATACTACTCGGTGTATAACTGTGAAAATCAATACACGAGTTTGAAAAGGGTTAGAGTCCCATATCACTCAGTGTATAAATGTGAAAATCTATGCACGAGTTTAAAAGGGTTAGAGTCCCATACTACTCGGTGTATAAATGTGAAAACCTATGCACAAAGAGTTTGAGGTTTAAATTCCCAAGTCACTCAGTGCAAGTATTTATGGCATATAATACTATAATTATTTAAAATAAATGATAGATTGATTGTATTAGTAAATGTGGTGTTTGTGCTTATGATATTTTCATGTACAGTTGTTTACTCACTGAGTTATGATAAACTCACACTCTCCATGATTATCTTTTCAGATACAGTGGTTGAGGAGAAGAATTTATAGCCTTTAAGGATATACTCCACTTTTGTCTGGTAAACAATTGGTAAGGATTAGGAAACGCTCTGTAATCTAGTAGGTCACCTAGGCTTGGGAGGTTGTATAGTGTTTGAAGGTTGAACATTTTCTGAATATGTATACAAAATATCTTTCTTGGAATATTTATGATTCACATAATTATGGATATTAAGAATGTTTACAGAGATTATGGGGTACCACGGAGGTACACCCTAGGTATTTTATGTTTATATCACATGTAAGTTTTGGGATGTGACAAATTGGTATCAGAGGTGGTTTTTAGGTCCCCTATAGATTACAGAGCAAAGTGTTCTTTGTGGGCCCTTTTCCATTGTCATGAACCGCGGCATGACCATGGGATTAGGTTCCATAAAAGACCTTGTAAAGTTGAGTGTTCTTGTCATAACTTACCCTTCGATTGAGTTAGTTAGAGATAATTTTGTTACAATATGAGATAATTGATTTCATATGTGAAACTTTGGAACTTGTTGGAGGTATGATCTTTATACCGATGGAAAAGGTGATCTCTGTATGAAATTTTTCTTTTTGAGAAATTGGGAACATAACTCTGTAGTGTACTCTGAAAGCTGAGGATTAGTAATTACTAGAATATGGCTTGAGGGCTGGGCCAAGAGTGATGTATTAGATGGGGTAAAGTTGATTATGAGGCATGGGCTAGAGTTCAAGAAAAATTTTGCAAAGAATATAGAGCAGATTACTAATGCAGGAAAGGGAAAGAACCCTTGTGAGGCAGATCAAGATTTGATTTTGATAGATGCCAGACAGATGTAATTTATGGAAGAGGATGTAAGTCCTAAATAATATGTTCCTTGATAAAAGCTTGGTTGAGAAAATAAATATGGGCTAGGTAGTTTTTCCTAAGGGAAATACTACGGTAAATTGGAACCTAACATAAGAGATATTGGGATAAACTATAAGTTTTCTTTAGGGGAGACTTGCCAAAGTTGCACTTGTTTAGTTAAGGATTGGCATGATGGTACTATGTGATAGAAGTGTTTCAAAAAAAAATATATACAGTGTAGAAGTTTTGTAACATTGGAACCATTAGAGCATGTTATAGGTAGGCTGTTGGCGTATGAACATTCTTAATTGTTAAACGTGATGTATGATTGGAATGGTCTAGAAAGATATTCTTATGGTAGTTTGTGCCTCAGAGTGTTAGTTTAAGGAAAGCTTGCGAATCGAGGCTCTTAAGCAAGAATTCATGACAATTCGAGGGCATAACATCGAGTTCAATTGATCTATACGGTAAGCCTTCATCTACTCCCGTATGATAAGGGAAAAGACAACGAGACTTGTATAGAGCTTCTGTTTGTCTCTGTGTCAGCTTATAGGGTCATTAAATTTTTTTATGTGATTGGCTTATAAGCTGAATTTGTTATTGATTTTGTGTGGCTAATTTCTTTTATCTTTCTTCATTTTATTATTATTATTATTATTTAGAGTACCATCTAGTAAAAGAAACTATTGGCATTAAAAGCGGAAGGATTACATTGCAAAAAAAAAAAAAGGAAATTTCTCATGCATGAGTAATCTAAAAGCGAGGTGGTCTCGGATTAGGAGGGTTGTATTGTATCATCACCTCTCGACCATTTCTTGGAACAAGAGACTGAGCAATGTCACGAAGGGTAGTGTAAATCCCATTCATACAATCAACACTTCTTTGTTGTTGATTGCAGAAGCATTGGGTAGACCAATAGAAGAACCTGTCTATTCTTGAAGTCATTGCCGCATTATTGCGTTTAGTTAACTTCTCCAGGTCTTCTATCATCTTTTTCAGATTTTTCACCTCCTTCTCTAGACAAGCGATTTTGTTTTCTGACGTGTGGCCAGTGCTAATCTCCTCAGCTTCCTCAATTTTTATCTTCTTCTCCTTTTGATCCTCTTGAGACCCCTCAAAAGGTCTCTTGCCCTTGTCTTTGCCCAGACTTAAGTTTAAGTCGAGCTCTTCTTCCTTGGCCTCCACTGTTAGATCAATGTACTTTCTGGTGGCCATGGTTTAGAAAATTTAGAAGTTTTTGCAGGAGTATGATGAGAGAGAAATGCTGAAAAATTGTAGGCTCAGAGATGATTACTCTTTGTGGTGTAGTGACTGAGAATTCCGGGGCAGTTTTTATAGAGAAAAATTTAGACTTAGAGCCAAAGAAGATATCTCTTCGCCGCATTCCTATACGCTCAACCTATGGATTTCTGCAAGCTGGAAGCCAGAAGTCTAGGGTAGGCATGCGTGTCAACAGTGTGTCACATTAATGGCAAAACCACGTAAGTCAATATTCGGTGGATTTGCGGCCGATTTATACTTGTTTATTTTTCATATCTCTTGTTGGCATTTTCTGAAATTCTAAGAAGCCGACAGCGTAGCCATTAAAGATTGCCTTGGATGCTTTTATGATGAACTAAAATGTATTTCTCTGCTTTCTTGTATTGTTCTTGAAAGCCTTCAGTTGAGTATAATATACATGATTGATTGAATTATATTGTGATTATATGTATTTAAATACATATGACATGTATGTATGTTATCCATGCATTGAGAGTGAAGGCTATTTGTTGTAGCCAGGAATAATATGTAATGATTCTACATACATTCAGAGATTGAGAAGTCTGAAATTTAAAAAGGACTTGAATAGATGAAAATATATAGATAAGGATGTATCTCCATGTTGATACATACATACATATATGCTCGTAGAGGCAAGAGAAAGGTAAAAAAAAAAAAATTTCTCACTTTATAGTAACACTTGATATGTGTAAATGTGAGAAGTTTTTATTTTAATATATATATATATATATATATATATATATATATATATTTTTTTTTTTTTAAAATGTGTAAGCCTAGAGCAAAGCCACGGATTAGAAACCTAGATAAGGTTAATATGAAACTACCCGTTCATTGAGTAATATCTCGATCTAGGATTATTTGATAAGACAAATACAGAGTTAGGAAGTCATATATTGAAGCGGCGATTAGTTGAATGATTTGAGCAAGAGTCAAAAGTTAGCCGAAAGTCTTTGAGAAAATCTTTTGCATGAGATTATATTTATTATTTTCTAGCATGCTTATTAAACCGTTGGCTTTGCGACGGATAAGGTGTGGAGGCCATCTTTAGAGTGTGATGTAAGGGTTTTGGTAGCCCTAATTTTCGTCTATAAATAATGGATGCCCCATTACGCCACTCATTACACTAAGAGTTCATTACTTATAAGCTTTCTAGCATCAAACCTCTCATTCCATACAACCTTTATTGCTCAGAAAAATATGGCCGGCAATAAATCTTTCAATTTAAACTTTGAGGCTGGCAAGGTAGAGCTGGATCTAAATCTTAGTTTGGAGAACTATAAGAATAAGAGATCCATGCAAGAGTCATCAGAAGCTAAGAAAAGAAAAAGGGATGTAGTAGAGCTAGAGGATGTTAGCACAGCAACATCTTTAAATGATGAGCTTGCGCTTATGAGAAAAAAGATGGAGGACTTGGAAAGGTTGATAAACCGCCACTTTGAGGACCAGGGAAGATTGATAAATCGTCTCTTTGTAGAACAAGAGAAGCTCTTGAATCGTCATTTTAGGGAATTGGCGAATAGAGTTGATAGACATTCGATGTTTGCAACTCAAAATTTTCGTGACCAACAAGCGAGGTGTATTGACTGTATGAATGGAGTGACCTCTGCACTTCGCCAAATTTCCCAAACGTTTCCTCCAAAAACTCTTTCTAGGCTGCAACGACTAGCTTCCTCCTTAAGATCTGAAGCACCTTCCTCTTCTAGACTTGGAGCACTTTCTGCATTTCAGAAGCCTCCTCGTCCTTAATTTATTCTTTGTTTTATTTGTACCTTAAGATAATATTTGATCTGAGATTCGCGTATTAAGATTATCTGTTTTGTAAATCAAGTTCAGTTTGTTGCCTGTAACTTATGTACTAGAAATAAGGCAATTCTTGTACTGAAGAAGCTCGAGAGATAAAAAAATATGTTGAACTTGTTATATTTTGTACTTGATTGTGAAAATTCTCAAAGAGAGAACGAGATTTGGACAAAATATCTGCATTTGTTTCAATCTTGAGTTAAGTTTTGAATTCGGAGGACCGAATTCTATTAAGGGGGGAAGAATGTAATATCCCAAGAATTTTCATGAATATTTAAAGTCTATTTGAAGTTTATTGAAAAATTTAATTACATGAGAAATGTTCTTTTTGAATTAGTGAAGGAAATTTGGAAATAGAAATTTCAAAAATTTTAATTTAGGACATTTTACAAATTCTCAAGGACTAAAACGAAAAGAAAAGAAAGTATGGAGTACTTTTGAGAAATGACCTAGTAGGAACCTGAGAAGAAGAATAGAGCTTATGGGAATGAATTATGAGTCCGGTACCAAAAGGATGACGGATTCGAGGTTAAAGTGGAGTTTGAGACTTTGAGAGGGACTAAAGTGAAAGAAGAAAATTGTGGGGCAATTAGGATTTAGAATCACCCGAGGTGAGATTTTATGAATTTGTTTTTACTAATCTTGACTGAGGGTCAACTGAAGAGCAAGTGATAATTTCACCCCGGGCGAGTAAATAGGCGGCCTCACCTAAATTTTCTTCATTTTCTCATTTCCTCTCTCTCTCTTCACTTTCTCTCCTCTCTTTCTCTCTACACTCCAACTCCACAACCGAGCTTGGAGGGTGGATCTCGGGCTACGGGGCGAGCCTCTAGGAGCCAAGCATCGTAGGGAAAGCAAGGAATTGAGGTAGAAATTTCTATTTCTCAAGCTTTTTCCTATTTTATTGTTTTCAGAAAGTTTGGGATAAAAATCGAGATTCCGGCTTCGTTTCTCGATTAAAATTGGTGTTTTTGGTGTCTAAATGCTCCTTAGACATTAATGGTGAGATCCTATGGAAGAAATCATGGAAAACGGTGAAGATTTGGCCGGATCTGAGCCAAAACCGAGAGGAATCGCGAAAGGTCGCGATCCTGGCGCCCAGGCGCCAGCTCTGGCGCCCAGATGCCAAGGTTCAGAAAATTTTGGGAAGAAAAGGGACTTGGCGCCCAGGCGCCATGTGTGGCGCCCAGGCGCCAGATATGCTGAAAAGCCTTAGCTTATTTTTCAATCAGTCATAACTTCTTCATCCGGACTCCGTTTTGGGCAAACTTTATATCGTTGGAAAGCTCTTTGAGTCTAGTTTCCAATGGTATAAATGTCATTTAGAAATTCATTACCGGTTAGGAGTTATGACTTAAGATGTGAGTAAAGGTCGAGAGTAGTGATAGGAAATTTCTCTATTTTGTAACCCTAATAGTTTTTACCTGGTTATAATAGGGATTTTTGGGTGTGCAAGGTGGGAGCGCTGAGAGCATGGAATCCAGGTGAGTAGGCAACCTTGCAAAATTAATTTAATAAATTAGTCAAAGCACAATATAAATCCCATTTGCGTTATTTGTGAAATTGATAAGATTATCAGTGTGTGTTCAGGTTGAGAAAAAGTATAATATCATTGGAAGGTATTTTATTACCTTTGAGAATTGATTTCTCTAGTTGACTAAAGAACTAGATGTGATTGTTCCTTGAATAAATTGAAACATTTTGTAAGTGAATAACCTTACTAAACTAATGTGATCTTATTAGATAAGGTACAATACAAGTCTTGTTTATAACATTATTGAAGTGAGAAATAATCAATGTCGCTGTTGATAATATATGATGATTGTTATGGGTGATGATAGACATTCAAGGGAATAAAAATATGTGTAAATTCATTTATTTCATAGTAATTATATTGTGATAAATTCTCACTATTTTATTGATGAGCAAAAGATCTACGAGATCTAATACACGAGTTTGAAAGGGTTAGAGTCTCATACTACTCGATGTATAAATGTGAAAATCTATGCACGAGTTTGAAAGGGTTAGAGTCCCATATCACTCAGTGTATAAATGTGAAAACCTATGCACGAGTTTGAAAGGGTTAGAGTATCATACTACTCGGTGTATAACTGTGAAAATCAATACACGAGTTTGAAAAGGGTTAGAGTCTCATATCACTCAGTGTATAAATGTGAAAATCTATGCACGAGTTTAAAAGGGTTAGAGTCTCATACTACTCGGTGTATAAATGTGAAAACCTATGCACAAAGAGTTTGAGGGTTAAATTCCCAAGTCACTCAGTGCAAGTATTTATGGCATATAATACTATAATTATTTAAAATAAATGATAGATTGATTGTATTAGTAAATGTGGTGTTTGTGCTTATGATATTTTCATGTACAGTTGCTTACTCACTGAGTTATGATAGACTCACACTCTCCATGATTATCTTTTCAGATACAGTGGTTGAGGAGAAGAATTTATAGCCTTTAAGGATATACTCCACTTTTGTCTGATAAACAATTGGTAAGGATTAGGAAACGCTCTGTAATCTAGTAGGTCACCTAGGCTTGGGAGGTTGTATAGTGTTTGAAGGTTGAACATTTTCTGAATATGTATACAAAATATCTTTCTTGGAATATTTATGATTCACATAATTATGGATATTAAGAATGTTCACAGAGATTATGGGGTACCACGGAGGTACACCCTAGGTATTTTATGTTTATATCACATGTAAGTTTTGGGATGTGACAATAAGAATGTGCTGAATCATAATTAAGATATGAATAATTGAATAGAAAAAATGGCGGAAAATAAAAGTAAATAAACGGTTAAATGAGTGATATATAAAGGGTAATATCAAGAACTATAGAATTTTGCAGATATCATGAATTTGGAGCAATGTTGTCAGAACCGGCCCGGCTATTGATCCGGACAGGTCTTCGAGTCATCGGGTCACTTGTTCAATCGCCGGGTCACCGGGTCAATTGCTGACCCGGATAAATGCATTTAAAAAAATTAAAATTATATATATACCTATATATCTTTACAAATAAATTAAAAATAAATAAAATAAATAATTTACATGTAAATTTCACAATTTAAAGTCATGAACATCCAAAATAATTTCTAAACATCTATAATAATTTAAACATAAAGTCATAAATATTCATAATAATTCATAAAGTCATAAATAAAATCATCCAAATATAATAATTCATACATTTAAAGTGTTAAACATCCATAATAATTTATAAAGTCATTAATAATTAAGAAAAATTATGTAATTTTTAAGAAAAAAAATTAATTTATCCTCTTTAAATTAAAAATAATAATTTTGATATTTTATTTTATAGTATTTTCAATTTTATTAAAAAAATTCACCACTTGTAGAATTCAAATTAATCTTTTAAATGGCTTGTTATAAATTTAAAGGACTATTTGAAACCAATATTTGTTATAGACTACTTTGAAAACGTTTATTGTCTAACGTAATACTTTGATATATTTTAACCTTAAGGAGTTAACTTCAATTTTAAATAAAATTTATGAAAATGAAAGAGGAATTTAACTAATATTTTTAGAGAAATAAAGTGAGAATATTATGTTTCAATTTGTTTGTAGTGGAACGGTGTAGATATGGAGAAAAAGAAAGCATTAATTTTTAGAGTAAATAAAACAAACTTTTTTTGAGGATTATTAATCAATTTTAGCCATAAAATTTTTTTAAAAAAATTAAAAAAAAAAAGAAATACAGGTCAATGGGTCGTCAGGTCACCGGGTCGACCGGGTCTTGACCGGGTCATGCGCAGACTAATCTAAAATATTGACCCGGATCGGGTCATGTCCCGAGTCACCGATTTCCGAGTCGACCCAACCGAATCGATTCGGATCATACAACACTGATTTGGAGTGTCTAGTTCACGTGACGTCCCTATAATAATTATCACAATAAATATGTAGGCCCCTTCTTTATTGAAACGAGAGAGAGAGAGAACCGAGGCTTGAGGCCCATCCCTTAGCTATATGCTAGAAGCCATTGGTTTTGGTTCATCATTGAAGTAAGAAAAAATGAACTATATATTTCTCTCTCTCTTTTTTTTTAATTTAAAAGTTATTTTGCATCTCATATATGTTGAGTGAATTGAATATATAGTGATTTAAATTATGATTTGATCCAATTTTTTTTAAAATATGATTTGAAAGGAGAAAAATTCACAACTTATTTTATGATATGTGCAATTATGTAATTCTCAATTTTTCAGTTTCATCATGTACTCAGTGAAGTTTTTTGCCAGTGAAACAATAATCCTCTCTACCAGTAGATGTAAGTCACATTAATCGAATCACGTTGAATTTATATGTTCTTCGCTCTATAATCTTCTCTTTTTGTGCATAAATTTTTGTGAAAATTTTGAAAATACTTATATGAAGTTTTTTTTATATTTTATTATAAATTTTTTATTAAAAATATTATATATATATATATATATAAGATTTTTACTTTAAAAAACCAATCATACTTGTAAAAAATATAAGATTATTTTTTAAAAAATATGTTCTTATTCTGAATTAAAAATTATATATTTATTATATTTTAATTAAAAAATTTGATGATAAATATATAAAGTAAAAGATACACTTACATTTTTTTCCTTATTGTTCCCACATCTTAATCAAAGGAAACCAAAAAATAAAAAGCAAAAAGATATGGAAAGGAAAAACTAAGGCCCCGTTTGATTTGTGAAATTCTAATAGAATCGAAGGCTCATTTCCATCAGTATACACTCATTCCTGTGTTTGGTATCAAATTTGGCACAGTGAAGTGTTGGAAAAGGAAATGCCAAGTTCCATCATTTTAATACGGATTTTTTTTCCATTCAGAAGTCAATGAAAGCGCAGCAGGGAAAGGAAAAAGGCAGAGGAAAGGTGGAAGGACTCATGGGATGTCGAAATTGCCCTTTGTGTAATTCCATCTTGTACCGCCAGCCTGTCTTTGCGGGGTTGAGCGAGAAGACACAATGACGGCGAGAGAGAGAGAGAGAGAGAGAGAGAGAGAGACGATGGGGAAGAGGAAGACCAAACAATGACAGGGGGAAAGATAAGTGAGTGACGAGAAGAGATAGACCAGACCGACAACAAAAAAAAACATACCAGTGAGTGACGGGAAGAGGGAGACTAATGAGCAAATGAAGTTTGGTGAGATGAGATGTCGGAGGAAGACACTGGAGGGAAACCAGTGAGCGAGAGGGAGAGGAAGACCAGTGAGCGATGGGGAAAGAGAAATTGTGGGAGAGTCTGATGATGATTCAAAAAATTACAAGGACAATTTGAAAAAATTACTCATATATATATATATATTTTTTTTTCTTTTAAAAAATACATACTAAATAAATTTTTATTATTTCTTTTCATCTCATACCAAATATTTTTTTTTATTTTTTAATTTTTTTACTTCCTTTTTATTTTTATATTTTTCTAGATACTAACCGAGCGCTAAGAAAAGGGTCACTATGAAGGGAAAAAAAAAAAAAGAAAGAGAAAGTGCTCAATATCATACCTACCACCGAGCGAGAACTGAGAAGTTGATGATAAGGGTCCACAGTCCACAAGTTGGACACAGGGCACATGTAATAAAGAAAAAGAAAATACAAAATACAAAAAAAAGATGGCCTTTATTAATTAGATATACATTTAATGCACAAAATATTCCATGCTTCTCAATCCCCCACTACGTTAGAAACAACAATGACTTCCAACAACAAAACGGCAATCTGGCTGCTTTTAGCAAAAATAAAAAAGGAAAATAAAACTAAATAATACGGCATGCTTTTATGACGATATCAATTGTTGATAGATTATTTTAGGTCAAAAAGTAAAGAAATTTTTATACCTTAATAAGGTATATAATTTGTTTGTTTAGTTTTTAAAGCTGGTAATAAATTCTTTTAAATTTTTAAATTGATGCAGCATAGCCTGTTTATGAATTTTTTAGTCTAAAATTTTAACATTACTTATTTATACAGGATGGAAAAAGTTAAATGAAGAATATATATATATATATATATATATATTAGATTCAACATGTCATCTTAATTTACAAAACAAAATGTGTTTTTTAGTTTTTTTATATGTCTGCAACAAAAAATCTCTAAAGATGATAAATTAAATGTATTTTTGGTTAATTTAGTTTTTTTTTTCAGTCTTCATTAACAAATAATGCAAAAATTTTCGATGAAAAAGTCGAAGAAAGAATTATATTGCATAAAATTAAAAAAATTTGAAAATTTATTATAAAGTTGAAAAGGTAAAGTTTACAATTGATTAAATTGAAAGGAGTTATTTGTATTTTGACCATTATTTTATGGTACATTCTCTTAACAAAATCGAAAGAAGGGCATCTGCAAATCGTTTGATTAGATTAATCTATTAAAAATTAATTGATAAAAAATCGACACATTTGGATTCTCATAAAATATTAAATAATTATATATAAGACAAATCTATTAAAAATGATGAAATTAAGTTAAAAGAATGTTAAATTTTTTTGCATGATTGCATTTGTTTGGTGCTTAGATTTGGTGTGAAAATCTTAGGTGAGGCCAACTACTGCAGATTACGTGAGACCATGAGCTGTTAGGTGGGAGTAAATCACATGGATGGGTCGGACATGGGTCGCTAAGATCACGTTTCGTTCAGTATTGTTATGGACTTTAATTTATTTTAAAATAATACTAAAGGATATTTTATAAAATAAATATTACAAGAGAAAAACATTTTGTATATAACAATGTTATTTTATTTTATTTTTTTATTCAGTTTGTATATGTGAAGTTCTTCAAAAAAGAAGCTTTTGATTTTTTTTTTGGATGACATTAATTAATATCACTTAAATATGTAAATAAATTTAAATATTCATAATAATTATTTTTAATTATGCTTATAATTATAATTTAATTAAAATATGAAAAATCACAATATATATAAAATATCTACTCAAAATAAGCACATAATATATACAAGTAGAGAAGATGCCAAGGAAAAAATGATAGGGATAATAATGACAATTAATGAATTTTAACCAGGGTTTTCTTCTCTTAAAATAAAAAATTTTTACTTTCTAATTTTACTTTTAAAGAGTTCTTTTTTCTCTTGCAATAAAAGTACTACTTCTGCTGTCACTTAGAACTGGCATTTTTTTAAGGGAAAAACACAATTGTCCTCTTTAATTGTGACTTATTTATAAATAACTCTTAAATTACAAAAATCGACAAACAGCACTCTTCACCCATAATTAATTTACAAGTATCTCATTAAACTTTGAAAAAAAATAGCAAAATCCTTGTATTTTTATATATTTGCATTTAAATTCAGTTGCCCACTTCTCAACTAGTTGCGTTGACAATTTGCACATCAGGTTTCTTGAGTTGAAAATAACACACCAACAGTTATTTTAAAGAGAAAAAAAAAAGGAAAAACAGGATGATATTTGAAGCAATGACTCAGATTGAAATACATATAAAAAAAAATTTCCATATTAACCTGATTATATCAGGTCACAAATAGAATATGATGTAAAAATTCTATTAACTCAGCTAACAAGAGAGTCGGCAAATGAATTTAATGACAAACACATCAAAAGATATGAAATATTTGCCAATTTTTGAAGTTTAAATAATTATTAACAAATGTCATAATTGAATGAAATATTTACAAGTAGATCATAATGAAAGCTCTTCATATTCTTTTTAATGCGGTCAAACACCCCATAAAACTAAAATAAATATTGTTCTAAAAAACTACAGCTTCTTCTCTCCGAAGAAGTTAGGCCAAAGAAACTGTCGAGTCTTGGTAGTTAAACATTACCAATCAGGCAGGATTCTTCCTTGCTGAAGCCTTCATATCTCATAGCCTTTCCATTAATCTACTACTCCTACACCATCTAATTTGTTTCTACCTAGTTTATCCATTGTCACCAGCGTACGAATGTTTTAATTCATTTCCTCAACTCTCTCTCTCGCGTATGCACCTGATAGACGAAACAATGAAAAGCATGCAACAAAACTGCAGAAATCAGTATCCTTCAAAACATTCCCCCCCCCCCCCCCCCCCTCTCCTCCTTCATTTGCTGCAATTACATACAGTATTTCTGACCCTGTATATGTAACGAACATACAAGGAAGAAAAATCTGCAGCAAGGAATTTGGTACACGGAGACAGAGCACTGCGGGGAAAATGCTACAAGTTATATAGTGCTGAAGAGGAAATTTTACGTGAATTACTCCCTTCGTGAGTGTCAGATGATTTGTTGGATAATCTGCGTTTGTAGCGTTTGAGAACAGAAGCCAAATTTTTCTTTCCCTCGGGGAAAGCTACATCACCAGCAGCAGTCCCCGTACGTCCTTTCCGATTGGATATTGCGATTTCCACATCCTTTATGAGCTCAAGCATCTTCGATGCAGTTGTGCATTTTCCCCTGCCTGGTTTTGCAGCAGGGGGAGGGGGCAGCATTCCATTCGAAAGAGGAGGGTTTGGCTTTTGCTGGTATGCTGTAGGAACCTGAAGGCAAAAGCATTGTGGCGGCATCACACTACGAGGCTTTGAAAATGCTGGATCAATTATACCCTGACCATGAGAGTAAAATCAATAATGACCCTGGTAATATGAATAAGCCAAACTAAGGAGAAATGAGAACAGACAGTTTTAGTTATGTCAGCAGATGATGGTATGCAATAAATACCCATTGTCTGAACTAGTCAAAAATCCCCACCTAGTTTCCACTTTTGAGTGCGAATGAAAAGAGAAGCTGAAACTTAACAGACTACTAAGAAAAAAGGTAGCAAACTCGTTGGACATTTACCTGCAGGCGGTTGAGCACATAAGTGTATTTCCCCCAAAGCTCAGGCCGGCTCTCCATAAGTGAAAGCTCAAGAATGTGGTGAATACACCACACACCGAAACTTACTATCAACTCTGATCTCCATATACAGCCCTCTCCACAGTGAGGAACTGATGACACTGAAAAACTAGAGGAATTCATCTCCCTAGATTCAACTTCAAAGAGGAATTTCTCCCTTGCAGCTACTCGATCTATCAGATCCTCATCAGCTCCACCATTCTGTCTAAACAACCAATCAGACCCTTCCAACTTTAAGATCTTCAGAATGCAATATCTAAATGACTGAAGAAGTTTCACCTCTATATCAACAACTGAAGTAGTCTCTTGAGAAATTGAATTAGACCTAGTTCCAACACCTTCCGTTGCAACATTATGGATTTTATCTGCCACACCAAACTGCTCGAAAGGCTGTCTGTACCAGAGGGATCCAGTATCAAAACCAGAACTCGACTGTGAAGAGAGGGCATTTCTGTAGACTTTCGATGGGGAAAGTTCATCAAAGGCCAAAGGTGCTCCTGTTCTTGATCCTGAATTTGAATATGACGGTTCATAAGTTCTAGCAGATCCATATCCAACAGAACCATCAAATGGTGCATTCCTATCAGATGCATAAACATCCCTGTGGGGTATGGCATATCCTGAAATGTCTGGCAAGCTGTGATATTTTTTCGTATTGACTGAACTGCCTACATTATCTGCACATCCAGAAAAGGCATAATCATAACAGGACCTCCCAGATTGCAATGTAGAATTTCTAGAGATTGCAATGTTTTGGAATCCTGGGGGTTGAGCTACTCTCACACCATTTTGCAGTTTTTGCCCCGTGGCAAATGCAAAAGAATCCCTGTAGTTTGTATTAGCTATTGAAGGGGATTTTAATGATGACAAATCCCCTTGACCATTTAAATTATCTGGAATTCTGTCTTTGCCAACTCGACTAAGATAGGATGCAATCTGATAACCGTGTATCGTCGCTGGCTGACTATCCCAAACCTCAGATGAAGGCAGATTGCGCACACTGGAATAGCGCCTCTCACCAGAGTCAAGAAGGTTACGGCTGGAGTTCTGCACATATGCATCTAACAACTGGATGGGATTTGCCCGCAAAGAGGAAGAACTTCTTTGAAGGCAATATGACGACTCAAAATTACTTTGCATCCCAGGCTGCTTGGGAGTGTCATATAGGCCAGAGTTCATTAAGTTATCTGTTGCTTTATTTCCTATAGATGCTAAGCACTCAGAATAATCCTTTCCAGATGAATTCACCTTTTGCAAGGAACCAGAAACTCTCAAATCTACTCCCAACAAAACATCCAGTTTCTTAGCCTTTGCATCTGGGGTTGCTTGTCCATGGTAATCATAAAGTTGTCCCCAGAATTCATCAAGAATAGCAGCTAGCTGACGCCTTGCGGCACGTCCTAAGCCTGCTAATCTTGATAGACTTCCAATACTATTCCCCCCTTCATCACTTTTCCCACTAAGACTCCTGAATGATGGTGGGCCATCTGATGTTGAAGATGGGGCACTCGCAGAAACCCCTTTAGATGATTCTTCAGTGTCCCAAGAATCTCCATCATCATCCCTTTCAGCAATTGCATCTTCCCTGGCTTCCACAGTCTTCCCGACTCGGGTACATGTTTCCAGTTTTTCAGATTTGGTGTCAACCAATCTGGCATCAGAAGTCTCATTTACAGTCAATAGTGCCTCTGACTTTAATTTGGAAACTGATTCCTCTGCAAGGTACATGGGAGGGCTAGGCAGTGATGTAATGGAATGACTCTCCTCCGCAGTAGTCACATCAAGCTCTTGATCTGTCTCCATTAATGTTTCAGGTAGATCAGGGTGATAATTTGCAATTGATACATCTGAAATCTCCAAAGCTCTTGGTATATTTGAAGATGGTTCCTTCACCTTCAGAGATGCATCTCTATGATATTTGGTTTCAGTTAAATCTGACTTCTCATTCTCAATTGGCGTATGTGGTATGGCCTCATGAATATCACAGTTCCACACCTGAGCATCTAAATGGACACTTGCAGATTTTAAAGGTGTGATGGCTAGCCAAAGCATCAAGCTGAATGATACACAAGCAGTGCTAAGGAGAACTGAATAAGAGGCAGACATGCCGTCCCCCACATTCCATTTCAAATAACCCACCCAATCGCTACTGCCAAATAACATTTCCACCACGAAGATAATATTTAAGCCAAGTATCCCAATAAAGACAATCAAAGCTAAAAATTCCACAAAATGAGAGATCTTGTGTACACCCATTATTGATCTAGATGTAGCGATCCGGAAAAGGGGGATCACAGAAGATGGAAGTTGCAGAGCTACTATAACCTGAGTGAATATAAGTAGTTGATACATCCCTTCAGCACCTGCACTCCAAGCACAATAAAGGGCAGGAAGGACAGCAATCACTCTGATTGTAGCATAATGAAGCCAACCTGGAATGTCTAGTTTCAAAAAACTATGTACAACTACTTCTCCTCCTAAACTCCATGTCAAAGCTGTGGTCTGATTTGAAAGAAACAAAAACAGTAAAAAGGCAGGTAGAGCTATTGGGCTCCGCAAGACCTGCAATAAGAATAATAAATTTAGATTTGTTGAGCAAGCAAAAGAAAGACGTGATACTGTAACTAAATATTCTTATCTTGTGTAAATCAATAATGAAGGGAAAGGAGACCTGTTCCATTGGTGATATTGCCTCTTGAAAAGTAAGCTGAACAAGATCTGTACTATGGAACTCCTTCGCTGCAGCATTCATCATCATATTATTTACCAAATAAATGCCACTGAAGACACAAAAGATGGCCAAAAAATGGTTATGACACAAAGCATCCTTAGAAACGTTTGTTGATCCCTGATGCCACTGCAAAAACAAAATGGATTAAGTTTCAGATTGACAAACCTAACCATCCAAGATCAACAACTGCATCAATATGAAGTAGCACAAAAAAAAATTTCTCCCCTAGGTCTGCAGATGATTAAAAATGTGACAAAGTAACCAAGAAAACTAAAACTCATCTTCATTTAAGAATGTTCTTTTTAGTTTTTCGATCAAAAAAAAAAAAAAGAATGCTCTTTTTAGTAAACCATTATACATGCTTACATGCTGGGAGTGCAGATGTTCATTTATTTTATTAAGTGCAGTATTTCTTTTATTTGTATTTAGTTGTTTTTTCCTTTATTGTACTTCAGACTTAATGGGCAGTTACTACTTTTGAGATTGATCATGTTTATTATTTTAATGTATTTTAGTAAGTAGGCAGTTATTACTAGTAGTTTTCTGCCACTTCCATGTTTCAAGGAGTTATGCTAGTTTAGGGGAAGTTATGCCATAGGTTGTATTTAAATATTTGAGAATTTTAATGAAAGATGGGAGATAAGAAATTATTATCAAAACCTTGTGTACGAGCACAAGAGATCTTGGTTCTCTCTATAATTTGAACCAACAAAATAGGTAGATGGAAGAGACTAAATTCCTCTCTCTTTCTCTCACTGATTCTTCTTCATCAAGACCCATAACCAGATCTACTAAGGGACCTAACAGCTCTACTTTGATCAGATGATTGGTATATTATTAGAAAGCTTCAGGGGAACTCTCACTAAAATTCTATAATCATAGCAACATTATCTAGAGTGGTCCACAGCTTTGAGAATTTTTAACACACCATTTTCTTCTTTCTGAAGTAAACCATGCTATAAATTCATTTTTCTGTTCCAAAGACATGTATGGCTACATGACTCTCAAAGAATTTTCAGAAACCACAAAAAAAGACAGAGAACAGAGCACCATACATACTAATCAATTTACCTTTTTTTTTTTTTAACCTTTTTGCTAATATCATAAAATTAATTTAATCAGGATACAAGTCACTTAAAGAGACTGTATTCAAGTAACTGACCTCTAACTTAATATTTAGTACTAACAGTCTGTCACAACTGTGCTGAAAACTGTACCAAAATCTTATAACATAACTTAATATATATACCACCACAAACAAAGACAGTTGTGAGTTGATACTACAAAACAATAGAAACCATCCAAAAATATGTCTCGTTTTTGTAGCCGCATATGACTCCATGAAAGAACCCTTTTTTTTTTGTGGTAACCTGTAAACTACTATTACTTCACTTTTTGAGAAGTAAACAGAGTCTAAAATTTAGCTATAACTACCTAATTAGCAATCACCATAACCAAGATGTAAAGATGAAGCCACATCGATGACACTTTCCCACACCATCAATGTGAGGTGTAAATATGAATTTAGCAGCAAATTAGAATAATTCAAATTAAAAATCTTATAATTTTTCCTTTTTGGGGAATGACCCAAACTTACTCTTCATCAGACTTTCTTAATCATAATATTTTTTATTTCATCAAGTGTTTATATTAGGAGCAGAGGACAAAATCAGAAACATATTTAAAAGGCAAATACACTAAGTGAGCAAGATGTAATTTTATATCAGAAGCATGAATAACATAAGGCATGAGTATATGGTTCAAAGAGACAAGTAAAACATGCCAAGAGAGTGGAAAATGAATCAGATGAAGGAGAGTGCGCTTCAAAAACCCTTCCTGCACAAATTAAGTGCACATACAGGAACATTACAATAAAATGGTTACTATCGGTGCCTTTTTAGGATAAAGCAATTCATTAAGGCCAAACTCAAATTCAGATAGTTCAAAAAACTAGTCAAAAACTTTGGGTTCAAACAAGTTGCTTAAGTTATATGCAGAAAATCTAGACCAACATATTTCAGTTATCATTAAGAATATCCTTTGTCTATGACACTACAGTATGAACATCATATTAGTAAATAAACCAATCATCATATTTGAAACAGTATGTTGGGCCTCCAATTAAGCTGCAATATTATGAGAGGAGGCAGGCTGAAATGGGTATTGGGCCAAGAGAACACTCTCCAGTAGACCCAAAGGTTTACTCCAGGAAAAAAAAAAAAGGGTGAGCTGGCAGAGAAGAGAGAATCCACTAACGGCCTGCCACAGAGGGTTGGAGTGGGAGGAGAAATTTAATGGGCAGGAGTGGCAGGAGAGAGGCAGGAAAGGACTAAGGGACATGGAGGGAGAGTGCTAGCTCTAGAAAGCTAGTGGGTTATGTGTTTCATGGCTGTTTCGTGTGTTTGCTGCGTTTAGTTATCTGTTCTGTCTTCTGTGTAATTCTGCTGTTGTGAGAGTGTTAATCTGCTTGTAAGTTTTCTTGGTCTGTTTTGTGAGCATTACTAGTGTGTGTATCCATCTCTACCCCACTGGTTGAGAGTTCTTACTATTTGAATATCATTATCAGTGTTTTCTATTCTGTATTTCAGTGTCTTCCTCTACTGTATCGTTGGGGTTATATCACAGAACTTCAAAAGTTAGACTAAACACCATCCCAGAAAATGTACAGACTCCCATTGCAATTATATATTTCGGTTCAGGCATTTAATAGCATAACTGCATAACAGAAGGGGCAGTTTTCACTGTTACAGCGCCTGCAATTAGAATCAAGCTCCTGTCTAGGACTAGATCATCGTACTACTCCAAAACATTGGAAATCAAAATATGAGCCTACTAGTGAATGTTACCTTTTCTACATGCAAAATTATATAGTAACTGAGGCAGTAAGTTTCTCCTATTTTCTACCTGATATTGTGACATCCCATTCTAAAATAATTCCTAAGCCACACCTGAAGATGAGCCTACTTCTTCTAACCATGTAATATCAATATCAACCCAAAAGCACTAGCAAAATGGCCTTTATCCCATAATAAGGGAACTTGCATCACTGACTTCAATCTTCTGACACTAAAGATGGTATAGAAACCAATTCCACTGGCTTTTTGTTTTCTTTTCTGGAAAGTCAATATCCTCCTAAAGCAAAGGATTTTGTTAAGGTAGGAAGAGTTAATAAGTTAATATAAATGATCTGCTTCAAGCTCTAAGACCCAATAAGACTTAGAATGATGTTTGTGTGACGTTTTTCAAAAATTTAGAGACTAATAACCATTTTTCTTTTTTCTTTTTTCTTTTTTCTTTTTCACATTTTGAAGTGGATTGGCTGATTGTCAAGCTTTTCTAGCTATCAAATTTACGGGTTTTGAGAGGCAAGAAGAGAATAAAACTCAATGGCAGTGTGCAGTTTTTGCTGGCCTTCGGTTAGAATGAAATGCAAGAGTTTATAATAAGAGATTTCATCTACCACATTCTCTGCGAGAGGATTATTTTTGTGTCTTCTGTGTGGGTTTCAGCAAATAGTTTCTTAAGGAGGTGTCCCTTGTGAATCTTTGAAAGGGATTGGAAGGCTCTTTTGAGTTATAGTCTAGATTGTTTTCTATAGATTTTTATTTTGTTTGGAGAAGATCTCTTGTCCTTTGTTTTTGTACCTTCTTGTTTTTTATTGTTGTTGTTGTTTGGCAGTCTAGAGGAACGAGGAAATTAAAAAATCAAAATAATCACAACTGCTAAATGAACATAGGCATAAGAACGAAGGAGGTACTACATACACAGCATAATGGCATCTGGCCATGCAAGCCTGTTATCATATGCCAAGGCAGATACGACATTGTCATGGACAAGCAAAAATACATAAGATGCACATATATCCCCAAGCACACAATAAAAGATATTCCTCAAAGCATGGATAAGGATGTTCCAGTACTTATGCATAGAAGAACTATTGAGAATTGAGAGGATTTGATACCTGTACAATAGAGGAATAAAGGTAAAAGTTGTGTGGCACAAGAGTTGCTCCCAGAAGACTCATAAGCATAAACGCACTCTCCCCACTCAAATTTGTTAGTATTCCACTCATGGATACTGGAATTTCAGGTTGATTTCTGGGTACTCCAAAAGCAAAGAAAAGCAATACAAAACATGCAACAAACAGGCCAAGGGCTTTTGTCTTTCCATTGTCCTAGATAAAAAGGAATTTAATAAGTAACTGTTGATCAACAAAGTGATGAAAAATCAAGTAGTAAGACTTACAAGGAGGATAGCAAGTAGCAGGTAAAACACAGCACCAGTAGCAGCCAGGAAGACACAGGTGAACAAGTCCCACCCAAAAATAAGATTTAATACATATGCCATGCCAAGTATCTTGCAAAGCAAATATAACCAGTGTCGAAGCAAATGAGCTCAGTAAGGAAGATTACAGGTTATAGGAGCGAAATCTTGAGAGATTAATGACGAATGAGATTATTACCATGTTAAGGTCTAGCATAATCACAGAAAGTTCTGTTTGAATTCCAAGGAACATGCATGTCCGGGCATCATACTCATCTCTGCAAATCTTTAGCACAGAGAGTGAAATTAATCTACAAGCACTATGCACCTAATCAAGTGTATGCATGAAGTTCTAAGCCTGGTCATGTGAACGTGTTGGTGTGAGTCTATGTCTGTTTTGTGTTTTATAGTACTGATAGAGAAAACCAGTACTCAACTACCAACTCAACAAGCAGATTAAATCCCCCCCCCCCCCCAAAAAAAAAAAAGCAATCAAGAAGAATTCAACCTGTCACAAATAGCATCATATGAACGGATCCAGACGGAATACATCTGAAATGAAAGTTGGATTAATAAAAAAATGAGTTCTGCACACAGATATGTCAAAGAAGTGGGTTCAAAGGATCACCTCATTCTCTATACTCTATCATGCTTTTCGTATGAAAGAAATGATTACTTATTTAATTCAAAATATATATACTGCTTCTCAATTATGTGCAAAAGGGAGGAATACAAGATAAAAATGGCCTGTAATGAATTTCTACAAACTTCCAACTTAATCAATCAAATGTTAAAATATCTTCTGATAAAAATGAAATATTTTAGTTTTCCTTTTCCTTCTATCCTACTAAGACTGACTATCCATAGTTCAAATGACGAGAAGGGAAATTGAAGATATGGTACCTCCGCAAGATCTTTTCCAGTAATTACACCAATTCTAGCTGATATGTACTGACATAAGATAGCAGCCAAATTGAAAATAAGCATGAACGCCATCAGATCAAACCCAAACCGTGCACCACCTTCAACAGTCGCAGCCCACTTTCCAGGGTCAATGTATCCTATTGATATTACAAGCATAGGTACAACAGCATGAAGTGACCGATGAAGAAACGAAGGCAGGTAGTTAGCATCTGGTGTCTCTGCCTCCATTTTACCGTTTGGCATCTCTGACAATAAGGACTCACCAAAATATGGTAACACTTTGAAGTAGCAATATTTGTTAATGAGTCATATAACAGTTACATTGCTACCCTGCTCCTTAAATTTTACATTACTACTGAAAAATTCCATCCATCACAAGTCATTCAGAACAATATCAGCGGCTTCAATAATCAACTATAACTTGCTAGATAATTACTGATAAAGAACTTGTGAGCCTGTCAAAAACACCAGCAACAGTTCAACAAATAGCTTCTCCTTGAAAGCTGCCCTATTAACTCCCGATATTAACTGTGGCCATCAGATACCAATCTGGTGTTTTCAATGAAATCAACCAGATTACGATCTTTTCAATACAGCTCTACTACCATTTTTATTCCTGACCTTAAGTCCTTAACATGACCGAAAGTCAACCCAAATTATGACAGACTTCTTCAAGACGTATCAAGACTCTATCATGTAATTGCCCAAAGGATCTAATGATCAATGATTAATCCAATCGCTGCCACCTCTGACTTCTCCAATCCTGTATTGAATTGATCAACGTAACAAAATAAGTATCATAAAAGAGAAAGAAAGTACGAATACCAGCATTGCATAATATATTAGCTAACGCAATCGAATTATAAGAAACGCTTATAACAGAAATCGCAAAGGAACAACCTAGGCAGTCTAGAACTGTTTTGATCCCACCAATATACTAAAAAAGACGACGCAAGCGCAACCAAAGTGAACTGGGTAATACAAATACACACACACACAAATATATTTGATAAGGGCAACTTACAGAACTCTATTATAAAAGGAATGTTAGCTTTGACAATACTCTTAACCAAAGTAGTGAATTTTGCAGCATCCCAATTCCCAACAAAGTTAAAACCCTTTAAAGGATTATCGATCTTCATCGCGCTTTACAAAGCCGATAGAAAACAGCCAGCAAAATATAACCCAGTTCCAAAACAATGAAAACCATGTTCAGAAAAGGAAAAACACAAGTCCGGAAGGAAGGGCAGAGGCAAGCCAAAACCCTACAATCTAAAACTTGAGTAACAGATAAAAAGAAGAAACAAAAACGTTACCGTGGATCTAATGAATGCTGATGATGATATGGTTGATGGCTTTATCAAATAAAAACTGTGCAAGCCAGTAGCTAGGGTTCTGCTTTACGCTTTTCTTCTCACCTCAGTCTCCGTTCACTTCTGCGAGTAGATCTCAGAGAGCCAGGATCACACACTGGATCATGGAGATAAATAATCAAATTGAATATAATAATAGGCATATATCTGAAGATAGAGAAAGAGAGCTCGATTTTCCGAGAAAGCAGAGAGAGAAAGTAAACAGAAAAATTATGGGTGGAGTTTCGAAGCCATATTGAAGAGAGAGAGAAAGAGAAGGGTGAGTAGGTTAGGAAAATTTTCATCTCAAAACTAAAAAAGAAATATAGTTAAGGTTTGTCCATTTTCTCTTAAAGCAGCTCATTGGCACTGTGTCACACTCTTCTTTCTCTCTCCTACATTGACTATTCTCTCTCCTATGTTTAAAAGAATAAATATATTTTCCTCTTCAGGTCTCTATTGGTCTTTATTATTTTATTGCTAAGACAAAATAATCCGAAAATTTAGATTCTTTCCTGTATTGCATCTCGTGCAGTCAGTGAACCTTTAAGCGGAGCATATGTGAACCTCGTCTAGCTATGTTCCATTTCTTAATTACTAGCTCATATTATATATACATACGCTTCCAAACACTATTTTCAAGTGTGTGTGTGTGTATATATATATATATATATATATATATATATATATAGACACACACAAAACTTCATTTCATCATTTTTCACCTCTCTTTTATTGCACTGTGTGTAGTAATTTTAAAGGATTGATTCCTGGAAAAAACCGTATCCTCTTGAATTTTAGGTTCTTTAACAGAAGAATAAATTACAGAAACTTCCTATAATATATCTAAATATGTGAAAAAAAAATTGAATATAACTTTTACAATAAGAGAAATATAAATTATATTTTTAACTAAATCTCTAAAAAATGAATATAATTTGCTACAAAAAGTAGGTTAAAAATATGACCACTCCTCCCTAGCAAATCAATCTCTGAATGTCCATTGTCCACGAGTAAAGTAGGATAATATTGCCGTCAGGCCTACTTTTTCTTCTTCTCTTTTTGTCGACATAAAATCTATATTATTTATATTTAGCGTTGCAGATATCTTGAATTTGTATTGTTAAGAGTTTCTATCACTGGACAAGTAAACGTAAGAGGTTGAAGCTGCAGCATTTTTTATCATAACGAATTAACTATCCGGTTGGTGGCTAGATTTTGATGTCCTCTGCTGAAGAGTAAAGAGTGGACGCTAATACATGGGGAAAAAAATAAAATAAATTAAAAATACGTTATGGCTATGGATGAAGATAGATAGACTTTAGTGCAGTTGCTGTTTTTTATTGAGAAAAAAAAAAGAAAAGAAAAGTGAGAGGATGAGGATGGAGAAGATCTGATTAAGGAAGAAGAAAAGGATGGGTGACTTTATCCAAATAGTTTAAATAAGGGTTTTTTTTTTTTTGAAAGAGAGAAAAAAGTAGGAGCGAAGGGGGGTCCCATCATGATCCAATTATGAGAGGAAGAGAAGTAAAGAGGCTCCGACTGACCACTTTCGGGTGAGTGAGAAAGAATCTTTTGGCGTCTGTCAGATCCAACAGGAAATAAATTCACGTGCTCACACTTTAGTTTCCGTTTTTTAACTTTCACTAATATTTTAATTGTAATTTTAAATTTTATTTTATATTAATTATAATTCCATCGACAAAAAATTTAGCACAAACATTATATGCTAACATGTTATCTAATTTTGTACATTTCAACTAAATCATATACTTTAAATGTGTCATATATTATATACTAATTTAAAATCAACAAAATATAACATAATTTTTTCTAGACTCAAAATTATATCTCTTAAAATTATATTGTATTTTGGTCATTTTAAGTGATATTTGACATTTGACACATTTAAAATAAATGATTTGGTGCTAATATATGTAAAATCAAATGACACATCGATGTCCGATGTTAAAATTTTGGACTGTGTCAAGTTTAGGGACATAATCAAAATTAATTAAAAAAATTAGTTATAATTGACATGAAACAAAATTCAGGGTTATAATTATAACATTGATTAAGGGCATGAACAATACTTTCGTCTTGTTAATTTTACTTACATATTTAAAACAGGCTTAACTAGTTTAAATTAATTTTTTCACATTTGAAATCACTTGTTCACTATATTATGTCTTCTTAAATGAAATTAGTTAACTGTCTTTATTATCATATTAATAATATAAAAGAAGTTTATTATTAAAATTTAATTAATATTATTTTAACCGTATTTATTACTATTTTAAGTATAAAATTATAATGTTGCGTTATACAAAAAATACAATATATAACAAAGATTTTTACATTATGAGTTGAAAAATTAGGGAATCACATATATTTTAAACAAAAAAGTATCAAATATAATAAAATAATAGCTAATAAAATTAATGCAATTCAGTCATTTACTATAACAATTGGGTTTGAATTAGAATTTACAATTCAAAATTTCAGTCATCTGATTTTTCTTTTGATTTTTATATATCATGAAAAGAATATTACTTATTATAAATTTTAAAATGATTAAAAATTCCAACTTTTCATAACAATGAAAATTTTTCCTTGTCTAAATGGGTCCTTTTAAAAAAAATTATACAAATAACTAAATGTGTTTACTAGATAAGGGTAGGGTTGGAGGCCATCCTTTTTCAAAATTGGATAAGTTTAAGAATTTTTTTCTTCTAAAAAAGTCCAACTAGCTAGCTACCCTAATATTACGGCTGTACTCGGCAAGGCAGTTTATAGTTTATAAGTTAGTTTATAACTTATTTGACTAACTTATAAGCTCGTTAAAAGTGTTCGGTAAACAAACTTATTTAAATAGCTTATAACTTATTCTAATAACCTAGTTTGAATAACTTATAGTTTATAACTTAAAATTTTTTGTTTCTATTTTACTCTTATTATTTTTTTAAAATACCCATTATGTCCCTTACTTTATTTTTTTATTTTTGGATAAAAAAAAGTAATCTTATTTAGCTTCAGAAAGAATAAGGTACATAACATTGGTGGGGAGAATATCACAATTAAAATTTGCCCAACTATCACCTCCACTAGTAGACTTAGCTAACAGATTGGCAACATGATTACGACACCTAGGGACCGAAGAGAAGGATACTACCTCTAACTCTTTACATTTGTCTTGAATTTTATCAATCAAAAACCGCAAGTAGGTGTGGCTTAGCACCTTACTGTTAAGAGCTTCAACAACAATCTTGGCATCACCCTCAATAATCACATTTGAAATCCTTTTAAGGAGAGCTAAATTAACTCCTTCTTCAAAAGCCATAGCCTCAAGAAGCAAGGAATTTTGGATGAAATTGACTTTCTTGATACTAGCCCCCAAACATTATCCTTTATCATTTCTGATGACACAAGCAACCATCCCACCTCCTGTAGGTGATAGAGTAGCATCCATGTTAACTTTAAAGGTTGATTGGGTAGGCTTCTCCTACTTCATAACATGTTTAAAGGCTAACTGCACCTTATTTTTCATGTTGACAGCTTTAAACTCAGCACAACATTTGCTACAATTTTGCCAAATACCCTCCCAAGATTCCCCTTGATTGCCCAGCCTTCTATAGTTTATTTTATTCCATATATAGTAATATAAAGTGGCCAAAATCTCTAGTGTTTCAAAATTCCAGCACCTAGCCTCTTCCCTTAGCCATACAGTAAGAGTCCTATTTCCTTTTCTATGAAAATTTAAACCATTAATTTTGTCTAAAAGAGGGATAAGATAATTACATATGCTGAACAAATGATTGGCAGATTCTTCTTCCATCCCACATAGAAAACATTGACCAGCAACATTCATGCCACGCTTTCTTAGATTATCACCTACAGGAAGAAAATTATTAAACAATCTCCACATTAGCACTAGGAAAATGGGTCGCCCGACTCTTAACGGGTTAGGTCAAAAAATGGGCTGGGCCAGGTCAACCCGTTTTTAGACGGGCTTGAATTCTTATGTCCAAGCCGGCCTATACCAGCCCCCAAGCCAAACGGGCCGGGCCCGTAGGCTAAGCTTTTTTTTTTATTTATTTAAAATTTTTAATAATATAGTATAAAATTAATTTAGTTGATTTTTGTCACGACCCGTTTTCTGGGCACATGACCGGCACAATGATGAATCTCTCATCACTGTAAGCCTTCCGATAAATATATCAAATTTTCTTATCTGAAAATCATAGAGATGATTTGCATGTAATCATAGATTATCAATTTAAAATACATTATTATACTGACATACAAGCCAAATGTCGAACCCCTGAACTAGATGTCCTAGACGATTACAGAGCAACATAATCTATAACAAAAGAGGGGTCTACCCGACAACGGGAAGGTCCAAAGTGATCTACTCCTCTAGCAGATATTCTTCGATGGCAACCTGATCTGAACAAAAAGGTTGTACAAACAATGTGAGCTTTTAAACTCAATGAGCAAATCGGCATCGCATTAATAAAATTCAAATACATTACCAGTCATGCAAGCATATCCAAAGGCTCATACTCAACCAATAGACAGAAGATAATAATTCATCCAATTCAATAAACGTTACTAGTACTCGTCAATGGCAATATATCCCGGAGAGCGCACACAGGCCGGCTCACCAATTATGTATATTTCCGCCATGACGCACAACATCATCCTCTTACATACAAGATAAAAATTCATCCAATTCAACAAACGTTACTAGTACTCGTCAATGGCAATATATCCCGGAGAGCGCACACAGGCCGGCTCACCAATTATGTATATTTCTGCCATGACGCACAACCTCATCCTCTTAGCTAGGGCGCCTCACGGATTTATCACCAATCCGGGCTATATCCCTACTGAGGGAATCGTTGTCTCCACACTCATTGGTCAAGACACCCTGTCAACCGGGTTTTCCGCCTTGCCGTGAGAGGGGGTACTGTCCCGCTCAATCACAATCAATAGCATTTCATATCATAATCAGAAGCTCAATATAATATTCATCCATATAACAGGTATAGTATATAACTATATTATGGATTTATAAACCACATATCAAGATAACAATTAATCCATTTTTGAAAACATTCAAACTTCACATCATCATAAGATACTTATTTCATTTTATCCATACTTATGGATTAATTATCTCATTTAGATTCGTCATTCTGAATTCAATTTCCCCCTATGAATCTTGGGAGTGTCCTACGACATACTTTTTATCACCAGTAATGCTAAAACTCTATTAAAACGGGGTCGTTTCACTCACCTGGATTCCGTACGAACATCGCTTCTCTAAGTCATTACAGACAAGAGTTCTCAGGTGAATTTCGGTGTTCTGCTACGGAGATTTTCATGAAAGATTAGAGAAAATACGTCAGGATTGTTTTCGTACAGATACTGTTCATATGTACGGTTACTGTTCATATATACGGTTACTATTCATACGGTCACTATTCATACGTACAGTCACTATTCATACCAGAAATAGAGAATACAATCTGTAAAAGAGTACACCAGGTAAGTTCCCAGGAAAGAGTGGAGAGTCACACTGGACACACTTAAAAACCAGGTCTTTCCTTAGCCAGAACTTTCCTAGACATGTATTCTTCACAGTTTACATTCTATTTCGGTAATCAGAGAATCAAAATAACATATAAACAACTAAGGACAATTTTTCTGATGTGGAAGATCAGCCAAGGCCGCAACCACAGAGCATACTTAAGAAAATAACTTCTAAAATTTGAAAGACATAGAAAGGGCATAGTATCCTTACCTAAGCTGAAAAGGAAAGGCCCAAAATCTCAGAGGCCTAGCATTGAAGTAAGAGGAACTTAAGGAGAGAAAAAGAGAAGTTGAAGGTGTGAGTTTATAAGTGAAATGGAAGGGCCTATTTATAGCAAAAGTCAAGGGTACTATTTGACACTATGCGTTAATAAAATATTCAATTTACTATTCATGAAAATGACATTTCTAATAATGCAGTTACTGTGCAAATAGCGGCAACGGCCGAAAATTTTTTTATTATTATTATTGAAAACTTAAAGGAAAAACTATCCTTTTACCTTAAACCTTTAAGTTTCTTTTTCAAATCAGTCCTTTCAATTTAGTCCCTGAGGGTATTTTTACACATAAAACGTCATTTTCTCCTACAAACTTCTTTCTAGTTTTCTCTTATGACCAAGCCACATCTAATACTTGACATTTCGATTGTATAAATGAACAGTATCGTATACGTAAATAGTATTATACGGGTGAATAGTACCGTATACTGAAATAGTAACAGTAGTTTGTAAACAAATATTTATATTTTATTTTTCTTGGGTATTACAATTTTTTTGAGTAAAAAATAAAAAATATATTAAGTAGAAAACAAAAAAAAATAAGTTAATATATTCCAAAATTGTATGTTTTCTAGAATTTTAGAATTTATCCATTTCAAAATTGTATGTTAACTCATCCAAATCAATTATTTATGATAAATTCCAAAATGAATTGATGAGTTAAACAAAAAAAAATAAGTTAAGAATGGATGGATAAATTCTAAAATTGTAGGATAAACAAAAAAATTTAGGATAAATTCCAAAATTGTATAATATGAAATTATGAATTTATTATAAATTTTTTTTATAAAATACGGGCCGACCCGTTTAGGTCTGTTTTTAAAGAGACCAATTTTTCAATCTCCAAGCCCGCCCATATGCGGGCGGGCTGGGCTTGGCTCGCGGGCCAAGGCCTGTTTTACCAGTGCTACTCCACATAAAGAATTTAACTCTGTTTGGGACATGTAACTTCCACAATTTTCCTCAAAAGCTTTAAGCTTTGGCTTTTTCTTCATCCCCCATAAGTTCCTTCATCTCCTCTTTAAAGAGAATCCAATAACAACTTTCAACAGAAAAAATTCCTTTCTCTGAAGGACTCCGTGTCCATTGGTCTGCTTTGGGAAAATGATTCAAGGGAATCTTTAGCACTTTCTCGACATCATTTGAAGCAAAGACTTGATGAACCATGTCTTGGTTCCACTCTCTCCTAGCCTTGTCAATAAAGTTTTCCACCTTTTGGAATAAAGACTCATCCTCCATCAAGTTGCAAGGTATTGGATTTGAGGCTCTACGCAACCACGGGTCTATCCAAGTGTTAGTAGAATTTCCATCCCCAGTGCATCTTCTAAGGCCCTTTTTAATGGTCTCTCTTCCAGCTAAAAGGCTTCTCCATACATAAGAGGGGTTATACCCAACATCTGCATCAAGAAAGCTTGAGTTAGGATAATAACAAGCTTTCAAAATATTACAAAGTAATTCATTTTCAAACTTTATGATTCTCCGGCCGTGTTTAGCTAATAAAGACATATTAAATAACCTCAAGTCCCTAAAACCAAGACCCCCAAACTTCTTAGGAAGAGAGAATATTCCACCTAGCCCAATGAAGTTTACTGTTATTATTGTTAGAACCTCACCAAAACTTAGCCATATCTTGAGAAATATTAAAATATAAAGACTTAGGAAGAATAAAGACACTCATCATATAAGAGGGGATAGCTTGCGCCACAGCCTTAATCAGGATCTCCTTCCCAGCCTGTGACAGTAGCTTCTCTTTCCAACCTTGAATTTTCTTCCAAACACATTCTCTAATGGCTTTAAATGTTGTACTTTTACACTTCCCCACCACTGTTGGCAGGCCCAAGTATTTCTCATTTAAAGCAATCTTACATATTCCTAGGGTGTTTTGAATATCCTCTCTTAAAGTATTTGAGCAGTTTGGGCTGAAGAAAATTGTAGATTTGTCTGTGTTAATCTTTTGACCCGAGCCATCCTCATAGATATCCAAAATGGGCTTAAAAAAGATGTTGTTATGGAGATTTGCTCTAAAAAAAACCAAGCTATCATCAGCAAACAATAAATGGGAGACTCTAGGAGCCCTCCTACAAATTTTAACCCCTTGAATACTACTATTATGTTTGAATTTGGATAGCAAAGAACTAAAACCTTCCATGCACAAAAGAAATAGGTACAGAGATAAAGGGTCACCTTGTCTCAATCCCTTTTCAAGACTAAATAACTTGCCATCCTTATCATTAATGGAAATACAAAAGATAACTGATTTAACACACATCATGATTTTTTTGGTCCACACATCATCAAAACCCATCCTTACCATAATGTTCTCCAGGTAATCCCATTAGACTCTATCATATGCCTTGCTCATATCAAGCTTCAGGGCCATCCATCTTTCTTTGCCAGCATGCTTCTTCTTCAAAGCATGTAGAATCTCATAAGCTATCAGCATGATAAAAATATAAAAATATATATAATATATAAAAATAATAAAATATGTAAATATATTTTACTATATATAATAAAATATATAAATATATTATATATGTGAAAATATATTATTCATATATAAAATATAATAAATATATAAATATATATTTTTAATGAATTTTATATTTAAATTAATTTAATTAAAAATAATATATTTATTTATATTATTTTGAAATTAAAAATATATATCATTTTATGTCATTTTACACTTTTCAGCTATTTAAACAGTTATTTTTACTGAACACTTCTAATTCAAATAAGTTAGCTTATATAAGCTATAAGTTATAAATTAAAAATTAGCTTATAAGCTATTAGTTATATTATAAGTTATCCACTAACTCATTAGCTAATTTTGCCAAATAGAACATAAATATATAGTTTACTATAACTAGTAATATATAGGATTAACACTGTTAAATGGGCCGGCCCGTAACGGGCCAAGGTTAAACGGTCATAAATGGGCTAGTAATCCTCAACATCTAATCCAACACCACCGGCTTGGCCCGTGGGCCACTCTTTTTTTTTTGCTTTTTTTTTATAATATTGAATATTTAAATAATATGATTTTAAATTTTTTTAATAAAAATTCAATAAATTTTTTAAAAATTGTATTTGTACATATAAATTTTTTTAAAATAGATTTGTACATATAAAATATTAATTCTTTAATATTTTTAAATAACTAATAACCTTAATTTTTTTATATTTTCTTTCAAAATTAACTATATTATATTTAAATTTGAAAACTTTATGATCATTTTTAAAAAATTTAAAAAAATTTTATATCCAAATTTATTATATTTATTGAATATAAGGTTAAAAAATATAGAAATGTTATAAAGTGAGATTATTTATATTAAATAATGTATTTTTTGAAAAATAATCTTTTTTTACAAGGAGAAAAGCTCGTTTAGGCCCGCAAGCTAGCTCGTTTGGCCTGGGCCTAAATGAGCTAGAAAAATAGACTTAAATCAATCAATTCAAAATCATCCAATGATTTTTTTTTTTTTTAAGTACTATATAGGATAAACGCCACAATCAAATGAAGTTTGACTTTTTGATTGTAACTTAAAAGCAATGGATGTAACCAAAAAAAAAAAAGCAATGGAAAATTTCATTTTTGTAATTAAATAAAACTTTTCTAAAGAAGACGAAACAATTGGTTGAGTTACGTGATTTACATGGCGTTCTCAGAAGACCTTGTTCGTTTTGACTCGGACTAAAAGGGGCTCTATTATTGCCTTCAGCACTAGCTAGCTGCCTTCTTTCATTTGGTTCCTCCTTTTCGTTTTGCTTGTTTTGGTAAATGCTTTTGATTCAAGTCTCTTCACAAATTTAACAAAAGCTTCTATTCTTTATCACTCTCGTTCATATTACGAGGCTGCCCAATATGTCATTCAGTGCATCCCGTTATTGCATATATACGACGTTCATTGAACCTGGCTAACTCACTAACCTTAATTCACAATCTTCTTCATAAATTGAATCAATTTATTCAATTTTATAATGGAAGCCACGAAACCACGATTCGTCTTTTCGTCTAGTTAACACTGAAACTGATTAGCGGTAAGAACACAGATCCCCCAACACTGAAGAGGCAACATGGTCCAGATCACCATGCATGCTGCCAAGAATCTAGTCTGCATGTATTTTTGTTTACTAGATTGATATTTTTGGGGCTCTGTGAGTTCTGTGGTGGATATATATCTATATATATATATAAACTGCCATACACCATTGTTTTGATCCGTCCGAAAAGGGTGTCCTGGTTCGTTGCATCTTATAAAAAGCTTAACAAAACTATGAAATTCCGTTATGAATGAATGCTTCAAGCCTTGAAAGCATGCGACTATTCTTAGTTTTGAAATGATTTGGTCACAGTCTCTGTGACAAAAATAACAAATTAATTGCCAGATATATATATATATATATCTCACTTACTCTCCAACTCCCTATATTTTCTCTGTTAATTAATGGCGGGAGGGTTAATTAGAAATTCAAAGTGATATAGAAGTAATTATATAATTTATCGTAGTTTTTATTAGAGTACTAATCACCTAACAATTTTAACATCATATCCCTAAATCAACGTATAAGCTTATGATTAATGATTCCTTTGGGAAATAAATCTAAATTAATATAAGACAAGATGTTTTATATATATATATATATATATATATATATATATCTAGAGTTAAACTTTTTCCCATACAACGCCCGCTCAACCATTTGAATAAGTGGAAGTGAAATTAGCAATTTGGCATGTATAAGCAGGCGTATTGAAAGAATCACAAAAAAGTTGGGGAGCATTGATAGTGCGTGTTTTGGAAAACAGTAAAAAAAATAGATTTGGACAAATTATTGATTGCATAATTAATTTTGAAGAAAGTTAAATTTTAGCAAATTATAGTTTGTAAAAACAACAATTTAAAACTTTTATTGAGACTATATAGTTTGAGAGTAAAACATTAGAACTACGTTAATGTAAAGAATTTCAAACATACTATTTTATATCAGGACTATATTAATGGAGTTTAAACTATGATTTGTAAAAATATAATATATATAAAACCAAACACACAATAAATGTCCTAAAACTGTATATAATAATTTTGCGAAAATCCTGGAAGGCTATATTCATAAATATAATATGGAACAAATTAAGTGGTAACGGGTAACTCAATTCAGTCAAAAATTACAACTCAGATGAGTCATATGGTGTCTTCAAACAAGCCATGTTTTGTGCTTTATGTGCCGCTTACTTCTCAAACGACAATTTGTTGTCAGGTTTGCTTTTTCATTTCCTTAATGAATCCCAGTATAGTGGTGAATCATGTCATGTCTGGGTTCGTTTGAACTATTGGCTTTTGTAAGAAGGACACAGAACCAAGAACATATATATTAAAATAAAATGTGTTTGGAATTATTCACATGCTCCAGTTGTTAGATAATGTCAGTTGGAATCTTCCGTGATAGAGAGGGGAACTATTAAACAATTAAGTAGTTACAATAATTGAGCTTTGTATAATTTGATATTTTGCTTTCTGATATATTGTCGTTACATTTACATATAATGTTAGTACTTTCGCAATCATAACATCAAAAATGAAAATTCTGTCCGCCGTCATAATTCGGTGGAAATGCGTTGATGAATTTATATATATATACTCCATATCTGTCGTCAGATAGGGTTGCGTGGCAAGTTGAGAAAGCAAGCAGTCCCATTGATGCACGGAGAAAGTTAATGGCCGTTGTTTAAAGGAAAAAACAAAAAACAAAAAAGGAAGAAAAAGAAAAGGACAACTTGGAGGAATTGGTTTCCAATTAATGCTTTCATTTCAGGGACGAAAATGAAAGATTGGTGAGTGTTTGGATGGTTATGCACCGAATAAGAACTGGGTTGAATCATGAATGTGTCGCTTTAATTAACAAAACTTGCACCCATATCATCCTTCTTCTTCTTCTTCTTTTTTTTTTTTTGTTTTTTAATGTCGCATGGATTTTAATGTCTGACTTAAGTTTGATACACGATCTATGAAACTAAGCATCCCTCCTGCCTTGGGCCTAAAGAGTTTCAACTTTTGCTAATAGAACTCATAGCCATAGGATTGTGTTTATTAATGAAAATAGTAATTAAAAAAATATCACGATCTAACTGTATATAATTTATCATTCGCGTCTAATTTATATGTTGTTTATGGCTGAGTTGGGAAAATGCGGACAACAACACGATGTGGGTTAAAAGCCTTTGTAAGATAATCGATTTTATAAAATTAAAAACTTATTTAGTTTTAATTTTTTGATAATTTAGTTTAATTTTAGGCTGCTTTATTTATAATTTTAATAATATATATATATATATATATAAATAGATTAAATTACTTAAAAAATATATATAAATATTTTTGTTGACATAAAAATATGTAAATATAATATTATATATATAATGTATTTTTTTTGTATAAAATTAAAATCAAATCAAATTAAATCAAATTGACAATTGAATTAAACTAATTAAATTTATATTTTAAAAATTAATTTAAACCTTATTTTTTTAATTTTTAGTCAATTTATTTTGGCATAGTTCGACTTAATTTGTTTAATTTAATTTTAGAGCCCTTGCTATTGAATGTGCAAGGCGATATTTTGGGTTAGTCCACTTGTGAAGGAAAACGAAAGAAATAGGCCCAGGTTAAGCCATTGGTTGTCCACTTTTGTTTTGTAATTCTGTTGGGTAAAGCAAACTTGCCCTCTTGGATGATATGGATTCGCAGCCACGGCCCATCATTACAACGTGTGTTAATTGGTAGCGAAAACACCGCACAATTAGAGCTTCTCCGATATATCATCAAATTTTTTTTTTAAAAATTTTTTTGTAAAGATCTAGTGTTGTTTAATTAGGTTTTTTTTTTCTTTTCAAATACCTTGTTGTGTTTTTGTGAAACCTTCTTTTCATTTTTTTGAAATAGATTCATTAACTAGAGTACATAATTTATTGATAATTACCGATGTTAGTTGATTAAAATAATTAAATATTTATTCATCTTACATAAAGAATTAAGTTTGAGTATTGTAAATAAAAAAATAGTGTGAGTTTGTCTTGAATTCAATTAATCGAAGTCAAAGTGAAGTTTGAAATATTAAAGATTTACAAAACAAAAAACAAAGAAAAAACTCATGACAGCTTGCACATGTTTGAGCAATCACCACAAGGGCTAAGTTTATATCTTTCTGTTCGTTTTAAAAATTATATTTTATTTTGCTAACTCTTGAAGAGAATTATTGTTTTTCGCTGTTAAATAAATTATGAGCGTGTTTAGTAGTCTTCCATTTTATCAATGGAAACATAAAATGGAAAGGAGTTGGTGTCTGGCATTTGGTACACATGACAATTGACCAATAGATTCTATCAAGGAAAAATCGATTTTTCTTTTTCCATCTTTAGTCATACGATCTCTTTTTACCCCCCTTCGAATTTCAATAAAAAACTAACTTTCCATTGAGGTAATCGTGAGGTTGAATAATTTGGACAACTTGGTCCTCGTTGAAACTTTAATCGGTCTGTTTGGAGTCTTGCTTTGAAACACAACTCTGTCGTCATAGTTGCTCAAGGCAATTGTGTTGGTCTTTACTTTGTTTTTAATTTATGGTTTATGTTTTGACTGTCATTTTTTGTTTTGATTTTTGGTTTCTATTTTTTAATTCTTGTTTGACGATGATCCCAATTTTTGGTGGAGAGAGAGAGAGAGAGAGAGAGAGAGAGAGAGAGAGAGAGAGAGAGAGAGAGAGAGAGAGAGAGAGAGAGAGAGAGAGAGAGAGAGAGAGAGAGAGAGAGAGAGAGAGAGAGAGAGAGAGAGAGAGAGAGAGAGAGAGAGAGAGAGAGAGAGAGAGAGAGAGAGAGAGAGAGAATATACCCTATTCACTAATGCCATTAAATCTACTGATGGGAAATGTTAACTGAACAATATGTAATGACCTAAGTTAGCATAGACTCGTGTAAAGGATTTTCTTTGGGATTGCTCAAAAATTTTGATGAGCACACTTGTAATGTACATAGGAATAAGCGTAGGCACCTTTATCGACTATGCATTTGGGAAAACCTTGAGGAGGGACCAAATTGAAATAGTGGGGTTAATGGACATTTGTGGGGGAAGTTGGTGATTTTGGTTTGAAGTGTGGTCAAGGTGGTGGGAAAGACGTGGTTACGCATGGAATATCTTGGGAGAAATGGATTATCCATTAGAGGTGTCACGACTCGTTTTCTGGACATATGACCGGCACAATGATAAATCTCTCATCATTGTAAGCCTTTCGATAAATTCTATCCACGAGTTAAATTATTTAGTTATTATCTTTATGTTATCAAAATAATCATTCCTTAATAAATACGAAGAAAATATATCAAATTGTTTTATTTGAAAATCATAGAGATGATTTGTATATAATAATAGATCATCAATATAAAATACATTATTATACTGACATACAAGCCAAATGCCAAACCCTTGACCTAGATGTACTAGACGACTACAGAGCGACATAATCTACAACAAAAGAGGGGCCTATTCGACAGCGAGAAGGTCCAAAATGATATACTCTTTTAGCGGATATTCTTCACCGGCAACCTAATCTAAACAAAAAGATTTCACAGAGAGTGTGAGCTTTAAAACTCAATGAGCGAATTGGCCTCGCGTTAATAAAATTCAAATACATCACCAGTCATGCAAGTATACCTGAAGGCTCATACTCAACTAATAGACATAGTTAGAAATTATATACAAGAAGATAAAAATCCATCTAATTCAACAAACGTTACTAGTACTCATCAATGACAATATATCCCAGAGAGCGCACATAGGCCAGCTCACCAATTTTGTATATTTTCGCCATGATGCACAACCTCATCCTCTTAGCTAGGGTGTCTCATGGATTTATTACCAATCCGGACTATATCCCTACTGAGGGAATCGTTGTCTCCACACTTGTTGGTCTAGACACCCTTTAAACTGAATTTTTCGCCTTGCCGTGAGAGAGGGTACTGTCCTGCTCAATCACAATCAATAGTACAATATTTCATATCATAATTAGAAGTATAGTATAATGTTCATTCATATAACAGGTATAGTATATAACGATGTTATAGGTTTATAAATTACAAATCAAGATAACAATTAAACTATTTTTTGAAAAGATTCAAAATTCACATCATCATGAAATACTTGTTTCGTCTTATTCATACTTTTGGATTAATTATCTCCCTAGATTTGTCATTCTGAATCCAGTTTACCTCTATGAATCTTGGGAGTGTCCTATAACATACTTTTTATCACTAGTAATGCTAAAACCTTATTAAGACGGGGTTGTTCCACTCACCTGGATTCCGTACGAGTATCGCTTCTCTAAGTCGTTATGGACAAGAGTACATAGGTGAATTTCAGTGTTCCGCTACGGAGATTTTAATGAAAGATTAGAGAAAACAAGTTAAGATTGTTTTCGTACAGATACTGTTCATACATATGGTTACTATTTATATGTATAGATACTGTTCATACATACAGTTACTATTCATATATACGGATACTATTTATACATACGATTACTATTCATACATACGGGTATTATTCATACCAAAAATAGAGAATACAATCTGTAAAAGAGTACACCAAATAAGTTCTCAGGAAAGAGTGGAGGGTCACAATAGACACACTTAAAAATCAGGTCTTTCTTTAGCCAGAACTTTTCTAGACATGTATTCTTCACAGTTTACATTCTATTTTAGTAATCAGAGAATCAAAATAATATATAGGCAGCTAAGGACAGTTTTTCTGATGTGGAAGATCAACCAAAACAACAACCACAGAGCATAGTTAAGAAAATAACTTCTAAAATTTGAAAGACATAGAAATGGTATAGTATCCTTACCTAAAGTAAAAAGAAAAGGCCCAAAATCTCAGAGGCCTAACGTCGGAGTGAAAGAAACTTAAGGAGAAAAGAAGAGAAGTTGAAGGTGTGAGTTTAGAAGTGAAATGGAAGGGTCTATTTATAGGAAAAGTCAAAGGTACTATTTGATATTATGCGCTAATAAAATATTCAATTTACTATTTATGAAAATGACATTTTTAATAAAATAATTCACGCGTAAATCATTTAGTTTACTGTGCAATTACGGAAAAGTCGCAGGCAAAACTTAAGGGGAAAACTATCCTTTCACCTTAAACCTTTAAGTTTCTTTTTAAATCAATCCTTTCATTTTAATCCCTAAGGGCATTTTTACACATAAAACGTCATTTTCTCCTACGAACTTCTTTTTAGTTTTCTCTTATGACCAAACCACATCTAATACTTGACATTTCGATTATATAAGTGAACAGTACCGTATACGTAAATAGTATTATACAGGTGAATAGTACTGTATACTAAAATAGTAACCGTAGTTTGCAAATACGCATTTATATTTTATTTTTCATGGCTATTACATTATCATCCCCTTAACAGAATTCGGTCCTCTGAATTCAAAACTTACCTCAAGACTGAAATAAGTGTGGTTACTTTGTTCATATCTCATCCTTCGCATCTCTTTCTTCCCAAACCTTGTCACACCCTTGGTGAGATTTACAAGAACACTATACCATCGACTGTGAACTCTAGACCGCATTATCGATGGTTTACATAGGACTTTTGCCTTTTCTAAATAGCAAGCAATCTCTTCCTCATCAGTTTGATCTTCTCCACAACCTTTTGTACCATAAAGTGTCTCATTCCCCTAACCTTTATCAAACTCAAGCCATCTAATCAGAGACGAACTCTGTCTCTATGTAAAACCTCAAATAGCTGTCGTCTCAAAAGTGACACGTGGTCTTTCTAGTTCACACTGAATATCAGAACACATATTACCACACATATATCTCATAACATTTATGAATACAAGCACCTCACCCGAAGGCGTCATTTTGGCCATAGGTAATACTCTTGCCCGAAGGTGATCCTCTTGCCTTAAGGTGATACTCTCACCTGAAGGCGTCATATAAAAGGCAAAATCACATGAAATCATTACATAAATCTCTAGGAAGAACAATCCTAGAAAATATGTGTCATGTCCCAAAATCTGAGCACGTGACTAGCACGGAAAGTGAATTTCATTTCACCTCCGTAAGCCTATCTTTCTCTTAAGCATCATATCATTCTTTTTTTTCATGCAACCAAACCGAGTTCTCTATACACACTACAGTCATTCACATTACATCACTAAATGAACCTACCCGATTACAGAGATTTCTAGATTTATACAACTTAGAATAAAACTTAACTATTATATCTTTATCCTGAACAAATGAAAAGGTAATCATGGACTAAGGATCCATAATTCCTTGTACCGATATTTACCTTCAGCTGTCAACTCTGAAAAAAAATGTTAATAAGAGGGTATGAGCAAACCACGTGCCCAGTGAGTAGACAACACAACACTATGACAAAAAAAATATCATGCATCATAATGATAACATGCAGCAATCATACGTAATCGATCATAATATAATTCATAATACTTCACAACAATATCCAAGTAAATCAAATACATTTCAACATAATTCAAATAATTCACAACAGCAAACAGTGAAATCAATTTCACACATTTCCCGTACCAACCGGGTCGTCCAGGATACCTCTGGATCATTGCCCGCGGCCCCTGCCACATCCACCCTTTTCGCTCCATGTATATTCTCCACCCTTATAGCTTCACATAGATTTCTCCATGGGGTGCACCACCATGCCTTTCCTTTCTAGTCAAACACAATCACAATAACATCTAAGAACATCCTCAATTATAATCTTGAGCCACATACACAACTCAGTCATTTACAATTCAAGTCACAACATAATCAATATGGTTCCAGTAACATAGCATGTATACAACATAACCCATAATATAGAACAATTATTCAACAATAACATACTTCAACTATCCGCATATGAATGAACTCAACAATCAAAGTATGATATATTTCAACTCAGTTCACATGCCATTCACAATCCATCATATAACCTCCATTCATGAGAAAATAAGAAAATATAATTATATACATCACCAGGCACGTTCCACAATTGTTTATGCCTCATCGTCCCACATCATCATCTTCAAACTTGGATATACAACATATTTTCACTATGATGCAAAAAGTCAATAACAAAGATATTTAATCATAGCAAGTATTAACTCACTCACCTGGATTTCACGCTCTCGGTACTCCCACCTTGTACCTTGACCATTCCTATTGTAACCAGATAAAAACCATCAGAGTTACGAAATAGAGAAATTTCCTACCATTATTCCCGACCTTCACTTACTTCTCAAATCATAACTCCTAACTAGTAATGAATATCCAAATGAAACTTATACCATTGGAAACTAGACTTAAAGAGCTTTCCAACGATATAAAGTTTGCCCAAAACGAAGTTCGGATGAAGAAGTTATGGCCGATTGAAAAATAAACTAAGGTTTCCCGGTACACCTGGCGCCTGGGCGCCAACCCGCCACACATGGCACCTGAGTGCCAATCCCTTCTTCTCCCCATCTAACCTTGGCGCCTGGGCGCCACGATCGCGATCCCTTCGCGATTTCTCTCGGATTTGGCCCAAATCTGGCCAAATCTTCACCGTTTTCCATGATTTCTTCCATGGGATCTCACCCTTAATGTCTAAGGAGCATTTAGACACCAAAATCACCAATTTTAATTGAGAAACGAAGCCGGAATCTCGATTTTACCTCAAACACTCTTAAAACTAGAAAATAGGAAAAAGCTTAAGAAATAAAAATTTCTACCTCGATTCCTTGCTTTCCCTACGTTGCTTGGCTCCTAGAGGCTCGCCCCGTAGCCCGAGATCCGCCCTTCAAAGTCCGGTTGTGGAGTTGGAGTGTAGAGAGAGAAAGTAGAGAGAAGAAAGAGAGAAAGAGAGGAGAGAAAGTGAAGAGAGAGAGAGGAAAGGAGAAAATGAGGAAAAAGAGGTGAGGCCATCTATATACTCGTCTGGGGTGAAATTATCACTTGCTCTTCAATTGACCCTCAGTCAAGACTAGCAAAAGCAAATTCATAAAATCTCACCTCAGGTGTTTCTAAATCCTAGATGCCCCACAGATTTCCTTATTTCACTTTAGTCCCTCTCAATGTCTCAAACTCCACTTTAACCTCGAATCTATCATCCTTTCGGTACCGGACTCATAACGCATTCCTATAAGCTCATTCTTCTTCTCGGGTTCCTATTTGGTCATTTCTCAAAAGTCCTCTATACTTTCTTTTCTTTTCACATTAGTCCTTGAGAATTTGTAAAAATTTCCCAAATTAAAATTTTGAAATTTCTATTCCCAAATTTCCTTCACTAATTCAAAAAGAACATTTTTCATGTAATTAAATTTTTCAATAAACTTCAAATAGATTTTAAATATTCATATAAATTATGGGGATATTACATTCTTCCCCCCTTAATAAAATTCGGTCCTCCGAATTCAAAACTCAAGGTTGAAACAAATGCAAATATTTTGTCTATATCTCATTCTCTCTTTTGGAATTTTCACAATCAAGTACAAAATATAACAAGTCTATTTTTTTTCAAGTTCCTTCAATAAAAGAATCACCTCAACAAAAGAATATTTGAAAACTTAAATTTTATTTCTATTATATAAGCTACAGGCAACAAGCTTAACTCGAGTTACAAAACAGATAATTTTAATACGTAAATCTCATATCAGATATCAGCTTTAGGTACAAACAAAAGAAAGAATAAATTAAGGACGAGGAGGCTTTTGAAATGCAGAAGGTGCTCCAAGTCTAGAAAAGGAAGGTGCTTCAGATCTTAAGGAGGAAGCTAATCGTTGCAGCCTAGAAAGAGTTTCTGGAGGAAACATTTGGGAAATTTGACGAAGTGCAGAAGTCACTCCATTCATACAGTCAATACATCTCGCTTGTTGGTCACGAAAATTTTGAGTTGCAAACATCGAATGTCTATCAACTCTATTTGCCAATTCCCTGAAATGACGATTCAAAAGCTTCTCTTGTTCTGTAAAGAGACGATTTATCAATCTCCCCTGGTCCTCAAAGTGGCGGTTTATCAATCTTTCCAAGTCCTCCATCTTTTGTCTCATAAACGCAAGCTCATTATTAGAAGATGTTGCTGTGCTAACATCCTCTAACTCTACTACATCCCTTTTTCTTTTCTTAGCCTCTGGTGACTCTTCCATGGATCTCTTATTCTTATAATTGTCCAGGCTAAGATTTAGATCCAGCTCTACCTTGCCAGCCTCAAAGTTTAAATTGAAAGATTTATTGCCGGCCATATTTTTCTAAGCTATAAAGGTTGTAAAGAAGGAGAAGTTTGATGCTAGAAAGCTTATAGGTAATGAACTCTTAGTGTAGTGAGCAGCGTAATGGGGCATCTATTATATATAGACGAAATTTAGGGCTACAAAAACCTTTACATCATACTCTAAAAATGGCCTACAGACCTTATCCGTCGCAATGCCAATGGTCTCTGATAAGCATGCCAGAAAATAACAAAATATGATCTAATATAAAAGATTTCCTAAAAAATTTCGGCTAACTTTTGACTCTTGCTCAAATTATTCAACTAATCGCCGCTTCAATTTATGACTTCCTAACTCTGTATTTGTCTTATCCAATAATCCTAAATCGAGATATTACTCTATGAACGGGTAGCTTCATACTAGCCTTATCTAGGTTTCTAATCCGTGGCTTTGCCCTAGGCTTACACATTTTCAAACATACATATTAAAATAAAAACTTCTCACATCTACACATCAAACGTTCCATAAAGTGAGAAATTTTTTTTTTTACCTTTCACTTGCCTCTACGAGCATATATGTATATATGTATAAACATAGAGATACATCATTATCTATATATTTTTATCTATTGAAGTCCTTTTAAAATTTTTGACTTCTCATTCTCTGAATGTATGTGGAATTATTACATATTATTCCTGGCCATAACAAATAGCCTTCACTCACTATGCATAAATAGCATACATATCATATGTTTTTAGATACATATAATCATAGTATGATTCAATCAATCTTGTATATTATACGCAACTGAAGGTTTTCAAGAACAATACAATAAAGCAGAGAAATACATTTTAGTTCATCGTGAAAACATCCAAGACACTATGTAATGGCTACATTGTCATCATTTTTGAATTTCAGAAAATGCCAACAAGAGAAATGGAAAAACCAAGTATAAATCGGCCGCAAATCCACCGAATATTGACTTTCGTGGTTTTGGCATTAATACGATGCGCTGTTGGTGTGCATGCCTACCCTAGACTTCTAGCTTCCAGCTTGCAGAAATCCATAGGTTAAGCGTGTAGGGTGCGGCGAAGAGATATCTTCTTTGTCTCTAAGTTCAAATTTTTCCTCTATAAGAACTGTCCCAACGTTCTCAGTTACCACACCACAAAGAGTAATCATCTCTGAGCCTACAACTTCCCAGCATTCCTCTCTTCTCATACTCTTACATAAATTTCTAAATTTTTCAAATCATGGCCACAAGGAAGTACATTGATCTCACAGTGGAGGCCAAGGAAGAAGAGATTGACTTAAACTTAAGTCTGGGCAAAAACAAGGGCAAAAGACCTTTTGAGGGGTCTCTAGAAAAGCATAAGGAGAATAAAATGAAGAAGAACGAGGAAGCTGAGGAGACTAGCACGGGCCATACCTCGGAGGACAAAATCGCCTGTCTAGAGCAAGAGGTGAAAAATCTGAAAAAGATGATAGAAGACCTGGAGAAGTTAACTAAACGCAATAATGCGGCAATGACTTCAAGAATAGACAGGTTCTTCTATTGGTCTACCCAGTGCTTCTGTAATCAACAATAAAGAAGTGTTGATTGTATGAATGAGATTTACACTACCCTCCGCGACATTGCTCTGTCTCTCGCTCTAAGGAATGGTCGAGGGGTGATGATACAATACAACCCTCCTAATCCGAGACCACCTCGCTTTTAGATTACTCATGCATGAGTAATTTTTTTTTTTGCAATGTAATCCTTCCGCTTTTAATGCCAATGGTTTCTTTTATGGGATGGTACTAAAAAAAATAGTAATAATAAAAGTAAGAAAGATAAAAGAAATCAGTCACACAAAATCAATCATGAATTCAACATATAAAGCCCCATACATACAATTTGATCCGACAGCAATGGAATCAAAACAAATAATAACCTTTCCTTTACCGAGTTCAAAAGTATAGCCATATCTGTCTAAAACTAAAACTAAAAAATAATTCATAAGAAAAGACAAGTCTCAGAGGAAAAGGAAATGAAAACATCCTACAGGACCTTCAGTGGAGCCGTCTCTCTATAGTTGTGCCCGGGTTCACCACGATAGAGGAGATTCTACTAAGGTTACCTTACTCTGTAATCGGTAGGAGACCTAATCCCAAAGCTCTGATACCAACTTGTCACGTCCCAAAATCTGAGCACGTGACCGGCACAGAAAGTGAATTTTATTTCACCTCCCTAAGCCTATCTTTCTCTTAAGCATCATATCATTCTTTTTTTTCATGCAACCAAACCGAGTTCTCTATACACACTACAGTCATTCACATTACATCACTGAATGAACCTACCCGATTACAGAGATTTCTAGATTTATACAACTTAGAATAAAACTTAACTATTATACCTTTATCTTGAACAAATGAAAAGGTAATCATGGACTAAGGATCCATAATTCCTTGTATCGATATTTACCTTCAGCTGTCAACTCTGAAAAAAAATGTTAATAAGAGGGTATGAGCAAACCACGTGCCAAGTGAGTAGACAACACAACACTATGACAAAAAAAAATATCATGCATCATAATGATAACATGCAGCAATCATACGTAATCGATCATAATATAATTCATAATACTTCACAACAATATCCAAGTAAATCAAATACATTTCAACATAATTCAAATAATTCACAACAGTAAATAGTGAAATCAATTTCACACATTTCCCGTACCAACCGGGTCGTCCAGGATACCTCTGGATCGTTGCCCGCGGCCCCTGCCGCATCCACCCTTTTCGCTCCATGTATATTCTCCACCCTTATAGCTTCACATAGATTTCTCCATGGGGTGCACCACCATGCCTTTCCTTTCTAGTCAAACACAATCACAATCACATCTAAGAACATCCTCAATCATAATCTTGAGCCACATACACAACTCAGTCATTTACAATTCAAGTCACAACATAATCAATATGGTTCCAGCAACATAGCATGTATACAACATAACCCATAATATAGAACAATTATTCAACAATAACATACTTCAACTATCCGCATATGAATGAACTCAACAATCAAAGTATGATATATTTCAACTCAGTTCACATGCCATTCACAATCCATCATATAACCTCCATTCATGAGAAAATAAGAAAATATAATTATATACATCACCAGGCACGTTCCACAATTGTTTATGCCTCATCGTCCCACATCATCATCTTCAAACTTGGATATACAACATATTTTCACTATGATGCAAAAAGTCAATAACAAAGATATTTAATCATAGCAAGTATTAACTCACTCACCTGGATTTCACGCTCTCGGCACTCCCACCTTGCACCTTGACCATTCCTATTGTAACCAGATAAAAACCATCAGAGTTACGAAATAGAGAAATTTCCTACCATTATTCCCGACCTTCACTTACTTCTCAAATCATAACTCCTAACTAGTAATGAATATCCAAATGAAACTTATACCATTGGAAACTAGACTTAAAGAGCTTTCCAACGATATAAAGTTTGCCCAAAACGAAGTTCGGATGAAGAAGTTATGGCCGATTGAAAAATAAACTAAGGTTTCCCGGTACACCTGGCGCCTGGGCGCCAACCCGCCACACATGGCACCTGAGTGCCAATCCCTTCTTCTCCCCATCTAACCTTGGCGCCTGGGCGCCACGATCGCGATCCCTTCGCGATTTCTCTCGGATTTGGCCCAAATCTGGCCAAATCTTCACCGTTTTCCATGATTTCTTCCATGGGATCTCACCCTTAATATCTAAGGAGCATTTAGACACCAAAATCACCCATTTTAATCGAGAAACGAAGCCGAAATCTCGATTTTACCTCAAACACTCTTAAAACTAGAAAATAGGGAAAAGCTTAAGAAATAGAAATTTCTACCTCGATTTCTTGCTTTGCCTACGTTGCTTGGCTCCTAGAGGCTCGCCCCGTAGCCCGAGATCCGCCCTTCAAAGTCCGGTTGTGGAGTTGGAGTGTAGAGAGAGAAAGTATAGAGAAGAAAGAGAGAAAGAGAGGAGAGAAAGTGAAGAGAGAGAGAGAGGAAAGGAGAAAATGAGGAAAAAGAGGTGAGGCCATCTATATACTCGCCCGGGGTAAAATTATCACTTGCTCTTCAATTGACCCTCAGTCAAGACTAGTAAAAGTAAATTCATAAAATCTCACCTCAGGTGTTTCTAAATCCTAGGTGCCCCACAGATTTCCTTATTTCACTTTAGTCCCTCTCAATGTCTCAAACTCCACTTTAACCTCGAATCCATTATCCTTTCGGTACCGGACTCATAACGCATTCCTATAAGCTCATTCTTCTTCTCGGGTTCCTATTTGGTCATTTCTCAAAAGTCCTCTATACTTTCTTTTCTTTTCACATTAGTCCTTGAGAATTTGTAAAAATTTCCCAAATTAAAATTTTGAAATTTCTATTCCCAAATTTCCTTCACTAATTCAAAAAGAACATTTTTCATGTAATTAAATTTTTCAATAAACTTCAAATAGATTTTAAATATTCATATAAATTATGGGGATATTACAATATGATAAGTAAATAACATACTCCTCACGCATAATTATAAAATAAATATATATGAAAATTTCTCTCACCTCAATGACTCATATAGAGTCATACCCCTTCAATGATTAGGGTAAACCCATAGTTCTCTATGTATAGGTTCATAAAATACTTATTTAGCACTCCTCCATAGTTCAGAAGTACAATAAAATATCATTTTAGTAACTCTACTCAGTCAAAAAGATATTACCATACTCTGCTTTAGAATTTTCATAATCAAGTATGAAATATAACAAGTTCAACATCTTCTCATTCCTTCAGTTCTTTCAGTAAAAGAAATCACTTCAACATAGAAGATCTAAATACTAACTTAAATTTTATTTCTAATACATAAGTTATAGACAACAAGCTTAACTTGATTTACAAAATAGATAATTTTAATATGTGAAGCTTAGACCAAATATAGCTTTAGGTACAAACAAAAGAAAGAATAAATTAAGGATGATGATGCTTTTGAAATGTAGAAGGTGCTCCAGGTCTAAAAGAGGAAGGTGCTTCAGACCTTAAGGAGGAAGCTAATCGTTACAGCTTAGAAAGGGTTTTTGGAGGAAGCGCCTGGAAAATTTGGCGAATAGCAGAAGTCACTCCATTCATACAGTCAATACACCTTTTGTAATACCCCAATAATTTGTATGAATATTTAAAGTCTATTTTGAAGTTTAGTGAAAAATTTAATTACGTAGAAAATGTGCTTTTTGAATTAGTGAAGAAAATCTGGGAATAGAAATTTTAATTTTTTTAATTTAGGAAATTTTTTTCAAATTCTCAAGGACTTAAATGAACAAATTTTAAAGTTAGAGTGGCTATGAGCAATTTTTTCAAAAGAAAAGTAGTGGGGCCCACACGTATACACTTCTCTCTTATTCTTTTCTTTCTCTCATTCTCCCGTAGCTTCCTCACTCTCTCTCTCGGCTATGCGTCGAATTTCTTCATCAACCATTTATGCAATTTTTGCATGGGGAAGGAAGCTATGAAAGTTAGGATGATTGGTAAGTTGATGTTCTTCTTCTTCTTCCACTTATTACAAGACCAAATCCTTGGTTATCAATTTGTAAAATTTTTGTAGAATATTTTAATGGATGAATTTAAGTGTGGATGTTAATCTAAAACATTCCTAGCTGGTTTATGATGTTATTAGAACAAGAAATTTGGAGAAAACTAGGAGAAATTCGTAGAATTTGGATATTTGAAAAAAGTTAGTGTTCTTGATGAAAATTTGAGATTTGAGCTTGGATTGTTGCTAAAAATTGGGGGTTTTAGTGTTAAAACACTCCTTAGACATTAAGGATAAAAACCCATGGAAGAAATCAAAAGAAATGTTGTTTTAGATGTGATTTTAGGATTTTTGGATGAAGAACACGAAGAACTCACTGTTCATTCTGGAAATTTTCCAGAAAATACTGTTCACCGAGAAAATTTTTCTAGATTTCTCGTTACTGTAGCATTGACTCGGTCAATGTTACTGTAGCATTGACTCGGTCAACGTTACTGTATCATTGACTTAGTCAACGACACTGTAGATGCGTTGACCGTTGACTGTTACTGTAGCATCAGTTTGTTTTTTTTTTAATATCGTTGAAAAGCTCTTTGAGTCTAGTTTCCAATGGTATAAGTTTCATCTGGATATTCATTACCAGTTAGGAGTTATGATTTGAGAAGTAAGTGAAGGTCGGGAATAGTGGTAGGAAATTTCTCTATTTCGTAACCCTGATGGTTTTTATCTGGTTACAATAGGAATGGTCAAAGCGCAAGGTGGGAGTACCGAGAGCGTGAAATCCAAGTGAGTGGGTTAATACTTGCTATAATTAAATATCTTTGTTATTGATTTTTTGCATCATAGTGAAAATATGTTGTATATTCAAGTTTGAAGAGGAAGATGTGGGACGATGAGACATAAACAATTGTAGAACTTGCCTGGTGATGTATATAATTATATTTTCTTATTTTCTCATGAATGGAGGTTATATGATGGATTGTGAATGGCATGTGAACTGAGTTGAAATGTGTCATACTCTGATTGTTGAGTTCATTCATACACGGATAGTTGAATTATGTTATTGTTGAATAATTGTTCTATATTATGGGTTATGTTGTATACATGCTATGTTGCTGGAACCATATTGATTATGTTGTGACTTGAATTGTAAATGACTGAGTTGTGTATGTGGCTCATGATTATGATTGAGAATGCTCTTAGATGTAATTGTGATTGTGTTTGACTAGAAAGGAAAGGCATGGCGGTGCACCCCATGGAGAAATCTATGTGAAGCTATAAGGGTGGAGATTATAAATGGAGCAATAAGGGTGGATGCGGCGGGGGCCGCGGGCAACGATCCAGAGGTATCCTGGATGACCCGGTTGGTACGAAAAATGTGTAAAATTGATTTCACTGTTTGCTGTTGTGAATTATTTGAATTATGTTGAAATATATTTGATTTACTTGGATATTGTTGTGAAGTATTATGAATTATATTATATTGTATTATGATTGATTACGTATGATTGCTGCATATTATCATTATGATGCATGATATTTTTTTTGTCATAGTGTTGTGTTGTCTGCTCACTGGGCACGTGGTTTGCTCATACCCCTCTTGTTAACATTTTTTTTAGAGTTGACAATTGAAGGTAAATATCTATACAAAGAGTTATGGATCCTTAGCCCATGATTACCTTTTCATTTGTTCAGGGTAAAGGTATAATGTTTAGGTCTTATTTTAAGTTGTATAAATCTAGAAAATCTCTGTAATCGGGTAGGTTCATTCAGTGATGTAATGTGAATAACTGTAGTGTGTATAGAGAACTCGGTTTAGTCGTATTTTCTTATCTTTTGTGAAAAGGTGAATAATTCTCTTATTTTAGTTCTTAAATTATGTAATTTAGATTAATTCTATTTAAAAGAATGGTATGATGCTTAAGAGAAAGATAAGCTTATGGAGGTGAAATGAAATTCACTTTCTGTGCCGGTCACGTGTTCAGATTTTTGGGACGTGACACCTTTCTTGTTGGTCATGAAAATTTTGAGTTGCAAACATTAAATGTTTATCAACTTGATTAGCTAGTTCCCTGAAATGACAATTTATCAGTTTCTCTTGGTCTTCAAAGAGATGATTTATTAGTCGCTTTTGGTCCTCTGTCTTGTATTCCAGGCTCTCTATCTTACGCTCCAGGTTTTCTATCTTACGCTCTAGGAACGCAAGCTTATTTTTTGAGGATGTTACAGTGCTGTCCTCCTCCAACTCTATTACATCCCTCTTTCTCTTCTTAATTTCTGGTGACCTATCTACAGGTCTCTTCCCTTTGTTATTTCTAAGACTTAGATTTAAATCAAGCTCTATGTTGCTAGTCTCAAAATTGAAGTTGAAAGATTTATTATCGGTCATTGCTCTAAGGACCTCGGAAATAAGTTTGAATGAGAAAGGAATGAAGATTGAGGAATAGGTATGTAATGAAAGAAGTAGGTTTTCTTAGTGTGGTGAATGGGATAACGGCAAACAAGATTTATAGGCAACCCGAAGCCCCTCAAACTAGAGTTACCATAACCTATACGCCACTGCTTAAGAGGTTTACAGATGTTATACATCACAATGCCAGTGATTAATGTCGTACATGCAAGTAAATAGTAAATAAAATTTAATGCAATTAACATAAGTCAAAGATTTCCTCAAAAAAATTTTCGGCTAATCTTGACCTTTCTCAAAATTTTGACTAACTACGCTCTTCAGTTTGAGATTTTCTCCTTCTAAACTTGTCTTATCCTGTAATCCTATATCACGATGTCCCTCTATGATTAGGTAGCCTCATATTAGCCTTATCTTAGATTCTAATCGGTGTCTTTACTCTAGACTTACACATAATATATATCAATATATATTTTAAAACAAAGTTAACTGCTTATGGTCGCATGCATCAAGCGTTATCATGATGCAAGGAAATCATTGCCTTTCATTTACTCATAAAAGCATTGCATGTATGAAGATGCATCATCCTCTATACATTTCATTCTATTCAAGTCATTCTAAATTTTTGACTTCTCATTTTCTATGAGTACATGTGGAATCATCACAATATTCTCCTTGGCCGTAGCCTTCACTCATTATGCATGAATAGTATACATATCATATATTTTTAGATACATATAATCACAACATGATTTAATCAATTATGTATATTATACTCAACTGAAGGCTCTCAAGAACAACACAACAAAGCAGAGAAATAAAGTTCAGTTCATCACCATTTCATTAATCCTTAAAATTTTCAATCAAAACAAATTAAATCAGTCGCAAATCCACTGAAATTTAACTTTCGTGGTTTGGCATTAATGTGATGCGCTGTTGGTGTGCATGCCTATCCTAAACTTCTGGCTTCTAGCTTACAGAAATCCATAGGTTGAGCGTGTAGGGGTGCGGCGAAAAGATATCTTCTTTGTCTCTAAGTCCTAATTTTTCTCTATAAAAACTGTCCCAGCGTTCTCAGTTACCACACCACAAAAAGTAATCATCTCTGAGCCTACAACTTTCCAGTATTTCTCTCTCCTCATACTCTTACAAAAATTTCTAAATTTTCCAAATCATGGCCATAAGGAAGTACATTGATCTCACAGTAGAGGCCAAGGGAGAAGAACTTGACTTAAACTTAAGTTTAGGCAAGGACAAGGGCAAAAGACCTTTCGAGGGATCTCAAGAGAATCAAAAAGAGAAGAAGATAAAGAAGAATGAGGAAGTTGAGGAGACTAGCACGGGCCATACCTTGGAGGACAAAATTGCTTATCTAGAGCAGCAGGTGAAGGATCGGAAAAAGATGATAGAGGATCTGGAGAGGTTAACTAAACACAATAACGCAGCAATGACTTCGAGAATAAATATGTTTTTCTATTGGTCAACCCAGTACTTATGCAATTAACAGCAAAGAAGTGTTGATTGTATGAATGCAATTTACACTACCCTCCGCGATATTGCTCTGTCTTTCACTCCAAGGAATGGTCGACGGGTGATGATACAATACAACCCTCCTAATCCGAGACCACCTCGCCTTTAGATTACTCATGCACGAGTAAACTTCCTTTTTTTTTTGGCAATGTAATCCTTCAGTTTTTTTTAATGCAAGTGGTTTCTTTTATTAGACGGTACTCTAAAGAAATAATAATAAAGAAAGATAAAGGAAATCAACCACACAAAATCAATCACGAATTCAGCTTATAAAACCCACCACATAAAAATTTGATCCGACAGCAATGGAATCAAAACAAGTAACAACCTTTCCTTTACTAAGTTCAAAAGTGTAGCCACATCTGTCTAAAACTAAAATTAAAAACATAATTCCTAAGAAAAGATAAGTCTCGGAGGGAAAGGAAATGGAAACATCCTACAAGACCTTCAGTAGAGCCGTCTCTCTTTAGTTGTGTCTGGGTTCACAACGATAGAGGAGGTCCTACTAAGGTTACCTTACTCTGTAATCGGTATGAGACCTAAACCCAATGCTCTTATACCAACTTTGTCACGAGCTGTTTTCTGGGCACATGACCGGCACAATGATGAATCTCTCATCACTGTAAGCCTTTCAATAAATTCTACCTATGAGTTAAATTATTTAGTTATTATCTCTATGTTATCAAAATAATCATTCCTTAATAAATACGAAGAAAATATATCAAATTTTTTTATTTGAAAATCATAGAGATGATTTGCATATAATAATAGATCATCAATATAAAATACATTATTATACTGACATATAAGTCAAATGCCAACCCCTAACCTAGATGTTCAAGATGATTACAAAGTAACGTAATCTACAACAAAAAAGGAGCCTACCCGACAGCAGGAAGGTCCAAAGTGATCTACTCTTCTAGCAAATATTTTTCATCGGTAACCTAATCTGAACAAAAAGATTTTACAGAGAGTGTGAGCTTTAAAACTCAATAAGCGAATCGGCCTCGCGTTAATAAAATTCAAATATATCATCAGTCATGTAAGTATACCCGAAGGCTCATACTCAACCAATAGATATAGTTAGAAATTACATATAAGAAGATAAAAATTCATCCAATTCAACAAACGTTACTAGTACTCATCAATGACAATATATCCCAGCGAGTACACATAGGCCAGCTTACCAATTTTGTATATTTCCGCCATGACGCATAACCTCATCCTCTTAGCTAGGGCGTCTCACGGATCTGTTATCGATCTGGGCTATATTCCTATTGAGGGAATCGTTGTCTCCACACTCGTTGGTCAAGACATCATTTAAATCGGGTTTTCCTCCTTGCTGTGAGAGGGGGTACTGTCCCGCTCAATCACAATCAATAGTACAGTATTTCATATCATAATCAGAAGTACAATATAATGTTCATTCATATAACAGGTATAGTATATAACTATATTATAGGTTTATAAACCACAAATCAAGATAACAATTAAACTATTTTTTGAAAATATTCAAACTTCACATCATCATGAAATACTTGTTTCGTCTTATTCATACTTCTGGATTAATTATCTCCTTAGATTTGCCACTCTGAATTCAGTTTACCCTTATGAATATTGGGAGTGTCCTACGACATACTTTTTATCACCAGTAATGCTAAAACCTTATTAAAACGGAGTCGTTCCACTCACCTGGATTTTGTACGAGTATCGCTTCTCTAAGTCGTTACGGACAAGAGTACACATGTGAATTTCAGTGTTCCACTACGGAGATTTTCATGAAAGATTAAAGAAAACAAGTTAGGATTGTTTTCGTACAGATACTGTTCATATATATGGTTACTATTCATATATACAGATACTGTTTATACATACGGTTACTATTCATACGTACGAGTACTATTCATACCAGAAATAGAGAATACAATCTGTAAAAGAGTACACCAGGTAAGTTCTCAGGAAAGAGTGGAGGATCGCAATGGACACACTTAAAAATCAGGTCTTTCCTTAGCCAGAACTTTTCTAGACATGTATTCTTCACAGTTTACATTCTATTTTGGTAATCATAGAATCAAAATAATATATGGGCAGCTAAGGACAGTTTTTCTTATGTGAAAGATCAGCCAAAGCCCCAACCACAGAGCATACTTAAGAAAATAACTTTTAAAATTTGAAAGACATAGAAAGGGTAGTATCCTTACCTAAAGTAAAAAGAAAAAGTCCAAAATCTCAAAGGCCTAGCATCAGAGCGAAAGAAACTTAAGGAGAGAAGAAGAGAAGTTGAAGGTGTGAGTTTAGAAGTGAAATGGAAGAATCTATTTATAGGAAAAGTCAAAGGTACTATTTGATACTATGCGCTAATAAAATATTCAATTTACTATTTATGAAAATGACATTTCTAATAAAATAATTCACGCGTAAATCATTTAGTTTACTGTGTAATTACGGAAAAGTTCAGGCGGCTTACTATTGAAAACTTAAGGGAAAAACTATCCTTTCACCTTAAACCTTTAAGTTTCTTTTCAAATCAGTCCTTTCATTTTAGTCCCTGAGGGTATTTTTACACATAAAATGTCATTTTCTCCTACGAACTTCTTTCTAATTTTCTCTTATGATCAAACCACATCTAGTACTTGACATTTCGATTGTATAAGTGAACAGTACCGTATACGTAAATAATATTGTATAGGTGAATAGTACTGTATACTAAAATAGTAACCGTAGTTCGCAAACACGTATTTATATTTTATTTTTCATGGCTATTACAATAGGAGATCTCATGTGCTCGTGGATTGTGAGAGGGACCTAAGTAAAAGAAAAAATTTCTACATGTGTTATTATGGAGATCAGAGTTTAAGTTTATGGTGGGAGAGTTGAGTGGGGAGCCAATGTGCTGAGCCAAAGTGTGTATAACAACCATTTTATTTGGATGCCCAATTTTACCTTTGGTTTCCAATTTTTATAAAGGAATGGCGCAACCGTAATTCTGAGCAAAAGTTAAATATATTAGAACACACATGCTTAGCACATGGCAGCCCCTCTCTCACACCTCTCTTTGTTTCTTCTTCACTTTCCCTCCCTCACTTCCATGGCAGCCCCACCACCAACATCTACCATCACTTCAGGTGAAAATCCTTGTCCTCCGACAACCACTATCTTCACTGGAGTTCTTCTTGGAAGTTAAATGGGATCCTCTTCCCTCCTTACCTCTCTTTTAGCTTGTGCCCTAATTTCTTTTGGAGTGGGAAATTTGAAATGGATTTGTGTTGTGAATTCTCTTATTTGTAACTATGGAATTCTCATATAGAATGAGTGTTATGTTGAGTTGGAGGGAGATTTTGGAGCTTGGATGGAGAGTGGTGGAGTTTTGAATTAATTCTTTACAAATCTTGTTTTAATCTTGATTTAGTGTTGAAATTTAATCTCATGGGTGTTTTTAGGAGTTAAAAACAAATATTAATGATCCAAAATGGTTTGGGGGTAAGCTTGGCTCTGGAGAGGAAGGGAAAATGGAAGAATTTTGGAGTTTTTCATGAACATGGAGGACTGACCAGCCATGGGTGCACAAGGCGCCCATGAGACAGTAGGTTCAAGCCTTAGCGCCCCTGGGCGCCAAGGTGGGATGAGGCCGTGGAGAAGAAGAGCTTGTGGCACCCAGGGTGCCACAACCTGAAAGGGTTGCAAAAGAGTGGATTTTGACACTTTTCATGTGTTTGATCTGTAGGCTTCAAGTGGGCTTTGTTTGGTGCTTTCTAAAGACTAGATGGAGATCAATTACTCAAAAAAGGAGGTGAGCAGATGGTTAAACTTGGTTTGAGCTAAAAGTCTATATTTTTGCACATTATGACTTGTTGTGTATGAATGCTTTGATGAGATATTCATAATTTTAATTGCTTGACAATGTGATTGGATCACCATAGGAAAGAAACACCACTAGTGTATGGAGGAGGCTGTCCTACTATAAGGAGACACCCTTTGATGACTAAATAATAATCTTAGCCATTACATTAGCATTATTGCTTGAATATGCATTTATGGGAAATTGACATATTTGTTTGGGCGAGCTATAGCGTTTGTTGCAAAGTGTGGGGAACCATAGATATATGTGGCTTTATGCTATAAAGATCTTAAGGCTATATGCCTTAGGGATTTGTGACCTCGTTTCACAAGGAGATTAATACAACAAACCTATAAGTATGGGTATTTATAGTGTGATGTGTATCCCTTTTGGCATATTATGCAACTTTTCAGTTATGGTGTAAACCTTCATTGACGTGTGGTACCTTGGAGTGGGGAGCATCCTGTAATACCCAAGAAAAATAAAAATATATATATATATATATATAAATATTTGTTTACAAACTACTGTTACTATTTCAGTATACGGTACTATTCACCCGTATAATACTATTTACGTATACGATACTGTTCATTATACAATCGAAATGTCAAGTACTAGATGTGGTTTGGTCATAAGAGAAAACTAGAAAGAAGTTTGTAGGAGAAAATGACGTTTTATGTGTAAAAATACCCTCAGGGACTAAATTGAAAGGACTGATTTGAAAAAAAACTTAAAGGTTTAAGGTAAAAGGATAGTTTTTCCTTTAAGTTTTCAATAGTAATAATAGAAAAATTTTCGGCCGTTGCCGCTATTTGCACAGTAACTGCATTATTAGAAATGTCATTTTCATAAATAGTAAATTGAATATTTTATTAGCGCATAGTATCAAATAGTACCCTTGACTTTTGCTATAAATAGGCCCTTCCATTTCACTTCTAAACTCACACCTTCAACTTCTCTTCTTCTCTCCTTAAGTTTCTCTTACTTCAATGCTAGGCCTATGAGATTTTGGGCCTTTCCTTTTCAGCTTAGGTAAGGATACTATGCCCTTTCTATGTCTTTCAAATTTTAGAAGTTATTTTCTTAAGTATGCTCTGTGGTTGCGGCCTTGGCTGATCTTCCACATCAGAAAAACTGTCCTTAGCTGTTTATATGTTATTTTGATTCTCTGATTACCGAAATAGAATGTAAACTGTGAAGAATACATGTCTAGGAAAGTTCTGGCTAAGGAAAGACCTGGTTTTTAAGTGTGTCCAGTGTGACCCTCCACTCTTTCCTGGGAACTTACCTGGTGTACTCTTTTACAGATTGTATTCTCTATTTCTGGTATGAATAGTGATCATACGTATGAATAGTAACTGTACGTATGAATAGTGACTGTATGAATAGTAACCGTATATATGAACAGTAACCGTACATATGAACAGTATCTGTACGAAAACAATCCTTACGTATTTTCTCTAATCTTTCATGAAAATCTCCGTAGCAGAACACCGAAATTCACCTGAGAACTCTTGTCTGTAATGACTTAGAGAAGCGATGCTCGTACGGAATCCAGGTGAGTGAAACGACCCCGTTTTAATAAAGTTTTAGCATTACTGGTGATAAAAAGTATGTCGTAGGACACTCCCAAGATTCATAGGGGGAAATTGGATTCAGAATGACGAATATAATGAGATAATTAATCCAGAAGTATGGATAAGAAAAAGTAAGTATATCATGATGATGTGAAGATTGAATCTCTTGAATTGTGGTTTATAAAGCTATAATATAGTTATATACTATACCTGTTATATGGATGAATATTATATTGAGCTTCTGATTATGATATGAAATGATATTGATTGTGATTGAGCGGGACAGTACCCCCTCTCACGGCAAGGCGGAAAACCCGGTTGACAGGGTGTCTTGACCAATGAGTGTGGAGACAACGATTCCCTAGTAGGGATATAGCCCGGATTGGTGATAAATCCGTGAGGCGCCCTAGCTAAGAGGATGAGGTTGTGCGTCATGGCGAAAATATACATAATTGGTGAGCCGGCCTGTGTGCGCTCTCCGGGATATATTGCCATTGACGAGTACTAGTAACGTTTGTTGAATTGGATGAATTTTTATCTTCTTGTATGTAAAAGGATGATGTTGTGCGTCATGGCAGAAATATACATAATTGGTGAGCCGGCCTGTGTGCGCTCTCTGGGATATATTGCCATTGACGAGTACTAGTAACGTTTGTTGAATTGGATGAATTTTTATCTTCTGTCTATTGGTTGAGTATGAGCCTTTGGATATGCTTGCATGACTGGTAATGTATTTGAATTTTATTAATGCGAGGCCGATTCGCTCATTGAGTTTAAAAGCTCACATTGTTTGTACAACATTTTTGTTCAGATCAGGTTGCCATCGAAGAATATCTGCTAGAGGAGTAGATCACTTTGGACCTTCCCGTTGTCGGGTAGACCTCTCTTCTGTTATAGATTATGTTGCTCTGTAATCGTCTAGGACATCTAGTTCAGGGGTTCGACATTTGGCTTGTATGTCAATGTATTTTAAATTGATAATCTATGATTACATGCAAATCATCTCTATGATTTTCAGATAAGAAAATTTGATATATTTATCGGAAGGCTTACAGTGATGAGAGATTCATCATTGTGCCGGTCATGTGCCCAGAAAACGGGTCGTGACACATCCCTTATAAGGATTTAGCATGTGGAGTCTACCTTTGATTAGGGTCAAAGTTCATGAAATTTGTGAGTCTTAGGAATTAACCCGCTTTGTGCCATGGAGAGATAAATAACTTAGCCCTTGAGCTTGAAGGATTTCCAGTAGAATATTTATCTTATACTTTTGCCTTGTGTTGCCTTACTCAAATGTTTGGGAGTGCAAAGGACTTTCCTTGTGTAGATAATTGTTGAGAAATTTCACTTACTTGGCGTAGCTACTATTAAGTTTTATTTCATGTGCTTGTATGGTGGTATAATACTTATGGGATAAGATAATATCTCTTATGAGATACATTGGCCTAAGTGTTGGGAGATACATTGGCCCATGCGTCGGGAGATATATTGGCCTAAGTGCCGAGAAATATATTGGCCTATTTGTCAAGAGATATATCAGTCTATAGTCAAAAGATTGTATTGGCCTTTGTGTTGGGAGATACATATACATATATTGACCTATGAGTCGGGAGAATATCACAACCTTCGAGTTATGGAGTTATGACCCTTGTCGGGTCATGATATTTGTGTATTAATCTAGATGATTATAATGGAGTGCGAATTGACACGTGATATTGGTGTAGGGTTTCAAAGTTATTCTTCCTATTAGGTTTGCATGTCGAAGAACGTTAGAACTTACGGGTTAAGAGATAGTACGACCTATGGGTCGGAATGCCTTAGAGAATCTTGAAGTCCCAAATTTAAGTGGAGCTACGGTGACTAGTCTATTACACACTACCTATAAGAACGCTACGCATGTTGGAACATGTGCTTTAGGAGTTCTCTGGTGTGGGTTTGCATCGAGAGTATGTATTTTAGGATTAAAATGCACTGGGGATATCAATGGCCTTCGAGCTTGGGGGTACTACTAATTTAAAGGTTCATTGTTATTATTAACCTTTAGGATAGGAGATGGCAAATCACCTTAAATTTGGAGACATCGACTTTAATGACGGAATGCGTGGATAAAGATTTAGTATTCGTCCATAGTGGAGGTTGAGGTTGCCTTGAGTAATTATGTAATACCCCAATAATTTTTATGAATATTTAAAATCTATTTTGAAGTTTATTGAAAAAATTAATTATGTGAAAAATGTGCTTTTTGAATTAGTGAAAAAAATTTGGGAATAGAAATTTCAAAATTTTAATTTGAAAATTTTTTACAAATTCTCACGGACTAAAGTGAAAAGAAAAGAAAATATAGAGTACTTTTGAGAAATGACCAAATAGGAACTTGAGAGGAAGAATAAAGCTTATGAGAATGAATTATGAGTCCATTACCGAAAAGATGATGGATTCGATATTTAGGAAATTTTTATACATTCTCAAGGACCTAAGTGAACAAATCTTACAAGTTAGAGTGGCTATGAGTAATTTTATCAAAAAAAAATATTAGTGGGGCCCACACATACAATCATTAAACTTATCCTCCTCTCTTCCTTCTGAAGCTCTCTGCAGCTCCTTCGTAGAACTTTCATTTCATCTCCTTCATCATCCATTCTTGCCATCTTGCTTGGGGGAAGAAGCCATGGAACCGGAGAGGATTGGTGTTGACGACTTGGCAAGCGTACCAATCGTGCAAGTAATATAGTGAAAATTAAGTAAAGAATCGTTCCCACGAGGATTAACTTGCTAATTACCCGAGAAATTAAGTTATATTAGTTAGACAATGCAAATTTCGATGGTTCTTTGACAGAAGGAAAGTGAAAATGTAAAGTTAAGTTAGGAGTGAGTTGTATGTTATATGAACTCTAAACAAGCACAATGAAAATCACAAGACAAATGCAATTTAATTCACAAGATGAACACAGCCTATCCGTCGTTCTTCACAAGTTTTAATCCCTCTCCCTCTTGTTCTCACCGGCCATACATGCTAATTTAGGATACGAATATGCTTAGAAGGATTCTCCCGAATGCCAACTAAAACTCAACCCGAAATATCATAATTCCTTATGTATTCTTAGGTTCCAAAAATGCACAAACCCTAATCTGACTATATGAGGTTAATATCTATATTCCTATGATATTAACGAATCTATCCCCTCTCCTTTGTGGTTCAAGAACTCATACTATCCATTCTATGGTCTAGGTTTTACATTCCTCTCCCAAGTACAGCAAAACCACCAAACATTCCATTAAATTGATCAAGTTTAATGAAAGCAAGAAAATGAGAATGAATAAACATATATTAATGGCCAAACAATCACAAGAGTCAAGAGATTAACAAAACTTAATCCAAACTAGGGTTCATAGCAATCCTAGTACAGAAGTTTAGCTACACATCATTACAAAATATAGAAAATGAGAGAAGAGAAGAGAAAACTCCATGATTCCAAGTTGGGTGGAAGAAAAATTGCTTCAATCTTCTCCAAAAGTTGGTTGCCCTAGCCTCCAGAGGTGAATTCGCCGCTCCCCCTTCGGTTCCAACCCAGAATGACCTAAAAAAAATCCATCTGAAGCCTTTTATAACAGCCCAGAATCACGACTTACCGCTATAGCGGTAAGTCTCCACCGCTATAGCGGTAAGTCTCCACCGCTATAGCGTTATACGACAGTAAAGAATTTTTCCAGCAATATTTGGTGCAGGGCTCACCGCTATAGCGGTGAGTATCCACTGCTATAGCGGTGGTAGACAGAAAGTGGGCCTTCTGCTTCTTCAGCTTCAGCTTCAGCTTCATCCATCTTGCCTTACGTCAGAGAGAATAAAATGATGATTAGCGACATTCTTGGTCAAAGAATCACATGAAGAAGACTAAACTCTAAAAATTCCTAAACTAAACTAAATCAATCAAAAACAACGGAAAAGACATACAAGCAACCACAAGTAGGTGATAAAATGGATCAAAGATTCAGCACCAAATGGTACTAAATCTAGCACTTAACAATTGGTAAGTAGATGTTCTTCTTTTTCATCCTCCTCTTACAAGAACAAATCCTAGGCTATCAATTTGGGCAATTTTTGTATAATATTTCTATGGATGAATTTAAGTGTGGATGTTAATCTAAAAGGTTCCTAAGTGGTTGATAATATTATTGGAACAAGAAATTTGGAGAAAATTAGGAGAAATCCATAGAATTTAGAAATAAAAAAATAGGGTTCTTGATGAAAATTTGAGATTAGAGCTTAGATTGTTGCTAAAAATTGGAGATTTTGGTGTTAAAACACTCCGTAGACATTAAGGATGAAAACCCATGGAAGAAATCAAAAGAAATGTTGTTTTAGATGTGATTTTAGGATTTTTGGATGAAGAACATGAAGAACGTCACTGTTCATTCTGGAAATTTTCCAAAAAATACTGTTAACCGAGAAAATTTTTCCAGATTTTCTCGTTACTGTAGAATTGACTCGGTCAACGTTACTGTAGCATTGACTTAGTCAACGACACTGTAGCTGCGTTGACCGTTACTGTAGCATCACACTTTCATCCGGACTCCGTTTTGAGTGAAATTTATATCGTTGAAAAGCTCTGAGTCTAGTTTCTAATGGTATAAATTTTATCTGGATATTCATTATCAGTTAGGAGTTATGATTTGAGAAGTGAGTGAAGGTCAGGAATAATGGTAGGAAATTTCTCTATTTCGTAACCCTGATGGTTTTTATCTGGTTACAATAGGAATGGTCAAAGCGCAAGGTGGTAGTGCCGAGAGCGTGAAATCCATGTAAGTGGGTTAATACTTGCTATAATTAAATATCTTTGTTATTGACTTTTTGCATCATAGTGAAAATATGTTGTATATCCAAGTTTGAAGAGGATGATGTGGGACGATGAGACATAAACAATTGTGGAACTTGCCTGGTGATGTATATAATTATATTTTCTTATTTTCTCATGAATGGAGGTTATATGATGGATTGTGAATGGCATGTGAACTGAGTTGAAATGTGTCATACTCTGATTGTTGAGTTCATTCATGCGCGGATAGTTGAAGTATGTTATTATTGAATAATTATTCTATATTATGGATTATGTTGTATACATGCTATGTTGCTGGAACCATATTGATTATACTGTGACTTGAATTGTAAATGATTGAGTTGTGTATGTGGCTCATGATTATGATTGAGAATGCTCTTAGATGTGATTGTGATTGTGTTTGACTAGAAAGGAAAGGCATGGCGGTACACCCCATGGAGAAATCTATGTGAAGCTATAAGGGTGGAGAATATAAATGGAGCGATAAGGGTGGATGCGGCGGGGGCCGTGGGCAATGATCCAGAGGTACCCTGGACGACCCGGTTGGTACGAAAAATGTGTGAAATTGATTTCACTGTTTGCTGTTGTGAATTATTTGAATTATGTTGAAATGTATTTGATTTACTTGGATATTGCTGTGAAGTATTATGAATTATATTATATTGTATTATGATCGATTACGTATGATTGTTGCATGTTATCATTATGATGCATGATAGTTTTTTTTGTCATAGTGTTGTGTTATCTGCTCACTAGGCACGTGGTTTGCTCATACCCCTCTTATTAACATTTTTTTCAGAGTTGACAGTTGAAGGTAAATATCTATATAAAGAGTTATGGATCCTTAGCCCATGATTACCTTTTCATTTGTTCAGGGTAAATGTATAATGTTTAGGTCTTATTCTAAGTTGTATAAATCTAAAAAATCTCTGTAATCGGGTAGGTTCATTCAGTGATGTAATGTGAATAACTGTAGTGTGTATAGAGAACTCGGTTTAGCCGTATTTTCTTATCTTTTGTAAAAAGATGAATAATTCTCTTATTTTAGTTCTTAAATTATGTAATTTAGATAAATTGTATTTAAAAGAATGGTATGATGCTTAAGAGAAAGATAGGCTTACGGAGGTGAACTGAAATTCACTTTCCGTGCCGGTCACGTGCTCAGATTTTGGGACGTGACAAATTAGGAGTACCCTATGTGTTCGTTTAGAATTAGGGGTGTACAAAATCGATCTAAACCCACCAGATTAAACCAAACCCAAACCAAATCGAGAAAAAACTGAATAAATAAGGTCTATATCAGTTTTTTAAATTATAAAATTTTTGGTTTACTTCAGTTCGTCAATTTGGTCCTAAACCAAACCAAATCATATCATACCATACCATATGCAATAAAAATTAATATATATATATATATATATATATATATATATATATATATATATATATATATTATTTATATAATTATAAATATAGTTAAAAAAACATATCAAAAAATTGCCGCACACTTTCATATTATGTTATAGTTAAAATTATAATATACTATATTATTATTATTATTATTATTATTATTATTATTATTATTATTATTATTATTATATATAGTTAAAATTATAATATAATAGATTATATTATCTTTAAATTCACAAAAAAGAATAGACTATGTTAAGAAAATTGCTAAACATTTTCATCTAGTCTTAACCAAATTAAGTGTTGGGATAAAAGATGAAATTTTTGCTATGAAATTAATAATTTCAAAATGCCTTTTGATTAATAATTGCAAAATTAATAATAGCTTTTAAATTCTATTATATAGAAAATTTATCTAACTTAGGCAATACTTCTAGATGAAATCTGGACTATGTTAAGAAAACTAGAAAAGTGAATACTGAATACTTGGTATTTGGTAAAACTAGGGTTTTTTAAAAAAAAATAGATGAAAGTGAGTATTTTTTTAAAAATTCTTTAGGGTATCAAACCACTCAAAACCGAACCAAATTGTTCAAAAAAATTGAACCAAACAGCAAAAAAAAAGATCCAAGAATTAGCAAACCGACTTGATTCAGTTTGATTTAGTTCATGCTTAAAACTAAATTGAACTGAACCAAACCTTTATACACCCCTATTTAGAATTACCATGGGTGGTCTTCACACACTCAATTAGTGTGTACCTCGGAGTAAAAGTGCTAGACCATGTAGTCATTGAGACACTAATCAAAGAAAAGATAAGGTGAGGAAGTGTCTACTTATTGAGATGATTATCTCACCCTTTGTTAGATTCTTTGTAGGTTCACATAAGCTATGAGATAGCCATCCGAGGAGTAGTTGAAGGTTGAAACGTGTTGTCGATTTGTCTTTGTAAGCTCTGTGGTCAACTAGGACACTTAAGAGGGTAGAGTTGCATATTGAGAGTCCACTAGAATTTTTTTTTTTTGCATGTCTAATTGTTAAATTTATATATGTTCATGCGTGCCATCTGTTGCATGGGAATCGGGCATTAGGAGATTTAAGCTTACAGCATATAAGAGTAATCTTATATCGTGCTGGTTACATGCCTTAGTTTTGGGTCATGACACAATCCACATGGCACATCTTAAGTGACATGTTATATGTTATGTGGATTCAAACTTAAAATTCCAAAATACCTTCCATCTCTCACTCTCAATCTTTGTTGTCCCTCACTCTCACATCTTCTATGTGTTTCTATGCACCTTTCTCTCTCTCTCTCTTTTTATGTCTCTCATTATAGCCGCATCTCCTTCATTTGTTTTATGATTCTTGGCTGTTTTCTTTTCGCCATTATATGGCCTCTATTTCACAACGAGAAAACATAGGTCATTGCAATATCCTAAGAATTTATATGAATATTTAAAATCTATTTTGAAGTTTATTGAAAAATTCAATTACATGAAAAATGTTCTTTTTGAATTAGTGAAGGAAATTTGGGAATAGAAATTTTAAAATTTTAATTTGAAAATTTTTTACAAATTCTCAAGGACTAAAGTGAAAAGAGAAGAAAATATGGAGTACTTTTGAAAAATGAGCAAATAGGAACTCGAGAAAAAGAATAGACCTTATGAGAATGAATTATGAGTCCGATACCGAAAGGATGGTGGATTCGAGGTTAAAGTGGAGTCTGAGACATCGAGAAGGACTAAGTGAACAAATGCAGGATTTTAGATTTTTAATAGAAATGGGATGTGATGAGGTGTATTTTGTGGGAGTGTATTGGGTGCCCTAATTATAATCAAAATTTTTCAATTTCCTTGCAAGTCCTAGTTAAGATGGTTGCCAAAGAGACTAAATTGAAAAGAAAATTAGTGGGGCCCACACATATACACTTAAACACTCATCCTTCTCTCTTATTCATTTTTCTATCTTCCTCCCGTAGCTCTCTCACTCTCTATAGGCCAAGCACTCCCAACCTTTCTTTTTCACCTCCATCCATGCCAAATCCTCAAGGAAGGAAGCTTTGGAAGCTAGGAAGATTGGTAAGTAGATGTTATTCTTTTTCTTCCTCCTTTTACAAGAATAAATCCTAGGTTATCATTTTGGAAAATTTTTGTATATTGTTTCTATGGAGGAATTTAAGTGAAGATGTTAGTTTAAAACATTTCTACATGTTGAATAATAATTGTGGAACAAGAAATTTGGAGAAAACTAGGAGAAATTCAAGAATTTGAAAATTTGAAGAAAGTTAGAGTTCTTGATCAAAAATTTGAGATTGGAGCTTGGATTGTTAGTAAAAATTGGGGATTTTGGTGTCAAAACACTCTTTAGACATTAAGGATAAAAACTCATGAAAGAAATCAAAAGAAACAGTGCTTTAGATATGATTTTGAGATTTTTGGATAAAGAACACGAAGAACATTACTGTTCATTCTGGAAATTTTCCAAAAAACACTGTTCATCGAGAAAATTTTTCTAGATTTTCCAGTTACTGTAGCATTGACTCGGTCAACGATACTGTACCATTGACTTTGGTCAAAGTTACTGTAGTTGCATTGACCGTTAACAATTACTGTAGCATCAGTTTTAAAATGTTTATATCTCTTTCATCCGGACTCCGTTTTTAGTAATTAAGGTATCTTTGGAAAGCTTTTTGAGTCTATTTTCAAATGAAATAAGTTTCATTTGAAAATTTCTTATCATTTGAGAGTTATGTCTAGAAGAGTAATTAAAGGTCAGAATTGTAGTAGGAAATTTTCCTATTTTGTGACCTTGACATATTTTTGCATGATTATCTTATAGGGATGAATTCTTTGATGTATCTTCCACATCTTTTGAGATGTTGTGACTAGATTGAAATAAAGGAAATTACTTTCTATCATCTTAGACATCTTCGAGAAAGGTTCAAGGTAAAATTGGGCAATGTCAAGGTGAGTGGGCAACCTTGCAAAATTAATTTACTAAATTAGTCAAAGCACAATATAAATCTCATTTGCATTATTGGTGAAATTGAGAAGATTACCAGTGTATGTTTAAGTTGAGAAAAATCACAATATCATTGGGAATTATTTTATTATCTTATGTGAGTTAATTTCTCGTATTGACTAAATAATTAGATGTTGTAGTTCCTTGAATAAATTGGAACATTTTGTGAGAATATGATTATATGTCATGATTGTGATTATGTTTGATGTATAAATAAGGTGAGGGATTGATCACCCAACAGACCTAAATAAGGTGAGGGATTAATCACCTAATAGACTTGAATAAGGTGAGGGATTGATTACCCAACAGATCTGAATATACCAATTAGTAAATCTCTGGATAAATATTCCTAAGGATGAACATTGGGGAGCGTAAACCTATTGAGCACCAACAGGTTTTCGGGCCTAATATGGTTGTGAGAACGTAAGCTCACAGAGTTTTCAAAAATAAAAAAGCGTAAACCTATTGAATACCAATGAATTTGGATCAATATGGTTGTGAGAACGTAAGCTCATTGGACTTTCAAAATTGACATAAAACGCTGATATCTATACATATAAATACATTGAATGTATTGAATTAATTGATACTTTCTGATTAAATTAACAATGTGATATTTGTGCTTGTGATATTTTCATGCACAGTTGTTTACTCACTGAGTTTTGATTAACTTACACTCCCTATAATTATCTTTTCAGATACAGTGGTTGAGGAGGAGGATTAATAGCCTTTAAGGTTATACTCCACTTTTATCTGGTGAACAAATAAATATATATTTGATAAGGATTAGGAAATGCTCTGTAATCTAGTAGGTCAGCTAGACTTGCGAGATTGTATAGTATTGTGTAATGTATGAATGTTGAACATTTTCTGAATATGTATGCAAAATATCTTTCTTGAAAAATTTATGATTCACATAGTTATGGATATTAAGAATGTTCATGAAGATTTTGGGATACCACAGAGGTATACTCTAGGTGATATATATTTAATTCACATGTCTAATTTTTGGGTTGTGACAGTCATGGACCTCGTTCTCTCTCATTGCTTCTATCTCCCTCGTGCTCTCTCTTCCTGCTGAGCCTCTGTTATTCTGTTGCATCTCTTTCCTTTATTTATGTCGTTAAAATAGAGTGAAGCATCGCTTTTCTCTCTCACCTTCCCTCACTCTTCTTATCTCATTTGTCTGTCTTGCTCTCTCTTTATTGTGGCTCTATAATTGCAGCTTCTCCATCCATCTTTGTTTATCTGTTTCACGCTCTTGACCCCTCTCTCTCTTGGCTCTCTATAAATCGCTATCTATTTCCCATTCTCTCTGTTAGGCTCTTTCTCTTGTCTCATTCACAAATTTCTCACACCTAGTCGGGTCTCTCTCTTTTCTCACCATTTGTCCATTCTTTTTTCAACAAGCATAGAGATAAAAGACAAATGAATGCTAGCAGACTAAAGGAAAAAAGAAAGAGAAAGTGAGGCACATGGATTGCCTAACATCTTCTTCTGTTGTCTGCATGAAATTTCCTCACCACACTGTTGTCTAAACCATCTTGATAAACCTCTATTATTCATACTTTTCCATAGGAATTTTGGGCAAAATCATTGATCTTTTACACCAATTATGTGTTTTACTGTGTGAATTATTGTAAATTGTGTTCTGAGTACACATAATCTTTTACTGACAAAAATAGCATGACTTGGAGTTAAAATGGTAATATTTTGCTATTTTGTGTTTTGATAGGTGGACAATTAAAGATAAACAATAATCAAGATGAAGAGAAAAAGAGATGAAGAGACAAAATGCAATGCAAAAATGAAGATAGAACATAAATTTGATTAAGAATTACGGAGATCCCATCGATTAGGCAATGAACATTATGAAATTCATGCTCCCTGCTAGATCCTATCGCTTAGGTAATGGACATATCAATTTTGAAGCATTCTGTTAGATTTCATCGCTTAAGTGATGGAAATTATATCTTTGAGCCTCTTTGTCTGGACCTCGCTGTAGTTTTGTTACTATAAATAGATTTAAGTCATATTTTTAGGTTACTTTTTGGTTAGGGAATAGGCTGAGGAGATGCGGCTGAGTCTTTATAGGCCAGAATGAGGCCTTCCCTCTTGGTTCTAGGTGATTTCTTTTCACTTTTCTCTCAATTTCTACCATAAACTCCACGTACTCTATAGTAATTTATGTTTTTCTACTGTTTTTGTCACATCCCAAAAATTGAGCATGTGAAAAGATACTACTCATTTGATAAAATTCTCAAACATACGTTATTTACAGATATTCTGTAAGGTTTTACATTCAACCTTAATCATTCATTCCACACTACAGAATTATATTCATCTGATAAGCAAATATAGACATACATAGTCTGATATTTCTATCTCATCGCAAGCCTAGGAGACCTATAGTAAGTACAGAGCGTTCCTAGTATCCACATTAATAAGTACTGGTATCCCACCAGACAGAAATAGAGGATAATTCCAAGGGGCTTCTATTCTTCAAACGGATACTCTTTTCTTTGTTTTCTGTATCTGAAAAAAAATAATCATAGGGAGTGTGAGTTTATTTAAAAACTCAGTAAGTAAATAACTGTACTATATAAAATATCAAAAGTACAAATACCACATTTACTCATATATTTAATTGTCTTATACATCGAGTAGTATGAGACTCTAACCCTTTCAAACTCATGAATAAGATTTCATAGATATACACCGAGTAGTATGGGACTCTAACCCTTTCAACTCGTGTATAGGTTTCATAGATATGCACTGAGTAGTATGGGACTTTAACCTTTTCAAACTCGTGTATGAGCTTTCTTAGATATACACCGAGTAGTATGGGACTTTAACCCTTTCAACTCGTGTATAGGTTTCATAGATATGCACTGAGTAGTATGGGACTTTAACCCTTTCAAACTCGTGTATGAGCTTCCTTAGATATACACCGAGTAGTATGAGACTTTAACCCTTTCAAACTCGTGTATTAGATCCCGTAGATCTTTACTCATTGACAAGATAGTGAGAATTTATCACATAATACAATTGTCATGAAATAAAATAATTTTTACATACTCTTATTTCTACCGATCATCATATACTCCCATATGAAAATTGATTGCTTATTATCCAAATAATATTGTAAATGGGACTTATATTGTACTTTGACTAGTAATATCAAATTAGTTGAGCAAGGTTATTCACTCACCTTGATGTTTGTCCAAGTTTACCTTGTTCCACACTAGAATTTGTGTAGGAAAATTTTCTAGTAAAATATATTACAAGGAAACATAAGAAAGGAAACAAAATCATGAAAATACGCAAAATTTTCTGATTGCTACAGTAACGGTTTGCTACAGTAACGGTTCGCTACAGTGACGGTTCGCTACAGTAACGGTTCGCTATAGTACCGTTGACTGCCGACACTACAGTAACTACTACAGTACCACAAGAAAATTTTCCAGATTTTTTTTCCGAAATTTCTGGTCGCTACAGTAACTCGGTTTTTGCAGAAATTTCTAACAATTTCATCCTTTCCTTTCTTGTTTCAAAACTAGAATTTCAACTCTTTTAACCGATTATAACTCAAATATAACTTCTAAAACAACTGAGATTCATGAATTATCATCAAAATCTTCAAGAACAAAACCTCCTCTGATCTTCTACATAAACTGAAATTTGAGGAAAATAATGAGATTAAAGCTTACCTTTGATCCTTACAAAGCTTTTGAACTGAACAAAATAATCAAAACTCTAAAGATCAAGGAAAGGATTTGAGAAAAGGATGAAGAAACGAGAGAAAACAAAGTCACTGTTCACTTCTCAGCTTTTTTTCCTTCTGCGTGAAAATGAGAGGGTACTATTGAAACTTTATATTAAATATTTCTGATGGGTTATTCAATAACCCATGGGTATCCATAACCCAACATCCAAACCCATCCAGTCAATTTACAATAAATGGACTAATTGACCATTCTGAAACCACTTTTCCATAAACTTCATCATTCTTAGAATATATCCCACATTGTGCAAATATTTAGTCCAGTCATTTAACTCAATTTTCATAAATAATAATCAAAGAGAACAATTAAATATGAAAATTAAAAATGACCAAAATAAATAACTAAAGTAACGTTGTAGAATTCTAAAATACTCTTAAGCGAATTATATTCTGAAATTAACGGGTATTACATTCTACCCCCCTTAAAAGAATTCGGTCCTCCGAATTAAAATCTTTCCTCAAGTTTCAAATAAATGTGAATAGTTTTTCCACATTTCATCTTCTGCCTCCCACGTAGCTTCCTTGCGAGAATGATTTCTCCAAAGAACCTTGACAGTAGGAATTTCTTTAGTACGCAATTTCTTGACTTTTCTATCAAGAATAGCTACTGGTACCTCTTCGTAGGTGAGAGTTTCATCAAAATGAACTTCTTGGGGTTGAATGACATGAGAAGGATCAGGAAGATACTTCCGTAGCATGGACACATGAAAGATTGGATGAACTCCCTCTAGGTCGGAAGGTAGGTCTAGGCGATATGCCACATTATCCACTCTGTCTACAACCTCATATGGGCATACATACCTCGGACTAAGCTTGCCTTTCTTCCCGAATCTCATTACTCCCTTCATAGGTGAGATTCGTAAGAAAACCATGTCACCTATTGCAATTTCAAGATCACATCGTCGGTTGTCCGCATAAGATTTCTGTCTACTCTGAGCAGTTAACAACCTCTCTCTGATAAGTTTAACTTTATTTATATCTTCCTAAATCATCTCAGGTCCAAATATTTTGGTTTCACCAAGTTCAAACCAACCTATAGGAGATCGACACCGTCTCCCATATAAAGCCTCAAAAGGTGCCATCTGAATACTGGCTTGGTAACTGTTATTATAAGCAAATTCAATAAGAGACGAATGATCTTCCCAACTTCCACTAAAATCCATCACATAAGCTCTTAGCATATCCTCTAAAGTTTGAATTGTCCTTTCGGACTGTCCATCAGTCTGAGGATGGAATGCTGTGCTAAGATTCACTTTGGTACCCAAAGCCTCTTGAAAGACTTTCCAGAACCGAGAAGTAAACTGAGGTCCTCGGTCTGATATAATGGATATTGGTACACCATGAAGTTTCACTATTTCTTTAACATAAAGTCGAGCAAGTTTTGCTACACTGAAAGTGGTATGAACAGGAAGAAAATGTGCTGACTTAGTAAGTCGATCCACTATGACCCATATTGAGTCATTTCCTTTTGTTGACCGAGGTAAACCTACTACAAAATCTATAGTGATCCTTTCCCACTTCCACTCGGGAATATCTAGTTTTTGCATCAAACCAGGTGGTCGTCGATGTTCAGCTTTAACTTGCTAACAAGTCAAACATCGAGCTACAAAGTCAGTCACGTCTCGCTTCATGTCCTCCCACCAGTAAACTTGTTTCAAGTCCTGATACATTTTCACAGCACCAGGGTGTACAACGTATGGTGAACCATGAGCTTCCATTAAGATTTCATGTTTCAAAGATTCAATGTTGGGGACACAAAGTCTTCCATTAAACCATAAGACTCCTTCTTCATCTACCAAGAAACTTGGTGCTAGACCTTGCCTTGCCTTATCTCTGATTTTGACCATATCAATGTCATTTTCTAAAGTTACTTTTACTTTTTCAACAAGGGATGATCTAACTGTTAAATGAGCCAGAAATGTACCTGACTCAGTGATCTCAAAGAATACTCCATCAGCTTCTAATTCTTGTAGTTCATGTATTAGAGATCTCCTTATAGTGACAATGTGAGCTAAACTTCCCATAGACTTTCGACTTAGAGTATCAGCCACTACATTTGCTTTACCTGGATGGTAAAGGATGGTACAATCATAATCTTTCAGAAGTTCCATCCACCTTCGTTGCCTTAGATTGAGATCTCTTTGCTCAAAAATGTACTTAAGGCTTTTGTGATCTGTAAAAATTTTACAAGTCTCCCCATACAAGTAATGTCTCCATATCTTAAGGGCAAACACTACAACTGCCATTTCCAAATCATGAGTGGGGTAATTCAATTCATGCTTTTTAAGCTGACGTGAGCCATAAGCTATGACTTTACCATGTTGCATCAACACACACCCTAAGCCTATCTTTGAGGCATCACAGAATACAGAGTAACCCCCTGGTCCTGATGGTAGGATTAAGACTGGTGCAGAAGTTAAACACTCTTTCGGGTTAACTTATTTAATGGGAGAGCCGTCTTAGAGAAATCTTTGACAAAGCGACGGTAATACCCTGCTAAGCCAAAAAAACTACGTACTTCAGACACAGTTGTTGGTCTAGGCCATTGTTTTACTGATTCAATTTTACTTGGATCTACATGAATACCTTCTTGGGAAATAACATGTCCCAAAAATGTTACATGACTCATCCAGAATTCACATTTTGAGAGCTTTCCGTACAACTGATGCTCTCTCAAGGTCTGAAGCACTATTCTCAAATGTTCAGTATGTTCTTCATGACTCTTTGAATATACCAAAATATCATCAATAAATACAATTACAAACTTATCAATGAATGATTTGAACACTCTGTTCATTAAATCCATAAATGCTGCTGGTGCATTTGTCAATCCAAAAGACATCATAAGAAATTCATAATGTCCATACCGTGTACGAAAAGCAGTCTTAGGTATATCATCGTTCTTAATTCGTAACTGATGATATCCAGACCTTAGATCAATCTTTGAGAAGTATTTTGCTCCTTGAAGCTGATCAAACAAATCATCTATCCTTGGTAAAGGATACTTATTCTTCACTGTGACTTTATTCAGCTGACGATAATCTATACATAATCTCATAGAACCATTTTTCTTTTTCACAAAAAGAACAGGAGCACCCCAAGGTGAAAAACTTGGGCGAATGAACCCTTTATTTAACAAATCTTCCAATTGTTCTTTGAGTTCTTTTAGCTCAACAGGAGCCATACGATAAGGTGGAATAGAAATTGGTCGTGTGTCTGGGACCAAATCAATACTGAACTCAATATCTCTTTCTGGCGGTAATCCAGGTAAATCTTCTGGGAACACATATGGGAATTCATTAACCACATGAATGTCTTCTAACTTCTGTTCTTTCTTTTCTAAATCTTTGATGAAAGCTAGAAATCCCTGACATCCCTTTCGCAACATACGCCGGGCACTTAACATAGATATCATGTTGCAAGGTACATCACTTCGATCTCCTTGAAACACAAAATTACTCCTCCCCGGCATATTAAAGGAAATAACTTTGTCACGACAATTTATAGTAGCATGACAAGAAGATAGCCAATCCATCCCTAAAATCACATCAAAATCTAACATATTGAGAACCATAAGATCTATCTCAGTTTCCATGCCTCCAACGATTATTTTACAAGAACGATAACATGTTTTAACCATCAAAGTCTCTCTCATCGGTGTGGAAACCAAGAATGGTTCTTTAAGAGTAATCGAATCAAATGCAAATCTCTTGGCAAACAGGGGTGACACATATGAGTGAGTAGAACTGGGGTCAAACAAAATACGTGCAGCAAAAGTATTAACAGATAATATACCTGTAACTACAGCATTGGATGTTTGAGCATCCTATCGGGTTAGAGCATATACTCTTGCATTTCCTCTGCCAGCAGCTTGTTTTCCACGGTCACCTTGGCCTCTTCCAGAACCTCTTCCCATACTACCCTCTATTGAAGGGGTTGGTGTTCGAGTAATAGAAGCAGAAATAGATTGTGGTCGAGGTGGCAAAGTAGACCCTTGACCTGGTCCTGTCATGAGCTGAGGGCACTCCCTTATAAAATGTCCTTTTTGTCCACAGTTAAAACAACCTGTACCAACAGTGTTTAACCTGCATTCTCCGAAGTGAAACTTTTCACATTCAGGACACTGAGGTTTCTTCCTTCTAGCTTGAGTACCTCCTCTACTAGAAGAACTAAACCCACCCCTGCTCTCTGAACGAGGCTTAGCCACACTGGCTGTAGAATAAAATGACTTAGTAGGAGTGGCTGGAGCATGTTGTGATGCAGTAAAGGGTTTCAAAGTCCCTGAATCTTTCCTTTGATCAAAAGATCTCCTATATCTAGCTTTCTTCTTTTGTCGATATTCTTCTTTATTCTTTGACTTCCTATCCATAACCAATCTGTAAAACTCTGTCCACATAACTGGCGGTGCGCCTTGAATTCTAGCTTTCTTCCAGTTCCTCCACCATTTACCAGCCCTACTTTTTAACTGAAAGGAAGTGAATTCTACCTTTTGAGTAGGAGAACACCCTATAGCATCACAGATTGCTTCACAATCTTCAAGGAAACATTGTGGGTCCTCTTTGGGATCTTCCCCTGAAAAAGTAGGAGGCCTCATTTTTTGGAACTCAGACATTCTTACCTCCCTTACGTTATCTCCTCCAGCTAACTGAGTTGGTGGTACAATTTCAGCTTCAACAATAGGAGGATCCACTGGCAGGTTAGCTTGTGCAGCTCGACCTCTCATTTCAGCCTCAAATCGGTCAAATCGTTCATTCATCAAATTAATCACATGTGCAATAGTTGCATTGCCAGCGTGAGCATCACGTTCGACTCTCCTTGCTTGCTCACTAGTTGCGCCCTCAGTACTTTGAGCATGCAAACTATCACCACGGTTAGGATCATCTTGCACATGTACTGGTGGATTTATGGCCCTCCTTGGACCCATATGCTCATTATTATTAGAAGATCCTTCTGACATTGTACTGTCACAGATCTACACACATAACAAATAATTTTCAGACATAAACAAAATATCACTTACTAGCCCCACTGAGAAGTTATCCATAAAATGACGTTATACTCTACAAGGTCTTTTATGGAACCTAATCCTATGGTCATGCCGCGGCTCATGACAATAGGGAAGGGCCCACAAAGATCACTTTGCTCTGTACTCTATATGGGACCTATAAAACCTTGCCTCTGATACCAAATTGTCACATCCCAAAAATTGAGCATGTGAAAAGATACTACTCATTTGATAAAATTCTCAAACATACGTTATTTACATATATTCTGTAAGGTTTTACATTCAACCTTAATCATTCATTCCACACTACAGAATTATATTCATCTGATAAGCAAATATAGACATACATAGTCTGATATTTCTATCTCATCGCAAGCCTAGGAGACCTATAGTAAGTACAGAGCGTTCCTAGTATCCACATTAATAAGTACTGGTATCCCACCAGACAGAAATAGAGGATAATTCCAAGGGGCTTCTATTCTTCAAACGGATACTCTTTTCTTTGTTTTCTGTATCTGAAAAAAAATAATCATAGGGAGTGTGAGTTTATTTAAAAACTCAGTAAGTAAATAACTGTACTATATAAAATATCAAAAGTACAAATACCACATTTACTCATATATTTAATTGTCTTATACATCGAGTAGTATGGGACTCTAACCCTTTCAAACTCATGAATAAGATTTCATAGATATACACCGAGTAGTATGGGACTCTAACCCTTTCAACTCGTGTATAGGTTTCATAGATATGCACTGAGTAGTATGGGACTTTAACCCTTTCAAACTCGTGTATGAGCTTTCTTAGATATACACCGAGTAGTATGGGACTTTAACCTTTCAACTCGTGTATAGGTTTCATAGATATGCACTGAGTAGTATGAGACTTTAACCCTTTCAAACTCGTGTATGAGCTTTCTTAGATATACACCGAGTAGTATGAGACTTTAACCCTTTCAAACTCGTGTATTAGATCCCGTAGATCTTTACTCATTGACAAGATAGTGAGAATTTATCACATAATACAATTGTCATAAAATAAAATAATTTTTACATACTCTTATTTCTACCGATCATCATATACTCCCATATGAAAATTGATTGCTTATTATCCAAATAATATTGTAAATGAGACTTATATTGTACTTTGACTAGTAATATCAAATTAGCTGAGCAAGGTTATTCACTCACCTTGATGTTTGTCCAAGTTTACCTTGTTCCACACTAGAATTTGTGTAGGAAAATTTTCTAGTAAAATATATTACAAGGAAACATAAGAAAGGAAACAAAATCACGAAAATACGCAAAATTTTCTGATTGCTACAGTAACGGTTTGCTACAGTAACGGTTCGCTACAGTGCCGGTTCGCTACAGTACCGTGACTGCTACAGTACCCGAAGAAAATTTTTCAGATTTTTTTTCCGAAATTTCTGGTCGCTACAGTAACTCGGTTTTTGCAGAAATTTCTAACAATTTCATCCTTTCCTTTCTTGTTTCAAAACCAAAATTTCAACTCTTTTAACCGATTATAACTCAAATATAACTTCTAAAACAACTGAGATTCATGAATTATCATCAAAATCTTCAAGAACAAAACCTCCTCTGATCTTCTACATAAACTGAAATTTGAGGAAAATAATGAGATTAAAGCTTACCTTTGATCCTTACAAAGCTTTTGAACCGAACAAATAATCAAAACTCTGAAGATTAAGGAAAGGATTTGAGAAAAGGATGAAGAAACGAGAGAAAACAAAGTCACTGTTCACTTCTCAGCTTTTTTTCCTTCTGCGTGAAAATGAGAGGGTACTATTGAAACTTTATATTAAATATTTCTGATGGGTTATTCAATAACCCATGGGTATCCATAACCCAACATCCAAATCCATCCAGTCAATTTACAATAAATGGACTAATTGACCATTCTGAAACCACTTTTCCATGAATTTCATCATTCTTAGAATATATCCCACATTGTGCAAATATTTAGTCCAGTCATTTAACTCAATTTTCATAAATAATATTCAAAGAGAACAATTAAATATGAAAATTAAAAATGACCAAAATAAATAACTAAAATAACGTTGTAGAATTCTAAAATACTCTTAAGCGAATTATATTCTGAAATTAACGGGTATTACAGTTTTCTTCTAATTTTCTGTATGTAGATGAACCCTAGATGGTAGGGGATTGAAGTAATTCGGTTTTTATGAGGTTTCGTGTTGAACAATTTTGGTTTTAATGCAATTTCGTTTAATGGAGTAGATTTTACCTATTGATTTGCTCTAAAATGTTTGATCACCATTTTTATGAGTTTAGGATTTTTATCTACGCTAGGGATAGTTGGATATTGAGCTTACCCTCGTAATTTATATCATAAATTGAATTAATCTAGGAATAGATAATTATTTTTTATATGGCTCTTATGATTTCTTGAGCTTTATTACTCAATTGAATGATTATATTAAGGAATTAGACAATTATTCTAATTAGGTTGGAATGTTCTACTAATGAATTGGGGTTCAATCAATTTAGGGAAATTAGCTAACATTAAAGGAATTATAATTAAATTTAATTGTTCTCTAATAGCTCAAAGATTAATTTGTCCATAAATTAATTAGATTAAAAACCAAATGAAATCAATCTCATTTTCTCTAGGTCTTAATTAATAAGATTAATTTAATTTATATAGCTTTTAAAACTGTACTTTTGTTTAAGTTTACTCTTTAAGCATCTTCAACTTAAGGGACCGTCTAGTCTAGATAATATTTTAGTTTAGCTTCGTGAGTACTTGACACCTCAATCTATGTGGAAACTATGCTCGATTTATCATTTTATTATTTGTTTGATTGGTATACTTGTAAAATCGCTAACACATCCTGACATTGAGATGAGAGAGAGCCGAGAAGATGGTGGGCACTATGTTTTTAGACTAAAAAACAGGGGTGAACATAGTGCCCGCCATTGCCATATTATCAAATCTTCTTGTCTTTATTTTCTGTTCTCTCACCGTCACTTAATTTCTCTTAGTCGTTTACTTTGTCTCTCACATCCTCTATGCCTCTAAGTCTCACTATCCACTATGTTTTAGGCCCAAATAATAGGGGTGGATGAAGGGAGAACTCTCTCTCTCTCTCTCTCTCTCTCTCAAGCTATCTCTTGGTCCAAGCCTCCTATCTTATATTTTTCTCTTAAAAAACAGGGTTAATGATGGTATGTGTTAGTGAGAGTTAGTGTGTGGTAGGCGAACTGTGTCGTATGTGAAACAATGGTGAGAGGAGAGGAGATATGGGAGAAAAGCCAAGAGGGTGGTGAGAGATGAGTTGAAAAATTATGTGTTGTTGAGTGATTAAGTGAGAAAAGAAGGTGAGAGAAGCGGAGCAGCAGGTTGCATAAGAGAATTGAGATGATGTGTTTAGAAAAAGGTATAAAGTAAGAGGCCGTATTTTTGGAAAATTAAGTTTGAGTTCACATAGTAGATGACGTGTCGCTTGAAATGTGTCACGTGGACTATCCCGTCAGTATTTTCCGTCAATGTATTTTATGATGTTAGTGAAAATAATATATTTAAAAAAATGTTAGAGACATAAATGAAATTTAGTGTAAATATTAAGAGCATGAAGTGTACTTTTATCTTTATTATTATATTATTAAGGACAATTTAGTAAACTTATGTTATTTTTTTATTTTAAACTCTATACCAAATAAAATAATTGTTAAGGTTTTTCATTTCTTTTTATGTTATATCAAATAATTTTTGATCTCTTTTCCTTTTTTTGTTTTAAAAAAAAGATCTTTTTTGCATACTAAACATGTTCTATATTCCAATGAAAACAAATATGATTTTTGATTTTTCTCACACTTATATTTTACGTAAAATAATTTAATTTTGCATGAAATATTTTTTAAATAAAGCTTTCACTATTTTTTATTTTGATATAAATGACGTCATATCATCGAGTGTGAAATCCTTTTCCTGGCCGAAAAGACGCAGAAATATCTGCACGTAGTTTGAGTAAGCCAAGAAAATGAAAATATCCGCAAGGGGCAAAGGTGCAATCAAGGATATTCTTGTGCCTTATCATCATCTCGCCTTTCCTTCCCATAAATATCCCATTCCACACGTAGATTAGATCCCTTCATAAAACCCTCTTCTTCTCTTTGTAAAGCCTTATCTGTATAAGCGGCGAAAAACCATGTCGACCTCTGCGGCCTCTTTAGCCCTTCCTACCCTAAATTCCAAATCCCAAACTCTCTTCTCTTCCGGACATGCTATCTCTTCCGTTTCTCTCAGACTCAATTCCAAGCCCATATCTATCTCTGCTTCTTTCCTTCACTTCGACAGGGCTTCTCCGAGTTTTACATCTCATTTGGTCCCGAATGTCGCCCTTTCTTCTGAGTTCTACCAAGAAGAGGAAACCGCGAGTGAAGGAGACGAGCCTAGCATCTCCCCCGACTTCAAACTCTTCGTGGGTAATCTTCCTTTCAGCATTGACAGTGCCCAGCTCGCTGAATTGTTCGAAAGCGTCGGAGATGTACAGTTGGTTGAGGTATATTTTGTCTCATATTTTCTTTTTGGAAAAATTTCACTGCGCGAAGTTAACACGTTAAAATTCCAGTTTAGAAAGTTCTGGTTGGTGAAATTGTGCTTATGGAGCTGAAGAGAGTATTTACCATTTTCTTTATATTCTCAAGTTATCGGTTTTGGCAGGTAATTTATGATAAAATGACCGGAAGAAGCAGGGGATTTGGTTTTGTGACCATGTCTTCTGCTGAAGAAGTTGAAGCTGCTACTAAACGATTCAATGGCTATGTATGTCCTGATTCCTGATATTTTGTCTATTTATATGAAAATGTAGTTTGGTGGTCATACTCTATGTATGTTATAAGTTACAATTTTCTGACTCCTTAGTTCGTATCAGAGCATGACCCATTTAGTGAAGTTAGCTACACCAGTTTTGAAGTTCTAATAATTTCAAATTCTGAACTGAATACTATGAATTTATAAGGTATAATAGATTATCATTCAGCAATTAGTTTAACACATCTATAATTGAATACTTCTTGTCACTTTCAGGAATTGGAGGGAAGGGCATTGAGAGTAAATTCCGGGCCCCCTCCGCCTCGCAGGGAAAATTCCCCTTTTAGAGGTTCCAGAGGTGGTTCTGCTTCAGGCAGTGGAAACCGAGTACATGTGGGTAATCTTGCATGGGGGGTTGATAATGTGGCACTTGAAACGTTGTTTAGCGAGCTAGGAAATGTTTTGGAAGCAAAGGTAATCTATGACAGGGAAACTGGAAGATCAAGAGGATTTGGATTTGTGACTTACAGTAGCGCTGAAGAGGTTAACAGTGCTATTGAGTCCTTAAATGGGGTGGTAAGCAAACGAAACCTATCCCTTAAAAAATTGCATGCAATAATCGTTAGTTTGCATGTTCCACTTCCACGATATTTGTAAAGGAGGCAACTCTTTTCTTTTCTGAATTCCGATAAAATCTTTTTCATGAATGCGAAGCATCATTTTGAACGAGACATACATAAATTTTTGTTTACTTTTAGTTAGTTGTTAAGTGAACATTCATTTTTTATTAGGAAAAATTATAGAAATTAATTTAACATTCATCATTGCTTGAAAGTTTATAGTCAGCATGGTATGTAGGCAACGGAAGTATTTGTTCCTCAAACATGAGTTACCATTGGATGAATGCATAATTGAAGGCATAATCTATGTTATTGTTCGATGTTAGACATGAGGTCATTGTTGCAGGGTTAATCTTTTAAATCCTTGTGCTAGCTATTGGTTCTTCACTCATACCAGCACATATAATATGTGGTTATTTTAGATTGAATTTGTGAAGAGTCCTGATAATTTATACATGGCTATAAGTCCCTTAATGACAGAAAATAGTCAAATGGGTGTTATAAGCGTCTTCATGTTTGAATGTATAAACCTGTGTTGTGAAATGCTATATCTTTTACTCGCTTTAGCTCTGTTGAAAGTCCCACATCATAGAGGAGAATATGTTCTGGACTCCTTATATGGACTCAGGCATCTCTCACATTTTGGGTTGAATTAGATCCAAGTACTATTTTTAATGAGCTAGGTCCAGATATAGAATTTTATTGATTTCATTCTTGTTGGGTTTATCTATAATCTCATGCATGATCACTGGTTTCTGTTGCAGGACTTGAGTGGCAGACCTATTCGAGTCTCATTAGCGGATGCTAAGCCAAGCCGTCAATTTTGAATATTCTGTATTTCATCTATACATGATCCAGAGAGGACTTTCTGGTACTGTTTTGGGGCCAGTTTAATATATATATATATATATATATTGTCTCTAGATAGAACCATAGCATTTTCTGCCTTACTTCCCCACAAATTTATGCATTGGATTTGGACTCAATGTATAAACTTTTGTTAATATTTGCTGAATACCTTTACAGTTAGTATGGAATTACGTGGCTGCAACTCGTTGACGTTTTCCACCATTTTTCAAGAACCAAGACGCACTCCAGTTACATCTACACAAAGGTCAGTGACTTGTATGCTTACATGGAGGAGAGCTGATATGTGTATCTACAAGTTAAAATGTTGCTTATAATACCATGATTTCACCAATTTTAGTTATGTAAGTAGATGAGTCATCAGATTTATTGGCTACCCCATAATGTTGTGGAAGAATTTTAATATGGCGAATGTGCCGGAGAATTATCAACAGCTGAGATTGAATTTTATTTCACTGGTGCTTGTGAGCGGGTGATAGGAATCATGAACTATGTGATTTTGTGTACCGTGTTATTGTGAGTTTATAACGCACGTCCAAAATAAATCCTTGGTGATTATATCTGCTTAAATCTATTCATTCAGAGGAGGGGCATTTCATGATTAAAAGAGACGGCGGATGATGGAAATTCAATGTTGTGGTTTTTTTTATTTTTGTTGGGGAGGGGAGTTGGAACTCGGATTTTTTAGTTATGAAGATAACTCAAACTCATTGGTGAATTATTAGAATGTTTCATGAACTCCCCCGTGCCCCCGTCCCCACCAGTCACACCAAAAAGAAAAAAAGAACACAAAATGCTTTATGAAAAATTGAGTTATGTCACCGCATTAATCTATGAATGAGTGCACTTGGTCCAGCATATCATAACGCTTATATTTGACGAACTAGAGCTCATTTAGATACTTTGGGTGTGGCATTGCTCTCCTGACTTCAGATTCGTCGCGGGAATGGGTGATTCTGAAATTGGTGCTGGCCCAGTGCCAAGAGTGAGGAGTGCGCATAATGACATCCGTTTCCACTTCTTATTCTATTGTCATGGGATATTATTTGTGCAACGCTTTACTCTTGGCATAGTTTTTACTAACAGAAGAGCAGTAAAGCCACATTAACACTTCCGTCCTAAAGAAAAGGTTACGTCTAGAAAGCATTGGGCTCTTATTACTGAACTTTCTAATTCTCACTTTCTGCTACGGGTGCTTTCTTCAATTTGTTAATTGGGTGGCGAGACCTGTGAAAAGCAAAGCATTACCGAAATGTGTTTTAACATTAGTGATTTGGGTTTATGAAGATGAGTGACAGCTCTGGCCACTGCCCACTGGCTCGCCTCATTGTCATTTATTGAGTATACCTACAACCCATGATCTAACTTACCACCCATCCCTTTCACAGTAAGCATGTGCAATTACTTTGTGGTTCCCTCCAAATGTATGTGCTGCAACTTCATCTGTCTTCAGTGCCACCACCAACGACTCTTCCGTTTGCACAAAGACCTTTATTAATCACCACGCGCATCGTCTCGCTTTTCGTACCACACACATGCTTATTCTGCTTCCCTTTTCACCTTCGTGATATTCATATGCACGCAATTCTGCATCACAAATTGTTGTCTATACTGCTCTACGTCGTTTTCATCACCTTGTATTCCTAGGTCCATCCTTTGAGCCTCTTGGATCTTGGTCTTGTTATCAAGTCAGGCGGGGATATGAAGCAGAGTTCAACCTTAAACCATACGCAAACGCTGCCTGGCACGAAATTCGAAACATGGTCCTAATGTTTGGTCGGATATAGGACAGGACACGAGGCTCCTAGTCTCTGGTGCTATTTGTTGACGTTACCGATTTTCCAACGGATGCAAGACTACCACTGAAAACAAGACATTGAACCGCATAGACTATAGGAGTAGAAAGAGGAAGACCAACTGAAAAAGGCAGCACTGATGGAAGGGGTGCAATTTCCTTGATTTTAGTGTCTGCTTATTGGCTGGCCCTGCCACTTTTGCAAATTTCAGAATCAAATTGAAAGATTGATTTAATTATAGATTGCTAGTGATTGGAAGACTGCCTAGTGCTAGTAAAATTCGGAATGTGATCCGACTGTCTGTTCGGGACGGAAATAGAACGGACTCCAGGCTCCAATGCTATTGGTTAACCTTATCAATATTTACAATTTTACAGGTCGTGACGCGTCTGTGTCGGCTTCTGCTGATAAATTTTATAGAATAAACCTTGCCGTCTCTTTCCACAAATATATTAATTATCAGATATATTCTGACTTTTGGCTAATAGCAGTAGGCAATCTTCCAATACCTTTGCACTCACATTTTTTAAACTCATCTTTCTCTTTTGATTCTGAAATTTGGAAAATTAGCAGAGCCAGTATAAGTTGGTGGGCACCAACAAGCAAAGTGGTTTTACCATTAGAGAGAGAGAAAGTAAATTAGCATAGATTCCAGACCAAAGAGACTAAATTCAAGGAATTTGCATCCCCTTCTTCAAATGCATTTTTCAGTTGTGTCTTCCTCTTTCCATTCTTAATTCTCTATATAAAAGTATGTCGTTTTTTTTTTGTTTCAAATAGTGTTGCATAAGTATATAAAACGAAAGAATGACTGATTAAAGCATTTATGAGGTTTTATTTTCAATTCATATTCTTGCTTTCAAAATCATCATCTTTTACCACATAATAAAGTAACAACCATATTAATACTCAAAAAAAAAAGGTAACCATATATTTCTGAGAATCTGAATCCAAGGAGCGACCCCATCTGACCACGAAGAAGTCCACAGAGCGATGCCTCTGTCCCTTTCGCAAGCTTTTAACTAACTCACAGGTATTACCTGTACTTTCAATGCAAAGAATCAACTAAAACCTTAATCTGTTGTAGGTAGCTATAGCTTCTCATATAAAGTGTTGCTGCTTTTTTTAATCACATGAATTTTGTGAAAAATAGCCCAGAAAGCTTTGCTTCATTATTATGTGACTGAGTTCTTGAACCAGATTTTTTGTTGCTAAATATATAGAGTGCTCTGACATACCTTTTAGCAGATGAAATTTACAGGTTCCAGTAGAGCGTTATGGCATTTGGTAGATCAAGGTCTGTAAGGTTAGTAGATCAATGTGTATATAGGTATTTGTAGTACTTGCCTATTAGCACCTTTTGATTTTAGTACTGAAATTCTTGGTTATACGTGGATACAGGTTTCAAAATGATCTAGAGGCAGACATATCAACAGCGAGCATAGAAAGTCCCATGTCGATGCAGGGCCATAAGATGAAGACAAAAGACTTGTTGCGGGGAAAAGAAATTTCCAGGGTGTTTTCTGAGGATTATGATGCCTCAAAGAAGATGATATTCGACCCCAGGGGACCAAGAGTAAACAGATGGAACAAAATGTTCTTAGTGGCATGTTTGATTTCACTATTTGTGGATCCCCTCTTCTTCTACTTGCCTGAGGCTAAGAAAGACAATTGCATCGCTACATCTGCTACCCTCGAAGTCTCCCTCACCACAGTTCGGTCCATGGTTGATGCATTTTACATCATTCAGATATTTTTTCGGTTCCAAACTGCTTATGTTGCTCCTTCCTCTCGTGTTTTTGGAAGAGGAGAGCTTGTTATAGACCCTTCAAAGATTGCATCAAGGTACCTCCAGAAGGACCTCTGGCTTGATCTTGTGGCTGCCCTCCCTCTTCCACAGGTGTGTTACCAATCAAATCATCTCTGTTTCTGGATTTCTAATTTAGGTTTAGACTAAGCCTTTTTATATGTAATTTAGGTGTTAATCTTGGCCGTAATTCCAAATCTAAGAGGGTCACAAATGGTTGCTTCGAGGCAGATTCTGCGCCTTGTTATCATTTCCCAGTACTTGTTGAGGTTATATCTTATCTTCCCTCTCTCATCTGAGATAGTGAAGGCAAATGGGGTAATGATGGAAAAGGCTTGGGCTGGAGCAGCATATAATCTGATGCTCTATATGCTGGCAAGTCATGTAAGTATGTTTTGTTATAGTCTGATAGAGTCTGTATTTTTCTACCTATCTATCTATAACTGTTGGGTTCATTGCTAATAGTTACTCTGATTCTCAAAGGTCTTAGGGGCCTCCTGGTACCTATTGGCAATTGAAAGGCAGGACGAGTGTTTGAAGAAAGCTTGTAGTCTGGAGTTCCCAAATTGCCGGTATCGTTATCTTGATTGCCAAAACGTAAGAGAACCAGATAGAGTAGCTTGGTTCAGATCAAGCAATATATCAGGCCTGTGTGATAAGAGCAGTGATTTCTTTCAGTTTGGTATTTTTGCTGATGCTCTCACTTTGGAAATGATGAACGCTAAGTTCTTAAGCCGATACTATTACTGCCTTTGGTGGGGACTACGGAATCTCAGGTATCTCATTTTGCAATGAATGAACTTTTTAACTTACTTTTTCTTTGAAGATCCATTTGTGTACCAATTCTACGTGAAATTCGCAGCTCTATTGGACAGAATCTCCTTACAAGCACCCATGTCGCAGAGATAATTTTTGCCGTGATTATTGCAATTCTTGGCTTAGTGCTTTTTGCCCTGATTATAGGCAATATGCAGGTACGTATATTTTCATCTCTTACTTTTTAATTCAGACTGGAGCAATTTTCACTCATTCCGAAACCCATAAATTTGGATTTGGTCAATAGACGTACCTGCAGTCAACGACTTTGCGACTAGAAGAATGGAGAATAAGAAGGACAGATACAGAACGATGGATGCATCACAGGCAGCTACCTCGTTACCTGAAACAAAGCGTGCGACGCTACGAGCAATTCAGATGGGTTGCTACTCGCGGAGTTGACGAGGAAACCATTCTTCGAGACCTTCCCGTCGACATCAGACGCGACATCAAACGCCACCTCTGTCTCAACCTCGTCCGGCAAGTGGGTCTTCCTCTTCTTTTCCAAATTTCCCTTAATATCACACTCAATGTTCAGAATTCAGATGCTAATAACAGAACAAATGTCCATAGGTACCACTGTTTGATCAAATGGAGGAGAGGGTGCTAGGCGCAATATGTGAAAGGCTGAAGCCTTCTCTGTGTATTCCAGGGACTCGCCTAGTTCGCGAGGGAGATCCAGTGAATGAAATGCTCTTCATCGTTCGGGGTCGGTTAGATTCATGCACGACCAATGGCGGGCGAACCGGGTTCTTTAATTGCTGCAGAATCGGGCCGGGTGATTTCTGTGGGGAGGAGCTATTGCCTTGGGCCTTAGACCCACGTCCAAGTGTGGTCCTTCCCTCTTCGACTCGCACGGTGAAAGCCCTAACTGAAGTGGAAGCTTTTGCCCTCATAGCGGAAGACATAAAATTTGTGGCAGCCCAATTTAGGAGGCTACACAGCAAGCAACTGAGGCACACGTTTAGGTCTCACTCGCATCAATGGAGGACGTGGGCTGCGTGTTTCATACAATCTGCCTGGTTTAGGTATAAGAGGAGGAAGGAGGCGAGTGAGCTGAACAAGAAGGAGTGTGCGAAGGTGGATGCATATGAAACTGCGGTGGGATGTTTCTCTGGGCCTTTGCACTTGCAGCCACAAGATGGGTCGAGTGGGGGGAAATTGGCAAGCAGCCCAAGGAAAGGTGGAAGCTTGAGATATGGTTCCGAGCTTGACTATCTGGGTCCGTTGATGAAGCCCCTTGAACCTGACTTCAGTGTTGAAGATGGATGAAACGTAATAGGAAGTTGACTGGAACAGTGGAACTGACTCCTGCGTACCAGTGGGTGTATTCGTATTTGCATGCATCCTACATCCTATAAAAGTAACTAAGTTGGGGCCCGTATAGAGAGATATGGTTCTGTTTATGTTTTAACATTTTAACATTATAATTTTATTTTAAAAATGAGGAGAGCAATAAACTGCATGATCTTTTTCTTTTTGGGCCATAGAAAATGCATGATCTGGTCCACATATAAGAAGCTTTCCCGAGTCAGCGACGCGGCCCAATTTTGTTTTATTCAGTGGCCCAGGCCATCGGAAAAGAATGTTTTCTAAACTGATAATGCAGATAGTTTAACCCAATCTTGACCCCAAAAGAAAGTGTAACCCAAGACTTTTCAACAAATGGGCCTTTAAAACTCGCATTCCAAATCCACTTGCCATGCCTGTTCCAGACGATAGCAAATTATCTTGAGTTGCTAAGAAAAGGCATTTTTCTTTCCATTTGATTGCTTTTTACCGGTCAAAAATTCCACTTTGAATGTTGTATTTCCCAGTCACCACTCCATTTCCCCTTTTTGCTTTTAAAACTTTCCAAAGTATTATAACTAGAGAAATACAAGGCATTAGTAATAATTAATGGCCAATTTCCAAGTTCCAATAAGAACATAACGCAAATTTGTCGAAAGGTGAAAGGGCCGTAAGGTTTGAATAATAGAGTAAAGATGAATGATTAAAGAGCGCATGTTAGAGGGAAGTACATATATGGCAGCTACTTCGTAACAACAACAACAACAACAACAACAACATGATGATGCATCCTTGGAAATCTGTCTTGCAAGCCAAGCCAACCCCAATGTTTGCTTTCCTCTAATCGAAGCAGCAAATTGAACTTATTCATTGACTATAATGTCAAGCATAGACAACCTATGCTTTGATATCATAGTGCTTGCATGCCTAATACAACATCTATACATAGTTATTATAATACCAATATAATATTATTATTATTACCTTCCACTAATTTCACTCCCTCAAAGTACGTAGTTCTTTCTCCCACCAACCCATAATACTTTCAAACTGGTCCATTCCATCAGATTATATTAATAGAAACAATACAAATTTGGTGAATATTACCAATTGAAATATACATCTGGCTGGTACGTACATTAATATATAGCTAATATATCTGAAAATCTTAGACCAACAAGGATTTCGTATGAAAGTTGCGAGAAGCAACCTTGGCGGTGCTGAGAAATGTAAGTTGAAGTGTTCACGTTGTCTCAAAAATAGTAGACAAATGGCCTTTAAGGAAGCCATATCAAGTGCTCTTCATGTTCATGCCCACTTTGTCTTTGTCTTTTCTTCCGAAATGATCGCTCTTTATCTCTCTGCAAATTTTTAGTGGATCTGTGAGTGTGGTTCAAAGTTATATAACGGATTCTATGCTCCTCAATTTTTGGTTTTGTTTGGGTCATTTCGTATTGGCTTCACCGATCTTGCGTATCACGCGTATATCTTAATTAGTCATGTCACACGCTTAAATATTACATTTATTTATTCAATGAAGAATTTATTGTGATAAACTCTTAAACTAAATTGTAATGTACTAGTATAAATGTAGGTAGTATTATATTTAATTTGTTGCTTCTAATTTGCCTTTTGAAGCAATCATTTGATATTCTAATGACGTGTTGTGATGAGATGTTATAACTCGCATCGATCAGTAGGGAAGATATAGCTATAATTAAATATTTAGAAAAATAAATCAATTGGCCCAAAACTTGGATTATGTCTCATAATTTTCTTTTTAAGTAATGGGTGGGCAGGATATGGTAACAATGTCAAATGACTAACATTACTTAAATTGTGAGGTACCCATAAACTTGAGGTGGGTGGGTCATCGATCCAAAAATGTGAGCATAGGATTTTCTGAATTTTCAAATGTTGTCTTTATAAAGCAATCAAAAGCACATGCCACCCAATTGATTACGTATCATTGTTTCCTTGGCTTGGGGTACTTTGTTTGACCAGAGACCCATTTGAAATTTCATACTGGGATAGTTTTTAAACACATATATATATATAAGATAGACAGAAAAATGAAAATTTCCCCCTGTGAATAACGTGGGAATCCATTTTAATATAATGTTTTTGTCCGCTCAAAAAGTTCATAATTCTCCAAAACAGCCCATAATTTAAAGCAGCTTTTAGCCATCATTGTGTTATGTAGTTGTGGGCTAGCAACCGGAGAAGTTTGCAAAACAAAAATGCAGTCAAAAAGTGATTGTTATTCTCATTCAAAAGACAAACTATTGATTACGTTTTCTTAATCATTCCCGAAAGAAGGTTAGGAGTTAGAATTAATGGGCAGCGCAATTATCCTATCCTCTGAGACATTGCAATATCTTGAAAGAGAAGAAAATAAGAAACAAAAAAATTAAAAAAGGCTTTGGAATGCATGTATTCATGTCCTAGCACTGTCTGGGAAAATCTGTGTAACTTTATTATTTCTTCTAAAGGAAGGCCTTTTTGTCGACACGAAAATGAGTTAAAAATAAAGCTTTTCGTTTCTCGTAATATAAGAACATGAAAAATTTAGGAAGTAGACAAAATTGACCAACGGCTCCAAATTCCAAAACTCAGTCGGTTATATTCTCAGTCTCACTTCACCCATAAGGCCATAATGGTCAAACTCCTTGAAATTAGGCTTTGGCTTCTTCGCCATTTCATCAAGCATGCACGCCAGCATGACCGCAAAAAGTTTCATCAGTGACTCAGTATAGGGAGATTCATAAATATTAAATATAAAAACTAAGTAAAATAACAGTACAGGACTAGAGGCTAATTAAATGGCAACCTTATATATCTGGATTGTACCAAAATGAAATGATGCTGTGCGTTTCCATGCAAAGTGATGAGAAATGAATAATGATGACTGTAGTAGTATTTGATGATGAGGATAGAGTGACAGAGACTGAGACAGCAACAGAGACATATTGCGTGGTCAGAATGGGGTGCCACGTGTAATGACCCCATTGAATGGAGAATGATCAGTGTAGGGTTTAATGCTTACCCTTCCCAATTCTGTAGCATAGGCTCATAGATATGGGCTAAGTAGGTGCTATGCTATCTATACATGTGGACTTCTAAGTCAAAGCACTCGATGCTTATGTGGCAGCCTTTTGTCTTGTTTGATCCTTTCCTTTACTTTCTTGCATTTCTTGCTCCAATATGCCAAGCAGTATGATACTACGATCCCTCACCCATATCTTTGATCAAATACCTTTTGGGTTTCGTGCCCATTTATTATCGTGCACCCGCCTCCATCCACATCTGATTTGAACACCAACGCCTAAGTTCCTTTTGATTATCTGCATATTATGTTCAGAATTTTAATTAATGGTGTGGGCAAACTGGGTGGAATTCAGAGGAAGAAAACAATCTGAGTGTCGACAAAGGTGCCGGCCAAGCGTGAGAGAAGAAAAAAAAAAAAAAACGAGTAAACCACAGAATATAATTAATCAAAGAATCTGAAATTGCATAAAACCGCGAGGAGACAGAAAGTGACTACTCTTATATTTTGAGATTCTTCCGCAGAAAAAGATAGAATTGACTTTTTCTGTGCATCAACTTTCGGCAGCGGCTTGTTCAAATGTTTTGAGGACGAAAGCAAGTTTGAAAAACCGTTCCATTAATTCCTTCCCTAATATTCCTTGTTAGTTATAGTTACTTAAGACATGCATGAGTCACAGATTAAGACATGGATATATATATATATATATATATTCATTTTGCATGAAACTAAGGAGAGGGGTTTGATTGGCGTTGGCGTGTAAGAAATAATATCTTGTGGTTCCATTTTTGTCGCTCAATTATGTCACATCCAACAAACAAACGCGTTATTTCTGTGTATGGAATGGTCGGAAGGCAACGTCTACATTTCACTACACTATGTACCTATCTGGCCCTAACAAATTTGCAGATATATCGTCTTCAAATTTTCTTGTCATGCCCGCATCATAATCACAAATCATAACCACTTCTTCAACTATCTTCCAACGGACTAACGGTTAGTCGGTTATGATGGGTATTTATCATTTTGCTTCTTTCACAGGCACAGTGAAAGAATAGTACTGTAAAGTTAGTTATAACAAAAATTCAGAGGCGGGAGAGTGAGGGTGGTGAAACACAAAAGGTGAATTGTCGTTTTGATGATTTGATCCGATCAGTATGAGCGTAACGACTTTTATATGATTAATTCAACCACATAAAGCCCTTTTTTGATTAGCATCGACAACTTAAGCCTACGCTCATCAAAATGCGAGCTTTTTGGAAAAACATGACAGTTGTACCCCGAAAACATAAGAGTTACTTTTCCTAGCTGGCTGCGCTAATTAGAAGTGAAAACTGAAAAGCCTTGCTTATTGGCCAGAAACAAAGTCAAAAAGCACCCCCCGGAATGACCAAATTATGAAGTTTGTGAGTGGGCATAGCATTAATAAAGATTTTAAAGGTGAATTAGGGTTAATGGGGGCGAGGGCATTACCTTTAAGGGAAAAATTAATGAGAAAGATGATGAAGCAATTAGGTGAAGGCAGAGAGAAACGTGGAAGAGACATGATGAAATGGTTAAGGTCGTTTCATGTTGGGAGGCAAAGAGGAGAGAAAGAAAGAGAGGGATGGGAATGGAAAATGGGTCGGGAAGGGGAAAGGTGAAGGTGCGTTAAGTACGTAATGCGCCAAAACGACAGTGATGGGCAGAGGAGGAGACGTGGGGGGGCCACGTGTCAGGGAGGCAGCAGCGAAAGTGAGTGTATCAATGGACAAATGAATGTGATGGTCTAAGCCTCACCACAAGAATGTGTCACACACTATGCACCTAATTATCTTCTGCTTTCTGTCTGTCTTATTCAACCTCCCGCACAATAACCTCTGTTCCCATTTCTCTTTATGCGCATCAAATAACGACACGCTCTGCAATTTCAAACTGCTGCTAATTAATTCCCCTTTAAAACATCAAAGTGAACCGAAAGATGGAGAAGACACAGAGAGAGATGTTGAAAAACGAATCGAATATATTTATCTAATGGCGTGTGTGAAAATGGAACGAATAACTTTGGAGAGGTAATTAAAAAGCAATGCGCAAGAGTGTATGTATAACTTTATGGTGCAACTGTCAAAACCGACTCGTCTATTTGTTTTTTGACATACTTAAATTTTTATGTCCAAACTTATTTGTGTTTGTCCTGTGAGCTAATTTTTTTTTAATATTTAAATAATATAATATTAAAATTATTTTAATAAAAAATTTAAGAATTTTTTTTATTAAAATATAATTTATACAAGTAAAATGTTATTTCTTTAATGTTTTTAAATAATCAATAACATTAATGTTACATATTTTTTAAATTAACTATGTTAAATTTAAATTTTAAGATTTATATTAATTTTTAAAAAATTATAAAAACTTTCATATCCAAATTTACTATAATTATTGAATATAATATTATAAAATATAAAAATATAATAAAATAAAATTATTTATATATTAAATAATATAATATAATTATGTAAAAAAATATAAAAAATAAAAAACGAGCCAGCCCACAAACCTTATCCGTTTAGACATATTTTTTTATAAACCTAAACTTAAATGCGGGCAAAATCCAATTTAACAATGCTAATTTAAGAGTTGAAATAAGGAAAAGTTGTGTTTGTGTTCAAAAAAATGTACTTTTCTTTGTGCCGAGTAGCACCTCCTGATTTTAGAATTTAGAATGAAAACAGTGTTATTGAAAGCCTTATTTCATGGTGCACATATGTACTAGAAAAAACAAATTCAGTGTTGAAATTCCCTCAAGCTAATTTGTTGTTGGAAATGGCATGGCATGGCATGGCATGGCATGAGATCACCAAATTCGGGCCTTTCGTCATACATGATGTTCTTTCGGATAATTAAAAACTGGAAGAATTCAAATACGTGGGAAACAAGGCGTTTGTATAATTTAATTTGACCATACTGTGTGTGAAGCAGAGAGAACTGAGAAGCCAGAAAGTTATGGGATGGCAGAATAAGGATAAGCAAAATAATGCAATGCATTGGAAATGGAAAAGTGTCGCAGTAAAGAAAAAATAGGTCGGGCGTTGGTAGGACTGGACTGGAGATGGAGGGGGGTGCATCACACTTCACACCCATCTCTGCCTTCCCTTTCTCTTCAGTCCTCTGTCTCTCCCTCCTTCAGCATATTTCAGGTTCCCACTCTGTAAGCTTCAAATATTCATGAACTTGTTCCCGACTATTGCTTCCCCAGAATTTGTCTTCCAAAAAAAAAAAAGGTTGTCACGTTCTTTGCTTAATTGATTGCCAACTAAGATAGCTACGGCACTGACTGAAAACCTTAAATTCGGGAAGACTTGTGAAACACTGTTGTTTGCGTGCATTGCCATAAAAAAAAGTCCTTGTTTGACAGTTTATTGTTTTAAGGATAATCATAAAAAGGCCATGTTTAGACGACTAGGTAAACTCTCAAACACACAAAAACATGCCTGAAACGCATGCGGGAGGTTGGGGTTAATATTTAAACGCAAGCTCAATCCCCAATTAAGAAAGAGTGATTATGAGTTTATAATCTCTAAACAAGGAAGTGGGGTAAGAATGTGGAAGAAGGAGACAAACAGAGGTGTTAATAAAGCTAAACAAGAGCAGCCAGAAAGGCCATAGGGATTGGAGCCCTAAAACTAATATAATAACCAATGGCTTAAAGGCATGGATTCAGTTCCAGCAATCCTGGCAAATACTGATACAAACAAGATGTCAGCGATTAATTAATCCACAAAATAGCCAAACCCCACGAAAGCATTAAGAAATTGGGAAATGGGTTCATTAAAAATGGGATTTTTACTATCAGAGTTGTGGGTATTCGGAGAAGGGAAGTGTGATAGGTGGAGAAGAGGGAGGATGAGGATGAGGATGGAGATGGGGACAAGATGCTCGAAGAAATGTGTGTGAGAGAGAGAGAGAGAGAGTGGATATGGGGAATGGAAAGGAGCGTGTGGAGAAAAAAGAATAAAATGTTTCCTATGCGTACAGCAATAGTGTCGAGTGAGGGAGGGTGAGTGAGGGTACAGAGTGATAGGCTATTGCCCATTATGTTTTTCATTTCCTTATTCAATCATCACCGCACATTGCTCAATAGCACCAGTGAACTCCTGCTATTACCCATAACTCCTTCAGATATCAACTAATTTTTCTACAGCACAACAAATAGATAACAAAATCAGTGTCAGGAATGCCCATTCACAACTATTACTTAATTATTTGTAGCTTCCCGTTTTTCTTTTCTTTATGCCATTCTTTTGGGTCATGTTTAAGTTAAGCTAGTGTAAATTCTGGATAAACACTTTTAAGGAAGTACCAATAGAAAACAGAATAGGTGGAAGCACAGGGAGGCAAAATAATTTGCAGTGTTGCTCCCATAATTGGCACTATTGTGACTTGTGACAACTTTCTTTTTGGATGCATAAGCTAACAGTTCTCGTGCACATTACACACCACTCCAATTATCATACTTTCAGTTGCTGTAATTCTATAACCTTCCTCTCATGAACAGATTGAATGTTCTATTTGCTTATAGTTTTCCACTTGTCCTCTCTAGCAAACCCTGTTTTTGTTTCGAATCACAGCATAAAATCACTGTTCAAGGAATCAACCTATTAACTCGTTCGAGTATTTGTTTGTAAAGAAAAAAAATCAGTTTCTCTTATGGCCAAAAGGTCACACAAAAAATAAACATTTTGGTCTTGTTTGGATAAACAACATTTTAAATATTTATAGAATAAATATTTATTATATAAACGTTTATATATTAGTTATTTCTATAATTGAAGAGTTTATTAAAAAAAAATTTCACATAAACTATTTTTAACTTATTTTCATAAGTTATTCTAGAGACATTATAAAAATAAGTTGAAAACAACTCATGACATTTTTATAAGTTATTTGTATAAACTCTTCCAAACACGTGTATTAACGCTTTTGTTATAAAATGAATCAGATAAATTCAAAATAAATTCTTTTAAACACACTTTTAACGTCCACAAGACTTTTCTTGATGGAAAAACCAAAATTTTTTTTTTAAAAAAAAATTCTCCTTAAAGGAAAAACAAATGAACAGTGAGTAGGTATCTAACTGAATATTCCTTTTTTTTTTAAACAAAGATTATAGGTTGGGACCGAAAGAACAGTCGTCAGCGCGTGCCAAGGCTGTGTAAGCGTGCGTGGGTTTGGGGTGTAAGCGTGCTAAGGCATTCATCACGTGCGATGGGGTTTATATATAGGTATGAAGAGGACGCACCTCATCGTCAAGCAATCCAAAGCAAATGGGTGTAGTTGATACTCGTATTTCCTATGACACATGTATGAGTTTGTAAGAATAGTAGCAGGAGTGGAATCTAGGAGGGAGATTCTTTTGTTTGAGATTGTCTTCTGATTCACACGCAAAAGAAAACAGAGTAGAGTGAGACAGAGTGCGGTTGTGAATACAGTTAGTTTATAGCAATGGAGATAGAGGGTAAAATAAGGCAGTCGAGGTTTAAGAGGATTTGTGTGTTCTGTGGAAGCAGCCAGGGCAAGAAGAGTAGCTATCAAGATGCTGCCATTGAGCTTGGCAAAGAATTGGTATTCATGCTTTTCTACATTATGATTTTTCTTTGTTACGTTTCGGCCCTGTTTTGTTCACTCCACACCACTCTTTATGATTCCAATAGCTATTCTTTTTTCATGAAAATGTCCCCAAAGCTTTCTGGGATATTTTGTCTGAAATGCTTTTCATGACGTGAGAGTTTAATTGAAGGACATCTGAAGGAAGTGGTTAAATTTTTATCATTTCGTGTCTTTCATATTCTTCTTTCTGTTGGGTAACTTCACTGTGTTTATGACATGTTTGATGCTTGTTCATGGTCTTCTGAAAGTCGAAATTCACACTGGCTCTATCTTTTCTCAAACTCGAGTTAGTGTATAGTTCGTAAATGATGCCAAATAAACAGAGAACCTAGTAGCATCATGATTTTGGAGAAGCCATTTCAAAATTTTCTTGTTTTTCACGCATTTGTTCAGATATGTGCTACCTTTCATATCTCTGTACTCAACAAGCTCGCTTTTTGTCGATTTTTACTATAACATGGGTGGCTTAGCACCTCTGAACTGAACAGTTCCGAGTCTTTCAAGTGCCCTATTGCCGAGTGAGAGAGCGTTGAAGAATCCTTTTCAATGCCTTTTCCTTTTACTCGGTGTCGGAGTCTCAAACAGTGAGAATGTAGAGTCATAGAATTATTTTTCCAGATGGGTCATCATGAATACATTTTTTGACATCATAGTATCAAGCCATTCCTGTCTGCTTTTGTTATTTAGTGTTCCTAGGCTGATTAGATTAATGGTGTCTGAAGGTATCAAGAAACATTGATCTAGTCTACGGAGGAGGAAGCATTGGTCTGATGGGTTTAGTTTCACAAGCAGTTCATGATGGCGGTCGGCATGTCATTGGGTATGATTATTATTATTATTATTATTTTTACTACTACTTATTCTTTTCCTAAACCTTCTTTTTAAAATTGTTCTCTTTTCTCCCCAAATATGTTGGGAAAAGGAAGGTTTAGCAAACAGAGTCAATGAGTAACCACAGTGCTTATGTGGGATCCTTTTTCCTTTGACACTGATTTTTGTCACGTTATTGTCTCTCGCAGAGTTATTCCCAAGACGCTCATGCCTCGAGAGGTATGTCTGCTCCACTTAGGAGATAAACCTTGCGTACTTTTCTGCTTGTAATAAAGTATTGCAAGTTGCATTACCTATTTTTCTCTTCATCAAGGCATTCTATTCAGATTTTGTGTGTTTCTTTTTCTTTTTTCATGTTTCACAATATATAAGTAGTCTATTTAATTAGTATCATTATCGGTTATTAGATAAATATCACATACTTAAAGTTTCTGCTTTTTTTTGAAATCTATTTTCTTTTCATAAAGTTCAACTGGCTACTTCTTCCTTTTCTGTGGGTTAAGCTTCTTTTCAAATCTGTGTTTCACCCTTTTGTTGCTAAAGTTTCTGTATTTGGTAATAGCTTGGCTGGCCTTATCCACGATATCACTAGAATAGCTTGGACTATCTCAATGTATCTGGCTATCTGCATCTCTTCTTTCTGTTTGTTCTTATTGTGCAAACAGTTTCATCCTTTGATGTTTCAGCTGATCAGCTTTGTGCAATTTCTTCTGTTTTACATCGTTGGCTTTTATTCGGAAAGAACCTTTCGTTTCCTTTTCTTTTCAATTTCTAGTTATAAATTACTGTTCCAATATATTGGTCTCCCATTGCTCCAAGCCTTGTCATTACTTAAACTGCACGACAGTCCAAATCATCTGCTCTCTTTCTCTCTCTAAATTTGACTTCATTTTGCTTCTCTTGTTCCCTCTTGCAGCTAACTGGCGAAACAGTAGGAGAAGTGAAAGCAGTAGCAGATATGCACCAAAGGAAGGCTGAGATGGCTAAGCATTCTGATGCCTTTATTGCCTTACCAGGTTAGCCTTCTTGTATTTGGCTGCATCAGAATACAATACAGAGGCGCACACACACAAAAGTGGATTGACGAAGTGCATTTAGTTTTCTATTTTCTAGCATGTAGCGTTGAGCTATTGACCCTATCTAAAGATTCCAACACTTTAGTAGAGAACAGAAATGACATTTCTCCACTCACCTAAAAATTTCTAAGGTATCAAACGAATCCCAAAATTGTACACTCTCTTATGTGGACATAACACAAGCTGTGGTTATTTTATTTGCTACCTTTTTGGCCAAACATCATTACAAAGATTATCACGCCTAATCATCATGGATGTTGCTTCACAAGGTTTTTTAGTACTTGTGTATGATATGGAAGTGATTCCTAATGGACAGTGTCGACTAGTCCTCCACTTGGTAAACATTGAAGGAAACACTAAGTGGGGTAGGATTTTCTTTAATTTATGGGTAGTCTTCAGAGACATCTTGTGTGTGCCACTATTATTCAAATGGAGATTATAACCATGTTATTAAATCGTCCCCACCGCTGTAAAATCAATTGTGCATACTGTTGAGTCCAAAACAGCTTTTGTTTTAAAAATTCTTTTTCCTGACGTTCTTGCACAGAGCCCAAGGCTATGATTAGAGAGCGACCCTTCAGAGTTCAAACCTAGCTCATGATCTGACCCTCTTGACATTTTCACTGAAAATTAGAGCTTTCTGAGTCTCCTCTGAGTAACTATGCTTCTGGTTTCATGCCATTTTTTCCCCCCTCTACCTTAATCCTTTGAAACGTGACGTTATTGTACCAAAAATGTTGCCAAAGATAGGGAAGTAAAGCAAAAGAAGAAGTTTCACTATGATAACTTTTTTCCAAATAGCACCTGCACCTGACAGGGAATCATGCCTTTAACCCTTTCAAAGGCCTTTCTAGCAGTTGTTATTGCCCTCAGTAATTGAGTGCTGAGAAACTAGTGAGACAGAAGAGGCAGCATGCAAAGACAGACAGAGTTGTCATTTGCTCTATCTGGGTGGGACCCGTTTTATCAAAGTGGAATCCTCAGTCAGGTCAGGCGGCCCAAGAGTGGTACAGAGAATAGGGTTTGGAAGACCAAATAAATAGATGACCCTTGATGACCTCTTACTTGACGCCATGATTATGAAATTGAAATCCATTTTGGAATCTAAACCCACTGCATTTGGTTCCACCAACCCAAATACCATAACATGGCGAGAAATTCATTCAAAGTATATTCTTTTTTTTTTTTTTGTATTAAATTTCTGAAGAAACTCAAACAAGTGACATGTGATACAGGCGGTTATGGGACACTAGAAGAGCTTCTTGAAGTGATAACCTGGGCTCAACTTGGGATTCACGACAAACCGGTAATAAAATAATTATTATTGATATATTCATGTGGTAGGACTAGGAGGTGCCTTGTACTATTTTCCTAACTAGGTCTGACATTCCACAACTTGTAGGTGGGATTATTAAATGTTGACGGATACTACAATTCCTTGCTCTCATTTGTTGACAAAGCCGTGGAAGAAGGATTTATTAATCCTAATGCCCGCCACATCATTGTATCCGCACCAACTCCTCAAGATTTAGTCAAGAAATTGGAGGTAATTTAGTTTTATTCATCTTCTCATTTATCACTCGCCATCTCTGAAGTAAATCCAAGTTGTTCAGTGCTTCCCTTTTACCCACCCTCCTGTCCTCAGTTGTAGATACAACAATCATGTAATTTTAACTTTGAGATGATGGGATAAATCAAAATCTTGTTTTATATCTGACAATAATGACTGAGCACATCTCTTTTATTAGCTGTTTTTAAAAATCAATTGCATAGATAAACAACTGCATGCAATTCTTTCGAGTGCATTCTACTTTTGTCCTGCATATTGGTGCAGATATGTACAGTATGTTTTGCACAAAATGAAGTAGTGTTATGTTATAATGCACAGGATTACGTGCCCTGTCACGAAAGTGTTGCTTCCAAGTTGAGCTGGCAGATGGAACAGCTGGGTTACCCTCAAGACTATGATATCTCGAGGTAGTCGAGTTTACTTCATGGACACGGAAGACGAGACTCGCTAGAAAGTAACTTTGGATGTGGAAGAAGCTAATTTAAAATATTACTATTGTTTTTTCTTTCTCTCTCTTTTCCCATTTTAAATTTCTTTTTTGTAAATTACTGGGATTGACCTGAATATGTGAAACTCACTTTGTTGCCTCTTCGTGTAATTCTCATTTCCTTTCAACTTGTAAGTAGTAGGGGCTTTTGAACTTATTCTTCAATATCAATTTGTTTTCAAGTTTAACTTGGCTCTCGATGTACTTTGACCTGACATTTTCTATGCCACCCCCGTGACTTCTCTTGTGCGAAGAATAGCACTCTCAAAATAAGTGCAAAGAGTTAAAAAGAATTTTGCTTATTCATGTAAGCATTTCGAGGGATAAATATATTCATCTCAGAGAGTTGTCAAATTTTTTAAATACATGAAACATGTCTAGAGAATGGTCCTACTCCAGCAATTTTTCTTTTTTTCCTCTAAAACTGAGAAAACACAAAAGCACTGTCCTATCCCTGTGGATAAGGGGAAGGGGAAGAGAGAAGAGTGTTGTTAAAAGATGTGTGGAGAAGAAGACAGTGCAGGGGAGCAAATGGGGAGAGCCAACAGAACACATGGTCCAACATGAATTGAATGGAGGCAACTATTAATAATTAAGAAAGGGACATGTTGATGGGCTGATGGGCCTGTGTTCAGAGTTCAAAAAGGTGTTTGGAGAGACAAGAGAGTACCAGCCAACGACCCATAACGGGTGACCGGGGCCAATGCTCGAGACTCCAACTGTAATGGCAGGCACACACACGCTGGTCGCTGGGACACACCCTTCCTCAGTAACTCAGCTTGGTTGGTTAAAGACACTGCAGACAGTAGGGCCACCCTGCAAATGGGAAAACGCCACGTGTTACTGAGGGCCACTTGGGATATAAACTAAAAATCAAGGATCAAGTGCTGAGGACAATGATATGATAGCACCCTTGGCCCCAGTAAAATCTAGCAATTGCCTTCTATAATTAGGACTGTTGGTTTGGGGTCGGAGATGATTCCAGAAGCTTTGAATGGTTGTGCACTCAATTCTGATGTGTTGCTTTGAAAAAGAGATACAAACATGGCAAACGGGAATTGGAGGAAATACAACCCCTCAAGGCCCAATAAAATAAAACCATCTAGAAGAAGACGCTTTCATTTTGCAGCCCAGAGAAAAGGGGAAGTGTTATACATAGAAAGGAGTCCCTATCTCATCAGCTTTATCTTTTTTTTTTTTAATCATTATATTCCTTAATGTTGAATTTTTTTTTTCAAGAAAGTTAAATTTGGAAGTCCGTTGTAATAATAGAAGAAAGCATCTAATACTTGATGAGGTCTTTATTTTCAAGCAAAGTGACAAAAAGGGGAGAGGAGGTGAAGGAGGGCTAGGGTCAGCAAGGAAAGGAAGAAGCTCCTTTTAGGGTATCAGTCAACTTGTAGATAAAAAAAAGAATTGGACTCGGCATAAAATAATAAGCAGTACTAGTTTTGGCAAACATACAGTAGGACATAAGCAAAAACCAGCGAAGCACCTTTCAAGGACCATGTTTCGTGTTGGATCCAGAGTAACATGGTTTGTATATCACAGCTCAATAATATTCTCTCAAAGTTAAAAGACGGCCATAACATTGCTAAACCTCTACTGTACAAGTACTGACGACAGTTTTCTTAAACCGTGTCTAGTGTATGTCGGATAAGGAAGATATCAAAGTCTTATCTTATCACGATTTAAAGAAATTAAGCTCTACATGTGCAGTAGTCTTTTTAGTTGATTGGGTGTGGTCTGTTAATACTTTGTCTTGAACACTGCGTATGTATGCTTCATTATGGAAGCTGCCAAGTTACATAAGGATGACATGATATTCAATGAGGCCTTCTGTAGTATTTATCTCTGGAGAGAAACATCTCGACTTGTAGGCTTTGCGGGCCTGGTGGGCTGGGATTAACGAGTCCCCTTGACCAAGAGGACCCTAGAGTCCTTTAAACTATCTAACTTGTCCAAATAAACTAAAGAAGTAGATATTTTGGAGTGTCTCGATCGGAGAACGTGTATGGATGGTGACTGGGGAAATGTGGGGGTTCTTGGTTCACCAATTAGAGCATTTCCTTGATAAGTTAAATATTGTACTACCACAAAAACACAATTTCACGCTCACAAACCTCAATTTTTTGATTACTTGGACTGGACTGAAGGAACAGATATATGCATGTAAACCTCTAAATCAATCGTTCAAATCATCCTAAGGACCATTGCTACACCCAAAAGTTGCACTCAAAACCTTCACTAAATAAATTCATGCGTCAGTAATTTACATACAGAATTTCTGAATTAGATTAGCTCCAGCTAAGGCTGCATTTGAGAACTATTAGTTTGACTGCGTGCTGACCTTTGTTCGTTGTCCGTTCAGCTCCATGATTACTTTGGCTATTGAATTTCTTATTTTTCTTTGAATACTCTTCCTTTTTGCGCATTTAATCAGCGGTATAAAACAGTAAGAATAAATCAAGCTGCATCAACAATAATACGGGACAATTAGCTTGGTTAACTCAATAGTTTTCCTTCTGTCAGACTAATCCATGAAACGTCAAAAATATTTAGCACTCTTTGGAAAGAAATGACTAACATGTATTCTACCAGAAAATTTGACAGCCAACTCACTACTGCATTCAACAGAGACATTTGGATCCAGTAGATGAAAACTAGTGTATTCCACATCCTCGAACGAGGAAGTCAGTGAATCTCCTCAAGTATTTTCATGATTTTATTTTCCTGCCGTAGGGGGTGCCGGTCCCTTGGCATCGTCGCTATTTGATTCTTTTGGATTACTACTCTCAGACTTTCTTCTAAAGCCTAATCTTTTCGGGAAAATGCTCCAACTTCTCTTTGTCTTCGCCAACTTCTGAAGCTCATTCTTGATGCTCGAGCACTCCTTCTCAAGCTCTGAAACACGTTCCCTCATGTTTTCACCATCCAGTGCAGGGTCCAATTGATGAGGGCCATTACTCTTGGGGAGGCCAAGGTTCCCATTGGGGTTTTCTGAGTTGTCGAGATTGTCAGAAACAAAGAACCAACCAGAAATTGATGTGCGGAGCCGAAGCTGTTCAAAAAAAAGAACTTGAACAATAACTCTAAGTGGTAGTCTTTCATTTTGTGCCGCATGGGTGCTTGCTTCCAGTGAGAGTTTCTGGCAGTTCATGAGTCTGCAAATTTGCTCCCTTTCAGAATCTGTGAGCCAAGGATGAGCCTGAAGTTGCCACATATATATGGTCAGTTTAATCTTATAACATAGAACCAAATGAGCGCAAAAGAAATTTTAAAAAAAAAATGATGATGTATGCACTTATAAATACGCCTTTGAAAAAATAATTTGATTGGTCTTTCTACCAATTTTGAAAAACAAAACATTCGCATTATTGTTTTTTTGTTTTTTCACCAAACAGACTTGTTATTGTTGGCACTATTATCTTTTTCTTTTCTGTTAATCAATTCTTTCAAACAACAGGAACACTAACCCAAAAGCATCAAGTTCTTCACAATTGTAGTTTGTTGTATTTTTTTTGCATTTTGGAAATGTTCTTATATTAATATAGTCAATTGCAAACATTAAAGTTGCACAGAAACAAATTTCTGGGGCAAGCTACACTATCCGACATGGCCTTACCTTAAGGTATACATCAATTGCATGATATAAACCATCGCTAAGTGGCCTGGCATAATCTGGAATTGCAGCAGCAAGTGCCTGAAACTTGGGAAACTTCAAATTAACATCCGGGGCTGCCTCAGCAAGAAACCCATCCACCAAATTCGCCACCATTGTCATAGCCGCCAATGTGTCAGCCTCACGAATTAATGGTGTTTCTTCAGTTATGCATGGAGAAGCTGATACAGATGCAGGCTGGTATAATGACATAAAATGATCAACAATCCTCTGAACGCAGTCTACATCATAGAGAGTCTCAGCTGAGTATCCCGTATTTGGAATGAAAAGATCCATAAGTGAGGCCTGATCTAGTTGAGATCCTACCCTTTTCTCCAAATGTTCTTTGCATGATGGACTTGCATGTAACATCATGGCTGTGCGAAGCAGCCTAAGCATATACTTGCAGGATGTAACGCCACGCTTAATAGGAAGCAAACCCACAATTTCTTCTAGTAGAGCCCTTTGATCTGCTTCAGAAGTAGTAGAAATGGTTGTCCTTGGGTTCAGAAGATTTGCATCATTGAAGCTTGATTGCCTATTCATCAACGGGAGATACCTCCTAACATAATATATAAGGGATCCAGCAATGCTCTCAGGTTTCATGCCTTTTGATTCAATGGCTAAAATTAGTCGTTTATATAGAGGTAGGCTTAAAAAGGAAATATCCTCATACCACCAGTTATCACCTAGAGAAGATGGTTTAATCTCGGAACAAATTCCATTCCATAAGATAGCATCTTCTCGGTTCTGAGAGCTATTATTTGCTGCCATGGGCCAATTGAATAAGTTTGGATCTGAACAAGCCTTCATAGCCAAGGAATCAATGCATCTCGAAACAATATGGAGGTCTTCAGCATATGATTGAACTTCCTCACATGTCTCAAGAGCTTTTATGGAGTCTGGCCAATTACTGAAAACTTCATTGAGTAAAGCCTCCGTCTGTACAATAAGATTTCCTTCACCATAATTCTCAGTCATCTGGAGGTACTCTGCCGCACATCTGAGGCTGACTACATTTAATGCTGTGACTTCTATTTTGACACCATAGCAAAACTTGGTTATAAGCTCAAATGTTTTAGCTCCGCCAGGCACATCATGAAGTTGCAAAGTGCAACTTAATCCATCCTCATTTGAGAACTCTGCAAGGAGTTTTTTCAGTAGCCCACTTCTAGAAAGCAATGGGAACTACATAAAAAACACAAAGGGAAAAGAAACTAAGTTCCGGCATAAAAGTATATTTGAATTCAGTTGACTGGGAGATACTGAATTTGAGAACAAAAAACGAAATCATTAATGACTGCGCATGCATCCAGGAATTCTTTTCAACAATCAAAATTCAATTAAAACATGGACCTTGTGAAGAAAAAAAGACATTTCGCCTACTTCAATGGTAACATCACTTGGAAGTCCTGTTGTACAAACCCTGAATGTAAAACAAAATTAAGATCGATGAGCCAAAGTTAAAATCACATTGAAGAAGCATTACCCTGATAAAAATATCTGCGTGTCAGAGCACTATAGAATCCTAGAAATTTAGTATAGCATATATCTATGAAGAGAAGTAGTTAATTTGATGTCTGTCCACTACTTTGCCACTATGTCTATAGCTGTAAAATCAGTTTCAGAGGAGCCAGTAATATACTAGAGTATAGGATTTTATATCTCTTCCTGATTATAATGATGTCTTAAGAATCGACCTTAACAGGTTATTAATATGTCACACCTTGAACTGATTTTACAAGTTGTGTGCGCAGGAACAGGTTTATTAACTCTCCATTTGCACCCTTTGTATACAATCATTACCACTTGAGCATTAGTGACCGTGTATGAAGAGCATACAAGAGAAAACATTTGAGTATTTCCTGTCTCCTGCTTTTGGCAGTAGTATTATACTGGGACAAAATCAGCAACTGGCATTTCCCTGTGCTTTTCTGTAGGATTTGACATAGACCAAATGTTTATTTACTTATCCTCCCATTGCTTGGGAGATAGCACGACATACACCACTTTCATTTTCCTCTGTCAGGCAAGAAGTTAGGCAGCAAATTGACTAGCATTTAAAACACCTATATTTTGTGATTTGTCAAAGGGACAATGTTTACATTTTGATCACAAAGTCAATATGACTTGGGAATATCCGGACGAGGATGAAAACCTTAATGATCCCAAAAGATCGATACAAGATTTTGTTCCGAAAAAGAAAATTTTATTAACAACTAAAGCAATCTCAATGCCTAATCACTCTATTCCATCCGCCTTTCTCCAAAGAGCCCCAGAAAAAAAGATGCTAAACAAATGACAAAGGCAACTAAATTAGAAGATCTATAATAACATAATTATCAATGAACGCCGGCGCATAGAACAAGGTGTAGGTTAATTCGAGAGAAAAGCTCACCACGAATAGCCTTCCCGACGAAACGATTCGGATTTTGATCCCAGCTCCAAGAGCGCCATTAATTGAATCTTGATCAAATTGAGAAAGGTTGGAAGTTAAATAAAGAAAAAGAGAAAGAGGAAAAATGCAGAAAACATGGGAAGGAAAAGGAAAAGGAATGGTGACAAAGGAAAATGAAGAAGGTAGGGAGTGAGAAATGAGGGCAGAGTGAAGTGGTTTTCATTGGGATTATGCTGAAGAAGAGAAATAGCGATTCTAAAGCAAGTAACCGAAGCAGCGAAAGAAACGGTTCCCGTGGCTATCTGGAAATTCTCCTTCCACTGCGTTCACTCTTCGCTTCCCCAACCCAATCAACTGCTGTCCCATGCAGACGTTTGACATGTCAGCTTCAATCTCATTATATTTAATTAAAAAATGATGAAAATTTATTTAACTTTTCACTGTTTTATTAATTCAACTATTTTCCATTATAATCCATATTTTATGTAAGTATTAATAAATAATTCAAGAATTAATGATAAAATAAATCTCCAAATCATATATAATAATATAAGTTCGTTTAATATATATAAAATACAATATCAAATAAGAAGTTAAAATGTATGTAGAAAATTGAAACTTAAATACTTTTTCATATTTATTTTTACATTAAAAAAAGATACAAAAATAAATTAAAATTTTCGTCATGCATTAATACATGCCAAGTTTTACAAGACTTGAACCCTAACACTTGAATCACTATAACATTCTCATATCACTTGAATTATAAGTTTTGTAGTCATATACTAATTGTTTAATATGCAATAAAATGAATGTCAATCTTTCTTCAATATATTTTATAAATAAAAAAATACTGTGGAAAACAATAAAGTAGTAAACAGTTACTTATTTTTTATTTTTTTTATTTTTACTCTCTTTCTATATCAATCATTTTTAAAAATATTTTTAGATATATATATATATATATATATATATATATATAATTTTAGGACAAATAGTAAAAAAAAAGCTTTAAAGTCATATATATTTGCATAAACAAAATTGCTATTCTTTTAAGGAAAAAAACATTTAAATTCTCCCTCTAATTATTATTCTCCTGTAAGACCTAGATGTTTTTACTGAAAGGCTTGCTGATCTAACTAGAGTAGCGTTAAGTTTGGTAAAATTTTGTTTTAGACTAACTGGAGTATGCCACGTAATAGAAATGAAGAGTTTGAATATTTCATATCAATAATAACTCAAATTAGATATAAAATCTAAATTTAAAAGGCGTTTAGAGAGTATTTTTGAATTTTAAAAATTGTAAATATTTGCAATAGAAAATTTTTTTTTCTTTTCTCAAGTATAGGAGAGGACAGAAAGCTCGAGAAAACATAAAGTAATATGATATGATACTGCTCTTTGAATGGTCGTTTTGTGGTTACATTTTTGGATTTTGAGTGGGGATATAATTAATGCGAGTAGCATCCCCCTTGTATCGAAGAGAAAATCTGAACCGTCAAATTTAGTGCATCTAAGTTCAAATCTTAAAAAGTTTAATTTGTTAAATGTACTGAATTTAACGATACAAATTTCTTCTTACCCTCGTAATTAATAAGCATGCGTATTTGGTTTGTAGAGTAGTCCAGACAGGTCAAAGGGACGCTGAAACAAGGAAAATAACTTTAAAAAGTAAAAAATCTGAAATGAATGTTGTTCATAAGCTGACATGGGGTACAGTACAGAACTAACAATCTTGGTGTGGTCTTTAAAGATAAATATTATGTTTATATTAATTTAAATAGTTAAATTTTAGATCTAACAGTCTTAATATTAAAAAATAATTTTAATAATTTTTTTTATTTTTTTAAAAAAATATTAAAATTTAAACTGTTAAATCTAAAAATTTACTGTCTAAATTAAAACAAATATAGGTGCACTGGATGCAATTTCAAACTAGATGTCGTTGTGAACTTTATTTAAACCTCTTGTTGTTCGTAAGCTAAGATCTGGGCCTAGATGCAGAAGTGTTGCCTTCCAAGAATTAGACACTTTAGGTCCCCTGGAAAAAAAAAAAAAGATAGAAATAATGGTTAAACCGTGAACACATGAATCAGATGGGCCCACAGGATAGTTAGGCCTTACGTGGAAGATGGTACATGACAACAGAAGATGCCACCGCCGGCATTGCTGATTCATTTACCGGCCACCACAACTGTATATCATCAGGCATCAGCCTCTTTCTGAGAGAGTTATAGTTTAATTAAATGGCTTTGCTACTAAAAGCTCGACTTCAAAAGAGGTCGAGCATTTAGAGCATTAATTTGTATAGTCACTTTATTTGAAGTATTTTGAATTTTTTTTTCATTCAATAATGTTACTTAATTTATTATTAAAATAACTCATAACTATAAAATTGGATCAGATAAGTTGGTTAGACTGAGAATGAGAAAGTGGTTTGGTCTGACTAAAAAATTGGCTGGAGGTTGAACCAGTCAAATTGGAGTTAAACTGAGAAAATCGGCCAAACCGACCGATTAGATGGTAGAACTGATTTTTTTTTGGGGCAATTTTGTTGGGAATTTTTTTTTTTTTTTTGCTATTGTCTATGATTATATGATACAGACAAAAGTTAATTTTACAACTATCAAATATGTCTTTGTTTAGGTAAGTAAATAAAAAGAAACAAAAATGTAATCTGAACAGAGGAAAAATTAAGCAATGTAAGGAAGTAGTTCACTCTTTTGAAATACAAAAATTTTTATAAGCCTATTTTCACAATAAGACTTAGCTTGAAATTATAGATATTATGAGTTGTGTTAAATTATCAATTATTAATTAATCTATTTTTTATTTCCTTCATTTATTGTTATGAATTATCAATTATATTAAATATTTTAATATTTAAAATTATATATATATATATATATATATTTTTTTTTAAAATTATGTATATTTTTAATATTTTTTAATTATCACTGATTCGATTATGATGTGACCACTGAACCTTGAACCGATAGCTCAACCAGTTTAATAATCGGTTCAGTTTTGAAAATCATGAAAATAACACACATTAACTTAAATAAATTGCTGCCAAAAGTAAAATGTTAATCTTCCTCTCCCAGGCTCTCTCTCTTTTTGCGTGGAGGCAAAAAATGATTTTATTTTTTTTATTGATTATATTATTTTAATACTATATAAAATATCTTTGTTTACTTAATAGAAACAAAATGACACCATACTACAAGTCACTTGAAGCCTTCAGTAAATTCTTTGTAAAATTTATTTTCATGTCTATATTAAATTAAAATTTTGAATTATAATTAAATATAAAAAATTGTTAGATTAAAAATAAAATAAATTTATGCTGAATAAGTTAGGATAAACCTAATAAATTAAAAAAATTATTTCCATGTGTGTTTGGTGTGTGTGTATATAATGTTAGGTTTATCCTAACTTATTTAGCATAAATTTATTTTATTTTTAATTTAATAATTTTTTATATTTAATTATAATAAAAATTTTAATTTAATATAGACATGGAAATAAATTTTACAAAGAATTTACTGAAGGCTTCAAGTGACTTGTAGTATGGTGTCATTTTGTTTCTATTAAGTAAACAAAGATATTTTATATAGTATTAAAATAATATAATCAATAAGAAAAAAAAAATAAAATCATTTTTTGCCTCCAAGCAGAAAGAGAGAGAGCCTGGGAGAGGAAGATTAACATTTTACTCAAGTAAATGTGTGTTATTTTAGTAGTAAATAAAGTAATGTTATTGAATGAAAAAAAATTCAGAATGCTTCAAATATATTGGCACAAATTCCTATACAAATTGGTGGTGTAGATGCTTGACCTCTTTTGAGGTCGAGCTTTCACAATGCCCTTAATTAAAACAATATTTTATCTTGTCTTTAGTGTATATATTGAATTTTAATTTTGTTTTTAATATATTTTTTATTAATTTTATATTATATATTTTTGTTTCAATTTTATCTTTAAAATTAATATTCTTGACGAAGTTAATAGAAAATGCTGATATAGACCCCTTAAAGTGACATAAGCTTTTTCAAATAACATATAGACTTTTTTATATGACATATCAATATTTAAATATTAATTTAGAACAAAAAAATAAAAATAAAAAAAAATAACATTTACGACGAATTTTGAAACTTAGTAAAATATTTAAAATAAAATTAAAACTAAAATTAATTAGTATAACATAGACATGCCATATGGAGAAGTTCATGTTAACATTTTTCGTCAATTATGTTAACCTTAGGGACCAAATGAAATTAAAAAAATGTGAAATGAAATCGATACAAAAAAAAATATTAGAGACAGAATTAAAATTTAAAGTAAATATTAGGAATAAAAAAAAGTATTTTTACATAGTGATTACATAATAGGAACGAATCATCCTGTTAGACCGAAAAATCAGTTATTAGTTTGGTCTGATTCACTCTAAAAATTTAGTTAGTCAAAATTTAGTAAACTAGTTGAATTAGTTTTTGTAAAAAATATTTTAAAAAATTATCATTTACAAAATATAATTATTTCTCACATTACGTGAGATTTAACAAGTTTTTCATTTTTATTTTTTATCTTTTTTATTCTTTTCTATCATATTATATTTCTTTTTTTTGTTATTTTTTCCTAATAATATTGTTTTTGTCACAAAAACAAATAAGAGAATAAGAAAAAAAATAAAAAAGTAATTATACACATAATAATAATAATATATAAGTTTTTTAAGATTAAATATGAAAATGTTTATTAATTTATTATATTATATATTTCTAGTATATAAAATTAAAAAAATATATATCTATATTTAATTATTATTGGTTCAATTATGCTCAGATCAATAAATTATGAATTAATACTTTTACTAATTTAATTATAGATCCCATTTTTAAAATATTGCTTCAGCCTATTTAATAAAACACCACACTCTCCAAAATTTAAAAAAAAAATTAGTGTAAAAAAGAGTTGAGTAATATTGGGAGGGTAATTAATTGAGAGAGGTTAGAAGTTAGAAGTAAGAAGAGAGGAAAAGTAAAAGGGAGAAAGGGGAGTGAGTGGAGGGTGGAGAAGTAGGGACAGTGATATAGGAAGCTGAAAGAGTGGTGGGGGCTCACAAACACCTGGATGCAAGGAGGATAGCGTGAGGCTGATGGGACGGATGACATGATTTAACATCTGACACGTGGATTACTCCCTCTCTCTCTCTCTCTCTCTCTCTCTCTCTCTCTCTCTCTCTCTCTCTCTCTCTCTCTCTCTCTCTCTCATTCATCTATCCACACCCCCACACAACTTCAACTTGAGCCTGAGTGATTATGAACATTGAAAAGGATCCTCCATGCTTCCTTCCTCCTTGTCTCCTTGCTGTCAATTATATTATGCTTCCCTCTCTCACAGTCAGTTTCTGCCTCCATCATCCACCCTCTCCACACTTTTTTGTTTTTACATAAATTAGCTTTATTATAAATATATATTTTACTCTAATAGTTTAACACAACTAGTCATTCCAATTAGCCACCACTTTGAAACGCAGGTCTAAATAAATTAGATTGTTCCCTTTCACCAAAAAAGAATCAGATTGTTCAAAAATTTTGAATTGAAAAGTTACACTAATTAACTTCTCAAAATAAAGATGAATGACTCTTTGGGATCTGCTCATCACATTTTCTTTAAAAGTTTAAAGACTTGCTAATAATCTATACTGCTGATTTATTAATATATACTAAAATATATGTCAGTGTTAAATTTTTTTTAGTAAAATTTTTATTAGCATAATTTATACCATAATTGGAATATAACAATAAATAAATAAATAAAATCGGTACATTGGGCAATTGGGGCTGGTCTACGTTCCAAAATATGAAACAGGTTAACAAACAGTTACTGTTTGACAATGTTAACGCTGCGTCATAATTCGTACTTTAATTTATCTTAAATTATTTATTAAATAAAAATAATTAATTCAACATAAAAAAGTTTTGATAATTATGAGTTCAATCACTCTTACGCTCTTTTTTTTTTAACTTTTTTTTTTCAAGATTTATGCCTCACTTGTAACAAAAAAAAAACAAAAGAGTTGTATTACCGTCTTTCATATCCCAATTTATGTTGATTTTTAAAAAATAATAATAATATTATTATTATTGTTATTATTATTTAAGACGAGGAGACGGGGGGTATGGTTTTTAGAGTAAATACTGGAAGAAGTGGAGGGGGGCATTGAAGGAAAGAAAAGGAAATTTAAAAATAAGTGTGGGGTGTTGGTGGGTTGGGCAGCAACGGGCACAAGAGAGGGCAAATGGATCGGGGAAGTTAATTAGAGTGTTACATACAATTTTCAAATTTCAACTTCAATGAGGACAGTGCAGTTTGCATGAGAAGACCACCCTAACTAACAATCTCTCTAATTTCCCACCACTCTTATTTCATTTATTTATATATCCCTTTCTCTTTCTCACACCCCTGACCCCTGGCCCTCCCCATATGCTTCTGTCTTGTGTTTTGTTTTTGTCTTTGTGGGGTGGTTACCCAGTCCCTTTCTTGCTTGTAAATTCTAGTTTCTTTTTTTTCTTTTTTAAATTTGTTGGTTTTAGCAGCAAATGTCTGTTCCCATATGGTTTCCCAATTGCAACGTACGCAGGGGCGCTATTTGGCCTTATACTTAGTTTTTGGCATTAATGCTGACCTCTTTCTGATCCATACCCAACTAAGAGGCAAGATTTAGTGCCGCCACATTTGGCAATTCTACTGCCGTTTCATCACTCATGATTATCTGAATTCAATTATATTCTTGTTCTTGTATCCGCGGTTCATAATTAAAATTTATTTTAAAAAATAAATAAAGGCCGTGAATTTTTACAATTGACGATTCTAATATTTTAAACAGTACTGAGGGGATCCTATTCAAACTATCCCACCCCAGGCTGTAAAGTTATCTAACCCCCCTACTCCTACTCCGCTGTAATTTGGTTAGCGTGGTTCACTTTTCTTTTTATTAATTACAAATTAATGCTCCTTCATAGCCGAAGCTATATAATCCACGTTTTGGGGTAGCCTACGTGTGGTTGTTTGAATCTTCATGTGTGGTCACTTCCCACTTCTCATTTTTCGCTGCGTGGACTCCAATGTCGGGGCACGTTAATTTTAATTACCCATTGGATATAGAAACCCAATTGAGTCGGGAACCTTAGAGGGAACACCACGTAGGACAACGGTCGTCATGGAAGTGACTTAAATTCCTAGTCTTCCATCAACATTCATATCCGGTTAAAAACCGCTCTAAAAGTTGTATTGGTATTACTTTCACAGATTATTTATGAGCTAATTTAATTTGCCTTTATATGATATTTGCTTTGAAATTTGACTTATTTTTATTAAATCTGAGTTGGATCTGTGTTATTCAGTTTTTTGCTGTGTTAACAATTCTAGAAAATGAGAGCTGAGTGAAATTATAGAGTGAAAGAATGATGGTAGAATAGTAATTGTTATGGAAATTTATGCTACAATTGGGAAAATAAATAGTGTAAAATTAAAGATAATATACAAAAATTTATATAATTCGATTAATGTAACTTACATTTATAGACGTAGAGTTAAATTTGTATTACTTTAGGCAAAATATTCATAGTACACATGGCCACCAAATATGAACATATATATAAAAAACAAAAATTATTCCTAATCAAGTCGCTCTATGTTAGTGTGAAAAAGTAGTGTGACTTATTGCTCCTTGCCCTATTCGTCTTCTAGACTCTCAAATTTTTTTTCTTTCAAATCTTACTTCCAAATAAACTAAATCAAATTATAAATCAAATTATTATATTCAAGTCATTTAATAATGATATATATATATATATATTAGAAAATAACGACATAAAAAAAGTAAAGATAAAAAATGAGGGAGGGTGAGAAAAAGGAGAAGCCAAGATGGAGGAAAGCACAAATAGAGAAAGAATTGGGTGCTTGTTCTATAAAAATAAATATTGTATTTATTTTTATAAAAATTATTAAATTTTAAATTTAATAGCTTAAATTTTAATTTTTTTAAAAAAATTATTTAAATTTTAAACTGCTAAATTTTAAATTTAATAAATCTTGTAAAGATAAATACAATACTTATTTTTGGGTCTTGGGCACGAATGTCCCACCAAAGCAGGGAAACGTAGTACGTGGAATAGAGAGACCCCACTCACAGCAAGAAAGCAATGTGAATGCTGCTCGGTGCTTTACCACTCGCTCACTCGCTTGGTAGGGTCACCTCACCCGAGTGAGCCCACACTCCACTGTGGCTTTTGCAAACTTGGATTCCACGCGCCGCGAAAGAGCGTGAACGATGTTTCTAGTAATGAAGACAGGTGATGCAGAAGAGCTGCTTAGTCCGAATAAAAAAGTCAGGGAAAGCGTGAACGCAAAACAAAGATTGCTCTCCGCTCTCGGACCACTACCCCTCCTCTACTTCTTGAATTTTGTCGTTAGAGAAAGCCCTTTTCTGTTATTTTCTGTGTGCGTGCCTTTTGTACTCTTCCTTCTTCCTCCAAAGTCCAAACCACTCTCTCTCTCCTCTCCTCTGTAATTACCCTGCCTGTGTCTCTGTCTCTGTCTCTGTCACTTCTTGACTTCATCGTCTGTGTTTCAATCTCAGAGCCCAGATTCACTACTCGTGAATTCCTTTTTGTTTTCCTTTGCTTCTTCGGATTTCATAATTTTGCGCTACTTCTACAGTTCTATCCGCTTCCCCTCTTTTTCTTGTATCACAGACATGAAAGGGATGGACACTCGTGTGGCCTAGGTCTTCAACTTCCTTTTTTACTTTTTAATTTCTATGATGATTCAATTACACTCATATCCGTGGCTCTCCTTCTCTGCCTTCTGATTCTGACTTTGAACCGTCTCGAACTAGAAGTTTGGTGGCTTGAATTTGTTCAGAAAGGGCAGCGGAAAGTCTGAAAATTTTTGGAAACACAGCAGATGCCTTTGAACATTTAAGGTCAACCACAGAAACTGAGCTGGTTATTTGGGCACCAGGTTTGTCAGCAAAACTGGGACTCAAAAGGAATTGTCGGTTTTGACTCGAGATTCTGTAAATCGAGTGGAAGATTTTCAGTAAGTGAATTGCAATCAATTAGGTGGTTTCTCTGATTTCTTGCGGACAGGCGGCACAAATTCCACTAATTTCAGCTTTGCTGTGATCATATATATGCTTTTTCAGGTGAGAAATTTACAGAATGCATTTTACTGATCTAAAAGTCATAGTACATAAAAATAATATTTATATGCCTATCATTCTTCAACGTCAGCGTGTACTGCTACTTTGCTTAATTGGGGAAATTCATACGGTTGCAGCAATTTTGCAGTGAAAGTTCGCTGGGAACTATCTTCTTCAAACTGAGATGATTACGTTTATGGATTCGAAGGAGAAATTGAAAGAGGTCGACAAGTGTTTGGATCCTCAGCTATGGCATGCTTGTGCCGGCGGGATGGTTCAAATGCCACCGGTGAAGACTAAGGTTTTCTACTTCCCTCAGGGTCACGCAGAGCATGCATGTGGACCCGTGGACTTCAGGGCTTGCCCCAAGGTTCCGCCTCAAATTCTATGCAGAGTCGCAGCTATCAAATACATGGCTGATCCTGAGACAGACGAGGTCTATGCCGCAATTAGGCTTATTCCTTTGAATGCAAATGAGGCTGATTATGACGATGATCGTATTGGGGGAGTCAATGCTTCTGAAACTCAAGGTAAACCCGCTTCATTTGCAAAAACTTTGACACAGTCGGATGCCAACAATGGCGGTGGGTTTTCTGTTCCTAGATATTGTGCAGAGACAATTTTTCCTCGTTTAGATTACTCTGCGGATCCCCCTGTTCAAACCATACTTGCCAAAGACGTTCATGGAGAAACATGGAAATTCAGGCACATTTACAGGGGCACACCGAGGCGGCATCTTTTGACGACTGGGTGGAGTACTTTTGTGAATCACAAGAAGCTTGTTGCTGGGGATTCAATTGTGTTCTTAAGAGCAGAAAATGGAGATCTCTGCGTTGGAATTCGGCGAGCTAAGAGGGGAATGGGTGGTGGACCTGAACTTTCATCAGGGTGGAATCCGGGAGGCGGAAATTGTCATGTACCTTATGGAGGATTTTCGGCATTCTTGAGAGAAGATGATTGCAAACTATTAAGAAATGGCAATAGCAATGCATTGAGCTCAAGTGGCAGCATGATGGGAAAAGGGAAAGTGAGGGCCGAAGCAGTTGTTGAAGCTGCAACTCTTGCTGCCAAAGGCCAGCCTTTTGAGGTTGTTTATTACCCGCGGGCAAGTACTCCAGAGTACTGTGTGAAGACCTCGTTGGTTAAAGCAGCACTGCAGATTAGGTGGTGTTCTGGAATGAGGTTCAAGATGGCCTTTGAAACCGAGGATTCCTCGCGGATAAGCTGGTTCATGGGAACTATATCTTCAGTTCAAGTTGCTGATCCCCTTCGCTGGCCAGATTCACCTTGGAGGCTTCTCCAGGTAATGCATTTCACAATTCGTTTTTAAATTCAATTAACACTACGCATCTCTGTCTCAGGGCAAATGATTTTATTGTTCATCATTGTTATTGTTTTTACCCGTTTGTCTTGGGCCCTGACTAATTTGATGATACCATTATTGAAGGTTACATGGGACGAGCCAGATTTACTTCAAAACGTGAAAAGGGTGAGTCCGTGGCTGGTTGAATTGGTATCAAACATGCCTGCCATCCATCCCTCCTCCTTCCCACCACCACTGAAGAAAATGAGATTGCCTCAACACCCAGATTTTCCCTTTGACGGCCATATTCCTGTGCCAACATTCCCCACCAACCTTCTAGGGCCTAGCAGTCCCTTTAATTATCTACCCGACAGTTCTCCTGCTGGCATGCAGGGAGCCAGGCATGCTCATTATGGTCTATCCTTATCGGATCTACACCCTAACAAACTGCAGTCAGGTCTATTTTCGGCTGGTTTCCCGCCACTTGATCACACTGCTTCACCTCTGAGGATCTCTAATAACCCCTCAGTGAAAAAGCCCAGCATGAGTGAGAACGTCTCTTGCTTACTATCTATGGCAAGTTCTACTCAGTCTTCAGAGAAACGGGATGAAGTGAAGACACCCCAGCTTGTGCTTTTTGGCCGAACTATACTTAGCGAGCAGCAGATCTCCCTTAGCTGTTCTGGTGATACCACCTCCCAAGTTCTTACAGAAAATAGTTCATCAGATGGTAATGCTGATAAATTGACCAAGTTTTCTGACGCTTCTGGATCTGCTCTTCATCGGCAACGTCTGCGAGAACGCTCCTCCTGCAGGAGGCTCCCATGTTATAAGGATAACCGCCAAGAAATTGAGGCAAATTTAGAGACCGGTCACTGTAAAGTTTTTATGGAATCAGAAGACGTAGGTCGCACTATGGACCTCTCGTTGCTTGGGTCTTATGATGAATTGTATAGGAAGCTGGAAAGCATGTTTGGCCTAGAAAAATCTGAAATGGTAAGCCATGTGCTATACCGTGATGTAACCGGGGCAGTCAAACACATTGGAGATGAACCATTCAGGTAGGAATCATTTAGCTCTTGTTTGTATCGGTTATTTCTTGTTAATTTTGAAAAGAGTGCAAATTGAAATCCAAGCTTGAGTCTGACATGTTAGTCTTCTTGCTGTTGTTGCAGTGACTTTACCAAAACAGCCAGGAGGTTGACGATTCTAATGGATTCCAGCAGCGACAACATATGAGTGTAGAGGAAGAAAATAAACTACCATTTCAATTTTCAAGTGTACAGCTTGTTGTTCAAATTCTCTGTTCCCATTTTTGCCCTTAATCCTACCTGAAGCAATAGAAGGATTCAGTTCTGTTCTAATTTTTGGATATTAAGCTCTCCGGAATAATGTTTCCTTTCAATCTCCAAAGGGTCATTTGCATTTTGAATTTTCTTTTTCCGTAGTTCTGGTTATTATAGGAGAGCATTTTTTGTTTTCAATTTGTTGGTAAAAAGGAACAGATATCCTGTAATTGGTTTCTAGGATAAGCCTTGTATTCGAATTGTGTTCTGGTTTTATTAGAAAATGAGTGCCTTAGCTCAATACTTGTGGAAACAAGGAAGGTGAAAGCGTCTTCCTTGATTTCATGTACTTTCCATTACTGAGATTGTAGTACTATACCATTGTGATATTGTAACCTCTGTTTGATGTTGCATTAAATGAGTTTGTAAGGCTAAAATTGTATTTAGTGATACGTACAAAATTGGCATCTTGTTTCATTATTCAATGGGAGCTCTTGTCTTCTATATAAGTTGGTGGGATAGGAAATAAGAAATAGTTGCATCACCTTTTGTTTGGATTCGGACTTGCAACTCAACTAACCAATTAGCAGAAAATTATAAATTCCATGGGTTCTAGAAGTGGGTGGATGCATCCTCTAAACAAGCGTTTCTTGCTTGACCAGGGAATTATAAATGAGGGAAGAAAAAGGTGGTTAAAAGTCTAATCAGGGGATAAAAACATTAGTGGAGTTGACTTGTCATGGAACCGAGATTGTCCACAGGGCAACAGATTCAAACAGGGACTTCCAACGACAAGTGGTAAGATGATTTAAAGACAATCCCATATCATAAACAACAGAAAGGAAATTAAAAAAACATGGTTCCAAGCTACCAAACACCAATCTCCTTTTCTAAAAAATAAAACCTGAAAACCTGTAGTCTATAGTCTATGCCTCGTCCTGATGCCGCAAAGTGTGGGATAGTAATCAATTAGTTAAATAATGAAAGGGTTACCGGGATTGCAAAAACACAGTTGTGGAACACAAAAGTCCACCAGAGATAGACGAGGAGTGGGACTGTGTGAGTGTGACAGCAAATAAAATAATAGTAATTAGCAAAACACAGTAACGATGCAGAGCTGGAAGGAAGACACAGGAGAACACGTACACATCTCCCTCATGGTGATGGCCCAGGATTAGAAAACAACTGAAGAAGATAATAAATAGAGCGCACGTGAGAACGTGGGACCATGTCCCACCACTTGGTAAAAGGAAAACTTAAAAAGGGTAGTAATAGGTTCACGTGCGGGTGGCGTCAGCGACGCTGCAATTACGCTATTGTTCATTGTTGCACTCTGGGCCTCTTTTTTCGTCGCTTCTTTCAGCTTTGACTAACGTTACCCCTAATCCTAAACCATCTTCGCTTTTCATCCCACTCCTTTTTTGACGTCTCGCTCTTCATGAATAAATTTTGCTACTTCCATGCATTAACTTATAACTGAATGTATACCAACGCAAATACTTTCTTTCTTTCTTTCTTTTTTTTTTTTTTACGCAGATAGAAGGAATGATGATTTTCGGCCTTTAAACGTTGTCGTATTTGTTCATCAATGAACGCTACCTCTGTGCTTCATCCTACGGCTCTGTTTATGGGTGATGAAAGCCAGACACGAATTAGCTTAATTAAATTATGGGGAACAACGATGCTTTTGGGTGAGGGCAATTAATTAGTAATTCTTATGATTCTTAGCCAGAGAAGACCGAATCCGGAACACTAGGATCCCTATATAAATTCTCTCAGATCTGAAGTTGGATCACGTGAATTATTGAAAATCATATCCTCCTACATTATGATCTTCATGCAACAGTATCTCTTGCCTGGTCTATTTTGAATCCATCGATTCCTAATTTCCTATGTATATATGTAGCGTAGCCACCAAATCTATCCATCTATTAAAAAACTCGATGGTTTTCTCAGTAAGATCTTCCAATTTCCATTTTTCTACTTTTCAAATTATAATTCATAAAAAGCTAATAAGGAATTTTTTTTTTTTTGAGAATTTCCGTGTAACATCATTAAGGCATTGTTATAAAAAAAATTGCAGGTTTCCGTTCGAGTTTTTAGTGATTTAATTGTTTTAAAATCTATAACAAATAATATTTATATTAATTTTTTTTCCATTTTACCAAGAACATCTTCTCAAGTCTAATTATTTTGTACTTATTAAACATAAAAAGGTAGAGTCATTCCAAAATTCACATCTCTAAGAATTAAATTTGTATTGCCTTCTTGTAGTTCAAATAGCCATACCACAGTGACCTGTTAACGTTAGATATATCAGAGATAAATTATAAAGAGCAATTGAACGACCTGGCTCGTAACATTAATAAATATTTCTGAGTCATATTAATCAAATATCAAAACACTGAAATCATGAATCTGAAGAATAAAGAAAGGAGGGGAAAAGAGTGGAGTGATGTTGAAGGGTGAAAGAGGTGTTCCCAAAGCAGTGTGTAAGTAAGTTGTGAGTATATTCATATGAAATGCATCGGATTGAGGAGGTAATTAAGGACGAACCTGCCACCAAATAAGGCAAGCTTCCTAACTTTCCATGGACAGCATTGGGAAGAAAAAAACATATAAAATATAAAGGTAGGAGACAATATGTATAGCTTAGGAATTACGTCAAGAAAACGTCAGTATCGAAAAGAAGAAGAAGGGGAGTTAGAATTTTGTTTTGAAAGATCCAAGTCACGGGAAAACAGACACAGTACGTGGGACTATTAGCTCTTTGGCATTCATTGGTGGATTGGGTTTAATATTAGAATCATTGATTTTTTTTATTTAATCATTTGATCGATAATTAAACTATAATTTTCTTTTAAGTGATTCATCACTAATCATTTAATCGAACAATTAATATGAGAGTCAATAAATTTAATACTAGAATCAATCAACTCCCTCATTCATCATTTGTAATCATGCCCTTCTTCTTAAGATTTCTATAGTTTATTTTAATATATGTATTAGAATAAAAAGTTAAATTTTATAATTTAATTTTTTTTAACACATATACTAAAATATATTAAAATACAGTGACTTATCTCTCATGTTACGAGAGATAATCCAGATCCCCTTTTAAATGTACATTTTCATAATCATAGCACATATAGCACTCACATTCTTTAGCATTTATTAACCGATTTATTTTCTATATGATTGTCTTAATTTCATTTTGATAATAATAACTGCGATTCCAAACGACGATCAATAGTGATGAAACGACCAATTATAAACAAAGAATGGGGAGAAGGGGAAATGGATGATAAATGAAGTTAAATTGGGACTGACTGATAATAGGAATTTCTAACATTAATCTATTTAAATTTAAATATGATGATAAAAATATGAGTCCATTTTCGAGAATTATACTTTAACAGTGTAAAAACTCAATTCTCAAGTAATATTAATAGTGTACTTAATTAGATAATATTAGCACCTGTAAAGTTTATTTCCTGTGATCTAATATGAATAAAATTTATGTAAATTATAAATGTTAACTTAATAAATTATTTGTTTCTTAAATATTTTTTAGCAAAATATGTCTGGATCTCAAGGTTTGAATATTTTATAAGAAATATAAGGAATATTAGGTTTGATATTAATTATTAGGGTATAAATTCGGAGGTTAAAAATTTTTTTTCTTCCCATGTGAGGATGTAGAGACTATGGAATCCTATCAATGATTACCTAGTTAAGAAAAGTAAAGATGTTTAAAATCAAACTATATTGATCAAATTGAACTAAATTAAATCAAACTAACAATTAAATTAAAATTAAAATTTATATTTTAAAAATTAATTTAAACCTCTTTTTTCTTCAAAAATTGATTTAAATTTTTTTTTATTTTGGCCAGTTTGTTTTGGTTTTGTTCAATTGAAACAAAACCAAATATATTAAAAACAAATTGTTTATATATACATATAATATTATATTTACCAAATCTCTATTGTAATAAATAAATGAATGTCATATTTTTATTAATTATTTTATTACTTTACAAATTTTGCTTTCAATATTTGAATTTATGTGTCTTAGTTTTTTTTGAACAGTAAAAATCATAATGCTAAGCTTTTATAATATTAAAAATTAGGATTTAACTAATTTTTTTTAAATATTTGATATATTAACTTAAAAGACAAGCGTATATTTACTTATAATATTATAGTATTATAAAAAAAACAAAATCACCCAAACCAAACCACACAACCCAATAAAAATTGAGCTAAGTTATTCAAAAATTAAAATCAAATAGATTTACAGTTGTATAAAATTGATGAGTTCAATTCGATATGGTTTAAATTCAAATTCAAACTAAATTGAACTTATAAACACCCATAACGACAAGAATGAAGGAGATCCCAACTTGAATTATTTTTTTTAAAGGAGAAATTACATATAATTTCTTTATATTGGAGAATAAAATAACAATAAGAGACCATACAAAAGTTAAACTAAAAATGATATTTTAACCTTATATGAACTATAAAGTTAAAAATTATTTTAGTATCTAAATTTTAAAACAAAATATGTTATTATTTTAAATTATGCTAAAATTAAAAATGATATAATTTATTATGTGATATTTTATATTTTCATCGCATTTTTTAATTTATATATATATTTTTTGAAACAGAGAGAATAAAAAAAGGACAGAGATTCGGTTGACGCGGCACTAGTACAGCCCAGTGAGGTGGCCCTCACGTCTCTGTCACCCCAATCACGAGGACCACGCCTTGCTTCCCTCCCTTACTCAGTTTTTCCAATTTTTATTATCTAAAAAATTTTAAAAATACATTAATAAATATATAAAACAATAAAAAGTAAAACTTGAGGGCCACGCTGTGACCGTAAGGTTGTAACGTAGTCTCTCTTAAATGAATAATCAAGATTTTGGGTGTTTGTCGGTTTAGATTGAATTAGAATAGTGTGTGTTAGAGAAAAAAAAAAAGAGCAAAATTATTTTTGGTTAGAATTGATTTTTAAAATTAATTTTATGTCACTTAAGATTTGTATAAATGTAATTTATGTTTAAAAATTCTTATGAAAAAAATAATTTAGGAAAATCTATTTTGTTTAAATATTAAATAGTAGAATTATTTTTGGATGTATAATTACTATAAATGATATAAATTTTATATTATTTTATATCATTTACTTTTGTTTAATTTTACTTGTTTTCAAATGTAATAAAATAAATTATGTGAATATTTTAGTAATAATTTTTTAAACTAATAGTACTAATATTTTATTAAAAATGTGTATATATATATATTATCTTTTCAATACAAGCGCATGGTTTAATCATTTAATTTTCACTCATATTTATTATTTAAGCATTCATTTCAATTTTTGTTTGAACTGTTTTTATTTAAAAATATTTTCACAGAAAAAAACAATACAAGCAAGGGCTAAGATAAAAATTCATAATTAAAAGGACCAAAATGAAAATAATATAAAAAGGAGGAACTAACAACAAGATTTTGAAATGAGATCGCAAATGGAAGAAAACACATACAATAGAGGGGTAAAGACATAGTTTTGGAACTTGGATCAACCCGAGAACCTGAAGTCTAACCCAGTCCGAGTCACTCTAAAGGACAGCGATGTAATTGACCAGGTTAAGACCTAGTTGACCTGGTTCGGTTTTCACCAAACCAGTGACTTAGCAACCCGAGTTCGACCTAGTTTTATTTTATTTTTTTTAAGATTTTAACTTAGTATCTCATAGATTAAAAATAATATTTTAACCATCAAAGAAGCAAGTTATAATTATCATATAAGTATGCCAAAAAATATATATAAGAATAATAATGTATTTTGAAACATAAAATGTTATTATTTAATTTTATGTATATTATATTATTATATTATCTAAAATGATTTTGAACCATAAAAGTTGAGCAAAGGAAAAATTTTTATAATATAATATAAAGTTAAAAAAAACTAAATGACCATTAGATAGTAAAAAAAATATTTTTAATTTTAATTTTATAATTTATTAATATTATTATAAAAGATTATATTTATTTATCAAATATGATATTTGTGTGCTAAAATTACTTTAAGATATATTTTTTACAATATTTTGATTGTGAAATTTAAATATAAATTATTTGTTTTACTTATTTTAATATTTATTTATGAGTATATATATATATATGTATAATTTAATTTAACAATTGACCTGATAACTTAAAAACTAGCTCGAGTCAATAATCAGACCAATTTTTAAAACAATGGGTAAATGAGTAATTGTACAATAAATGCAACACTAAACCACATTTAATGTATGGCAGAAGCAAGTCCTACTTGTTTTGAGCCAAAATTTGAGGGCATGTAGAGCAAACTATTTTTTAACATTTGAACGTGAAAACAAACATGCATTTAGTCACTTTAGCCCATTGATCTAATTTAATTGGATGAAAATAAATTTCATCCAATTAGTTTGATCAGTTTACATAATTTCAAATAAATTCAATCAGGTCATAATTAATTAATATTAGTCTAGATTCTCAATTTTTTTGGAAAAAAAAGTTTAAAAAAGTTAAAAGTTAAATAGTACTTTAAGTCCTCATGCTTTCATCTATTTTTTAATTTAATCCCTATATTTTTAAAACTTGAAATTTGGTTAATATAGTTTTTAAATTTTTGAAAAATGATCTTTATTTGTTAATCAAACGTTAGTCTAGGCACATGTGGCACTGCGTAAAACATCCTGATTAGTGCATTAACCCATATTAATAGCCTAGTCAACGTGATCTTGCCGCTGTTTTGCTAATCTTGTTATTCTATTGCATCGACGCGCCTCTAGCACTAGATTGCCATCTCGACAAGGGGAATCAAAATTGTGGCAATGCATTCCTTGAAAGAAATCGAAGAAATAGTCAGCAATGTATCAAATAATTAAGAGGTTGCTCAAATTTCTGCGCCAATCAAAAAAATTGTGCTTTGAGGGCTTGCAGGAATGTACACAGAGAGGAGATGCATGCGTGTGCGAGTTGCCATGTAAGCACAAGTTTAACTGGAAGTGCATATTGCTCTTACATTAACATTAACATTCAAGGCACGTTTGGTATAGATTTATGAATATGAGAAAAAGAAAAGGTGAATGAGAATGGAAATGAGAATGAGAAACAAAAATTATGTTTGATATGATATAAGAAAAAATAAAAATCATTGCATTTATTTTGCTTAATATAAGATTTAAAATGAAAGAATTAGGTATGACTTCACTAATTTGTCTTAAAAAAAAAATTATGCCTCTCTTGTCTCTTTCCATTTTTCTACAGAACTTCTCTCTCTCTCTCTCCCTTCCCCCCTCCATCTGGCCATATTCTCTAGCTTTGTCTCCTTTGGCAACCCTTCTTCCTTCTCCTTCTTCTTCCATTCTTTCTCTCTCCCCGACCTACCTCCTTCTTGGCTGACAAAGAGCGGTGGGGCACGATGGTTACGGCACAGTGGTTGAACAGTGAAGACAATGAACAGACGACAGAGCTACACAAGGAGCAAAGTTGAAAATTGAAAATTTATGAAACGACAAAATTGACTTTTCAACTAATTAGTAAAGAAAGGAATGAGATTCCCTAACTTTTCTGATTTAATACGTTTTGGTACTGTCGATAGGAATAAGATTCCCTTGCAACCCACTTGAGTGTATACCAAACAAGCATTTTGGTGTTAAAGAAATGGAATTCATTTACTTGAATATATACCAAATATCCCCTCAATTCAAAACATATACAGTTGCAGAATCAAATCATACTTCTTTACTTTTGAGAGGGACACAAGTTCAAAATGGTGTTTTTCTTTTTTGCTTCTTTAGCTCTCCTTTTGGTTATGACCTTGTGTACTATTTCCTTAGTTGAGAAATTAAAAAATAAATTGTTGATGTGGCACTAACTAGATTACTAATTTGAGTTAATATACTGACTATAATATCTTACTCAATGTTACGTATACACGAATTAATGATTGATTAACAAATAGTAACATTATCATTTTTCAAAAATTTAAAATCTATATGGACCAAGTTCCAAGCTTTAAAAGTACATGGACCAAATTCAAACATAGATGAAAGTATAAACACTCAAAGTACTAGTTAATAAAATTTTAAAATTGAACATTAATTTTTTTCCCAAATCTTAATAATAAAAATAAACATTTTCTATAATATAAATCACATTTTGTCTGACATTATAATATAATCTATCACATACATCCAATTTCAACATCATTATATTGTCAATATTCAAATCGTAAGTCACAGTCATAACTCATAACAATGCATGAAGTCCATAAATAATAATAATAGTAATAACAATGCATCATAATTCATAAGGTTTTATTTTTTATTTTAAAGTTTTATTAAAACTCAAAAACGTATATTATACATAAAATATAAAATATACAATATATATATATATATATATAATATTAATATGTTAGTTTGGAATGGATGAGTTATTAATTAAATCGATTTTGACAAAATTTTATTTAATCAATTTTATTATTTCATAAATTTTAATTGGATTGGATCACCAACTGTAATTAGACTTGGATTAGAATCAGCTCCAACGTTGGTAAGCGATGAAGCCTCCCTTCCTTTCTCTCCATTTTTTTTAGTCATTGGATGTAACAATTCAATGACCTTGATTTATCCTTCTCTTTTTTTGTTTTTTGTTTTAAAAAATTATATAAATAATTTTTATTCATTCAATCTCAAACAACAATCAACACATAAAGTAATGTGAAATATTTTAGTTTTTTATATTACAATAAAATTACAAAAAGTATAAAAATTTAATTTATAAAATATAAAATTACCATAATATAAGAAACTAAAGTATTTTAAATTGCTAGATATGTTGACCATTATCTAAAATCAAATAAGTAAAAATTATTTATATAATTTTTTTAAAATAAAAAATAAATAAATCAAGGCTATTGAATTATTACTTCCAATGGCCAAAAAAAAAAAAGGGAAAGGAAGGGAGGCCAATCCATTAGATTCAGGGTTTACGTAACTTGGGGAGTCTAATTGCATTTCAATAGCTTGGCTACAAAATTTATTTTTACTAAATTGAGGAATATATCTATGTTTTCTCAATCCTCCCACACATGTACGTACGGATACCCGTTCACTTATTTCAAAATTCATACGTATAAAATCGAACAAAATATTATTCATTATATATATATATATATATATATATATATATATACGCGCACACACAAAAAAAAGGGTCAAACGCTATAGCATTATCTTTTACATATTACTCAAAAAATTCATAATTTACAGCAAAATACTTCCGGAATTTTCATTGGAATATTGATTATATTTATGAATTTATTTTTTTCCTTTATGCATACAGCAATTGCAGTCGATCCTAAATGATCTGAATTATATTCTGGTTAGTAAATCAATATATATATATATATATACACACACACATACATATAATTCATTTATTTAAACGAAGTGTGACTTGTTAACTTCATGGATAGTTTGATAAAATAAAATATTTTATATATTATTTTATCAAAATTTATTACTAAATATAATAGTTTATATATCTTGCAACAATTATAACATTTTTGTATACATAAATAAGTATAATATTTTTTTATTAGTTTAACTTATTGCTTAAACTTTTTGGCCCAAGATTTTTTTTTATTTATTTTAATTCTTTTAATTAAAAAAATAAAATAAAAATAAAAATAAAAATCTTTTTCAAAGTAGCATTAAATCGACTCCTAAAATATAATTAAAAAAATTAACAATAAACACCTGAGTTATTTAAGTCTTCATAGTAATTCTTTTCAATAGATATTCTCTATTAAAAACAATTTTATTTAAAAAATTATTAAATATTAAATGTAAACATCTTTCAATGTTGTCTCAAACAAATATTTGAATATAAATTTATTATCTTATAAAAACTAACTCCTTCTATTAGGCTAAATCCCGATCTTTTGGATCTTATGACCTATCCCCTTGTTAATTTGGGACTCTTTTAATATGATGTCTGCCGCATATAACAGCCTCTTAAGTTTGTAGTATTCATTTTTGGTGGATATATTTGTAGTTATACATTTTAGTGTAGGCGATTAAATTTTGGTTATTAAAATTTATAATTTCTTATATATTATGTTAATCATATAAGTTTATTTGACAAAAAAAGGTTTTTTTCTAAATGAGTAATGACCAATAAAAGATGTCATTAAAAATAGTTTATAAAACAAATATATGTTAACAAATCAAGTTCAATAATGCTGAGCCCCCTCTAACCAAGCTTCAAAAGTTTTCTGCAGACCTTCAAATTGGGATCAATAAAAGAGGGAAAAAAAAAATCAAAGATCAAATATTCTCCAATTAAGAACATAATTACTTGCTTAATCAAATCAATTAAATTACATTCCTTCTTCACATTTTCGATGGCTCTTCACCTAAAGGGCTATAGAAGAACTTTGTACCAACCATTCTCCACCATGTGCCGCTTGGCAGGTGTTATCCAGCCTTCGTTTTATTAGATATTTGTGTATGTTGATATTATTATTGACGCTTTTCAAAACCCGTAAATTGTAATGAAAGTCTTAGCTTCCAATAAAGACACATTAATGCAACATTTATTTAATTAACTGTATGTGAATTTGTGAGACATTAAAGTATTTCATTGTACGTAAATTAAGATATTTAAAATATTATTTTACCAAATAGAACAAATACACCCGCTCCTAAGTCCTAATTACAGAAAAGAAGTTCAATTAGACTATATTTAAGGAGACATTATACAAATTACCCTAGAATTCCAAAAGCTATGACAGATTTGTCGACCATTGATCAGAGCAAGAAAAACAAGGTTGCACGTTCCCGAATATTTTTTAACCAGGTGTTTAGCTTCCCCCTTGTGCGGCAAACGATCTGACTATTTAACCTGTGGCCTCGTCCAATATGCAGAAATCCATTGTTGCTGATGAACAAGATAATTAATAAGACGAGATGAAGAAAAGGGCAGGAAAGAGTGATTATCTAACAAACAAATCTCAACCGACAGTTTACAAATTATATGAATTCGTGAAACATCAATGACTGATTCGTAATACTTAAATCAGTGGGACATAAACCTAATGCGTATATCATCATTACATGCTAATTATCATCGCATTCTTTCCCAATTTGACATACGAGGCAAGACATAATATCGTCAGTCATCACATCATATCAACACACTGAATTCTGCACAGGACTTAGAACTTACCAAACTGCATTTTGCTGTCGACTCTTTTTTGGAATATAAGTAAACAGAAAAGTTGGGAGTGTGAAGATTGCAATGCAAAAAGAATGGAGAAGGAGAGGAGAGAATTCTTAGAATGGCTAGGGTTTACAATACAAAAATGTTACAAGGAAAAATGGTAAATATATACAAATAAGATTAAAAGACTAAACTACCCTTAAGTGTAATAATTATTATTTACTAACATCCCCCCTCAAACTCACGATGCATCAATAGAAATTATCGAGAGTTTGCTAGTCAAGAAATGAAAACGTTGAGTGGAATGCGATTTTGTGAACAAGTCAGCAATTTGCATGGAGGATGAGACATAGGGTAAAGTGATGGTGCCATGTCCAAAGTGATGTCGAGTAAAATGACAATCAATCTCAATATGCTTGGTGCGTTCATGGAAAACTGAGTTGCGGGCAATTTGTATAGCACTCATGTTATCACAATACATAGGGGTTGGGCCAGAGAAATAGACACCCATATTGGCAAGTAACCAGCGTAACCAAACTATTTCTGCAGTGGTGGATGCCATGGCACGATATTCAGCTTCTGTAGAAGATCGAGAGACAATGTCTTGTTTCTTACTCTTCCAAGAAATGAGAGAATCTCCCAGAAAAATGCAAAACCCTGTGGTTGACTTACGATCAGTGGGATCACCACCCCAATCAGCATCTGAATAGGCACGTAATTCTAAGGAAGAAGATGTAGGAAAGAGAAGACTCTGAAATTGAGTGCCTCTAAGATAACGAAGAATGCGAAGAACAGCTGCCCAATGAACTGAAGTAGGAGAAGTGACAAATTGACTAACAACATGCACTGCATAAGCAATATCAGGTCTAGTGATAGTAAGATATACCAGACTGCCAACAATTGTACGATACAGAGTAGGATCTGATAAGGGAACGCCATCAGAAGAGGTATACCGGGCATTAAGCTCCAGAGGAGTATCTGTTTTTCGAGTATCAGAGAGACGAGCTTGTTCAAGGATGAGAGTGATGTACTTAGATTGGGAAAGAAGATAACCTCTAGGAGAGTAAGCCACTTCAATCCCCAAAAAATATCGAAGAGTGCCCAAATCTTTCATCTCAAACTGTCGAGCTAATTGCAATTTTAACTCTGCAATCCCATCAATATCATCCCCAGTAATAATCATGTCATCAACATATAAAGAGAGTATGATACGACCATGGGAAGTACTTTTGAGAAACAAGGCGGAGTCATGTGAACTAGAATGAAAACCAAGAGATGCAATCACAATGGAAAACTTTTCAAACCAAGCTCGAGGAGCTTGTTTGAGGCCGTATAGAGCTTTCTTTAGTTTACAAACTTCACTAGGATTATGAGAGACACCTGGTGGAGGCACCATGTAAACTTCTTCTTGAAGATCACCATTTAAGAAGGCATTTTTAACATCCATTTGAGAGATATGCCACTGATGAACAGATGCAACTGCAATAAGAGTGCGGATGGTAGTCATTTTAGCAACAGGAGCAAATGTTTCTTCATAATCCATACCATATTGTTGGGAAAAACCCATAGCAACTAAACGAGCTTTGTATCGTTCAATTGACCCATCAGACTTAGTTTTGATCTTATATACCCAACGAGAACCAATTGCACGTTTTCCCTGTGGAAGAGGAACAATGTCCCAAGTATTTGTCTTCTGCAAAGCAGAAAGTTCTTCTGCCATAGCTTGCTGCCAAAGAGGGTCAAGAACAGCCTCTTGATAGGAAGAGGGCTCAGATAAATTGTGAATAGAGGTCAAAAAAGAAGCAAAAGAAGTAGAGTAAGTGGAATAAACAAAATCTGGTAATTTAGTGGACTTACGATCACGTTGAGGGTAACGAGAAGGAGGATCCACAGTCACAGAGAGTTCTTGAGAAGTAGTAGGGAGAGGGGAAGTATCAACAAGAGGAACATCAAGATCAGCAGAACTACCAGTGTCAACCCTGCAAAACTCAATATCAGAATTATTTAGATGATCCGTCACATGAGGAGGTGTGGTATCTGTATCTGTGTGAAAAGGATCAATACGGGTGAGATCAGACTTTGTAAGACTCTGAGAATCAGAAGAAATGGAGTAAAATGGTATACGTTCAAGAAACACAACATGACGTGAGACATAAAGTTTTTGAGTGACAGGATCATAACAACGATATCCTTTCTGACCATCACCATATCCTAGAAAAACACAGATTGCTGAACGAGAAGACAATTTATTACGCTGTACACTAGGAAGAAGAACAAAACAAGTAGAACCAAAAACTCTTAAAGTTGAATAGTCAGGAGCATCGCCATATAGTTTTTCAAAGGGGGACAAACCTGAAATAACAGATGATGGAATTCTGTTAATGACATGGACAGCAGTAAGAATAGCTTCCCCCCAAAACTCACTGGGAACTGAGGCAGACAAAAGAAGGGAACGAGCAGTTTCAACAATGTGACGATGTTTCCTTTCAGCAACGCCATTTTGCTGAGGAGTGTCAGTACAAGAAGTTTGATGAAAAGTTCCATCAAAGGCAAGTAATTCAGAAAATTTACTAGATGTATATTCACCCCCCAGATCACATCGAAAACACTTAATAACTGCATTATGTTGAGTTTTAACAAAAGCACGAAACATAAGATAAACACTAAAAAATTCAGAACGATTTTTCATAAGATAAACCCAACAATAACGAGTATAGTCATCAATGAAAGAAACATAATATCTAGATCCACCTTTTGTAGGAAGAGGTGATGGACCCCAAACATCAGAATGAACCAAGTCAAAAGGTGCAACAGAAGCAGAAGTACTTTTGGAAAAAGGTAAAGCAGAAAATTTAGCAAGTTTACAACCACAACAATTAGAAATGTCATGAGTTTGCAACTCTCCTAAAGCTCCTGTAGAAGCTAAGTATTTCAAGCGGGAAGAAGATGCATGTCCGAGACAAGAATGCCATAAGTAAAAATTAGAAGATGAGGAACCTAAACTAAATGATGACAGGTCAACACTGGAAGCTACAATATCTGAAACTTTGAGCTTATCCAAAATATAAAGTCCCCCCTGCCTACGACCGGTCCCAATGAGCCTCCTGGATTGCGGATCCTGTACATAACAAGAAGTGGAGGAAAAGAAAATTGAGAAGCCAGAATCACACAACTGACTAACAGAAACAAGGTTCAACGTAAGGTTAGGAATGTAGTAAACATTGGAAAGAGATAAAGAAGAAGTGCAAATAGACCCAGTGCCCGCTAAACGCATAGGAGTGCCATCAGCAGTCATAACAGATATAGATGACGTGGGATGTAAAGATGCAAAGGATTGAAGATCAGATGACATATGATGAGAGGCTCCAGAGTCAAGAATCCATATGGATGAAGATATACCTGATGAGCTAGAGGAAGGCAAACCTATATTTGAGGAGGCAGACATAGCTTGTGGTTGAGTGGCAAGAAACTTCTGAAATTGCTCAGCAAGGGTAGCTATTGTAGGGCCAGAAAAATGTGTATGTCCAATACCAAGAGAATCTGTTGGAGGAACAACTGCTGCAACATTTGAAGTTGAAGGTTTGAAGCCTCGTTGTTGCAAATGATTAGGCTGTTGTGTATGGTGCAATTTGTTCAATAATTTCGGGCATTGAGCTTTCCAATGGCCCTTCTGCTTACAAAAACTACATTCGTCATAACCAACCTTTCCATGAGATTTGTTTTTGTTAGGAGGAACTGCAAATACAGATGGGTGAGGAATAGGAAGAATTCCTTTCTCTATAGTCCCTTTGTCAGAGTGAGATTTAAGATGAATCTCTTCAGCTAACAACTCATTAACCACTGAATCAACTGTTGGAAGAGGATTACTGTAATACCCAAGAAAAATAAAATATAAATATTTGTTTACAAACTATGGTTACTATGCTAGTATACGGAACTGTTTACATGTATAATACTATTTACGTATACGATACTGTTCATTTATACAATCGAAATGTCAAGTACTAGATGTGGTTTGGTCATAAGAGAAAACTAGAAAGAAGTTTGTAGGAGAAAATGACGTTTTATGTGTAAAAATACGCTCAGGGACTAAATTGAAAGAACTGATTTGAAAAGAAACTTAAAGGTTTAAGGAGAAATGATAGTTTTCCCCTTAAGTTTTCAATAGTAAAGCCACCTGTGACTTTTCCGAAATTGCACAGTAACCATAAATGATTAACGTGAATTATTTTATTAGAAATGTCATTTTCATGAATAGTAAATTAAATATTTTATTAGTGCATAGTGTCAAATAGTACCCTTGACTTTTGCTATAAATAGGCCCTTCCATTTCACTTATAAACTCACACCTTCAACTTCTCTTCTTCTCTCCTTAAGTTTCTCTTACTCCAAAGCTAGGCCTCTGAGATTTTGGGCCTTTCCTTTTCAGCTTAGGTAAGGATACTATGCCCTTTCTATGTCTTTCAAATTTTAGAAGTTAATTTCTTAAGTATGCTCTGTGGTTGCGGTTTTGGCCGATCTTCCACATCAGAAAAACTGTCCTTAGCTGTTTATATGTTATTTTGATTCTCTGATTACCGAAATAGAATGTAAACTGTGAAGAATACATGTCTAGGAAAGTTCTGGCTAAAGAAAGACCTGGTTTTTAAGTGTGTCCAGTGTGACCCTCCACTCTTTCCTGGGAACTTACCTGGTGTACTCTTTTACAGATTGTATTCTCTATTTCTGGTATGAATAGTGATCGTACGTATGAATAGTGACCGTATAAATAGTAACCGTACATATGAACAGTATCTGTACGAAAACAATCCTGACGTATTTTCTCTAATCTTTCATGAAAATCTCCGTAGCAGAACACCGAAATTCACCTGAGAACTCTTGTCTGTAATGACTTAGAGAAGCGATGTTCGTACGGAATCCAGGTGAGTGAAACGACCCCGTTTTAATAGAGTTTTAGCATTACTGGTGATAAAAAGTATGTCGTAGGACACTCCCAAGATTCATAGGGGGAAATTGGATTCAGAATGACGAATCTAAATGAGATAATTAATCCATAAGTATGGATAAAATGAAATAAGTATCTTATGATGATGTGAAGTTTGAATGTTTTCAAAAATAGATTAATTGTTATCTTGATATGTGGTTTATAAATCCATAATATAGTTATATACTATACCTGTTATATGGATGAATATTATATTGAGCTTCTGATTATGATATGAAATGCTATTGATTGTGATTGAGCGGGACAGTACCCCCTCTCACGGCAAGGCGGAAAACCCGGTTGACAGGGTGTCTTGACCAATGAGTGTGGAGACAACGATTCCCTCAGTAGGGATATAGCCCGGATTGGTGATAAATCCGTGAGGCGCCCTAGCTAAGAGGATGAGGTTGTGCGTCATGGCGGAAATATACATAATTGGTGAGCCGGCCTGTGTGCGCTCTCCGGGATATATTGCTATTGACGAGTACTAGTAACGTTTGTTGAATTGGATGAATTTTTATCTTGTATGTAAGAGGATGATGTTGTGCGTCATGGCGGAAATATACATAATTGGTGAGCCGGCCTGTGTGCGCTCTCCGGGATATATTGCCATTGACGAGTACTAGTAACGTTTGTTGAATTGGATAAATTTTTATCTTCTGTCTATTGGTTGAGTATGAGCCTTTGGATATGCTTGCATGACTGGTAATGTATTTGAATTTTATTAATGCAAGGCCGATTCGCTCATTGAGTTTAAAAGCTCACATTGTTTGTACAACCGTTTTGTTCAGATCAGGTTGCCATCGAAGAATATCTGCTAGAGGAGTAGATCACTTTGGACCTTCCCGTTGTCGGGTAGACCTCTCTTCTGTTATAGATTATGTTGCTCTGTAATCGTCTAGGACATCTAGTTCAGGGGTTCGACATTTGGCTTGTATGTCAGTATAATAATGTATTTTAAATTGATAATCTATGATTTTCATATAAGAAAATTTGATATATTTATCGGAAGGCTTACAGTGATGAGAGATTCATCATTGTGCCGGTCATGTGCCCAGAAAATGGGTCATGACAAAGTTGGTATCAGAGCAATGGTTGTTAGGTCTCCTAGTGATTACAGAGCAAGGTAACCTTAGTAGGACCTCCTCTATCGTTGTGAACCCGGGCACAACTATAGAGAGACGGCTCTACTGAAGGTCCTGTAGGATGTTTTCATTTCCTTTCCCTCCGAGACTTATCTCTTCTTAGGAAGTATGTTCTCAGTTTTAGTTTTATACAGATGTGGCTACACTTTTGAACTTAGTCAAGGAAAAGTTGTTACTTGTTTTGATTCCGTTGCTGTCGGATCAAATTTTTATATGGTAGATTTTATAAGCTGAATTCATGATTGATTTTGTGTAGCTATATTATTTTAGGGTACCAGCCAATAAAAGAAACCACTCGCATTAAAAACAAAAAAAAACTGAAGGATTACATTGCAAAAAAGAAGAAGTTTACTCATGCATGAGTAATCTAAAAGCGAGGTGGTCTTGGATTAGGAGGGTTGTATTGTATCATCACCCCTCGACCATTCCTTGGAGCAAGGGACATAGCAATGTCGCGGAGGGTAGTGTAAATCCCATTCATACAATCAACACTTCTTTGTTGTTGATTGCAGAAGCACTGGGTAGACCAATAGAAGAACCTGTCTATTCTTGAAGTCATTTCTGCATGATTGCGTTTAGTTAACTTCTCCAGGTCTCCTATCATCTTTTTCAGATTTTTCACCTCCTGCTCTAGACAGGCGATTTTGTCCTCCGAGGTATGGCCCGTGCTAGTCTCCTCAGCTTCCTCGATCTTCTTCATTTTCTTCTCCTTCTGTTTCTCTGGAGACCCCTCAAAAGGTCTTTTGCCCTTGTCTTTGCCCAGACTTAAGTTTAAGTCGAGCTCTTCTTCCTTAGCCTCTACTGTGAGATCAATGTACTTCCTTGAGGCCATGATTTGGAAAAATTTAGAAATTTTTGTAAGAGTATGAGGCGAGAGGAATACTGGGGGATTGTAGGCTCGGAGATTATTACTCTTTGTGGTGTGGTAACTGAGAACGCTGGGATGATTTTTATAGAGAAAAATTAGGACTTAGAGACAAAGAAGATATCTTTTCACCGCACCCCTACACGATCAACCTATGGATTTCTGCAAGCTGGAAGCCAGAAGTCTAGGGTAGGCGTGCACACCAACAATGCGTCGCATTAATACCAAAACCACGAAAGTCAGTATTCGGTGGATTTGCGGCCGATTTTACTCGGTTTTCCCATTTCTCCCGTTGGCATTTTCCGAAATTCAAAGAAGTTGATAACATAGCCATCAAAGATTGCCTTGGATGCTTTTATGATGAACTGAAATACATTTCTCCGTTTTATTGTGTTGTTCTTAAGAGCCTTCAGTTGAGTATAATATACATAATTGATTGAATCATGTTGTAATTACATTTATGTATGTTATTCATGCATAATGAGTGAAGGCTACGATCAAGGAGAATATGTGATGATCCTACATATACTCATAGAGATGTGAAATCAAAATGACTTGGATAGAATGAAATGTGTAGATGATGATATATCTTCATGGTTACACATACTTACATATAATGCTCTCATGGGCAAATGAAAGGCAGTGATTTCCTTACATCATGATAATGCTTAAGGCATGCGACCGTAAGCAGTTAACTTTGTTTTAAAATATATATATATTTACATATATATTATGTGTAAGTCCAGAATAAAGACACCGATCAGAATCTAAGATAAGGCTAATATGAGACTACCCGATCATAGAGGGACATCGTGATATGGGATTACAGGATAAAACAAGTTAGAGGGAGAAAATCTCAGACTGAAGAGCGTAGTTAGTCAGAACTTTGAGAAAGGTCAAGATTAGCCGAAAATTTTTTTTGAGGAAATCTTTGACTTATGTTAATTGCATTAAATTATATTTACTATTTACTCGCATGTCCGACATTAATTGCTGGCATTGCGACGTATGTGATCTGTAAACCTTATAGCGAGCGGCGTGTAGGTTGTGGTGGCTTTAGCTCCAGGGGCTTCGGGTTGTCTATAAATCTTGTATGCCCGTTACTCTACTCATCGCACCAAGCAAACCTACTTCTTTTATTACATACCTATTTCTCAATCTCCATTCCTTTCTCATTCGAAGTTATTTCTGAGATCCCTAGAGCAATGGCCGATAATAAGTCTTTCAACTTGAATTTTGAGACTGGCAATGTAGAGCTTGATTTAAATCTAAGTCTCGGAAACAACAAAGGGAAGAGACCTGTAGACAGGTCACCAGAAATTAAGAAGAGAAAGAGGGATGTAATAGAGTTGGAGGAGGACAGTACTGCAACATCCTCAGAAAATAAGCTTGCATTCCTGGAACGTAAGATAGAGAGCCTGGAATACCAGATAGAGGACCAGAAGCGACTAATAAGTCGTCTCTTTGAAAACCAAGAGAAACTGATAAACCGTCGTTTCGGGGAACTGGCTAATCGAGTTGATAGACATTCAATGTTTGCAACTCAAAATTTTCGTGACCAACAAGCAAGGTGTATTGACTGTATGAACGGAGTGACTTATGCTCTTCGCCAAATTTCTCAGGCGCTTCCTCCAGAAACTCTTTCTAGGCTGCAACGATTAGCTTCCTCCTTAAGGTCTGAAGCACCTTCCTCTTCTAGACCTGGAGCACCTTTTACATTTCAAAAGCCTCCTCGTCCTTAATTTATTTTTCTTTTGTTTGTACCTAAAGCTACATTTGGTGTAAGCTTCACGTATTAAAATTATCTATGTACTAGAAATAAAATTTAAGTTAGTATCTAGATCTTCTTTATTGAAGTGATTCATTTTACTGAAAGAACTTGAGGAATGAAAAGATATTGGACTTGTTATATTTCATACTTGATTCTAAAGCATAGTATAGTAATATCTTTTTGACTGAGCAGAGTTACTAAAATGATATTTCATTGCACTTCTGAGCTATGGAGGAATGCTGAATAAGTATTTTATGAACCTATAGAACTATGGGTTTGCCTCAATCATTGAAGGGATGCGACTCTATATGAGTCATTGAGGTGAGAGGAATTTCCATATATATAATTATGCGTAAGAAGTATGTTATTTACTTATCATATTTTCTAGGATTGTTCTTCCTAGAGATTTATGTAATGATTTCATTTTATATAACGCCTTCAGCTGAGAGTATCGCCTTAAGGTAGAAGGATCGCCTTCGGGCAAGAGTATTGCTTATGGCCAAAATGATGCCTTCGGGTAGGGTGCTTGTATTCGTAAAAGTTATAAGCTATGTGTGTGGAAACATGTGTTCTGATATTCAATGTGAACTGGAAAGACCACGTGCCACTTTTGAGATGACACCTATTTGAGGTTTTACATAGAGACAGAGTTCGTCTCTGATTAGGTGGTTTGAGTTTGGTAAAGGTTATGAGGATGAGACACTTTATGGTACAAAAGGTTGTGGAGAAGATTAAACTGATGAGGAAGAGATTACTTGCTGTCTAGAAAAGGCAAAAGTCTTATGCAAATTATTGATAATGCGGTTTAGAGTTCACAGTCAATGGTATAATGTTCTTGTAAATCTCACCAAGGGTGTGATGAGGTTTTGGAAGAAAGAGATACAAAGAATGAGATATAGACGAAGTAATCACACTTATTTCAGTCTTGAAATGAGTTTTGAATTCGGGAGACCGAATTCTCTTAAGGGGGTGATAATGTAATACCCAAGAAAAATAAAATATAAATATTTGTTTACAAACTATGGTTACTATGCTAGTATACGGAACTGTTTACATGTATAATACTATTTACGTATACGATACTGTTCATTTATACAATCGAAATGTCAAGTACTAGATGTGGTTTGGTCATAAGAGAAAACTAGAAAGAAGTTTGTAGGAGAAAATGACGTTTTATGTGTAAAAATACGCTCAGGGACTAAATTGAAAGAACTGATTTGAAAAGAAACTTAAGGTTTAAGGTGAAATGATAGTTTTCCCCTTAAGTTTTCAATAGTAAAGCCACCTGTGACTTTTCCGAAATTGCACAGTAACCATAAATGATTAACGTGAATTATTTTATTAGAAATGTCATTTTCATGAATAGTAAATTAAATATTTTATTAGTGCATAGTGTCAAATAGTACCCTTGACTTTTGCTATAAATAGGCCCTTCCATTTCACTTATAAACTCACACCTTCAACTTCTCTTCTTCTCTCCTTAAGTTTCTCTTACTCCAAAGCTAGGCCTCTGAGATTTTGGGCCTTTCCTTTTCAGCTTAGGTAAGGATACTATGCCCTTTCTATGTCTTTCAAATTTTAGAAGTTAATTTCTTAAGTATGCTCTGTGGTTGCGGTTTTGGCCGATCTTCCACATCAGAAAAACTGTCCTTAGCTGTTTATATGTTATTTTGATTCTCTGATTACCGAAATAGAATGTAAACTGTGAAGAATACATGTCTAGGAAAGTTCTGGCTAAAGAAAGACCTGGTTTTTAAGTGTGTCCAGTGTGACCCTCCACTCTTTCCTGGGAACTTACCTGGTGTACTCTTTTACAGATTGTATTCTCTATTTCTGGTATGAATAGTGATCGTACGTATGAATAGTGACCGTATAAATAGTAACCGTATATATGAACAGTAACCGTACATATGAACAGTATCTGTACGAAAACAATCCTGACGTATTTTCTCTAATCTTTCATGAAAATCTCCGTAGCAGAACACCGAAATTCACCTGAGAACTCTTGTCTGTAATGACTTAGAGAAGCGATGTTCGTACGGAATCCAGGTGAGTGAAACGACCCCGTTTTAATAGAGTTTTAGCATTACTAGTGATAAAAAGTATGTCGTAGGACACTCCCAAGATTCATAGGGGGAAATTGGATTCAGAATGACGAATCTAAATGAGATAATTAATCCATAAGTATGGATAAAATGAAATAAGTATCTTATGATGATGTGAAGTTTGAATGTTTTCAAAAATAGATTAATTGTTATCTTGATATGTGGTTTATAAATCCATAATATAGTTATATACTATACCTGTTATATGGATGAATATTATATTGAGCTTCTGATTATGATATGAAATGCTATTGATTGTGATTGAGCGGGACAGTACCCCCTCTCACGGCAAGGCGGAAAACCCGGTTGACAGGGTGTCTTGACCAATGAGTGTGGAGACAACGATTCCCTCAGTAGGGATATAGCCCGGATTGGTGATAAATCCGTGAGGCGCCCTAGCTAAGAGGATGAGGTTGTGCGTCATGGCGGAAATATACATAATTGGTGAGCCGGCCTGTGTGCGCTCTCCGGGATATATTGCCATTGACGAGTACTAGTAACGTTTGTTGAATTGGATGAATTTTTATCTTGTATGTAAGAGGATGATGTTGTGCGTCATGGCGGAAATATACATAATTGGTGAGCCGGCCTGTGTGCGCTCTCCGGGATATATTGCCATTGACGAGTACTAGTAACGTTTGTTGAATTGGATAAATTTTTATCTTCTGTCTATTGGTTGAGTATGAGCCTTTGGATATGCTTGCATGACTGGTAATGTATTTGAATTTTATTAATGCAAGGCCGATTCGCTCATTGAGTTTAAAAGCTCACATTGTTTGTACAACCGTTTTGTTCAGATCAGGTTGTCATCGAAGAATATCTGCTAGAGGAGTAGATCACTTTGGACCTTCCCGTTGTCGGGTAGACCTCTCTTCTGTTATAGATTATGTTGCTCTGTAATCGTCTAGGACATCTAGTTCAGGGGTTCGACATTTGGCTTGTATGTCAGTATAATAATGTATTTTAAATTGATAATCTATGATTTTCATATAAGAAAATTTGATATATTTATCGGAAGGCTTACAGTGATGAGAGATTCATCATTGTGCCGGTCATGTGCCCAGAAAACGGGTCATGACAATTACGGTGCAATATGGTTCCACGAAGCCCTTCAAAATCATCCCGAAGAGCCATCAAAAATTGAACCAGACGTTGTTCTTCTCTACGAGCAATGTATGGTGCAAAGGCTCGTAATTCAACAGATTCAGTAAGAGCTAGTTGATCCCAAAGATTAGTCATAGCAGAATAAAATTCTTGTATGCTCATGTTGTTCTGTTTAAGAGCACGAATATCAATCTCTAATTGATATTGCTTTGCAAAATTTGACTGCATATACAACCTTTCCAAATGATCCCAGACCTCTTTAGCTGTTTCATATTTTGCTAGTTGTACTCCTATTGATTGCAAAACAGAGTTATTGATCCAAGTAATTATCTTCGAATTGTTTGTGTAATACCCATGAAAAATAAAATATAAATGCGTGTTTTCAAACTACTGTTACTATTTACGTATATGGTACTGTTCATTTATACAATCAAAATGTCAAATACTAGATGTGGTTTGGTTATAAGAGAAAACTAGAAAGAAGTTTGTAGAGAAAATGACGTTTTATGTGTAAAAATACCCTCAGGGACTAAATTGAAAGGACTGAATTGAAAAGAAACTTAAAGGTTTAAGGTGAAAGGATAATTTTTAAGGTGCACAGTAACTGCATTATTAGAAATGTCATTTTCATGAATAGTAAATTGAATATTTTATTAGCGCATAGTGTCAAATAGTACCATTGACTTTTGCTATAAATAGGCCCTTCCATTTCACTTCTAAACTCACACCTTCAACTTCTCTTCTTCCCTCCTTAAGTTTCTCTTGCTCCGACGCTAGGCTTCTGAGAATTTGGGCCTTTCCGTTTTTGCTTAGGTAAGGATACTATGCCCTTTCTATGTCTTTCAAATTTTAGAAGTTATTTTCTTAAGTATGCTCTGTGGTTGCGGCTTTGGCCGATCTTCCACATCAGAAAAACTGTCGTTAGCTGTTATTTTGATTCTCTGATTACCGAAATAGAATATAATCTGTGGAGAATACATGTCTAGGAAAGTTCTGGCTAAGGAAAGACCTGGTTTTTAATTGTGTCCAGTGTGACCCTCCACTCTTTCTTGGGAACTTACCTGGTGTACTCTTTTACAGATTGTATTCTATATTTCCGGTATGAATAGTACCCATACGTATGAATAGTGACCGTATGAATAGTACCGTATGTATGAATAGTGACCGTATGAATAGTACCCGTACGTATGAACAGTATCTGTACGAAAATGATCTTAACGTACTTTCTGTAATCTTTCATGAAAATCTCTGTAGCGGAACACTGAAATTCACCTGCGTACTCTTGTCCGTAACGATTTAGAGAAGTGATACTCGTACGGAATCCAGGTGAGTGAAACGACCCTGTTTTAATAGAGTTTTAGCATTACTGGTGATAAAAAGTATGTCGTAGGACACTCCCAAGATTCATAGGGAGAAATTGGATTCAGAATGACGAATATAATGAGATAATTAATCCAGAAGTATGGATAAGACAAAGCAAGTATCTCATGATGATATGAAATTTGAATCATATAGTTATATACTATACATGTTATATGGATGAGTATTATATTGTGCTTCTGATTATGATATGAACTGTTGTACTATTGATTGTGATTGAGCGGTACAGTACCCCCTCTCACGGCAAGGCAGAAAACCCGGGTTAAAGGGTGTCTTGACCAATGAGTGTGGAGACAACGATTCCCTCAGTAGGGATATAGCCCGGATTGGTGATAAATCCGTGAGGCGCCCTAGCTAAGAGGATGAGGTTGTGCGTCATGGCGGAAAAATACAAAATTGGTGAGCCGGCCTGTGTGCGCTCTCCGGGATATATTGCCATTGACGAGTACTAGTATCGTTTGTTGAATTGGATGAATTTTTCTTGTATGTAATTTCTAACTATGTCTATTGGTTGAGTTTGAGCCTTCGGATATGCTTGCATGACTGGTGATGTATTTGAATTTTATTAACGCAAGGCCGATTTGCTCACTGAGTTTAAAAGCTCACACTATTTGTACAAACTTTTTGTTCAGATCAGGTTGCCGCCGAAGTACATCCGCTAGAGGAGTAGATCACGTTGGACCTTCCCGCTGTCGGGTAGGCCCTTCTTTTGTTATACAGTATGTTGCTCTGTAACCGTCTAGGACATCTAGGTCAGGGGTTTGGTATTTGGCTTGTATTTCAGTATGATAATGTATTTCGTACTGAGGATCTATTATTTTTAATTAAGAAAATATGATGTATTTTCTTTGTATTTATTAAGGAATGATATTTTGAGAATATAGAGATAATGACTAACGATTTTATTTGTGGGAAGAATTTATCGAAAGGCTTACAGTGATGGGATATTCATCATTGTGCCGGTCATGTGCCTAGAAAATGGGTCGTGACAGTTTGCATCCCAAATTTCCATCTGTTCAATATATTGTGCATCATTTTCATCTTTCGGCTTAACAAAGGTTCCAGAAACATAACCCCACATTCTCTTACCTTTTAAAAATTTTTTCAACACATAACTCCAATATGAATAATTCTGTCCGTTCAATTGTACACTAATAGATTGAAGAGAATCATCTTTTTCACCAGCCATTGCTACTGTTATTAGACCGAGAATTTAATTATCTGGCAAAATGTATACTGAATGAACAGTAAACGTACCGAAATAGTGTTCAAAATTCTGATAAACAGTAAATTCAGCAAATTTCAGACTGCTACATTAACGTTGACCGTTGACCGTTGCTACAGTAACCCAAATTTGCAGAATCGGAGAAGACGATGAACAGTAACTCCGGCAACCAGAACAGTAACTCCGGCAAACGGAAAACGCACCAGAACAATCAAAAACAATCTCTGACTTACCAGAAATGCAAAAAATAGTTTCTTTCTAACCAAAACTAAGTAAATCGGGCTAGATCTGAGAAACTTTCTCGCAGCTATAGTAACAAAAAAAATCTGCAAACCAGATTTTTGCAAACAAGAACCCGATCTGAAATCTGCAAACTCGATTTAAAATCGATCCGAACTGCAAATGGGTTGCCGACAAAAATAAAAAAAAATAAAAACAACGCACCAAATCTGATTGCTCCAACCCGAATCTGTGATTTGTTGAAAGATCTGCGAAAGTTGTGGATAGATCAAGAATTGCGCTCTGATACCATGTGAAGATTGCAATGCAAAAAGAATGGAGAAGGAGAGGAGAGAATTCTTAGAATGGATAGGGTTTACAATACAAAAATGTTACAAGGAAAAATGATAAATATATACAAATAAAATTAAAAGACTAAACTACCCTTAAGTGTAATAATTATTATTTACTAACAGGGAGAACGGAGCTAAAAGCCAGTTATATATATATATATATATATATATATATATAGGCAATAGTAAAGCAACGATCTCAATCATAACTGTAAGTAAAACCCAATATCACCAGTATACACAAATTACAGTCACGACAAATCCGACACTTATATCCCGCTCCTAGAGCATTAGTTACATAAAGCACCTGAAGCAGAAAAGTTTAAGATAGTGGTTAGATCACGAAAATAAGTCTATGATCTTGTTCAAGTAATAGTGACACGAGACAGTAATTAAGAGCAAGTAAATATATTCTATAATCAAATCAGTAACAGTCCAATATCTAAATACCATTTTCCACGAATTCACACAAATCTAGTTCTCAGTAGCATTCAAAAGACAGTGATATGTATTCAGCATATCCAAAATTCCTCTCTATTAGCATTTACTATGAATCAAGATCATCGGACCAAGGCGAGTTAACCACTTATGAACTCTTTCCAACCCTTTCAACGCAATCCCATTATAAAACTAGCCAAACTCTGGGGACTAGAGGTACCGAAGCCCATGGCTAAGGTAATTCAAAGCTCAAACTTCAAACACCCGTTTAAAAAAAAAAAAAAATTCCCAACACCCCTTCTCTACACAAGGAAAAGAAGGAATAAGCCGATGCTTGATCATACGACTCTATTTTGCGTAGCTTCTATATTTTGTGATATCAGGGGACCATAGTTTGTTTCATTGCACAATTAAAGGGAGAAGAGGTGTATGAGTTTCAAAAAAAAAAAAATACCGACAATACATATGCCTTGGACACAACAGTAAGCATTCATACCCAAATATATGGATTGACCACACCCAGAAACATGATTAACAAAACCACCAAAAAATCCTTTCAACTTAGACAGTGACACCCACAAAAACAGAGAAAATTATAACCTAGTCAAATTAGGTTATCATCTGATTACATGAATGCCAGCCTACACCAAAGAAATCAATATTACATCAGATTCGTAGAACGGTGAATGAAGGTCAGTAGTACCTATGCATCAACACATCAGCCAGAATTACAGAGCTACAACCTAGCCAAATTAGGTTATCATCTGATTACATGAATATCAGCCTACGCCAAATAAATCAACTGCGATCTTACATCAGATTCCTAGAACGGTAAATGAAGGTCTGTAGCACCTATGCATCACAACATCAACCAAAATTACAGAGCTTCCATATATGATGTAGCACATGTTACTGGGCAATAAGTGTAGGTTTGTTGCAGTCCATTTTCCTCATGGATTCGGCATATTACCAAAAACTAGATACCTATAATATGAACTAAATGAAAATAAATAAATAAATAAATAAAAGCTTTAGTTTTTCAGAGAACCCGACTAATAAAACTCAATAATGTAAAGATAAGTAGATATGAGGATGTTAGAAATCCACTAGTAAGGTCTAAATGTTTCCTGAACTGGTCTAAAGCGCTCAACAAGAACTATATTGACACCGCAACCATATTAAATAATCTCCCAGCACCTTGCTACGTTCAATTACCACTGACAGTCTACACAAGATGAGCCACAACATAAAAGCCAGTCAACAACTTGAAAATTAAAAAATAAAAAAAAAAGGTAAAACAAAGAATCAACCATCCGCACAGGTCCACAGAAAAAGCCTGTGCACATAATTGATAAATTAGATAAATTTTTTAACTGAAATATAACATGTTGTCATTTAGTAAATTAATATTTATTATATAAAAATAATCAAATAATTAATTGTTATATATTTATCTTCAAAAGCGATAAACTATAGAGTCTGTTCTCCATCATGCCTATTCATTTTCTTTCTTTGAATCCACTGGTGTAACTCGACAATGCTCTCTCTCTCTCCCAACCAAGCTCTCACTGTTTATCTTTTGTCATTTGATCACCTTCTCCTGTCGATCGGGAACCCAAATGACACCTAGTGATATGACTTGTTAAGGGTCTAGCATTTTTTTTCCCTTTAGGTACGTTTCTTCAATTCTTTTTTTTTTCGTCCATATATATCTTAAAAAATAAGATCATAATACAATGGACTAGCACTATTTTCTTACTACCATTTTTTAAATCGAAGAAGAAGATCATGATCTGATGAACTAGCACTATTTCCCTAGCGCCGTGTTCCTCCATAGATTTTGCAAACTATTCGCTCAATTTTCATGTCTATTAAAGCAACAACCTATTTCCTTTAAGAGGTGCAAATTTTCTTACAAGAAGAAGCTCAAAAGCATTAACTTTTCTATAATTCTCACACTAGCAAGTTCTTTTTATTTGTGTTGTAAGTATACTATCACTTCTCTTACACGTTTTATAAAATTTATATTTTTAACATATATCCTTACTGTATGAACTTTTTTTCACATTTGCATGGGCTTCAATATTCTCATGGACTCACATCGATCTTCTTCTAAATCGTAGTAGTTCTTATCCCAAAATCAAATTCATTTTTCCATATATCTCGAATGCAGGTGTTTTTCGGTTAGCAACAGAAAGAAGAGTGGTGTCTATCCCCAAGGCTGTCCCTTTAAACTTTTTGGGGTATATAAATTTTCATCTTCATTAGATCTTCATATTTTTTTCTTCCTATATAATTAATCTCATATAAACTTGAACCTCATGTTACATTGTTATACACAGTATCTCTGAAATTATGTTTTGTAATTACACTGTTTGAACTGTGAGATAGTGGAAAACGTTAAATTAGAAACTGATACATGTGTCATCACTTATTTCTTTAGGTAAATTAATAAATTTGGTAAATTAATAACATCACATAATATTAATTATTTGATTTGAATTAATTGAAATGATTTGAACAGAAATTAAAAAACAATTAACTTTATTAGTTGACCATTGTAGGATAATTAATGACAAAACATTAAATGAATTATTTGATTTGAATTAAAATTAAAAATAATTACCTTTATTATTTGATTATATATATATATATATATATATATATATAATAAATTGTTGAAATATACATATATGAGGATTAAGGCATATTGACATTAATTCTTGATTATATGTATAAAATTTCTTTGCAGTTAACTATCCTACATTTCATATGAACATTTTTAATTAGACTATTATTTTTTTTGCAAAAAATTTTAAATTAAATTTTTTTTATTGATTACACATACATCTCATTATTTTATTTCATTTAATAACTTATTCTACTTTACAATATAATGTGATCGTTTATTATCATAAATTTTGTATTAAAATTTATAATTTATATTTGTATAAATAATTAAAATTTATATCAAAATATTTATGTTTAAAAAGTATATGTCATAAGTCTCATAAGTTTCACAAATTTATAAATTATAGTATTATTATCACATTATGTGGGTTTGAGTGTATTTAATATATTATGTGAGTTATTGTTCAAGTGAATAGCAGAATATAGTTTTATCAGAATATATTATCATAATTATTAGTTAGTGAAATTAATAATTAGTGAATTTTATTATTTTATTTGATTTGGATGAATAAATAAATTAGGTGAATTAACAAATTTGGTAAATTTGGTAAATTAATAACATCACATAATATTAATTATTTGATTTGAATTGATTTAAATGATTTGAATTGAAATTCAAAAACAATTACCTTTAAAATAAATTTGATTATGGAATTGATATGTGAATTAAAAATTTTACTTTATTTGACTTAATTTTGATTTCTTTTCAAAATATTTCTTAATTTAATAAAAATCAAAGTTTGAGGTATAAATTTTTAAATCATAATACATTGATTGAAGAAATATGAAAATCAAATTATTGAAAGACAAAATCTGTGGCTTGGAGATTCAGTCCAAACGTAGCAGTAACATTCAGTATTTTTTTTCTTTGAATCCGATTGAAACAAAAAAAGATGCATTAAAAAGTAAAGAAGATATCTGTAATACCCGTTAATTTCAGAATATAATTCGCTTAAGAGTATTTTAGAATTCTACAACGTTACTTTAGTTATTTATTTTGATCATTTTTAATTTTCATATTTAATTGTTCTCTTTGAATATTATTTATGAAAATTGAGTTAAATGACTGGACTAAATATTTGCACAATGAGGGATATATTCTAAGAATGGTGAAATTCATGGAAAAGTGGTTTCAGAATGGTCAATTAGTCCATTTATTGTAAATTGACTGGATGGCTTTGGATGTTGGGTTATGGATACCCATGGGTTATTGAATAACCCATTAGAAATATTTAATATAAAGTTTCAATAGTACCCCTCATTTTTTCACTCAGCCGAAGGAAGGCAGAAAAGCATTTCTCTCTCAGTTCTTCAGTTTCTTCTCAAATCCTTTCCTTGATCTTCAAAAGTTCGATTATTTGTTCGGTTCAAAAGCTTTGTAAGGATCAAAGGTAAGCTTTAATCCGATTATTTTCCTTAAATTTCAGTTTATGTAGAAGATCAGAGTAGGTTTTATTCTTGAAGATTTTGATGATAATTCATGAATCTCAGTTGTTTTAGAAGTTATATTTGAGTTATAATCGGTTAAAAGAGTTGAAATTCTGGTTTTGAAACAAGAAAGGGAAAGGATGAAATTGTTAGAAATTTCTGCAAAAACCGAGTTACTGTAGCGACCAGAAATTTCGAAACAAAATCTGGAAAATTTTCTTCGGGTACTGTAGCAGTACTGTAGTGTCGGCAGTCAACGGTACTTTAGTAGTCAACGTACTGTAGCGAACCGTTACTGTAGCAACCCGTTACTGTAGCAGTCAGAAAATTTTACGTATTTTCGTGATTTTGTTTCCTTTCTTATGATTCCTTGTAATATATTTTACTAGGAAATTTTCCTACACAAATTCTAGTGTGGAACAAGGTAAACTTGGACAAACATCAAGGTGAGTGAATAACCTTGCTTAGCTAATTTGATATTACTAGTCAAAGTACAATATAAGTCCCATTTACAATATTATTTGGATAATAAGCAATTAATTTTTCATATGGGAGTATATGATGATCAATAGAAATAAGAGTATGTAGAAATTATTTATTTCATGACAATTGTACTATGTGATGAATTCTCACTATCTTATTAATGAGTAAAGATCTACGGGATCTAATACACGAGTGTGAAAGGGTTAAAGTCCCATACTACTCGGTGTATATCTAAGAAATCTTATACACGAGTTTGAAAGGGTTAGAGTCCCATACTACTCAGTGCATATCTATGAAATCTATACACGAGTTGAAAGGGTTAAAGTCCCATACTACTCGGTGTATACCTATGAGATCTTATTCATGAGTTTGAAAGGGTTAGAGTCTCATACTACTCGATGTATAAGACAATTAATTATATGAGTAAATGTGGTATTTGTACTTTTGATATTTATATAGTACAGTTATTTACTTACTGAGTTTTTAAATAAACTCACACTCCCTATGATTATTTTTTTTTCATATACAGAAAATAAAGAACAAGAGTATCCGTTTGAAGATTAGAAGCCCGTTGGGATTATTTTCTATTTCTGTCTGGTGGGACACCAGTACTTATTAATGTGGATATTAGAAACGCTCTGTACTTTCTATACGTCTCCTAGGCTTGCGATGAGATAGAAATATCAGACTATGTATGTCTATATTTGCTTATCAGATGAATATAATTCTGTAGTGTGGAATGAATGATTAAGGTTGAATGTAAAACCTTACAGAATATATGTATATAACGTATGTTTGAGAATTATATCAAATGAGTAGTATCTTTTCACATGCTCAATTTTTAGGATGTGACAAATTTGGTATCAGAGGAAAGGTTTTATAGGTCCCCTATAGAGTACAGAGCAAAGTGATCTTTGTGGGCCCTTCCCTATTGTCTTGAGCCGCGGCATGACCATAGGATTAGGTTCCATAAAAGACCTTGTAGAGTATAACGTCATTTTATAGATAACTTCTCAGTGGGGCTAGTAAGTGATATTTTGTTTATGTCTGAAAATTGTTTGTTATGTGTGTAGATCTGTGACAGATCAATGTCAGAAGGATCTTCTAATAATAATGAGCATATGGGTCCAAGGAGGGCCATAAATCCACCAGTACATGTGCAAGATGATCCTAACCGTGGTGATAGTTTACATGCTCAAAGTACTGAGGACGCAACTAGTGAGCAAACAAGAAGAGTCGAACCTGATGCTCACGTCGGTAATGCAACTATTGCACATGTGATTCATTTGATGAATGAACGATTTGATCGATTTGAGGCTGAAATGAGAGGTCGAGCTGCACAAGCTAACCTGCCAGTGGATCCTCCTATTGTTGAAGCTGAAAATGTACCACCAGCTCCGTTAGCGGGAGGAGTTAATGTAAGAGAGGTAAGAATGTCTGAATTCCAGAAAATGAGGCCTCCTACTTTTTCAGGGGAAGATCCCAAAGAGGACCCACAATGTTTCCTTGAAGATTGTGAAGCAATCTGTGATGCTATAGGGTGTTCTCCTACTCAAAAGGTAGAATTCACTTCCTTTCAGTTAAAAGGTAGGGCTGGTAAATGGTGGAGAAACTGGAAGAAAGCTAGAATTCAAGGCGCACCGCCAGTTATGTGGACAAAATTTTACAGATTGGTTATGGATGAATTTCTTCCGGCAAGTGAACGATCATCCAGGGCCAGAGATTTTCTGTATCTACGGCAGGGAACCATGACTGTTGACGAGTATTCAGCTCAGTTTGTTAAATTATCTGAATATGCCCCTGAAATCATTCCTTCTGAAAGGAAGAAAATAGAAAAGTTTGTAGAAGGGCTTCGTAATGCCTTATATGATCAAGTGGGTTCTAATATGAACGATTACTCTTCGTACTCAGAGGCTGTTGATGTGGCCCGAAGAATGGAAAAGAGGTCAAAGAATAAAGAAGAATATCGTCAAAAGAAGAAAGCTAGATATAGAAGATCTTTTGATGAAGGGGAAGACTCAGGGACTTTGAAACCCTTTACTGCGTCACAAAATGCTCCAGCCACTCCTACTAAGTCAACTTATTCTACAGCCAGTGTGGCTAAGCCTCGTTCAGAGAGCAGGGGTGGTTTTAGCTCTTCTAGTAGAGGAGGTACTCAAGGTAGAAGGGAAAAACCTCAATGTCCTGAATGCGGAAAGTTTCACTTCGGAGAATGCAGGTTAAACACTGTTGGTACAGGCTGTTTTCACTGTGGACAAAAAGGACATTTTATAAGGGAGTGCCCTCATCTCATGACAAGACCAGGTCAAGGGTCTACTTTGCCACCTCGACCACAATCTATTACTCAAACACCAACCCCTTCAATAGGGGGTAGTATGGGAAGAGGTTCTGGAAGAGGCCAAGGTGACCGTGGAAAACAAGCTGCTGGCAGAGGAAATGCAAGAGTATATGCTCTAACCCGACAGGATGCTCAAACATCTAATGCTGTAGTTACAGGTATATTATCTGTTAATACTTTTGCTGCACGTATTTTGTTTGACCCCGGTTCTACTCACTCATATGTGTCGCCCCTATTTGCCAAGAGATTTGCATTTGATTCGATTATTCTTAAAGAACCATTCTTGGTTTCCACACCGATGAGAGAGATTTTGATGGTTAAAACATGTTATCGTTCTTGTAAAATAATCGTTGGAGGCACGGAAACTAAGATAGATCTTATGGTTCTCAATATGTTAGATTTTGATGTGATTTTAGGGATGGACTGGCTATCTTCTTGTCATGCTACTATAAATTGTCGTGACAAAGTTATTTCCTTTAATATGCCGGGGAGGAGTAATTTTGTGTTTCAAGGAGAAAGAGGTGATGTACCTTGCAACATGATATCTATGTTAAGTGCCAGCGTATGTTGCGAAAGGGATGTCAGGGATTTCTAGCTTTTATCCAAGATTTAGAAAAGAAAGAACAGAAGTTAGAAGACATTCATGTGGTTAATAAATTCCCAGATGTGTTCCCAGAAGATTTACCTGGATTACCGCCAGAAAGAGATATTGAGTTCAGTATTGATTTGGTCCCAGACACAAGACCAATTTCTATTCCACCTTATCGTATGGCTCATGTTGAGCTAAAAGAACTCAAAGAACAATTGGAAGATTTGTTAAACAAAGGGTTCATTCGCCCAAGTTTTTCACCTTGGGGTGCTCCTAATCTTTTTGTGAAAAAGAAAGATGGTTCTATGAGATTATGTATAGATTATCGTCAGCTGAATAAAGTCACAGTGAAGAATAAGTATCCTTTACCAAGGATAGATGATTTGTTTGATCAGCTTCAAGGAGCAAAATACTTCTCAAAGATTGATCTAAGGTCTGGATATCATCAGTTACGAATTAAGAGTGATGATATACCTAAGACTGCTTTTCGTACACGGTATGGACATTATGAGTTTCTTGTGATGTCTTTTGGGTTGACAAATGCACCAGCAGCATTTATGGATTTAATGAACAGAGTGTTCAAATAATTCCTTGATAAGTTTGTAATTGTATTTATTGATGATATTTTGGTGTATTCAAAGAGTCATGAAGAACATACTGAACATTTGATAATAGTGCTTCAGACTTTGAGAGAGCATCAGTTGTACGCAAAGCTCTCAAAATGTGAATTCTGGATGAGTCATGTAACATTTTTGGGACATGTTATTTCCCAAGAAGGTATTCATGTAGATCCAAGTAAAATTGAAGCAATAAAACAATGGCCTCGACCAACAACTGTGTCTGAAGTACGTAGTTTTCTTGGCTTAGCAGGGTATTACCGTCGCTTTGTCAAAGATTTCTCTAAGACAGCTCTCCCATTAAATAAGTTAACCCGAAAGAATGTTAAATACATTTGGGATGATTCATGTGAGCAAAGTTTCACCCAATTGAAAGAGTGTTTAACTTCTGCACCAGTCTTAATCCTACCATCAGGACCAGGGGGTTACTCTGTATTCTGTGATGCCTCAAAGATAGGCTTAGGATGTGTGTTGATGCAACATGGTAAAGTCATAGCTTATGGCTCACGTCAGCTTAAAAAACATGAATTGAATTACCCCACTCATGATTTGGAAATGGCAGCTGTAGTGTTTGCCCTAAAGATTTGGAGACATTACTTGTATGGGGAGACTTGTCAAATTTTTACAGATCACAAAAGCCTTAAGTACATTTTTGAGCAGAGAGATCTCAATCTAAGGCAACGAAGGTGGATGGAACTTCTGAAAGATTATGATTGTACCATCCTTTACCATCCAGGTAAAGCAAATGTAGTGGCTGATGCTCTAAGTCGAAAGTCTATGGGAAGTTTAGCTCACATTGCCACTATAAGGAGGTCTCTAATACATTAACTACAAGAATTGGAAGCTGATGGAGTATTCTTCGAGATCACTGAGTCAGGTACATTTCTGGCTCATTTAACAGTTAGATCATCTCTTGTTGAAAAAGTAAAAGTAAATTTAGAAAATGACATTGATATGGTCAAAATCAGAGATAAGGCAAGGCAAGGTCTAGCACCAAGTTTCTTGGTAGATGAAGAAGGAGTCTTATGGTTTAATGGGAGACTCTGTGTCCCCAACATTGAATCTTTGAAACATGAAATCTTAATGGTAGCTCATGGTTCGCCCTACGTTGTACATCCTGGTGCTGTGAAAATGTATCAGGACTTGAAACAAGTTTACTGGTGGGAGGGCATGAAGCGAGACGTGACTGACTTTGTAGCTCGATGTTTGACTTGTCAGCAAGTTAAAGCTGAACATCGACGACCATCTGGATTGATGCAAAAACTAGATATTCCCGAATGGAAGTGGGAAAGGATCACTATGGATTTTGTAGTAGGTTTACCTCGGTCAACAAAAGGAAATGACTCAATATGGGTCATAGTGGATCGACTTACTAAGTCAGCACATTTTCTTCCTGTTCATACCACTTTCAGTGTAACAAAACTTGCTCGAATTTATGTTAAAGAAATAGTGAAACTTCATGGTGTACCAATATCCATTATATCAGATCGAGGACCTCAGTTTACTTCTCGGTTCTAGAAAGTCTTTCAAGAGGCTTTGGGTACCAAAGTGAATCTTAGCACAGCATTCCATCCTCAGACTGATGGACAGTCCGAAAGGACAATTCAGACTTTAGAGGATATGCTAAGAGCTTGTGTGATGGATTTCAGTGGAAGTTGGGAAGATCATTTGTCTCTTATTGAATTTGCTTATAACAACAGTTACCAAGCCAGTATTCAGATGGCACCTTTTGAGGCATTATATGGGAGACGGTGTCGATCTCCTATAGGTTGGTTTGAACTTGGTGAAACCAAAATATTTGGACCTGAGATGATACAGGAAGATATAAATAAAGTTAAACTGATCAGAGAGAAGTTGTTAACTGCTCAGAGTAGACAGAAGTCTTATGCAGACAACCGACGACGTGACCTTGAATTTGCAATAGGTGATATGGTTTTCTTACGAATCTCACCTATGAAAGGAGTAATGAGATTCGGGAAGAAAGGCAAGCTTAGTCCGAGGTATGTTGGCCCATATGAGGTTGTAGACAGAGTGGGTAATGTGGCATATCGCCTAGACCTACCTTCCAACCTAGAGGGAGTTCATCCAATATTTCATGTGTCCATGCTACGGAAGTATCTTTCTGATCCTTCTCATGTCATTCAACCCCAAGAAGTTCATTTTGATGAAACTCTCACCTACGAAGAGGTACCAGTAGCTATACTTGATAGAAAAGTCAAAAAATTGCGTACCAAAGAAATTCCTACTGTCAAGGTTCTTTGGAGAAATCATTCTCGCGAGAAAGCTACGTGGGAAGCAGAAGATGAGATGTGGAAAAACTATCCACATTTATTTGAAACTTGAGGTAAGATTTTAATTCGAAGGACCGAATTCTTTTAAGGGGGGTAGAATGTAATACCCGTTAATTTCAGAATATAATTCGCTTAAGAGTATTTTAGAATTCTACAACGTTACTTTAGTTATTTATTTTGGTCATTTTTAATTTTCATATTTAATTGTTCTCTTTGAATATTATTTATGAAAATTGAGTTAAATGACTGGACTAAATATTTGCACAATGAGGGATATATTCTAAGAATGGTGAAATTCATGGAAAAGTGGTTTCAGAATGGTCAATTAGTCCATTTATTGTAAATTGACTGGATGACTCTGGATGTTGGGTTATGGATACCCATGGGTTATTGAATAACCCATTAGAAATATTTAATATAAAGTTTCAATAGTACCCCTCATTTTTTCACTCAGCCGAAGGAAGGCAGAAAATCATTTCTCTCTCAGTTCTTCAGTTTCTTCTCAAATCCTTTCCTTGATATTCAGAAGTTCGATTATTTGTTCGGTTCAAAAGCTTTGTAAGGATCAAAGGTAAGCTTTAATCCGATTATTTTCCTTAAATTTCAGTTTATGTAGAAGATTAGAGGAGGTTTTGTTCTTGAAGATTTTGATAATAATTCATGAATCTCAGTTGTTTTAGAAGTTATATTTGAGTTATAATCGGTTAAAAGAGTTGAAATTCTGGTTTTGAAACAAGAAAGGGAAAGGATGAAATTGTTAGAAATTTCTGCAAAAACCGAGTTACTGTAGCGACCAGAAATTTCGAAACAAAATCTGGAAAATTTTCTTCGGGTACTGTAGCAGTACTGTAGTGTCGGCAGTCAACGGTACTTTAGCAGTCAACGTACTGTAGCGAACCGTTACTGTAGCAACCCGTTACTGTAGCAGTCAGAAAATTTTACGTATTTTCGTGATTTTGTTTCCTTTCTTATGATTCCTTGTAATATATTTTACTAGGAAATTTTCCTACACAAATTCTAGTGTGGAACAAGGTAAACTTGGACAAACATCAAGGTGAGTGAATAACCTTGCTCAGCTAATTTGATATTACTAGTCAAAGTACAATATAAGTCCCATTTACAATATTATTTGGATAATAAGCAATTAATTTTTCATATGGGAGTATATGATGATCAATAGAAATAAGAGTATGTAGAAATTATTTATTTCATGACAATTGTACTATGTGATGAATTCTCACTATCTTATTAATGAGTAAAGATCTACGGGATCTAATACACGAGTGTGAAAGGGTTAAAGTCCCATACTACTCGGTGTATATCTAAGAAATCTTATACACGAGTTTGAAAGGGTTAGAGTCCCATACTACTCAGTGCATATATATGAAATCTATACACGAGTTGAAAGGGTTAAAGTCTCATACTACTCGGTGTATACCTATGAGATCTTATTCATAAGTTTGAAAGGGTTAGAGTCTCATACTACTCGATGTATAAGACAATTAATTATATGAGTAAATGTGGTATTTGTACTTTTGATATTTTATATAGTACAGTTATTTACTTACTGAGTTTTTAAATAAACTCACACTCCCTATGATTATTTTTTTTTCAGATACAGAAAATAAAGAACAAGAGTATCCGTTTGAAGATTAGAAGCCCCTTGGGATTATTTTCTATTTCTGTCTGGTGGGACACCAGTACTTATTAATGTGGATATTAGAAACGCTCTGTACTTTCTATACGTCTCCTAGGCTTGCGATGAGATAGAAATATCAGACTATGTATGTCTATATTTGCTTATCAGATGAATATAATTCTGTAGTGTGGAATGAATGATTAAGGTTGAATGTAGAACCTTACAGAATATATGTATATAACGTATGTTTGAGAATTATATCAAATGAGTAGTATCTTTTCACATGCTCAATTTTTAGGATGTGACAATATCAATATTCAACCAATCACCAATCTGTGCAACAAATAATTTATAACAAATAACAAATAATTCTCAAATTAACAAATTTACCTATTTTATTCATTTAAATTTATTCTATTATATAAATAAATCAATTCAAATCAAAGTTTGAGTAGGTAATAGAATTGATAAATCAATTCAGAATATTTACATTTAAAAAATATATATTATAACTCATACGTTTCATATAAATCAATTGTAATTATTATTACTTTTATAAGTTACGAATATTTTTAAAGTTGTGATTTATCTGTACATCGCACAGATCATAATATTAATTTATTATTATTTTTTAGGAAATTTAAATTAATATTATACAAGTAGTCAATTTTTTCTTTTTCACATTACACGGCAACATGCTTTTCTCTTTTTGAGTTCTCCAACCATCAATACATACTACTTTCTCTTTCTTGGTTACTCCACCATTCTCTTTTTCAATTTCTTCATCCTCTTTCTCATCCGGCTTCTATAGTCTCTTATTCACCTCATCTCAAGTCTCAACTCTCAATTACTTCGGTGGTTTTACTCTCTCCAATCTCTAGTCTGTCTCACCGTCATTCTTCCTCTTCTTCTTCTGCTACAGAGGAATACGACGATGGGAGATAGGTCATTGGGGTTGCTTGGTTTTTTTTTTTTTTTAAATTTCTAGAAGTGAAATGCTTCTGCAAGAGGGTGCTTGAATTGGGTGAATTGGTAGAACCAGCAAATCATTTGGTTTTCAGCAGTTCGGCTGATTCAAACGGTTTGATGCCTGTTTAAAGGCTCTCCATTTTTATGGGCTAGTTTATATCTACTATTTTTCTATCTATTTTAGTCCCTAATTTAGTCCTATTACCATTTTAATCTTACAAACTCTCCAACTTTATTATATTTTTAAATTTATTGGATACAAATTAATTATAGATTGAATATGCCTTAATTTTATATTTTTAGGACTTGAACTGTTAAATGCCCAATTTAATCATTGTGCAAATATTACAGAATTAAATTGTTCACATCAAATACGCATTTAAAATGATAAAATTGTCCTTTATTATTTATTTTTTTTAATTTGTATTTGATAAAATAGAGAACAATTTTATAGTTTCAAGTGTATATTTAATGTAAATGTACTTAATTGAAGGAGTTGATCCTGATGTACTCAATAAATTTGGCACATTAGTCTTTTTCATTAACAATTTAAATGACATTAAGCTCAAAGACTATTTTGAAACTAATAAAAATATTAGACAAATTTAAAATTTAAGTCAAGATTTAAGGAAAAAAATGATACTATTGCACTTGTATTTAGATCCATGATTTATTTAACTATAGATTTCTCATTTTTCTCATTTAAGCGCTGAGCTGATTCCAATCTAATAGATTCAGAGTTTACATAAATTGAGGAGTCTAATTAGATTTTAATAACTAGGCTACAAAATTCATTTTTACTAAATGGTTAAAATATACTTGAGGTCCCTATAATTTTACTCAAAAATGATTTTGGTTCCTGTACTTTAAAAGCAATGAATTTAATCTTTGTAGTTTCAAAAATCATGAAATTAGTCTCTAGGGTTAGTCTTAGGTTAGTCAACAATTTGCCCAGTACACATGGCATTGACTGGGCTGCCACATGGTAAAAAACATATGCCACTCCCTAAAAAAAAGAAAGGTTTCAGTTTATTAACTTGAGTCATTGGTCAAAATTTTCATTTTGTCTAATTTTTTTATATAAACTCATTTTTTATTTCGTTTAGGTCCCTAATTTAAGAATATATTTTTTATTTGTTAAAATCATCCCCTACAAACTTTTCAATTTATTCATTTTAGTCCTTGTTCTTCATTTTCATTTTTTTTCTCACGGTTTTGTCCTCCAAATCAGTCTATAATTTTATTTTTAGTCATGATATGATTTAATCTATTATTTCTACCCAAAAACAATACAAGAAATGAATTTCAAGGCTTACCTTTCATTCACTTAAGTCCTTGATCAAATTTTCCTTTCGTCTAATTTTTGATATAAACTCGTCTTTTACTTCATCTACGTCTCTAGTTTAAGAATATATTTTTTTTTATTTTTCAAAATATCTCGTACAAACTTTTCAGTTTGTTTACTTTAGTCCCTATTCTTCATTTTCATGCTTTTTTTTCACGGTTTGATCCTCTAAATCAATTCATAATTTCTTTTTTAGTCATGATGTGATTCAATCTATCATTTATGTCAAGAACAATATAAGAAGTGAATCAAAATTCAAGTTTCAAAGTTTACTTTTTATTCACTTAGGTAAACAAAACTTTACAAAATATAATTATGGCCTATATATAATAAAATATGCAAGTTTGTTACACTAATATCACTAATTGTTGGATTGTATTTGAGTTTTAATGGTTATACTATCACATTTTTTTTTCAAATTCTTATATATTGATATATGAATATGCATTTGGGAGTTTTGGTTTCACTTAGATAAGCTTTGATACAAAAAAAAAAGTATGAAAGTGAAGAATAGGGACTAAAGTGAATAGATAGAAAAGTTTGTAGGAGATATTTTGACAAAAAAATATTCTTAAAGTAGGAACTTAGACAAAGTAGAAAACAAGTTTATATTAAAAATTGGACAAAAGAAAAATTTTGACCAATGACCTAAGTAAATAAAAAGTAAGCCTTGAAACTTTAAATTTAATTCATTTCTTGTATTGTTTTTAAGTAGAAATGATAGATTAAATTGTATTATAACTAAAAATGAAATTATTGAATGACTTGGAGGACCAAATTGTGAATTAAAAAAAAGAATAAAAGTAAAAAATAAGGACTAAAGTGAACAAATTAAAAAGTTTGTAAGAGATAATTTTGACAAAGAAAAAAATATATTCTTAAACTAAGGACCTAGACAAAGTAAAAAAAATAGTTTATATAAAAAAAATTAGACAAAAGGAAAATCTTGACCAAGGGCTTAAATGAATAAATTGAAATCTTTTTTTTTTATAGAGTTCACATAGCATATGCTTTTTGCCACGTGGAAGCCTAGTCAACGCCACATGTACTGGTCAAAATATTAACTAACGGTTGACTAACCTAAACCTAATCCCAAGGACTAATTTCATGATTTTTGAAACTATAAGCACTAAATTCATTACTTTTAAAATATAGAGATCAAAATTATTTTTAATTGAAAATATAGGGACGTCAAGTATATTTTAACCTCACTAAATTGATGAATATATCTATGTTCTCTCATTCCCCCCACACATGTACGTACGGGTACCCGTTCACTTATTTCAAAATTCGTACGTATAAAATCGAACAAAATATATATCTATATATACGCACACAAAAAAAGGGTCAAACGCTATAGCGTTATTTTTTACAAACTACTCAAAAAATTCATAATTTACAGCAAAATACTTCCGGAATTTTCATTGGAATATTGATTATATTTCTGAATTTATTTTTTTCCTTTATGCATACAGCAATTGCAGTGGATTTCAAGTTAGTAAATCAATATATATATATATATATACATACATATAATTCATTTATTTAAACGAAGTGTGACTTATTAACTTCATGGAGAGTTTGATAAAATAAAATATTTTATATATTATTTTATCAAAATTTATTACTAAATATAATAGTTTATATATCTTGAAACAATTATAACATTTTTTTTATACATAAATATAATAGTTTATATATCTTGAAACGAAAAAAAGGGTCAAACGCTATAGCGTTATTTTTTACAAACTACTCAAAATATTCATAATTTACAACAAAATACTTCCGGAATTTTCATCGGAATATTGATTATATTTCTGAATTTATTTTTTCCTTTATGCATACAGCAATTGCAGTGGATTTCAAGTTAGTAAATCAATATATATATATATATATATATATATATACACATACATATAATTCATTTATTTAAACGAAGTGTGACTTATTAACTTCATGGAGAGTTTGATAAAATAAAATATTTTATATATTATTTTATCAAAATTTATTACTAAATATAATAGTTTATATATCTTGAAACAAGTATAACATTTTTTTTATACATAAATAAGTATAATATTTTTTTATTAGTTTAACTTATTGCTTAAACTTTTTGGCACAAGATTTTTTTTATATTTATTATTAATTATTTTAATTAAAAAGTAAAATAAATATAAATATCTTTTTCAAAGTAGCATTACATCAAGACTCCTAAAATATAATTAAAAAAATTAATAATAAACACCTAAGTTATTTAAGTCCTCATAGTAATTTTTTTTATTTTTTTCAGTAAATATTCTTTACTAGAAACAATTTTACTTAAGAAATTGTTAGATATTAAATATAAACATCTCTCAAAATGTCTCAAGCAAGTATTCAAGCATAAATTTACTATCTTATAAAAAATTAACTCTTTCTATTAGGCTTGGTTTCTTTTCAATTTTAAGACCTATCCCCATGTTAATTTGGGACTCTTTTAATATGATGTCTGCTGCATATAACAGCCTCTTTTAAGTTTGTAGTTTTCTTTTTTGGTGGATATATTTGTAGTTATACATTTTAGTGTAGGCGATTAAAATTTGGTTATTAAAATTTATAATTTCTTAAATATTATGTTAATCACAAAAGTTTGTTTGACAAATAAAGGCCTTTTCTAAATGTTTAATGATCAATAAAAAAATGTCATTAAAAATAGGTTATAAAACAAATATATGTTAACAAATCAAGTTCAATAATGCCGAACCCCTCTAACCAAGCCTCAAGTTTTTTTCAGACCTTCAAATTGGGATCAATAGAAGAGAAAAGAAAAATCAAAGATCAAATATTCTCCAATGAAGCACATAATTACTTGCTTAATCAAATCAATTAAATAACATTCCTTATTCACATTTTCGATGGCTCTTCACCTAAAGGGCTATAGAAGAACTTTGTATCAACGGTTCTCCACCATATGCCGTTTGGCAGGTGTTTTCCAGCCTTCTTTTTATTAGATATTTGTGTATGTTGATATTATAATACACGCTTTTCAAAACCTGTAAACTGTAATGAAAGTTTTAGCATCCAATAAAGACGCATTAATGCAACATTTATTTAATTAACTGTATGTGAATTTGAGGGACATTAAAGGTATTTCTTTCTACCTAAATTTAGATATTGAAAATATTATTTTACTAAATAGAACAAATACAACCGCTCCTAAGTCCTCATTAAAGAAAAGAAATTCAATTAGACTACATTTAAGGAGACAACATACAAATTACCCTACATTTCCAAAAACTATAACAGATTTGTTGACCATTGATCGGAACAAGAAAAACAAGGTTGCAAGTTCTCGAATATTTTTTAACCATAAAGTGTTTTGCTTCCCCTTGTGCGGCAAACGATCTAACTATTTAACCAGTGGCCTCGTCCAATAAGCAGAAATCCTTTGTTGCTAATGAACAAGATAAAGACGAGATGAAGAAAAGGTCAAGGAAATTTTTTTTCTTTTCAAAGAGAAAAGGGCAGGAAAGAGTGATTATCTAACAAACAAATCTCAACCGACAGTTTACAAATTATAACTCAAACCAACTCAAATCGTGAAACATCAATGACTGATTCGTAATACATAAATCAGTGGGGAATAAACCTAATGCGTATATCATCATTACACGCCAATTATCATCGCATTCTTTCCCAATTTGACATACGAGGGAAAACATAATATTGTCAGTCAACACATCATATTAACAAACTGAATTCTGCACAAGACTTAGAACTTACCAAACTGCATTTTGCTGTCGACTCTTTTTTGGAATATAAGTAAACAGAAAAGTTAGGAGAACAGAGCTAAAAGCAAGTTATATATATATATATATATATGCGCAATAGTAGAGTAACGATGTCAATCATAACTGTAAGTAAAACCCAATATCATTCAGGAATTACGTTATTCCAAACCAGTTGGTCTTGCGGACACCAGTATACACAAATTACAGTCACGATAAATCCGACACTTATATCCCGCTCCTAGAGCATTAGTTACATAAAGCACCTGAAGCAGAAAAGTTTAAGATAATGGTTAGATCACGAAAATAAGTCTATGACCTCGTTCATGTAAAAGTGACACGAGAGACAGTAATTGAGAGCAATTATACAGTAAATATATTCTATAATCAAATCAGTAACAGTCCAATATCCAAATACCATTTTCCACGAATTCACACAAATATTACCATTTTCCACGAATTCACACAAATACAGTTCTCAGCAGCATTCAAAAGACAGTGATATGTATTCAGCATATCCAAAATTCCTCTCATAAATTTAGTATTTACTATGAATCAAGATCATCAGACATGGCGAGTTAACCACTTATGAACTCTTTCCAACCCTTTCAACACAATCCCATTATAAAACTAGCCAAACTTTGGGCACTAGAGATACTGAAGCCCACTCAAGCTCAAACTTCAAACACCCGTTTAAAAAAAAAAAAATCCCGGCACCCCTTCTCTACACAAGGAAAAGAAGGAATAAGCTGATGCTTAATCACACGACTCCATTTTGATTAGCCCCTATATTTTGTGATCAGGGGACCATAATTTGTTTCATTGCACAGTTAAAGGGAGAAAAGGTGCATGAGTTTCAAAAAAAAAAAAAAAAAAGATACCAACAATACATATGCCTTGGACACAACAGTAAACATTCATACCCAAATATATGGATTGAGAACACCCAGAAACATGATTAACAACAGCACCCAAAAAAAAAAAAACTTAGACAGTGACACCCACAAAAACAGAGAAAATTATAACCTAGTCAAATTAGGTTATCATCTGATTACATGAATGCCAGCCTACACCAAAGAAATCAATTACATCAGATTCCTAGAATGGTAAATGAAGGTCAATAGTACCTATGCATCAAAACATCAACCAGAATTACAGAGCTACAACCTAGCCAAATTAGGTTATCATCTGATTACATGAATATCAGCCTACGCCAAATAAATCAACTGAGATCTTACATCAGATTCCTAGAACCGTAAATGAGGGTCTGTAGCACCTATGCATCACAACATCAACCAAAATTACAGAGCTTCCATATATGATGTAGCACATGTTACTGGGCAATAAGTGTAGGTTTGTTGCAGTCCATTTTCCTCATGGATTCAGGATATTACCAAAAATTAGATACCTATAATATGAACTAAATGAAAAAATAAATAAATAAATAAAAGCTTTACTGTATAGTTTTTCAGAGAACCCGACTAATAAAACTCAATAATGTAAAGATAAGTAGATATGAGATGCTAGAAATCCACAAGTAAGGTCTAAATGTTTCCTGAACTGGTCTAAAGCGCTCACCAAGAACTATACTGACACCACAACCATATTAAATAATCTCCCAGCACCTAGCTACGTTCAATTACCACTGACAGTCTACACAAGATGAACCACATCATAAAAGCCAGTCAATAATTTGAAAATTAAAAAAAAAAAAAAAAGGTAAAATAAAGAATCAACCATCCGCACACGCCCACAGAAAAAGCCTTTGCACATAAATTTTACTCGTCCTATATTTCAAACAACAAAGAAATAGATTCGACGCATTGGCTTAAACTATGTCTGGAAACAAAAAGGCCTTTAATTCACTGTTCTCAAACAAAACAATAAGCACAACTTGAACATTTATCACCAAACCAATCGGAGGATTCCAACAAACTACATCGTATAGTTTTATTTTTCGTTGATGATAAGAAAAATTAGCATATAAACACATTTGCCTTCAGAAATTCCAGCAAATACGGTTCCTCAACTCCGTAATCCTAAGCAGTCAACTCCTAAATAATTTTCACGATCACAGGTAACGTGACGGTTGCGACTTCATAAAATTCTCAGTTATTTCATTGAGAGCCACGCCCAGACGCAACAGAGACAGAACATATAACAAAAGGATAACGGTGTAGTAAGGAGAGAATGGATACTTAGTTGTAATAGAGCTCAAGACCCATGCCATCGTGGATCTCGTAATCTTTGAGGGTGATATGATCCTTGTAGATGGTGTACCACTTCTGGATGCGGATTTTGTCGGCCCTGGTGCCGGTCTGCGCCGCCACCAACTTCTTCAAGTCTCCTATAGTATCATCGTCGTTGCACTTCACCCTCACCTTCTTACCCAACCGATCGTTCAAGACTACCTCAATCATCTTCAACTTCGTCACAAAACCAGAAACCCTATTCCCCAATCCCTTGCGATGGACCAAGTATGGCGGTTCACACCTTTTCGCAACCGAGTCTTGAATATAATATGTGAACAAATGGAATCCAAAGTCGGTGGTATGAGCCCACACCAGGCTAAGCATCACGCCAAAACAAAAAACTTACGTCTCGAACACTATTTTTGTTTTGTGGATAATATTAAAATTCAGATAATCAAACCAGTAATTAAATTAATATAAGTATTACTTCAAAAATTAATAATTAAATTGTGATTGAACCGAGAATTAGTGGTGTTTTAAAATATTAAAAAATAAAATATATAATTATATATATATATTAATAAATTAAGAATTAATTGATTTTTTATTGAAAAAATATCATATATTATATACATATATATTTATATTAAATATAAAAAATTAAAAAAAATATTTTTTAATGATGTCATCGCACCTTGTTTCCACTTCCTTTGTAACTTGGTTAAGTTATATTATTTATTATTATTATTTTTTAATGAATTCAGAAGGGCATGAGGCTTTTAAGGAAATTTAAATTATATATTACACAAGTAGTCAATTTTTTTTTTCACATTACAAGGCAACATGCTTTTCTCTCGAGTTCTCCACCCATCAATACATACTGCATTCTCTTTCTTGGTTACTCCATCGTTCTCTTTTTCAATTTCTTCATCCTTTCTCTTCTGGTCCGGCTTCTATAGTCTCTCACTCACCTTATCTCAAGTCTCAACACTCAATCACTCTGATGGTTTTAGTCTCTCCAATCTCCAGTCTGCCTCACCATCATTCTTCCTCTTCGTCTTTTGGTATAGATGAATACGGCGATAAGAGATGGGTCATTTGGGGTTGCTTTTTTTTTTTAGAAGTGAAATGCTTTTGCAAGAGGGTGCTTGACTTGGGTGAACCGGTAGAACTAGCAAATCGTTCGATTTTTAGCAGTTCGATCGGTTCAAGGCCGGTTCAAAGGCTTTCCGATTTTATACACTAGTTGATATCTACCATTTTTCTATACATTTTAGTTCTTAATTTAGTCCTATTGCCATTTTAATCTTACAAACTCTCTAATTTTATTATGTGTTTGAAATTTATTGGATACAAATTAATTATCGATTGAATATGCTTTAATTTTATATTTGTAGGACTTGAATTGTTAAATGCCCAATTTAATCCTTGTGCAAGTATTGCAAAATTAAATTATTGGCTGACATGGACGAATTGATGATGTGGACGCCACCTAAGCACTATGTAGACGCTGAAAATATGCTGACTAGGCCTTTTCTGCCACCTAAGACGCTGATTGAAGTAGTGGGACCCACTAGTCTGAAAAGTGCAAAACTTATGCAATTCAAGTTTGACCAAAATATGCAACATTCCTAAGTCAATTTTGGAACTAGAAAAAATAGTTTCTGCACCTCTATTCCCATGCATTGGTTCTGCCTAAGGTGCTGCACTTGTTGCAAATTTTTAGATGGAAAATGACGTATCCAAGGGAATAAACCAATGCAAATTCGTTCATCCAAGGGGTTGAGCATATGTGCACCATCAAAACTTCATTTTTGAGGAGTTAGACACTTTATTCTTCCTCTCTTCTTCTGTAGCTTAAGGTTCTTTGTATTTTCTTTTCTATATTTTGGTTTTAGTCCTTATGGAGGGCTAAAACCCTTTGTGTAATTAATCTATGATGGAACTAAAATATGTAATATGAATGCTTTGAATAAATAAGTGTTTCTGACCTAATCTATTTCAGTTTAATCCTTACTTTGCCTTTTGTTTTCATTTCTATATATTTTTTTGGTTAGAAAGGATGTATGAGTTTGATTGTTGTTTTCATTGCTTTATTAGAGTATAAATCTTACTAGACTTGTATGTATGTGGTTGCTATACATGTGTAGTAAGTAGGATTAGATTGAGTTGTCAATATGCAATTACAGGGCAAAATTCCGGTTAGGTTAGGTGTTAGTAAAGATCCTCCTAACTCTAATTTTAATGTGTTCTAGTTTTAGGAGATTTTCTGGAAAACTTAGTTAACAACTGGAATAATAGATGAAATCAAAGTTGACATTAAGAAAAGGATAATGATCATTACACTTCCAGAGAACGTAGCAATTGATTACATGTGTTCTTTATAGTAGTGCTTTTCTTGCTCTGTTTCTGTTCAGTTTTTGTTTTGTGTTTAAATTCTGTTTTATGTTTAATTCTGCTATCACCCCCTATGGTAATTAGGTTGTAATTAGAGTAAATTAGTGTTAAAATAATTAATTAATAATTAGAAGCAAGACTCTTTGAGAAAATATGATATAAGGACCATTATATTGCAAAATTGTCATGAATTTAATTATGCGTGATTTGACATTGTGGTGGCGTGAACCACTAGTCCAGGTCGGTTCATCGTTTTTCTGATCCGATTTACAGAACCATGGATACTTATCAATATAAATAAAAATGATAAATGATGTTTTAATTTCACATTAATTTTAACAAAAAAAATGATAGGTTAAGTTTTTGCTAATTTAACATTTTTCAACTTATATGAACAAGTAATCTAAGAATTTTGGATGAAAAAAGAAAAATCAACGAATGGGTATTTTTGCAATTTTGGCCTAATATATAATTAATGACACACAGTTTCTCACCCCTCTCCTTATAAGATTTTTTTAAAAAAATGAATTATGAATGTATATTTGTTTTATTTTTAAAATTTTAAAATTTAAAAATTATTGATAATTTAATTTTTTGTATTTAATTTTTAATAATTCAAAAGGTTGATATACATAGTGTAATATCCCAAGAATTTTTATAAATATTTAGAGTTTATTTTAAAGTTTATTGAAAAATCTAATTACGTGGAAAATGTTCTTTCTGAATTAGTTAAAAAAATTTGGGAATAGAAATTTTTAATTTAGGGAATTTCTACAAATTCTCAAGAAATTTGTTGGCAAATTAAGTTATGTGGATTTTTTTTATTATTAGCGATTTATTTGAAAATTTTATTATGTTGTATGGAACAACTGAATTATTGTGAACAAGTAAAGAGGAATAAAATAAATTACAGGGACCCTAGTGAATGAATTTTACAAGTTAGAGTGGTTTTGAGGAATTTTAACCAAGGAGATCTATGATAGAAATGGCTAGCACCCAAGAGGGGGGTGAATTGGGTTTTAAAAAAAAAATGCTAAGACTTGATGGAAGTTTAAGAAGTTTTAAAAATAATGTCAAGCTTTTTATGAAAGTAAAATAAATATGATCAAGATGAATAAATATAGAATACAATTAATCAAAAACAATTAAAGAGATGAATGAATATAGAGTGCAAGAAAGTAAAGAACATATAAATAATTAAAGAGCAAGGGAAGAAAAAATCAAACAGCGAGATTTATACTGGTTCGGCTTAAACCAAGCCTACATCCAGTCCTCAAGATAACTTCTTGAGTGTTTCACTATAAACCACAAGTTTATGCAATTGGGCACTTGTAAGCCACTACAACATAGAGATCTTTTCTTCCTCAAGGGTGTCTCTCCCCCTTACAATGTGTTTTCTCTCAAACACTAACTCAAGGAATCAATACTTGAGCAACTAAATTTGAAGGCTTAAGAAAAATAATGGTGGACACTCTCAAAGTGTAGATAACGCAGAAATTAAGCTCAGAATATTTCTCTAGCAATTTAGAGAGAATAGAATTCAAGATAATATGAGAAATGAACAATTGAAGCTTGATGCAAATAGTGTTGTGAAGTCTCCTTTATATAGTGAAACCTTGCTGTTACAGTGACTGCTTTAGTCAGAATTGCTACAGTAAGCTTCATCATCATTTTTCAACCTTTCTACAACAACCAAAAAACTTTATCAACTTTTTTCAACAATCAATATTTTTTTTTCAAATTTGCTACAGTAAAAAGTATTCTTTTTTAAAGTTTATTACAACAATCAATAAACTTTGTCACACTTTTTCAATAATCAAATTTCTTTTTCAAAAGTATTACAGTAAAAGATATTCTTTTTCAAATTATATTACAACACCCAATAAACATTATCATACTTTTTCAACAACCAATAAACTTTATCATACTTTTTCAATAATCAAATTTATTTTTCAAAAGTGCAACAGGAAAAAACATTCTTTTTCAAATTATATTACAACAAACAATAAATTTTATCATATTTTTTCAATAACCAATAAAGTTTATCATACTTCTTCAACAATCAAATTTCTTTTTCAAAAGTGCTACAGTAAAAGGTATTCTTTTTCAAATTATATTACAACAACCAATAAACTTTATCAAAAATCAATTTATACTATATAAAGCATTAAATATATTTGGGCCAAGAAAGATTGAATCATGCATTTGGATCAAGAAGATTAAATCATTTATTTGGGCCAAGAAGATTAAATCATACATTTGGGTTAAGAAGATTAAATCATACTATTTGGGCTAAGAAAGATTAAATCATACATTGGGCCAAGAAGATTAAATCATTCATTTGGGCCAAGAAGATTAAATCATACTATAATTCCCACATATTTGTCATCATCAAAACTTATAGCATAATACATTAGGGCTAACAATCTAATGGCCTAAGAAGGGGACAAATGTATGTCTTACCTCAATTGGATTGGAATTTGGAGCTTGTGGGGAAGCTTCATCTAGAGAAGCTTTCACTAAGGGGAAAAAAAAAAAAGAAGAAGAGGAGAGATTGCCTGGGAGACAAGGAAGAGAATAAAAGCAAATAGGCAAGGAGGAGAAAACTTCTTCACCATTTTTCTCTCCTTCTTCAACCCTTGCTTCCAATCTCTATAACTGATTCTTAGTTTTGATTATTGACCGGTTCATCTGAGTTGCAAAAGGATAGAGGTAAACTTAATTCTCCTCTTCAATTCTATTTTCGGATTTGATTGTGCCTAAGAAAGAAAAATGAGGTTTTAGGTTGATTTTGAGTTTTAATAGATGAAGTCAAGTTTGAGTGAAATATATGAATTTGGAAATTTTTTTGGTATGAACGAGAATTTTTGGTATGAACACTAGAATTTGGGATTTCCTAATTTGATGAGTTTTTGGGTGATTTTCACCGATTAAATCGAAGTGTCAATCAATTCTTTGAATATGTTTGATTTACAATTCATGAAAATGGTGTTATGGATGTGATTTTGAGATTTTTGGATGAAGAACACGAAAAACGTTACTATTCATTCTAGAAATTTTCCAGAAAAATACTGTTCATCGAGAAAATTCTTTTCAGATTTTCATGGTTATTGTAGCATTAACTCCGTCAACGATACTGTAGTTGCATTGACTGTTGACAGTTACTATAGCATCAGTTTTAAAATATTCATAACTCTTTCATCCGCACTCTGTTTTTAGTAAATAAGATATCATTAGAAAGCTCTTTGAGTCTAATTTCTAATGGTACAAGTTTCATTTGAAAATCCTTTATCATTTGAGAGTTATATTCATAGGAGTGATTAAAGGTCATAATTATAGTAAAGAATTTCTCTATTTTGTGATCTTGATATGTTTTTGGCATGACTATCTTATAGGGATGGATTCTTTGGTGCATCTTCCACATATTATGGAATGTTGATTAGTTTGGATGTAGATTAAATTATTTTCTATCATCTTACACATGTTCGAGGAAGATTTAAGGTAAAATTAGACAAGTATCAATGTGAGAAATCCTATCTTACTATGTTTGCTTATTTTATGTATATATTAAATACTATATATATATATATATATATATGTGACATGAAATTGATGCATTCATGTTATTCATTAAAATGTGCAAGTGTGAGACTACTGTGAACTTTTTCTTAAATGAAATGCATATAGTTGCCTATATTTGTGTAATGTGATTGCGTTTGATCTTGAAAGAAATGGAAGTGGAGTTTATAGGATCCCATAGGATGAAATAAGGGTGAATTACATATTGTCCCTTTGAGGACAGGAATTAAATAAGGGTGGAATTAAATCACTATAGTCACGTGGTATTGAATATGATATTCGTCCTTTTAAGGACAAGGTGAAATAAAGTTGGACTACGGATTTGTCCCTTTAAGGACATGGGTGAAATAAGGGAGGATGCGGCAGCGGCCGTGGGGCAATGGCCATTTATTGTGGACTGGACTCGAAAAATGTCTGGGAACATAAATTGAAATTGTATGAATTGTTTGAAATGTAATTTGACTTGATCTTGAATGTGTTTGTTAATAATTGTGAGGTGATTTCAATGTGTGTGTCTTGATAAATATCTTGTACACTAAAATTTAGATGATTGTACTGTTAGATCAATTATATATATCTATATGTATATATATACCTATATTGTGTGTGAATGTGGTAGGATTCTCTCAAGTCAAAGTTGTCTTCAGTTTCAGGTATGGAAAACTTCATAATCCAATAATGTTCATGCCAAGATTATCTTTCCATTTGTTCAGGGTAAATGTATAATGTTTAGGTATTATTCTAAGTTGTATAAATCTAGAAAAAGCTCTGTAATCGGGTAGGTTCGTTCTATAATATAATGTGTATGATTGTAGCATGTATGAGAAATTCGGTTTAGCCATACTTTCTTATCTTTTTGTGAGAAGAGAAATAGTGCTGTTATTTTAATTCTTAAATTATGTAATTTAAATTAATTACATTTAAAAGAATAACCAAAATAAGGATTAGTATTGTGCTTAAAAGAGAAATAGGCTTACATATGTGAGGTGAAATTCATCTTCTGTGCCAGTTACGTGCTTAGATTTTGAGACGTGACACATAGTCAAGCTATCAGTTAGCTGATGAAGCATTCTGAATTTTGACATGTATATATGGAAATAATGATTGTAGAATTTTCTGACCGAAAAAATATAGAATTAAATGACATATTAAAGCTTTTCCATTTTCATATTTTCGATTAAAGCTCCCTACTTTTGTTTCAAAGTTTCAAACATTTCTTCATTTGTTGAGTCTAAAGGAGGATGCCATATATCCATAATGTCAAAATTTTGATCTAAATTTTAAGATTTGATGATTATAAGCAAATTGAATAATCTCAATTCTATGTAAGATTTAAATTTATTAAGATTTTAGTAAAATTTTAATTTAAATATTAAGATTTTATGATTTTTCGATTTTGTTGATTTTATAACATATTGAATTTTTGTCTTTTTTTTATTTGTTGATGTGTTTTCAATTCATTGGGTTAATTGTAATGGACAAAAGTGATTGAACTAACTTAAATTCTTATTAATACTATATAATTACATTCTTTTCATTCATATATGTTTAATTTTTAACTTAATATAGTGAAAGCTAGAAATATTATAGTATATTTTTTAAAAAGAAAATGTCTAATAAATGAAAAATAAATAAATTTTTTAAAGGAAATATTATTGAAATAGATTCAATCTATTTTATCTTAGATATTATAGTATTGAAATAGATTCGACCTTACTAAAATAGATTCGATCTATTTTAACAACAAAGAAATATATTCGATTTATTTTATCTGGATGAATTTTAAATAAGGTCTCAATACAACCTCAGTATATATTCCTAATTGAACGCAACCTCATTGCATATGAGTCTGACAAACAAAATGATGTCCAGAAAGTTTATATGTACAGCTGCCCCACGGTCCTTATGAAGTATGGGGTATATATATCTACCATTGCTAGCTTAATATAAAAGTGGTTAACTCTCTTATTATTCTGTGGCTGATATACTCTCAGCAATGGACAGGAGAGGCATATGTATATATATATACACAACGCGTAAAGGAAGATATATTTTGTGACACAGAATGGATCTAAGATTCTATATGCCGTTTGAGTGGTTCTTAACTGATTTCGCAGTCCACACTGAACGAGATTTCTGCATAACATGTAATGTGATGCCCCTATAATTCGTAGATTGCTTCCTAAGCTTTTTGACTGCTGACTACTGACTACTCTCTGTTCTTCTTCTTCTTCAACGGTTTCTTTCTGTACCTTCTCCAACGTGGGATATGCAGTACTTGTACAGTGAATTTTATCTAGGGATTTATGCTATTTACTTTTTCAGTTATGATTGCTCTAGATATGGGTTGACGCGGTTTTCTCCTCTCTTTTTTCACTTTAAAGTTGAGAAAGTTGTGCAAGTGAATATAATAGGAAGTGTAATCTTACGGAAGCAAAAGACAAACCGACATTAATGGTCAAAGGACAGATTTTGTCACGGTACAAGAACATATAACTACTTAATCATGTGTTTGCGAAGTGCAGGAGTTTCAGTTTGATGGGCTTTACAGTGCCAGTTTGACCAAAAAGGCATGGAAATATGGAATCAGTGTTGCTTAAATGCAGGGGAGGGGCAATTACGTGAGCGGCTCAAAGAATTAAGATTTGTTAGTTAATGGTTTGATAAGGTTTAGGTTTCTTTACAGCTTACATTTTTGACAAGTGTACGCTTACCAATATTGGGCGGTTTTCTTTTTATGATTTGAGAATTCAGTGATCGAGAAGGTAAGGGCTGGCACGAGAACAATGCTGAACTAACAAGCATGGTGGGCCCTCCTCATAACTGAACCCCTTACACCCACAATCTCCAAAACGACGTTGTTTGTAACCGCCATGGTCCAGCATCTATCATCTACATGTGCCTTTAAGTACTTCATCCTTTCCTTCCTTCCTTCATATTGTTCTACATACATGTTACAAGTGCTCTTATTATTATATATCTACCTCTTCACGTATAGCTCGCTGTGAATGTGATCTCAGCCATTATGTCCAAGTCCAATAGAGGTCGCCATGGTGGAGATAAAATATCCAAGGAAGTAGAAGGGGATGAAAGAAGACTCTACAACTGCGCAAGGAAGTATGACTTAATAGTGAAGCAGGTATAAGTTTCATGTTTCATTTGCATTAATTCTCTCTTAAAGCATGATCATAATGAGGCTAACCAACATTTTTCGTCGTCATCTTCAATCTTACTGAGTTAACTGACACTTTTGTGGATTTGATATGCTTCCAGTTTGATGAGTTGATGGGGATGATGAACACTACCACAATACCAAAGTGGAAACGGGTAAGACAAGATGATCTCCTATATCTGCTTAATTATTCTATTATGGCTCACAGTACTACTTTACCCTATGAATCTATCAAAGTTAGTCTGTGTTTGGAAGTGTCTAAAATAGTCAAAAGCACATTCGCAGCAATTTCACAACATTTGGTTCTGCGCGAGGCTGTTGAGAAGTGATTCCACCAAATCCCTGTTTGTTATGAAGCGACTCTCACCTGCTTTCGTGTCCTATAATTACCAAAATGATTTTACCCATTTGCCTCATTTGTCCTATCTCATCTCATCTTATTCGTCTCTGTTCAGCATCTTTGTTCTTCCTCGTTTTCTGTATTCAATGTCCCTGTATTCTTACTGCAACGAAATGCAGTGGTGGGGCAAATTGGTGAACAGAATAAAAACAAGAAATGGTAATTGAAATAGTGCAAACGGATGAAGAACTAGCGTGAAGTCGTGAACAGAATCTGAGGGAGAGCAAAAATCGTGATTGAAATTTAGGAGAATATTCCATTTTTGCCCGGAGGAGAATTGCATTCTTAAACCCTCTTTTCTGCTAAATTTGAACTTTGACCCGTATCTAGATATTTGTTTTCTTTTAGTTCCTACTTCTTTTTCATTTTGATCCCTCTTTGTTATTTTGTTTTTCAGTTGAATTCCTATGATTTTTTTAAGGCAAAAGTACCATTTTTGTCTCTAAACTTTGACCTAAATTTTAATTTCATCCCAAAACTTTATTTTATATCATTTTTGTTTCACATCTTTTCAAATAATTTCAATTGCATCCCTATACCTAATACCTTCTAAATTCTTAAAAGCAAGAGCTACCTCTATTAAATATATTAGTGTCAACTCATTTGGTTAACTATATTCACATCAAATAAGCATTTAAAATGATAAAATTACCCCTTATTATTTACTTTTTCCTAATTTGTATTTGATAAAATGGAAAACAATTTTATCTTTTCAAGTGTATATTTATTATTTAATGTAAGTGTACTTAATTGAAGGAGTTAATGCAGATGTACTCAATAAAGTTGACATATTAGTGTTTTCTATTAACAATTTAAATGACATTTAGCTCAAAGGCAATTTTGAAATTAATAAAAATATTGGACAAATTTAAAATTTGAGTCAAGATTTAAGAACAAAAATAATACTATTGCCCTTGTATTTAGATCCATGATTTAACTATAGATTTCTCATTTTTCTCATTTAGGCCCTTTTATGTTGCTTGAAAGTTGAAAATATGTTTTCCAAAAGACCAAATCAAAAGCAAGAGTATTAACCAACACGAAATTTATATATATATATATATATTTAGTAATTATACATCCATAGGTAATTTTGATAAACAAAATCCAAATAGTATCAATTTTTTAAAATCAATTTTGAGACAAAAATTTCCAAGCAGTCTCACAGTTAACCAAAGTGAAATTTGAAAACCAATTTTGATCCAAACATATCTTCGTTTCTGCGCTGTTTTGCAATATATTCATTGGCATGTAGCCTGCTTCTTTCTGTCAATTGTAAACAGAGTCGAATTGCGAGTGCTTCTGGTAGAATGATAGCTGCTAGCTCGAGCCAACCTGACCACAATGAAGCACTAGCAGAGACTGTAACCAGATTTCTTCATGAATTGAGGGTTAACCCCGCAGATTCCGGGTTCTCAAGCAGCAGATAAGGTTGAAACTAGTTATCTGTGGTGTCCAAGACTAACGAACTAAAATGTCTGAGCCGCCAAACACAGCGATAACTGTCTAACGTGCAACCATCAAATAGTCACAGCTTGAAGTGTGGATCTTCATCTATGGGTTCTCAATACAGTAAGAAAGCTGCAAGCCAATAACATAATCGTTCGTGGCATACACAACTAGACAAGCTATTTCTTTTTTCAACAGAATCTGGCTCCAAACACTGGGATGGCTGCAAATGGAGAATCATTTACAGTAACAATGTAAACTATTAGGCATTCATATTGCCATTGCCTAAATGCCTACTGCCTCTAAGGCAAAATTGCGATACCGTAAATCATACAATCTTTATCAAAAAGGTTGAAAACGGGATGCACGCTCCATATATCTGCAGAATGTTCATCTTTAACGAGGCAATTTCTTGAAAATAAAGTGATCGAAACTTCACTTCACATCAAAGCTATTCATAATTAGAACTTTGATTGTGCTTGGCACTTCAACTTTTCCTCTTCAAGCTCTCGTTTTAATGTTTCCAACCTTTCATGTAAGACTGCATTCTCCTGGTAATTTGGAAGGTCATTAAAACACTCGCAATAATAAGATAAAACAAGTCATACATAGCCAAAGGAAAAAAGAAGCTTCGTTGAAATTGGTAATAATGAGAGAGGCTAAGGAATATAACCATGATTGAAAATCAAAAACAAAAAAACAAAAGAACTAGTCTGACAACAAAATTGCAACTCAGAATTTAGTAGTTCACATAAACTTCTTCCTTCAATAATTTGATTCCGTTTTCTTGAACAAAGAGAAAGGAAAAGAAGGGAAGAAGAAGAAAGTGAAGCTCACTTGATAATTTATCAAAGTTTACCTTTTGCAGCATTGCCAATTTATGATTAACACTAGAAGAACTCTCCAACTTCTGAGAAGAACCCTTAATCTGCCACACACAAATGGCAAAACTTGTTAATTCAGTCATTGTCAAAGCATTGATTTTAACTAGTTTAATTCATCAAGTACCAAACTGAATTAAAAGCAAAATACTGATGTGAATATGTCATATTGCCCCAACCTACCGGCTACAATAGAAAAGCTTAAGTGTGAAGTGCCAATCACAATATTAGAAAAGTTGAAACAAAATCCTATTTTTCACCTTGGACGAGGGAAAATGAAAATCCAATAAAGAGAATGCATACCGTCTGAAGTTCCTTAAAACATTTTTTCGCCTTATCTGCTTCTTCATCATACTTTAGCCTCCACTCAGCAGATTCATCCATTGCTTCCCTGTTAGCTAGATCAAACTGGCGTCTGCAAAATTGAATAGATCAAACATCATTCAATTAGAAACTGGGCTATAACTTCCGCGTTGTCAATACAACAGAAAAACAAATATTCAACTCCCAAAGTAATCATTGAACAATACTTTATCCAGGCCAGCATGTGCCAAAAACATCATAAAATTCTAACCAGTAAAGGGAATTTATTTAGAATAAGAGCCATCCGTCGGTTTAACCAAAAAATTGAAAAATGTATCAAGTATGAGAGTTACTAGTGCTGATGGCTTTAAATTTGCACCGTCAAAGGAAATCACAGTATTATCTTCCAAATGAAACTTTAAAACTCCTAAGCAGAACACGTACAGTTCAATTAAAGATCAAACTCAAACTCAATGTCATATCAATACTGAAAGTGAAGCATAGGAAAAATCATATAGTATAATTATTACGAAACGAAACTATGGAATTGACTTGGGGCATATTAGAACGGTGAAGATAGAAACTCTAATCAGATGCAAGGCCAAGTGACATTAGATTGGGTCCTACGATCTACTTCTTTGCCCTTGTGCCAAATAAAGAATTCAAAGTTCTCTGCTATAAACAGATGGTAAAAAGCTATTTTTTTTTTTTGGTTCTGCTTGGGAAGAAAGATAGTGGAAAAGGGCAAAAATCTTTGGACACCAAGAAATCAGAAGTCAGAACATTAGTTCCAAGTAAATCCAAGTCTAACCTCACATTGTTTCCTACGAACTGAAAAAAGAGAGCAAGCCAATTAGCTACCCCAACGAATTTTAAATCTGGTAATTAAAGATTCTTCGAGAAGAATGTTGAGAATGTAAAATATTGCAGAACCGGATGGGTAAGAAGGAAGAAGGCGAACCTTATTAGCTCGGCGTCATCGGAAGAAACATTATAATCAATAGCCCAGAGTCTGAAATAGACGGCAGTTCCCATTAACATCAGAAAGCCCAACCCTGCTATAAAAGACCTTCTTCTTCCTCCCATCACTTTCTGCCCTTTTCTGACTCCTTTCCTCCCTCCCTCTGATTCTTGGCCGCTGCTCAGATCAGCGTTGGTGGGGGTGCAACTCCTAGACTTCCAACACAAAAAACCACAAGCATTTGCAATACGTGAGAAACTTAAGATCTTGGTTGGTCGCGTTTCCTTTCGACTTTCAACACTATGGAAAACCCCTTGTTGAAATCAAGAACATCAAATGACTATATGTTGACGGGAAATTATACTTACCTCCTTTAAATAGTCAAATTATAAGGAGATGCAACCAATTACCAATGAACTAATTCGCCGTGGAATTATTATTATTTTTATTTTTTTTCCTGTAGGGACGAACCATGGATTTATATTTGAGGGAAACGGGTTTGTGGTTTTTGTTTTCCCCCATTTGGACAGGATTTTTACATGATGATTGATATTGATATGTGGTTAGCATTAAGAGACGCATGGGCCTAAGATAATCGGTGAGCCCAGACCGGTTCAAACATAAGCCCAAACTAATTTGACGTCTTTTCTCGTTGGCAACAGCATAGGCCTAATGACAACTGTATAATTCTGAGTAAATGAGTAATTTAACTCTTAAAAAATTACAATTATTTCAATTTAGTCCTTAAAAGATCAAATACCTCAATTTAATCCCTAAAATGTTATATTGTCTCACTAGTAATTTTTATTACTAAATTATAAAATCTATTGTTATTAAATTTCAAATATTTTGTTATCAAAGGTTATTTTAACAAAAAAAAAATAGATGAAATTAAGATAAATAATCTTTCAATCATTAAATTGAGATAACTACACTTTTTAAAGACCTAATTAATAAATTTATTTTGGAATTATTAAATATTAAAGATCATGGTTTTTAAAAAAAAAAGGAAAAAAGCTAAAATTATAGAGCAGAGATTAGTAGACGATTAGAAGTTGAAAAATGAAGTCCCAATATGAGATGCGTAAATCAGCTGCTTAGGATGCCCATCGTGAATAGTGAGAACCCCAATCTGAATATTTTCAGTCAGGAATCCTTAGGATAGCGGGGTATTTGGTTTAATTTAAATCATTAATTTCTATAATCAACTTCAAAATTTTATGAGTTTTCTAAAATAAAAAAATAATATCTTAAAATTTAGATTGTTAATTGTGAAAATTAACAATATAAATTGAGCTAAATGTCCTATTTAATTTTGGGGCATAATAGAGAATCCAAATTCAATTATTTTACATTTCAAGGTGAAAATTGAATGGAAATTTAATATGAGGGTGAACAATTCGTGGCATATAGTAGCACAGGAAGGGTTGATATTTTGATATTAAGGTATATTCCTATGTTGTAAGGTAAGGAAGCTGCTTTTGTGGCAGAGAATAAAATGGGGATACAAAAATAATTGATGAAGCAACCCAAGTTCGTGGAATAGGAAGAGGCATATTAAAACAAAATCATAGGGACAAATCAAGCAGCTGTGCGCCCCTAGTTTGATTGTGTAGACTAAATCCCAGCATAAACAATTAATTAATTAAGGTGCCCCCACCAATATTTATTCTTCATTTCACTTTCTCGGATTTGGACACACAACCCTCTAGTTTCTTCTCTTTTTCGTTATCTTTCTGGAAGCCTATGCTTATATAGTTAATTACATTTCATTTGTTTTGCTCCTGCTTGTACAAGCTAAATTCTCCATTCAAAGAAATATAATTAACGGTGATGTAATTTAACTCATCCCACGTTATCAGATGGCAATAATGCGGGGCTACTAAGTAAAAATTATTGATTACCAATATTGGTGACACGGACAGATATCAGGAAAATCGAAATGATTATTTTGAAATTTACATGAATTTAATAAGCGAAAAGTTTGCATTATCTATAGTGAATATTGTAGGATTCCGTAAATCTTATAGAAACTTTAAAATCATAATCGGGTATTATTATTTATTGAGAATCTTTTTACACAGTAAACAAGGATGTATTTGGAGATAGAGTTACCAGGAAGTAGATTATTTCTTGTACCTCCGGTTTCAACGTGATCCAAGTTTTTTTTTTTTTTGGCCTTTCAAAAAAAATTTACTGAATATTCGATCTCGATTAATAATTATTATATTTAATAACTAATATAATTAAAAAAATTCGCTTCCAAATTACCATGTATTGCTAAGTATATATATTTTTTGGTGGAATGGTTTTGTGTCTAAAAATAACTGGTAGACATTATTCCTTCCGGCAGGACTCGAACTTTTAACAAAAAGCTAATTGAAGCTTTGTCCTCTCACCTATGTGGGTATGGGAAAAAGGGAAAAGTGGAGTAGGAAACTATGAGCGGGTAGTGTATTGTTGATCCTGAGAAGACCATTACAAGAATTTTACTTTAAGATATGTTGTAGCTGAGCAGTACCTTTCTCACCAACACCAACCTATGAACAAAACTACGTCCCTTCCCCCCCCCCCCCCCCCTTCATTTCGTCTTCTTCTTGCTTTCCCAAACTGCCATCAGTTACGTGTTTTCTTTTCTTATCTATTTTATATCGTACAGCTTTCTCATATTTAATTTGACCCAAAAGGAGGGGGGGAAAAAAAAGGTACAAGACAAATAAGAAGAATAGGGAATATGAATATGGAACTGCAAACTGCAAAGATCATATTCATAAATCTACCATTTCAGATTCGTCAGTTACAACTTACAAATAACAAGCACGATGAGTGATCCTTCTTGTAAAATTCTATACACACAAAATCGAGGAGGTTCATAGTCAATGGTCATATATATAATATAGCTCCTTAACTCGCCGATAAGTGCCCAAATAAAAAAGGTCGCATCACCTAGTCATCTACAAAGACAAGAGAAGAAAAGGCCTAAGAAAAACAGAGCGTGTATAGCTATCAGTCAATAGACTATATTATCGGCTAATACAAAATTGCCACAAACTTATCAATTTCCGATCATAATCTCTGTGGTCTAATGACTGTAATGAATAATCAAGCACTAATCTTCAAAGCCCACCTTCTTCCAGATAGCATTTCTGACCCTGTGCAAGTCCCTGCCTTTGAGGGTCCTCCCAATCCCTTCGTGCACAGACAGAGAAGCCACTCTGGTCCTAGCCAGATACTCATGCGGAGGTATCCTCATCCCTCCATCTTCATCGCCTTCGTTGTCTTCGTCAAAATCTTCATCGCTCTCCCTCTTTCGGTGCTCCTTGTAATCCTCCTTCAGAATCTTGGACCAGTTCGGTATGTTCAAAGGCAATGAGGCTGACCCCACTGGCTTCACTCTGCCACCAACATCCACCTTCCTGGACCCTCTCTTCAAACTCGATCGTGAACTTGGCACACCCTTCTTGCTCTCCGATACAGGGATGACCTCACCTGAAGAATGATTCCATAGCTCAGCTTCATCCAGTTCCAACCCTCCCTCTGCGGAGCTTGGGTTGCAATGGGTCTCTGGAAAGATGTAATTTGATTTTGAGAGGAAGCTCTTCCTTGAAGCCATTGATGAAAGATCGAAAGCTTTCTGGGGCTTGGAGATGTTTCCATATTCCAGCTCTTTGACAACGCTCTTTATTTATATTAAAAGGTACGAATGGATAAAGTTAAGGACGAAGGTCCTGCTCGACGCGCTAACAATCGAGTGTTAATTAAAATTTAAAAGGAAACTCTACGGTGTGAGCGGCTTCGCATGTTTTATCATGGGATCGACCTTATGACGTGGAAGGTTTGGGTTCAATATAGAAGTCCCGAAACGCAGCGGAATGACACGTAGGATGATAACTTGTGGATAGTAAATCAGTGGGCTTGGAATAGCCAATCCATGAAGTAACACGCAGGTTAATTAATGCGTATCCGTACGAAGTCAAATAATTGATGTGAGCGAGTGAGAGAGACGTAGTTATCCAGACTCCAAAGTCGTAGAATAGAACACACGTGGACCAATGGGATGTGAAATTGGTCGAGCACTGGAAGATCCATTTTCGGGGGGTGAGGGTGTGGGCTCCACGGCCCATCACCGTTGAAAGAAGATCTGAATGTCCATATCTTGACACGTCAAGCTGATAAGGCCATTCGAAATTAGGGCCTCCTTCTTCAACTCTAATGTTTCATGCATAATGCATCTGACTAATTCAGTCACAACGACTCATCTCGTCAATGCCAATCATGGGTTTCGTTGCTCAACTTCAACTGTATATATATTATTTTTCTAGAAAAATAATATATATATATAGTTTAATTTAAATAAAAAATGTCTCTATATATTTTTTATGCTTACATTTATTTATACAAAATACAAACAACAACAAAAATAACAAAGATTTATACTACTAGATAGAGTCAGGTACATGAATCACAAGATGCTATTGAACTTTATTAATGATCTAAACTTTAGATATCTTATTTATCAAAAATTTCGTTCAATGACTTCTCCAAATATTTTTTTTGGTCTTCTTCAACTTTTTTTCACAGGATTCCATATCATCCGCTTAATCCTCCTTACTGGCGCCTCTAACTGTCTTTTTTAAACGTGACCATACCACATTAAACGATTTTCTACCATTTTCTCTTATTTAAATTTATAATCCGTTATATAATTTTTTACGATTAAATTATTTATTTTATAGTTACGAATTTCTTTCTTCAAGTGATTAACCAATATCAAATAACCCTTGCAAGTTGTTAAAAAAAATTTATAAAATGAATATATTAAAATAGTGCATTAAGTACTATGATAACTAGAACTGTCAAAATGGGCTAAACTCATTGGACTAGCCCAAGCCAACCTTGTAAATGAAATGTGATTGGCTACAATTTTAGTGACTCATATTTAATAATAACTTTTAACTCATTCCATTTAGGCCCATAGAGCTAAGGTGAGTTGGCCCTAATGAGTTTTTATTTATTTTTTATTTATTTATTTATTTATTATATTTTAGTTTTTAGTCTATTTTTTAAAAATTTAGTTCTATTTTTTGAAGTTCCATAGTTTCAATACCAATTTTTTTATTCAAAATAATTATAGTTACATTTTAAACAAGAAAAATTGTCTATTTTAATGTTTAATATATTTTTTTAGAAGTTTAATTTAATAAAATTTAATTGTTCCAATCTTTAGTTGTTATCATGAAAATAACTAAAATTACATTTTTTTTTAACAAGATAAGTAAGCCCATGAACTTTGATGGTTTGGGATGCGCTGACCTTTTGAAAGTTTGGCCCATCCCAACCCATGCTCTTCACTGGCCCTGCAAGGCATGGGCTAGGGTGGGCTGGCCCAACCCACTTGACAGCTCTAATAATAATCACCACATTGTACGTGAATTATAATATTTTAATAATAATCTTCAACTTATTAAAAAAAATATTTTTTGTTCAAACATTTAACATATCATAATGAATACACATGGACTTGTTGTAAAAATTGATGCAATTGTAGTAAAAAAATTAGTCTGAGTTGTATTATTAACGACATTGTTCTTAAGAAATATTTTGCAATACCAGTTTAATTTGAATGCGAAATTTCTCTAAAATTAAACAAACTCTTCTATGATAAAAACCATGAAGTGAAACAACAAAAATAAATCTCTCTCTCTCTTCCCCCTCCCCCTCCCCCCCCCCCAAAAAAAGCCGAAAACCCTAAACCATAAATAAAAAATGAAGGAGTTAATATGTTTTAAAAGATAAGAACAATTTATTAGAGATATGGGATAATTGGGAGTTACATTAGAAAATTATGCTAGTAGTTATGGAAACTGTCACATCCCAAAAATTGAGCATGTGAAAAGATACTACTCATTTGATATAATTCTCAAACATACGTTATATACATATATTGTGTAAGGTTTTACATTCAACCTTAATCATTCATTCCACACTACAGAATTATATTCATCTGATAAGCAAATATAGACATACATAGTCTGATATTTCTATCTCATCGCAAGCCTAGGAGACCTATAGAAAGTACAGAGCGTTTCTAGGGTCCACATTAATAAGTACTGGTATCCCACCAGACAGAAATAGAGAATAATCCCAAGGGGCTTCTAATCTTCAAACGGATACTCTTGTTCTTTATTTTCTGTATCTGAAAAAAATAATCATAGGGAGTGTGAGTTTATTTAAAAACTCAGTAAGTAAATAACTGTACTATATAAAATATCAAAAGTACAAATACCACATTTACTCATATAATTAATTGTCTTATACATCGAGTAGTATGGGACTCTAACCCTTTCAAACTCATGAATAAGATTTCATAGATATACACCGAGTAGTATGGGACTCTAACCCTTTCAAACTCGTGAATAAGATTTCATAGGTATACGCCGAGTAGTATGGGACTTTAACCCTTTCAACTCGTGTATTGGTTTCATAGATATGCACTGAGTAGTATGGGACTTTAACCCTTTCAAACTCGTGTATAAGATTTCTTAGATATACACCGAGTAGTATGGGACTTTAACCCTTTCACACTCGTGTATTAGATCCCGAAGATCTTTACTCATTAATAAAATAGTGAGAATTTATCACATAGTACAATTGTCATGAAATAAATAATTTCTTCATACTCTTATTTCTACTGATCATCATATACTCCCATATGAAAAATTAATTGCTTATTATCCAAATAATGTTGTAAATGGGACTTATATTGTACTTTGACTAGTAATATCAAATTAGCTGAGCAAGATTATTCACTCACCTTGATGTTTGTCCAAGTTTACCTTGTTCCACACTAGAATTTGTGTAGGAAAATTTTCTAGTAAAATATATTACAAGGAATCATAAGAAAGGAAACAAAATCACGAAAATACGTAAAATTTTCTGACTGCTACAGTAACGGGTTGCTACAGTACAGTTTGCTACAGTAACGGTTCGCTACAGTTCCGGTTCGCTACAGTAACGTTGACTGCTACAGTACCGTTGACTGCCGACACTACAGTACTGCTACAGTACCCCGAAGAAAATTTTCCAGATTTTGTTTCGAAATCCCTGGTCGCTACAGTAACTCGGTTTTTGCAGAAATTCTAACAATTTCATCCTTTCCCTTTCTTGTTTCAAAACCAGAATTTCAACTCCTTTAACTGATTATAACTCAAATATAACTTCTAAAACAACTGAGATTCATGAATTATCATCAAAATCTTCAAGAACAAAACCTCCTCTGATCTTCTACATAAACTGAAATTTAAGGAAAATAATCGGATTAAAGCTTACCTTTGATCCTTACAAAGCTTTTGAACCGAACAAATAATCGAACTTCTGAAGATCAAGGAAAGGATTTGAGAAGAAAATGAAGAACTGAGAAAGAAATCTTTTCTGCTTCCTTCGGCTGAGTGAAAAAAATGAGGTTACTATTGAAACTTTATATTAAATATTTCTAATGGGTTATTCAATAACCCATGGGTATCCATAACCCAACATCCAAACCCATCCAGTCAATTTACAATAAATGGATTAATTGACCATTCTGCAACCACTTTTCCATGAATTTCACCATTCTTAGAATATATCCCTCATTGTGCAAATATTTAGTCCAGTCATTTAACTCAATTTTCATAAATAATATTCAAAGAGAACAATTAAATATGAAAATTAAAAATGACCAAAATAAATAACTAAAGTAACGTTGTAGAATTCTAAAATACTCTTAAGCGAATTATATTCTGAAATTAACGGGTATTACATTCTACCCCCCTTAAAAGAATTCGGTCCTCCGAATTTAAATCTTACCTCAAGTTTCAAATAAATGTGGATAGTTTTTCCAAATCTCATCTTCTGCCTCCCATGTAGCTTCCTCGCGAGAATGATTTCTCCAAAGAACTTTGACAGTAGGAATTTCTTTGGTACGCAATTTCTTGACTTTTCTATCAAGGATAGCTATTGGTACCTCTTCGTAGGTGAGAGTTTCATCAAAATGAACTTCTTGGAGTTGAATGACATGAGAAGGATCAGGAAGATACTTCCGTAGCATGGACACATGAAATATTGGATGAACTCCCTCTAGGTTGGAAGGTAGGTCTAGGCGATATGCCACATTACCCACTCTGTCTACAACCTCATATGGGCCAACATACCTCGAACTAAGCTTGCCTTTCTTCCCGAATCTCATTACTCCCTTCATAGGTGAGATTCGTAAGAAAACCATATCACCTATTGCAAATTCAAGGTCACGTCGTCGGTTGTCCGCATAAGACTTCTGTCTACTCTGAGCAGTTAACAACTTCTCTCTGATCAGTTTAACTTTATTTATATCTTCCTGTATCATCTCAGGTCCAAATATTTTGGTTTCACCAAGTTCAAACCAACCTATAGGAGATCGACACCGTCTCCCATACAAAGCCTCAAAAGGTGCCATCTGAATACTGGCTTGGTAACTGTTGTTATAAGCAAATTCAATAAGAGACAAATGATCATCCCAACTTCCACTGAAATCTATCACACAAGCTCTTAGCATATCCTCTAAAGTCTGAATTGTCCTTTCGGACTGTCCATCAGTCTGAGGATGGAATGCTGTGCTAAGATTTACTTTGGTACCCAAAGCCTCTTGAAAGACTTTCCAGAACCGAGAAGTAAACTGAGGTCCTCGGTCTGATATAATGGATATTGGTACACCATGAAGTTTCACTATTTCTTTAACATAAAGGCGAGCAAGTTTTGCTACACTGAAAGTGGTATGAACAGGAAGAAAATGTGCTGACTTAGTAAGTCGATCCACTATGACCCATATTGAATCATTTCCTTTTGTTGACCGAGGTAAACCTACTACAAAATCCATGGTGATCCTTTCCCACTTCCATTCGGGAATATCTAGTTTTTGCATCAATCCAGGTGGTCGTCGATGTTCAGCTTTAACTTGCTGACAAGTCAAACATCGAGCTACAAAGTCAGTCACGTCTCGCTTCATGCCCTCCCACCAGTAAACTTGTTTCAAGTCCTGATACATTTTCACAGCACCAGGATGTACAACGTAGGGTGAACCATGAGCTTCCATTAAGATTTCATGTTTCAAAGATTCAATGTTGGGGACACAGAGTCTCCCATTAAACCATAAGACTCCTTCTTCATCTACCAAGAAACTTGGTGCTAGACCTTGCCTTGCCTTATCTCTGACTTTGACCATATCAATGTCATCTTCTAAAGTTGCTTTTACTTTTTCAACAAGGGATGATCTAACTGTTAAATGAGCCAGAAATGTACCTGACTCAGTGATCTCGAAGAATACTCCATCAGCTTCCAATTCTTGTAGTTCATGTATTAGAGACCTCCTTATAGTGGCAATGTGAGCTAAACTTCCCATAGACTTTCGACTTAGAGCATCAGCCACTACATTTGCTTTACCTGGATGGTAAAGGATGGTACAATCATAATCTTTCAGAAGTTCCATCCACCTTCGTTGCCTTAGATTGAGATCTCTCTGCTCAAAAATGTACTTAAGGCTTTTGTGATCTGTAAAAATTTTACAAGTTTTCCCATACAAGTAATGTCTCCATATCTTTAGGGCAAACACTACAGGTGCCATTTCCAAATCATGAGTGGGGTAATTCAATTCATGCTTTTTAAGCTGACGTGAGCCATAAGCTATGACTTTACCATGTTGCATCAACACACACCCTAAGCCTATCTTTGAGGCATCACAGAATACAGAGTAACCCCCTGGTCCTGATGGTAGAATTAAGACTGGTACAAAAGTTAAACACTCTTTCAATTGGGTGAAACTTTGTTCACATGAATCATCCCAAATGTATTTAACATTCTTTCGGGTTAACTTATTTAATGGGAGAGCCGTCTTAGAGAAATCTTTGACAAAGCGACGGTAATACCCTGCTAAGCCAAGAAAACTACGTACTTCAGACACAGTTGTTGGTCTAGGCCATTGTTTTACTGCTTCAATTTTACTTGGATCTACATGAATACCTTCTTGGGAAATAACATGTCCCAAAAATGTTACATGACTCATCCAGAATTCACATTTTGAGAGCTTTGCGTACAACTGATGCTCTCTCAAAGTCTGAAGCACTATTCTCAAATGTTCAGTATGTTCTTCATGATTCTTTGAATACACCAAAATATCATCAATAAATACAATTACAAACTTATCAAGGAATGATTTGAACACTCTGTTCATTAAATCCATAAATGCTGCTGGTGCATTTGTCAACCCAAAAGACATCACAAGAAACTCATAATGTCCATACCGTGTACGAAAAGCAGTCTTAGGTATATCATCACTCTTAATTCGTAACTGATGATATCCAGACCTTAGATCAATCTTTGAGAAGTATTTTGCTCCTTGAAGCTGATCAAACAAATCATCTATCCTTGGTAAAGGATACTTATTCTTCACTGTGACTTTATTCAGCTGACGATAATCTATACATAATCTCATAGAACCATCTTTCTTTTTCACAAAAAGAACAGGAGCACCCCAAGGTGAAAAACTTGGGCGAATGAACCCTTTGTTCAACAAATCTTCCAATTGTTCTTTGAGTTCTTTTAGCTCAACAGGAGCCATACGATAAGGTGGAATAGAAATTGGTCGTGTGTCTGGGACCAAATCAATACTGAACTCAATATCTCTTTCTGGCGGTAATCCAGGTAAATCTTCTGGGAACACATCTGGGAATTCATTAACCACATGAATGTCTTCTAACTTCTGTTCTTTCTTTTCTAAATCTTTGATAAAAGCTAGAAATCCCTGACATCCCTTTTGCAACATACGCTGGGCACTTAACATAGATATCATGTTGCAAGGTACATCACTTCGATCTCCTTAAAACACAAAATTACTCCTCCCCGGTATATTAAAGGAAATAACTTTGTCACGACAATTTATAGTAGCATGACAAGAAGATAGCCAGTCCATCCCTAGAATCACATCAAAATCTAACATATTGAGAACCATAAGATCTATCTCAGTTTCCATGCCCCCAACAATTATTTTACAAGAACGATAACATGTTTTAACCATCAAAGTCTCTCTCATCGGTGTGGAAACCAAGAATGGTTCTTTAAGAGTAATCGAATCAAATGCAAATCTCTTGGCAAATAGGGGTGACACATATGAGTGAGTAGAACCGGGCTCAAACAAAATACGTGCAGCAAAAGTATTAACAGATAATATACCTGTAACTACAGCATTGGATGTTTGAGCATCCTGTCGGGTTAGAGCATATACTCTTGCATTTCCTCTGCCAGCAGTTTGTTTTCCACGGTCACCTTGGCCTCTTCCAGAACCTCTTCCCATACTACCCCCTATTGAAGGGGTTGGTGTTTGAGTAATAGATTGTGGTCGAGGTGGTAAAGTAGACCCTTGACCTGGTCTTGTCATGAGCTGAGGGCACTCCCTTATAAAATGTCCTTTTTGTCCACAGTGAAAACAGCCTGTACCAACAGTGTTTAACCTGCATTCTCCGAAGTGAAACTTTTCACATTCAGGACATTGAGGTTTTTCCCTTCTACCTTGAGTACCTCCTCTACTAGAAGAGCTAAAACCACCCCTGTTCTCTGAACGAGGCTTAGCCACACTGGCTGTAGAATAAGTTGACTTAGTAGGAGTGGCTGGAACATTTTGTGACGCAGTAAAGGGTTTCAAAGTCCCTGAGTCTTCCCCTTGATCAAAAGATCTTCTATATCTAGCTTTCTTCTTTTGACGATATTCTTCTTTATTCTTTGACCTCTTTTCCATTCTTCGGGCCACGTCAACAGCCTCTGAGTACGAAGAGTAATCGTTCATATTGGAACCCACTTGATCATATAAGGCATCACGAAGCCCTTCCACAAACTTTTCTATTTTCTTCCTTTCAGAAGGAATGATTTCAGGGGCATATTCAGATAATTTAACAAACTGAGCTGAATATTCATCAATAGTCATGGTTCCCTGTCGTAGATACAGAAAATCTCTGGCCCTGGATGATCGTTCACTTGCCGAAAGAAATTCATCCATAACCAATTTATAAAATTCTGTCCACATAACTGGCGGTGCGCCTTGAATTCTAGCTTTCTTCCAATTTCTCCACCATTTACCAGCCCTACCTTTTAACTGAAAGGAAGTGAATTCTACCTTTTGAGTAGGAGAACACCCTATAGCCTCACATATTGCTTCACAATCTTCAAGGAAACATTGTGGGTCCTCTTTGGGATCTTCCCCTGAAAAAGTAGGAGGCCTCATTTTCTGGAATTCAGACATTCTTACCTCCCTTACGTTATCTCCTCCAGCTAACTGAGCTGGTGGTACAATTTCAGCTTCAACAATAGGAGGATCCACTGGCAGGTTAGCTTGTGCAGCTCGACCTCTCATTTCAGCCTCAAATCGGTCAAATCGTTCATTCATCAAATTAATCACATGTGCAATAGTTGCATTGCCAACGTGAGCATCAGGTTCGACTCTCCTTGCTTGCTCACTAGTTGCACCCTCAGTACTTTGAGCATGTAAACTATCACCACGGTTAGGATCATCTTGCACATGTACTGGTGGATTTATGGCCCTCCTTGGACCCATATGCTCATTATTATTAGAAGATCCTTCTGACATTGTACTGTCACAGATCTACACACATAACAAACAATTTTCAGACATAAACAAAATATCACTTACTAGCCCCACTGAGAAGTTATCCATAAAATGACGTTATACTCTACAAGGTCTTTTATGGAACCTAATCCTATGGTCATGCCGCGGCTCATGACAATAGGGAAGGGCCCACAAAGATCACTTTGCTCTGTACTCTATAGGGGACCTATAAAACCTTTCCTCTGATACCAAATTTGTCACATCCCAAAAATTGAGCATGTGAAAAGATACTACTCATTTGATATAATTCTCAAACATACGTTATATACATATATTGTGTAAGGTTTTACATTCAACCTTAATCATTCATTCCACACTACAGAATTATATTCATCTGATAAGCAAATATAGACATACATAGTCTGATATTTCTATCTCATCGCAAGCCTAGGAGACCTATAGAAAGTACAGAGCGTTTCTAGGGTCCACATTAATAAGTACTGGTATCCCACCAGACAGAAATAGAGAATAATCCCAAGGGGCTTCTAATCTTCAAACGGATACTCTTGTTCTTTATTTTCTGTATCTGAAAAAAATAATCATAGGGAGTGTGAGTTTATTTAAAAACTCAGTAAGTAAATAACTGTACTATATAAAATATCAAAAGTACAAATACCACATTTACTCATATAATTAATTGTCTTATACATCGAGTAGTATGGGACTCTAACCCTTTCAAACTCATGAATAAGATTTCATAGATATACACCGAGTAGTATGGGACTCTAACCCTTTCAAACTCGTGAATAAGATTTCATAGGTATACGCCGAGTAGTATGGGACTTTAACCCTTTCAACTCGTGTATTGGTTTCATAGATATGCACTGAGTAGTATGGGACTTTAACCCTTTCAAACTCGTGTATAAGATTTCTTAGATATACACCGAGTAGTATGGGACTTTAACCCTTTCACACTCGTGTATTAGATCCCGAAGATCTTTACTCATTAATAAAATAGTGAGAATTTATCACATAGTACAATTGTCATGAAATAAATAATTTCTTCATACTCTTATTTCTACTGATCATCATATACTCCCATATGAAAAATTAATTGCTTATTATCCAAATAATGTTGTAAATGGGACTTATATTGTACTTTGACTAGTAATATCAAATTAGCTGAGCAAGATTATTCACTCACCTTGATGTTTGTCCAAGTTTACCTTGTTCCACACTAGAATTTGTGTAGGAAAATTTTCTAGTAAAATATATTACAAGGAATCATAAGAAAGGAAACAAAATCACGAAAATACGTAAAATTTTCTGACTGCTACAGTAACGGGTTGCTACAGTACAGTTTGCTACAGTAACGGTTCGCTACAGTTCCGGTTCGCTACAGTAACGTTGACTGCTACAGTACCGTTGACTGCCGACACTACAGTACTGCTACAGTACCCCGAAGAAAATTTTCCAGATTTTGTTTCGAAATCCCTGGTCGCTACAGTAACTCGGTTTTTGCAGAAATTCTAACAATTTCATCCTTTCCCTTTCTTGTTTCAAAACCAGAATTTCAACTCCTTTAACTGATTATAACTCAAATATAACTTCTAAAACAACTGAGATTCATGAATTATCATCAAAATCTTCAAGAACAAAACCTCCTCTGATCTTCTACATAAACTGAAATTTAAGGAAAATAATCGGATTAAAGCTTACCTTTGATCCTTACAAAGCTTTTGAACCGAACAAATAATCGAACTTCTGAAGATCAAGGAAAGGATTTGAGAAGAAAATGAAGAACTGAGAAAGAAATCTTTTCTGCTTCCTTCGGCTGAGTGAAAAAAATGAGGTTACTATTGAAACTTTATATTAAATATTTCTAATGGGTTATTCAATAACCCATGGGTATCCATAACCCAACATCCAAACCCATCCAGTCAATTTACAATAAATGGATTAATTGACCATTCTGCAACCACTTTTCCATGAATTTCACCATTCTTAGAATATATCCCTCATTGTGCAAATATTTAGTCCAGTCATTTAACTCAATTTTCATAAATAATATTCAAAGAGAACAATTAAATATGAAAATTAAAAATGACCAAAATAAATAACTAAAGTAACGTTGTAGAATTCTAAAATACTCTTAAGCGAATTATATTCTGAAATTAACGGGTATTACAGAAACAGTCAAAATATTTGATCACAATAATTAATTAAGTTATAAATTGATAGATCATAACTGACAAGTTTAAATTAAAATATTTATTTAAAATATTTTCACAACAATTTAAATATTCTTTTTAAAATATCTAGTTTTTACAACAATCTCCCACATATTTGAAAAAGAAATTTTGAATGAAACAATGTTTTGGGTTACACACATGGATATAAATACTTTGAATCTAGTGTTTTTTAAACTATGAACCAGATCTAGATGGATAAAACATAATTCATAAAATCAATGGTGAAACATATAACTTCTATGAACTAGCAAACTTTTATTGTAAATTAGAGGTCTTATCAATCACATAACATCCAATTCTTACTATTAACGTCGTTATGCGCCTTTTCAACCATGCATGTAATCGATGTTTATGAGTGCTCTAGAGATTTTGTCATGATCTCATAGGAGTGGCTCCAATTCACAATTATATAGGTGATTTCATCAAGTGTATCTTTAATAAATACACCACCCATAAATTAAAAGCTTCACTAACCCTCTTTATCAAATGCATTGTACCACTTTCACACTTACATCATAAGTAAATGACTGAAATAATAATGTTAGCAAAACTAATAGATGACTTGTTGTTACTCATATAAATCTTTTTCATAGGATCTCCAATCACAAAGGTTAAGTTATCATCACTGTTAATTTCAATTGGCTTAAGTCTACTTTTCCTTGATTTCTAAAAGATTAATTTACTTCCTACATACATGTTTAGTCAAAAGATTGACCAAATTTACTTTTGACTTCACATAATCGATCAATATAATTATATTTTTTATCTTTTAGTAGCTACTTAATAACTTTGTGTCTCAAATACAAGTGTCTACATTGAATGTTTTGTTATTTACAATAGCTATTGACGCTTGACAATCACAGTGCATAGACATAGATGACGTTGGGTTCATACCCAATTGAAAATTTTGCTAAGACGTTTTTTAATTACTTAATCTCATTTTTAACCAACTCCAGAGCACTAAACTCTAATTTTAAAGTGAATCTATAAATTTGTTTGGTTGCTCTCTGAGGTATCGTACCACCACTAGGGGTGAAAACATAACCATTAGACTATATTTTGTCTCATTTGAAATAGAGATATAAATCCAGTTAGCATCATTGTATTCTTTTAATACAATGAAAAATTCACTTTATAAGATACTATAATTAACAGTACTCTCAATTACTTTATTACTTTGACCAGAGCATCCGACTAGTCATTATTAGTTTTTTGTGTATATCCAATCAACTAACACCCTGCACATAATATGTTGGCCAGTTGAAGTTCATTAAATACAACAAACTTACCTCTGTTTTCTTTAATTCAGTGTTAGAATCATAAAAAATATTCATTAGTTTGTCATCAAAATGATCAAATCTTTTAAAACACTTTTGAACATAATATTTTTGTGACAGCAAAATATTATTACATTTTCTTATGATTTTAATTCCAAAATCACATTTTATTCACCTCTGTATCTTTCATATCAAAATTAGATGCAAGTAAATATTTATCTTATGTATGACATCTATGCTGGTATAAAAAATAGGGTGTCATACATATATATATATATATATATATATATATACAAATAACTAGACACTTATCATCTATTAATTCTATATACACACATAAATCCATATTAAAAGAGAAATTGTCACTAATCAAGACAGAAAATTTATGCACAACATAACCATGAACATAATCAAAGTTTTAAAATTTATTTTCTTTTTCTTGGAGCCACACAATATAAACTTAGCAAGACACCCCCACACTTCTAAATATTTTAAATTAGCAAAAGTATGATACCCCCAACTTATATGTACTTTAATTTAGCATATAATTAACTCATATGAAACATCAAAATTATTATAGGTGGGTATTCAAACACATTATATATACGCACATATATATATTCATCCACCATTCAACCACCATATAATAATACTATTTAAGAATATAATTACACAAAATCACTTGAGGAACTTCTCAATCTCAATTTTGTGACCAATAATCCAACAATGTTGAATCTTATTAATTGTACAATAGGAGTGTTCTCATATAATAGCATAAAAATATGCTTCCTCAAGATTTATCTACAACATATATCATCATCTCAAAGAAATGATATTCTCAATTAAAATATATATGCCAAAAAAACAACCCACATATTATATGGTCACATATTTACAATAAAATTAGTTCCAAAATGATTTGTGTAATTCACACTATTATATAGCAATAAAATTACTGTCTATAATTTTGGTGAACTCAATTTTTGGATATCCACAAAATTATGTACTCCTACTATAGATGGGTATTGTGCTTTTTCACAAGAATTTCTCAAACTGTTTGTTCACAAAAAATATAATTCCACAAAAAATATAATTCTTGTAGCACTGTTAAAGCATCACATATGTGAAATTACAATTTATATAAAGTGATTTTTTCTCAAAATTTACAATTTTCTTTTTTCTATTTTTTGTATGCATGCATGCCATCAAATATCTTATAAATTATATATAAGCATTTCCACTAAGTGCTTTCCAAAAGTACAATTTATTTTTCATGTGGCCTTATAAAACCTGTAATAGTAAAAAAAATTTCACAAAGTAAAATTTAACATAGCTTTAAAAAAAATAACAATAATATGGCCATAAAACTTTTGTGTAGAATTTTAAAAATTTCACAAAATTAATTTTTTTAGGTATTTAAATACTAAATGCTTAATCACATATAAGCTTGAAGAGAATGTTTTTCATATTATCAATAGTTATGTTAATGGTATTTTATGGGATTTTATCATGCTTTTAAAGATTAAATATTAAACCCATAAATTTTCTGTTAATTCACAATCTTATTAACTATTGACCATAATCATTTTTTTTGGAAATGCAACACTAATTGATTACCACAGATGAACCATATCAAAAGCAATTCAACAAAACATATTCACATGTGAGGAACGTCGATCAGTGTGATGGTTATGAACGTTGTGTGTGACAGAGAGGATAAGGTGATTTACCTCGAAGGTCTTGACATAATTCCTTCAGCCGCTATGATCAACCTCGATCGGATATTTGAAGGTTGGTTCTGCCGTGGAGAAGTTCGATTTCTAGATTTCCTAAAGCCACGCCAACCATGCCTAGGTTCTCTTTTCTTCTCTCCCAAATCACACTTTGTCTACTCCAAAATCATCCCTGAGTCCCTTCTTCAATAATTGTCCTACTCCTTCTCCCTCTCTCTTCGACGCTCTTTGTAATACCCTAGGTATTACTATGCAATTAAAAAAAGGAAAAATTATGAGGATAGAAATTTTATCACAAATCTAAGGAGTTTCAACTAGGGAAACAAAGAGCTCTAAGGTTTAATACGAATTAAGACATGTCATGGGTTGAGTAAATTTGTAACAGAAAATAAAACATAAGTAATGAGAGTAAGAAGCATGTCAAAGGACTAAAGTGAAAAGAGAAAGGAAATACATAATATTTGGAGAAAGAATCGAATGGAAAACCAGTGTAGAAAATATACCTCATAATGATGAGATTATGAATTTGATACCTTTGAATTGTCTGACCAAGGCTAGAAATGATGTGAGACACTGAGAGGGATTGAAATGACGAAATGTGAAATTTTGGTACGTTAATGAAAATTTATTGTATGATGTGTATATTGAGAGAGTGTTGTTGGGTGCCTTATGTGTGAATTAAAGGATTTCTTGAAATTCCCTTACAAGTATTAACTTGAAATTTTCCACTAGAGGGACCAAATTGCAAAAGGAGATAATGGGCCCCACGCACACTTTTATTTATACACACATATACTCATTCTTCTTGAAGCATTTTTTTTCCTCCCCCCCCCCCCCACACGTCTCTTTCTCTTTGGCCAGCATCAGCATCTACACTCAAGCTTTGGGGTATTTCTTCCTCCTTTCATCATCTTCTTGATCTTCTCTTGAGGTAAGTTCCTCTTCCCAATAGCTTCTTCTCTTCTTCTTTTTCTTTCATGAACATTAAACCCTAGAAGAGGAAATTGAGGGGAAGCGTGGCAAAATGCTTTTGGGGCTAATTAATGTAAGAACTGTTGATCTGAAATTGTGAATGATAAGGAAAGAACAAGAAATTAAAGGAATAACCTTGTATGAATGAATTAAAGAGTATGAGATGGAAATGAGAAAGTTATGGTTCTAAGTTGGAAATTGATGATTTAGGCTTAGAACCATGAACTTTTCTTAAGGTTTCAGTGCTACAATGATCATAGAACATTAGGATAGGAATCTCATTGAAGGAATCATGAAAAATGATGACAGATTGTTGATTTGTCGAATTGAATCGTATGAAGTCGCAACCATGTTCGTAAGTCTGTGACTTGGGGCGCAAGTGCCAAGCCACCCAAGAGTAGGAGGGCCAGCGCCCCAGGCGCCAACCTCCTTGTATCATATTTTCTTAATCCATAGACGTTGGAAGATGATTTGGAACCTCTTGGGCTAACTTGGAATTCACAAACTATCCTCAAAGAGAAGAATCTTGGTGGGAAAACTTGAACAAAGGTGAGGGAACTCTTATCCTATCTTAGAGCTTTTATAAATATATATATGTGTGTATAAGCACTTATGTTATTGTCTAAGTTAAATTAGGGTCATGATACTAGAATCTAATGAGAATAAGGATGGTGAATTACGATTCCTCTATGAAGGTTAATATAAAAGTAAACCAATGGGATGGTCATGCATGCAAGTTAAGTGTACTTCAAATATAAATTAATGGGAAATTATTGTCAATGTAATTTATTTCTATAGAAATGTGTTTTTTAACCCTATGTACATGTGTGAATAGGTTATGAATCTGTCACGACCCGTTTTCTGGGCACATGACCGGCACAATGATGAATATCCCGTCACTATAAGTCTTTCGATAAATTCTACCGATGAGTTTAGTCATTATCTCTATATTATCAAAATAACCATTCCTGAAGAAAATATATCAAATTTTCTTTATTTGAAATTCATAGAGATGATTTGCACATAATAATAGATTCTCAGTATAAAATACATTATTTTGCTGACATACAAACCAAATGTCGAACCCCTGACCTAGATGTCCTAGACGATTACAGAGTAACATAATCTATAACAAAAGAGGGGTCTACCCGACAACGCGAAGGTCCAAAGTGATCTACTCCTCTAGCAGATATTCTTCGCTGGCAACCTGATCTGAACAAAAAGGTTGTACAAACAGTGTGAGCTTTTAAACTCAATGAGTGAATCGGCCTCGCGTTAATAAAATTCAAATACATTACCAGTCATGCAAGCATATCCAAAGGCTCATACTCAACCAATAGACAGAAGATAAAAATTCATCCAATTCAACAGACGTTACTAGTACTCGTCAATGGCAATATATCCCGGAGAGCGCACACAGGCTGACTCACCAATTATGTATATTTCCGCCATGACGCACAACATCATCCTCTTACATACAAGAAGATAAAAATTCATCCAATTCAACAAACGTTACTAGTACTTGTCAATGGCAATATATTCCGGAGAGCGCACACAGGCCGGCTCACCAATTATGTATATTTCCGCCATGACGCACAACCTCATCCTCTTAGCTAGGGCGCCTCACGGATTTATCACCAATCCGGGCTATATCCCTACTGAGGGAATCGTTGTCTCCACACTCATTGGTCAAGATACCCTGTCAACCTGGTTTTCCGCCTTGCCGTGAGAGGGGGTACTGTCCCGCTCAATCACAATCAATAGCATTTCATATCATAATCAGAAGCTCAATATAATATTCATCCATATAACAGGTATAGTATATAACTATATTATAAATTTATAAACCACATATCAAGATAACAATTAATCCGTTTTTGAAAACATTCAAACTTCACATCATCATAAGATACTTATTTCATTTTATCCATACTTATGGATTAATTATCTCATTTAGATTCGTCATTCTGAATCCAATTTCCCCCTAAGAATCTTGGGAGTGTTCTACGACATACTTTTTATCACCAGTAATGCTAAAACTCTATTAAAACGGGGTCGTTTCACTCACCTGGATTCCGTACGAGTATCACTTCTCTAAGTTGTTACAGACAAGAGTGCTCAGGTGAATTTCGGTGTTCTGCTACGGAGATTTTCATGAAAGATTAGAGAAAATACGTTAGGATTGTTTTTGTACAGATACTGTTCATACCACGGTTACTGTTCATATATACGGTTACTATTCATGTGGTTACTATTCATATGTACAATCACTATTCATATGTACAGTCACTATTTATACATACGGTTACTATTCATACGGTTACTATTCATACCAGAAATAGAGAATACAATCTGTAAAAGAGTACACCAGGTAAGTTCCAAGGAAAGAGTGGAGGGTCACACTTGACACACTTAAAAACCAGGTCTTTCCTTAGCCAGAACTTTCCTAGACATGTATTATTCACAGTTTACATTTTATTTCGGTAATCAGAGAATCAAAATAATATGTAAGCAGCTAAGGACAGTTTTTCTGATATGGAAGATCAGCCAAAGCCTCAACCACAGAGTATACTTAAGAAAATAACTTCTAAAATTTGAAAGACATAGAAAGGGCATAGTATCCTTACCTAAGCTGAAAAGAAAAGACCCAAAATCTCAGAGGCCTAGCATTGAAGTAAGAGAAACTTAAGGAGAGAAGAAAAGAAGTTGAAGGTGTGAGTTTAAAAGTGAAATGAAAGCGCCTATTTATAGGAAAAGTCAAGGGTACTATTTGATACTATGCGCTAATAAAATATTCAATTTAATATTTATGAAAATGACATTTATAATAATGCAATTACTGTACACCTCATGATGGAAAATTTTTCTGTTATTACGGAAACTTAAAGGGAAAACTATCCTTTCACCTTAAACCTTTATGTTTTTTTTTAAATCAGTCCTTTCAATTTAGTCCCCGAGGGTATTTTTACACATAAAACGTCATTTTCTCCTACAAACTTCTTTCTAGTTTTCTCTTATGACCAAACCACATCTAGTACTTGACATTTCGATTGTATAAATGAACAGTATCGTATACGTAAATAGTATTATACGGGTGAATAGTACAGTATACTGAAATAGTAACAGTAGTTTGTAAACAAATATTTATATTTTATTTTTCATGGGTATTACAGAATCATTAAATGTAAAATAAACAAGCAAGCTTATGGACGAAATATGTAAGCAATTCTAATGCATGAGAAATCATCATGAGTTATCTATACACATGGTCCACAAAGATTGACCCAGAGATCATGCCAGAGTTGAGAGGCCGGAATTTACACCAGAAACGAGAAGCCATATATCACGACGTCATCCCTTGCTTCACCGCTTCATCGCCGCTTTTTCATTTTATAGTTCCCATGGATGCCACCAAATCATCAAAGAGAAAGACCTTGCCACTGTCAACGCCGATCTCCTTTCTTGGCAATTTGTCCTTTGTTAATCTATCTCTATTTGTTGCTATCAATCCATGTCATTCAACTAGTAGTGTATTGATGATGCCCGAATATGCAAAACAAACAAATCAAAGATTAACTGACTAATGTCAGCAAAGATCAGGGGCGATGACCACCACCCAACTCACAAGCCGAATTTATGAAGATGATAGGAATGAGAGAGAGAAAGAGAGAGAGAGAGAGAGTGTAATACCCATGAAAAATAAAATATAAATATTTATTTACAAACTACTGTTACTATTTTAGTATACGGTACTATTTACCCATATAATACTATTTACGTATATGATACTGTTCATTTATACAATCGAAATGTCAAGTACTAGATATGGTTTGGTCATAAGAGAAAATTAGAAAGAAGTTTGTAGGAGAAGATGATATTTTATGTGTAAAAATACGCTCAGGGACTAAATTGAAAGGACTGATTTGAAAAGAAACTTAAAGGTTTAATAGAAAGGATAGTTTTCTTTTTAAGTTTCCAATAGTAATAAAAGAAAAATTTTCAGCCGTTACCGATTTGCACAGTAAAATGCATTATTAGAAATGTCATTTTCATAAATAGTAAATTGAATATTTTATTAGCACATAGTATCAAATAGTACCCTTGACTTTTCCTATAAATAGCGCTTTCATTTCACTTCTAAACTCACACCTTCAACTTCTCTTCTTCTCTCCTTAAGTTTCTCTTACTTCAATGCTAGGCCTCTGAGATTTTGGGCCTTTCCTTTTCAGCTTAGGTAAGGATACTATGCTCTTTCTATGTCTTTCAAATTTTAGAAGTTATTTTCTTAAGTATGCTCTGTGGTTGCGGCTTTGGCTGATCTTCCACATCAGAAAAACTGTCCTTAGCTGCTTACATATTATTTTGATTCTCTTACTACCGAAATAGAATGTAAATTGTGAATAATACATGTCTAGGAAAGTTCTGGCTAAGGAAAGACCTGGTTTTTAAGTGTGTCCATTGTGACCCTCCACTCTTTCCTGGGAACTTACCTGGTGTACTCTTTTACAGATTGTATTCTCTATTTCTGGTATAAACAGTCTCCGTATGTATGAATAGTGACCATACGTATGAATAGTAACTGTACGTATGAACAGTATCTGTACGAAAACAATCCTAACGTATTTTCTCTAATCTTTCATGAAAATCTCCGTAGCAGAACACCGAAATTCACCTGAGCACTCTTGTCTGTAATGACTTAGAGAAGCGATGCTCGTACGGAATCCAGGTGAGTGGAACGACCCCGTTTTAATAGAGTTTTAGCATTACTGGTGATAAAAAGTATGTTGTAGGACACTCTCAAGATTTATAGGGGAAAATTGGATTCAGAATGACGAATCTAATGAGATAATTAATCCAGAAGTATGGATAAGATGAAATAAGTATCTTATGATGATGTGAAGTTTGAATGTTTTCAAAAACGGATTAATTGTTATCTTGATATGTGGTTTATAAATCTATAATATAGTTATATATTATACCTGTTATATGGATGAATATTATATTGAGCTTCTGATTATGATATGAAATGCTATTGATTGTGATTGAGCGGGACAGTACCCCCTCTCACGGCAAGGCGGAAAACCCGGTTGACAGGGTGTCTTGACCAATGAGTGTGGAGACAACGATTCCCTCAGTAGGGATATAGCCCGGATTGGTGATAAATCCGTGAGGCGCCCTAGCTAAGAGGATGAGGTTGTGCGTCATGGCGGAAATATACATAATTGGTGAGCCGGCCTGTGTGCGCTCTCCAGGATATATTGCCATTGACGAGTACTAGTAACGTTTGTTGAATTGGATGAATTTTTGTCTTCTTGTATGTAAAAAGATGATGTTGTGCGTCATGGCAGAAATATACATAATTGGTGAGCCAGCCTGTGTGCGCTCTCTGGGATATATTGCCATTGACGAGTACTAGTAACGTTTGTTGAATTGGATGAATTTTTATCTTCTGTCTATTGGTTGAGTATGAGCCTTTGGATATGCTTGCATGACTGGTAATGTATTTGAATTTTATTAACGCGAGGCCGATTCGCTCATTGAGTTTAAAAGCTCACACTGTTTGTACAACCTTTTTGTTCAGATCAGGTTGCCATCGAAGAATATCTGCTAAAGGAGTATATCACTTTGGACCTTCGCGTTGTCGGGTAGACCCCTCTTTTGTTATAGATTATGTTGCTCTGTAATCGTCTAGGACATGTAGGTCAGGGGTTTGACATTTGGTTTGTATGTCAGCATAATAATGTATTTTATATTGAGAATCTATTATTATGTGCAAATCATCTCTATGAATTTCAAATAAGAAAATTTGATATATTTTCTTCAGGAATGGTTATTTTGATAATGACTAAACTCATGGGTAGAATTTATCGAAAGGCTTACAGTGATGGGATATTCATCATTGTGCCGGTCATGTGCCCAGAAAACGGGTCGTGACAGAAAGAGAGAGATTGCACAAGTTAAGGTTTAATGATAAGTGCAATTTTCTAGGTTGCATTGCGAAAATATTCTTTAAGACTGTTGCAAAAATTGATGCAATTGTAGTAAAAAATTTAACCTGAGTCGTGTTATGGAAAACGATGTTTTTAAAGAATATTTCGCGACACCAATTTAATTTAAATATGAAATTTTTCCTAAAATTAAATAGACTCTTCTAAGATAAAACCCAAAACTAGAATAGCAAAAATAAATCTTGAGTGTGCAACCTACAAATTGTGATAGTCTCTCTATTGACAGACACACACACACACACACACACACACACACACACACACACACACACACACACACACACACACACACACACACACACACACACACACACACACACACACACACACACACACACACACACACACACACACTCTCTCTCTCTCTCTCTCTCTCTCTCTCTCTCTCTCTCTCTCTCTCTCTCTCTCTCTCTCTCTCTCTCTCTCTCTCTCTCTCTCTCTCTCTCTCTCTCTCTCTCTCTCTCTCTCTCTCTCTCTCTCTCTCTCTCTCTCTCTCTCTCTCTCTCTCTCTCTCTCTCTCTGCTTAAATTCATACATGTATACATATATTAAAAAAATGGAGTTAGTTTTGAAAGATAAGAACAACTGACTAGAGATGTGAGGATAATATGGAGTTACATTAGAAAACTATGGTGGTAGTTATGGAAACAGTCAAAACATTTAATCACAATAATTAATTAAAAGTTATTAATGGATAGATCATAACTGATAAGTTTAAATTAAAATGTTTATTTAAAATATTTCAAAATATTTTCACAATAATTTAAATATTATTTTTGAAATATTTAATTTTCATGACCTAGCTCACTTCACTCTTGAATTCTTCGTTACACATCTTGGTTCAAAGTTGGCCTAAAAAACTTAAAATTAATTGATTTTCATTTTTTAATATCTACATATAAAAATAGCACTATCAACTACATGAGGAATACATCTTATGAGTTGTTCATCTTTTTTTTTTTTTGGGTTTTATTCGCTTAATAGTATCCATTCATAATAAAGGTGAAAGTTTGAGTAACTGTCTCACTGAGAAAGCCAGAGAACTATATATATATATATATATATATATATATATATATATATATATGTATAGTTTAATTAGAAGGAATCATAGAATATGCCCCACCAAAGCTTTCACCTTGAGGATCCCAAAAACAACTTGTACAAGTAAGGTGTTTTTCCCTCAATAATTGACCATTATCTTCATTATGATATTTTTTTCAAAAGATTTGGTGACATGGTCCCAAAATGGAGGTAAACACCACGAGGAAGACAATGGAGAAAAAAAGAGAAAGTAGGTTTCAAGAAGGAAAGACCATAGGTTAATAGGAAGTTATTCAACCAATACCAGAGCATAGAAAAATGAACCCAGACTAATAATGCCTACTTCATGCTATATAATAGCCGTCCTTGTGAATCATGTGGTTTAAAAGTAACATGCTTTCTTTGTTTTATTTAGGAGCATGTTGTAACCTTCCTCTTCGATATAGCTAGATACCATGAGATGCATGCATGGGTAACAGTAAATTAATAAGATATGCAGTTTGAAAATGCACATATGTTTCTTGCCATGTAGGTTAGGATGGAATTTGGATAGGGATATATAGCTTTGTTATCCAAAAGAGTATATATCTATTTTTTCTTTAAAAAAAAAAGAAAAATAGAAAGGTTATCCTATCTTGTGGGAGAAGATCTTGTGCTTATAGTTCATGTGAGGATAAGATTTGGTTGGACGTCTCATCTCTAGTCTCTATCTACCAAGCGAAGTTTTAAATTAAATGCACCTTCATCCCACACCTCATCACACACACACACACACACACACACACACACACACACACACACACACACACTATATATATATATATATATATATAGAGAGAGAGAGAGAGAGAGAGAGAGAGAGAGGTCTTATATTTATCCACCAAAGGCTAAATATTGCAAAACCTTTTCAATTTTGGTAACCATTTAAGGAAGCAAGGTGTTAGTAACATGTTATATATGAATTTTATATAAGTTATGCTGCTCTCAGTAGCATGTAAGAGAACTTTTTTTGGGAGCAAGTGGGATACAATTTTAAATATGCAAAGCAAAAATACCTGGCACAAATAGTCACTTTTAGACTTGGTCTTTTTTTAAACAACTATTCGATGTCCGAATACTAAACTACGAGTGTCGATAAATCTAAATTCAAGTCGTATAAGACCACAATAAATATTTAATTTTCCTTATTAAGTTTTAACGTAACTACATTCTCAAATACTCAAACTTAAAACCTCTAATTAAAGTAAGACAATTTTTTATCAATTGGTTCAGTTGGTCCTTCAATAGACATAAAACTATAGGCCATAACCCACTGTTTTGACCGTCCTGTAAAACCCTCAAAACTTCTTCCCCCTTTCGTGTATAAGTTGATTTCCCCAATCCTCACTCTCAATTTATTTATCTTTGGGTATCTTGGGTGTTTATTTTTTGGACAAGTTTATTGGGTGTTTTTTTTTTCTGAATGAGTTTATTGGGTGTTAAAATTGTTTGGTCTGACACTTTATTGGGTCAAGGCAGCAACGGTTTTAAGAGTCTGGGCCCAAATATTTATGTGTCAAATTTATGGCCCAAAATTACACGAGTTGTCTGCTATTTTTTATTTCATATTTTTTGTCAAAATAGTAGTCTACATTGACTGAAAAAAGTAGTCTACTATTCAGTTTCCGAATACAGGCCTAATTAAACCTAGAACTTTATATGTGAACTGGGCCTCTACAACCCACCATAGCTAGCAGGTCACTCCCGTTCCTACCTTCTCCCTGCAAACCCTAGCTTGTATTCTAGTTTCCTAAACCTCCATATCTGCAAAACCCTAATCTACACTGAACCTTTAAAACTGAAGTGACCGCCAAAATGCCACCATGTTTGATCCGTCCTAGGTCATCGACGGGCAGTATCGGACCGCTGGATCCCCAAAAGAAGATTGGTGATGACATAGCCAAAGAGACCGCAAAAGATTGGAAAGCCCTAAGAGTCACCATCAAGCTCGCCATCCAGAACCGTCAAGCCAAGGTCTCGGTGGTGTCCTCCGCCGCTGCATTGGTTATAAAGGCCCTGAAGGAGCTCGAAAGATATCGCAAGAAAGCAAAGAACATCAAACACAATGGGAATATCTCATTGGACGACGTCATTGAGATAGCAAAGATTATGCGATCAAGATCCATGGCCAAGGATTTAAGGGGAACAGTTAAGGAGATCCTTGGCACTTGTGTTTCTGTTGGATGTACAGTCAATGGAAGGACCAAGGACACTATTTGCAACGGTTAAAACTGTTGCTAAAAGTGAAAAAAAAGTTGTTGCTAAAAATGTAGAGTGCAGAGCATGCAGAGCAAAGGATCTTTACTCAAGGATCTGCAGGTGCAACAGGAGATAGCTGATGAGGATGTCGAAATCCCTCGAGATTGATCCAATTGGAGCAATATCACCTTTACTCATATCGTTTTTTGTCAGAGTATCATAGTATTGATGAGAAACAAAGATAAATGACGTAATATTTACGAACAAGATGGTGACACCATAGTTGGGAAAGTTGACGCTCTGATTTTGAGCCAAAAGGTGCTGTTTCTGTTGCCGAAGATTGATTTTTGGACCTAAGGAATGGTGGTATACAGATTTGTTCTTCAATTTCGGTTCTAAATCTAATATGAATATTTTCTCTATGGACTACCATATGATATAAAGAGATGTGAAATGAATTATTTTTTGATATTGTTTAGAACTTTCTTTTTTATTTTTTAAGAAAATTCTATTTTTAGGTGGGATATAAAACATGAACTTTTGACCTGCCTCTCCAGCTTATATTTTATACTTGACGATAAAGTTTAAAAAATTAAATTGATCATTAAATCAGTTAAAATATCAATTTAATAATGAATAGTCAGACTCTTATCACATTAATACTTAAAAATATTAAAATATATGTAAGGGAATATACGGATAAGGATCCTTCTTAAACTGCCTTGTGAGTCAAATTAACAATGAGAACATTAAAAAAAAAAAATACTAGAGGATATTGTTTTACTGCTCCCAAGCTTCCTTCTTGCCATGTACTTAATTATAGATATCACATCATAAATTGAATAATGGGCAAGATGAAATCAAGAAGCTTTCTCAGTTTGAATTGGAGCAAGTACAAGAATGATGTTAAGATGAATCCAAGCAGGGCTAGCTCCCAGTTTGAGTAGAAAACAATGAATGCGATTTTGTGGCATCGTGAAAATAGTGCATGAGTTATAACATAACAATGACTGGAATTTTGAATGTAAAATCATAACCTAATATGCTAAAATTGATTTCACCTAACTAAAAGAGATAAGCATCAAGCATGTAGGTAATAACTTCAACATTGAATTCCCACCGAATCAAGCATAGCAAAGCATGTATATAGGACACAAAATAATCAAAATTTCAGAATAATGTGCATCATTGGCGGTGAGGTGAACACAAGTGAAGGCAAAGCACAACGGTGAGACGTCTCTGAAGGCAGACGGTGGCTGGGCGTGGCTCAACCGTGCGAATTAGCGAAGGCAGAGCATAACCGCAGCAAGGCATCTTATGTAAACCATATCTTATTATTTTATGTAGCAGAAATCTCATTAAACCAGGGCATACAATTTTGACCTAACTGCTGCCAACTCGAGATAATAATAGGCGGATTGCCAGGCTTTAATCCAATCTGCTTTTCAGGCCTCTTATTCTACAAGAGAAAAGCTGCAACATATGAGAACAAAAACTGCTTAATTATTAACTATGTAAACAATTGTGAAGTTTTATGTATGGAGGAATTAATATCTAGTATTTTTCTGTTAGAAAGGTACAGTTAATTAGAATTATATTAATATTCTGAAAGAGAATCTTTCTGCTGCAAATGTTCACGTTCATGAGTTTTTCTGGAATGTTTTGCAAGTTTGGGCGGGTCTCTGTTACTAATATATAGTGACTGTTGTCGTATAAGGAAGTTTTGCTTATGGGTTGCGTCGCTTAGTCATTCCATGTTCTAGAAAGTGTAGACACTAGAGTTACACGGTAGCGTGAGTAATTGTTTGGATTGATTTCTTTAAGTTTTGCTTTTATGACTTCCTTCAAATATTGAAATTTTGAACAATAATATATTGAGTGAAGTATGAGTTGACTTATATTAAATCATTAACGTAGAGATCTATATATCTGATCAACGATCAACTTGTATCTAAAGCGAGGTCCCGGCTTCATCATTCTTGCAAACTTCTAGAAATGGCATAGGAAGTGAGTCCAGCTGGGGAAAAATTAAGAGAGAAGGCGTGAACAGGTAATGTATTTTAAGATTCATGACGTTTGAATGCATGGTTGTTTAGGAAGTTCAATATCTTTCTCTTAAAAATAAATATTCAATATAGCTCTAAACTGTGTTAAAATTAAACTTCCAGATTGTTTGACTGCAAGTGGTGAGCCAAAGATAGGAATAATAATGAATGGTGGTGAGGAGAATTGGAAGAAGAACCTCTGACCTGTTCTCCTTCACGAGCCGACAATTGCGGGTGCCTTTGACTATTCGCTATTATTAAGGACGGTCACAAATTCTCGCCAATATAGAAGTTTCCGAAGAATATGTAGGATTCTCCACGTGGACTGCTTCATCACCGTCAGTTAGATTTGCGAATTTAATTTTGTGGGGTTTTCTTCGACTCCAAGTTAATACCTCCCTCCTAATTAACGTGAGGTCGCTCCTTCACAAACCTGCGTATAAAAGGGTGTAACCGTGTGGGCATAATAATTGTATAATCTCAGAGTTATAGCTAGGGAGTCTGTGTGAGGAAGCATCTCTGTATCTCTCTCTTTCTTTTTAGCAACAGGAAGAGAAGAGAAAATATCATTTTCATTTCCCAGTTAGACTCAAATTCACGCAGGGGCAAGCTTTGTTGTGAGATTCATCAATGGCGAAGGAGATCAGAACCCTGAAGTCCTGGATCGAAGTGGCACCCGCACCCGTAATTTTGCCGATGAAGCCCTCTAATTCACCTGCTCTGGAGACCATCGCCGAAGAAGTACCCGAGGAATATGACGTTGCTTCCTCTAACAAAGGATCCTCAGCTTATGTTCCTCGCCACACTGCTTAACTAAATCTGAAACTTCCAAGCATATTCATGATTTCGCCGCGATTGTGTACAGTCAACTTTGTATATAGTTTTTACTTTTTACTTTTTTTCATTTTATAAAAAAGAAATGAAGCTTTGACTTCATATATTAGTGACCGATCTGAGATAATTTTACTTTTTACATACACGATGAACACGATCTAGGATCAACGCGCTTAAAATAAAATAATCCCACATTTTTCTTTTTGGTCTCGGATCCTTCCCTTTCGAGCTATGTTACAGACGTCTTAATGGTCGGCCCAGTAGGTCTCTTCCCTTCTAAAGTCCAAACCCACAAAATAGTGGAAGCCCAAAAAATTTTGTTCTGAAGTCAGAGGCAGAAAGCCCGTGGTTCTTTGTCCCGAAAAAAGGCTTGTTCCTCGGTTTTTATTATTTTTATTTTTTATTCCTTCAGTACATAATAAGTTTATTTTTAATTAAAAAATGATGGTTAGTCAAATTTTAATTCTTATTCATTTAGTGAAATAAAAGTAAAACTTAAGAGCTAATGCACAATCATGGCGTATATTTAAATCTGGATATAGTATATACTATCTACAGACCATGCATATTAACATTTTATTGGGAGAAGACGTGAGGAATAGTCATGGACTACTGTTGTTTTATTTTTTTGAATTTGACGAGGAGGATGGCGAAAGGAGAGGCGTGGAAAGGAGGAAAGTGGGTTCCCGCTGTCTTCGGAAATCATACAATTGGATAAGAAAGTGGCTTCCCACTCTCGCGAAATTATGCAGTTGGCTATTATCATGTTCCTGCTGAGTGCTGAGGCATCATTTGCCCACAATCCGTATCATCCATTTCTGTAGCAATATAAAGATTTTTTTTTTTTGATTTATCACTGAAATTGAATTTCTCATTCAATAATTGTTTTTGATCCAATTCGGAGGAATTAACAGAAAAGAAAAATTACTTATAATACACCAGATCCAACTCAATTATTAATAGAGTGAATAGATTTGTCAAATCTTAAAATCTTCTTACATATTTTATAACCTCTCTCAAAAAAAAAATACTTGTAATACCGACTCCATTTAAAATTTCATCACTTACTCATCTATTAAAAAAATAATTTAATTTAACTAATTTTTTTACATCATTAATAAAAAATATTTATATAACCAAGATTATATAACCAATCATATATGACATTTCTTGTTTCATGTGCAATAATTTTTTAGAAACATTTTTTGAAAAGACATACATGATGTACAACCTCCTAGCAAGCCTTCTACACCAGAAACCCCAAGTAATTATTTCCATTCCAACATCTTTTCAACATGTTTGAACTGAAAAAGGCCAAAAAAAAAAAACAGCAAGGCTAAAGAAAACTGACTCGGAATTCTGATCAAAATCATCTATTAATTTTTTATATATTTTTGTTAATTAAGTAAGTTTACAGAAAATTTAAACTCTTAAAAATATGATAATAAAAAAAAAAATTTATATAAATTTTGAGATAATTTAATAATAAAAATATTGAACCCCCCTTTCTATTGATATCCTTGTTGATTCTTTCAAAAAAGAGAAAGTGCCAAGTCAGGGCACAGGTGCATTAATTACATTTAGTAAAAAACATTAAATGTTCCAGGTGAAATTACTTTTAGTAATATACAGAATAAAGATAAACTACAAGATATTCATATTTAAAAATTAAAACACACAAATGCGATGTGGGGAGTACGTGCTGGACTTCGATCCTCATATGGGAAGACTCTGGAGAGCCACCCAGTGGTAGGATCCGTACACGTGGATGGATATCGGAGAAGCAAATCTCTGACGGATGCGCTAACCGACCCAGGGCGGGCTTTTGTTTGATGTAGTGTCCCATTTATTTATTTACGATAATAACTAAAAAATCTTTTGATACTGGATGGCATATAATAGGGTAATGTAACCGGATAATATGGTTCATTTAAAATGAGGTGAATTGAAAGTCATTTTGGGGTGTTTAGTTTTGATACGGAAGTGCAGAGAGTGTGTTGAAGATGGGGGTGGATGTGAGGTGGAATGAAAGGGCGGTATGCATGAGAGTGGTGTTGTATATATGATTGGTGTGTTGGTGTCCACGCCCTCCACAACTCATTCTCCATGTGACTTCCCACGTTCTCTTCTCTTCTTTCCCATTCGGGGTCCCTCCCTAACACCTGTCCTCTTCTCCCCTCTTCCATTTCATTCTCCCTTTTCTCCCCCCCCCCCCCCCCCTTTCTTTTTTCGGGCTAACCTACAGTTCTCCCACATGCCTCCCTTCCCTTCTTCTCACTCTATCCCCCTCTTTTTGTTTGTCTTTGCTTAATTAATTACAACTTCCCTCCCCTCTCTTCTTTTCCCTATAATATGTTTATCATTCTCATCCTTTCCAAATTAATATTTGTATTCCTAATCATGCATCAATCATACTCTTTTTGATTAATAAATCAAGCTCAAAACCCACTCTTTCTTCTATTTACTGTCTTACAGTTGTTCAATTTCAGTTCACAAACTTAAATTATATTTATCAACCTAAATTCATCTTGTTACATAAGAATTTAGGTTGGGTTCATGTAAACTCTTTTAAAATTATACATAAATTAATTATTTAATTTTAATGAACTTTTATTATACTTCAAAAATACAAAACTATAATTTATAAATTTATATCTAATATTTAAATATTTATTTTTAAACCAATTATATACGAAGAAAATAAGTTAGAAAGAATTCCAGGACATTTACAGCTCTATTTTTTTTAGCATGGGGACCACCACTTTTTTATTCTCATTTGTTTTATTTTTCATAGCATTTCGGAAAGGAATATCCAACAAAAACTTTTGTAATAACAGGACAGTTGGACCTTTATAAGGCATCCCACCCTAGCTTGTGAAAAAAAAAAAAAACCACAAAATATATATATTAAAGTTACAAAACATATTGAACAATTCGAATTAATTATTACGCATATGTTTAAAGTATTAAATAGGAATTTAGAATTGAATAAAAGCACATGTTAAAGTACTTCCAAAATCGTATTACAAGAATAAAGAAAGACCCGGAAGAATTTTATAGAAGATGTGTTTGTGTACATATAATTGAAGTTGAGTGAAGAAAGAGGAAATTAAAAGAGACAAGGAGAGGCGAAACTAGAAGAGAGCGGGGAAAGAGAGAAGCAAAAAGTAGGAGAGGGTAGGGTCACCAAATGATTATTAAGTTCAAAGTCGGGCATCAAAACAGCAAAGCCAGGTTTAATGAGTTGGAAGAATTTAAGGGTTAAGCAGCACCACTAGCTGAACCAAGGAAAGCCCCTCGTATAAATAAATACAATCTTATCCTCGCCTTATAACCCTCACAGGCACCGGCCTAAAAGGTTCTGTTATTCTTAAATTTCCCTCACACTCACTCCTTTCTCTGCTTATGCACACTCTGCTCTGTCTTCCTCTGTTCCTATCTCCATGGCCAAGGACCTCGAGGGAGCTGCTCCTCACAAGGACTACCATGATCCTCCCCCTGCCCCTCTCTTCGACGCCCAGGAGCTCTACAAGTGGTCCTTTCACAGGGCTCTCATTGCTGAGTTCGTCGCCACCCTCTTGTTCTTGTACATTACTGTCTTGACTGTTATTGGTTACAAGAGCCAGATCGATCCCGCTGCCCCCACCCATGGAGGTGATTGCGACGGCGTTGGCATTCTCGGCATCGCCTGGGCTTTTGGTGGCATGATTTTCGTCCTCGTCTACTGCACCGCCGGCATTTCTGGTAATATCTACCTACTTGCTTTTGCCCTTTCCAATATGAACACACACACTCACAGAGGTTAGTTAGTTAATTCGGTGAAATGGGTGTGTGCAGGAGGGCACATAAACCCGGCTGTGACGTTCGGGCTGTTCCTGGCTAGGAAGGTGTCGTTGCTAAGAGCGATTATGTACATGGTGGCTCAGTGCTTGGGGGCCATATGTGGGTGTGGGTTGGTGAAGGCTTTCCAGAAGGCCTACTACGACAGGTACGGTGGGGGTGCCAACGAGTTGGCTGTTGGCTACAGCAAAGGCACTGGTTTGGGGGCTGAGATTATTGGTACCTTCGTTCTTGTCTACACCGTCTTCTCTGCTACAGATCCCAAGAGAAATGCCAGGGATTCTCATGTTCCCGTACGTACCTTCCTTCCTTTACCCCCTGCACTACATATTTCTATTTTGTTTTTCTGCTGATTAACACAACTCTCTATTTTCCATTCTTGCACCACACTGTTTCTCTAATTTTAAGTAAATTTTAAATTTTGACAGGTGTTGGCTCCACTCCCAATAGGATTTGCGGTTTTCATGGTTCACCTAGCCACCATCCCCATCACCGGCACCGGCATCAACCCGGCCCGAAGCTTCGGGGCTGCTGTTGTTTACCACAATGAGAAGGCATGGGACGACCAGGTATGTATGCTTAGCTGCTTCGATTTCCTGGCTCATAATTGACCGTATGACTGAATTGAGTCCTGAAAAAGTATACATGATGTTGGTTATAGTGGATCTTCTGGGTCGGACCCTTCGTCGGTGCCGCCATTGCTGCAATTTACCACCAATTTGTGCTGAGAGCACAGGCGGCCAAAGCTCTGAGCTCTTTCAGGAGCTCCTCCCATTTATAATACCCGTCCGTCGGAGCATAGCTTTATGATCACCTCGGGATAGCCAAGGAGGAAGGAGCTGGATTCATTTGCACGTGCATGCTGGATTGCAATTTGCATATCCTCATCACTCTGTTTATTATTAGTGATGTCAACGGCAAGCAACCATGTTAATTTATGTACCTTAGGAATTACCTTCTTTTAAATGTGCGCTTAGTGTCGTTTTTTTTATTATTTTATTTCGGTTTCTGAATTGTTGTGATTTCGTATTTGTGTCCGTGTTCTTATTTTCTGTTTATTGAGGAAAAATTACTGTAATCATTTTCAGTTCACATGTACTGATGATGGAATTGAGCGTTTGTGAGGAAGCCCGTTGTGTCTATTTATTCCCCTGACCCAGTTTATGGATTTAGTGGCTGTGGGGGATCACTACAAAGGTGGTCCATGGATATATATATATATATATATATGTATATATATTTAAATGGTGGTCCTTGGTTGATATTAATGCGTTGCTGGTGCATAAATAACGGGGACCATTCTCCATAAACCTCGATATTGGAGAAAATGAGATATAGTTTGAAACGTTAAGACTAGATTTTGAAATGCAAAAAAAGAACAAGGGAACCAAAGAAATTCACAGGTTCCAATGAAGAGGGGAAATTTGAAGTTTGGTGTGTTTAGAAATTAAATGCGGCATTAATTGAGAGGGATGGGAAATAAATCAAAATCATAATAAATAAGAGAAAATGAAAAACCATGGCGGCACGGCAGCATAGGATAGGAAGGGGGAAAAAGGGCAACCAGAATGAGGACGACAGGTGGTGCTGCAGAGGCAACCTTGATTTGCGCACCAATATACTGAGAGAGGGACTTTGTGGAGAGTACAAGTTACAATTGATCTTCTCTAGTAAAACTAGAATTGATCCGATGGATTTTATTTTTTGACTATTGACTAATTGGATGAATCTACCTTTAAGCACTAAAGGTACCTTTTCCTTATAATTGTTCCACGCCCTTTTGCTTTGTATGCTGTATCTGCTCAGGCGTTTTCAATCAGTTGGAGCCATGTCGTTCTCTAATTACTTATTGCCTCCTGCGTGTTGTATGCTGCTAATGTATTTTATGCTGGGTTTTGATATCCGTAGAGTAACTGCGCCCACCTCCGTTTTACGTGTGAATTGATCTCTGCAGCTGTATTAAAAATTCCACCTATCGTTGATGTCTGCTGCCTGTAATGACCAGTGAGCATGCAATTAATGTTAGAACAAAGAGCAAGTAAGACGGCGAGGCGGAGAGCAAGATACAGTGAGGCAAAGGAGGAGAGCAAAGCAGTCTTTAAAGTCGTCGATCTTCCTGTTGACTTCTCTTGCTCCGCTATTCTTTCTCTTCGATTTGCTGCTGCTTCTCATTGTCTTGCTCTAATTTTTGGCTAGAAAAGTCATCCTTCACTTCCTCAGTCGTGCTCTTTGCGCTTTAGTAACCGAAAGAATGAAGAGGCGAGGGATGACTTCTTTTGCAAAAAAAAAAAAGGCCAAGGCCACGAGAGGCAAAGATAAATCAGAAAGGAAGAGTGGCGAAAAAGCCAAGAAGGAGACCGACAGCTTTAAGAACTTTGTTTCGCTCTCACCTCTCGTCTCATTATCTCTTGCTCTCTATTTCATTATCTTACTCGCTCTTTGTTCTGTGAAAAAAAGAGAGATAATAGAGAGAGAAAAGAAACAGAGATAAAAGGGAAAGAAAAAGATACTTTTAAGGGCAAAATTGTTTTTTATACATATATAATGTGGCCACCAATTGTATAATACATGGTAATAGTGTGTTCGGTCACATTAATTTTTTATGTTACTATGTTAACAATGGTAAGTTCTAAGGACATAATTGAAATAAATTAAAACATATGTAATACAATTGACTAAAAAAAAAATTAGAGATAATAATTATAAAGTTATAGATAATAAAATATTCATACCATTACTTGAGCCTAAATTATTTTTTATTATAGATAGTTCAATAACATGAGATGGAGCTAGTCTAGCTAGCTGATGCATTGTTAGGTATCTGTCATATTTTGTATGGGAAAAATTAGAAAGAAGAGAAGAGCGTTTGAGTATGTGAGGAAGAAGAGGAAGACACATAGGTAAGTTTGCGAGGGTGTGAACGAATTAGAATTTAATGCCGTCAATAGAAGAACACATAAATGTATATATAGGGTGCCTCATTCAAACGCAGCTTGGAAATGGCATTCGTTAAAATGTAAGCAAATTTTGCAAGTGGGTCATCAGTTGAAGAAAGGATAGGTTATCTTAATCATAAAATTGCAAAACTCACTAATGGAAATTCTTTCTTTTTATTTTAGTGGCAGGGGTGCATCAATAATTGTAATGGCATATTCTTACCTTTTTTTTTTTTTTGAGATCCTTGTATTTTATCAAAGTTTGCAAAGTATGTAATGGCATGTCTCAGTATTTTTTTTAGGAATGCAATCCAGTAACTTTTCTGTTTAATACTTTAATCAGTCTGAATATTTGAAAATATTACCTTAATCTTGCTTCAAATATATATATTAATTTGCGCAATTTTTTTTGGCTCCCAGGAAGACTAATTGGAGCAAATATTTTTTTTAGTGCCAAAGCATTCCACCCTTTTCAAGTATTATATTGTTATTAGTCAATATAATTCTTTTTATTATCTTTTTACTATGTGCAATTAATAACTTTGCGATTCAAAAAGTGTAATTATATTTATAAAGTTTAGCAAGTTCAAATATCTGCACTCTCCATGATTTAATCCCATTCTCTGCATTATGTTGTCTTATTGTTGGGATTGATTGAAAATAAAGTTTTACATAGCTTAAAAAACAAAGGAGAAATAGGTGTAATGAAATCTCACATTACCTCAAATATAAAGGGGAAAGAGGTGTCAATCATATATAAAGAGTGAGAAGGTCTTTGTTTATATGTGTACTAAGTCAATATGCTTATATTTGACTTTTTCGATTATTCTTTTATTCTTTTGTTTTAGAATAGTGAGGGGCAAATTACATACTTGCTGTGGAGAATGTGAATGTATTTGGAGCGTCAGGTGTTTGAAAAAAATTTATGTGTATTATAAAAATTTTTACATAGTATTTTTTCTTATTATTGTTGATAAACTCGCAGTTATACTTTTTCTCTTGTTTAGAATTTTTTATGTTAATTCTTGTGTTGTTTTTTATTTTATTTTTTGATTTATTTAACGCAAGAAATTTCTAAGAGGAAAATAAAGTTTTTCCCAATACTTACTCTTTTTTTGTCGCGAAGTTTTCGGGTCCATAATGTGAAAATGTGCTAAATTTCGGGTCCATATATTATTGTTACCTCATGCAAGTTAAAACTAAATTAGTTTTTACAACGATACCTTGGACACGAAAAGCATGTGCTTTTCTAATATTTGCATTGTACTTCTTTTGAAGGTGAATATTTATACACTTTTTAAATATATTTGTAATAATTTCTCATTTTATAATCTTGGGGTTGGGAATTTCTTACTGCAGTCTCACCATACAATATTTCACAAGATACTATATATATATATATATATAATTAAATTTAAGTAAATTGATTACTAGAAAATAAGTTAGGCTAGAAGTTTGGAAGAGCTACATTCTGAAGATAAAGGTATCTAGTGTTTAGAGATATACTTGAGAATTATTAGAAGCATAGTAGAATTTTGATTTTCCTTAGGTTCATCAGTGTTGCTCTATATATATGGTAGCAAATATATAAAATCATTTTGTTATTCTGAATTTTATATGAAATGTCAATTATTTTGAGTCACCTGAACTAATATAATTTCAGTTGCTTTTATATTATGGATTATTAACTAACCATATTATTTGATGATGATAAATTGAATGCGAAAAAATTATTTAGAATATTCCATTATCTTTATTTTAAAAGAGCATGAAAGTAATTATGTTTCACGTTAAATATTTTCTTTGATAGTATCTTTCTTTTGGTATCTGTGCCCATATTTTTTAATGAAAATACTAGAAATTTCTTCTTTTAATAGTAGTTGCAAATTTGAAAACATTTCATAAGATCACTGGGCTTTTTATATATTGTCGAAATCATTGTAATTTAGTGAATATAAAGAGTCTCAATCCATATATAATAGGGCATCAAGAGCTATGTTTGACTTTGCAACTCCTTTAACCGCATAGAAAAGTCTAAGTAAAAATTTGATTTGGCATTGGTATTAGCGGGCAAACTGTATCTCATCCCAGTCTCAAGTCCCACTTGCTCATTAAGAAGAAAAAGCCAAATTAAAGTATTATATATTGAATATAAGAAAATCTCATGTATACTTCAATGTAGAGATATAATTATGCATGTTTCGCAATGTACACTTCGATGAATAGAATTTTTTGGTCCATATTCTTATTTCTTATTTATTTCAGGAGAGTAATATAAATAAGAATATGTATTTGTTTACTGGAAGACAAAGCTTAAATAATTTTTTTCACTTTTAAGTCTCATTTTAAGTAAATGCCCTTCTTTTCTTTAATCATTACATGGGTTGAAAAAACAAGATAAAGTGATGGATCATATCATTTGTCCTATGCTATTAAAGTTCATTTGCTCAGTATCTAGGGCTAAGCACGAATCAAATCATGTTCAGGAAAAATCTCAACTTAAACTGTACATGTACATACGAGTTGGTCAGGTTGTTTTTTACCTTTGGAAATACTGAACATGAACCAAACCAAATCAACTCTAAACGGGTTGGTTTGCGTCGGTTTATTTTTTTTTTTCTCCTCATTTTTTCTCTCATATCTCCTCTTGCTCTTCTAATCTTATACTAGCAAATTGTAACAATTGCACTCTTGACACACTCCAAAATCAATACTAACGTAATTAGAAGTTACTCAGTTTAGGATTTCACGTTCCTACTATTATAGTCACATAATATACTTCGATTGTACGGAATATATCCACCATACTGTCACGACCCGTTTTCTGGGCACATGACCGGCACAATGATGAATCTCTCATCACTGTAAGCCTTCCGATAAATATATCAAATTTTCTTATATGAAAATCATAGATTATCAATTTAAAATACATTATTATACTGACATACAAGCCAAATGTCGAACTCCTGAACTAGATGTCCTAGACGATTACAGAGCAACATAATCTATAACAGAAGAGAGGTCTACCCGACAACGGGAAGGTACAAAGTGATCTACTCCTCTAGCAGATATTCTTCGATGGCAACCTGATCTGAACAAAAAGGTTGTACAAACAATGTGAGCTTTTAAACTCAATGAGCGAATCGGCCTCGCATTAATAAAATTCAAATACATTACCAGTCATGCAAGCATATCCAAAGGCTCATACTCAACCAATAGACAGAAGATAAAAATTTATCCAATTCAACAAACGTTACTAGTACTCGTCAATGGCAATATATCCCGGAGAGCGCACACAGGCCGGCTCACCAATTATGTATATTTCCGCCATGACGCACAACATCATCCTCTTACATACAAGATAAAAATTCATCCAATTCAACAAACGTTACTAGTACTCGTCAATGGCAATATATCCCGGAGAGCGCACACAGGCCGGCTCACCAATTATGTATATTTCCGCCATGACGCACAACCTCATCCTCTTAGCTAGGGCGCCTCACGGATTTATCACCAATCCGGGCTATATCCCTACTGAGGGAATCGTTGTCTCCACACTCATTGGTCAAGACACCCTGTCAACCGGGTTTTCCGCCTTGCCGTGAGAGGGGGTACTGTCCCGCTCAATCACAATCAATAGCATTTCATATCATAATCAGAAGCTCAATATAATATTCATCCATATAACAGGTATAGTATATAACTATATTATGGATTTATAAACCACATATCAAGATAACAATTAATCCATTTTTGAAAATATTCAAACTTCACATCATCATAAGATACTTATTTCATTTTATCCATACTTATGGATTAATTATCTCATTTAGATTCGTCATTCTGAATCCAATTTCCCCCTATGAATCTTGGGAGTGTCCTACGACATACTTTTTATCACCAGTAATGCTAAAACTCTATTAAAACGGGGTTGTTTCACTCACCTGGATTCCGTACGAACATCGCTTCTCTAAGTCATTACAGACAAGAGTTCTCAGGTGAATTTCGGTGTTCTGCTACGGAGATTTTCATGAAAGATTAGAGAAAATACGTCAGGATTGTTTTCGTACAGATACTGTTCATATGTATGGTTACTGTTCATATATATGGTACTATTCATACGGTCACTATTCATACGTACGGTCACTATTCATATGTACGGTCACTATTCATACGTACGGTCACTATTCATATGTACGGTCACTATTCATACATACAAATATTATTTATACATACAGATAATATTCGTACATACGATCACTATTTATACGTATGAATATTATTTTTATGTACGGATACTATTTATATGTACGGTTACTATTCATACGTACGGATACTATTCATACCAGAAATAGAGAATACAATCTGTAAAAGAGTACACCAGGTAAGTTCCCAGGAAAGAGTGGAGGGTCACACTGGACACACTTAAAAACCAGGTCTTTCCTTAGCCAGAACTTTCCTAGACATGTATTCTTCACAGTTTACATTCTATTTCGGTAATCAGAGAATCAAAATAACATATAAACAGCTAAGGACAGTTTTTCTGATGTGGAAGATCAGCCAAGGCCGCAACCACAGAGCATACTTAAGAAATTAACTTCTAAAATTTGAAAGACATAGAAAGGGCATACTATCCTTACCTAAGCTGAAAAGGAAAGGCCCAAAATCTCAGACGCCTAGCTTTGGAGTAAGAGAAACTTAAGGAGAGAAGAAGAGAAGTTGAAGGTGTGAGTTTAGAAGTGAAATGGAAGGGCCTATTTATAGCAAAAGTCAAGGGTACTATTTAACACTATGCGCTAATAAAATATTCAATTTACTATTCATGAAAATGACATTTCTAATAATGCAGTTACTGTGATCGAAAATTTTTCTGAAAACTTAAAGGGAAAACTATCCTTTCACCTTAAACCTTTAAGTTTCTTTTCAAATCAGTCCTTTCACTTTAGTCCCTGAGGGTATTTTCACCCATAAAACGTCATTTTCTCCTACGAATTTCTTCCTAGTTTTCTTTTATGACCAAACCACATCTAGTACTTGACATTTCAATTGTATAAATGAACAGTATCGTATACGTAAATAGTATTATACAGGTGAATAGTACCGTATACTGAAATAGTAACAGTAGTTTGTAAACAAATATTTATATTTTATTTTTCTTGGGTATTACACATACTAACAAAATAAATCCGAAGGATACCCAAATTGGTATTCCAACCTTCTCACAAATAAGTAATGCCCCCATCGGAACCAACACAAGATTAAGAAAAAGTCAGCAAGAATGTGAGGATCAGATTAAAATAATTTCGAAGGGCGAAACATTCTAATTAATGAACAATAACAAGTCGCTTAAACCATTAATGTCCAACAGAAATGAACATGTATGAACAACAACAAGTCCCTTAGAATTATCCAACATAGTAACTAGGCAGATAAATCCAACAAATATAACATGTATTATCCAACATAATAACTAGGCAGAAGTGAAAAGAAATGAGAAGAGCTCTCTAGTCCAGTAATCCTAAGATAAGAAATGAAGAGAAAAATTTTTTTTATATAAACAATTTCAAATTAGAGAAATATAAATTTATAAATGTTAAAAAATTTATCTATTTTAATTTTTTCAGTTTCCTAAACCTTCTAGTCCTTTATCATTACCACTGTTCAATATCTCTAAAACAATTAAACATATAAAAAAATCTCAAAAAAATTAAGTGCAAATAAGTGTAGATAAATAAAAAAAAATCAAATCAAATACTAGTTTTAATAGTCACAAAAAAAAAACCACACAGCAACTTAGTCACATTTTTGGTTTCTCACAGCAACTTAGTCACAAAAAATCAAATACTAGTTTCTCTCATTTCTAGTTCAAATGATTATGAACCATTTCAAACTAATTTCAAAATAGTTCATACGAACCAAAGATGAGAGGAACAGATTAGGACGAAGGAGATTTGAGATTTTCTTGTGATTCTATGAAGACGAAGAAGATGGTCCATAGAATTATTGAATTAGAGAAGATTATGGTCAATTACAGTTTATAGAAGCATCAGCCTTCAAGCTTGAGTGATGATGGAGAAGGACCGAAGGATAAGGAAGGAGAATAGGAGGTGAAGAGAAGTGAAGAGATCACAAATTAGGTTCAGGGGAGAACTGGAGTGGAGAGGAGAGATGACTGATGTGTCGAGAGTGTGCATGAGATCTAATTTGAGTTGAGACTCCTAGGGCTAGAAACTAGAAAAATCCTATATATATATACACACACACACACATGTATAAGTTGATGGGTCAGATTAGGTTAAAAATTTCCCAACCCACAACCTAACTGTCCAATGATCGAGTTGAAGAATTTTTTTATCCAACCCAAATCAACTTAAATGCGCGATTTAGGTCGGGCTTGGATGGATTGGTGGGTTAAGCCGAACTGGTTATATACAAGTATAGAGAAATCAAGATGAGATGTGACAGATGGTCAAAGGCCACAATAAAACTATCATAATAGGATTATCATAAGAAAGCCCGCTCCCACTAACTTACATAGAAATATATTCCTAGATAGTTAAGCGCTATTGGTATCAATAGTATAATTTTTTTTAGAAAAAAAAAAAGCTTATTAAAATGTTATCATTTTGCCAGAGAGAAGGCATGTAATTTGAAAAGGAAAACTGCATTCAGCTTAATTAATGTAGATATATCATAAGGGTATGTGCTTGAAAAATTTTGTAATTTACAAATTATTTTTATTTTTTCATACTATTTTTTTATCTATTGTTTTTTAATAAAGCAATCTTATTAATTATGGTAATAAAGTATAATGTTTATTATATCTTTTATATTTTTAAATAGTTACATTTATATTGATTTATGTAAATTTTATGATGTCCCGGCACGAGTCACTGTATTAGTTCAATCTAAAATTAACAACCTCAATAAAGATTGTCTTTTGCAATTAGTGCAGGGAAAAACTCAATACAAGTAAGCTGGAAGACAATGAATGTGGAAAGCACACAAATTAATTAGGAGGAAGATGGGTTTTGGCTCGATATTTCTGTTTAAAAGTGTGTTTTGGTTTTACATTGCATTTTTATAAATGATTTGATATGTATTAATGTAATGTTGGTACAAAAGAATATATATTGACGTGGTTTTATCCTTAAACCATTATTTCGGTAAAAACTTTGAATTATTGTTTTTGTAAATTATAGTTTGCCAAATCTAAGTTTTCCCAAATTTAGTTTTACAAATCATAATTTATTTAAACTTAAATTTTTTCAATTGTTTTTCAATTACACACTAGGTTGTTGTTAACAGAAAATGGATTTGATACTTATTTTATAAGGATAAATATCGTATTTGTCCTTATCTAAACTATTAAATTTTAAATTTAACGTTCTAAATTTTAAATAATAATTTTGATAATTTTTTAAAAAAATATTAAAATTTATATAATTAAATTTAAAATCTAATAATCTAAATAAAAACAAACACAAACAAACATTAAATCCGTTCTCGGGTTCATCGTGGCTTTATCACCACGTAAGGCGTCCGCAATGCCACAGCTGTATAGAAATTTAGCGACAATTCACACTGCTTTCCTTATTATGCTTTCTGCTAATTGAAATGCGCCTTTACTCCGCGCACATAGTTGAGTTTTTATGTATTATTTTTGCAACTTAAGAAAACGAAAAAATTACTTTTTGTTACAAGTTTTGTGAGACTAGTATTGCTATATAATTTTTCACTTAAATATTTTGTAAGCTTTGTAAATACATTTCTTTTCAAGAACATTGACCATATTCTAATTATAGTCTAAAACTTTATCTTATATGAATTATAATTTATATGTTTTTAATTAATTTTAATTATATCTCTAAATCTTAAACCATCTAAATATTTAACGACAAATATTGATATATAACATATCATTTAATATATATATGCACATATTAATTTACATTGATTTTGTTATATAGAATTGAAATTGATAATGATCAAAATAATCAAATATAGCATGAAGTAAAATAATTATATATAAAATTAAATAATAATTATTTTGGTCATTATTACTTCTAATTCTACATCACAAAGTTATAGTGTATTAGTAGTTGTTTATGTGTGAAAGATGTAATGTCACGTCAACATTTGTCATTATTTATTTAGACAACATTAGGTTCAAATGCATAATCGAAATTTATTGAAATTACATAAATTATAATTGAAACATTTGTTAATGTTCTCGAATGTTTAAAGATATAAATAATATTTTTGCTTATATGTATAAGTTATGTACATGGGTTTTTTTTTTCAATTTTTACACATAGGTAATGGTTCTGTTCGGCAAAATTAACTGATAAGTTAGTTGAAAGTTTATAAGTTAATTTTTAATTTATAGTTTGTAGTTGAAAGCTAAAAGCTTATGAGCCAGCTTATTAAATTAGAAATGTTTAATAAAAATAGTTGAAAAGTGTAAAATAATATAAAAAAGTATATATTTTATAATCTCAAAATAATACAAAATAAACATATTTTTTTTGTTTTTTAATTAAATTAATTTAAATTATTATATATATATAATTCATTATATATATGTATATATTTTTTTATTATATATATATATATTATAATATATATTATTTTATTATATATATATATATATACACACATATAATGGTGAGAGAAGAATACAAATAAACATATTATTTTTTGTTTCTTAATTAAATTAGTTTAAGTTATTATACATATGTATATATTTTATATACAAATATGTTATATATATAATATTTATTTATATTTTATTATATATATATATATTATATATAATGTATATGAGATAAAAGTATAATGAGTATTTTCATAATATAACAAAAGTAAAAAAGAAAGAAAAATATAAAAGTTATAAGCTATAAGTTACTAAGGGTGCGTTTCGAAGAGTTTATTTTGAGTTTATCTGGCTTATCTTATGGCATAAACACTTATATATACACGTGTTTATAAGAACTTATAGAAATAGATTATGACATGCTCATAAGCTGTTTTCAGCTTATTTTCATAGGCTTATAAAAATAAGTTGAAAATAACTTATGTGAAGTTTGTCCTTATAAACTTTTCAATTGTAAAAATAATTCATATATAAGCGCTTATATGATAAGCACTTAAATAAGTTGTTTACCTAAATAGGGTATAAAAGTAACATGTCAGAATAAGTTATAAGCTACTTAAATAATACTTCTAACAAATTTATAAGTTAGTCAAATAAATTATAAACTAGCTTAAATAATTTTCCGAACACAACCAATATATTTTGAGTATAAATATGGAATATCTAGAACTGTATTATAAAGGTAACAAATTTAAGTTGTTGCCGTGTGATACACATGCAAGCAGTAATTATATGATATGATCATCGTCCAACAGATCTAACGTGTATATGAATGAAAATTTCCTATGGCCATTTGTAGCATTGGGAAACGGGCGGTCCGGACCGGTCACGGGCCGGTCCGTTGCGGTCTTGACTTAAACGGGCCGGTCACGGGCCGGCCCGTTTATAAACGGTCTTGATATATGATGACCAATACCGCCCGCGTAAGACCGCGGTCCTAAACGGGCTGACCGCGGTCTTCCCACTTTTTTTTTTAAAAAAAAATTTAGTAACATCAAAATAATATAATTTTTAATTTTTAAGTAAAAAATTCAATAATTTTTTATTAAAATAATATTTATACATGTAAAATATTACTTTTTTAACATTTTCAAAAACCAATCACTTTAATTTTTCATATTTTCTTTTAAAATTAACTATATTATACTTAATTTTAAAAATTTTATATTTATTTTCAAAAAATTACAAGTGTTTTTATATCCAAAATTACTATATTTATTGAATATAAAGTCATAAAATATAAAGATATGATAAAATAAAATTATTTATACTAAATAATATATTTTTTATAAAAATAATAAAATTAAAAAAAAAAAAGACCGCGGTCAGCCCGCGGAGCCCGCGGTCTACACCGTTTAGCCCGCGGGCTTAGACGGTCTTGACCGTTTAAGCCCGTTTTTAAACGGGTCTAATTTCCTCGGTCCAAGACCGCCCATTTACAGGCGGTCACGGGCCAGCCCGCGGTCCACGGGCTTTTTGCCCAGTACTAGCCATCTGTCACAATAAAAATGATTTTTGATATAATAAAATATTGTAGTTTAAAATGTTATTTGATAATAAGAATGAAAAAAAACAAAAAGAATAAACGAATGAAAAAAAAATCCAATTCTATTGTTTTGTTGAAATAATTTATACAAACAACGAAAGTAAATTTTAAGAATATCTTTCGATAAAAAATAATAAAATAATTTTTCTTTCAATAACATGATTACATGAACATAAATTACTTTATGTCTAATTATAAAAGACATAATATGAATAAAAAATAATTATATTCCTAGATAAAACGGACATAACATAAATTTCACAATATTGCATATATAAATTATAAAAAATTTTGTTGTAATTTTCTAACTTTTCTCAAGGCATGATAGTAAAATAATTCAATTTTAGGAATTGAAAGTCGTTTCATCACATAAACTTAAAAAACTAAGTTAATTTTTTTTGGTGAAAGAAAAACTAATTTAATTTGATAAAGAGAATCTAGGTTGTTGGCAAAATGAGAAAATAAGCATTTTATAAGAATAAAAATTGACCAACTAAACGTATACATTGACTATTAGTATTCTCATTTTCATTCATTTTTCATATCCTTATTTTCCCCTCAAATTAAATGGGACATCACAAATCACAATCACAATTTAGGTAAATTGGCTTATTGCGTTTAAACTATTTTTTTAAAAACCTTTGCGAATGGCCCTCCCTCCACATCCTGCTGACAAGCAGCCCATAAAGGGAAAGACGGGCCTAAGAAGCTTGGCAATGGGCTTATCAGATGAGGGATCTGATTCGCATAATTTACCTACGCGATTTTTGTAATTATTTATTCTTTGAATTGGGTTAAAATAAAAAAAACCGACATAATGCGTACTAATATTACGGTTGGATTATATTAAGTTGATAGATTATTTAGGTTTATTTTCTTTTAACTTGTCAACAACATTGAGATTGTGCGTTGAAAGATTTTGACTCATACTAATCCAAATCAACTCACTCAGTTTATCACTTCTTATTATTATTAGTTTTTTCAAATGATATTTATGTTAAATAAATATTTAGACATAAAGTTTTATTAAATTATGTAGAAATTTTCAATTTTTGTTGTTTTAAATTAAGTTAATATTTTAAGATAAGTTGTTAACAATTTAAAAATATTGACAATTTAATAATTTTTATTATATTATTAAGAAAAAAAAAACCAACCCAACTTATTCAAATATGAGTTAGTTTGGTTTAAGTGATAAAATTTTTAAAACTCAACATAACTCAATCCAACCCTTATCACATTTTAAATTTCCCAGTTATTTGAACAGAGACGGGCTTATTAATTAGTTATCACTACCCTTTTCCGACCATTATATCAAAATTGAATTTTGGAAATAACAATGTTTTCACGGATCAATATCAGACATGAATACGTAATTAAGTCGTTGAACGTAACCATTTATTAAATCCTGAAAGACAACCATTTTCCATAATTTCTTCATGCAGCATTTTTAGTACTAACTGAGATAAGTCACATTACATGCAGGATGCTTCCCTTCCAAACGCACATATATATATATATATATAACCTTGGCTTCTTCATCCTTCCAACACATTCCCTCGCATCATTACTGCTTCTTTTCGTGCATAAAAATTAAGCAACCAGAATCTGAATCGTGATCAGCCATGTCTCATCTCTGCAAAATCCTTACTCTGTTTGCACTTATAGCAACACTTCCCTCGCCAATTCAGGCTTCTCGTAGAGGTCTATATAAGGAACCTCAAGTTGATGCTGCTGCTCCTGCGGATCAATCCCAGTTCGAAGACCTTGATTATTACGCTCCTTCTCCTTTTCCATATCCAGACGAGTACGATCTGGATTCCCTAGAAGCAGAAGAAGACTCCTCTCATTCGCCTGCCCCTAGTTATGCACAAGACTATTATTATTATTCTCCATCTGAAGCTCCCGAAGCAGAAGACTATTATCATGATTCTCCATCCGAAGCTCCCGAAGCAGAATACTATTATCTTGATTCTCCATCCGAAGCTCCCGAAGCAGAAGACTATTATCTTGATTCTCCATCCGAAGCTCCCAGCCCAGCAATGGAGTCGTATTCATGGGTGTCACTGTCATCAGAAGCCCCTGCTGGTAGTATAATGGCCGATCCTCCGTGGACAGAGTTCAGTTACAGTGCGGAAGACGATGCCGCATTTAGCAGTGAAAAGTACGAGGAAGAACGTTGTGGCGAAGAGAAGATGAAGAGAGGAGCGATTGGGTTTGTGTTGGGAGCAGTTTGTTTAGTTGGATTGGGAGGTTTAGTGTACAAGATCAGGAGGAAGAATCAAAAGCGTAGGCAACCAGTTTACGGGCAGTTAACTAGGAGTACTGGGGAGGTTTGATTCATTACTGAGCATGCAACAATATCTACAGTTATCCTAATATGTCCTCCCTACTCCCTATACGCTTACTCTGTACCGCGCGTAACACTAGCTAGAAGCAGATTCGATGTGGTATTTTCATTTATTTATCGTTTTTGTTTTAAAATAAATTATTATTTTATGTTTATTATTGTGTTTATAATTATTATTAGATTAATTAATATTTATAAATTTTTTTGAAAAAATAAAAAAATACTAAATAAATAAAAATCATTAAATCAAAATCTAATAATTTTCACAGAAAATAGAAGTAGATTTGTTTCCATCGACTCTTGCATTTCATAAAATTTTGGTATTGTGCCCTCACTTCATAGTTTATATTCACAAATATATATATATATATATATATATATATATATATATATATATATATATATATATATATATATATATTTCCATCTCTTTTGAAGATCTGGGCATCACGATATATCTAATGAGTAAAATTCGGCTCATATGTTAATTACGTCATTCTTAAACGAATATCATGTATCATATTTACTGATGAAGACCTTGGAAGTCAATATTGCATGATTTTTTTCTCTCAACTATTTAACAACACATTGAGTTATGTATGATTTAAACTCAGATTTTTGTGTCTTGTTTCCACACATATGTTGGTGATAATATCGGCTTTTCTACACCACATTTCTTTTCCTAATATATTGTATTCTTTTTTTAATTTTTTGGTAACTCATCTGTTATGAATAATAATTTTTTTTAAATTTAACTATTACTTGAATTATAGATAAACTTTGGATTGATTAATAATTATAATTTTTGATACAATGATTCGTGTTTGATTCGATAATTGTTTTTAAAAGCTAATGTTGTGTGTTTGATTCTTAATTTAACTTTCAAATAACACAATAAGTTGGATTTGGTCCAAGTAGTTGAGACGACATATTGATATTCAGATCATTTTTGTTTTTTTTTAAAAAATTTAATTCCTTATGATTCACTTAACTGACTCAAGTTCGGATATTTTGTTGATTTTCTAAAGACAAATGCACTGTTTATCTCTTTATAGTCGCAATGAAATCAAATATATGGATTCAACAATTAGAAACGTATCTAAAATCTGAAATACGTGTCATATTTTTATTGATTGAAACGTTTTAAAACAAAGAAAAAAATAATAAGCAATGACTATAAAAAAAAATAGAAGAGAGAAGCCTCCTTAACTTTGGACTAAAGAGGTTCCTTAGCCCCCTTCACAATTATTAGAGAGTTGTAGATCTCACCTGTTCAAGTAGGGCTCAAGCCATTCAATAGTTATGGAAGACTAAAAAACCTCCTTAACTTTAGGGTTAAATAGGTCCCTTAATTCCCAAAAAATAAACAAAACTTTTTTTTTGGAAGACATACAAAATGTCCGAAGTACACAACCAAACCAAAAGTAACCAAGTTTTAGAGGAATTTGGCGGTGACGAGTCAATTGGGTTGTATTCACTTCTTAGAAATTATTATATTAGTTAAGGTTGTTAGAATTTAATTACAGAGGATTATATTTCTGTTTAGAATTGTTACAGTAATAGAAAGATATAATCATTCGAGCAGGATAAATCAAAACTAAATTACAAAATGAAAGTAAAAATAATAAAAATTAAAATAGTATAAAATTTGCGGGAAAATGTAAAATTTGGAGTAGGGTTAAGAAATCATACTAATATAAAATAAAATCAGAGAATAAAAATAAAAATATAAAACAAAATTAAGGGTAACAAAAATGCATTTTTGCCTATTTGAAACTGTAGAAAATATATTTAAAAATCCCCGTATTCTGGAAAGAACATCATTGGCTAGTCTCCGTCAGGCTATTCTGTTTCCGTCTCCTATCTTCTCTGCTCGTTGGGAAAATTGGGGTATTTGAAAGAATAAATAATACCCTCAAGCCCAGGATAATTCCCAAACTAAAAAGATAAAATAACACCAAGATTTTAGCGTGGAAAACCCTCCAAATGAGGTAAAAAACCACGGGACCCGTGGGCCACTTAAACTTCCACTATAATAATAATGGGATTACAAACTTCACCCTCAGGTGGATCTCTCACTCACAAAAAATACAACAATGGTATTTCTTCAATTTGTGAATATACCCTCACAAATTGGCTCACTATTTTCTTCTTAGAAAAACTCTCTTTCTAAGGCTCTCTCTATTTTTCTCTCACTCTCCTTCGTGAGGATTTTGAAATGATCTGAGGAATGATTTCTGAAGAAAGGGAATGACCCTATTTATAGGGTTATTCCTCACCAACCCCTTCAATTTTCCTTCTTCTACGCAGCCTCCACCAACCCAGCGTCTGCGCCTAATTCAGCAGCCTCTGAAATTTCAGCAAATACTGTGCTTATTTTGACTTTGGGGTAAATTACAAATTTTGGTTACAATTTTTATTAAATTGTAAATTGACCCCTTTTTTTTTTTAAACATTAGTGGTGGGTCCCACTTAGGAGGGACCCCACCTTACAAATCTCCCCCTCCCGACTTAAGTGGGGAGTGATACCAAGCCTGCAGCTTCTTTACAGACTTCCAACTTCTCTCTTGGTAGAGTCTTCGTCATCATATCGGCTCCATTATTGTTGGTGTGGATTTTCTCAACTTTCAGCAACTTACTTTCCAACACATCACGGATCCAGTGATATCTCACATCAATGTGTTTCGACCTGGAATGGAAAGTTGGATTCTTGCTGAGATGTATTGCGCTTTGACTGTCGCAATAGAGAATATAGTTTTCCTGATTTTGGCCTAATTCTTGTAAGAACTTCTTCATCCACAGGATTTCCTTACAACCTTCGGTGATTGCAATGTATTCTGCTTCTGTAGTGCTTAAGGCAACACACTTTTGTAATCGTGACTGCCACGAGACAGCTCCCCCTGCAAATGTTATCAGGTACCCTGATATAGACTTCCTGGTATCCACATCTCCAGCCATGTCTGAATCTGCATATCCTTCTAATACAGCTTTTCCATTACCAAAACATAAACAATGACTGGAAGTACCTCTGAGATACCTGAGTATCCATTTGACTGCTGTCCAATGTTCCTTTCCAGGATTTGCCAGGAACCTGCTTACAACGCCAACAGCGTGAGCAATATCTGGTCTAGTATATACCATAGCGTACATTAAACTGCCAACAGCCGATGCATAAGGCACTTTGCTCATTTCTAATTTATCCTCCTTATTTGAAGGACACTGGCTCACTTTTAGCTTAAAGTGATTGGCAAGTGGAGAACTAACAGCTTTTGCTTTATCCATGTTGAATCTTTCAAGAACCTTTTCCACATACTGTTCTTGAGATAGCCAAATCTTGTGATTTTTCCTGTCACGGGTAATCCTCATGCCAAGAATCTGCTTTGCCGGTCCTAAGTCCTTCATTGCAAAGGACTTGCTCAACTCTTTCTTCAACATGTTAATCTTGTCAATGTTTTGACCTACAATTAACATGTGATCAACATAGAGCAAAAGAATGATAAAGTCATCATCAGAGAATTTCTTGATGAAGACGCAGTGATCAGCTGTTGTTCGATTGTACTCATTTTTCTCCATAAATGAGTCAAACTTTTTATACCATTGCCTTGGTGCCTGTTTCAGACCATACAAACTCTTCTTTAGTCTACACACCGACTTTTCTTTCCCTTTGACTTGGAAACCTTCGGGCTGTTGCATGTAGATTTCCTCGTCAAGATCACCATGTAGGAAGGCGGTTTTTACATCAAGTTGTTCAACTTCCAGGTTGAGGCTAGCTGCCACACCAAGAACAACTCGGATCGAAGACATCTTTACTACCGGTAAAAATATTTCATCAAAGTCAACGCCCTTCTTTTGACCGAATCCTTTCACAACCAGTCTTGCTTTATAACGTGGTTGTGAGCTGCCTTCTTGACTTTTGATTTTGTACACCCACTTGTTCTTGAGAGCTTTCCTGCCCTGTGGTAATTTCACCAGGTCAAATGTGTGGTTCTCATGTAAGGATTTCATTTCTTCTTGCATGGCTTTTAACCACTCATCCTTGTGCTCATCGGTTATAGCTTCATCATAGCTCTCTGGTTCTCCCCCGTCAGTGAGCATCACATACTCATTAGGAGAATACCTACAACTTGGTTTTCTCTCTCTGGTGCTTCTCCTTAACGGTGCTTCTTGTTGGACCTGCTCTGGAACTGGCTCTAGTTGTGAACTGCTAGTTGGTGGATCAACATCATCAGTATCTGGTATAGCTCCCCCGTCATTGGAATTTGATGGTGGAGAGACTGGTTCCAGATTAACTGGCATTTCATCTGACTGTGGTTTCTCTTGTTTCTCAAGATCTTCAATTGTCTGATCTTCAAGAAACACCACGTCCCTGCTTCTAATGATCTTTCTGCTAACAGGATCCCAGAGTCTATAGCCAAATTCTTCATGGGCATATCCCACGAAGATACACTGCTTCGACTTTCCTTCCAACTTGGACCTTTCATCTTTTGGGATGTGAACAAATGCTCTACAGCCAAATACCCTTAAGTGTTTGTAAGAAACATCTTTTCCCGTCCAGACTCTTTCTGGAATGTCATAATTCAATGGAACTGATGGAGAAAGGTTGATTAAATCAACTGCTGTCTTCATTGCCTCCCCCCAAAAGGAGTTTGGCAGTTTTGCATTTGAGAGCATACATCTGACTCTTTCACAGATGGTTCTATTCATCCTTTCAGCGACACCGTTGTGTTGAGGTGTCTTTGGTACTGATTTTTCCAGTCTGATGCCGAAACTTCTACAGTACTCCTCAAATGGTCCGCGATACTCACCGCCATTATCTGCACGTACACACTTCAAACGTCTGCCAGTTTCTCTTTCAACTTTTACATGAAACTGCTTGAAAACTTCTTTCACTTCATCTTTAGTTTTCAAGGCAAATGCCCATACCTTTCTTGAGTGGTCATCAATAAAAGTCACAAAATAGAGTGCACCTCCATGTGACTTATTACTCATTGAACAGACATCTGTGTGTATTAAATCTAGAATATTTGCTTTTCTAGAGGATGGAGAACTACGAAATGCAACTCTGTGTTGTTTTCCCATAATACAATCAACACAAGTACGCAAAGGTGCACCTTTTAATTCTGGCAAGAGCTCTTTCTTGGAAAGAATTCTGAGACCCTTCTCACTCATGTGACCGAGCCGCTTATGCCATAGCTCGGTGGGAATTTCTTTCCTAGCAGCGTTTACATCTCCTTTACATAACTTTGCTTCCATAATGTAAAGAGATGAATCTTTCTTGCCTTTGGCTACTATCAAGTTGCCTTTGGTGAGCTTCCATTTTCCTTCACCAAAATAGTTGCTGTAGCCACCATCATCAAGTACTCCGGTGGAGATTAAATTGAGGCGAATATCAGGAACATGCCTCACATCTTTCAAGAGTAACCTACATCCAAGATTAGTTTCCAAATAAATGTTGCCGATGTCAATAATTTTGGATGCATCATCATTTCCCATCCTCACTCGTCCGAAATCACCTTGGGTGTAGGTTGAAAAGAATTCTCGTCTTGAGGTAACATGGTAGGAAGCGCCTGAGTCAACTGCCCATGTAGTCTCTTGATATGCCAGATTGACATAGTCAGCATCTTGAACAATGACAACATCTTCGGTGACACTTGCAGTGTCATTTGTTCGATTCTCTGCTTCCTGATTCCTGGATTGCTGTAACTTCCGGCATTCTCTAATGAAATGTCCGGGCTTCCCGCAGTGGTGACATTTTTTATCATGTCTCGATCTAGACTTTGACCGTCCTCTTTGCTGGTTTCTTTTCTGAGAATCTCTACCCTTATTTCTTCCGCGTCTTTCTTGCTTGTCCTGTTTCTCTGTGACAAGCGCTTCGGACTCAGGATTATATCCTTCGTCTTTTCGTCGAGATTCTTCATTCAGCATTCTGTCTTTTACCATATCCATGGTAAGCTTGCCTTCAGGGGCTGAGTTGCTAACCGACACAACTAAAGTGTCCCAACTTTTTGGTAGAGAACTCAGCATCAGCAATGCTTGTAGCTCATCATCGACAGTCATCTTCATCGAGTTCAGTTGATCTACAATACCTTGGAACTCACTCATATGTTCCGATACACTGCTCCCATCTTTATACTTCAGATTGACTAATCGTCGCATCAGATTAGCTTTATTCTGTGCGGTTGTCCTTGCATACATTTTCTCCAACTTTTGCCAAAGAACATAAGCATCGTGTTCATTAGCAAAATTTTGAAAAATGCTTTTGTCAATCCATTGCCTGATTTGAGCAGCACATTTTCGATTCAGCACGACCCAATCAGCATCTGACGTGCTAGTTGTTTTGCCATCAGCTTTGTCATCCGTCGGAGTTGCCACTACTTTCTCCTTCGGCATCACAATCGGCTTCCATAGATCTTTAATGTATAAAAGATCCTCCATCTTTGGCTTCCAGATAGCATAATTAAAGGCAGTCAACTTGATCATATTGCCAGTGCTCTCCTCCATTTTGAGCGGTAGTCAACAAGTTTCACCGAACTTGAAACTTTTTCCGAGTATGAACAGTACCGTACGTATGAACAGTACCGTACGTATGAACAGTACCGTATGTATGAACAGTACCGTATGTATAAACTACGTATGAACAGTATCGTACGTATAAACTACGTATGAATAGTATCCGTACGTATAAACAGTATCTGTATGTATGAACAGTGCTCGTACGCCTTTATATAGTATTCGTGAATAGTACTCGTACATATAAATAGTACTTGTACAATATTCTTGAATAATCACAGCTCTGATACCACTTTGTTGGGAAAATTGGGGTATTTGAAAGAATAAATAATACCCTCAAGCCCAGGATAATTCCCAAACTAAAAAGATAAAATAACACCAAGATTTTAGCGTGGAAAACCCTCCAAATGAGGTAAAAAACCACGGGACCCGTGGGCCACTTAAACTTCCACTATAATAATAATGGGATTACAAACTTCACCCTCAGGTGGATCTCTCACTCACAAAAAATACAACAATGATATTTCTTCAATTTGTGAATATACCCTCACAAATTGGCTCACTATTTTCTTCTTAGAAAAACTCTCTTTCTAAGGCTCTCTCTATTTTTCTCTCACTCTCCTTCGTGAGGATTTTGAAATGATCTGAGGAATGATTTCTGAAGAAAGGGAATGACCCTATTTATAGGGTTATTACTCACCAACCCCTTCAATTTTCCTTCTTCTACGCAGCCTCCACCAACCCAGCGTCTGCGCCTAATTCAGCAGCCTAATTTCAACAAATACTATGCTTATTTTGACTTTGGGGTAAATTACAAATTTTGGTTACAATTTTTATTAAATTGTAAATTGACCTTTTTTTTTTTAAACATTAGTGATGGGTCCCACTTAGGAGGGACCCCACCTTACAATCCAAGACCAGCAAAGTAAGTTCGAATCTCTCTTTTGCGCTTTTCTCAACTGCATATCAGATCTAGGAGTTTTGTAGTTATTGGATTTGTTGCCGTTCGCTGCACATCTGCCTGGCTTTTTCACTTCTTTCTTTGTATGTTCTGAATTCATTTGCTTTTCAGTAATTATTTTTTTGTAGTGCCTTCCTTTTATACTAGTTTCTGCTTTAAAGATTTTGAACTGGACCAAAACTAAAGTCGGATCCCTCTTTCCTATCATTTGATCATTCCACTGTGTAATACAAGAACCTAACTTACTTATGCGTGGGCGGTCGATCTTTGCTGATCAGAGTGGCTTATCACTTTGGAGCCTGTTAAATTCGATGTCAGGGCACGAGAGTTAGCTTCTTGAGAATTTGGGGCCAATTTACACTTTCAATTATTACCGATAAAACTTTCGGTAGGGTTGGATTTGGCGTTCAACAATATGAATGGTTCTTCGTTGCTTCAGCCAAAGTTTGGGATAAGGGCAAACTAGCCCAGAGACACAGAAACTTAAATATTAACCTATGGACAGGAGACTAATGTGCTATCACACTTATTTTCTGTCTTCTCTCTGTTTATCGTTGGTCGCAAATTCTAAGAGTCCAGATTGGTCTATATTATTGTTTGATTTATCTGCTTTATCACATACTGGCTTGTTTAATTCTAGCTCTGGCAATCAGTTGGTATCCTAGATTTTTTTTCTTATTGCCTCAAGAGTCTGAGACGTTGATTCGATTTTGACGGGATTTAAGAATGTCTGGCTTCTATTCTGAATTTCTTGTCTGCTCCTTGCATTTTTGGTGTGGATCCCGGACCTCTTTCGTAAGCGATCTTTTGGTTTTTATAGTTAACTATGATAAGCAAGTTGGTGTTTAAATTCTCCATTTTTTTTCCTCTGCCAAAGGTTTGTCTTTATAGTTTTTTTTTTTTTTTAACTCAAGTATACAATATGTTTCCGACGCTCGTTCCATATCTTTTTGTAATTATCTTCCTTTCTTTCTCTCATTTTTGCGGGTCAGTTCTGGCGTCATTGAGAATGGCCTTTTGTCATCTATGCCACTAACTGATGGAAGAAAATGATCAATATAGATTATATTTTATTGCTATCTTTCATTTTTACGGGGTGAAACCATGTTACATTTTTGTTGTCATACTCGTTTATAGCATACAACAGATTTGTCTGAAGAGAAATTGTTGACTTTCTAAACTTTCTATGTTTTGGTTGTTAAAGTCTTTCGTTTTCTAATGTTACTATAGTTTGCACAATTCATGTCATTACTCTCCCTTAAGCATATGTTGACAGTTATGCTTCCATGACAGAATGGCATCCAGTAGGGGTCAAGGTGGAATTCAACAGTTGTTGGCTGCAGAAAAAGAGGCACAGCAGATTGTGAATGCGGCCAAAAATGGTATTTTTGCTCTCCCTTTTTCAATTAAATTTGATGTCAGCCCTCGTTGTTGACATCATTATATCTTTAATTTGCTCCCTGTATGTATATTCATCAAATTTTGTCTAATTATGCTGTTCAAATGGAAAAGATTTTATACTTCAACCTTTTTTCCCCTTAATCCTTTCACTGTTACATGGTTGGATGAGCTATTGATCTTATGATGGGCATGTGTTTCTTCATTTCCACAAATGTGTGATAAATTTCCCAAAATGAAAAAAATTGATATCTTCTGAAGTCCATTTGTTTGTTCACTAATTATTGCGATGGGTTGGAAATCTGTTGTTAGAGAAATTGGCTAGACTGAGACAGGCCAAGCAAGAGGCTGAAAAGGAGATTGCTGAATATCGAGCTCAGGTGGAGTATGAGTTCCAAAAGAAATTGGCAGAGGTAGGACAATAGCTACAGTAATAAGGACTCATGTTAAACTATTTCTAGATTTTGTTGGCATTTGTTATGAGTTATGACAACTTGTGTTCATTCGTTACTATGAATACAGAGTAGTGGAGATTCTGGTGCTAACGTGAAGCGGCTTGAGCATGAGACTGGGGCAAAGATCAATCACCTGAAGACAGAGGCTGAGAGAATATCTCAGGATATTGTTACCATGCTCCTCAAGCATGTAACTACTGTGAAAAACTGAGGCCCTTGATGATATAATAACGCCGCAATATAAATATTATTTTGAATTTTATTGTTGATTTTAGATTGTGTGGTGCATGTAAGATTCCTTGTTTTGTGATTAGCCGGTACACTGCCGGAACGGAATGTATTAATAAAAGATAAAAATAATCAAGAGGCTTGTTGAATTAGTTCATTACCTCCGTGTATGATTTGAGGACTCGTACTCCCTTGATAGAAGTAAAAATTAATTTCAATGACGCAAGTTGGGATGAGACAAATTATTTTGTTTTCTTATATCACCAAGTATGCAATTGCATTCTGCAAATTACAATTACAAGTTCGTGTAACATACTCAGATACGAAACTATTGTTGGCATTCTTCGTGTACTCACTCTCTTCCAAAAAGTCGCAGGTATTGGCTTTGTACAACTTCAGTGCAACTCTGAAACAAATTGTTACTGATCAGGATGAAAGTCATACTCCCTGTAAAATTTGTGTCTCTTGCTTCTCAGAAAACCTTGGAGCAAACCTTGTCACCTTAACACAAAATGTAGCCTGAAAGTTAGTTGGATGTTAAGACGCATAACTTGTCACCTTTAAATTTCATGCATGTTTTCAAGTAAGGATATTCTAGTTAATATTATATCTATCAATAACTGGCTTGTTCTATCAGTCCTGCAATCCAGATTTGCCAGCAATCTAAGCTAATCCACTTAGATATATCATGATGTAACAATATAAAAGCTAGAAATCAGAATAATCATATGACAATTTCTTATGTGACTTTTCACTCTTTGAACCAATTATCAGATAATGCATCTAAATGAGAAAATAATGAAGTTCTGAATTAAATCTAAGCTAATCCACTCCATTTACTAACTGCTTTACTCATAAAATGCAAAGTTTCATTTCTAACCAATATAGATGAACCACATTATAAATTAAAAAGTTCTCATTCCAACAAACAAATTTAATTGACGTTATCGATTTCTTACCATTCTTGCTTTTATTATGTCAATTCTTCCTCATTCTAAATCTCATTTTTCCATCACACATCCTCCAACAATTTTATGCTGCATTTAAACTGTCAAATTTCATCCCTACTTCGGAATTTAAATTTTCCTCCATCGAAGTTTTTAACTGATTGTCTACCAAAAAAAAAAACTTCAGCATGATTCCATCAAAGTTTTCAAAGACATAGTAGAAAAATAAGAGAAAGAAAATTACTAAAGTAGAAAGTATGCATTTAGCACAACATATAATATTAAGTAGCAAAAAAAGGAATCCAAAAATTTTACTACAAAGAAATAAAGAATTTTACCAATGCTGAAAAAAGAATAGCAAAAAAAAAAAAAACATTTACTTGAAATAAAGTCGAAAGGCTAAAAACATAATCTATTTGCCTATCTGCTTTTCTTCCAATTTATTCTTTCTTATGTGACTACTTGATTCTATGGTAGGATACTTACATAGCTTGCAAGAAGAACGGAGCTTGAAGTTTTATTTTATGAAATAAGGTTGTTATCCATATTATAACCACCTTCATTTACTACCTAGTTTTGAGGATTGATATTTTTTCAAAAAATGATTTACAATACCTTTACTACTTAAATGCTTTGATTTTCAGAATCATTTTTGTGGAAGCTGGGGAATTAGCATGGAGAATTAGCATTAATTATTGTTGATGGTCCCCAAACTACTAAGAGCATTTCCATTGGTAGTTCTTAAAGAGTTTTTAAATTTAAGAATCGGTTCTTATTCTGATTCACTACTAGATTTTGACATACTAGTTGTTACGTGTAAGAACAGTTTTTATACAAAATAATAATAAAATAATCAAAAAATAAACTTTAAATTAAATACATTAAATTATTATGTTCCCGATTAAAGTAGTAAAAAGTTATTTGTAAGACTCATTTATAGGTTTTTAAGAAGTTTACAATTGGAGTACAGAATTACTTAAAGTAGTAAAGGGAGTTGCTTAAACTGATGTGACATTGTGAGACATATAATAAAAATTCAAGTAAGATTCACTACTGAAGATTCTCTAAAATCTGTAAACTTTCATAACCTCTGGTATTCATTGCAAATCTTGAGGGTGTATTTTGTATTCAAGGAGTAATATGTTCTGTAATTTATATATATGCTCTACAGAAACTTGCTGAAATTAATTCAAGTTTCATCGGAAGTTTTTCTTTCTGCATTATTATCTGACAAATTTAGTCTTTGGCTCAAATAATATTCAATTTAGATGAATATCTCAGGCGGAAGTGTATGTCTACTTAAATTATTATTTTTTGCTAAACCTGCAATGAATGATCTTGAAAACTGAAAACTAGATCTTGGGGATATTATTTGTGAAAAATTATGGTATACTTTTTCTTCTTGGATTAGCTGTAAGGCTATCGCTATTCCTTTCAGCTCCCACGATTTGTATAAGAGAAAATGCTTGTTAATTAGCCTGTCCAGTAACCTTGAAAGAATTTCTTGTTTTAACTAACTTATTTTAACATTGTTGATACATAAAGCAACAACGCAGAACATTAACAGGACATTGATGATAATACAGAGTTTCACCCAAAATATAGAACATTAACAGCCCGAGGAGGAAGTCAAATGCAAGGGTTGAAAAACACCGGTTTCAATGGAGGACACCGGAGGAAGTCCACGCTAGCCTGGAGCAGCATCTGATAAATAAGAATAAACATAAAATAGAAAAAAAAATAAAAGTTAGAGTAAAAATATAAATCGTGTAGTACTTGACTAAAGTCTTAGTATCTTATATTTCTTTAAAGTAATTTTCACATCTTCCACAAGCTAATTTTACTATATTACCCATTACAGAGGTACTCAGATATGTTATCGCTAGGATATATACAACAGTCCAAAATTTATCTATTTGTTTACTACCTCTCCAAATAGAAAGTAAATCGGACTCAATTTTCTCCAACAACTTCTCTATCCAAAATATCATACAAATATATATCTCATATATATTTTTATTCCATCTCATACACAAAATTATTTATGTGTGTATTTTCCTTTCATCTCATTTTCTCTATATGTCGTCTTACATTCCACAATGACACAAATATATATAGTAGTTTGCTATGATCCTTTGGAATAATCCGTTGGCAGTAATTGATGCTTAATAAAAACCAATTAAAACATCCAAATTAATAGTACCAACGTCCATAACCGAAGGAATCAAGAAAGCCAACATTTATATATATTGATAACATATTATTATATGAAATTAACGAAAATTAAGCAACATAAATATGACTAACGTTTTCATATATAAAACATTTTTAATGTATAGTAACAAAAGGTATAATGAACATAGGAAATAAAAATATTTATTATTTATTATTTTATAATAATATCTAATAATCCCCCACTTATTATTATAAAATAGCATATAATAATATATATACTTTGGGTAAAGATGAATTATTATGCATAATATAGATAGTTAAAATTGCCTTGAACCTATACTTAGTAAAAACATATTTCTTGATCTAGAGTCATTGTAGTATTTGCTTTGAACTACAAATTGCTTTGAGGAGACAAGATTTATATCTCTCACGTAACAACCTAAGAGCAAATATGAGTCCTTGTTGGCACGATATGTGGCCTTGTATCATATCTTGTTTCTTGAATGTGTTATGAGAATATGTCATGTATATTCTCATATAGGAATGTTTTCACTCTGCCACATTTAAATAAATGAATTTTGTCAAGAGTGTTCTTGCAATTTAGACACATCACTCTTATAGAGTTACAAATTTCATTAAGAGTTTTTTAAAACTCAACCTCACATATTCACTGTCACGACCCGTTTTCTAGGCACATGACCGGTACAATGATGAATATCTCATCACTGTAAGCCTTTCGATAAATTCTTCCCACAAGTAAAATTGTTAGTCATTATCTCTATATTCTCAAAATACCATTCCTTAATAAATACAAAGAAAATACATAAGTTTTTCTTAATTAAAAATAATAGATCCTCAGTACAAAATACATTATCATACTGAAGTACAAGCCAAATACCAAACCCCTGACCTAGATGTCCTAGACGGTTACAGAGCAACATACTGTATAACAAAAGAAGGGCCTACCCGACAGCGGGAAGGTCCAACGTGATCTACTCCTCTAGCGGATGTACTTCGGCGGTAACCTGATCTGAACAAAAAGTTTGTACAAACAGTGTGAGCTTTTAAACTCAGTGAGCAAATCGGCCTCGCGTTAATAAAATTCAAATACATCACCAGTCATGCAAGCATATCCGAAGGCTCAAGCTCAACCAATAGACATAGTTAGAAATTACATACAAGAAAAATTCATCCAATTCAACAAACGATACTAGTACTCGTCAATGGCAATATATCCCGGAGAGCGCACACAGGCCGGCTCACCAATTTTGTATTTTTCCGCCATGACGCACAACCTCATCCTCTTAGCTAGGGCGCCTCACGGATTTATCACCAATCCGGGCTATATCCCTACTGAGGGAATCGTTGTCTCCACACTCATTGGTCAAGACACCCTTTAATCCGAGTTTTTCAGCCTTGTCGTGAGAGGGGGTACTGTACCGCTCAATCACAATCAATAGTACAACAGTTCATATCATAATCAGAAACACAATATAATACTCATGCATATAACAGGTATAGTATATAACTATATGATTCAAATTTCATATCATCATGAGATACTTGCTTTGTCTTATCCATACTTCTGGATTAATTATCTCATTATATTCGTCATTCTGAATCCAATTTCCCCCTATGAATCTTGGGAGTGTCCTACGACATACTTTTTATCACCAGTAATGCTAAAACTCTATTAAAACAGGGTCGTTTCACTCACCTGGATTCCGTACGAGTATCACTTCTCTAAATCGTTACGGACAAGAGTACGCAGGTAAATTTCAGTGTTCCGCTACAGAGATTTTCATGAAAGATTACAGAAAATACGTTAAGATCGTTTTCGTACAGATACTGTTCATACGTACGGGTACTATTCATACGGTCACTATTCATACGTATGGTACTATTCATACGGTCACTATTTATACGTACGGGTACTATTTATACCGGAAATACAGAATACAATCTGTAAAAGAGTACACCAGGTAAGTTCCCAGGAAAGAGTGGAGGGTCACACTGGACACACTTAAAAACCAGGTCTTTCCTTAGCCAGAACTTTGCTAGACATGTATTCTCCACAGATTATATTCTATTTCGGTAATCAGAGAATCAAAATAACAGCTAACGACAGTTTTTCTGATGTGGAAGATCGGCGAAAGCCGCAACCACAGAGCATACTTAAGAAAATAACTTCTAAAATTTGAAAGACATAGAAAGGGCATAGTATCCTTACCTAAGCAAAAACGAAAAGGCCAAAAATCTCAGAAGTCTAGCGTCGGAGCAAGAGAAACTTAAGGAGGGAAGAAGAAAAGTTGAAGGTGTGAGTTTAGAAGTGAAATGCAATGGCCTATTTATAGTAAAAGTCAAGGGTACTATTTGACACTATGCACTAATAAAATATTCAATTTACTATTCATGAAAATGACATTTCTAATAATACAGTTACTGTGCACCTTACGCGGAAAATTTTCGTTTATTTACTATTAAAAATTTTAAAGGAAAAACTATTCTTTTACCTTAAACCTTTAAGTTTCTTTTCAATTCAGTCCTTTCAATTTAGTCCCTGAGGGTATTTTTACACATAAAACGTCATTTTCTCCTACAAACTTCTTTCTAGTTTTCTCTTATGACCAAACCACATCTAGTATTTGACATTTTGATTGTATAAATGAACAGTACCATATACGTAAATAGTATTATACGGGTGAATAGTACTGTATACTAAAATAGTAACAGTAGTTTGAAAACACGCATTTATATTTTATTTTTCATGGGTATTACATTATCACCCCCTTTAAGAAATTCGGTCCTCCGAATTTAAATTACCTCAAGTCGTAAAAAGATGCGGATATCTAGAACGCATGTCGGCCTCGGCTTCCCATGTGGCTTGTTCGTGAGTTTGATTCCTCCACAAAACCTTGACGGATGGATTCTCCTTAGATCGGAGTTTCTTTACTTGACTATCGAGGATAGCCACCGGTATCTCCTCATATGACAAGTTTTCATCTACTAGGATAGAATCATTCTGAGAAGGGTGAAGTATGTGAGAAGGGTCATGAAGGTACTTCCTTAACATGAATACGTGAAAAACAGGGTGAATCCCTTCCAGATCCATAGGTAGGGCAAGCCGATAAGCCACTTTTCCCACTCGTTCTAGAATCTCATAAGGCCCGATGTATCTAGGACTCAACTTTCCTTTCCTTCCAAATCTCAACACACCTTTCATTGGAGAGATCTTAAGGAATACCATATCGCCGACTGAGAACTCCAAATCACGTCGTCTGTGGTCAGCGTATGCCTTTTGTCTACTTTGAGCTGCTCGCATCCTATCTTGTATTGTCTTAACCTTGGTTAGGGCATCCTGAGCTAAGTCGGGCCCTAATGCTTTTGCTTCACCTACCTCGAACCAACCGATCGGAGATCTGCAACGTCTCCCATACAAGGCCTCAAAGGGTGCCATCCCAATAGTGGCCTGGTAGCTGTTGTTATATGCGAACTCTACAAGATACAAATGCTTTTCCCAGCTACCACTGAAATCTAGAATACAAGCTCATAACATATCCTCTAGCGTCTGAATCGTCCGCTCTGACTGTCCGTCTGTCTGTGGGTGAAAAGCGGTACTAAGGTCCACTCGAGTACCTAATGCCTCTTGAAAACTTCTCCAGAAACGAGAGGTAAATTGAGGACCTCTATCAGAAATGATAGATATAGGTACTCCATGCAGCTTTACTATTTCTTTAATATACAATTGTGCCAACGTTACTACACCATAAGTGGTTTTGACTGGAATGAACTGTGCTGATTTGGTTAGTCGGTCAACAATGACCCAAACTGAGTCATAACCTCCTGTGGAGCGAGGTAGACCAACAACAAAGTCCATCGTCACTCGTTCCCATTTCCATTCAGGAATCTCTAATTGTTGTAACGAGCCTCCTGGCTTTAGATGCTCAGCTTTAACCTGTTGACAGGTTAAACAACGAGACACAAATTCTGCTATGTCTTGTTTCATTCCTTTCCACCAGTAGATCTGTTTCAGATCCTGATACATCTTGGTGGCTCCTGGATGTACAGCATATGCAGCACGATGGCCTTCTTCCATGATGTCTTGTCTAAGAGTTCCAACATCTGGTACACACAACCGTTGTTCAAAACGCAAGACTCCTGTATCGTCGAGTGTGAAACTATTCACTTCACCAATCTTCACCTTTTCCATAATTTGGACAAGCTCAGGATCCTCCATTTGGGATATCCGTATCTGGTCTACAAGGGAAGATCTAGCCCTGATATGGGCTAAGAATGATCCTGTCCTTGTAACCTCAAGAGTAGCACCTTTTGCTCTCAGCTCTTGTAGTTCTTGGATCAATGGTCTTTTTGTTACTGCTATATGGGCCAGACTACCCATAGATTTTCGACTCAAGGCATCTGCTACCACGTTCGCTTTGCCTGGGTGGTAAATAATATTGCAATCGTAGTCTTTTAGTAATTCTACCCATCTCCTTTGCCTCAAGTTTAGGTCCTTTTGGTCGAAAATATATTTTAGACTTTTATGGTCAGTATAGATTTCACAAGTTTCTCCGTATAGATAATGTCGCCATATCTTTAAAGCGAAAACTACTGCTGCCATTTCCAGATCGTAGGTGGGGTAGTTTTGTTCATGTTTCTTAAGTTGTCTCGATGCATATGCCACTACCTGGCCATGCTGCATGAGAACACATCCCAACCCTACTCTTGATGCATCGCAGTATACTGTAAAACCTTCTGGTCCTGAGGGTAAGACCAATACAGGTGCGGAGATTAACCTTTTCTTGAGTTCTTGGAAGCTTTCTTCACAAGCGTCATCCCATTGGTACTTTACTCCTTTCCTAGTCAGTCGTGTGAGAGGGGCGACTAACTGAGAAAAATTTTGGATGAAATGACGATAATATCCTGCCAATCCCAAGAAGCTGCGAATCTCCGTGACAGAGGTAGGTCTAGGCCACATTTTGACCGCTTCTACTTTGCTTGGGTCTGCTTGGATGCCATCTTTGGAGATCACATGTCCCAAGAAAGTTACATGATCAATCCAAAACTCGCATTTAGAGAATTTGGCGTACAATTAATGATCCCTCAATGTCTGCAACACAACACGAAGATGTTGTTCGTGCTCTTCTGAAGTCTTTGAGTACACCAGAATGTCGTCTATGAAGACAATGACAAATTTGTCTAAAAAGGATTTAAAAATCCTATTCATTAAATCCATGAAAGCAGCTGGTGCATTCGTTAATCCAAATGACATCACCAAGAACTCGTAGTGCCCATATCTGGTACGGACGGCTGTTTTAGACACATCCTCCTCCTTGATATTGAGTTGGTGATAACCAGACCTCAAGTCAATCTTTGAAAAACACTTGGCTCCTTGAAGTTGATCGAAAAGGTCGTCGATGCGAGGCAACGGGTATTTATTTTTGATAGTTACCTTATTCAGTTGCCTGTAATCTATGCATAGTCTCATCGATCCGTCCTTCTTTTTCACGAACAGAACAGGAGCTCCCCAAGGTGAATAACTTGGCCTTATAAAGCCTTTGTCTAGCAAGTCCTGTAACTGAGTCTTTAACTCTTTTAATTCTGTTGGTGTCATTCTATAAGGGGGTATGGAGATTGGGCGAGTATCTGGTGCTAACTCTATCTGGAACTCAATCTCTCGATCTGGGGGTATACCTGGTAGATCATCTGGGAAGACATCTACAAACTCCTGGACTACTGGAACGTCCTCTACTTTTAGTTCTTCTTTCTTAATATCTTTAACAAATGCCAAGTATCCTTGACAGCCGTTTCGCAATAAACGTTGGGCACACATTAAAGATATAAGATTCCCAGAAATTTCACTCCGTTCACCATGAAATACGAAAGAAGGCTCCCCCGGAATATTGAACTTAACTATCTTATTATAGCAATCCAGGGTGGCATGACAAGATGCCAGCCAATCCATGCCTAAGATGATATCAAAGTCTGTCATATCTAACAGCATTAGGTCTACTCTTGTATTTATTTCTCCGACTCTTACCTTGCAAGCTCGATAGCCTCGTTCTATTAGTAAGGTGCCTCCAGTAGGCGTAGTTACTAAAAACGGACATTCTAATCTAACAACTTTTTGCTTAAAGTTCTTAGCAAAGAATGGTGACACATAGGAATGCGTAGAGCCAGAGTCAAACAAAACATGTGCAAAATTTGATTCAATCAGAAGAGTACCTGCTACCACTGTATTAGATGCCTGAGCATCTTGACGGATTAAAGCGAATACTCGAGCGTTCCCTCGGCCTGCTGAAGCCTGACCTCGACCACCTTGTCCTCTGCCAGCACCTCTTCCGATTCCATTGCCTCCTACAGTTACAGAGGATCTGTTGGCAACAATAGCCTCTGATTGATTAGGGCGTACTGACCCTTGGCCAGATCTCGTGTAGAGTTGGGGGCAATCTCTTTTGATGTGGCCCTGTTGACCACATTGGTAACAGACCCTAGTGTTGTTGTTGACAAAACAAGCTCCGAAGTGATTTCTTTCACATTTAGAGCACCAGGGCCTTTGTTGACCCCCTGTACCACTTTGTTGACGCTGTGGTGCACTAGCGGTAGAGGCTGCACGTCCAGAACTCTCTCCGTGGTAGCGTGATTTCTCATCTTGTTTCCTCTTTCTTTTGTTATTACATTTTTCTTTTTGCATATCTCTTTCTTCCATCATACGGGCGATGTCGACGGCTTCTGTGTAAAATGAAAAATCTCGTATTTTCGATCCCACCCTGTCAAATAAAGATTCTCGAAGGCCTTTAATAAACCGTCGGATCTTTTCTTTCTCAGTTAGGACCATGTGAGTAGCATATTCAGACAACTCTATAAACAGATTGTCGTATTCATCGACGGTTCGTGATCCTTGCCGGAGTGCCTCAAACTCATTCATCTTTGCTTCTCGTATACTCTTCGGAATAAATTGTTCTCGAAAAATTCTTTTAAAGTCATTCCATTTAATGGGTGGGGTATTTCTGGCCATGCCCTTCTTCCATGTTCGCCACCAGCGGTCGGCCTTACCTCTTAACTGAAAGGTAACAAGGGTTACTTTTCGAGGTTCAGGGCATTCTAGCGTGTCAAGGATTTTCTCACAGTCATCTAGAAAACGTTGTGGGTCTTCATTAACATCTCTTGCAAAGGTTGGCGGATTCAGCTTCATAAATTCTGAGATTTTGACCTCTGTACCTACCTAATCCTGAGGAGGGGGTGGAGGTGGCATCTGGTTTGTCTCTTGTACTTTTGCAGCATGTACTGATGCCTGTGAGCCATCTTCAGATGATTGTCCCATCAGAAGTTCCTTTAGCCCATTCACCTCGTTCTGCATTGTAGCTAATGCTTCCATCACTACAGTCGCGTCGATTTGTGATGGTTCTCCAGCATTTCTTCTAGGGTTTTCAGTGGATATTTCTCTGTTTTGTGCATGGTTATCTTCTGCACGGTTAGGCATCTCCAGTCTTGCATTTGCTGACTGAGCAGCTGGAGGGACCAAGGCCCTGCTAGATCTTGTGCGGATTCCAGAAGCGTTTGATTTTCTTGGTGCCATCTAAACTTATTCTACAATTAAGAATATATATCGTCACTATTATGCTTCAAGTAAAGACACGAAAGAAAGGGATTTTAAACTCTACACGGCTTTTGGTGGATCTTCATCCTATGGTCGTGCTGTAGTCACGACAATAGGGGAAGGCCCACTAAAGACACCTTGCTCTGTAATCACTAGGAGACCTAACAACCTATCCTCTGATACCAACTTTGTCACGACCCGTTTTCTAGGCACATGACCGGCACAATGATGAATATCCCATCACTGTAAGCCTTTCGATAAATTCTTCCCACAAGTAAAATTGTTAGTCATTATCTCTATATTCTCAAAATACCATTCCTTAATAAATACAAAGAAAATACATCAGATTTTCTTAATTAAAAATAATAGATCCTCAGTACAAAATACATTATCATACTGAAGTACAAGCCAAATACCAAACCCCTGACCTAGATGTCCTAGACGGTTACAGAGCAACATACTGTATAACAAAAGAAGGGCCTATCCGACAGCGGGAAGGTCCAACGTGATCTACTCCTCTAGCGGATGTACTTCGGCGGCAACCTGATCTGAACAAAAAGTTTGTACAAACAGTGTGAGCTTTTAAACTCAGTGAGCAAATCGGCCTCGCGTTAATAAAATTCAAATACATCACCAGTCATGCAAGCATATCCGAAGGCTCAAGCTCAACCAATAGACATAGTTAGAAATTACATACAAGAAAAATTCATCCAATTCAACAAACGATACTAGTACTCGTCAATGGCAATATATCCCGGAGAGCGCACACAGGCCGGCTCACCAATTTTGTATTTTTTCGCCATGACGCACAACCTCATCCTCTTAGCTAGGGCGCCTCACGGATTTATCACCAATCCGGGCTATATCCCTACTGAGGGAATCGTTGTCTCCACACTCATTGGTCAAGACACCCTTTAACCCGGGTTTTTCAGCCTTGCCGTGAGAGGGGGTACTGTACCGCTCAATCACAATCAATAGTACAACAGTTCATATCATAATCAGAAGCACAATATAATACTCATCCATATAACAGGTATAGTATATAACTATATGATTCAAATTTCATATCATCATGAGATACTTGCTTTGTCTTATCAATACTTCTGGATTAATTATCTCATTATATTCGTCATTCTGAATCCAATTTCCCCCTATGAATCTTGGGAGTGTCCTACGACATACTTTTTATCACCAGTAATGCTAAAACTCTATTAAAACAGGGTCGTTTCACTCACCTGGATTCCGTACGAGTATCACTTCTCTAAATCATTACGGACAAGAGTACGCAGGTGAATTTCAGTGTTCCGCTACAGAGATTTTCATGAAAGATTACAGAAAATACGTTAAGATCGTTTTCGTACAGATACTGTTTATACGTACGGGTACTATTCATACGGTTATTATTCATACATATGGTACTATTCATACGGTCACTATTCATACGTACGGGTACTATTCATATCGGAAATACAGAATACAATCTGTAAAAGAGTACACCAGGTAAGTTCCCAGGAAAGAGTGGAGGGTCACACTGGACACACTTAAAAACCAGGTCTTTCCTTAGCCAGAACTTTCCTAAACATGTATTCTCCACAGATTATATTCTATTTCGGTAATCAAAGAATCAAAATAACAGCTAACGACAGTTTTTCTGATGTGGAAGATCGGCCAAAGCCGCAACCACAGAGCATACTTAAGAAAATAACTTCTAAAATTTGAAAGACATAGAAAGGGCATAGTATCCTTACCTAAGCAAAAACGGAAAGGCCCAAAATCTCAGAAGCCTAGCGTCGGAGCAAGAGAAACTTAAGGAGGGAAGAAGAGAAGTTGAAGGTGTGAGTTTAGAAGTAAAATGTAAAAGCGAGTCAAGGGTACTATTTAACACTATGCGCTAATAAAATATTCAATTTACTATTTATGAAAATGATATTTCTAATAATGCAGTTACTGTGGACGAAAATTTTCGTTTATTTACTATTAGAAACTTTAAAGGAAAAATTATCCTTTTACCTTAAACCTTTAAGTTTCTTTTCAATTCAGTCCTTTCAATTTAGTCCATGAGGGTATTTTTACACATAAAACGTCATTTTCTCCTACAAACTTCTTTCTAGTTTTCTCTTATGACCAAACCACATCTAGTATTTGATATTTTGATTGTATAAATAAACAGTACCATATACGTAAATAGTATTATACGGGTGAATAGTACTGTATACTGAAATAGTAACAGTAGTTTGAAAACACGCATTTATATTTTATTTTTCATGGGTATTACATTCACTATAGGGAAATGCACTGACACCATAGGAATGAATTTAAGAGTTTAAACTCTTATAAAATGTGCATTCAAAAAAATAATCCTATGATTCGTTTTTCCCTTTGAACCAAATTCATAGGATATTTAGTCACAAGGTAGGGTATTCTCATATATCACTTTTAATCTTATGGGCTTGATATTCATTCCATTCGATGTCTGTAGATTCTTTGACTATAACTATAGTTTAAAAAAAAACTCAAAATTCAAAGAATCCAGATAAAACAGTATTCATCACAATAAGTGATCTCAAATTATTATAAGTGGATATACAATCACATAAAATATATTCAAATATATATTTTTCCACTATATAATAATATTCTGTATGAGCACACAATCATTTAAGAAACTTTCTCAAATTTAGTTTTGTGACCAAAATTTTCAATACCATTGTACCTTCTGGTACAATAGGAGTGTTCTCATATAATAGTATAAGAAGTATGCCTCAAGATTTATTTATTCTATATATCATCATCTCAAATTTTCAAAGAGATGGTATCCTCAATTAAAATTATATATGCCAAAAGCCACAAAATATATGGTCAGATATTCACAATAAAATTAGTTCTAAAATGATATGTGCAATTCACAATATTGCATATAATATATAGCAATAAAATATTATCATCTAATTGGTGAACTTATTTATGAATATCCATAAAATTATATACCATCACTATTGATGGGTATTGTGCCTTTTTCACATGAATTTGACAAACTTTTTGTTGTTCACCAAAAATATAATATTCTTGTGACACTATAAAAGCATCACATATACGTGAAATCACAATTTATATACGAGAGTAAATTTTTATAAAATTCACAATTTCCTTTTGTTTGCAAACATGCCATCAAATATTTCATAACTAGATATAAACATTTTTCACAAATTAAAATATTTTTCACAAAATACAATTTTTCATATGGCTTTATAGCCCACAATAGTAGAATCAAAAACAAAATTCTACTAACACATTTTTGTTTTTAATTCTCTTGATCATTGGCCAAAAATCAAAATGTAGAATTAAAAATTCACAGTGAAAATTTATACTTCATATAGCTTTATAAAACTCACAATAATATGACCATAAAAACTTATATTTCACATAGCTTTAAAAAGCTCACAATAATATGACCATAAAACTTTATTGTATAATTTCAAAAAAATTTCACAAACACAATTTTTAACAATATTAAAATGTTGAATGCTTGTTCACATATAAGTTTCAAGAAAACCTTTTCACATTATTAATAATTATGTCAATAGGAATTTATGAGATATATTTAATACTCAAATATTAAACCCATAAAAATTCTATTAAACTATAATATCATTAACTATCAACCATAAAATATTTTACCAAAATTAAAATATTTTTATAACAACACACTTAAATCCTCCACTTGTTGTTATACAAATAATGTCCAAAAATATTTTTCTTCTTGCCCCCACTATTAATAAAAATTCTCATAAAATAGAAAAATTAAAATAGTGACACATACCTCATGATGTGGGGAGAAGAAATCACCATTGCATAAATTTGCTCCATGAGCGAAAATTGATAACTTGATGATCACTCAAAATTAGAACTAAAAAAAATTAATTATGAGTTGTGCTTATAAAAAAATACCATATAATAATTTTACTCCATGTATATAATATTTTGCTAGTGGATCAAATCAATATACATTTGCTCCACATAATACAAATGTTATTTTGTATATAGATTGTAACATTTGCCTTATCTATATATACAATCTACTTTAAAAGAATTTTTCCAAACCAAGTAAAGAGCTTGTAAAAATAATATAGATATACAAGATAATATATAGCCAAAACTAATGTCTTGTAGTAACGTACCTTATCATGATTATCTCATATAGTGAAAAATTCTTTCTCATAAATAAAATCCTCTTTTGTGAGCAATAACCAAACAAATAATAATAATATTTATAAGCCCACAAAATTAAAATACACATAATTGAAAATCAATTATATTTTTACCTTAAATAAGTTGTAAAACAAAAATATCATATACTTGGATTCCCAAAACTCATAAAAAATTTGAGTTATTGTAAAAGGATAAATATTCCACCAAAAAAAACTATACAATTTCTTGTGAAGTAACTTCACAACTCCATATAGCAAACCAATTTTCATTGATTTACTCAAAGTGTGAATCACAAAATTTCTTCTCAGATAAATTTCACAATTGAGAAAATCTCATAAAATGATTTTTCAAAACCTTCCGTCACCATTTTATTTTTCATTTACTGCTATCGTGAGATTAAATATGAAATTATCTTAAAATTGTTGGAGCAGCACCTGAAAAACAAGAATCACTTGCTACTATCATGGTACTGGGCTGAAATCTAAGTATCTCATATTTTTTTAAGATAATTTTCATGTTTCCCATAGGTTAATTTTGTTATATTACCCAGTACAGAGATACTCAGACGTATTACCTTTAGGACAGTGAACTAGACTCAACTTTCTCTGATACCATCACACAATTATATATCTCATATATATTTTTATTCCATCTCATATATATACACAAACTTATATGTGTGTGTGTGTGTCACACAATTATATATCTCATATATATTTTTATTCCATCTCATATATGTACACAAACTTATATGTGTGTGTGTCTGTCACAATTATATATCTCATATATATTTTTATTCCATCTCATACATATACACAAACTTTTATATGTGTGTGTGTATTTTCCTTTCATCTCACTTTCTCTATATGTCGTCCTACATTCCACAATGACACACATATATGTAGTAGTTTGCTATAATCATTTGGAGTGGTCCGTTGGCAGCAATTGATGCTTAATAAAAACCAATTAAAACATCCAAATTAATAGTACCAACGTCCATAACCGAAGGGAATCAAGAAAGCTGACATTTATATATCTATATATATTGATAACATATTATTAAATTAAGCAACATAAATATGACTACTGTTTTCATATATAAAACACTTTTAATGTATAGTAATATAAGGTATAATGAAGATAGGAAATAAAAATATTTATTATTTACTATTTTATAATAATGTCGAACATGGAGAACACTAGCTGAAGACGCTTAAAGGACGCACACAACGGTGGAGAACACTGATTTCAACGACAGAGCACATTGACAGAGGAGAAGCACAGTGTCGCAATCCAAAGCTGTGAAATGCCTGGTTGAAGACGTAAACGACGATGTAGAACAACAAACGACGGTAGAGAACAGAAGCCTTAATGGCTGAGAACATTGACGCTGGAGGAGAATCACGACGTTGATATCCAATGGCGAGAAAAATGCACAATTGAAGGATTGCGTGCTTGGAGACAAAGAAAAGGGCCCTACTGTAGGACACATGTCACAAAATGGTTGGATGAGGCTTTGTTAAAAAAAAAAGTCAACTCAGTGAACTGAATCAAGTATGGGATCCAGAACCCTGTTGAAAGTGGACGGGTGGGTGGAGTGCAACGTGTCAAGCACTAATGCTTTAAAAAAATAAAATGAAATACAATGTTTCATTAAAAATCACCACAAAATTTAGACCGTTAAATCAAGTCGATCCAACGATCTGCAACCTTTGAACCTAATGAAATATCCACGTTTATGCACTCCATCTGAGGGCCTTCCACAGCCCAACACATATAAAGTCAAGCAGAAAAACTTAATCCAAGTTCAAACTATTCCATTCTGACAAAAGTTTTTGTTGGATATTCCTTTCAAAAACGCAATGAAAATAAAACGAATGAGGATGAAAACATGGTGGTCCCCATGCTAGAAAAACATAGCTATAGTTGTTTCTGAATTCTTTGTAACTTACTTTATTTTCTTTATATATAATTGGTTTAAAAATAAAATATGATAAACATTTAAATAATTAATAAAAGAGTTTATATGAAGTATAATAAAAATTCATTAAATTTAAATAATTAATTTATGTATAATTTTAAAAGAATTTATATGAACCCAACGAAAATTCTTATGTAACAAAATGAATTTAGGTTTATAAATTTAATCAATTTTATGAAGTGAAATTGAACAACTTGGAAAGGATTGGTGTACGTGACGTCCCGAGACTGTAAATAAAAGAAAGAGTGCGTGTAACCTGATTTATTAATGAAAAGGAGTATGATTGATGAATGATTGGGAATACAAATTTTAATTTGGAAAGGGTGAAGAAGATAAACATATTTTAGTGAAAATAGAGAGGGAAGGGAAATTTTAATTAATTAAGAAAGACAAACAAAAATAGGGGATAAGAAGCGAGGCATGTGCATGAATAAAGGAAGAAATAGGAGAATGAATTTTCTATTTGATTTTTAAAATCAAATAGAATGTTTGGTTTATTTGAATATCATATTTTATAATTATTTTTAAAAAATAAAAACAACATTTTAAAATTTACACCGTTAATTAATAGTTGAAATAGGCCATAAGATTCATTGGCGAAAATTTCCGTGCAATTTCCATGGAAAATTGAAGGGTGATGAGTATTCCACCCGGACACGACATTGATGAGATGAATCCTGGTCGTTGCTTTCCTATGACATAAATTCAGTATTCCACACTCTTTATTGATTGGATTTGGAAGTTGGGTGTCATGTTCATTCTCTGCCACATTATTCGCTTCTTATTTTTCTGCATACTACATGCTCATCAAGTCTCTTGAACGCGTGAACTACATTAAAAATATGTATCAATTTTAATTTAGTGAAAAAATTTAAGCACATACAGTGTAATTTATCCTAAAATTTGTGACAGTAACTTTTTACTTCTTTCAGGGTTTTGAGAATTAGAAAGGAACTACAGAAGCTGTCTTACGTAAGTACTAAAGTATGTATTTGTATATGGAGTTGTAAGCATTGCTCTCTAGTCTTAAGAAAAATTCTTGAGTGCAATTATTATTATACCACCTTATTTGTATATTGTCTAATAATATTTAATCAATTCGTTTAAATTTAGACACCATTTGAGCCCATGCTGGACGAAAAAGGTGGTGGTGACTAGTGATCAGATTTTTTATTTAGTGTACTGTTAGCCTATATACTGTATGAATTTAAATGAGTTAATTTCATATTATTGAACAATTTAGAAGGGACCTAATACACCAATAATTATACAATGATTTGTACTAATCAAAGAATGTCAAATTCTAGCAATGCACCAATTCCTGGCCTTTTTCTCTTTTCATTGCCAATGTCTTTGTTTCTCTTCGTGTTTGCTTGACACTATGCTTTCTCTTTGAGGGTTTGCCCTTTCGTTGACCTTATCAGATGAACCACAACCCTTTAATTTTGGTCGTTGGTTAGGATAATTTTTTAAATTGTTTTTTAAAAATATTTTGAAATCTAAGTCATTAATTATAAAATCCAACAGTTTAAATTAGACCAAATATTTTGCTTAGCTTTGAACCTAAACATGAGATCTTCTTCCCTTCAATTTTCACTTGTGGAAAATGTGTTATAAAAACTTTTGTATTTCAAAAAAACAAAATTAGATCTCCATTGACTAAAACAAAGAGGGGATGAAATCTTATATATTAACATGTTATAATAGGCTCATAAAGAGCTAAGGAAAAAGGTAAGCTTACACGCTCACATCACCAGGCCAATACAGTACAAATCAGTAATTTACCCCTTACGTGCAAGAAAATGCGATTGAGATTAATTTTACTTTTTTTGAAAATAATTTTAATTTTAATTATTTTTTTGCCTATATGAACATATAAGAATTATGACAGTTACAAATTGATTAGAGTCAGTTTCAAAAATTAACGGACTATTTCAAATATTTTCTGACTATTTCAAAATTAATTATTTATATTATTTAAAATCCCTTAATTTTTGTAATAGCTATGCATTTTTGCAACTATAAAATGCAGTACTTTCTTTAGATTTTATACAACACTTTTTGATCTCTTCTTCCATGTTTTGTACTCTTTATTTTCGCTAGATTATTGTGTTATTTTTCTACTGTTTTGATTCTTGAAAAAATTTCAAAAGAGTTTATTTTATCATAAGAAGAAGCTTTACAGTCATAAAATAATTTTTTAAATACAGTAACTGCATTTGTTAGACTTGCATCAAAGCTTTCGAAGTCTGCATCAATATAATGCTTTTGTAAGAAACAGAAAAATTTAAGTTGCTTCGGGCCTTGTGTGGGTTGGGCCTGCTAAGATTTTTATCATCTTATGCCATTGACCCTAAACTTACAAACTCCACTCCTTCAATCGTAGTCATCCGTTTTGTATAGAAAGAAAGTGGCGCTAACTGCAAAGATTCGCGTCCATATAGCTATTGGTTATGTCTCTCTCCCTCTCTTCCTCAAAGGGGAAAAAATTTGTTGATTGGTTTATTAGATAAAAGTCGGTTATTTATCTGCAATTACTGTCTGCTCTTTCGGCAAATAATAGTGAATATGCGTATTATTCAAAGATCGGATCAACGGGCGTATCAATTAGAAAGAACAAAATAATGAAATATTGAGAGAAGTATCTGAATTTGGTTTTACAAGGTTCAATCAATGCTTTAGTATTTCGTCATGTTTTCCATCTGCTTCCATGAAAATATTCTTTTGAAAATAAAGTACCTTTTTCTCTATCTATTTCCGCAATCAGTGCGACCAATGAGGAATTTATTAATTTTCGTACCCCCAAATATATTATTTTGGCTGCACTGTCCAGATTTCGTCGCCTTAATTGCCGCGGTATAAAGAAAAACAAAAAAGAGTAAATTGAGACAATTATAAGTGCTCATAAAGAGGGCCATTGACAAAGGCAACTAATTCATAGGTTACAGAATTGAGAAAATCTGGGCGTAAAAGTTTGTGATTCAATACCATGTTGGAATTAGAAATTCAAAGGCGTGAAGGCATGGATTCCCGTGAATGCTTGAGTCATTGAAAATGGGTTAGGCGTGATGATAATTGGAGAATGCATGTGCACGACAACTGCTCCTGAGCACTGACAGGGGATAGAATCTTCAGTGGGAAAGGCAAACACAGAGATGGTGCCAAATATTTCACTTCTCACTTCTCATGAACGGAAGGCTCAAGCAAAGAAATAACAATGTGGAGTTGAGTTGGTTTCCAATCATGCAACTCCAGCAAAGTAGCATCTGTTCCCTTCAAACATTTTTGTTTGGTCGAAACTCTTCAACTTTTCCACCACCTTTTACCTTGTTCCTTTCTGCAATCCCTCGCTGTCCTTCCTGTCTTACTCTGCTTCTCCATGTGCCTTTTCCCCGTGACTTCCCTTTTCTCTTCCTCTTCCTCCACACCACCCACCATATTCTCTGTCCTTAGTTAAATTCATCAACCTCTCACTATTTATCTTTTCCTTTTGTTTTCGGATTGAGAGGCACTAAGCACACGCTGTCGCGTCATCAAGAATTCAGCTTCAAGCATTATGAATGCATAGATAAGTCTAATATCTAAACTTTTTCCTGTATACTTGTCTCCCTAGAAACTAATTTAAGACTGTTTTGGTGTCACTTTATGAAGTTAATGTGTCAGTTTTATTTCACATGGTAGACCATATATCTCTGAACAATGGGAAAATCTAGATATCTGCCAGAGTAATAAACTAATTGTTTTTCAAATTTTGATGCGTGTGTTAAAGTTCACATCGTAAACCATGTATTTTATTTATGGAATAGGTAATCCAGAGTAGTTGACTAATGTGGAAGAGATGGTGGAGTGTGGTCAAGTTGTTTTTATTTTTTGCTTCAACATTTATTAGTGACCTCAGTTAATTTGAAATTTCAGCACAAGTTGGTTGGAAGGAGGAGAACAGATGATGAAGAAGAAGAACCCAAGGGACCTCCCACGATGTTAATGCTATGTGCCGTATTCTTGCATCATGTGTACTAAATGAAGAGGGAAAAAGAAACAACACAAAGTATAACAGGAAAAGGACAGGAGAGGGGGGGAAATCTCGTTCTTTGAAGAAGTTCAGTTGTGGGGGAGATAGGAATCTTAGGTGATCCAAGCACTCCCAGACAAACTCTGATTCAGAAGATTAAAAGGACTAAACTTGCCCTTTTATGTAATGCAAAAGAAGTCTGAAAGAGTGAAGCATGCCTAGAGCCATGTTAGGCTCTAGCATATACAGGACAGGACAAGCCTCTCTTTACCTTTCCCTCCTTCTTACCCTCTTCAACTCCACATAATATGACCCTTTCACCCTCTAAACTGATCCTATCCCCAATTAATAACAGGGGCACTTTTGTCTCTTCGGGAGGCCTCTTGCTGTATATATGGTGCTTTGTTACTCCGAGCTACAATGCGCAGGCCACTTGGGAAAGAAACACATCTGATTAAGTCTGCTTCATCATCTTCCATGCTGTGCCTGGCTCCCTGTATGCCATTTGCAGAGCCCATCAGCACAGTGGTGGCCTTCACGAATGGCGTGCGAGGAGTCATGCATGCTCTTGCTCTGTATTGTATTGTTCCTCAGGGCACGCATAGCTTCACTTTCTGCATCTAATACCCCTTCATTACTCTTTCATTCTTTCTTGCCTTCTCAACCTGCTTCTCTACTTAACTTGCTCTTGTCTGGGAAGGTGGGTTTCATTAGGAATGAGATTTTTATGCTATTTTGAGGTTAATTGATATCTGCTATGTCCAACGTCCAGTACACATCATTACCACTGCAGTGTTCTCTTTAAAATGTATGTAATAAAACTATGTTAAATAAGTATATTATGTAACATAATTTGGCTCGATTGGTTTCAAATAATATTTTCTTACCTGAATGTTAATCAGTGGGACTGATCGCCTAATTTGTCTGATGCTGTTCTTTAATTTCAAACGACGTCGGAGCCACCAATTGTTGTCCTTGCTGTAATGTCATCTTGGTTATGTTTTGGCTTCTCTTGAATTTGTTCCCATCTGTGCCAATTCAATTCAAAGTAAGTATATTGTGGTTTTCGAATTGATGAAGATCATTGACGAGTCGTATACCATCTTAGACTGCTAAGCATGTAATAAGTTGAATGAGAATCGAACACCCTGCCTAACTACCAAGTTTTTCAAGCAGTGAATTTTATATATATATATATATATAATCTTGTGAATATTGGTTTTGTTGTTATCGCCATCACTCTATTTTTTTTTAAACTCGAGTTTCAAGATTTTTTTTTTCTGTTCGCAAAGATCTACATAAGGATTATTAGAATAGGAATAAAAATAGATTTCATTTTTTTACCAAGACCACACTATATTTAAATAATTAGTGTTGCTAAGTTATTCAGACGGTTTAGGGTGTGTCTAACTAACTATATGTATATATATATATATATATATTGTTTTTGATTTGTAAAATTTTATGATTTATTAAGATATTACATATATAAATAAGATTTTTACAAGTCCCCTATGTGTTTTCCCACTATAAATGGAATCAGAATGGGAAGAAGACTTTCCCTTCTTCTTCGCCTTTATCCTGTTGTCATGAATATACATTCCTTCTACTTTTCTTTTCCTTTTGGCTAATTGGTTAGATATTCGACTAATATCTTCACATCTGCTTGATAGTACACAAATTCGTATTTGTTGATAATTTATTCACCGAAAAATGAAAAATCACAAAATACATATAATTTGTTGTACCGAATCCAACCCTTTGAAATTATTCACGTATTTTGAGATGCAATGTAGGTACTTGTTCTCTTTCATACCACACGCCCTGCTTTCTAAGAGGAAGCTGCGTGTTATACAAGTTTGTGTAAACTGGGAAAACTCATAATGACTTGATTTTTTTTGGTGGTCCTGTGTTTTCATATATAGAACGTGAAAAGTTGTGCTCCTAACTTCATTTGGATCCTTCGGGTATTGATGAAATGATGACAAGCAAAATTCTGAAATCTGAACTTGTTGCAGTGTTGTCATCTTAATTTATTGGTTGCTAGCCACAGCTGACAATGGGGGCGGAAGACTGGTTGTTTCTTGCACGCAATGACGCCATGAAAGCTTCTTCTTCAAAGAAATACTTCATAATGAGACTTGGATTTATAATTCATTTGCTACAGTAGAGATTATTCGACCTTCTGGCCTTAGCATGTCTGCAACTCAATAAATCTTTTTTCCTTGTGGTTTCTTGTTTCTGAGTTCTAGTACTGTAATTTTCACAATAACAATTGTTACTGGAACAGATATAAGGGTGTTTGGTTCAGTGGTAACATAGCTTCAGTCAACGTACGTCTGGCTCTCTAAAATTGCATTTATCTCCATTTTAACATGTTTGGTTAAGTGGCAGAATTTTTGGAACAAAATCAATTGTCACCTAAACCTTAGTTTTGATAGAAGTGGAACTGAGGAGCTTTTTTGAGAATCAATTCTTCCTGTGTGATCTGTTCTCTTTTTTTTTTTCCCTCCACTATCCCTCCTCCCATAGATCAAAAAAAAATTACAGACGAGAGAAAGTGGGAGGGAAAGAGAGAGAGAGATACATAGAAAGAAAAAAAAAGGAGAAGGATTCACAAAAAAGAAAAAAGAAGAAATCATACAAACACAAAGGAGAGAAAGATTCGCATAGTGATCTCACTCAACTTGACTCGTGACCGGAACGTTTTCTTCCTCTTTCTTTGAGACATTTCTTCTTCTTTCTCTTTGCATATATCATTCTTCCTCTTCCTTTTGCTAATGCTTATGTGATAATACGACATGATATTCTTTTTTGGGATATGAGATGAGACCTGCCGTGTTAAAAGCCTCAAATGCTAGGTGTAGTAGAGTAGAAATGATTTAGTTTTATTTAATTTTATTTATTTTTTTAACGTGGAAAAGTTTTATTAATTAATTTAATAATTTTGTTATCAAAAAATAAATTATATAAATGAGATTGCCTAAAAATTTTATTAATTAATTTAATAGAATTATTTTTCAAAAAATACTTAACAATTTTTTTATTTTTTATTTTTTTCGTGTTATATTTTTATAAATAATTATTAAAAAATAATTAAATTAAATTTAGTGATAAAATAAATAGATTTATTTCATTACAACATTTATAAATGTATATTTTAAATCAAATATTAGTATTATAGTTAAAAAATTATTATTAAAATATTAATATTTTTTATTATATTTTTATATGATAAAAATTAAATAAGAATAAATAAAATAACACAATATAATATTCATATCATTTCTGTTAATTACACATTTAAAAATATTTCTATTAATCAATATTCAAACGAAATTTATTTTTTAAAATATTTTTCTATTAACAGTTTCTAAATATAAATCGTATTTATATAAAATCAATTTTTCTTAAAATTAAATCTACCCAAATTTATGTTTACTGAACGAATTTTTGAAGACCCACTATCTGTTTAATTTATCTTATAAATATATGTCAATAGTGTAAACTTGCTTCTGACTTTCGTGGATATTAATGATCCAGGAGCAGTGAAGCCAGTTTGTTTGTCATAAAGTTGAAGCCAAAAAAAGTGAAAATGATGTTTGAAGGGGAAAGAGTTAAACCTCGTAGACAGAACCCGGATCTGTCTTGTCCAACGTTGAAAGAAATGGAGCCATAGGTGGCCAAATGAAGTTATTCTTTTAACTGAATCACTTGTGTATGGGTTTAATTACTGTTGGCATGCCGATGGAGTAACAGTAAGCCGAAAAATGGACCAAAGTCCTCTGTAGCCAACATGTTCCATAAAGGAGGGAAAAGCTAAAAATGTAACCAAGAAAGTGCTGCTACATAATTGAACGACTTTTGGGGAAAACCAACTTTAAATATCCTTATAATTGGGAGATACTTAGGAGGTGGAGAAAGCCTTCAAAGTTCCAACTTAAATCCACAGTTAAATGCCACATGAGCTATAAAGATTATTTATTAGGCAATCATATCTCCTATATCATTTTCTAATCTTCTAATTTGATGTGATTACCATTTAATAAGATTAGGAATATTTTGTTGATTGTAAATACTGTAAATTGATTGTAATTAACTTGAGTTTAGGAAGCTATTCTTGGCAGTAGTCTTTTTGATGGTATTCCTGTACATATACTTCGGGAGAGTCAATGAGAAAAGACACAGAAATTATATCTCCATTTATCCTTTCTTTACAAAGATAGATGGTGGGAGACAATTATGACCTCAACGAAATAAATTCAGGTTCATATCCCAGAACAATATAAGAACTCCAATTTGGGGAGATTTGTCAAATATGACGGTGGAAGGAAAGCTATTCAATCAAACCGTAAGGACCACCTTGTAATCCGTGGCTGATTCCGCTGGTTTTGCATGCAATTTGTTTTCAATTGAATATGGGTTTTGTTGATAACTCCACGACACCGTTTAATTAATTGATAACACACTATTATTTCTATGTGGACTCCATCTCAATTGGACGTGGTTGGAGAGCCTGCTGAGTGTATGACATTTAGCAAAAAATTTATTTGCAAAATTTTGACGTCTGAACATCGTTGTTGTTTTCGCACAACTATGCCCGCAAGGGTATTTTATTAAAACAACTTAAAAAAAAAAAAGGTTGACCTCGAACTCTCTTTTCTACAATAAAAGCATTTTAATGCACAAAATGATCAAAGTTATTTATTCGACTACAAGTTCAAAGCACAGTTAGTGATAAAGTTTAACTTTGAAAATGAAGATCTCCTCCAATCGAACTTGTCCGCTGACCTTTAAGTACATTCAATCCCCCAATAAATTGAAAGAAAAAAAAATGATTATACACACACATGAACAAAAACCTGATCGATCCCAATCATATTGAAACTATAAGTGTGAATCTAACGGAAAAGATTGGCGGAACTCCGGAAAGAGGATCTATAGTTGGCTGGCTCCACTGTAACTTGATTCCTGTATTGATTGCATTTGCTGCCTTGTCTTGATGTTTCTGAGATCAGCAACAAACCCTGGTTTTGTTATAGAAACACCTTCCATGTCAAAATTGGTGGTCAACATTTCAACAGCCTCCGTCATGCTTGGCCGAAGCTTGGCTGTTTCTTGCACGCAAAGCAACCCCACTGTAAGAAATCTTATGCCTTCTTCCACGGGAAATGTCATCTTCATTAGCACAGGATCCACCATTTTTAAAAGATTACCAGCTTTATAAGCCGCCCAAACCTGCACAAGCTCACACACATTTCTGGAGGAAATAAGTTAACCCCATTTCGTATATATTGTTTCTTTGGACGATAGTATTTACTATTTATCAGTTTGAGTGTTTCAGGGTCCTATTTTCTCACCTTCTCTGCTAGGAAACGATCCGCATCCTGATAAGCATCCACCGCTGCTTGACCGCTTACAATTCCTAAGAGTAATACTCCGAAGCTATAAACATCTGATTTTCGAGTCAACTGTCCAGAAGTGGCATACTCTGGTGCAAGAAAGCCCCTTCATCATCATCACAAAAAACCCCATTAATCCCAGAAATAAAAAGATCCAATTTTTTAGTATTTAGTTAGTGCTGTTATTACTTACAACGTCCCCGCAACTCTAGTGCTGACGTAGGACTTGTCGTCTCTCAAAAGCTTTGCGAAACCGAAGTCTGAAACTTTGGGAGTGAAGTTTTGATCGAGAAGTATGTTGGCGGGTTTGATATCTCTGTGTACAATATGGGGGTTTAGTTGGTGATGGAGATAGGCAAGGCCACGAGCCACTCCGATGGATATGTTCCTCCTTAATTCCCATCTGAATCTCATCCTGCTTTCCTCAGTGCCTAATTGACCAAAAGCCATAGAGTCTGCTTTAATACTCTCTAATTAATGCATACATACACTGCTTTAAATTCAAACCAAGAAGTACCTAAGAAAGTGTGGTGAAGGTTATTGTTCTCCATGTAATCGTAGACCAAATATCGGTGAGCTCCTTCTACACAACACCCTCGAAGACTAACTAGATTGTGGTGGTTGATATGAGAGAGTGTGGCCAATTCTGCCACAAACTCGCTTTCGCCTTGCATGGATTCCATCTCAATCGAAAGCACTTTCACTGCCACAATAGTGCCGTTCCGAAAACGCCCCTGTACAGGTGAAACACAATAATCATTCAGTCTTCCATTACCTTTAACATCAGTTAAGGTCTTGTGCTGCAATTTTAAGGTTTCTTTCAGTGCCGTATTAACTCAAGAAACAGGGAAAATTTAATAGGAGAACGACCTTGTAGACACAGCCAAAGCCGCCTTCTCCAATCTTCTCAGATGGATTAAAATCACGAGTGGCTGATCTCAGTTCACTGTGAGAAAATACTCGAAATATACTCTCATCACTGCCACTTTCTGGGTCGCCTTTGGAATCATCACAATCACACAGAGGAACCCAGAATACGATCAAGTTACTTGATAGATCAACAACAATGTGAAAGAAGAAATTAAAGAGCAGAAAAGACAGAACATGTTTAAAGTAAGGGATATACCGTGGTTGCTTTGTTGTTGGAGGGACGCTGAAAAACAAGTGAAAAATGAACAAGGAATCTTCATGTCTCGGCACTCAACACAAGCGTAAGCTTTCGTTGGATATCGGATAACGATCCCTCTTATATATGAAGGTTTTGGTAAGAGAGTGACCATATGAGAGAGAACATGTTGAGACTGAAGAGAACCGACAAGAATACGCGGTATAGTTGACAATGTCTTGGTCTTTCTCCATTTGGATTTTCTTAGTTTGTTATTTAGTAAACTAATGACTGAAATTAAATTTTGTTTAAGGACACAGCATATGCCCATTTTTATACGTTTTGTTTTCCATAGATCAGCAATATTAAACTCGGGGATGAGCAGCCATTATGTATTTCGTAGGTTGAATTCAATGAAAGACGTTCTTTTTTTTTCTTTTTCTTTTTCTTTTTTCGCTAAAATGTATGTTAAAACTAATCAAGTTGCTTTCAACTATCCAACATAAATAATGCGCCTTTGCAAGCCTTAAATTTTGTCATGAGTTGGTTAGAATCTGAGGTCAAACCTGTCGGTTAAATCCACATTACTCAATTTCATATGATTTGAGTTGGAAAGTTAGTAGAGATGATATTTTTTTTAATCCGATCTTTGGGATCTTTCATGAGATTAAGATGAGTAGATCGATATTAGGGACTAAATGTAGTAAATTTTGAGGTAAAGTCGTATCATGAGTAACATTATCTTTAAAGAAATTGTTTTATGATTATAAAACTTTCTTTTAGAATAAAACATGCTCTTCTAGGTGAAATCTAAGAACCAGAACAACAGAATATAAATATTATAACACATAGTGAGAGAAAATAGTAGAAAACGTGAAGGAGAAAAATATTTGAGAAGTGGTGTTTCTAATTTAAACAAATGACTCTATTTTTTTTTTGGCGAAATGACTCTATTTTTATAATAAAGAAAAAATATACCTTTTCAGGTAAGTCTAAATGAGTTGTTACAAAAAATTAAAAGAGTATAAATATTTTGAAACAGCCAAAACTGTATAAGTCCCTTTATTCCTCAAATTAAACCAATCAATTTAGTTATTCTCATATGTTTAGATAGGTACAAAATAATTAAATTAAAATTTTTTTTCATAAAAAGTCAACTTTATCCTGCTCACTGGGAGCAAATCATTGATTTGCACTACAGTAGCATGAGATTGTGAATGTGTAAGCCAATCTCTTTCCTTAACTTTTTATAATTTCTTATAACATATTAATATATAAGTTATCATCTCTTTTTTATTTTAAGTAATATGAGTCTAGTTTCACTCTTTTAAAATACAAAAAGTTTTTATAATACAATTTTCACAACACAATTTTTATAACCTTGTTCCAGCCATCTCCCACTTTACTGCAATTATTTCCGGAACCTTTTGAGCCAGTCCTATCAATTATCTTTTTGATTTTGATTGCCAAACTATTCCATTTCATCTTCTAGATTCAATTATGAGTTTGTCTTAGTTAATGATTGATTCAGCATGCTTAAGCTACTTATAAGCTTCTTATTATGGATAATATTTTAGTGTAATTTTTATATTTCTTGTTATCCAATTTTTAATAAAAAATAAATTTATAAATTTTAGAGATACATGTTTAATTTTTATAATTTAATAGCATATAATTAATTTAAAAAAACATTATATATATATATAATATTCTTATTGGAAAAAACTTAGTAATAAAAAATAGGAATTTATAGCTAAATCTAAATTTTTATTATTCTAATTATAGAAAACGTGGTATTGAAAAAATAAACCCCCGTTTTGAAATTGAAAGGTTCCAATTTCTTGACCCTCAACTGTAACAATCGTGTCTGCTTTCAAGTTTCAACAGTTAGTTCTTTTTTTTTTTTTGTTCTTTTCGTTTAAAAAAATTGTGTTTGATAATTGATAAAACGTAATATAATGACATTAGATTGAGGAAGTCGTCTTATAGGTATTTAGAGTGTATTTGAAATTTTTTTTAAATTTATTTAATTTATTTTATAACATAAACGTTTATATATATATTTAAAAAAATTTATAAAAATAACTTATGAAATAATTATAAGATATTTTTAATTTATTTTTATAAATTTTTTATAAAAATTTATAAAAATAAGTGAAAAATAACTTATGTAAAATTTATTTGTATAAATTTTTTAATTATAAAAATAATTTATATATAAATATTTATATAATAAATTCTTATTTTATAAACATTTAAATAAATTATTTGTCAAATAAAATCTTAGGAGTAATAAACGGCAACTTGGAGAAATAGTATATAATACAATAATATATCACACCAATGACTCTTCCAAAATCCTAAAAATATCACATTCAAATCATGAGATGCCTGTTCTAATTTAAGTGAGATAGGGATAGTTTTGATCCCACACGCCACTGTGTATCTCCCAATTATACTCCCCTTCTTCATTCATCCTTCATGCATCCTCTGCTTTTCATTACTTTTATTTGCATAGATACATTTCAGTTTCTTTTTAAACAAAAATCAGCAGTCACCACGTAAAACCTAACCACCTCATTGGCTCTCCCAAAACACAAGTGCCAAATATGGATTCAGAATTATAACAGCGTGTGAAAACGACACCACATTTGAAGATTGTGGACCACAATTTATGTTGCTGTTATACGGATTTAGTAAATAATTCATTTTCAAACGACATTTTTAATACCCAACAAAAAAAAAACAATTAAAAACAAAAGTGCCTCACTTTAGCACAGCCTCGCAACCCCTCATCAATGGTGTTCCTCAGTGGAGCTTTACGCAATCCCATTATACCCGCCATCCCACCCTCTCTAAAGATTCCTTCTTTCTCTTTCGGGGTGTCTTTCTATCAAGGCTCTTCGCATTGCCTCCAATTCTTCCTTCTTCTCCCTGGGTTTTTCTTAACAAGTTGTCACCACCACGAGAAGAAGCCCTGAAACTTTTAAGTTCCAAATATTCGGTTTGTTTCCCTCGCTCAGATGGAATAAAGTCGGTTTTTCTTATTCCTAAGTTATAATTTTTCCCGGCGGTGCAAAGTGTATGAGGAAAAGGGTACAAATCGTACGTGATTAATTTGGTTATACCTGCGGAACCTCTCCTACACCTGGATTTTCCGTCTTCCATTGGAGAATTAGACAGAAACAAAAGGGGCTTCTGGGTGTTTTTGTTCATTTCGTGCAGTTTGAAAGAGGCATTTTGACTCCATGGGTAACATAGGAAGCAGCGGCGTTGACAGCCGCCGGAGAAGCAATAGCAGACGGGGTCATCCGCCGCCGCCGTCACCGGTAACGCCGCAGTCTGAAATCGCGGCCAATCGGTTTGTGTATCCTGCATCTACCCCTTACACATCACAATACCCAAACTCAAATCCTTCCCCGTATCTTCAGTACCCAGGTTACTATCCCGCTGCGCCACAAGCTATGCCGGTGCCTTTGCCCGCTCCGATCGATCACCACCACCGTATGGGGCCTCGTCCACACATGAACCCGTCATGGATGGGTGGACCTTACCATTGTGGACCTGTTATGCCTCCCCCTGCGCCATATGTAGAGCATCAGAAGGCAGTTACCGTGAGGAATGACGTTAATGTCAAGAAGGAGACTCTAAGGATTGAACGAGATGACGAAAATCCTGGGCGCTTCCTCGTGGCATTCACATTTGATGCCACTGTTGCTGGGAGGTAACTTTTGTTTATTCTCTTTGAGCTGATTTATGGTTATTTATTGTCTGTTGTGAAGAGGATGTCTGAAGAGCAGAATTTTAATTGTTATATCTGATTCCGATAATTATGTGCCATTCAATTTGCACTGGAGCGAGTCAGATGAAGGGTAGTTGATAGCTTCCTGGCTGCGAATGACCTTTCTTCCTGCCTTCTTCAGTAAGCTTTTGCTAGTATAATCTCTTTTTGACATACGCAATGTAATCAGTTACTCTGCTTCTCTTAATTCACTTGGGGTTTTGAAATATTACAAAGCTGCCTGCATACCACTATTCATAAAGCTCTCTACAATGTTGAATTATTAGTTATCCACATATAATAGCATTGGTTGATGCGAAGCATAACATAAAGAGGTACAAGCAATAACTGTGAGCAAATAGCATTGCCCAAAGAAAGAAGAAAAATAGACTTAAACAGGTTCCTAGGCTAATAATTTATGCTTTAGATTGCTCAGTTTAATTTCTCTTGAAGGAGCATCTAGTTTTGCAAGTTTTTGAGGATTTACTAGGTAAGCTTCACTATGTGTTGATAGGGTTAAATTTCATTTGACAACACAGGAAGTCCATGTGAGCGACAGTGTCAATATCATTTAAATAAGTCAAGAGTGATAGGTTATATGATCTGAATATAAACTTAGGACAGTCAAGAATGCTAATTATACACACACTGCGTGTGTGTGTATGTCTATATCTGTTCATGCATTGAGCTGCATCTATTTGAGACTGTTTCTCTTTTAGGGAGGAGAGAGAAGAGGGGGGGGGGAGTTCAAGGGATCACTTCTCCTCCGTTGCACAGTGCATTAAAATTCCAGTATTAGAAGTGATAAATAGAATAACATAGGATAGGAAATAATTGTCTGTCAAGAAAATAGTTCCTGACCTGATAATGATTTAGGTTTGAAAAGTATGCCTCTTTTTCTTTGAACAATACTTGTTTAAAAAAAAGGAGGTTTCCTGCCGTACGTGTTTGTTAGTAGCTTTTCTTGTGGCATAATCACCCACAAATTGAAGTGGCCATTATATGTGTCATTCTGGTTATAGATTTTGCTTCCAGTAACACTGGTTACAAATGGAAAGAGGCCATATTAAAGGAGAAAGTGGTAGGTAACGAATAGATTTATTATGGTCCTGTTATGCTCAGATTAAAGAGACTCGTGCATGGATGGGGCACCATGAGGTTGCAATTGAGAGAATATTGACATCTTGATGGATCTTGAGTTTTTTTTTTTTTTTGGGGGGGGGGGGGTGTTATAATTAGTAAGATAACTTTATCTAGTCTGATTAATGCATCTTTTACTAAATTCTTTTTGGCAGAGTTGTGTAAGAAAATGAGATTATGATTAGAACTTGCTATGTAAATATACAAAACTATATTACTCTCTGTGATTTTGAGTACTTAAAGCTTTCCTATATCCAGTAGCACTGTGTAAGCAGCACTAGTATTTGATACAAGATTGACTTAATGCGTGTCCAATTTAATTATGAATTTAACATATTCGTGTTGGTAAATTGCTAAATGCCAAATTACCATTTTTGTCGGATTTTATCAATGACTTGGTGATCACGAATGTTATGATGAACATGGACATTGTTCAGTATTGTTCTTCATTTATTCGATCTAATGGTTTTGTTTTCTTTTATCTCTATAACAGCATCACCATAATTTTCTTTGTGAAAGAAGATGACAGCGGCATCCTTACACCAACGAAGGAATATATTCTTCCCCCTGTGACCGTAAGTTTCGAGCAAGGTCTTGGCCAGAAGTTTAGGCAGCCAGTTGGAACTGGTATTGACTTTTCATTCTTTGAGGAGTCAGAATTATTGAAAGTGGGTGACATGGATGTCTACCCTCTAGCAGTGAGGGCAGAAGCATCCTATGATAAACAAGATGGATCAAATGAAAGTCTAACACCTAAAAGCAGAAACTCTCAGATAACTCAAGCAGTGTTTGAGAAGGAGAAAGGAGAATTCCGGGCCAAGGTAGCCAAGCAGATCTTGTGGGTAAATGAAATGAGGTATGAACTGCAAGAGATATACGGCATTGGAAATTCTGTGGAGAGTAACTTGGATGCAAATGATTCTGGAAAGGACTGTGTCATCTGCCTCTCAGAGCCACGGGACACAACTGTTCTTCCCTGCCGACACATGGTATTTCCAGTTTACACTTTTTTTTTTTTCATTTAATCTTTATGATTAGCTGACAAGATGATGCTCATTGTAGTTGCCATTACGGCGAGAACTAATTCACATTAAACTTACTTCAAATGTTTGCTTCAGCCAGATTGAACTATATGGATTTACCTTAACCACTTAAATTAGTCTGTCTCATTAAATTGATGACTATTTACTATATCTCCTTCAACTGTTGAAAATTTTGTTGGTTGCTGCAGTGCATGTGTAGCGAATGTGCAAAGGTTTTGAGGTTCCAGACGAATAGATGCCCAATTTGCAGACAACCAGTTGAGAGGCTTTTGGAGATAAAGGTCAATAATGGTAACAGCACTGAGGAATGAATTCATGAAGATGTAATGTTAGTGCCTCAAGCATCCTGACCTTGTACAGCCCAACTGTTATACTTAATACTTGACATACTTTTCTTTTCCTGACTTCTCCCGGATCTTCATTTATTGGAATGGAAATTATGTATGATATGTGGCTTGACAAGAACAGCAGGCTGGCATTGTAAGTCAATGCTTGTTTGGCTTTACATTACACCTCAGTTGGTTGCCTTCGAAATATATGAGTAATTGTGCTATTTCTTCGGATGGCTTCTTGTTCTTTTAAACTTGTATGTTTTCTGGCGTGTTTCAAAGGATTGAAGGCTAGTTTTGGTCATGGATGCGAACCAAGAAACTGGGGTTTAGTTTAAATTGTCTTCACAGATAATCAATCCTTTGTTCATTTCTTAACCATTGCGATACGTGGTTTATGGGTGCTGTCAAATCTTTTGTGTGGTTTGAAGCTGGAGGCTTCTCAGGATGTCTTTGTGCAGTAGAAATGCTAGCCAGTGTATGACAAAGACATCAAAAGTGATGCCAAGAGTGACATTAGCCACCATCTGCTTAATTTCTCGCGAGGTTTATATGTTTTTCCAAGGAATATTAGAATATTAACTCACGTTTGGCTATTTTCTCTTATATTTTTTTTATAGAAATTAATGTAAAACAGAGAAGATAAACAGTGCGAAAAATAGAGAACACGCATATTTAACATGATTCGGTCAATATGATTTACATTTACAAGTAGAGAGAATTATTGTATTACTTTTAACAAAATATTTGATAATACAGTACAAAGAAAATCAAATTAGACATGTATATTATAAAAATATGATGTATCCCAAATAGGGATAATTGTATTATTGAAAGAACACTACCTAGTGCCTCTGCGAAACCAGAGGAAAAGGATGATTACAGAAGAAAATAGTAGCAAAACTAGTAAAACAGAGAAACCAATGCCAGCTTTCGAGAGGCCAGCAACTCTCCCAAAATTCAAACTCAGATTTTCCATACTCAATCTCACTCTTACAGCCAACTATAATCCCTCACTCTCAGCACACATTCTCTCTCCAATCCCTTAGGACACCTGTACCGAGTTAGTTATGCTCAACGTTGTTATTACTCTTCTGCCTTTCTATGCCCACTTTATTCCTCCTAACATATGTTTTCATTATTTTCTTTTTCTCTAACCCCATTACATCAATACCCCCTTGTGAGTTTCACCTTGTCCTCAAGGTTAAAGTTTGGAAATTGCTTATCAATCACTTCATAGTCTTCCCATGAGCTATCTTCATGTGGTAAGTGCTGCCACTTAATTACCACCTCCACTTTGCTATTGGTTAAGGTACGTAGCTGGAGAACCGCTTTAGGAACCACTTGAAGCTCTAATTCCTTTATCAGACAACTTATAGGGGCTGCACTGTAGTTGTGTAATATAATGATGATTTTAGCTGTGAAACATGAAACACTAGATGAATTCTTGCCCCTCTTAAGGAAGTTCCAATTTATATGCTACTGACCCAATTCTCTCTAACACCTTGTAAGGACCAAAAAACCTTGGACTTAATTTTTCATTGGGCCTCCTAGCCAAGGACTTGTGCCTGTATGGCCGTAACTTCAAATAGACTGAGTCTCCCACTGTAAACTCCACATCTCTCTTTTTCTCGTTAGCTTGGGCTTGCATTTGCATTTGAGATTTCTCCAAGTTCTCATTTAGTTCAGCCAATATCTTGCCCTTATTTTTTAGCTGTTCATCCACTGCCTCCACTATGGTCAACCCTTCTTCTACTTTAAATAGTGAAGGTGGATCCCTTCCATATAATGCCTTAAAAGGAGTCATTCCTATTGATCTATTGTGGGAAGTGTTGAATGAAAATTTTGCCCAACTTTGCCCTGCTTAGGTTTGTAACTGGCAAAGCACCTCAAGTAAGTTTCAAGAGTCCGATTCAATACCTCGATCTGCCCATCTGTCTATGGATGATAACCTTACCTATACTTTAGCATTGTACCAGATAGTTTAAACAGCTCTTTCCAAAAGAAACTCAGGAACAATTTGTCTCTATCTAAAACAAACAATGGATTTAGGAAATCTATGCAACTGAACCACTTCTTTGATAAACTTTTTAGCCACATCTTTAGTAGTAAATGGGTGAGAAAGGGGTATGAAATGAGCATATTTAGAAAAACAGTCTACCACCACCAAGATAACATCGTACCTTTTTCGATTTAGGAAGTCCAGTGATGAAATCCATGCTAATATCTTCCTACAAATGCTTTGGAATCAGTAATGGTTGTAAAAGGCCAACTGGACTTAGAGCTTCATATTTGTTTTGTTGGCAGAGATCACATTTGGCCACATACGTTTGTATATCTCTTTTCATACAATCCCAATAAGATAGCCCAGACAATCTTTTGTAAGTTTTGAGGTAGTTCGCATGCCCCCCCAAATGGTGAATCATGAAATTCCCTAAGTAGTAGTGGAATTTTAGATGAATTTCTTGACAATACCACACTGCCTTTATATAATAAACAACCCCTTAACAATGTATAACCTTGTTGTTCTTGCTTCCCAGTAACAATAGATTGAATAATAGAATTCAGTTGTGGGTCACTTTTCACTTCAGCCTCCCAATCCTCTCAAATCACTTGCCATAAAGTACAATTATAAAGCTCCATAGGAGTCTTTCTTCTAGATAGTGCATCATCTGCACAATTTTCTCTTCCTGGTTTGTATTGTAATGTAAATTGTAAACCCGTGAGTTTTGAAACCCATTTTTGATGATCTTTATTGATAATTCGCTGTTCCAGTAAGTACTTTAGGGCCTTTTGATATGTTATTATTATAAAATGATGCCCCCTTAAATAATGCTGCCACTTCTTAACTGTAAATACAATGACTGTCAATTCCCTCTCATACACTAATCCTCTACTACCCTTTTTAGACAAGGATTGACTATGAAATGCAATCAGTTTACCTTACTGCATAAGTACTGCTCCTACTCCTTTTCCAAATGCATCAGCCTTAATGATAAAGGGTTGAGAGAAGTCATCATGGCTACCTTGAGAACCTCAAAAGCTTGTTATGCCTTATCATTTCAGTGAACAGACTCCTTCTTGAGTAATTGTGTTAAAGGTTCAACAATATTTCCATAGTCCTTCATAAATTTCCGATAATACCCTATTAATTCCAAAAATCCCCTCAACGCCTTGATATTTTGTAATACCCGCCAAATTTGGAGTTTTATGTTTTTGAGTATTACAATACCTTATAACATTATTTTAATACTTTTAATTTAGTCATTTTAATTTTTTCATACTTAATTAATTCTTTTGAATATTATTTATGGACTTTGGATGAAATGACTGAACTGAGTATTTTTATGTTGTGTGTTGTATTTTTGTGGACTATGGAGTTTATGAGAGAGAGACTTAATTTAATTAATTTAAAAATTAATTATGGATATATTTCATTGGTTGGACAAAGTTATTTGGGTATTTGGGTATGTATACGCATGGATCACCTATTAACCCACTTAGCATAAAATAAGTTTTCATTTTTTTCTCTCTCTCCCATTTTTCACGAAGAGGCTTTATGGAGCAAGATGAGGAAGTGGTTTTCTCTCAACCTCTTCCATTTTTTCTTCCAATTTCTTCTGTTAATTTTTGGTTCTCCCATTATTTTCTGGCTCACTAGAATTTCTGAAGCAAGAGGTAAGCTCCATCATCCATCTCTTTTTCATTTTCGGATTTAAAGCATTTTGGGCTGATTTGAAGTTCTAATGGATGAATTTAATTGTGGATGTTAGTTTAAAACATTTCTACATGTTGGATAACAATTATAGAACAAGAAATTTGGAGAAAACTAGGAGAAATTCATGGTTTTGAGGCTGAAAGAGATAAAATTCGAAAAGTTAAGGTTTTAAAGGAAAATTTAATGATTGGGACTTGAATTGTTGATTTAAATTGAGGGTTTTGGTGTCAAAACAATCATTAAATATCAAGAATGAAAACCCATGGAAGAAATTAAGACAAATGATGAAGATTTGACTCCAAATTCATGAAAAACTAAGAGAAAAGTCGTAGATTACTGTAGCAGTACTGTAGCAGCTACAAAATTTTCAAATTCGAGTTACTGTAGCAAATTGTTGTTGTAGCATCAGTTTTAAAATGTTTATAACTTTTTCATCCAGACTTCATTTTTAGCAAATGAGATATCATTAGAAAGCTCTTTGAGTCTAGTTTCTAATAGTACAAGTTTCATTTGAAAATTATTTATTGTTTGAGAGTTATGTTCAAAGGAGTTATGAAAGGGTAGGATTTGTAGTAGGAAATTTTCCTATTTTGTGACGTTGACATATTTTTGCATGATTATCATATAGGGATAGATTCTTTGATGCATCTTCCACATCTTTTGGGATGGTGTGACTAGATTAGAGTAATGAGAATTACCTTCCATCATCTCACACATCTTCGAGGAGGATTTAAGGTAAAAATTGGACAAACATCAAGGTGAGTGGACAACCTTACAAAAATTAATTTACTAAATTAGTCAAAACATAATATAAATCTCATTTGCATTATTTGTGAAATTGAGAAGATTACCAGTGTATGTTCAAGTTGAGAAAAATCATAATATCATTGAGAATTATTATATTACCTTATGTGAATTAATTTATCTAGTTAACTAAATAACTAGATGTGTTATTTTTTCAAATAAATTGGAACATGTTTATGAGTAGATGACCTTACTAAACTAAATTATTATAATCAATGAAAGTAATGGTTGGAACCCAAGAGGGGGGCGAATTGGGTTTTATAAATTTTTCACAAAAACTTATTGGAAGTTAAAATGATTTTTTGTAAAAGTACAATGCTTAGGATAATAAATACAACACAGAAAATCAATGTGCTATCAAGATGAATAATTATGAGGAGCAAGGAAATAAAGAATAGATAACAATAAGCACAAATAAAGGAGTAAGGGATAGAGAGAGCAAACTCAGAGATTTATACTGGTTCGGCTAATCTCAAGCCTACATCCAATCCTTAAGAAGTCACTTGAGTATTTTCACTATACTTGCAAGTTTGATCTGGGTACTTGCAAACCACTACAAAGAATTTCGTTAGCCAAGGCTCCTCCACAACCCAACGGAGAATTTGTGAATCCGGGCTCCTCCTCAATCCTCCGGAGAATTTCTGCTAAACTGGCTTCTCTACAACCCAAAGGAAAGCTCTCTCAATACATACTCTATCAAGGAATACTCTCCTTGATAATATAACTCAAGATAATATTTGTGTTGATCAAAATCAACAATTACAGAGAAACTCTCTAAAAACAGAGTATATGTTACATTGATAAGCTCACAAGGGTATAATTTGCTCAAGAGAAAATTTACAGATGAAGTTCAGCAATAAAAGTGTTCTCTCATCTTTTTTGATAGCCCCCAAGGTTGATATATATAGCCCAAGGACGAATAAGACCGTTGGAGACAAATCCAAGATGGTTCCATAATGATGTCAGCAAAAACTAGCCGTTACAGCACATTTTCTGATGTCGGTGGTCGACCATTGTGGCACGTTGGCCGACCAGTGTGGCACGTTGGTCGACCAGTGTGGCACGTTGGTCGACCAGTGTAGTCCAGAAGTGATTCATCAGTCACGTTGGTCGACCAGTGTAGATGGGGTGGTCGACCAGTGCTCAAATATTTTTGCTTCTGGAGCTCGTTGGTCGACCAGTCAGCATAGGGTGGTCGACCAATGCTCAAATACTTTGCCTCTGGAGCTCGTTGGTCGACCAGTCAGCATAGGGTGGTCGACCAGTGCTCAAAAACTTTGCCTCTGGAGCTCGTTGGTCGACCAGTCAGCATAGAGTGGTCGACCAGTCACTTGTTATCTTCAAATTCTTTGTTTTTAGAGCATGATGGTTGCTTCTTGATGCATCCAAGCTTCCAAGACTTCAAATCTTCTAATCCTTCATTTCTTGGAGCTTTATTCTTGCATGTTGTTTTCCTTGAGTGAAGTATGATATTTCTTTTCCTTGTTGTTCAATCCAATGCTCACTCTTCTTGTTTTGAACTAACCTATAAAATATATCTTACTTGCAAGTCTAATGGTTAGTTCAATTCATGATAATAGCATGATTCACTATATGCAACATACATATTAAATAATATAATTATGCTTAAGTGCTTGTAGCATATATATGATAATTAACCTTTATATATATCAATACTACAATTCAAATACATTTGTCATCATCAAAACTTATAGCATATTGTAGCATATATATAATAATTAACCTTTATATATGTCAATGCTACAATACATTTGTCATTATCAAAACTTATGGCATATAGCCTTAGGGCTAACAATAATCAATCAATGTACAATAAAATTCTCATTTGCAATATTGTTGGAACATTAGATATACATTTTTTTTAGTTAAAGATGATTGTTAGATTACCTTAATTCTTGAAAGAGATTCAAGAGGACACTGATGTATGTTCAAGATGAGGAATAATGTGATAGCGACTATATCTTATATTACTTTGTTATTGAGTAAATATCTCTATTTGTTTTAAGCATGGAAGATTGAGGGCTTAATCTCCCAAAAAATCTGATGTTAGATTATAATCGAATTTTAAGTATGGAAGATTGAGAGCTTGATCTCCCAAGAAATCTAATGCTAGGATATAACTGAATATGAGCGCAAGGATAGTTGAGGGCTTGATCACCCAAGAAACCTGATGTAAGTTATACCTTATATAAAGATGAATGATGTATTAAATTAAATTATAGTTTAGCTATATTAGCAATGTAGTATTTGTACTTGTGATATTTTCATGCACAATTGTTTACTCACTAAGTTTTGATGAACTCACACTCTCTATGATTATTTTTTTTTAGATGCAATGGTTGAGGAGGATATTAGTAGCCCTTCGAGATAATACTCCACTTTTGTTTAGTAGACTCATGGTTATGGATTTGATGAGGATTAGGAAATGTTTTGTAGTTTGTATAGGTCACCTAGGCTTGCGAAGTTGTATCATACTGAGTATTGTATGAATATTGAACATTTCTGTATATGTATATAAAATATTTTTTTGAAAAATTTATGTTTTGCATAGTTGAAAATATTAAGAATGTTCAAGGAGATTAAGGGATACCACAGAAGTATACCCTAGGTGTTATTAGTATAACTCACATGCCTAGTTTTTAGGATGTGACATATTTTTTGGGATAGGCTGTTTAACCATACGATCAATTTTGGCTGGATCCGCTTGCACACCCTCACCCAAAATTATATGCCCCAAATACTCCAACTTAGGCTGTCCAAAACCACACTTCTTAGAATTTATCACCAATTAGTTCTCCTTAAGAACTTTAAATACCTTTCATAAGTGACCCAAGTGTTTCTCCAAATCTGTACTATATACTAGTCTGTCATCAAAAAATACTAGCACAATTTTTCTAAGAAATTCCTTGAATATATCATTCATTAAGAATTAAAATGTCGAAGGAGCATTGGTAAGTCCAAAAGGCATTACCATAAATTAATAGTGTCCTTCATGTGTATGAAACACTGTCTTATGCTTATCCCCTTCCTTCATCCAGATTTGATGATAATCAGACTTCAGATCCAGCTTAGAAAAAATGTTGGCTTCACACAACTCATATAACAACTCGTCTATCACCGGCATAGGAAATTTGTCAAGGATGGTATCTTGTTCAAAGCTCTATAGTCAACACAAAATCTCTGTGTACCATTTTTTTTCTTTAACAACAGTACTGTACTAGAATATGGGCTAATGCTTGGTCTTATGATCCTATCCTCAATCGTTTCCTTCACCAACTATTCTATCTCATTTTTTGGAGAATGCGGATAATGGTACGGTCTTATGTTTAATGGTTTCTGCCACAACTTAATTTGGATGGCATGGTCACGAAATCTTTTTGGAGGTAGCTCTTTTTTAGCTTCATAAATCTCAAAAAACTCTCCCAGTAATTCTTTTATTTCAGTTATAGCATTAGGGGAATCCTTCTAAATAAGAGTCATCTCCCCAAATTCAACTAGAAATCCTTTGTCCTTTCCTTTCATAGTTTTAATCATAGTTTTTAAAGAAACTTGAGAAGTTGACAAAGATGGGTTTCCTTGCAGACAAATCCATTTACCCTCAATGTTAAGCTTAAGAGTGGATTTTTTCCAATCAACTCTCACCTCCCCCAGTGATTCTAACCAGTCAACTCCCAATACCACATCTGTTCCTCCCAAGTCAAAAGGATAAAAAGTATGTTGCACCTTTACCCCTTGCATCTCCAATTTCACATCATGGCATATTCCAACCCCCTTAACATTATACCCGTCTCCTACCTGCACTTCAAATCTGCTATTCTTATCTATGGGAATTTTGAGAGCTTCAACCAAGTCTGTAGCTATGAAATTATGAGAGGCACCACTGTCAATGAGAATTAATACCTCTTTCTCCTTAATCTTCCCCTTAAGTTACATAGTTTTATTTCCACTAAATCCCACAATAGAACTTATAGACAAGGACATAGGTATTTTCTCTGTCTTATATTCTAATAAGTCTTCTAATTTAGCATAACTTCTTTAACCTCTTTCCCTAATTCATGTGGCAGTGGTGATAAAATAAGGACCTGAAGTTCTTTTTTTTTTTTTTTCACATCTATGGTTGGGTCCAAATTTGTCATCACACCTATAGCAAAGACCCAATTCCCTTTTTTTGGCTGCCTCTTCAAATGTTAGCCTTTTATATTTATAATTATTGATTGATGTATTAGTGCCAGTTGACCCACTCTTTGACTCTATTCCCCCCTTTAGTCTCTGGATTTCTTACTACTATCACTGCTACAGAAGACTTAGAGGTCTCATTACTACTGGCTAATTTTGTATAAGGTTAGGTGGTTTTGACCCAGCCCAATGTGAGAGGGTCTGAATACCCCTTACCTATTTAGTCTCCCTGACTTGGTCCACTATCACTCTTACAGCCAACTATAATCCCCCACTCTTAGCACACATTCTCTCTCCAATCCCTTAGGACACTTGTACCGAGTTAGTTATGCTCAACATTGTTATTACTCTTCTTCCCTTCTATGCCCACTTTATTCTTCATAGCATATGTTTTCATTATTTTCTTTTTCTCTAACCCCATTACATCAAAATATAACTACTCAAATTGATTCGTTAGTTTTTCTCCTTTCGAGTCGTGCTTTTAAAAAAAAATTGGATCGAGTCATAATTCGAGTTGTCATATAATTTAAGTTACTCGTAATTTTTTTATTGGTTAACCTTAGCATTTCACCTTTCAAGCTTTTGCTTTCAACGTAATTTGATTTTCAAAAAAAACCAATAACTTCATTTCAGTTATCCAACTATTTTGATTTGTTTGAGAAACAAAATGAATAGGATAAAATAAAAGAACAAAATATTAATAAATGTAGATATTATACACATAATTTCATTATTATTCATTTCTTGTTTTCTTTCCTTAGTATTTTCTGATTATTAATAATGACGGGTTGAATTTTGAATTTATCAAAGTCAACAGTTGAGCTATGTAATTAAGAGAAAGACAACTCTACTCTCAATGGAAAATTGAATAAAATAAAGAGAAGTTTGTGTTGGTGCGTGCAAGAGTGATGTGTGCATCAAGTAGTGTTTCTAGATTGTATTGAAATGCAGTCGTTTTGGTTAAGATTCGGTTGACTCGAGAGTTAGCGACTCGATTCAATCCAAGTTTGAATTTTTTTTAAATCATATATAAGGAAAAGTTGCCTAACTAGTGTCGAACACAGTTAAAAAAAGAACATTTTAAGCATTAAAGCTATAAACTATAATGTTATATAAGTTCGCAAATATATATATATGTATATGTATATGTACAGGAATAATAATAGTATTTTGAAACATAAAATGTTATTATTTTACGTAAATTATATCATTATATTATTTTAAATGATTTTAAATCATAAAAGTTGAACAATGTTAATAACAAATTTTATAATATCATATAAAGTTAAAAATAACTAAATAACCATAAGATATTTAAAAATAAATTACTTTTAATTTTATTTTTACAATTTATTAATATAATTATAAACGATTATATTTATTTATTTATTGAACATGATATTTGCGTGTTAAAATTACCTTAAGATACATTTTTAAAGACATTTTTATTGTCAAATTTACATATAAATTATTTGTTTTACTTATTTTTATATGTATTTATGAGCATATATATATGTATATATATTCTTTAGTTTAGCAATTAACTCAATAACTCGGCGGTTAGACCAGTGACCCGATTATTTAAAGATCAGTTCAGGTCAATGATCGATTTGATTCCTAAAACTATGGCATCAAGCTTGAATTTTTAGTGGATTAATGCTTGGATTATATTTTTTAGATATATATTTGAATATCTAATGCTGACTCCCATTTTAAACCAAAATATTTTTTTTAAAAAAAGCTTAAATAGAAATAAACCATTTGTCAGAGCATGAAGAGCCATTGAGAATTTACGCCGATACTAACGTTTTGTCAAATTCGACTCACACTCAGTCGAATTACACCCTACAATTTGATTTTCCCCTGGTCGAATTCAACACAATACATCGAATTATACAAGAAATTAACCAGGCCGTCGAATTCTTAGTGAATTCGACCAGCCCATGATCGAATTCACTTCAAGCCTAGTCGAATTCAGTTACCTTAGAATTTTTTTTTTCACATTTTCGTGTATATATATATATATATATATATGTATGTATGCATTTTGATTTTTTTTATTTGTTAATGAAATATTATTTATTTTATTTGTTTTTAAATGATTTAATTTATTTTTATTTTTATTTATTTTTTTTAATTATTTTTATTTAATATTTTTTAACAATTTAAAAGATTTTAAAATTAACTTTAATAAATGTTTTTATTTTTTTCAAGATTTTCGGTAATCTAAGTGTTTTTTTTTAATTTTTGTTTAAATAAATTTTACATAATATTTTTTTTATTTTTAGACAATATTAAGTTTCAGTAATTAATAAATATATTAATTAATATAATGGTAATTAATTAATTAATGTGTTAATAATTTTCATTAATGTGTGTATAATTAATTATGGTTCATTATTGATTTAATAAATATGGCAAAGATTTATTTTTATTTTTATTTTTTTTAAGATTTGGAGAATATTCATAATTTTTTAAGTAAAAAAAGCATGAAATTAACATCAAATATAATTAAAAATTTGATATAAAATAAAATTTATACAAGAATACATGCAATAACTAATAGTAATGCAAGCCAGTTTCACAACGGCACCTAGCGACATGCCTCATTCCTCAGCCGAGTGCTTGATTCTCTTCTTCCTTATCACCATCTTCGATCGAGCTTGAATCATTATTGGGTTCAGGATATTGTCTTGGTGGGGTTTGATAGACCGAGCTCGGACCGGCGTCATCCCCCATTGTAGTGCTCGGGTCAGCTTCGGATGTCACAGACTGATCACCATGTGTAACATTCCAAATTTTCCTTATCTAAATTTCAAATAATAATAGAATTAAATTATTTATGCCTTTAGATGCCTAGAAGCAAGTAATTAAGGGAAGGCATGAGAAATTAGGATAAATGAGCTAAGAATAGAAGAAAAATGAAGTTCTTAGGGAATTAGTCAACTAATGGTAACAATCAGCCGACTGATAGCATCAGAAAATGGACTAGATTGCTGATATCTGCAATCAGTCGACTAATGAGGAGAGATCAGCCGACTAATTACTTTTTGTCAGGACAAAATTTTAGATGCTGAGGTAATCAGTCGACTAATTGGGTTGAATCAGTCGACTAATGACACATTAGTCGACTAATCGTGAGCAATCAGTCAACTAATCACCTGCTGAAGTGCGAAAGTAAGTAGATTTTAACTGAAAAATCAGTGAAAAATTGACTATAATACCCCTAATACGCTAAGGAAGCTCAGAATTAAGAAAGTAGGGGTAAAAGAAGGATTTCCATGGTAAGAAGACTTTTGAGACCTTTTTAGAAGTAAGTAGAGAGAGAGAGAAAGAGAGAATTTTAAAATTTTAGAGAAGAGAGAGAGAGAGAGAGAGAAACGTGGAGAAGAAGAAGAAGGCAGAGAAGAGAGTTCTAGTTAGTTTCTAGCAAGGGAAATCATCAAAAGGCAAGTTTCCTAGCTTGATTTCCCTAGTTAGATGGATTCTAGAGCTTGAAATTGGTAGAATTATGGTTTTTCAGATTGAGGAAAGAGTAGATAAGAAGGAGTTGGTCTGAAAACTAAGGAAAACAAGGAACCTTAGAAGAGAACTAAAAGATATCACACAAATTCCAGCTTTAGGAAGAATTAAGGTAGCTAGTTATTTATAAAAACAATTTATTTTTATTTATCTATCATGCTTATATATGATATACTATAGTTTATACTAAATCTTTCCATGAATGTTTAAGAATATGCTTTCTCATGAAAGTAGAACTTGATTCCTCATGGGATAACGTAATACCTCATAGGATATAGTGAGTTCTCTCCATGAAACAGCTAGAAAGCAAGTTTTTCAGTTATTTATCATACTTTTATATGATATAGCAAGTATGTATATCTTGAAGTTTTCTATGAGAATAAAGAATCAACTTTCTCTTGAATAGTAAAGTTTATGTTCTCATGGGATAACAGAACCAGAAATTTCTCATGAGATGACAGAAATACCTCATAGGATATAAAAATCCTTATGAGAAGATAGAACCTCAGAAATTCCTTATGAGATGATAGAATTTCTCATAAGTTATAAAATTCCTTATAGGATGACAGAAATAAGAATCTCTCATGGGACATTGAGTACTTTTCTTGAAAAAGTAGCTAAAGTAGCCAAAGTATATTACACTATACTAAGAAAGAAGTTTATGACACCAGTTATGTGTCTAGATATCAGTTTATATCTCATGAAATGAGTTTACTATTGAGATTGCTTTATGTTAATTATTTCATGTTCATGGAATTGTGACACATTCATTGAGAATTACTTTTATGACTGAAATGGTTTATGAAATATTTTCTTTAGACAAACTAGCTACTAAGATTATATATCTCATGTTTTATATTATGATTAACCATTTTAGGAATTGAAGTTTAAAGGTGAAGGAAAGCAGAAAGAACAAGATAATAGAGTTATTAAATGTTATTTGTCATAGAAGAAGTTAAGTTAGCTTTTTATGCAAACTTTAGAGACGTGTACATTTGGTGTGTATGTATAGAAATATATAAATCTTATGTAAACCTCTTGTATTGTAGTTCTATTCTAGGAAAGAATTTTGAAGAAAAGCTGAAGAGGTGTTGTAGACTATAAGTATAAATGAGTTTAATGGTTTTACCCTGTATTCCTGCTACTAGTTTTATAAAATTAGAAGTTCAGGGCACGTTAGTCGACCGATGACCCTGCATCAGTCGACTGATGTCTTTCGATTTACAAACTTATTCAAGTTCATAGTCGATCAGTTGATTAGTTATCATGAATTAGTCGACCGATCGCTTACTATAGAGACTGAAATTTTATACTTTTTTTTTTAAAACTTTACTTAATTATGTGAAACTGGATAGTTTGTAAATATTTTAGAAAAGTATCATGTCCTCAACCAGATTTTTCTTTAATCCATAATATAATTTTTGCTAAATTATATAAATGAATATAATTCTAGTAGACATTACACCATGTCTCCCTTTTGCCCTTCTGCCTCGCCTACCTCGGGGTGGCCTTTATATTGGAATATGTGGCTACGGTAAGTCTTGTGCCATTAAAGTTGGGTATTTCATGGTATAGTCTCTTCATTCCCCAGGAGCTTGTAGGACATCGTCATAATTTGATATCACATAATCTGAGGGAACCACTGGTTTCTGCAGCCCACGTAGGCACAATGCGGTCACTATAGTAGTTCGTAAATAATGCAATAAACAAAAAAATTATTTCTCAAGTAATATTAATTAAAATAAACGGCAAATAACTTAAAATATATTATACCACGTATCCATCGGTGGCGTTCGAAGCACGAATCCATGGGAGTGTGCAATGCCAGAACCACTACAAGTAACTGGAGTTTGGTCCCAGAGGCTGGTCTGATAGTGTTATAGCAGATATGCATAAGTTGTCGCCACTGGTCCCACGTTTGGATGAACCTAGTATGCTCTACCATCTAATTAGTCTCAGTCTTCCTAGTTAACTTTTTAAGATGCCAGTCTCCTAAGTCGATCGATGGTCTCGCTATCTGTTGTTCCATCCCAAATTGATGCATAACTCGATCAGAATGGTGTCATTCAATTATGTAAAAATTTAATAGTGGAACCGAGGCATGCCACACATCAGGTTCAATTCAGCAATATTTTGGGACTAGTTAATTTGCATATAGGAGCTAAATAACCTAAATTTGGAAAATATTTACATCTACTAACAAAGAACAAAATATTATCAATTTAAAAACAAAATAAATGTCAATACCTCATCCTCACTTATTAGGTTTAACAATCGCCTATACGTATCTAAAGCACGAGCAATGAGGACTTGGTATAAGAAAAATCTATTCCACCTATTAAAATTAAATCCTTATTTCAATTTCTAATTTAGTCAAAATTATCACCTCAAAATAATGTAAATGATTCAAAAAATATTTAAATAAAATAGCATATTACATACTTGTGTGCTATAGGTGGGGGGCCACAGATGTTTTTCATCATCATCAAGTTGATTTGGTACTTGTGGCCTTAGTTTTGGAAATTGTTCAAATGCTCACTGTAATATTCCAAGAATTTTTATGAATATTTAAAGTCTGATTTGAAGTTTAGTGAAAAATTTAATTATGTGGAAAATTTTCTTTTTGAATTAGTGAAGAAAATGTGGAAATAGAAATTTTTATTTTTAATTTAGGAAATTTTTACAAATTCTCAAGGACTAAAGTGAAAAGAAAAGAAAGTATAGAGGACTTTTGAGAAATGACCAAGTAGGAACCCGAGAAGAAGAATAGAGCTTATGAGAATGAATTATGAGTCCGGTACCGAAAAGATGATGGATTCGAGGTTAAAGTGGAGTTTGAGATATTGAGAGGGACTAAAGTGAATAAGGAAATTTGTGGGGCACCGAGGATTTAGAAACACCTGAGGTGAGATTTTATGAATTTGCTTTTGCTAGTCTTGACTGAGGGTCAATTGCAGAGCAAGTGATAATTTCACCCTGGGCGAGTATATAGGTGGCCTCACCTATTTTTTATTCATTTTTCTCATTTCCTCTCTCTCTCTTCACTTTCTCTCCTCTCCTTCTCTCTTTCTTCTCTCTAATTTCTCTCTCTACACTCCAACTCTACAACCGGGCTTTGAAGGGCGGATCTCGGGCTACGGGGCGAGCCTCTAGGAGCCAAGCAACGTAGGGAAAGCAAGGAATCGAGGTAGAAATTTCTATTTCTTAAGCTTTTCCCTATTTTCTAGTTTTAAGAATGTTTGAGGAAAAATCGAGATTTCGGCTTCGTTTCTCGATTAAAATTGGTGATTTTGGTGTCTAAATGCTCCTTAGACATTAAGGGTGAGATCCTATGGAAGAAATCATGAAAAACGGTGAAGATTTGGCTAGATTCGGGCCAAAACCGAGAGAAAGTCGCGAAGGGTCGCGATCGTGGCGCCCAGGCGCCATGTGTGGCGCCTAGGCACCAAGGACATGTGGGGAAGAGAAAGGCATGGCGCCCAGGCGCCACGTGGGGCGCCTAGGCACCGGGCATGGGTGGCGCCCAGGCGCCAGGTGTGCCGGAAAACCTTAGCTCATTTTCAATCGGCCATAACTTCTTCATCCGGACTCCGTTTTGGGCAAACTTTATATCGTTGGAAAAGTCTAGTTTCCAATGGTATAAGTTTCATTTAGATATTCATTACCGATTAGGAGTTATGATTTAAGATGTGAGTAAAGGTCGAGAGTAGTGGTAGGAAATTTCTCTATTTCGTAACCCTGATGGTTTTTGTCTGGTTACAATAGGAATGGTCAAGGTGCAAAGTGGGAGTGCCGAGAGCGTGAAATCCAGGTGAGTGGGTTAATACTTGCTATGATTAAATATCTGTTATTGACTTTTTACATCATAGTGAAAATATGTTGTATATCCAAGTTTGAAGAGGATGATGTGGAACGATGAGGCATAAACAATTGTGGAACGTGTCTGGTAATGTATATAATTATATTTTCTTATTTTCCCATGAATGGAGGTTATATAATGGATTGTGAATGACATGTGAACTGAGTTGAATAATTGTTCTATATTATGGGTTATGTTGTATACATGCTATGTTGCTGGAACCACATTAATTATGTTGTGGCTTGAATTGTAAATGACTGAGTTGTGTATGTGGCTCAAGATTATGATTGAGGATGTTTTTATATATGATTGTGATTGTGTTTGACTGGAAAGGAAAGGCATGGTGGTGCACCCCATGGAGAAATTTATGTGAAGTTATAAGGGTGGAGATTATAAATGGAGCGATAAGGGTGGATACGGCAGGGGCCGCGGGCAACGATCCAGAGGTATTCTGGACGACCCGGTTGGTACGGGAAATTTGTGTGAAATTGATTTCACCGATTGTTGTTGTGAACTTTTGAATTATGTTGAAATGTATTTGATTTATTTGGATATTGTCGTGAAGTACTACGAATAATATCATATCATATGATGATCGATTTACGTATGATTGCTGCATGTTATCATTATGATGTATGATATTTTTTTGTCATAGTGTTGTGTTATCTACTCACTGGGCACGTGGTTTGCTCATACCCCTCTTATTAATATTTTTTTTCAGAGTTGACAGCTGAAGGTAAATATCGGAACAAGGAATTATGGATCCTTAATCCATGATTACCTTTTCATTTGTTCAGGATAAAGGTATAATAGTTAAGTTTTATTCTAAGTTGTATAAATCTAGAAATCTCTGTAATCGGGTAGGTTCATTCAGTGATGTAATGTGAGTAATTGTAGTATGTATAGAGAACTCGTTTTGGTTGCATGAAAAAGAATTGTATGATTTTTAAAAGAAAGATAGGCTTACGGAGGTGAAATGAAATTCACTTTCCGTGCCGGTCACGTGCTCAAATTTTGGAACGTGACACTCACACATGTAATAAATGTACACACCCACTAATTTGTTGTGCAGTAAGATGTAGCCTTGCATAACTCACTGTATAAGTGGGCCAAGACTGCCGTGTCCCAACTATAGTTCCCGCATAAGTCTTGCATCAACGGAAGGTACATTAAGTATACATTCATGCTAGATTTGTCTGGCATCAGATAGTCGCCGATGAAGAGCAAAATATATGCTCGTGCATGTTGTTCAATTGTGGCTTCATCTGTGTCTTCCGGTAACTCTAAATGATGTTCTTGAAGCCACATCATGCATAATCTATGTCCCTTCAACTTGCCCTCTGGTGGGATAACTCCCAACAATTCAAGACATACAAATTTTCAAGAGAGGGTAGATTCTGCAACAATAGCAGTTTCACTACAAGGGAGTCCGAACAGTATTGCCACTTGGTATAAGAAAAATCTATTCCACCTATTAAAATTAAATCCTTATTTCAATTTCTAATTTAGTCGAAATTATCACCTCAAAATAATGTAAATGATTCAAAAAATTTTAAATAAAATTGTATATTACATACTTGTGTGCTATAGATTGGGGGCCATAGATGTTTTTCATCATCATCAGGTTGATTTGGTACTTGTGACCTTAGTTTTGGAAATTGTTCAAATGCTCACACATGTAATAAATGTACACACCCACTAATTTGTTGTGCAGTAAGATGTAGCCTTGCATAACTCACTGTGTAAGTGGGCCAAAACTGCCGTGCCCCAACTATTGTTCCCGTATATTTGAAAGTCTTGCATCAACGGAAGGTACATTAAGTATACATTCATGCCAGATTTGTCTGGCATCAGATAGTCGTCGATGAGGGGCAAAATATATGCTCGTGCATGTTGTTCAATTGTGGCTTCATCTGTGTCTTCCGGTAACTCTGAAAAATGTTCTTGAAGTCACGTCATACATAATCTCTGTCCCTTCAACTTGCCCTCAGGTGGGATAACTCCCAACAATTCAAGACATACAAATTTTCAAGAGAGGGTAGATTCTGCGACAATAGTAGTTTCACTACAAGGGAGTTCGAACAGCATTGTCACATCCTGTAATGTGATAGTGCACTCTCCCTATGTCAGATGGAATGTGTGAGTATTGGGACGCCATCTTTCAACTAGTGCCATGACCAATGACTGGTAAGAATCTAATCTTCGATATTCCATAAAACCCCGCTTGTTGCAAATATGGTATAATGCAGGGGTCTACTCGGGCCACTAGTTGACTAGTGTGTCGACGACATTTTAATATTCTTTCAGGCTGTATAATAAAACGAAAAAAATAAATAAAATAATACTAGTAAAATAGAAATAAATAACAAAATAAAAAGAAACTATAACAAATAACATAATCCAAACATCAAATAAAAATATTATCCATGAAATAGAAATAAATAACAAAATAAAAAGACACTATAACAAATAACATAATCCAAACATCAAATAAAAATATTATCCATGAAATAGAAATAAAAAACAAAATAAAAAAGACACTACAACAAATAACATAATCCAAACATCAAATAAAAATATTAAAATAAAAATATTATCCAAAAAATAGAAATAAATAACAAAATTAAAAGAAACTATAACAAATAACACAATCCAAACATCAAATAAAAATAAATAACAAAACATTTAAAACATTAAATAATAAATTAAAAATTACTTACTTGGTCCTCTCCCCACGTTTGGGCGGATATATGTTGGTTTTGAAGATGTAATAATCTCCTATTATTGGTCTAGGGATTATAAGTTCACTATTATCCACCATTGTAGAAAAAAAAATTCTAACAAAATAGGAATTAGCAATGTTTTAAAAATTGGACCGATCATTAAATCAGTGAAGGCACCGGTTCAAGGTTCAATAGTCAAACTGTGGTTGAACCGATAGTATTTAAAAAATATTAAAAATAATGATACACATAGTTAAAAAAAAATATATATATATATATATATATATTAATTTTTTATTAATATGATAAGAATTAATTATTATTTTTAATATTATATTATATATATATATATTTAAAATTTAAAATATAGATTTTTAAATATAAAAAATATTTTTTTAGTAAATAAACTTTTTTTCCTGACACAAAGTATACATATTGAGAATAACACTATCACTTTTTTCAAATTTGCTTCTAATTTCAACTTTGAATTGTCAATCAACTCTATCTCTTTCAATCAACTCTCTCTCTCTCTCTGTCAGTATTGAACATCCATTCTCTCTTTTTTCAATCAACTCTCTCTCTCTCCCTCAATACAGAACATACATGTTTTTTTCTCATCTCTCTCTCTCTTTTCTTTTTCTTCTTCTTCTCTCACGAATGGAACAGCATAGCAGCGGCGTCGCAGTACACCAGCAGAGTTTGGCAGCAGCATTCTCATCTCGACTCTAGCTCCGATTCTTATTTTTTTTATTCTTCTCATTTTCCTTCTTCTCTTGATTGATTTTGGCAGCAGCGTTCTCGTCTCGACACTAGCTCTCCAAATCAATCGACCTTTTTTTTTAAACTCTGAGGCCAAAAAAAATGGAACCGAGTGGAATCGGATAGTCAGCCAATTCACCTGGTTTTGCCAGTTCGGAACCGGTTAAACCGGTTCCGTATCGATTTAATAACAAAATGATTTTTTTTTTGGATAACCGGACCGGAACCCTCGCCCGTCACTGATCCAATTGGTCCGATTTTTAAAATCTATGGGAATTAGAGAATTGAGAATTGAGTAGTGTAGTAGGGTATGTAGTGGGGAAGGGTTTATATAGAGGGTGTAAAGATGGTAGAGGGGGATTGCATGGGGTTTTAGGGAGGGTGGCAATTGGCAATTGGACTGTTCAATGGTCAAATTCCATAACATTGAAATGGTCCGAAATTCGACCGTTGAGCGGTCGAATTTGGCCTCATGCTACAGTCAAATTTAGTCCAATAATTGTGGCCCAAATTTGACCCTGCTAGGGTCGAATTCGACCACCTTTAAATCAATCAAGTCTGTCCTCCTACACGGTCAAATGTTTCAATGAAATTAGAGGAAGTCTGTGGTGTGGTGTCAAAGCATGCGTGGAAATTATTCAGTGTGAAGTCTTCTCAAATTTACTATTTATATCTTATCAACAATAATTTTTCAGATTTGTTGTCTTATCAAATTTACTGATTTCAGATAACAAAATATTTTATTCAAATTCTTGAAGAAAAATCTAATTTTGTTTCAGATTGTTTAGTCTATATATACAAGACATACAAATTCTCAACACAATCCTCCCTTTGTTTCAAATTCATTCCTCTCAGTTGCTCTTATAAGATCAATGAAAAAAATTTCTTTCCTATTATTTTTTTTGTCCAAACAAAATGCGTCAACAAATTACTGCATATTTACATCTCAACGGAAAAATTATTGTCTTAGATGAGGGTGACAATTTCATGTCTAAAAACATGACGATGATAAGGCTGTCCGAAGGAATTACTATAGAGGAGTGCAAACACTGTCTATGTGTTCAGTCTCTATGTGTTCAGTCTGGCTTACTCTGTAAGCAAGCTATGAGTAAGGTTTGGTATCGATATCTAGTGAAATTGTCGCCGCTCTGCTATTGAAAGGTTGAAAATGACTGTCAACTTTAAGCTGCGGTGATTACACACCTTGATCGCTTTCAAGACCAAGCTATGATAGAATTATTGGTGGAGATCAGCACATTGCAAATGGATGTGAGCACTAACATTTCAACCCATATGACAAATCTAGAATTGCTGTCTCAAGTACAGCAAGGTCTAGACTCATAACTGTGCAACCCACGACCCTCTCAATCCCCCAATACTGCTCACAGCCAAGTTCATTAGACCAACCACTTTTACTATCTATTGCATATGACATGGGCTTAGAATATAACATGTCAAACGAGTTAAGTGATCCCGACTACGATCCAAAAAATTTTCACAATTGTGTCGATGACGATGATGGTTATGACGACGAGAACGTAATTACACTTTCGAATCTGACCCTCATGACAGACACATCGTCAACTTTTTTTCATTACGTTGACATTGATCATATGGGAAACGACGATAGTTGGCATACCGACGAGTTGGCCCCTCTTAATATTCAACAGGAGCTATATAAGGACATGCGGTTTGCAGATGTCCTTAGTTTAAGATGAGTAGTGAAGTTGTATTCTATTCGAACACACCAGACGTTCTAAGTAATACAGTAAAAGTGTGGTACCAAAGACCACAGGTGCCCAAATTATGGAAATGGCTGCGAGTGTGTCACAACCCAAAACTTACATGTGAGATAAACATAAAATACCTAGGGTGTACCTCCGTGGTACCCCTTAATCTCTATGAACATTCTTAATATCCATAATTATGTGAATCATAAATTTTTCAAGAAAGATAATTTGTATACATATTCAGAAAATGTTCAACATTCATACACTACACAGTACTATACAACCTCTCATGCCTAGGTGACCTATTAGATTACAGAGCATTTCCTAATCCTTACCAAATCTATATTTATTTGTTTACCAGACAAAAGTGGAGTATATCCTTAAAGGCTATAAATTCTCCTTCTCAACCACTGTTTCTGAAAAGATAAATATAGAGAGTGTGAGTTAATCAAAACTCAATGAGTAAACAACTGTACATGAAAATATCACAAGCACAAATACCACATTTACTAATACAATCAATTTATCATTTATTTTTAAATAATTATAGTATTACATTTGTCTGAATTTGCGTATGATTTCTTGGGTGATCAACCCTCAATCACTTTGCATTATGTGCCATAAATACTTGCATCGAGTGACCTGGGAATTTAACCCTCAAACTCTTTGTGCATAGATTTTCACAGTTATACGCTGAGTAGTATGGAACTCTAACCCTTTCAAACTCGTACATAGATTTTCATAATTATACACTGAGTAGTATGGGACTCTAACCCTTTCAAACTCGTGCATAGATTTTCACAGTTACACACCGAGTAGTATAGGACTCTAACCCTTTCAAACTCGTGCATAGTTTTCATAATTATACACTGAGTAGTATGAGACTCTAACCCTTTCAAACTCGTGCATAGATTTTCACAGTTAGATACCGAGTAGTATGATGTTGACCCTAAGGCTATATGCCATAAGTTTTGATGATGACAAATGTATTTGAATAGTAACATTGATATATATAAAGATTAATTATCATATATATGCTACAAGTACTTAAGCATGATTATGTTATTTAATATGTATGTTGCATATATTGAATCATGCTATTAAACTAACCATTGGGTTTGCAAGTAAGATATATTTTATAGGTTGGTTCAAAACAAGAAGAGTGAGCATTGTATTGAAGAACAAGGAAAAGCAATATCATGCTTCACTCAAGGAAAACAACATGCAAGGATGAAGCTCCAAGAAATGAAGAATTAGAAGATTTGAATTCTTGGAAGCTTGGATGCATCAAGATAGCCTATGTGTTTACATTAGGTATATTTTATATAGGCTAGTATACTTGTGCAACTCAATGATTTAGATTTGCATACATTGGCTCAATTATTTTGAACAAAAAGATAGTGAGATATGAAATTTTACAAAAGTTAGTTTTTGACCTTTGGTCACTCTTTATATCATATCTCATAAACGAAAAATCATTTTTTCAAGTATCTTAATCTCATTTGATAGTAGACTCAAAGATCTTTCCAAAGGTATATTATTTATTGAAAACGGAGTCCAAATGAGAAATATATGACTATTTAAAATATAGTTTGAAAAACTGAAAGTTGATTATTCGGTTCTGACCTATAGTCAGTATTTTGATTATATCTTTTTAAAGAAAAATAATTTTTGAGTAAAACTTGGCTCATTTGAAACTAGACTCCAAAAGCTTTCCACGGTATATTATTTGTTTAAAACGGAGTTCAAATGAGGGAGTTATGAATTTTTAAAAAAGCTCAAAATCTGGACTGCACTATAAGTGCTGTAACGGCTATATAACGGCTATATAACAGCTAGTTTTGTAAAATCTTATATATATGACCTTAGATACACGATTTTGAGTAAGAACAAAGTCCTACAATGTGATATTAACTTCTTCTATGATCTTTGAGAGAAAGGAAAGCATTCTTGAGCCAAATCTTGCTTATTCTCTATCATTAGAGTTATTAGAGCTTCATTTGTTTTCATCTACTCTTTAGAGAGAGTTTCTTTGTATTGTTGATTTTGATCAACATATATATTATTCTGAGTTGAGGTTCGCAAGTACCGGTGTTGGAATAACTTGCTTTGGGTTGAGGAGGAGCCCGGATTCATAAATTCTTCATTGTGGTTTCGCAAATACCCGGATCGAATTTGCGTGGTTGTAGTGGTTTGCAAGTACCCGGATTAAACTTGCAATTATAATGGAAATACTCAAGTGGTCTCTTGAGGACTGGATGTAGGCTTGGATTAGCCGAACCAGTATAAATCTCCGAGTTTGCTTTCTCTATCCCTTACTCTTTAATTTGTGCATATTGATATCTATTCTTTAATTCCTTGATCTTTATAATTATTTATCTTAACAGCACATTGATTTTCTGTATTGTATTTATTATCCTAAGCATTGTACTTTTACATAAAATCATTTTAACTTTCAATTAATTCTTGTGAAAAATTTATAAAACCCAATTCACCCCCCTCTTGGGTTCCAACCATTACTTTCATATGAGACTCTAACCCTTTCAAACTCGTGCATTAGATTTTCACAGTTAGACACCAAGTAGTATGGGACTCTAACCCTTTCAAACTCGTGCATTAGATTTTCACAGTTAGACACCGAGTAGTATGGGACTCTAACCCTTTCAAACTCGTGCATTAGATCCCGTAGATCTTTTGCTCATCAATAAAATAGTGAGAATTTATCACAATACAACTACTATGAAATAAATTAATTTACACATACTTTTATTCCCTTGAATTTCTATCATCAATCATAGCAATCATCATATATTATCAATTGAGAGATTGATTGTTTAACATTTCAATAATGTTATAAACGAGACTTATATTGTACTTTATCTAATAATATCAAATTAGTTTAGTAAGGTTATTCACTTACAAAATGTTCCAATTTATTCAAAGAACTACCACATCTAGTTATTTAGTCAACTAGAGAAATCAATTCATAAAGGTAATAAAATAATTTCCAATGATATTGTAATTTTTCTCACCCTGAACATACACTGATAATCTTCTCAATTTCATAAATAACGTAAATGGGATTTATATTGTGCTTTGACTAATTTAGTAAATTAATTTTGCAAGGTTGCCTACTCACCTGGATTCCACGCTCTCGGCGCTCCCACCTTGCGCCTCAACCATCCCTATTGTAACCAGGTAAAAACCATTAGGGTTACAAAATAGAGAAATTTCCTACCACTATTCCCGACCTTCACTTACTTCTCAAATCATAACTCCTAACTGGTAATGAATATCCAGATGAAACTTATACCATTGGAAACTAGACTCAAAGAACTTTTCAACGATATAAAAAAAAAAAAAACTGATGCTACAGTAACGGTCAACGGTCAATGCAGCTACAGTATCGTTGACCGAGTCAACGCTACAGTAACGTTGACCGAGTCAACGCTACAGTAGCCGAGAAAATCTGGAAAAATTTTCCCGGTGAACAGTAATTTCTGGGAAAAATTTTCGGATGTTCTTCGTGTTCTTCATCCAAAAATCCTAAAATCATATCTAAAACAACATTTCTTTTGATTTCTTCCATGGGTTTTGTTTCTCAATGTCTAAGGAGTGTTTTAACACTAAAACCCCTAATTTTTACCAACAATCCAAGCTCAAATCTCAAATTTTCATCAAGAACACTAACTTTTTCAAATATCCAAATTCTACGAAATTTCTTCTAGTTTTCTCCAAATTTCTTGTTCTAATAACATCATAAACCACCCAGGAATGTTTTAGATTAACATCCACACTTAAATTCATCTATTAAAATATTCTACAAAAATTTTACAAAAAGATAACCAAAGATTTGGTCTTGTAATAAGAGGAAGAAGAAGAAGAACATCAACTTACCAATCATCCTAACTTCCAAGGCTTCCTTCTTAAGCATTTGGCATGGATGGAGGTGAAGAAGAGAATTTTGAGTCCTTGGCCGAGAGCTACGGGAGGAAGATGGAAAAATGAATAAGAGAAAGTGAAATCTCGGGAGGAAGAAGGAGAAAAGAAACTAATAATTGTACATGTGGGCCCCACCAATTTCTTTTTCGCTAAAATCGCTCATAGCCACCTTAGCTTATAAGATTTGTTCACTTAGGTCCTTGAGAATGTATAAAAATTTTCTAAATATCAAATCCATCATCTTTTCGGTACCGGATTCATAATTCATTCTCATAAGCTTTATTCTTCCTCTCAGGTTCTTATTTGGTCATTTCTCAAAAGTACTCTATATTTTATTTTCTTTTCACTTTAGTCCTTAAGAATTTGTAAAAATTCTCCAAATTAAAATTTTGACTTTCTCTTCCCAAATTTTCCTCACTAATTCAAAAAGAACATTTTCTACGTAATTAAATTTCAAAATAGATTTTTAAATATTCATATAAATTCTTGGGATATTACAGAGTTGAGGGTCAAAGCAGTGAAAAAATCACTTGTACACCCGTATAGGATCACCAAGTACAATGGAGACCATACATGTCTGTCGACTTCCATGTCTCAAGATCATGAAAAGCTATACTCTGATATGATAGACTCTTATATTGATCCTTTGGTCTTTGAAAAGGGTGATCTGGCGATTAGCCAGATAATAATCATAATAAGGACCACATTTTGATATATTATATCGTACAAGAAGGCTTGGCTTGCAAAACACAAGGCATTGTTATCTATTTTTGGAGGTTGGAAACAGTCTTAAACTTTGTTACCCTAGTGATTAAAGAATGTCCGTCATTTTAACTCTAGCACTGTCTACAAGTTGGACCCTCACCTCTAACACGTAACCAAAATGGGAAGATCTATTTCTGTCATCTTTTTTGGGCCTCCAAGCCTTGTATTGATGCTTTCGTCCATCTGAAACTTATAGTGCAAATGGATGCAACACACTTATTCAGAAAGTATACAGAACAATTGATAATGGATGTGTTACAAGATGGGGACAGGAAGATAGTTCCTATAGCATTTACATTGGAAGAGGGTGAGACCAAAGAGGCGTATCAATTTTTCTTGTCACGCTTGAAAACACACGTGACTAAGAATGACAAGATCTTTGCATTATCACAGATAGAGTAAAGGGTGCGACGGTGGCGTTGGAAGATTCAAAAACTTGGTGGAAACCTCCATATGCCCATTGGAAGTTCTGCATTCATCATTTGAGGGATAACGTCAAAAAAGAAATGCGCAGCAAATACTTGCGAGAAAAGTTTATCAATATAGATGAGTTTTTTTTTCAAGCTCATGGTATAGTTAGTTTCTCAACTGAACTTGTATATATGAATGACAGGATACTATTTTGAGCGCCACATGGTAGATGCAGAACTAGCAGCTATATGAACTTGGTTTAACATAGGCGCCAACTATATAACAGATATACCCCAGGAACAGTGGTCTCATACATATGACACAAAAGGTTTGTGGTGGGGTCAAATGACTACAAACTTTGTCGAATGCATGAATGACGTCTTCCTAAAGATACGCCACCTGCCTGTACTCGAATAGGTAAAAGTAATGATGTATAAATTGGTAGAATATTTCACAATACGAGCCACAAGCATACACGCACAAATTTCAACTCGCAACACCGACTTCTCAGAGATCGTGACGAAAGATTTGCAAATTAATCGCGAACGCGAAAGAAGTTGTGCAGTAATTGATTTCGATCCACAGATGTCCCTATTTGAAGTGGAAGAACCATTTGATAAACTAAACGGACAGTTTGAGCGTACTTGCAAGCTGGATCTTGGTGTTGGAAAGTGCGATTGTGAGAATTTCAAGCTCTGCACTTTCCATGTCAACATGCGATAATAGCATGTTTAAAGTAGGGCTTTGACTACCATCGAATGGTCGATAATGTGTTCCGATTGGACACTATTGAAAGCATATCAGGAAAAATTTTACCCAATTGGAAGCCATGAAGATTGGCCGATCTACAATGGAGACAAAGTAGAGCCTCACCCTGAAATGGCTTGAAAGCAAGGATACCCAAACTCCACATGCATAAATAGTTCAATGGGTTATAGATAATGTAGGGAACTTTCATGATGAAATCTGTAGACAAACCGAACACAATCGATCAACATGCCCATCTCGCCCTGTCATGCCAGACCAATCAAATTAAATAATATTTTATTTGTACGATTATATTATCTATTGAGATTTTTTTTAAAAAAAATTCTCATTTCAAAATGTTAGACTATTATTTTGTTGTATGTGACTTATGGTAGAGAGAAAAATATTTAACAAACAAATGATTTAATAAACAAAATTAAAAACTATAATTAAAAAATTTATACATTTACTTTGTATTATATGTATAAATTTATACAAAATTACAAACTATAATTAAAATAAAAAAATAAAACCAAATTTAGTATTAATATAGTTACAATTCATTAAAACTTAAAAAAAATAAAAATTAGGAATATTCTTATAATCTTAAAAAAATACAAAAACATTTATTAAAGTTAATTTAAATATTTTAAATTGTTAAAAAATATTAAATACATTTTATTAAAACTATTATGAAAATCATTACACATTAATAATAATTACATAATTAATAAAATTAAATCATTTAAAAACAAATAAAAAATAATTAAAAATAAATCATCAACACATACAAAAATCTTTATAATTTTATAAACTATAATAAATAGATATTTCAAATAAATCAAAATCTTAATAAATAAATAAATAATATCATTAATTTAACTTACACTAAATATAATTAATTTAATTTAATAAAAATTATATATTAAAGATAAGAAAAAAATTTATGTAGGCTAATTAAATCAACAAATAAAAATAAATTATAAATAAAATAAGTAAATAAATAAATCAAACACATATAAAAAAATTCCTGTATTAAAAATTTATAATAATAACAATCATTAACGCTAAAAACAAATTCTTCTATAAAAAAATTAAATTTAATTCATTTAAAAAATAAATAACAAAACATATTTATATAAAAAATTAATTAAAAAATTAGGTAGAATTCAATCAGAGGAATTCTGTCTAATTTTTATTTGGCAGAATTCGACCAAAAAGTTGTCAAATTCTGCTTTAGTTCTCCGCTTAACTGAATTCGATTATGTCTAAATCGAATTTTACATATAATTTGACTGCATGTTAGCTAAATTTAATAAAAAGTTAATATATAAAAAAATAATTTTCAATAATTAGTGCCTCAATAAATATTTTTTAAAATGTTAGTAGGCGGGTATATTCTCGGCTATTGTTCTTTTTTCATTTTAACACACTGCTTTCCGTACACGCAGAATAAGAGAGAAAAAACAGAAAATATAGAAAAGATGCAGACGGCGATTTTATTAGCAAGCGAGAATGAGAGTGGTCGGTAACATAATAGTAAGCGCCGAAACGTAATGCAATCGCATGTTCACAGCATCAAAATGAACACTAAATAACCAAGTCGTTGGACTATAGTCCAAATACACACAAATTCATACATAGACGCATTATCACCCAACATTTACATCTCCCACCATTGGTGGACATAGATGCCATTGCTTCTGAGGCCCTTGTAGATCTTCATGCACCTTTCCTTCGTCTTCATACCTTCACCATCTCCAACGTCTGGGCACCCCAGGAAGAGTTCATCAACAAAGCATATAGCTCCGCTTTCAAATATATCTGACAGGAACTTCAGTTCCACTTTTCCAGCATTCATCTTCAGCACCACAAAATCTGCGTGTTGCACAGTTTCTTTGAACCAGGCAAGGAAATCAAACTCTTCTTCTCCCACAAATGGATTCAGGTCTTCCTCGCTGCTAAGCTTGGCTTCAACCTTTCCATCCAACCCTGGATGATACACAAAGGTAATACCAGGCCTTTTCACATAGGACAACAGCACGGAAGTGTTGTAGTGAACAAAATAGACACTGAAAGCCTTGCGATGGATGGGATAGGATGGAATGAACCAATCAGAAGTAACATTCGCGTTCAGAATCTCCCCTGCCCCAATATCGATATACACCAGCTTCTTCCTGGTAGAAACATCCGCAAACTTAGGTAAATACGACATCCTCTTCTCATACTCCTGAGGTCTTTCCTCCGTAAGCGGCTCCATCAGCTCTATGAGAGGTTTGGTAAGGGTAAGACTAGGACAATCAGCAGGAAGGGCGTATTGATAGAAGGAACTGAGGTTTTCAGATCTTTTCTTGAAAACGACAAGATTAAGTTCGTTGATATAACCGACATGCACAACGCCAGAAGATCTAAGTGATGAAGACACTGGGCTTGCGGAACTTATCAGGTCATTGGGGTTTGAGTCACCAGCGCCCACAAGGATGGCTCCGATTCCACCAGGCTTGAGGATGCGCTCAATCTCGAGCACGAGTAAAGCAGGCACTGGGACCTTATCAAGATCCCTGGAGAACACGAAATCGAAAGAACAGTCCTGGTAGTCAAGCTCGTACACAATCTTCTTCTGTTTGAGTGAAAATAAGCGCGGTTTATGAACGCCGCTGACGCTTGAGAATCCTAATTGTTGCAGTGCCGAGACGGCCATCGGGGATGCTTCTCCGATACAGAGACTTTTGGCATCGCAGTTTAAGAATTGCTTACCCATCAGCTGGGTGACCACATTAACAGTCAAGTTGACATCTTGCTTGCAATTCACAGAGTCGAATGAACCCCAGAAGGTGTTCAGAATCCGACTCTGGAACAAGTAGGAACCAGGGGTCACACTTGCGGCGTCGGCAGAATCCGGATTTGAGTCCGCGAGACAGTCACTGTAGGTCTTCGGAGCCAAGGCTCCGAAATCGAAGATGGATAGGACGCGGAGCAAGGAAACGATGGAAATCGCCAAGGCAAGAATGAATACGCGAAAGAACACGCGCCTCGCTATGGACCCGTCGAGGATCTGGAAATCCGAGGACTTTTTATCCATGAAATTTTCAAATTTGACAGCCAGAGATGCGGACGGGAGAAGTGTGATTCGCACCCACGAGAACACCCATTGAATTCTGGAACCTTAACCAAACCGTCCTTGAAACCCTCTTCGGCATTGGCTCGTACCAGCTTCCATCCATCCTCGGAGGATCAAATCCGTACATTGAACCCAGAACCCACGAGATTAACTCATTCTGCAAATCTCACCTTCAACCAATAAGGGAATTATCTTGAAAACCCCAGATCTGAAAATGGAAGGAGGGGGGGGGGGGGGGGGTTCAGAGTTTATAGCAGAGGAAAGCAAAGCTCCTGTAAGCGAAGGAATGAGTGAATGAGAGTAGGCGCAGGAAGGGAACATATAGGAGTGGGGTAGCAGCACGGGATGACGTGGCAGAAACAGAACACCCTGCAATTTTCAACAAACTCAGGAACGCACGCGTCAATGTTGGAATGGACGATTCTTTTATTTTGCTTCTAGTTTATCTTTTAAATAACAACCTAGTACGCCTCCCTGCCTATTAAGTTCTTGCCTCCACATAATGCTCCCATGCTCGTAAACTACAGATATAATATAATATATAATATCCTTTTAGCCCAGAGATTAAAATAAAATGTACGGAGTGGGGGATAAGCATGTATTATAGAGCAGACGTACAGAGACACCCTGTAAACTGAAAGGGGCCCACACACTCATTCACGACTCACGAGGTAGCCTGCTTTACTGCTTTATTCCAACTTAAAATATTATATTAATCAAATTCAGGAGTTTAATGACATGATTAAGACCACTAGCATTTTCGAATTGTATTATGCTTCCAAGTTGTCTATGGAGGATGCACTCTGCACTTTTTTCTACTATGATAAAGATAATAATAAGAAAGTAGCTTTGGAAGATTTGTAGTTAGTATATACTTATGGTACATGATAACTCGATGATAGAATAAATTATTATATTATTTAATCTAAGATTTGTATTTTACAAACTTAATAAACTTGTTAGATGAAATATGCAAACTCTTAATAAATTTTAAGTAGCATGAATTATTCAAAATATAGATATGTTATATTTTATATTGAAAAGTATATTATAACATCACGTACACGCATAGATGTCTTTAAGTGCACAACAATAATTTGACAAGTTGAAAATTATCTATTAGAAAAAGTAACATTGTAATGTGGAGTTAATCAAGTGTTCAAGGAAATATGATATTGTAAATGATGCTTCATAAGATTTATTTTTCCCCTCTGTTGTCTCAAATAATCTCAAAGTGACTTTGAAAAAGAAAACATCGAACACTTATAAAATAGGATGCCTTTGAGAAATATCATTAAAAAAATTAACTCTTATTGTGCTACACTAGTGCTTGAAATCTAAAATAATTACACGGTTTGCGAAGAGAGAGAGAGAGAGAGAGAGAGGGAGCATTATTATTTTTAGAAAATAATCCTTCAGTGGAAATGGGAATTGTAGTTGAAGCAGTGAAGTCGAGCAAATGGTAAAATAGGAGTGGATAGGCTGCATGATAATTTTGTTGACTTATTTCAACCATTGGCCCGAAATTGAATTTGTTTTTCTTTGCATGTCATTTTTTAAAAAATAAAAATATTTTTAAAAAATATTTATCGATATCAATCTTAGATTCATGAAAGAATCTTTTAAATATATATCAGTTTTTTGTAATTTATTAGGAAGGTAAATTATTACTTTTTAAAAGTTAGATTATTTAAATTATAATTAAATCATGATGAATTATCAGTAGGACAAGACAGACAAATAAACTTTGTATTTTAAAGAAGTCCACCTTGTTACGACCACGTTTTTATAACTAATGAGTACTACGATAAACAAATAAAGAACCACAATTGGTTTATTATATTGCAGGATTAAATAATTACATCTCACTTGATCGTTTTCCTTATAAGATTTTAACTTTAACGCGATTATTCCAATAACTACATTTATAGTCATACACTTCGATCCTTCAAATTTATTGTTTTAATAAGGGACCATTTTCATAAATCACAAATTTCCGTTATTTATGGAAATCTAAAACTAAACCTGACCACCCCAAAAACCACAACACGAATATCACATAAAAGGCTGGCTTAGAACATCTATAGTAGTAGTTGTTAAAGAATTCTTAAATTTAAAAATCGGTTATTATTTTGATTCACTGCTATTGTTCATCACATTGACTATCACGCATAAAAACAATTCTTATATAAAAACTAATTCTTATACAAAAAATAATAATAAAATAATCAACTCACAATAAATATTAGTAAAAAATAATAAATATTAAAATAATAAATAGTTAATTGTAAAACTCATTTAAGTTCTTAAGAAATTTACCACTTGAGTAGAGTTATTTAAAATGATAGAAAATTATTTAAGCTGATGTAGCACTATAAGATCCACAATAAAAACTCAAATGAAATTCACCACTAAAAATACTCTTAGACTTTGATAAGTTAACACCAGCTAAGATTATGTAATTGTAATTACTTCCTCATAAACTATTTTGTCCTCTCATACTTTTCGTGAAATATTTATATTTAAGAAAATATCAAAACCTTGAAGCTGAATTAAAAGGAAACATAATAGCCTTATGTGCTTCAAATGTTAGAATTCCAAGAAACGTCGCAATACAAAATGCGCAAGGAGGAGTTCCAACAGCTGTTTGGAGTTTGGACTATAACATCAATTGGCCTATAAATAACATGAGCAAACAGCACCGTTTTTCATATACAAACCAATTGGACTACAACGTCAGAAGCCCGAAACTTTGAAGCCCCTCGCTCGTGTTTTTCCAAAATGTGTACTTCAGAGTTGACAAATTCTTGAACCAAAACCAAAAAAGGAAAAAAAAGAGAAAAAGAAGAGAGGGGGGGGGGGGGGGGACAACTGAGCGCCAAGAGAATAAATAATGACTTCCGCTTCTAGAGTACAAGATCACCTTGGACCAATTTCACATTATTTCTGTCATCAGTTTTGCCCTAATAACAGCCGTTTTGTACTTACAAATGGAGGCGGGAGAGAATTCTTCCATCCTCTCTTTGCGGTGCCATGGATGGCATTCTCATCCTTGAATATACAATAGACCCAGTTGGCTCATCAACTAATAGAATCATGTGAAAACTAGGAAACCAACTGGATAAAAGGATTATCAACCATGTCAACGAAAAGGAAAAAAAATGATTAAATTTCTTTAGATTGACAGGGATTTAATCATTATTTGTATCCAGTATTGCTAACCTTGCTTGAGAGTAGAGGTTTCTCCTTCAAACTGGTAGCTAACAATGCATCAGAGTTGCTTGGTGGGCTCTCAGCAATCCCAGGTCTCATCCAGACTTTTATGTGTCCCTCCCGACAGGCAGTGAGTACAGATTCCTGGGTAAATATTAACCCTGAGAGAGGTTCAGTATGCACACGATGAGCAACCAAAGGTGATATTTTTGGAACATCACGCATGCTTGGAGCAGGTTGTAGTGTACCCACTGGGACAACACTGTCCCAGTGGGATGACTGGTTTCCGGCACTATAAGTGGGAGATCCACCAGGCGCACGCCGTAACGGTACTACTATCTCATCCATTTCCAGATCCCATAGAAGCAGTTGCGTATCCTGCCAACAAAATATCTTAGTTCTAGCAACTCTGCAGCATTAGGAGCTCCAATAATGTAAAACATGCAAGGAAACCATTTGGGGTTTCAAAAATCAATCAATCAAATGAAATATTAAGTCATTACACATTTCTAAGGCCATTTATTCACAATTTTAACAGCATCGCATACTACTCAAAATACATTTATTTCCTTAAAATTGCAGTCACTGGCAAAGCCATGTGATATATTTCATTAGGACTTCACAATCTATTCCTTTTCATGAAGACAAACTTTAGCCCGTTCGCTCTATATTGGTGCTGGCTGAGTGGAGTTAATTGTGTCACTTAAAGTCAATTTTGCAAATAACAGACGCTTCTCACCAAGCATTCTGCAACACTATTTACATTAACTACTTTTCATGTCGAGGCATTATCCTCAAGGTGATTAAAATATGAAATCTAAAAGCTGCTACAACTAATACCCAATCATTATATTGGTAAAGTTATGTGTGTTTGTCTTCCTCGTTCATTATTGTTTGCTTCTGAGGCTCTGAGCGTTAACATATCATGCATGTAGTCCATATTCCAGTCAAAGTAATTCTTAGATATATATATATATATATAAAATAGGGAAAAGGGAACCATCACTGAATTTTCTCACAATGTACTGCTACAACAAAAACAAACCATCTAGCAATCAGCAAACTTCGACATAAGCAGATACAGAATTTTTCAAAACAATCAAATATAACATGGAATGAAAATGAAAAGTTCATATGAAAAGCAATACTATTGGAACTTAACAGCCAAAACTGCAAAGGACATATTTTTTTTTTTAATAAAAACATCCCAGTACCTGGCCCACAGAGCCAAATCGATACATAACAGTTTCAGTATTGTCATTTGAATTTGGTGATGTCCAATATGAATCAAAAGCCACTCCACTGACCTGTTAAAGCATATGAAGAAATTAATTTAGTACTATGATTAAAAATATAAAATGCCTACTGCAAATTACCAAGACACTTACCCATGAGTTGTGTCCCTCACCCCATGCCACAACCTTGCGATCCTCCATGCTCCAAACTTGAACTAAATCATCTTCTCCTCCAGTCAAAATATATTTCCCATCCATGCTGTCAAGCAGATTTTGATTATGGTTTTGTAATTTCATTGTATGTAGCCAAAAAGTACAAATTGTGGATACTCTAGATTAAAATAAAATCCAGAGCAAAAAGTAAGCCAAGGATGGAGACGAATCCAACAATGGCTGTCCACTATTATAAAATGACTTGAAACAAACATGTCTCACCTCCAAGCACAACATAACAGAGCACCATAATAACTTTTCCCACCACATATAAGTTGTTCCTTTGAGTAATCAAAGACTCGTAAATAACCTGAATGCAGTAAACAAGATAAGCTCATGAAAGTGCTCCTGCAAGAAAAACTAAAAAAGAAGCAGAACTACCAGAGTGCTGATGGTGTTAAATAAATAACATACCATCTCTTCCAACAGTTGCCAAGTATGTCCCATCACTTGAGAAAGATATACTGTTAATTGAACCCTGGCATATATGCCATCTGGCTACTGGATTACTCTGCATAGATTATTTTTTCCAAAAAAATAAAGAATAGAGGAGGTCAACAAAAAGTGACAAGGAGTGAATGAAGCAGACTAATTCTCATACTACTAGTAAAACTTGGGGGCATCTGAGGGTTAGTTATTATAGCCAAGCCATGAAGAAGGCTGAAGGCCATTATCCAGAAACAACTAATTAAGATTATACATACAATAATCCCATAATATCTCCCACCCATGAAGGATGTATTAAACTTTTTTTTTTTAATTATGCTTCTGATATAACATTTTAAATGGTTCCATAATTTGCATACTCCACAGATTATATAAGGGAAACATCATTCCAAAATGGTACATAACTTGAGTCATAATCCACTAAAAGAGATAAATAAACAAATGACCTTCAATTTACCATAATTTAAGAAAAAGGCGGCAAAAAGATCTGCTCAAAGAAACCAGTCAAACCATTTAGAGTTACAAAAGATAATGCAAGAAATTCTAGACAATTACAAAGTCTAGAATCCATCATATACAAATTAAGCCTAAAACATGTTAGATGTAAAAAAAGCAGCATTCTAGTAAAAACTAGTATAAATACCATCTATATGAACCATATTTACAGAATCGCAACAAATTTTGATAAAAACAATAATTTAAGGAATGTGAAAATTTGAAAATTGCAGTTAACCATATCCATACCTTAATTTAAAAAAAAAATAATCCAACTCAATACCTTACTGTAACGTGCATGGGCAACAGAAAATTGTGTTTGATCTTTAATAACTGGGAATGTCGAATCACCAGAACCATCTTTGCTCTGAAATGGGAAAGGAGAAGTAATATAAATGAATAAATCACTGTTAAAAATATATTTATTGACATCTCTCTTAAATGGTGAGGCTTGCCTTTTCATATACATACAAATTCCCATCGGCATGAGCCACAACAAAAGCACCATCACCTCCAGGAATCCATGCAATACTAGTACAACGACTGCAAAAAGCAATGTGAACCAGTCAAGTTAAATTCCAAACTGTCTGACACAATATTCCAACAGGCGTGAAAGTTCTTCAAAATAACTTAAGATTATGATACAATTTTAACAAAACTAATAATTCGGGGGAAATGGCTTCTAAGTTGTCTACCACTCAATGATAATAATTAAGACCCACTAATTTCACTACAAGACATCATTCACATACCTTACCTAGTATGAGTAAATACACTAAAAATAAACCACTTATACACTAACAAACTACATTTTCCCATTTATTAAACTTTCTTTAGCTGGAGAAACATGCTATATGAACAGGAAGAGAAACATATACAAAATGCAGGAAACAATAATTAGCACCAAAGGAAAACAACTGCAGAGAAACCTAAATAGAAGAAAATAAGATAAAAACTTCATTAATAATCTTTCATTCTATAGGGGGTCAAAACTTGTAAGCAGATTCACAATTTCCTGTGTATCATTATCATGACTAACTAGGAGCCTCAATGGAATACCTTGCTTTGAAAACCCCAAGTTGCAGCTTTGTGGGTTAGCTATGACTTATGAGTGAGCGTGCTGAAGTTTTTTAAATTTTATATCATTTAAAGCAGAGAATACGGAAAAACAACTCTGTCCTCTAAAAGACATAAGCCCACTGGCTAAAGGCCAGACAAAACGGGACTTGATGAGAGAATTGCCACCCCTCACTGCAACAAAAAAAGGCCATAGCTGCCACTTTCATAGACTAACAAAGTTTGTGTTATAAAAACAAAGGGCAGAGGGAAGCAGGGTGACCTGGCAGCTCCATAATAGAATGAGAAAATCCCAAGAATAAAAGGGGACACGTGTATCTTTCCCTGTGAATAAGTCAGTTAGGAGTAAGAATAAAAGGGAGGCAGGAAGGTATTGGAGACAGGAAAGATTTTGAGTATGGAAAGGGGCCTTGGCTATTGCAGCTAAGGGGGAACTTCTTTTTCCAGTACCATATTTCTTCAGAAAGGGTCTACAGAATTCCAGGTGCCTATCAGCCACCTTGCCATTCTGCCATGGCAATGACCAATAACAACACACAACTACAAAAAAATGTGAAAGAAGATTCTACATTATCCAACAAAATAAAGACAGCCTAAAACCATGACTCTCATGACCCCCATATCTGATTCTCTAATAACATCATATAAAAATGGTCAACACCCATGTAATACCCAAAAAAAAAAAAAAACTATGCACTTTCAGATGGAGGGGCAAATGGGCCTTTTAGCAACTAAAGAAACCTTCCCAAAGCAAATAAGGTACCAAGACCTGTCAATACAACAACGGACACCCCAAGGCCATGAAACCAGACAGCCACTTACGTGAACATTGAGGAAAAAATCAAATCTTGCCTGTTATTGAGAGAACCATCTTTGTTGTAATGCTGAGCTCCTACAAGCTTTTTACCAACATCCTGTAATTGCTGTCTCAGTGATACTGAGTAGACTACAATTATACACACAGGAGAAATAAATTCATAAAGCCTAAATATTCATTTAAAAAAGGGAAATTTTTAATTTTGGTGAATATTTACCATCACCAGTACTCAGACCAATAAGCAAATCATGGCCATCTTTAGCTTCGTGATCAAAGGCGTGGCACACAGGATTTGAATTACTGAAGTGAATAGACTTTATGGGATCCTACATTCAACAAGAAACATCTCATATACCAAATCCAAAATGCCAAAACAAAAAAAAAATGAAAAAAATCTATCATCCCGTATACCTTGTCTTGAGAATTCAAATCACTGATAAAAATTGCATCACCAACATTGAATATCAAGTAAGACCCTTTCCCATCAAAATTTGAGTTAGCTATCATATTACTTGAACTAGAGGCACCAAGTGAACCAATCCTACTGTTTACTCCAACATTCTTGCTGCTACCATTCCCTCCAACAAAACTAAGTGATCGGCTTCCATTGCCTGCTCCCAACAATCTAGCAGCTGCTGACCGTACCCCACTGCTGGCACTAAAACTTGAAGTTGGAGCAGTCGGTGTTGAAGGTGCTGGCTTCTCCTTGAGATGTGCGAGAGTTACCTAAAAATTTAATCAAACAACAATATGCTGCTAAGATTACATTTATTACAGTGATTAAAGAAACACAGATGAAAATGAAATGCATTCTATAATTGGTCATGGAAAATGGACCTTCAGGTAATCCCAGAATATAAAAACGAAGCAGAGAAATCACTGAAAGTGATTCTGCAAAGTAGCTTGAAGATAATAAAGATAACCGATGGAACTGGAAATTAACATGAACGAAATGAAGTCGTTAATTAAGTCAATGAGTTAATGACTCATACAACCCTGAACAATAATATTTTCAAAAAATGTTTCCTAAATTTCTTTTCCAGGAAAAAAAAAGGCACTCTCGATTTCAAAAACTCAAATAAACTAACTTTGGAAACAATCGTATCTAACCCTAGGAACAGACACAGGAATTATAATCGGTTCGATTAAATGGGCGCTGGGAGTATCCACCCTTTGTATACCAAAAACAAATTATTGAACTACAAATAATAAGGAAAAAGAAAATTGAGAAGACCTGAGAGACGGTTTTGCCGTGGGCGTAGTGAAGGAGAGCGGAAGGGTGTGTCTTCTCGTAGTGAAGCTTGTAGCGACCTTCAGGAGTCTTAAAATAAGTCTTGAGACCAGGGGATTGAGCAGTGGCGGATGAAGACGTGGATAGCATACCATTGGGTGCGTTGATCATGGTGGCGATTAAGATATGGACGAGAACATAGGATCATGACACTAGGGTTTGAAACCTTTAATTGATTTGAATTGAATTGAATTGAATGCTCCTTCCTGCTTTGCCGGTGGTCTCCTCCTTGGCTGCTCCTTTCCTTGGTTCTCACTGTGCATATGCATTGTCCTTTAATGGCTTCCAGATCAAAAACGGGGTTTACATCATTTACATTTTAGATGGTTTTGCGGCTTATTGAAACGCTGCGAACTGCGGATTGAACTTTTGTTATAAAAATGGTCCACGATTTGACATTTACGCCCTTTTAGTCAACGCATTGGATGGCTGCAATCAATTTCATAGTCAGACGAAAGCCCACTGCTTTTATGGGCCGCCTCTCGGAATCTGCCTATTGGACCCAATATTTTTCTTAAAAAAAATCATGTTCTCTGGTAATTTAGACAAATGAATTTGAAAGATCTTTCATTGGAGACAGGCTTTCATGGTTGTGTGTTTATAAGCATCAAGAGAGAAAATAAAAGTACTCAATATCAAATAAAGGATATGGTGAAGACCGAAGAGTACCATGAAACTTTCCATCCGGAGGTAAAAGGTATATTTGTATATTAAAATGTATAATCGTTATATTTATGAAGTTGAACTAGACTTGAATATTGGAAGTTGGAAGTCATAAATTTTTATTTAAATATATTTTTTAATTTATTTGAGCATCCAATACTTTATTTCTGGAATTATTTTTGCTCAACGGTTTGGAATATGATTCTCTATTCTTCATCCCCAATTGTTTTATCTTCTTATCTTCAAGATTAGATCATGCCATAACTACATTAATTAAAAGAAGAAGTCATAGTAGTAGTGAATGAGATCACCTTTGCAGCATTAGTAATAACTATTTCACGTGAGATATAATCGAAAATTAGACAAGATAGAATACATAAAATTGAAACAAAAAAGTCATAAATGATTTCGGTGTATAATAATGCAAAGTCGTTGTCTAAACAAATGATGGGCTGACACAGTTAGAATTATGTGTGCCTATAATTTTTTTCCTTGAAAAATAGAAAAGAATAAAATTGACAGCAGTAAAAACATCATGATGTGGTTAATGTTGCTGCTTAAAACTAATTGGATTTAACAAAGTCCTTTTTTAAGTAAGATTAGTTGAATGTGAAGTTTACGAAGCATTCTGTTAAGTTGTTACAACTTAAGTCCAGTTATAATGGTGAGAGAGTGAGGTATTAAAAATTCAGTGAATAGATGGTGGCTTATAATTATAGTAAGAATTAATGGTTGGCTTTGTTGCCGTGTGATAAACCAACTTTCCAAAGAGATAAAAAATAGAGTTGATGGTGGAAGGCTTAGAGTACAACTTTCGTTAGTTGAGCACCAATGATGATAATTTAGGCGAGAATTTCGAAGATTGGAATTTGGAGGCTACACTAAACACTCTAATATTGAACTTAGTGTGAGTACTCTCAATGTAATGGATGAAACTCTGAGTCTTATGTCGTAGGGGTGAGCTCCAACCCACCCAACCCTCTCAATCCATCAAATTCAACTCAACCCACGGGTTGGATTGTGTTATGTTGGATTGGGTTAAAATTTTCTAACCAGCCAAATAGTGGGTTGGGTGGCGAGTTAGAAATTTCCCAACCCAATACAACCCGCTAACCCCGCCCAATATATATATATATATATATATATTTAAAGATTTTTTAGAGATTTAGCTACTTAGGATTTTTTGTTATACTCATTATTTATAAATAAATATTTATGTGTTATGTATTTATTAAAATTTGGATTATATAATATTGAATTTTGAATTGAATTAATTTGTCTTTAGTATTATAGCTTACTGTTGATTATTATTGTCTTGTTAGATAGAATCAAAAATAATGTGTACTTTTATTAATTTATTTGTCTTCTATGTATTGTGAATAAACAAAGAAAGAAAAAAGAGAGAAGAAGAAGAAGAAAGCAAAACAAAAATAAATAAATAAAAATTTAAAATTTAAAATTGAAAAAAAAAAATAGACCACTTGCCAACTCGATCCGACCCGCCAAGGTACGGGTTGGATTGGTTTGGGTTCATCATCAAAAAATTAATAATCCGACCTAATCTAACCTGATCAAATTTGATTGGATTAGGTTGAAATTTTTCCTCAACCGATCCAACCCAACCCTTGCTCACCCCTACTTATGCCACGGATACGGGTTTAAGGACACAACAGTAACTTCATTAGGTCAAACAATATCAAATCATGGGCCACATGTCACTTCCTGTTGAGAGACAATGTACATCATTGTAAAAGATTAAAAAAGAAAAATATGGTGTCTCTATACTTATTTTAGGTTTTATTTTGATTATTTATATTTTAAAATTTTCATATTAATTTTTTATATTTCATAGTCTTATTATTCTGATTATTTTTTGTTAGAATTGTCAATTTATATAACAAATTTGATATGTCATTCTCTAAATGTTTATATGACATGTATACATGATTGCTAACTGAATATTAGTATCTTATATATAATTTTCAAAATAGTCAAAATGCCATTATGCTTGTATTTTGGGAAGCATAAGGAGAATTTCAAGTATTTTAAGAATTACACATGGGATACTAATATTCAATTAGCACTTATATCAGTATTTAAAGGATGACATTTAAACTTCATTACAGAGATTAACAATTCTAATAAAAAAATCAGAGCAATAAAATTTTAAGACATAGAAAATCAATGTAAAATTTGTAAAACATGAAAGACCGAAATAAAATTTAAAATAAATGTAATGGACAAAAATAAGTTTTTGCCAAAATATGATTGCAGATGGGAATAAAACTAAGAAAAAGGAATAGTTAAAATCAAGAAGTAACAAAAGCGTAGCGTTTGCTCAAGAGCTACGAGACCTGACAAGATAAACTTGAAGTTAAAGCAAAAGCTAACACTTAAAGGAGTTTGTCCACGCAATCAGCCCCACAGCCACATCAATGGCCTAGCATTTAGATCTTTTGTAGTTGGAGGCGCGGCACTCTGTAGTCGCGCCTCCACCATTCGATTCATTCAGATCTAACTGTTCTGGTCGCGTCACGTGATGCTATCTCATCTGTTCATCTTCAACTACATGATGGCAACACGTGGCACAACTATCTCCCACATTTCTCGTGTTTGTGAGTGTCACATCTCAAAAATTGAACATGTGAAAAGATACTACTCATTTGATAAAATTCTCAAACATACGTTATTTACATGTATTCTGTAAGGTTTTACATTCAACGTTAATCATTCATTTCACACTACAGAATTATATTCATCTGATAAGCAAATATAGACATACATAATCTGATATTTCTATCTCATCGCAAGCTTAGGAGACCTATAGTAAGTACAGAGCGTTCCTAGTATTCACATTAATAAGTACTATACTGGTATCCCACCAAACATAAACAGATAATAACTCCAAGGGGCTTCTAATCTTCAAACGGATACTCTTCTTCCTTGTTTTCTGTATCTGAAAAGATAATCATAGGGAGTGTGAGTTTATTTAAAAACTCAGTAAGTAAATAACTGTACTATATAAAATATCAAAAGTACAAATACCACATTTACTCATATAATTAATTGTCTTATACATCGAGTAGTATGGGACTCTAACCCTTTCAAACTCGTGAATAAGATTTCATAGATATACACCGAGTAGTATGAGACTCTAACCCTTTCAAACTCGTGAATAAGTTCTCATACATATACACCGAGTAGTATGGGACTCTAACCCTTTCAAACTCGTATATAGTTTTTCATCGTTATACACTGAGTAGTATGAGACTTTAACCCTTTCAAACTCATGTATTAGATCCCGTAGATTTTTACTCATTAATAAGATAGTGAGAATTTATCACATAGTACAATTGCCATGAAATAAAATAATTTTTACATACTCTTATTCCTTTGAATTTTTGTAAAAAAAAAATATACCAATCATCATATACTGTCATATGAAAAATTGATTGATTAATATCCAATAATATTGTAAATGAGACTTATATTGTACTTTGACTAATAATATCAAATTAGCTTAGCAAGGTTATTCACTTACCTTGATGTTTGTCCAAGTTTACCTTGTTCCACACTAGAATTGGTGTAGGAAAATTTCCTAGTAAAATATATTACAACGAAACATAAGAAAGGAAACAAAATCACGAAAAGATGCAAAATTTTCTGATTGCTACAGTAACAGTTTGCTATAGTATGGTTCGCTACAGTACGGTTCGCTACAGTAACGTTGACTGCTACAGTATCGTTGACTGCCAACACTACAGTACTGCTACAGTAACTCGAAAAATTTTCTGAAATTTTCTGGTTGCTACAGTGAATTCGTGTTTGCAGACGCTTCCCAGAAAATTTCCATCCTTTCCTTTTTTTTTTATTCAAAACCAGGATCTCAACTCTTTTAACTGATTATAACTCAAATATAACTTCTAAAACAACTGAGATTCATGAATTATCATCAAAATCTTCAAGAACAAAACCTCCTCTGATCTTCTATATAAACTGAAATTTAAGGAAAATAATGATATTAAAGCTTACCTTTGATCCTTACAAAGCTTTTGAACCGAACAAATAATCGAAATTCTGAAGATCAAGGAAAGGATTTGAGAAGAGGATGAAGAAATGAGAGAAAACCCTTTCAGCCTTTTGCTTCAGACGCGAAAATGAGAAATGAGGGGTACTATTGAAGCTTTATATTAAATATTTCTAATGGGTTATTAAATAACTCATGGGTATCCATAACCCAACATCCAAACTCATCCAGTCAATTTACAATAAATGGACTAATTGACCATTCTTAAACACTTTTCCATGAATTTCACCATTCTTAGAATATATCCCACATGGTGCAAATATTCAGTCCAGTCATTTAATTCAATTTTCATAAATAATATTCAAAAAGAACAATTAAATATGAAAATTAAAAATGACCAAAATAAATAACTAAAGTAACGTTGTAAAATTCTAAAATACTCCTAGGCGAATTATATTCCGAAATTAACGGGTATTACAGTGAGATTGCTGCACGCCACTATTCTTCCTCTGCTTGTTCTTCCGCCATAGTCTTTCTGCCTGCACCATAGCCTTTGTGCTTCCTTTCTTTCATGCTTCCCTGCTTCCGTGTTGCCGGCATCGCCTGTTTCCTCCATCGCTGGTGAGCTACCATTGCCGACTTCCACCTCACGTCCCTGCTTCTGCGGTTCCACCATTGAAGCACGTCGATTACTGGTAAGCTTATTTCTTTTCTTTATTTAATTTATTCTCCAGTCCTTGCATAGAAATTCCTTCTTGTGGGTACTGATTAATGCTTCTGCCATTTATTTGATTCTCTAGTCCATCTACCATTGAAGCACGTCACCGCCAGGTACTGATATTTTAGTTTGTGCAATTTTTGTTTTGGTTATAGTTAAAAAGTTGTATTTCAAAAAGAAAAGAAAAAAGAAAAAAAAAAGACTGCTTCTTTTCAGAAGGTGACTGTAACAAAATTTAAAAAACGAAATTTAACTATCAATATATTGAAGAACCTATTTTGAGGAGGGAAGGGGAACATGGATGAAGAGGCACCGTGAAGTAGGGGAGAAGGCACCAGAGCATTCACGGAATCACGACTGTGTTTTTGGCTTTTTGAAGTTTGTCACATGTCACCATCGTACAGTTGAAGACAGACAGACAAGATCACACTACTGCGTGATTAGAATAATTAGATCTAGATAAATCAGATGGTAGAGGCGCGAACTACAGAGTACAGTTTGTGCCTCCAAATCCAAAGGATCAATGCTTGAGCTCTTCTTTCACCTCGCTATAATTTCCATTCACCTCCTTCATTATAAATGATATTTTATCTTTAAGTCCAAAGTAACTGATATAAGTACTCAACTCCTGACGTGAACTGCGAAATGCCACATTCTACATGCTTGCCAGTTGCTAGCTATCAATACCTAACCAGAGTAATTAAAACGACACTCCAACTTCAGGTGTCAAATCTTGATTAGGAGGACATAAATTGCTGGCAAATCAAAGTATCAAATAAACCTGCATAACTGGGAGGAAGTGATGGACGGCGAAACCATGCATCTGAATCTGAAAGGCCTGGATCTACTTCTCCTCAAGCATTCAGGTCATCAAGTTCCTCTGTGTAACATTTCACTATTACACTTTTGTGATACCCTCTCAGAAAACTCAGCAGCATTTCCAGGTTTTCCACCTATAAACATTTATCAGAAATATTATGCATTTTTATGCTAAATCAGTCCTACTTTCCTGGCCATCACAAGTTTGAAATTTGATGGGAGAACATGAAAATGAAAATTTAAGTGTAACAGAGTAACCACTAGCCATCAGTGCCATCCAGTGGGTTCAAAGTAAAAAACGGATCAGAGTATAATTAAATTAGATACCCAAAGAAGAAAGCAGAGGTTGAAGAATGAAGAGAATGACTTGGCAAAACAGAACAAAACTGAGTGTGAACATTGTGTCGAGCAATATCGTCTCCACGCCGATGCATCCATGGCCGATGAAAAACCAGAGGATTAAGCATTGTGTTTTGGCTCTATAATTTCAAACCCTTTTGATGTGTCACACATATGAATGAGTGAACACCTCAACAAATTTACAGACTACGAAGGCCACAGAACGAGGAGATGTTTTTTATGACACTTATACGAATAACTGTTTGTGAATTATAGTGTACTATTCAAAATTAATGGTCTTGATGTCTCTAGTTAAGCTGGCCCAAAAAAGTAAAATTGAAAGAGTATAGGGCCTATGTCACCTCACATTTTTTTACCAATAAGCGCTCAACACGTATGTTTCTTGAAATTGAACCAAACTTTCATTGCATCTAAATGCCACTTTTACGAAAGAGTGCCGATCCGCTGCTCTTCTCAGAATAGTACCGTTGCTAGCAATAGTGTTGTTGCTAAAACGATTAGTAATAGTAAAAATCATTACTAAAAGGGAGGAGCAGTGTATACTGTGGTACAAAACACACAATTGACTAGATTTCTGCCACATGTACTTTTGATAAGTAAATATTATACTTCTTTAATTTTTAAACGTATTCTTTCTTTCAGAAATTAATCTAGTTTTAAATGGTGAAAATATTTAAAATAAGACGGTTAGGATGCAATGATAAAAATAATGTTTATAAAAAACGCTTTACACGAGGATCAGTTGCACTGATATTTTATTTTGTTTCATTATTTGTTCTTGCAAAATTTGAGTAACTTAGGCGCTTTTGATTATATCAGTGTTGTGAACACAGTCTCTTAAAAAAAGGGAATATAGAAATTTTAAGAGAATTCGTAGTCGTCTTAGTTCCATATTGCAAACTATTCATGGAGATGATTTTAAATTGATCAATGTATTAGTAGTCTTGGTTCTATTCACATGCAAAGAGATTATTTAAAAGAAAAATATTCATATTTGTTGTTGTAGGATGGAATGACAAAGTCAAAAGAGAAGATTTAGTTTTGCATAAGCAAAATGCATGAATTAATGGTGCATTCGAAAGAGTTTATTCTAAATTTATTTGGTTTATTTTATAACATAAGCGTTTATACATGTTTTTGGAAGAACTTATAGAAATAGCTTATAAAATGTACATAAGCTGTTTTCACGTTATTTTCATAAGCTCTCATGAAAAACTTATGAAAATAAGTCGAAAATAACTTATGTAAAATTTGAAACTCTTCAATTATAAAAATAACTTATATATAAGTGCTTATATGATAAATATTTATTTTATAAGTGTTTAAATAAGTTGTTTACCCAAATAGAGCTTTAATGAACAGTTTATATGTTATTTCTATTTTTTAAATTTTTTTAAAAAAATTTTGATCTGTGGGCTGCTATCATATGCTTAACATTTCATATGGTTGAGATCAGTTTATCTGTGTCATGTAGGTATTAGTAGGCTCCACCTACTTATTGTATACAGATATGTTTGATAGATTTAAATTGCTTTTTCTATTTGTCACGCAATAAACACACAAACAAAAAAAAATGAACAAAAATTATAGAACACACGAATTTAAGAAGGTACAGTCAATGTGACCTACATCAATTGGTAGAGAGAATTCTTATATTTTTTTTGACAAAATATTTGATATATAGTACATGGAAAACAACCGTATTGCCTTATAGACCTCCAAGTTTTTTTTTGTTTAGGTCACGGTCCCAACAAATCAAACCAGGTCATAATTTGAATCACCATATATTAAAGTGACTCAGGACTATTCTATTTAAATATATTTGCCCTTAATGAAGCATGAATATGATAAATGAAGGCAATTGCATTTAGTGTGTTTGTGTCATTCTGTGTATTTCCATCACTAATCTGATTGGAACTTTTGCTACTTCTTAGTATGCAACTCCACCAGAAGCTTTCATGCACATGGAGGGTTGAAAAGAAATTGACCTTAATGATTTGATTCCTTATTCTGTGTCGAATTTCTGTTTTTGGACTTTAATTCAGTTTGCAGCTTCATGTGGTTTTCTTATTAAATTTGATCATAAACCAGGAATTGGAGGCTGAAAAAACAAAGTTATTATCTTAACTCACAGATTGTGACAGTCACGAGGTTAGATATTAAGTTGTTTTATATATAATTCGTAGCATTGTGACTCTGTGAGCTTTATGTTTTATCGGGTTTGTTTGGATTTGAAAAAAAGAATTCTAAAGTCCATATATCATCTGCCAAATTGTGAGTTTTCGTTTACTTAATTAGTTCATAACATGTTATAAATTGGAACAATGAATGATGGCAAAATTTTGACAATAATCATTAGAGATTCAACAAAATGAAGTGAGCTATTTTCCAAGACTACTCTCGTATACTCAAAAAAAGTCAAGAGACTAAAGTTAAATAATTCAATAATTTCATAAATTAATTTATTAATTTACTTAAGAAAATATGTGCAAGGTTTAGAATGGGATCTTGGTCGTCCCATCTTCTATTTTCTATCTCTTTTCAATAGACGACAAGTACTCTAAGAAATCATAATTCACAGGGTCGTAGCTAAGACATAATTGTAAATTATAAAATTAGAAACTCTTTCCAATTACTGAAAAAATAAATCTATAGGAAGCACTAGGCTTGAAAAGTATCCCAAAATAACAAAGTGAAGTAAAAATCAAACTCAAAGACATGAAAAGAATTCCAGCTTCTTAGGTTCTGTTCGACAAAATTAACTTATAAGCTACTAGTTTATAAGTTAATATTTAACTTATAGCTGATAACTTATAAATTAGTTTATTAAATTAGAAATATTTGGTAAAAGTAGTTGTTGAATTAGTTGAAAAGTATAAAATGACATAAAAGAACATACATTTTCTAATTCCACAATAACATAAATAAATATATCATTTTTATTTTTAATTAAGTTAATTTAAATTATTATATATATTAAATTGATTAAAAATATATATTTATATATTTTATTATATATAATAAAATATATTTACATATTTTATTATATTTATATATAAGGGTATAATGAATATGAAACAAAGATATAATGAGTATTTTTATAAAATAACAAGAATAAAAAGGAAAGAAAAATACATAAACTATAAACTACTCAAAATAACTTATCAGAATAAGTTATAAGTTACTAAAATAAATTCGTTTACCGAATATTTTTAACGATCTTATAAGTTAGTCAAATAAGTTATAAGTTACTTATCAGCTATGAGCTTGTCGCGTTAAACACAAACTTAGTGTTTGACTCTCTCATGTTGCTTGATCAACAAGGGATCACATACTCTGTTGGATGTTGTATACCTAACAGAATGTTAGACTCTCTTACATTGATCAGATAGCGTGAGAGCGCTCAATAGAAAATTGTTAGGCCATGAAAACTGTCTCTGACAACAATGTAAAGAGGCATAAATCAAAGATTGACAAATATACATAAAAATATTGAACATGTGAATTTCACACCAATCAAACAACTAAAGCACCCAACAAAAATTCGCTGAACTATGAAAACTATCTCAAACAACAACGTAAAGAGGCGTAAACCAACAGTATACATAAAAATGTTATAACACAACCATATGCTTATTTGTGGGTATTTGCATACCTTCAAAACTTCTGAGACAAATATAAACCAAAATAAGCAAAAATAAATATATCAAGAAAGTTCCAACTTCCACGTTCAGTTTACAATAGAATTAAAAAAAATGATGTATAGTATTCCGGGAAGAGAGAGAGAGAGAGAGAGAGAGAGAGAGAGAGAGAATTATTGTTTGGGAATGAAATAGCGAGTTGAAAATTTAAAAGAATGGCAGGCCTGTCTCAGGTCTCAAAAAGCTGGTGGTGACAAGTACCAATGAAAAGTAGGGTGTCTTGAGCCAATTTGTTTCTACTTGTTTGAGATTTGTGACTCTTCTCTTTCTGCATTTTCTAACGCCATGTTGCTGCACCTAGCTAGGCAACGCTCATCCCTTCTTTCTTTCTACTTTTTCTATATAATTAACGAAGAAAAAGCATTTCAAAGTCAACAGTCTTGTATACAGCGCCCATCAACGGTTCCATAAAACAGTAACATCAAAGCCCTATCAATATGTTTCTCTTTCTTTGAAAATTAGTGAGAAATTATGGTTTGTCTAATTAATTTTAGAAATATTTGTGTTTGGATAAACTATAATTTGCTTAAATAACAATTTAGAGTTTTTACTAAAATTATAATTTAAAGATAAACTTATGTTAATATAAATACATATAAATACGTTATTTTGTATTAAAATCACGTTATTACGTTTCAAATTATGGTTTGTAAATAGCCAACGTAGTACTAAACACACGCGAAGCCTATCTAGCGACCACTTAGTCAACAACATACATATCAAAAGCAAATATATGGCCTCCTACATTTTCTTATCTCCTGGCATTAATTACTGAGTTCATAATACGGCTTTTTGTTTTCTACGTTCCTTAATGAAACCCCCAAACATCTCTCACATCTCGTTTCCTAGATTAATAACAAAATTTTATATATATACTAACGAACGACTTCAAGAGGATACTAAAGTCAAATATTACAAAATTAGATTACAGTTACACTTGTAATCGGGCAATTAAGGTATTAATTTGAGGTGAAGCAGTTAGCCGTCCATAATTATGAATTAATTAATCACATGCTGCTGTGGGGGAACCACCGAACCAGGATCTAGGAAGTCACGTTCAACATTTTTTTGTCAAAAGGGTCATGCATTCTTGGGTTTACACGAGGATTGAACATTCGAGGAATATATAGCCCTTTTAAAAATGGCATCCTTTTCGGACATCTAAAGTCGAAGCTGTCAAGACATGCTTTACAGTTACTATGCAGAGGAGCAACCATGAATTGTCATGCAACATTGTACCAACCCCATCAAAGCCTCAGAAAGTTTGACCACACTTAAAGCTCAGCCTTCTTTCTAATAACCGGCTTATATATTATCAATGGCATTCATTAATTAGCAATTAGTCGAACGGCTTAAATGAAAGCTTCACTGTTTGAGGAGAGACACATCACGATTCTTGCATCCCAATTAGCTGCAGACTCCTTCACAGGTCTCTGCCACAAGCCCAGCTTTAGACTTTATCATCTAGATTCCACCTACCCCAACAGACCACTGCGCTCGACTCCTTCCATCAAAGCAAGAGACGTAGAGACCTTCATCTCTTAAATTTTCCCAGATTATTATAATTTATAATTAACATATAACATATAGTTTAATCTCCTAATCCCTGGTCAAGATAAAAAGACTAGTTAATTAGTTTTTTTTTTTTACCCACCATGGTTGACGAGGTGCCGGATTTTGATGGACGGTCATTAAAAATAGTATATATGACAACGCGCATGCCTAGTTTTCTGCGTTTCCATGTCTTTTTTTCATTCTTTTACAATTTTGGAGTCGTGGTCAGTGTAGTTAGTCGTATGACATACATAAAGCGTGTGATATGAATACAATTTATTATATTCTTCCCTGAAATCCTGTCAAGGAAGAGAAGCCAAAAACGATAACAATATTAAGACAAAAGGACAACAACTAGGAGGACATGCATGACTCGGAGTTCGCTACTCGTGAGTCACCTTAACAGACATGCACTGGGTCCCCCACTCCTTTTTTTAAAAAAAAAAAATATATTTCCCAACTCCATCACATTAACTAACTCGATCTGACTCGTTCGAGTGAGATTGCATAAGCTCATAATTCACGAGAACATGAAAGACTTCACTGAGTGGTAGTGCCAGTAGTGAATTGGGGCAGACTCATGGGCGAGGCAATGGAAGCAAACTTTGCGAGCTCATGAGGCAGAAATTGAGGAGGACAACCACCACCACCACCTCCTCCTCCTCCGCCCATGCCCAGAAAATCTCTGGTGTAGCCATGGTCCCCAGAGGTTGAATCAGGATGAAGCTTCATTTGCACTTGTTTATTATTATTTTGTCTTGCATTGGGTTGCTGCAACACAAGCTCATCAAGACCACTGTTTGAAGAATGCGTCAAAGAGCTGAAGTTACCGCTGCCCAGCATAGCAGCGCCACTGCTAGTTGAACTAAAATTCTCGGGCTGCTTCATCCCCTGAAACACTTGGTTCAGTTCGTTATTATGGTTTTGGTCAGCGTTGTTTTCGAGACTTGCTGTAGTCTGTGAAGAAGACGAGCTCATCACTCCAAAACTGCCACTGAAGATTGAGGGGTTGGTGCTCCTGGTAGAACCCATCTGAGCTGCCTTCTGTAGAAGTGCAGTGGCAGACATAGGAGAAGCCGACTTTGAATTTGAGTGATTGTTTTGAGCCTCTGAATAAATAGACGCCAAGTTTGCAGTTCCACTACTACTTTCTCCCTTTTTCGCAAGAGGAAGTGACGAGAGGGAAAGACTAGCGTTGTTGGTTGAGTTGGAAACTGGCATTCCAAAAGATGAGCCAAAGGCATTATTATTAGGGTGAGGCATTTGCACATTCATCTCAGGCAAACCTGAAGAACTTGAGGATGACACATAGAGACCAGAGTTGAGTCCAACATCAAGAGGACTATTATTAATCTGTTGATTTCCCAGCTGGTTCAACCACAGCGATAAGCTTGGCCTATGTTGCTCTCCACCACCACCCATGCCCATTCCCATTCCATTAAAGTCTGAACGAAATCCATGTGCTGCACCAAATTGTGAAATCCCAAATGCCTGAGACTGAGAGTGAGAGTGAGAGTTCATCACATTCTCTTCATTCTTGAAATTCAAATTTGTAGTATCAACGGAGGTCATTCTCGCACTCTCTTCGGTTAAGGCATCGCAGAAAGCTCTGTGGGTTATGAAACTGTCCTTCCTGTTTGCAAATAATGATGAAATGAACTCATTAATTGCCTAATCATTTACACTAATAAAAGAAGCATTAAATTCTTATGACAATGAGATGAGATGGGAAAATTAATTAGTAATAGTAAATACCTAGAGAAGAGGGTACCACAGTCGCACTTATACTCTCTAGTGCCACAGGTTTTGGTGTGGGCTTTCCAATCGGATTGGACCGCGTATTTCTTCGAACACTTGTCGCACTTCCACTTCTTCTCGCCGTGTTTTCTGCTGTAATGCTTCTTGATGCCGGTTAGGTCTCCGAGCGCCCTGGAGGGGTCGTGGTGGACGCAGGTCTTCTCCGGGCAGATGTACACCTTCTTCCGGACCTCCTTGTTCGACCTTTGTCGTAGCTTCCACGGAAGGTTGTGTCCCCTCCGGTGAAGCTGCAGGTTTTGGTCTCTCTGGAACCCCTTGTTGCATATTTCACAGATGAATCTGTTGGTCGCCATGAGAGACTTGGGCGAAAGAGCGATGACTTCCGCATCTGGATCTGTCATTTCAAATTTCAGAATCAGAAGTCAGAACGCCATTTGCAAAAGAGACAAACAAAAAAATAATCAGAAAGAAGAGGGATGGTTGAATTAATTAGATACGTAAATAGTATACATACCTGGTGTACCTGGTAGATTTCGCTTCTTCTTAGGGAGGGGAGGGGGATTAGGTTTAGGGTTAGGGTTTGGGGTGGGTTCAGAAGGGAAGCCTGGGATGGAAGAGGATAAGGAAAAAGGGTCACCAGATATCATTTGCATATTAGAAAAGAAAGGGAAGAGTATATTGGAAGGGGAGGGTAAGGTGAGGTGAGGTGAGCAGAAGGGAACAGCAAACTTTCAAAGGTATCAGACAGTACAAGCAAGAAAACAAAGGGGTTTCCAGTAGCTAAAGCCAAATCAACATAAATTCTTTTGGATGCTACCCAAAACTATATAACAAAACCTGGCTCGCTTCGATTCTGCCAAACTCAACAAAAAGCCATGGACGAAACGAAACTCGAATCTACTCACCTATATAGGTACATTTATATATTAATCTCGAAAGAAACTATATATTAATGCAAGAGCTTCGGACTCTTCTCACTGCTGATCTGGTTTCTGGTTTGTTTGATTTCATATGTATCAGCATAAAACCAAAATCCCTCTCAATACTCAATATCAATAGGATGGCTATAGATAATATTGGAGCCTTTTAATTTCTGACTACCTCTCTCTCTCTCTCTCTCTCTCTCTCTCTCTCTCTCTCTTTGCTCCCTATGGCACTAGTAGCTCTCGCTGTGTCTTTGTTGGTGTATACCCGAGAGGAGTGAGTCTGAGTGTGATCTCTATCTCATCATCATCGTCATCTTATTTACTGCCATCCTCAAACCTCAATCACGGTCAGCCATAGATTTTGATCGATGGGCCACCACTCTCCACAAAGACACACAAATACAGACACCACCCCACACCCACAATATTCGTGGAATTGTGTGAAATAGCGAGCTGCTTAGCTTTGCATAGTAAACCAGAATGTTTAGTAGATAGGGATTAATTGTGTTTTGTAATGGACACAAACTCCAATCTCTTTGCTTAAAAAGCCGATATTAATTTCTTTACCAACAAAAAAAAAAGTACTATAATATTAGACTATTAGCCCTTGGAGATATCGAAGTGAATATTATATGTTAACCTGTAGTAATTGTGACTGTAGTGGTGGGGAGTAAATCCAAGGTAATTAAAAAGTGAGTTACCTTTCTAAGAAGGTTAGAATGATTAAGCCATAATTACAGTTAAGACCCTTGAGATTAGGGAAGAGAGAGAGAGAGAGAAGTATAAACTATGAAATGTGGGGTCACAGTCGTAGTGGGGTTTTTTTTTGGGGGGGGGGGGGTGGAGGGTATCTTTTCCCGAGGCAAACTGGGGATAGGACCATGGTCCGTGATACCTCTGTCCGTCTGGGTGTCATCGTGTGGGACCCACGAAATAAGACTGTGGTCTCTGTGGGGACTCTGCACTCTGCATTCTGCACTCTGCATTCTGCACTCTGCTGTACCGTCCATCCTTCATCCCAAAAAGTGCAAGTGATACTTCTCCATTGCAATGATGTTCTCTCTGCTCTTACACATACAAGTCAATGAACCTCTGATCTCGTCTCTTCCCTCCCTTCATGTGTCCCCCTTCATCCATCAATCATCACTCACAAACTCCACTGCTTTATAAATTATACATTCCCCCTATAGATTACCTCCCCAATTCACATTCACATATGCATGTATCACGGTATCTTTCTAGTCTCCCTCCGGATGGCTTTAAAGCGTACAAATTTATTACATCTTCTTTAATCTATATAATAAGTTAAAATAATTTTACTCTAAAGTATTAATTATTGATAGCTCATTAAATTATTATAATAAAATAAATTTAAATAAATAAATTTGGTAACTTAATCACATTACATTAAATGAATTTTAAAAAAATTAAGGTATATTACTATGTAATTGCTATAGTTGCTATATAATTGGTTTATAATTGATATAATTATTATATAATTGGTATGTAATTATTATAATTGCTATATACTTGATAAATTAGGTAAACTTTTCAATTGGAATATAATATGTTATTATTTGATAAATTAACATTTATTATATACAAATAATCAAATAATTAATTGTTATATAAAAACTAACATACAAATTTTCATGTTATTTATTTCTCTTCTTAAATAATTATAATAAAATTTAAAATTACCTCTATCAAATCAAATTATAATAATGAATTATCACTCATTTTTCTTTTTTCTATACAAGCATACTAGACTTCTTTATTGCACCATCATCAATGGCCAATCTCCTATCTTTATGAAGACATTTTTAAAAATTGACTACCATTATTAGCCAATTTGGAGGCTTTTTCGTTTTTCAAAATTAAAATTTTAAAATTTAAAATCAATGTAGATGTTTATATATTTCTTTTGAAAAACTCAACCATATTTGTATTTCTCTTTCTCTCACACAATTTCTCTTCTTTTTTGTCTTTGATTTTGCTTCTTCTTCCTTTACATGGTTGAAGGACAACAATGACGATTTATTATCAAATGTTTAAAGTAATATTTCTTTCACGTCATTTGGTATCATAGCTCAGTTTTCTTTTTATTTATTTTTTCTGATCTATGCAGTTCACGTATTGTTCACATTCGCAATTACTGTTTATTCGATTGTGATTTTTAATTTTTTGTTTCTCTTTCGTTCTTTGCTTCTTTTTTTCTACTTTTTTTCATTTCTGTATTTGTTCTCTGTTGTTGTTTTTCATGTTTCCGGTTTGTTTATGTTTATTTTTGGTCTTCTTGTTTTTTATTCCTGTATGTTGCATTTTATTTTTGCATTGTTCTGGTTTTCTAATTCCAATTTCGCTTTGTTATTTTTGTCATTATGTTTTCTCTTGAGGAAAGCAGGTCATAAGAAAGATCAAAGCCTAAAAGAAAAAAATGATGCCATTGAGGTAGTTACTTGTGTTTGAACAATATAATTTGACTATTTTTAAATTAATTTTTTTCTGATTTTCTTATCCAATAAGATTAATGAATAATCCCTTTTAGTCTTAAGTGAGCAAAGGGTAGAGGCCTCTCTATAAAGAGAAATTTCAGGCAATGTCGAGATTACATGTGTGGATTGATTGAATGCTAATTTAGGATTTAAAGTATTAAATTTTAAAATTAGAATGTGATGTATATTTCCCTTGATTATCTTCTTTTTGTTGTTTTAAAATTTTGTGGATATGTAAGTTATGTTTTAAATTTCAATAAACCTATAGTTGTTATCATTGTTGCTAATCCAAATGTGTATTTGTAGAAATAAAATAAGAAACAATCAAAGGAAGACAATCATTTTGATCATAGCAGATTTATTAGGTTAGTAACTCTTATTTTAACTCATTTTTATCATTAATTAATATATTTATCTAAATTAATTTATGTAATATCTTTTTTTTTCATTTAACGTAATTCACATTCAATATTCAAGACATTTGTATGTAATGAATCATCTTATATGTATTTTAATATGGTTTAAATATTTTATTATTTTTGTATATGTATTCTTTTATATATTTTTTAATTATTTTTATTTATTTGATAAACAAAAATTATGATATTTGTGTTAATCCGTGCATCACACGCATCACTATACTAATTTTTTCATATTTTAAAAACTGTTTTTCCCTCCTTACAAGTGTGTACCGTATAATTACGACGTTCACGGTCGTCAGATCATCATAATTAACGGTTTCACACATTAATTTTCATTCACAAATATATATATATATATATATATATATATATATATCCACCCCGAAATCTCGATCTATACTATACGGTTTGATGCCCATCCAATATGTCTGAATCGTTTCTTTCTTTCACCAGAAACCAATGTCTTGTTGTGAATAATTGTTATACATCATAGGAGAATATTTGCAACCAAACATATGCTTAAGATTGGATCTGAGGGTTTCTTATCTGATACAGACAGCTTTGTACCCCACACACAGCCCCATAATTGAAGAGAACTGCCCAAGTCTCAAGATAATCGCTTGGTATATGACCCATACATATGGTTACTGAATTCCTTTTCTTTTTTCTTCTTTCTCTTTTGTTTGGTTCATGCTTAATTCTTCATCGAGTGTTGGCTGATTAAATTCAAGGTTCTAATCTCCAAGTGTTATAAGTCTGTTAAGACCTATATATATGCATCATACATACATACATACATTTATACAGCAAACACGTACGAGATAATTCTCTTCCAAATTCTTGAATGATCACCAAGAATCGACATAAAGAAAAATGTATATATCTCTAATAATAATTCAATTAAATTAGTCCTGAACGAACACTAAATGATTGAGCTGGCCTATATTATTTGAGTTATATAGAGTAGTCCTAGCTAGTTATACCATGATCCCACGTGATTAAAGATTGCTTAGCTTTTGAAAACTGATAAATTCTGATTTCCTCGTAATAGCTTAATCGGTCAATTTTTAACAACCATATGTGCCTCACACCAAACTATTTTTTCCATCACAACTAAAAACTACAAGATTTGCCTTTTTTTTTCACATTAGCTAAGCACTAGTAGTCTAATACAATTGTTAAAAATGGAGAATACGATCTCCACATAGAGTCTATGACTATCTATTGACTATATATTGAGGTGTCTCAAACGGTATGATCGATGTTACCTTTTTCTTTTTCTGTAAATTGAGACAGTACACCAACGTCACATACTAGCTGCCTATTGACTTGAACAGCAATTAGATATATTTATATATAGATATCAGAAAGCTAAGGCTTTACCGTCCTAATCACGCACCAGTTAAGGATAGGAGCTTGGAAGCAGCTTCCTTCCCTATTTTGATAATGCTTTGCGAATCCCACATTCAAGAATATGATCATATTATTATAAATATGATAAGAGTTCTTACTTTGGTACATAATCCCATATTTGGGTCACCCAGCCTTAGTTAGAATATTTCTAAGCTTATTAACTTCATTTTGGTGTCAGTTGTCACTTTGTTAGATAAATATAACCTATGGCCTGCATATTCCAATTGGAGCTGTCACTTTCTTACTACCAAACTTGCATAATATACACATTTGATTTGTAGAGGTGGTTTATTCTAATTCAAAGAAACATTTGTGCAACATATTACCTCATGGATCTGGTGGTGGGGTAGTGGCATGAAATACACAAAGTACGTACTGATAAAGATCTTGCAGTGGAATTGGTGAGATACATAAGTTAGGTGAAATTGAACGATCAAGACATTAAATAATTAGAGGAAGCTGTTTTGACAATATTGTACATAAGGAATGAAAAGAGCAGAGGCGGGGTTGTGTGTTACATTATAGTATGATGGAAACAAATGAAAAGACATAAATAAAAGGAATCTGTAATGTGTTGGTACTCTTACATTGTATTAGACAAACCAACTGCTTTTGGCTGCTTGCACTCGGAGCATGGCATCCTATGTTCTTTCCCTCACATGCACACTTACGCATTCAAAAATATACAGGCCATGTGCTATGGAGTTATATTAATAATTATTAGATCAAATTAAAACTGTAATGTGAGTTTGCAGATTTGCACAGGAAAAGGAATAAAAGTAGCAGTTTCGATATAATAATATACATATATGTGTCCGACCACATAACGACATACATATCCCTCGTATATATCCATCCATTCCATGGATTCCCAGTTCGCCCCGAAACCCTATAGAGAAGGCCCCACCATTTCTTGTTTAATTAAACTTCATAGTTCTCCTCAATTTGTGCTTGGTCTTCAATTCAAGAATTACGTATAGATATGCACGATTTCATTACCAAACTTGAAAGTTTTGTTAACCCAATACGCGTTTTCAGTTGCGCAAAATTTAAACTAATACACACATCGAACATCCATATAATATATCTGAGATAGAGTCATTGAGATAGCTTCTGTTCATCAACAAAATTATATATTGGGTTCTGAGTTCTGACTGATAATTTCTACACTTATCAGTTATATATGCACCTACATGTATATATGGTTAAGAAAAAGTTTTTAACTGAGTTCATTCACTATATATCTAATATACAGTCATTGAGATGGCTTCAGTTTATCAACAAAATTTTAAAAAAGCAACTGCTTTTGTGAAAAAGAAAAGGTAAAATTCTGTACGTGCTTGGAGGCGCGAGGAAATTTGCACGAGAAGAGAGTAAGCTCTTTTGAAACGCGCGACTTCAAAAAGTCTGGTTGGCAAAGTGTGTTTTTGGAGAAAGAAGCTGTGTACTTTTTCTAAAAAAGTACCTTTTTTTTTTCCCTTCTTTTTGAGATTTTGTAGCATTCAGCTTGACTTCTTTGGAAAAAAAAAAAAAGGCTACTTTTTGAGTTATGGCAGAAGTAAAAGAGTAATTTTTTTCCGTAGGAAAGAACTAATGATAATTCAATTTGGACAACGAGAATTACATACTATTATTTCCACCTAAATTAATTAATCGCTAATACGGAACTTCTTTTTGATAAGCACGTTGACTCGAGGGAGCGGCTAGGATCAATAATCGATAATGTAAGTTTGTTTTTTATTTTATTTAAATAAAAATCATGTCAACATTATTGGACATCAATTGCATAAATAAGTTATATAGTATAACTATTACAATATTTTAAAAAGATGATAAAAGATTTTTTCTGCGAAACGAACACGCTCCGTCACTATATATATTATATCATATTATAAACACAAATAAAAATACCGTTGAATGAGTAATTAAAAACACAAATCATCAAGGTGGCGGTGCTAATTAGTGGTGGGGATAAACAAGTTGAAGTATTCTGCTCTTAATTAATTATAGCGTAATCAACAGACTACTGATTTTGTGGTTAATTTTGCTTATGCAAAAATATTATTCATACCCCTACTACTATTTTAATTATAATTAAAATTATATTTCGTGGTTATAATTTATATATTTTTAATTAATTTTGTATCTTTAAGCTTTTCGTTTGAAATATTTAATGACAGATACTAATGTAACATTTCATTTTACACATGTAAGCATCTATTAATTCACTTTGATTTTGTCACGTGTTACTAAAATTAATAATGATCAAAATAATCAAATATAATATGAAGTATAGCAATTAGATATTAAGTAAAATAATGATTATTTTGATCATTATCAATTTTTAATCCTACATGATAATATGAGATTAATAAGTATTGATGTGTGTAATATGAAATATTCTGTTAATATTTGTTGTTAAATATTTAGATAATTTTAAATTTTATCAAGATTCATTAAAAACATATAAATTATAATTAATATAAAATAAAATTTTGAGTTATTATTAAAATATAAATTGGGAAATGAGAATTATAATACTATTTTTCTTTCGCTTGTTTTGCCTTTCGGTTCTTCACTGTGCTGCTTTAGTGGCACAGGGTACTCAACCAAAGTAAGTCCAAACACAAGGAAACATAAGTCTCTTCAGTCTCCACCATTGGAGAGCTTGAGACATTAATTCCTGATGCACCAAATATGGATTATTTATTTTACTTACTATGATTCAACCAACATATTTCGAATATATATATCTGCAATATTCGCACCAACAGGCTGGCCCATTATTCACTCTCACGTGTGCCCTTTGCTTATTCCCAATCAATCAATATTAATTTAGTTGGCATCAAGCTGCCTAATGCATGTTTAGTATATTTAATTTAACTGTATATCATTTCTCTGATTCCTACAAGATATATCCTCCAATCCAGATGCATATATCATATTCCTAAATAAAATATCTAATTATAGAATGAATGCTTACACGCTTCACTGCACAAAATAGTAATAATAATAATAATTAAACATAGAAATTAGACACGAAATTTTTTAGGGCTCTAACTTTATCAATTTTGTCTTAAAATCTGTCTCTAATTTTTATTTTTTATATGAAAATTAAATTTGAGATAATTTTTTTAAAAAAAATTCATTGTAACAAATTATTGGTGGAACATTAGTAAGGCGTATTCTCAATAACTAGACTCGGTGGTCAACCAACTGCTTTATATATTTTATTTAAAGAAAATGAGAGAATAAATTTGAAACAAAATTTTTTGTGTTAAATTCCATCTCAACAAATTAACAACTCCGATTATAGAGAGAATTGTTTTTTTGGTAGTACGGTATGAAATGTTTGAGACGAAATTTTTACAAATGATATTCTTTAGTGTTTTAATATTTTAAGAGAAAAATGAATTTTACTCTCATAAAATTTGTTTTATGTACTGAAAATTTCTATAAACTTTAAAATTAAATAAAAGATCTCTATGAATTTTTATATTATACCAAAAATTACTTGTCGATTAGTTGACCGTTAGTCAACTGACGGTCAATACTGATATAGACACTGAAGCGTCATATAAGCCCTCTTTTATTCAATCATCGTATCTAATAGAATTGCGACAAGTGACATAAGTTTAACTTTGAAGAAAAATCAAAGTAGTAGGTTTCAAACTTGGGCTTGAATAGAAAAGAGAAGAATTCTCCACCATCTAACCACTTATGCACATTTAACATGTATTTGCTAAATTTAATATATATACAAACATATGTTATTATATTCAAAATTCAAAACAATATATGTCAATTATTATATCTTATAAAAAAATGAATCTTATAATAAAAAAAATGCTCTTATTTTACATAACTCATTTTAAATTATATAAAAATTTAAAAATTCTAATAACAAATCTTATAATATAAATTTAATTATTATTTATACTTAATAAAAATAAAATTTATATTAAAAAATAATTATAAAAATATACTTGCATATTAAAATTATTTTTTCATATAAGATTTGAAAATTATATTTTTTTAATAATAATTATTTGTTAATATAATTTAAAATGATTTGACTAAAAAATATAATGTCAAATTTTATATTAAAAAATAATTTTAATATGCATAGTATATTTTTATAATTATTTTACTTAATAAAAATAAAATTTATATTATAAAATTTGTTATTAAAATTTTTTAATTTTTATATAATTTAAAACGAGTTATGTAAAATAATAGCATATTTTTTATTATAAGATTTGTTATTATTTTATAATATATAATAATTATTATATATTGTTTTGAATTTTGAATACAATAACAGATGTCACTATATATATTAAATTTTGCAAAAATATATTGAATATATATTAATGATTAGATAGTGGAGAGCTCTTCTCATTTTTATCTAAACCCAAGTTCAAATCATGCTGTGCATGCACTAATATATATCTAAACGCACGTTCCAATGTCTATGTCAATATTGACCGTCAGTTGACTAATGATCAACTAACCGATAGATAATTTTTGGTACAATATCAAAATTTATATGGATCTTTTGATTAGTTTTAAACTTTATGGAGTTTTCTACACATATAACAAATTTCATTGGAGTAAAGTGCATTTTTCCTATATTTTAATTTGTCTCCTTAGCTTGTACGTCTTTACGTTATACAATGAATGTTCACCAATTTCACTATTTTAACCCTTTTTTAATTGGGTAGTGCTGTGAGGTGCTCGACCTCTTTAAAGGGGATTTGAGTTCTCTGCATTACTTTTTTTGCAGAGTGCAATACTATTTTTAGCAACAGTTTTTTCTGTTGCTAAAAGTTTCAGTAACAAAATTTTTTTACTGAAACTTTTAGCAACAGAAAAAACTGGTGCTAAAAATACAGGCAGGAAAAAGAAATGCAAAGAAATCCCTTTAAAGGTCAAGCATCCTCACCCTTCATTTTTTTTGAGATATGTGTCTTTTTTTTTTTTCAATTCTACCTATTATTTTAATTTTTAAAATTTTCACTTTTGGCAGTGTAGATCAAATAGGCGTTTCCAACAACTGCTCAGATCACTTTTTTATTCTATCTATTATTTTAATAGTATTTTTTTCATTCTATTTATTATTTTAATATTAAAAAAACCTTCATTTTTGGACAATATATTTTGCTTCTTATTTTCCTGATTCACATTTTGCTTCTTATCATAAATAATTTTACACAGTATATTTTAATTCTTATTATAAATAATTTTAAATTAGTGTTTGTCGACCACAAATCTTTTTTTATTAACTGAAAGTATTTTTGTTTATTCACTTATGTCCTTGATTAAAATTTTTCTTTTATCCGTTTCTTAATATAAACTCGTCTTCTACTTCATCTAGGCCCTAGATTAAGAATATATTTTGTTCTTTGTCAAAATCATCCCCTATAAACCTTTTAATTTATTCACATTAGTCCCTATTTTTCACTTATTTTTTTCTCACGGTTTTGGTCCTCCAAATCAATTTATAATTTCATTATTTGCTGATCCAACGGCTAATACCCGACAAATGAAATTATGAACTAATTTGGAGAATCAAAACCTGGAGAAAAAAAATGAAAGTGAAGAATATGGACTAAAGTGAACAAATTAAAAAGTTTATAGGGGATGATTTTAACAATTAACAAAATATATTCTTAATCTAAGGACCTGAACGAAGTAGAAAATGAGTTTATATCAAGCAACTGATAAAAGAAAAATTTTGATCAAAGACTTAAGTGAATAAACAAAAATACTTTCAATTAATAAAAAAAAGATTTGTGGCCTTTGGATATTGCTGATCCAACAGCTAGTACCTGACAAACACTAATTTAAATTTATTTATAATAAGAATTAAATATATTGTGTAAAATTATTTATGATAAGAAACAACATGTGAATCAGGAGGATAAGAAGCAAAATATATTGCTCAAAAATGAAGGTTTTTTCAATATTAAAATAATAAATAGAATAAAAAAATAATATTAAAATAATAGATAGAATAAAAAAATGATCTGAGCAGTTGTTGGAGAAGCCTATTTAATCTACACTGTCAAAAGTAAGGATTTTAAAAATTAAAATAATAGGCAGAATAAAAAAAAGGGTACACATCTCGTAAAAAACAATGAAAGGTAAGGATGCCCTAAACCTCTAAAGAGGTCGAACGCTTCATAGCACTACTTTTTTTTTTGAAGGGATGCCCACATTTCTAGTGAGGCGAAGAGAGAGAATAAGAGAATGAAACCTGCATCACTGAACTGATTTACTTTTGATAAGGAGACCAAACCCCTAATTATATGCATTAATCACCAAGCCCATTAACCTTCTCATTCAATATCAACATTTTCTGCATATACTTTATTATTGTTGAGGCAAGATTCTAGGAGATAATATTTTTTTATTAATGGAATCACTGAGTGACTAATTCTGATCAAATCATTAAATCATCTATACAATATATAATTATTATTTCCCAAATCAAATCAACAACTCAACTAAAATGAAAGAATCCTAAATGAGTTCTATTAATATCCTATTAGCATTAATGAGGGAGCCTTCAAAAAAAAAAAGCTTACCATTTTGAAGGCATCAGAAATAGAAGAATTAGAAAATGAAAGTTTACTAGACCGTTTTGAAGACATAAAAAATGGCTGAATCAGAAAAGAAAAGATTACCAACGTGCTTATTTGAAAATTCATACAATCAAGAAAAATAATAGCATGAACTTTTTATCTTCAGATATAAGGATCATGCACAAATTAAGTATGTCATATCAATGATTCTCAAGCATTTAAAGAGCTGGCTATTAAAGATGGCTAGTAACTTTGAAATGTATAAAAAGTCTTGCTTGCTCAATTTCAAGACATGCTTATGCTAAAGGAAAATAGAGAAAAACAAAAGAGCATGAGTTGAGCGCAATTCTCCATCCCTACATTTCTTGAGAGATTGTTATATATTGATTATATACTATGAGTGAGTGTATATATTTCATTGTTCTGAGTGAACTTCCTCCTACTTGTTATCTTTGTTGTTGTTGTCCCGTGAGTAAACAAGTTGTTGTTAGAGATTGGGGTGTGATCTCTGGTGTAACATCTGCTAAAATTATACTAATTTAACACAATTTAAGAAAAATTGTAATAAAGATCTTGTGAAACTTATGGTTAAAACCATGAAAATTTTTCTAGGAAGTCTTGCAAAATATCTGATTATATTTAAAAAAAAAGGCAAATTGGAAACTTTTGCAAGATACAATTTTGAACTGGCAGCAGATAATCGGTCGACTGATAGTCTTCTAAACTATATATGTCTAAAATCGAGGGGTATCAATCGACTGATTAAGGGACATCGGTCGACTAATATGTCCTGAACTTCAAATTTTAGAGAAAGTTAACTTGGAAACATGGTGAGATTATATAGTTTCATTATGGACACAATCTACAACACTTCTTTAACTCTCCTTTGCAATTTTCTTCTAGAATGAAGCTACAATATAATGAACTTACATGAAACTTATATTTCTATGCATATACATAAATTGTACATAGATCTCTAAGGGTTTACATAGGAAATTAAATTTACATTCCTTTTCTATGCAACTATCTAACAACTATGATAACTTGTTTCTTGCTACCTCTTGCTTCTCTACTCAACTTCAAATCCTGAAATGGTTAGTTAAGACATAAAATATGAGATATATAATCTCAGTAGCTAGTTTATTTAGAGAAAATATTTCAAGAACCACTTCAGTCATAAAAGCAATTCTTAATAACTAGTTTATACTTCCATGAACATAAAAGAACTATCATAAAAGTAATCTTAGTAGGAAACTCATTCCATGAAATATAAACTAACATACTAGCACCTACTTGTGTCTTAACTTCTTTCTCAATATAGTGCACTATTATTTGACTTCTTTTGCTACTTTAGCCACTTTGGCTATTTTAGCTACTCTAGCTACTTTAGTTACTTTAGCTACTTTCTCATGAAAAATATTTGTAATACCCATAAAAAATAAAATATAAATGCGTGTTTACAAACTACTATTACTATTTCAGTATATGGTACTATTCACCAGTATAATACTATTTATGTATATAGTACTATTCATTTATACAATCAAAATGTCAAGTACTAGATGTGGTTTGGTCATAAGAGAAAATTAGAAAGAAGTTTGTAGGAGAAAATGATGTTTTATGTGTAAAAATACCCTCAAGGATTAAAATGAAAGGACTGATTTGAAAAGAAACTTAAAGGTTTAAGGTGAAAGGATAGTTTTTCCTTTAAGTTTCAATAATAACCAATAATTCAATCCGCGTTTTGTACAGTAACTGATTAATGCGTGAAATATTTTATTAAAAATGTCATTTTAATAAATAGTAAATTGAATATTTTATTAGCACATAGTATCAAATAGTACCATTGACTTTTCCTATAAATAGGCCCTTCCATTTCACTTCTAAACTCACACCTTCAACTTTTCTTCTTCTCTCCTTAAGTTTTTCTTGCTTCCTCAACTTTCAAACTTCCCCTTCTTCTATTTTCTTCCTCTTAGTCTGAAAATGGCTATTCTATGAATTCTCAAGCTCTATCCAAACTAGGGGAATTAAGTTAGGAAGCTTACCTTTGGTCATTTCCTTGTTAGAAACCCAACTAGGAGCCCCTTCTCTCTCTTCTTCTTCTTCTCCACGTTCTCTCTCTCTCTCCTCTAATTTTCAAAAAAAAATGTTTTTTCTCATTTTTAAAGGATCTCAAGAGTCTTCTTACCATGGAAAACCCTCTTTTACCTCTATTCTCATGTTTCTAAGCTTTATTGGCATATTAGGGGCATTCTAGTCAATTTCCCTCTGATTTTTTCAGTTGAAACTGACTTACTTTCGCACTCCAACAGGCGATCAGTCAATTGATTTCTCATGATTAGTCGACTGATTTGAAATTAGTCGACTGATTCAACCATATTAATTAGTCGATTGATTTCCACAGGACCCAAAATTTCAGCATAACAGATAATCATCAGTCGACTGATCCCTCCTCATCAGTCGACTGATCGCAGATATCAGCAACATAGTCCTTTTCTGATGCTACCAGTCGATTGATCTATTACATTAGTCGACTAATTCCCTCAGAACTTCATTTTTTTTTTCTATCCTTAGCTCATTTATTCTAGTTTCTCATGCCTTTTCTTGATAACCTACTTCTAGGCATCCCAAAGTATATTCTACTAATTTTTAACATCATTTCCAACTTAATAAAGAAAATATAACTCTAAGAGGAGAAAATCTGGAATGTTACAATTCTCTCCTCCTTAAAGAAATTTTGTCCTCAAAATTTGAGCTAGCATATACTCTAACATAGAAACACATGATTATAAAATGGGCTTCATCCCATTATCTTGAAGAATTATTCTTTCCTCTTTTGGAAAAGGATTCTATTATAAAGCAAAACACTCTCAATCAGTATAACCACTTCTATAAGTATAGAGATGGATATAAACTTATATCATTGGTGCACTATAAATCTGTTTATTTCATAAGGTGTCACAATGCAATATAAGTTTATTCACTGTAAGGGCTTGTATTGCACTGTGAATTTACTCTACTTATGGATTCATATTACATAAAGAGTTTACTTATTGGAAGAGTTCTTAATGAACTATGAGTTTTCTCAAAATTTGAGTTTATGATGCACCACTTTGATCAAATACTTTCTTTTATACTCATAGAAGATTTGTCATAACTTGTCATAAAGTTACTATAACTTCATTCATTGAGAGGTTTGTACTGTATTGTCATAAAGCTACCTTTCTCTTGGAGTCTAATGTATTGTAAGTCTATCTAACGCTATAGGTCTACAATACATCACATGTTCATGAAGAAGTCCCTTATAATTAATCTATTGCTAAGGGTCTTACTAATCATTTCTACCTCTAGCTAGCTTCTATGCTTCCATCATAAATTTTGCTAAAGGCATTGTCTTTTGATTTTTATCTTAACAAGTCTCTATTTCTCTCTATGGAATATATCCTTGCTAAGGTCTCATAACTATTTCTACCTTCAGAATGAAATTCTTTTTGTTCCATATGTCTTCTTACATAAGGTTTAATACTTCCTTTAGCTTCTTAGCCTTAATTCTATTCTCAGAAGAACTAAGACTCCTATACTGAGCATATCAACTTTTGCTTGCTTCATAGTAAAAGCATTTAACATGTATCTTTTCTTTTAATTTCTTGGTAAGTTAGCTGGGATACTTACATCGTTCATCATTGTACATAATATGTTCTATGGATACAAGTCTTAAATCTTCTTTGAGCTAAAGGAATATAAAATCATAGAAAATAAACTTCCAAACTTCATGAAGACAAGTCCTTAAGCTTCATGTCAATAGTGTATTCATACATAATAAAACACAAAGCTAGAGTAATTAATGAAATTCCTCTCATCACTTGACAAGTAGAAAACAACATACAAGGTATTCTTATACTAAGAATGAATCTTTCTATGGTATCTATTTGTTATAATACACACAACTTTTCTTACTTTATTCTGTTGTAAGACTTATGGTCTATTCTGTAGAAACCATACTTATATAAGCCTTATTCTTTGTAAAACTAGTGTGTATTTTACTTATCTACTTATAGAATGAATATAATCTTACCCTATCTAGGGTTACTGTTTCATTCTATCTAACTTATCATAACATGCTATTGTTTTTCTAATTTAGTTATGATTGTCTCCTTGTTCTTTTACATAAAAGGAACAAGTCTTAACTTCTTATTCCCTTTATGGAACAAATCTTTCTTCTCTTATTCTTCTTTTGGGATAAGAGTATGTCCCTCAATCTCGATCATCATAGCTACTTCCATGAATATATAGGTTGTCATAAACATTCTCATTCTTTCTTATAGTGTACTATAGCTTCTAGTTGTTTCTCAAGAAAGTATTCTAGATCCCATGAGGAAATTTCTGGAGTTCTGTCTTCTCATAAATAATTCTATGTCTTGTGAGGAATTCTGACATCTCATGGGGTTTCTGTTCTGTTACAGTGCATTATAAGTTCTTGTTCTGATTTCATAAAAATACTTACTCCTATATTCATGGAAGATTTATCATAATTTCATTCATATGAGTCATAATATGAAACAATTCTTTCTAATATTTTCTCTATTCTTCTTGTAGAATCTAGCTCTAATTGTTTCAAAAGTCTTCATATATCTCTTTTTTTTTGAGATAATCACCTCCATCTTCTTTGCTTGATTGGAGGAGAAGTTTCTACTCAATTTTTTTTTATAAACTATATCATACCTTCCCTTTACGAATTTGGACTATAATGGGTTCCTATCTGTAAAATATACTGACCAGGTATCCATTACAAATAAGACTCCACTACCTCCTCATTCTTCAAAGGTGTCTAGTTTTCTTCTATCTAATTTCATTTATGTTTTTTCGAATACTATCAGTAAGTCTTAACCTTGAATCCTTAACATAGATAGGACTACTAATTATTATATCATATCTTAAACTTACATTCAAATCCTTTGATCATAGATATTCATATAATTTAATTTCTAATCTTTCTCTATCATATGACCACCTTTCTAAATTGAGATAACCATCACATGCCCTTAGACTACTGATAATATGTTGACATGTAATCATTTATTTCAATCTCAAACAAATGTTTGTCACAGAATATGAGCAAGAATCATGCAAGAAAATTTCACATGTTAAACAATTCATTGCATATTATACATGAGAAATTTATCTGAAATTCACCTTACTCATAAAATACTTCTTTCAAGTTCTATGAATCCTCTTGCACCCAATAAGGTTTCTTGGCTCATTAAATTTCTTGATTACTAACTCATTGTGAATCTTTAATCCACTAAGTTCATTCTCACTATGCACAAAATAACTTTCTTTATCATAACATACTAGTCACTCTTATGCATACAGTTAGTCTTTTGAAATTTCATGTTATTTTATCATCATCTACTCATCAATTGAGAGTACCATCATAAAATGGATTACACAACACATAAAGCATAAACAATACTTGTACTCATATTAGAATACATCATGCATAGTCGAAATTTCTATAATGCATCTTTGTGTAATCAATATCTTGGAAGAACTACTTCCTGTACATGTCCATAAATTCTATGCTTTTAAACTAAAGCCAGATAGACTAGCATTTACTTTCTTGTTGTCAAAACCAATAGGTCTTCTTAAGAATCCAATATCATCAACACATATTCCTTGAATACACAAAATCTTACCTCCTAAAGGGCTCAAGCTTTATATTTGAATCTCTTATTCTGTCAACTACTTTCCATTTTCATGGATTTACAGACATTCTGCTTCTTCTTTCTTTTCTTTCTCTTATCTTGTTTATTCCTCTTATGAATATCCTTTCTTAAACCCCTTATCTCTTCCAAAATAGAGGTAGAGATATTCAACTCAATTGTCCATTAGTTTGCTTGTCTTTCTAACTGGATTTCTAGGATATCTACACTTTCCGTAAGTTCTTCTAGAACTCCTCTTTGCTGGATAGCTATCCTACAAATAAAACCATGGCATCTATCTCACTGACATAAAAGAGATGGTCAGTGATACCTAATAGGGATTCTTGGGGTACCTGGGTCATACTAATGCATATTATCCTTATTTTATATACATAATTCTAAGGTTATCCATCATATTTTCTCTGCTTTGTACTAAATCTTGACCCACAAAGTGCCTAAGACCATGCTCTGATACCAAAATATAACGTCTGCTAAAATTATACTAATTTAATACAATTTAAGAAAAATTATAATAAAGATCTTGTGAAACTTATGGTTAAGACCATGAAATCTTTTCTGGGAAGTCTTGCAAAATATCTGATTATATATATAAAAAAAAAGGCAAATTGGAAACTTTTGCAAAATACAATTTTGAACTGGCAGCAGACAATTGGTCGACTGATCTAGGGCTATCGGTCGACTGATAGTCTTCTGAACTATACAACAACAACAGCCTTATCCCATTAAGTGGGGTTGGCTACATGGATCGCCCGACGCCATTGAGCTCTATCAATGACTAACTCTTTAGGGATCTCATTTACCAGAAGATCCCTCTCAATAACCTCTTTAAGTGTCCTTCTTGGTCTTCCTCGACCTTTTTTCACAGGGCTCCAAACCATCTGCTCAACTCTCCTTACTGGCGCTTCTAATGGTCTTCTTTGAACATGTCCAAACCACCTTAACCAGTTTTCAGTCATTTTTTCCTCAATAGGTGCCACTCCAATTCTTCCTCATATACGATTATTACGAATCATATCTCTTATTGTATGCCTACATATCTAACGCAACATCCTCATCTCTGCTACTCTAATTTTATGCTCTTGTTGTCCTTTCATCGCCCAACATTCGCTCCCATATAAAATCGCAGGTCTTATAGCAGTACGATAAAACTTACATGAAACTTATATTTCTAAAATCGAGGGGTATCAATCGACTAATTAAGGGACATCGGTCGACTGATGTGCCCTGAACTTTAAATTTTAGAGAAAGTTAACTTGGAAACATGGTGAGATTATCTAGTTTCATTATGGACACAATCTACAACACTTCTTTAACTCTCCTTTGCAATTTCTCTTCTAGAATGAAGCTACAATACAATGAACTTACATGAAACTTATATTTCTATGCATATACATAAATTGTGCATAGATCTCTAAGAGTTTACATAGGAAATTAAATTTACATTCCTTTTCTATGCAACTATCTAACAAATATGATAACTTGTTTCTTGCTACCTCTTACTTCTCTACTCAACTTCAAATCCTGAAATGGTTAGTTAAGACATAAAATATGAGATATATAATCTCAGTAGCTAGTTTATTTAGAGAAAATATTTCAAGAACCACTTCAGTCATAAAAGCAATTCTTAATAACTAGTTTATACTTCCATGAACATAAAAGAACTATCATAAAAGCAATCTTAGTAGGAAACTCATTCCATGAAATATAAACTAACATACTAGCAACTAACTTGTGTCTTAACTTCTTTCTCAATATAGTGCACTATTCTTTGACTTCTTTTGCTACTTTAGCCACTTTGGCTATTTTAGCTACTCTAGCTACTCTAGCTACTTTAGTTACTTTAACTACTTTCTCAGGAAAAGTACTCAATGTCCCATGAGGAATTTATGTTATCTCACGAAGAATTTCTAGGGTTCTGTCTTCCCATAAGGATTTTTATATCTTATGAGGTATTTCTGTCATCTCATGAGGAATTTCTGGTTCTGTCATCCCATAAAAACATAAACTTTACTTTTCAAGAGAAAGTTGATTCTATGTTCTCATAGAAAACTTTTACATATCTATATTTCCTAAGTCATGAAGAATATGGTAAATAACTAAATTAACTTACTTTCTAGCTTTCCTATGAAGAGAAATCTTCATCCTATGAGGAATTACTACATCCCATTAGAAGTCAAGTCCCATATTCATAAGAAAACATGTTATCAAACATTCATGGATAGTTTTACCATAAAATAATAACATATCATATACAAGCATGATAAATAACTGAAATTAAATTGCTTTTATGAATAACTAGTTACCTTGGATTCTTCCTAATAGCTGAGACTTGTGGATTCTCTCTTAGTTTCTTTTTAGCTCCACTTGCTTCCTCAACTTTCAAACTTCCCCTTCTTTTATTTTCTTCCTCTTAGTCTGAAAATGGCTATTCTATGAATTCTCAAGCAGTAGAATCCATCCAAACTAGGGGAATTAAGTTAGGAAGCTTACCTTTGGTCATTTCCTTGTTAGAAACCCAACTAGGAGCCCCTTCTCTCTCTTCTTCTTCTTCTCCACATTCTCTCTCTCTCTCTCTTCTCTAATTTTCAAAAAAAAATGTTTTTCTCATTTTTAAAGGATCTCAAGAGTCTTCTTACCATGGAAAACCCTTTTTTACCCCTATTCTCATGTTTCTAAGCTTCATTGGCATATTAGGGGCATTCTAGTTAATTTTCCAATGATTTTTTTAGTTGAAACTGTCACGACCCGTTTTCTGGGCACATGACCGGCACAATGATGAATCTCTCATCACTGTAAGCCTTCCGATAAATATATCAAATTTTCTTATCTGAAAATCATAGAGATGATTTGCATGTAATCATAGATTATCAATTTAAAATACATTATTATACTGACATACAAGCCAAATGTCGAACCCCTGAACTAGATGTCCTAGACGATTACAGAGCAACATAATCTATAACAGAAGAGAGGTCTACCCGACAACGGGAAGGTCCAAAGTGATCTACTCCTCTAGCAGATATTCTTCGATGGCAACCTGATCTGAACAAAAAGGTTGTACAAACAATGTGAGCTTTTAAACTCAATGAGCGAATCGGCCTCGCGTTAATAAAATTCAAATACATTACCAGTCATGCAAGCATATCCGAAGGCTCATACTCAACCAATAGACAGAAGATAAAAATTTATCCAATTCAACAAACGTTACTAGTACTCGTCAATGGCAATATATCCCGGAGAGCGCACACAGGCCGGCTCACCAATTATGTATATTTTCGCCATGACGCACAACATCATCCTCTTACATACAAGATAAAAATTCATCCAATTCAACAAACGTTACTAGTACTCGTCAATGGCAATATATCCCAGAGAGCGCACAAAGGCCGGCTCACCAATTATGTATATTTCCGCCATGACGCACAACCTCATCCTCTTAGCTAGGGCGCCTCACGGATTTATCACCAATCCGGGCTATATCCCTACTGAGGGAATCGTTGTCTCCACACTCATTGGTCAAGACACCCTGTCAACCGGGTTTTCCGCCTTGCCGTGAGAGTGGGTACTGTCCCGCTCAATCACAATCAATAGCATTTCATATCATAATCAGAAGCTCAATATAATATTCATCCATATAATAGGTATAGTATATAACTATATTATGGATTTATAAACCATATATCAAGATAACAATTAATCCATTTTTGAAAACATTCAAACTTCACATCATCATAAGATACTTATTTCATTTTATCCATACTTATGGATTAATTATCTCATTTAGATTCGTCATTCTGAATCCAATTTCCCCCTATGAATCTTGGGAGTGTCCTACGACATACTTTTTATCACCAGTAATGCTAAAACTCTATTAAAACGGGGTCGTTTCACTCACCTGGATTCCGTACGAATATCGCTTCTCTAAGTCGTTACAGATAAGAGTACACAGATGAATTTCAGTATTCCGCTACGGAAATTTTCATGAAAGATTAGAGAAAACAAGTTAGGATTGTTTTCATACAGATACTGTTCATACATACGGTACTATATATACGGTCACTATTCATATATATGATCACTATTCATACATACGGATACTATTTATACATACGGATAATATTCATACATATGATTACTATTCATACATATGAATACTATTTTTATGTATAGATACTATTCATATATACGGTTACTATTCATACGTATGGGTACTATTTATATCAGAAATAGAGAATACAATCTGTAAAAGAGTACACTAGGTAAGTTCCCAGGAAAGAGTGGAGGGTCACACTGGACACATTTAAAAATCAGGTCTTTCCTTAGCCAGAACTTTCCTAGACATGTATTCTTCACAGTTTACATTCTATTTCGGTAATCAGAGAATCAAAATAACATATAAACAGCTAAGGACAGTTTTTCTGATGTGGAAGATCGGCCAAAACCGCAACCACAGAGCATACTTAAGAAATTAACTTCTAAAATTTGAAAGACATAGAAAGGGCATAGTATCCTTACCTAAGTTGAAAAGGAAAGGCCCAAAATCTCAGAGGCCTAGCTTTGGAGTAAGAGAAACTTAAGGAGAGAAGAAGAGAAGTTGAAGGTGTGAGTTTAGAAGTGAAATAGAAGGGCCTATTTATAGCAAAAGTCAAGGGTACTATTTGATACTATGCGCTAATAAAATATTCAATTTACTATTCATGAAAATGACATTTCTAATAATGCAGTTACTGTGCACCTCACGCGTACGATGGAAAATTTTTCTGTTATTACTATTGGAAACTTAAAAGGAAAAAAATATCCTTTCACCTTAAACCTTTAAGTTTCTTTTCAATTCAGTCCTTTCACTTTAGTCCCTGAGGGTATTTTCACACATAAAACGTCAGTTTCTCCTACGAACTTCTTTCTAGTTTTCTCTTATGACCAAACAACATCTAGTACTTGACATTTCGATTGTATAAATGAACAGTATCATATACGTAAATAGTATTATACTGGTGAATAGTACCGTATACTGAAATAGTAACAGTAGTTTGTAAACAAATATTTATATTTTATTTTTCATGGGTATTACATTATGACCCCCTTAAGAGAATTCGGTCCCCCGAATTCAAAACTCATCTCAAGACTGAAATAAGTGTGATTACTTCGTCTATATCTCATCCTTTGTATCTCTTTCTTTCCAAACATCTTCACATCCTTGGTAAGATTTACAAGAACACTATAGCATCGACTGTGAACTCTAGACCGCATTATTAATAATTTTCATAGGAATTTTTCCTTTTCTAAACAGTAAACATTCTCTTCCTCATCAGTTTGATTTTCTCCACAATCTTTTGTACCATAAAGTGTCTCATCCTCATAACCTTTACCAAACTTAAACCATTTAATCAGATATCCATATAAAACCTCAAATAGGTGTCATCTCAAAAGTGGCACGTGGTCTTTCCAGTTCACATTGAATATCAGAACACATGATACTACACACATAGCTTATAACTTTTATGATTACAAGCACCTCACCCGAAAGCATCATTTTGGCCATAGGCAATACTCTTGCCCGAAGGTGATCCTTCTACCTTAAGGCGATACTCTTAGCTGAAGGCGTCATATAAAAGGCAAAATCACATGAAATCATTACATAAATCTCTAGGAAGAACAATCCTAGAAAATATGATAAGTAAATAACATACTCCTTACGCATAATTATATATATGAAAATTCCTTTCACCTCAATGACTCATATAGAGTCGCATCCCTTCAATGATTGAGGCAAACCCATAGTTCTATAGGTTCATAAAATACTTATTTAGCATTCCTCCATATTTCAGAAGTGTAATGAAATATCATTTTAGTAACTCTTCTCAGTCAAAAGGATATTACCATACTCTGCTTTAGAATTTTCATAATCAAGTACGAAATATAAGTCCAACATCTTCTCATTCCTCAAGTTCTTTCAGTAAAAGTAATCATTTCAACAAAGAAGATCTAAATACTAACTTAAATGTTATTTCTATTACATAGATAATTTTAATACATGAAGCTCAGACCAAATATAGCTTTAGGTACAAACAAAAGAAAGAATAAATTAAGGACGAGTAGGCTTTTGAAATGTAAAAGGTGCTCCAGGTCTAGAAGAGGAAGGTGCTTCAGACCTTAAGGAGGAAGCTAATCGTTGCAGCCTAGAAAGGGTTTTTGAAGGAAGCGCTTGAGAAATTTGGTGAAGAGCAGAAGTTACTCCGTTCATACAGTCAATACACCTTGCTTGTTGGTCACGAAAATTTTGAGTTGCAAACATTGAATGTTTATCAACTCGATTAGCCAGTTCCCCGAAACGACGATTTATCAGTTTCTCTTGGTTTTCAAAGAGACGACTTATTAGTCGCTTCTGGTCCTCTATCTTGTATTCCAGGCTCTCTATCTTACGCTCTAGGCATGCAAGCTTATTTTCTGAGGATGTTGCAGTGCTGTCCTCCTCCATCTCTATTACATCCTTCTTTCTCTTCTTAATTTCTGGTGACCTATCTACAGGTCTCTTCCCTTTGTTGTCTCCGAGACTTAGATTTAAATCAAGCTCTACATTGCCAGTCTCAAAATTCAAGTTGAAAGACTTATTATCAGCCATTGCTCTAAGGATCTCAGAAATAACTTCGAATGAGAAAGGAATGAAAATTGAGAAATAGGTATGTAATGAAAGAAGTAGGTTTGCTTGGTGCGATGAGTAGGGTAACGGGCATACAAGATTTATAGACAACCCGAAGCCCCTGGAGCTAAAGCCACCACAACCTACACGCCGCTCGCTATAAGGTTTACAGATCACATACGTCGCAATGCCAGCAATTAATGTCGGACATGCAAGTAAATAGTAAATATAATTTAATGCAATTAACATAAGTCAAAGATTTCCTCAAAAAAATTTTCGGCTAATCTTGACCTTTCTCAAAGTTCTGACTAACTACGCTCTTCAGTCTGAGATTTTCTCCCTCTAAACTTGTTTTATTCTGTAATCCTATATCACGATGTCCCTCTATGATTAGGTCGCCTCATATTGGCCGTATCTTAGATTCTAATCGGTGTTTTTACTCTAGACTTACACATAATATATGTATATCAATATATATATTTTAAAACAAAGTTAACTGCTTACGGTCACTTGCCTTAAGCATTATCATGATATAAGGAAATCACTGCCTTTCATTTGCCCACGAGAGCATTATATGTAAGTATATGTAACCATGAAGATATATCATCATCTACACATTTTATTCTATCCAAGTCATTTTGATTTCACATCTCTATGAGTATATGTAGGATCATCACATATTTTCCTTGATCGTAGCCTTCACTCATTATGCATGAATAACATACATAAATGTAATTACAACATGATTCAATCAATTATGTATATTATACTCAACTGAAGGCTCTTAAGAACAACACAATAAAACGGAGAAATGTATTTCAGTTCATCATAAAAGCATCCAAGGCAATCTTTGATGGCTATGTTATCAACTTCTTTGAATTTCGGAAAATGCCAACGGGAGAAATGGGAAAACCGAGTAAAATCGGCCGCAAATCCACCGAATACTGACTTTCGTGGTTTTGGCATTAATGCGACGCATTGTTGGTGTGCACGCCTACCCTAGACTTCTGGCTTCCAGCTTGCAGAAATCCATAGGTTGATCGTGTAGGGGTGCGGTGAAAAGATATCTTCTTTGTCTCTAAGTCCTAATTTTTCTCTATAAAAATCATCCCAGCGTTCTCAGTTACCACACCACAAAGAGTAATAATCTCCGAGCCTACAATCCCCCAGTATTCCTCTCGCCTCATACTCTTACAAAAATTTCTAAATTTTTCCAAATCATGGCCTCAAGGAAGTACATTGATCTCACAGTAGAGGCTAAGGAAGAAGAGCTCGACTTAAACTTAAGTCTGGGCAAAGACAAGGGCAAAAGACCTTTTGAGGGGTCTCCAGAGAAGCAGAAGGAGAAGAAAATGAAGAAGATCGAGGAAGCTGAGGAGACTAGCACGGGCCATACCTCGGAGGACAAAATCACCTGTCTAGAGCAGGAGGTGAAAAATCTGAAAAAGATGATAGGAGACCTGGAGAAGTTAACTAAACGCAATCATGCAGAAATGACTTCAAGAATAGACAGGTTCTTCTATTGGTCTACCCAATGCTTCTGCAATCAACAACAAAGAAGTGTTGATTGTATGAATGGAATTTACACTACCCTCCGCGACATTGCTCTGTCTCTCGCTCTAAGGAATGGTCGAGGGGTGATGATACAATACAACCCTCCTAATCCAAGACCACCTCGCTTTTAGATTACTCATGCATGAGTAAACTTCTTCTTTTTTTGCAATGTAATCCTTCAGTTTTTTTTTTAATGCGAGTGGTTTCTTTTATTGGCTGGTACCCTAAAATAATATAGCTACACAAATTCAATCATGAATTCAGCTTATAAAATCCACCATATAAAAATTTGATCCGACAACAACGGAATCAAAACAAGTAATAACCTTTCCTTTACTAAGTTCAAAACTGTAGCCACATCTATCTAAAATTAAACCTGACAACATAATTTCTAAGAAGAGATAAGTCTCGGAGGGAAAGGAAATGAAAACATCCTACAGGACTTTCAGTAGAGCCGTCTCTCTATAGTTGTGCCCGGGTTCACAACGATAGAGGAGGTCCTACTAAGGTTACCTTGCTCTGTAATCACTAGGAGACCTAACAACCTTTGCTCTGATACCAACTTTGTCACGACCCATTTTCTGGGCACATGACCGGCACAATGATGAATCTCTCATCACTGTAAGCCTTCCGATAAATATATCAAATTTTCTTATCTGAAAATCATAGAGATGATTTGCATGTAATCATAGATTATCAATTTAAAATACATTATTATACTGACATACAAGCCAAATGTCGAACCCCTGAACTAGATGTCCTAGACGATTACAGAGCAACATAATCTATAACAGAAGAGAGGTCTACCCGACAACGGGAAGGTACAAAGTGATCTACTCTTCTAGCAGATATTCTTCGATGGCAACCTGATCTGAACAAAAAGGTTGTACAAACAATGTGAGCTTTTAAACTCAATGAGCGAATCGGCCTCGCGTTAATAAAATTCAAATACATTACCAGTCATGCAAGCATATCCGAAGGCTCATACTCAACCAATAGACAGAAGATAAAAATTTATCCAATTCAACAAACGTTACTAGTACTCGTCAATGGCAATATATCCCGGAGAGCGCACACAGGCCGGCTCACCAATTATGTATATTTCCGCCATGACGCACAACATCATCCTCTTACATACAAGATAAAAATTCATCCAATTCAACAAACGTTACTAGTACTCGTCAATGGCAATATATCCCGGAGAGCGCACAAAGGCCGGCTCACCAATTATGTATATTTCCGCCATGACGCACAACCTCATCCTCTTAGCTAGGGCGCCTCACGGATTTATCACCAATCCGGGCTATATCCCTACTGAGGGAATTGTTGTCTCCACACTCATTGGTCAAGACACCCTGTCAACCGGGTTTTCCGCCTTGCCGTGAGAGGGGGTACTGTCCCGCTCAATCACAATCAATAGCATTTCATATCATAATCAGAAGCTCAATATAATATTCATCCATATAACAGGTATAGTATATAACTATATTATAGATTTATAAACCATATATCAAGATAACAATTAATCCATTTTTGAAAACATTCAAACTTCACATCATCATAAGATACTTATTTCATTTTATCCATACTTATGGATTAATTATCTCATTTAGATTCGTCATTCTGAATCCAATTTCCCCCTATGAATCTTGGGAGTGTCCTACGACATACTTTTTATCACCATGTAATATCCCAAGAATTTTTATGAATATTTAAAGTCTGATTTGAAGTTTAGTGAAAAATTTAATTATGTGAAAAATTTTCTTTTTGAATTAGTGAAGAAAATGTGGGAATAGAAATTTTTATTTTTAATTTAGGAAATTTTTACAAATTCTCAAGGACTAAAGTGAAAAGAAAAGAAAGTATAGAGGACTTTTGAGAAATGACCAAGTAGGAACCCGAGAAGAAGAATAGAGCTTATGGGAATGAATTATGAGTCCGGTACCGAAAAGATGATGGATTCGATGTTAAAGTGGAGTTTGAGATATTGAGAGGGACTAAAGTGAATAAGGAAATTTGTGGGGCACCGAGGATTTAGAAACACCTGAGGTGAGATTTTATGAATTTGCTTTTGCTAGTCTTGACTGAGGGTCAATTGCAGAGCAAGTGATAATTTCACCCCGGGCGAGTATATAGGTGGCCTCACCTATTTTTTATTCATTTTTCTCCTTTCCTCTCTCTCTCTCTTCACTTTCTCTCCTCTCCTTCTCTCTTCCTTCTCTCTAATTTATCTCTCTACACTCCAACTCTATAACCGGGCTTTGGAGGGTGGATCTCGGGCTACGGGGCGAGCCTCTAGGAGCCAAGCAACATAGGGAAAGCAAGGAATCGAGGTAGAAATTTCTATTTCTTAAGCTTTTCTCTATTTTCTAGTTTTAAGAGTGTTTGAGGTAAAATCGAGATTCCGGCTTCGTTTCTCGATTAAAATTGGTGATTTTGGTGTTTAAATGCTCCTTAGACATTAAGGGTGAGATCCCATGGAAGAAATCATGAAAAACGGTGAAGATTTGGCCAAATTTGGGCCAAAACCGAGAGAAATCACGAAGGGGTCGCGATCGTGGCGCCCAGGCGCCAAGGTGAGATGGGAAGAAGAAGGAATTGGCGCCCAGGCGCCACGTGTGGCGCCTAGGCGCCAGGCATGGGTGGCGCCCAGGCGCCAGGTGTACCGGGAAATTTTAGTTTATTTTTCAATCGGCCATTACTTCTTCATCCGAACTCCGTTTTGGGCAAACTTTATATTGTTGGAAAGCTCTTTAAGTCTAGTTTCCAATGGTATAAGTTTCATTTGAATATCCATTACCAGTTAGGAGTTATGATTCGAGAAGTAAGTGAAGGTCGAGAGTAGTGGTAGGAAATTTCTCTATTTCGTAACTCTGATGGTTTTTGTCTGGTTACAATAGGAATGGTCAAAGTGCAAAGTGGGAGTGCCGAGAGCGTGAAATCCAGGTGAGTGGGTTAATACTTGCTATGATTAAATATCTGTTATTGACTTTTTGCATCATAGTGGAAATATGTTGTATATCCAAGTTTGAAGAGGATGATGTGGAACGATGAGGCATAAACAAATGTGGAACGTGTCTGGTAATATATATAATTATATTTTCTTATTTTCCCATGAATGGAGGTTATATGATGGATTGTGAATGGCATGTGAACCGAGTTGAATAATTGTTCTATATTATGGGTTATGTTATATACATGCTATGTTGCTGGAACCACATTGATTATGTTGTGACTTGAATTGTAAATGACTGAGTTGTGTATGTGGCTCAAGATTATGATTGAGGATGTTTTTATATGTGATTGTGATTGTGTTTGACTGGAAAGGAAAGGCATGGTGGTGCATCCCATGGAGAAATCTATGTGAAGCTATAAGGGTGGAGAATATAAATGGAGCGATAAGGGTGGATGCGGCGGGGGCCGCGGGCAACGATCCAGAGGTATTCTGGACGACCCGGTTGGTACGGGAATTGTGTGTGAAATTGATTTCATCGATTGCTGTTGTGAATTTTGAATTTTGTTGAAATGCATTTGATTCACTTGGATATTGTTGTGAAGTATTATGAATAATATTATATCATATGATGATCGATCTACGTATGATTGCTGCATGTTATCATTATGATGCATGATTTTTATTTTGTCATAGTATGGTGTTATCTACTCACTGGGCACGTGGTTTGCTCATACCCCTCTTATTGATATTTTTTTTCAGAGTTGACAGCTGAAGGTAAATATCGGAACAAGGAATTATGGATCCTTAGTCCATAATTACCTTTTCATTTGTTCAGGATAAAGGTATAATAGTTAAGTTTTATTCTAAGTTGTATAAATCTAGAAATCTCTGTAATCGGGTAGGTTCATTCAGTGATGTAATGTGAGTAATTGTAGTATGTATAGAGAACTCGTTTTGGTTGCATGAAAAAGAATTGTATGATTTTTAAGAGAAAGATAGGCTTACGGAGGTGAAATGAAATTCACTTTCCGTGCCGGTCACGTGCTCAAATTTTGGGACGTGACACACCAGTAATGCTAAAACTCTATTAAAACGGGGTCGTTTCACTCACCTGGATTCCGTACGAATATCGCTTCTCTAAGTCGTTACAGATAAGAGTACACATATGAATTTCAGTATTCCGCTACGGAGATTTTCATGAAAGATTAGAGAAAACAAGTTAGGATTGTTTTCATACAGATACTGTTCATACATACGGTACTATATATACGGTCACTATTTATATATACGGTCACTATTCATACATACGGATAATATTCGTACATACAATCACTATTCATACGTATGAATACTATTTTTTACGTATGGATACTATTCATATGTACAGTTACTATTCATACGGTTACTATTCATACGTACGGGTACTATTCATACCAGAAATAGAGAATACAATCTGTAAAAGAGTACACTAGGTAAGTTCCCAGGAAAGAGTGGAGGGTCACACTGGACACATTTAAAAACCAGGTCTTTCCTTAGCCAGAACTTTCCTAGACATGTATTCTTCACAGTTTACATTCTATTTCGGTAATCAGAGAATCAAAATAACATATAAACAGCTAAGGACAGTTTTTCTGATGTGGAAGATCGGCCAAAACCGCAACCACAGAGCATACTTAAGAAATTAACTTCTAAAATTTGAAAGACATAGAAAGGGCATAGTATCCTTACCTAAGTTGAAAAGGAAAGACCCAAAATCTCATAGGCCTAGCTTTGGAGTAAGAGAAACTTAAGGAGAGAAGAAGAGAAGTTGAAGGTGTGAGTTTAGAAGTGAAATAGAAGGGCCTATTTATAGCAAAAGTCAAGGGTACTATTTGACACTATGCGCTAATAAAATATTCAATTTACTATTCATGAAAATGACATTTCTAATAATACAGTTACTGTGCACCTTTCTGTTATTACTATTGGAAATTTAAAAGTAAAAAAATATTCTTTCACCTTAAACCTTTAAGTTTCTTTTCAATTCAGTCCTTTCACTTTAGTCCCTGAGGGTATTTTCACACATAAAACGTCAGTTTCTCCTACGAACTTCTTTCTAGTTTTCTCTTATGACCAAACAACATCTAGTACTTGACATTTCGATTGTATAAATGAACAGTATCATATACGTAAATAGTATTATACTGGTGAATAGTACCGTATACTGAAATAGTAACAGTAGTTTGTAAACAAATATTTATATTTTATTTTTCATGGGTATTACAGAAACTGACTTACTTTCGCACTCCAGCAGGCGATCGGTCGACTAATTTCTCATGATTAGTCAACTGATTTGAAATTAGTCGACTGATTCAACCAGATTAGTCGACTAATTGCCACAAGACCCAAAATTTCAGCATGATAGAGAATCATCAGTCGACTGATCCCTCCTCATCAGTCGACTGATTGCAGATATCAGCAACCTAGTCCTTTTCTGATACTACCAGTCGACTGATCTATTACATTAGTAAACTAATTCCCTCATAACTTCATTTTTCTTCTATTCTTAGCTCATTTATCCTAGTTTCTCATGCCTTTTCTTGATGACTTACTTCTAGGCATCCCAAAGTATATTCTACTAATTTTTAACATCATTTCTAACTTAATAAAGAAAACATAACTCTAAGAGGAGAAAATCTGGAATGTTACATCTGGTGTTTAGTGTAAACGCATATGGTTGATCCTCTTAGGTTGAATAGGCTGTAAAAAGTTTGTGGTGATTTACCATGTGATAAGTTTGCTAAGATCGTATAAAAACTTAGTGGGTTGTGTAAAAACAGGATGCTAATACTCGCTGTGTAGTTGTTGATTGTGATTGTGGAAAAGCAGTGTGAGTGTATGAGATTGCTGATTGTACTTGTTATTGTTCCTTCTAATAAAATTTCCTTACTGCATGTTTGAAGAGTAAACATAAGAATTTCTCTTGAGATATTCCAAACTATTATATATCATTTGTGTTTCTCTCTATCTTTATTTTTTATCACCATTGTTAAAAAGAAAAAAAGGGAAACATTTGTTATAAAGAAAAATCGTTTAAGTGCACTCCAAGATATTGATTTTTGAAAAAAATTATATTTAAGTAACCTTCTAATTTACAAATTTCATTACTAGATATTCAGTAATTTTTTCATGGCACGAGAAATGACAATGATCTGTGCAAGTGGCTATACCACACCATACTATGTCCAAAAAATTCAAAAATAATTATTGCCCTCATGGTTGGTTTCTAAATTGGCCCACATTTTTCTCATGGTCATGGACTTTCTGGCCCGCTTTGTGGTGTCCCTGTTTATGATTTTGTTCTCGTCTCACTGTCTTCTTTTGTATATCAAGATTCAATAACTCATCTAATGGCTGGTTCTTTTTTAATTTTTTTTCTTTTTTCCGCTAAGAAGAAGGGAAGCCATATCCACAAGTACACCTGAAGCATCTTTATTTCCCGTAGGTGATCTCAAATTTGTTTTCTTTATCATTATTATTATTATGAAGTTACTGGATGATGAAAACATATTATAAATCCATTTGAATGAATCTTAATACAAAAACCAGACGAAATCCTATAATATATCAACATCATGATTAAAATGACTTTAAGCATATCAACATCGTGTATATACAACACTACGGAATACATAAATAGGGTATTTTATTTGTGTTCACACTTTTATTTTGTTTGTTTCCTACGAAAAAAAAAAATCTAGAACAAGACGCCATTCAATATAAACAGGACAAACCGGAGCCCTCGGTCTATTCATCATACTAAGGGTAACATATTGGAATGTTCTTTTGCATCCAGTTAATTAAGACATGATTTTGTACAAGTTTTCTTCATTTTGTTAAAATTTGATTTCCTATACAATTCAACGTCTCAATATCCATATCATTATCGAACTAGACCTGATCGCAGGTTTAGCTTCGCAGCTTTATAAATCTTGAACATTTTAGATCTGATATAGTCTGAAATGAACTACGACTATGGTGGTGGGGCTTCCTCGCGGACTAATGGTTCATTGATTGAAATAGAGATGCTTGTTGTTAAGAAATTAAAGTGATCAGAGAAATATGACGTTGAAATGATTGTTTCCAAGAAGAAAAAAACAAAAACATGGATCAAGTTGGTGTTACTATGTCTCTGTAGCTTTCATTCATGTTCCATGTCCTGGATTTTTGTGCAATAGGAGTATGGTATTGGTATTATAGTAATATATAACGCCAAACAGAAGCATCTTTGGACATCCCACGTGTCCATCTTTCTCTTCAATCCCAAATATGTCTATTATTGGTTTTCTTATGCAACCCCTGTAACTGATTCTCCTGGTCGCTATATATATGGTAAGCTATATTTTCAGGATTGCTCAAAGCGAGAAATATACCTCTCACCTGAGTCCAAACTCTCTGATATGTACTATATATGACCTTTCATTTCCATGTTAACGGACTTTGCAGAAACATTTAACGTCATATAATATGTTTAAGATTTCAATAATAACTTCAAATTAATAACCATAATGGCTTCTAAACAAACAATTGCAATAATTGAGTGTATTGTGCTATTGTGTTAGTGACGACTCGAACGAGTAAGCCTTGTCTTCAATAGTTGAAGCTCATTTGGATACGATAACTGCATCATGATCTGATTGACCCTTTAAGCCATTTTTGCTGCAACAATTTGTTACAAGTTACTCTGCAAATTGAAATTGTTTTGTGATCTGTTCGCCCAGTTGGATTAGAATTTTTTTCAATCGAAAAAGACCAAGAAGCCTTATTATAGTACTCTGGTCTGGTCAACTGATGTCTTTCCTTAATTTTAGGACTCGTCAGAATAGCTAACTTATTGTTAAAACTTGTCATAACCACCAAAAAAAAAAATTCTGCGCTTTCCCACCAATGGCTCTTCAACTTTTAAGTTAAGATCTGCAATCTTCTGAAATATAATTTTGAACTTCCGGCAAATTTATCAAATAAAAAAAAAATGCAACTATCTTGCAGACAAGCAATATTATATAGTCTTACTTTATAGTTTGAATGAAAAAAAAAATCCACAGATTTGTTAAATTCTCACACGTAAGCTGTGTCAAATTTCCACCCACCTTTAAAGACCATCGATAGGACTCAATCTTTTGTCCAAGTTTCAAAGTAATGTTGGTGATTAAATATTGTGGTGTAGGGTTTGAAGAATGTTTGGTCACAGAACATGAGACAAATAGATTTTGCTTTCTTTATCTCTTTCCCTACACCTTCGTCATGCAATCTTTCCCTCCTACTATTTTATTATCTGACAATTGTCCCTTTCTGCATGATCAAACAGCATATATAGATCCCCATGCACAGTGGTTTCAAGCTTACAACCATTTTGGTCGATAATACCGATCCTTGGTATTGGTTATTGGTTGATCCGTTCCCTGGGTTCTTCCGTTGCCTTTGTTTTCAATGGAGAAAGATCCTAACTTAGAAATTCAACTCCCTCCTGGATTCAGATTCCACCCTTCTGATGAGGAGCTCATTGTCCACTATCTCAGAAACAAAGTGACTTCGTGTCCCCTCCCTGCTTCATTCATTGCAGAAATTGATCTCTACAAGTACAATCCATGGGAGCTCCCAAGTCTGTGCTAGTTTTAATTAACTTGAAACCATTTTTTGTTGTTTGTCTTCAAGGAAAAGTCACTTAAAAGAATGATGGGTTTTTCATTTTTGACAGGCAAAGCTTTGTTTGGAGAGGAGGAATGGTTTTTCTTTACTCCGAGGGACAGAAAGTACCCGAATGGATTGAGGCCTAATAGGGCAGCTGGTTCAGGCTATTGGAAAGCTACAGGAACTGATAAACCTATTCTTACTTCAAGTGGGATGAAGAGCATTGGAGTTAAGAAAGCCCTTGTATTCTACAAGGGACGTCCTCCGAAGGGGTCTAAAACTGATTGGATCATGCATGAGTATAGGTTGCTTGATTCAATGATCTTGAGTTCCAAGCAAAGAGGGTCTATGAGAGTAGGTCAATTACATCATGCCTGTAGTTTCATTCTCTCTTGTGAATATATGAATATATTTGTGTCAGAAGTAGGTCTTACAAAAAAGTATGTCTGACATGCTTATATGTATTTATTCATGATTAGCTTGATCTACTTTTTTGCTTTTTGTAAATGGAGATTATATATAGTTTTGATAATTTTTTCTTGTTGTTCCTTTTGTTACAGCTGGATGATTGGGTGCTGTGCAGGGTTCGTCAAAAAACCGGCAGCCCAAGAAGCACCTGGGAAGATTCAAATGAGCCTAGTTATGAACCATCAAGCTACTTTCAACAAAAGAATTATGAGAATCCTAATCCTGAGCCTGTCAAAAACTCCATGTTCAATGACTTTCCGATGCTACCATACATTCTGGCTTCTAAGGGTACTCTTCCTTCCATTGGAATGGCCTCATCAAGCACAAGCTTTCAATGTAATGATAATGAAAAAGGATATGCTTCTGTTCATGAAGAGCCTAGCATCATAGAAGCACCGTTCTTAGCATCTACTGCTAGGAGCTTGAAGAGAAAACCACTTGAAGAAAACCAGTTGGACCTTTATTATGCTTCTCCCTTTAAGAAGCTAGATGAGGAAGATCAACAAAGGGAAATACTAGACTTAGCTGTAGGCAAAGGCTACAGTAGTAGTTTCAACAACTTTGATGCTTGGACTTCTATTATACAGCCTCAAGAGCTTAAAAATTTGGCCTTTGCAGGATATATTTGAGTGATTTAAATACATTAATTTATGTACATATATGTGTGTGTGTATATATGTTTGCATATGCAGAACCTGAAGATAAAAGGTATACTGGAGAAACAGAAGCCTCAGAAGAAGCCAGAGGCTGAAGCTGTTTCGTGTGTGTGCCGTGTGTGGTTATATTCTTTTTAGCTCTTAGGGACTGTATCTATGTGTAAGTGTACGGCATTTGCTTCGCTTCATTATTACAGGATTATTTCAGTTTGTGTATATGTGACATTGGAGAGACAGCTTACAGAATAAGGTTGATGATTGTGATATACGTTTCTTGAAATTAATATATAGATACATACTACAATGGATCCGTGAAAGTTAATGAATAAGTTTCAAATTCTATGTTCGTGATTCTGATCAAACCATTATATTAAGTTCCCAAAATGAACTATTATTTTTTTAATTGCATTTACATAAATAAATATAATTAGTATTTCCAGCTGAAGACAATGAAACGTACTTGGATTTGATAAATAATTATTGTGTCTTAGTATATTGATTCATTGAATAAAAAGTGACAGCGTAAAAACAGTGAGACTTATATTTGGATCGAATATCTTCAGGAATACACCTTATTTTCAATCTAGCAACATAATAATATATTTAATAGAATCAGTCTCTATAGGCAAAAATTGGTTATGCATCGAAAGATCGCTCTCGCATTGTTGAATGATAAGAAGGAAATGTTATATTTGAAAGGGGTAATGTGATGATGATTTTTAGGTATGACTAGAATCTGAACGAATTAAGATCTGTTACAGTTATTTGCAGACTCAAGTTCTTTGTTAGCCACAATTTTATCGTAACTGAATCAAACCATGACTAAAATTTATATTTAGCCATAGTTTTAACTGCGACTAAATAAACAAAACTGTAACTAACAAAGAGTTTGAGCTTCCAAGTGGCTGTAGCGAATTCTAATTCAATTTGAACTACCTTAAAAACCCAGGGCTGGAACTTCCTCCTTATTCTGACTCTGAGTGCCTTGAAAGGCTCGAAAGCTAGCTATAATTAATTATATAGAAAGAATCTTATGAAGGCATAAGAAAAGTACGTTAGGGCCAGAGTGCTAGTGTGAATATATATGGCAGGAGGTAGGAGTAGAAGGAATAGTTATCTCAAGTTCCCAAATCAGCAGTGAGCATCCCACAAACTTTTGCCGGTGATATCTATTCAAAAGTGGACAAGGAATCATTGGAAGGCAACCTGGCCTAAGACATTGTAGGTGTTTCGAAACGTTCTGATTACAGCAAATATTGACCTCTAACACAATGCCCCATACTAAAGTTTCGAAGCTGAGCCAGAGACTAGGCTATAGCTCCACTAGCAGTATTACTATTATTTTCCAAATCGCTTTTTCAATTCAACTTTTGGACATACTTAAAATTAAATATGAAAGAAAGTACGAAGATACTGCTTTCAAAGATCACATTAACATTACTCAGTTAAAAAAGAATGGAGGCCACTGGCCACTGCCACACCATACAACAAATATATCATTTCATGTAATAAACGGTTCGCAGTCCGCCCTTCTCTCTCTCCCCCTTCCAGGTGAAAATGAATAATTGTACAAAATTAAGAATATAATCATAAATTGCAAGGTCCTTTATGCAAACAATGTGTGAGTTCTTTCTACATATCCAAAGATAGGAATATCAGTGCCATAATCGGTGTCCATTCATCTGAAGCATGTACATAAAACGAAAGGGTGACGGGTCTGATTGTAAAGGACAAACGTATATCTCTCAAATGCCAGCAAAAATTCACAAACTGAGAGGAAACACACACACACACACACACACACACGGGATATTTTCAGGAAAAAAAAATATAGTGCATAACGGGTAAGCCATACGACCACATCTACCAAATTCAATGAGCTTGTGTATCATATCAATTCTTCAGTACACTGCAATTAACGCACAAGTAGTCAGAAAGGTTTCTCAAGAGGCAAACATATCAGAGTAAACGCCACCTAAAAGGATGCATGGCAATCAGTAGCATGTGATGAATGCTATTATGATGAAAATTTACACCAGAATTCATCCTACAAGTAAATATGCAGAGCACTATTCCCAAATTAAATTCTTAGAATTTCAATATTCATTTTTCAATCAGAAAGACTTAAAAGTCAACATGGACCTGAACTTTCCCATGCACGCCAGTATTAGTACAAACATCCAAATTTCCAATATTAAAGTAAATAGAGCAGTGCAATAGTGAGGACAGTAATACATGATGGGAATGAAATCAATTAGAAAATACTGAGTACTTTTTTCAGGTAATTGTAAATGAGATAAGAGCCTTACTTGTATAAATAGGCAGCAATTCCCAAAATTATAATCAACAATACAATATCAATACAGAAATTTCGACTGGATCGAAGCTGTATAAAAACCAAAATCATTGTAACATTCAACAAGAAATCTATGTCTGGTGCCGCCAGAAATGAATAAAAATCTAAGATTCAGAAAGGGTTACAGATGAATAACCTGGTTCACCGTGTCTCTAAGTCTGACATTAGTATTCTTTAGGTCAGAGGATGCTTTGTCCACCTGGGAAGATGTCAAATAATTGCCGTGTCATATTGGCTTCCAACTTACAAATTTCAACCATGAAGCTTAACATGCTTCTAGATTTCCAGGCTTTGAAGCATGGGAAGAAAGTGATTAATCTTACCTTAGTGTCAATCTCATCCATCAGTGGAACTTGTCTATCTAACTCCTGTATTTACCACATTGAAAATGAACCAAAATGAGAGGGACAAAACAGAAACACGGAGGAGGAAAGTTAAACACAATAGGTAACTGACCTCATTCATATCATGTGCCATGTTTTTCAATGTATCCAAGCCTTCTGATATCATGTCTAAACCTTGATCCTATAGATACTTTACCATTATTAGATATCAGACGATTCCCTGATTGACGCTTAACATATAAATTAGGCAAAACGAAACAACAACAAAATTCTCCTCCTCTCTCTTTCTGGTTACAACTGCCAAAATGACTTGCCTGCTTCATTCTACGCATTTCAAACTCCTGCCTGAATTGACTTGTTTCCTCAGTTTGTTGGAAGTATTCACTGTCAAATCGCCCGTCTGTAATTAACATGAATCACATGAATGAAGTAAAACCATGAGTTAAAAACGGCACACACATGAACTACTGTAATTGCATATAATATCAATTACCTGAATCAAACTTAATTTCAGGACGTGAAGCAGAAGATGCCCAGCCTCCTGTTTTTTTGGGTGCAGCAGGGGCCCCATCTGGAATAGCTTGGATCCTCTCTAGCAGTCCAAGAACCAAATCATTACGGGCGGCAAATTCTTCTGATGAAAGCCCCTTTACCTGTGAGTGAGTGAATTATATTTTTATCACGCATCTGACCCATGTCCAAGGTCGATAAATTTGAATCTTTCCATGCTAGTAAGTCAAGTACGGAAAGTATATATCGAGAAAACATACACAGCAAACGGAGACATCATGAGAGTTACGGGCAGGTGCTACGACAAATATGTCCCCTTAGGAGATAAATAGGAGAACTCTAAATGAGTTGAAATTATTTCTCTTCCTTCTCACAGTCAAATTTTATTCTAGAACTGTTAGTAGATTACATAAATGTACATCGTTGTTCATATTTTCGTAATGTTAGATCCCTATAATTTGGTAAATTAAGTGATCCTTTACTACACTTGCAAGTGCCAGTATTAAGGTTGTTGATCCAAAAATTCAAACAGAAAGCTGAGAGTTCTATACAATGCCTCATACATCAGAAATCTCGGGAGTAAAAATGCATACAAATAACAGAGTCTGAAATAGAAGTATCTTTGAACTAGCAGTAAAGAGAAAAACAAACCTTCTTTACTGCCAGTCTCTGCAATTTGGGCACCTCCTCCAGCAAACGAGCCTTGGTACGACGAATCTCGGCATTGATGGCTACCGCAGATGCCTTATTTTTCTCCTTGGAAGCGGTTTCCGCTTTCTACAAAGAATTGACTCCAGATGGAATCAGAGGAGTTGAAGAAAACCCACATTCCACAATTTTTGAAGAACATTTCATCAATCAAGGCAAGAATTTCCCCTAAAGGTCTCCACCTATGTAGACTTAATGGTTTCCCTTACCAAGCATTACCTAGATCAACAAAACTCTGAACTGAAACGTTGAAGAAACTCACAAAACAACATTTAAGTTTCTTTTATTTTCTAAAGCATTAAACAAAGAATGAAAAAAAATAAGAATGTGACCTGAAGCGCGGCCTCGATGTCGGCTTCAACGACGGCGTACAGTCGAGCAAACGCATCGTCGCCGGAGATGTTGGAGTCCTTGTGCTTATCGACGTCGTATTTATCGTACTTCTTGCAGATCGAATCAACTCTGGTTAGAATGTCGATGACACTCATCCTGTAACTTGGAATCAAAGTCCAATCGCATTCAATAGTTGAAGCACGGTTGAATCTGTCTGTTAACGGCGGTCCAGTTCTTTGGATATTGCCAGCACCTTACAACAATTTCTTTTTTTTTTTTAGTGTTTTTATTTCTTTATTATTTTCGGTTCTCTCTTGATTAATACGGTTTGCACTCTCTTTCCTCAGAAAATTTAGATGATCGAATCCAATAATCTTTAGATTGTAGAATTTTACGGTGGAATTACTCAAATATCTTACTATCAGATATTTTGAATGAACAAGTGGTGAAGTAATCAAATAATAAGCACCCAAAAATAATAAAAAAAATAATAATTGAAATAAATTAACTTACTTAATCACTAAAATAACATGCTTTTTAAAAAAAATTGAAAATAATATTAACAATAGATTCACATATTCTATAATCAAAATAACTCTTAACATTTAATTTAAATGGCACCATCCATAATGTATACTGTTGGGAATGAACAAAATAATAATTTGATTTGGATTCTTTGTGAAGATGAAGTTAGAATTTACCCTTTAAGAGAAAACCTCTTTATTTGTTTTATGTATTATAGAAATACCCCCGTCTCTTTCATTTCGCCTTTCTCTATGGAGATTCTTACGATAATAAGTAGCTTTATGCACGCGTAGATGGATAATGCATTCCACTTAACTATATTCTTTATATCTCTATCTGTATATAAATGTGAATTTTATAGCAAATGTCCAACGGCATTTATGATTAAATTATGATTTTGCTCTATTCTTTACACTGATTAAACACCAAAGTCCAAAGGTATCAACACTAAATTTTGGTGGAACCTTGATGTCATTGTAATCATATCACGTCCGTTAATCAACTAATTGATAGCCAGAATTAGTGTTCAAACTTGTGTACGGTTGGCATTTTATATTCTCCAGAGGTTTCTGCTAATATTTTCAGATTACAAGTCTCAACTAATTTAGAAGATAAATTGACATTGTCAGAAACATGTGACTATTCTGTATTTAATAATGCCACGTATCTTCGAATGCAAGATCTTTCATCTCCGCTTCTCAAAAAAAATTTTCTCCAATTCTTTTGTGGCAAAAGGGATTGAAATCTCACAAAATTTCTTATGTTTTATTAATGATAATTCATGGAAATTGATCGTTGTTACCTATTCATCAGATAAAATTCCTTATGATATTTCTATATTTGGGTTATTGCGCAAGTTGCTTATCAAATCCCAAATCATTGGCTTTAGAGTCAATCTTGTCTTCCATAAATTTGTTCATTGATTTTAAGGTTTTTCTTCACCTTTTTACCATGAATAGACTATTTCCTATTTTGGCATATATTAAACACTTTTTTCCTCTTTTTGAACATCACACTTCTTCCTCTTTCAAAAAGATTTAAGGACTATTACAAGGGTTATAGGGTAAATTGTTCTTATTTCTTTCCTTGTAATCCGTAGTTTTTCTAATTTTGATTCCCTTAATTTGTTTCTTTATGTATAAAAAAAATCTGAAGGAATTAGTTTTTTACTTTATCATATGGGAAAGTTTTGTTGACAAAAAAATGATCTTCCTTTTATTTTTGTGCCATTTACAAAAGACAATCACATAATAGGTGGAGTAATAAATCAATCCTTCTAGGCATTGCAAAAATAAGGGCTGACGCCGCGCCCGGGGGGGGGGGGGGGTGGGGGGAAGACAAGTCAACATTAGATTTAATCTGCATTAAATCTTATGTGTCAAGATGATCAAAAAGAGTATTTATATATCCTAAAAGGGTCATTTTTTCTTTCGCCTTAACCTTCCTTTAGATATGCTTCTTGGTATATTATTTCTTTCCTCGTATGTCACGGGTTGCTTGCCTTCATTTTTCTATATTAGTCCCTCTTGTCTTTCAAAATTCTAGATCCAAGCAAGCGAGTCCTTGATATATTGCTTAATCTATTATAGAAAAGGCTTTACTTTGTTAAAAAGCACATTGTTCCTGTGTTTATAAAATACACCAACAAATTATAAAAACAATAACTAAACTCTTGGAGTTTTCATATGTTTTTACATTCTTTGCTAAATGCTTTGTCCACGCTTGCTACTTAATATTAGATAGTTGTAAACTTGTAATAGTAGTGATTAGTTGAACTCTAAGAATAATATTGATTTTATTCTTGGAGATCTCAATTTGAAAATAATTAACATTTCTCAATTTGGAAAGAGATTAGTTTTATATGAGAATGCCCTTGGACCCTGGAAATACTTCAAAAAAAAATTGAGTTAAGACAAGGAAATTTTAAGAAAAACAAAAAAGAGAAAAAAGCAAAAATGATTGGAAGAAAGAAAAATTAAAGTACATTATACTTCTTTCACGAAATTTGATAAATCATACTTAATATTCCCTTTCTCTTTCTTTTAAAAATTACACTTGACTCCCTCTATTTTTTTTTTGGTCATTGAATTTTTTTTATAATATGATCCATTTAAAAATAAAATTAAATTAATTGACAGTTTAAAAATAAAATTAAATTAATTGACAGTCTTTACTATTAGAATAAACATGTAAAAATTCAGACTTATAATTATAACATCAACAGATATCAAAATATCAAAATAAATGTAACATTTAGAATAAAAAATATCATATATAGTTTATCGGAATTTCATGGACAATTAATGTAATTGTTACAAAACTTTATATTGACCGGTGGAAGCTGTAATTCCGTAATGTCTGGGTTCGGGACTTTTTGGGGTCAACGATCCATCAAAACGACATGCATGTGTTTGAAATGGGGTATGGATGGCAATAAGGTAAAATATAGTTAAATTTCTATAAATTAATAACTTTTTTTAAAAAAATTTATTTTAATTTAGGCCAGTTTACAAAATTAGTAATGATATATGTATGCGTTAATAAAAATATTTTATACTCGATCTCGCCACTAGTCTCACGTGTGGATGAGCTTAGCATGCTCTACCATCCAATTAGTATTGGTCTTTTTAGTTAACTTTTTAAAATGTCATTCCCCTAAATAGGTCGATGGGATCGATATTAGTTGTTCCATCCCAAATTGACGCATAACTCGATGAGGATAGTGTCATTTGATTTTGTGAAAATTTAATAATGGAATCGAGGCACATCACATGTTAGGTTCAATTCGGCAATATTCTAGGACTAGCTGATTTACACACGGGAGCCAAATAACTTAATTCTGGCAAATATTAGCATCTACTAATAGGTAAAAAATATTATCAATTTAAAAACAAAATAAATGTCAATACTTCATCCTCACTCATCTGGTCCAACAATCGCCTATACTGATCTAGAGTACGAGCAATGAGGGCTTGGTATAGGAAAAATCTATTCCACCTATTAAAATTAAATCCTTATTTCAATTTATAATTTAGACAAGTTATCACTTCAAAATAAAGTAAATAATTCAAAAAAAATATTTTAATAAAATAGCATATTACATACTTGTGTGCTATATGTGGGGGCCACAGATGTTCTTCATCATCGTCGGATTGATTTGGTACTTGCGGACTTAGTTTTAGAAATCGTTCAAATGCCCGCACATGCAATAAATAAACACACCCACTAATTTGTTGTGCAGTAGGATGTGTTGTCTTGCATAACTCACTGTATAAGTGGGCCAAAACCGCCGAGCCCCAATTATAGTTCCCGCATTCTTCAAAGTCGGTCAACAATGGAAGGTACATTAAGTATACGTTCATGCCAGATTTTTCTGGCATCAGATAGTCGCCCATAAGAAGCAAAATATATATTTGTACATGTTGTTCAATTGTGGCTTTATCTGCGTCTTGCGGTAACTATAAGAAATGTTATTGAAGCCACGTCACACATAATCTCTGTCCCTTCAACCTGTCCTTTGACAGAATAACTCCCAACAATTCAAGACATACAAATTCCAAGGAGAGGGTAGAATTTGAGACAATAGCAATTCCACTACAAGGGACTCTGAACAGTACTACCACATCTTGTAACATGATAGTGCACTCTTCTTGTGTCAGATGGAACGCGTGAGTCTTGGGACGCCATCTTTCAACTAGCGCCGTGACCAATACCTGATCATACAAAAAGAATCCAATATTCGATATTCCATAAAACCCTGCTTGTTGCAAATATGGTACAATGCGAGGGTCTGCTCGGGCCACTAGTTGACTAGTGTGTCGACGATATTTTAACAATCTATCAAGCTATGTAGAAAATTTAAAAAATATGAGTAAACAAATAACATAATCAAAATAACAAATAAAAATATTACGTGTAAAATAAAATTAAAAAATATATTGAATAAAACAAAGAATAATAAATAAAATAATACTAAAAAAATAGAAATAAATAAAAAATAAAAAGAAACTATAACAAATAACGTAATCAAAATAACAAATAAAAATATTATGTGTAAAATAAAAAATCACATTAAATAAAACAAAGAATAATAAATAAAAAACCATTAAAATAAAAATAAATAACAAAATAAAAAGAAACTATAACAAATAACATAATTAAAATAACAAATAAAAATATTATACATAAAATAAAATGAAAAAATCATATTGAATGAAACAAAGAATAGTAAATAAAATAATACCAGTTAAATAAAAAGAAACTACAACAAATAACATAACTCAAAATAACAAATAAAAATATTATGCGTAAAATAAAAAAAATCATATTGAATAAAACAAAAAATAATAAATAAAATAATACTAGTAAAATAAATATGAATAACAAAACATATGAGTAAAAAAATAAAAAATAAAAATAAAAATTACTTACTTGGTCCTCTCCTTACGCTTTCTCAAATATATGTTGGTCTTGAAAATGTAATAAATCTCTTATTATTGGTCCAGACACTATAAGTTGATCTCTATTTGCCATTATAGAGAAAAAAAATTGAACAGAATATGAATTAGAGAATTGAGAATTGGAGGCAGGAAAGAATTGAGAATTGAGAATTGAGTGGTGTGATGGGGTATGTGGTGGGTGAGAGTTTATATCGAGGTGTGAAGGGGGTACGTGGGGTGGGGGGCCGGTTGCCATTTGGTGTGAGAGGGGTATATGAATTAAATGTTGTCCGTCATTTTAACCCCACTGTCTATGAGTTAGACCTTCAACCTCCAACACGTAAATAAATTGGGAAGGTCTATTTCTGTCGTCTTTTTTGGACCTTCAAGCCTTGTATTGATGCTTTTGTCCATTTGAAGCTTATAGTGCAAATAGATGCGACACACTTATACATAAAGTATACAGGACAATTGATAATAGCTGTCACAAGATGGGGATAGGAAAATAGTTTCCATAGCATTTGCATTGGTAGAGGGTGAGACTAAAGAAACGTATCAGTTTTTCTTGTCTAGCTTGAAAACATACATAACTAAGAATCAATGAGATATTTGCATTATCACAGATAGAGGAAAGGGTGTGATAGCGGCGTTGGAAGATCCAAAAACTGGGTGGAAACCTCTATATGCCCATTGGAAGTTCTACATTCGTCATTGGGACAACATCAAAAAAGAAATGCACAATAAATACTTACGAAAAAAGTTTATCAGTATAGGTGAGTTTTTTTTTCTCTTTTTTTAATCTTATGATATAGTTAGTTTCTCAACTAAACTTGTGTATATGGATGATAGGATACTAGTTTGAGCGCCACAGGGTGGATGCAGAACTATTAGTTATACGAACCTGATATGACACACGCGCAAACTATATAACAAATATACCACTAGAACAATGGTCTCATGTATACGACACAAAAGATTGGGGTCAAATGACTACAAAGCTTGTCGAATGTATGAATGATATCTTCTTAAAGATGCGACACCTGCCTGTAGGGATGGCAACGGGGCGGGGCGGGGGCTGGGAGTGTCTCCCCCGTCCCCGTCCCCGCCCCCGATCCCCGCTGGGGAGAAAAAATCTTCTCTATCCCCATTCCCTGCGGGGTTATTTAAAAAATTTAAAAATATAAAAAAAATTAATAGTACATATTTTAGTCAAAAATCTTTTCTTTTCTCTTCTGAGTTGGGAGATAATTGAGAAAATTCAGACAGAGGAGACCGTGGATTTCGATAGAGAGATTATGTAGGAGAGGACGAGAATTGAAGGATGAGAAAAGTGACCACAACAGACAGAGGAGATCACGACGATGAATTGAATGATTGGGAGAGCGAGTGCAACAGCAAGAAGAGGCTATACCTGAGAGGTAGAGATGACGAACACACATTCAATCTCAGTCAGATGGTGAATTGGGAATCAGTTTTGGGGGAATGAGATTAAGGTTTTATTTTTTATTAAATTTATTTTAATTATTTTGAATATAAAATGACTAAAAGATCCCTAATAGATATTATATATATAGATATTAGGGGTATTTTGTAAATTTATTAAAATATCCTTGGGGATGGGGACCCCGCGGGGCGGGGAGTGTGATCCCTGTCCCTGTCCCCGTTTAACTTTTGGAAAAATTTTTCCTCCCGCCCCAGTCCCTGCGGGAGAAAATTTTTCCCCAACAGGGCCCCGAATGAGGGGATCCCCACGGGTTTCCCCGAATTCGGGTCCCCATTGCCATCCTTACTTGCCTATGCTCGGATTGGTAAAAGCAACGATGTATAAATTGGTAGAATATTTCACAACATGAGCCACGAGCATACAGGCGCAGTTTTCATCTTGCAACACTAACTTCTCAAAGATTGTGACAAAAGATTTACAAATCAATCGCGAACGCGACAGAAGGTGTATAGTGATTGATTTCGATCCACAGATATCCCTATTTGAAGTGGAATAATCATTTGATGAACTAAACAGACAATTTAGATGTACTTGTAAGTTAGATCTTATTACTAGAAAATGTGATTGTGGAGAATTTCAAGCTCTACACTTTCCGTGTCAACATGCAACAACGACATGTTTAAAGTGAGCTTTGACTACGACCGATTGGTCGATAATGTTTTTCGATTGGACACTATATTAAAAAGCATATTAGGAAAATTTTTTATCCAATTAGAAATCACAAAAATTGGCCAATCTACAATGGAGACAAAATGGAGCCTTATCCTAAAATAGTTCAAAAACAAGAACACTCAAATTCTACGTGCATAAATAGTTCAATGGATTATAGACAACTTGGGAAACCTTCAAGATATGAAATATGCATATAAACCAGATATAATCGATCAATATGCCTATCTCGCCCTGTTATACCAGACTAATTGGATTAAATAATATTTTATTTGTACGAGTATATTATCTAATGAAATTTTAAAAAAATTCAAATTAAAAAATGTGAGACTATTATTTTGTTATACGTGGCTTATGGTAGAGAAAAAAATATTCAACAAAAAAATGATTTAATAAACAAAATTAAAAACTATAATTAAAATATTTATACATTTACTTTGTATTATATGTATAAATTTATACAAAATTAAAAACTATAATTAAAATAAAAAAATAAAAAATAGTATTAATTTAGTTACAATAAAACTTAAAAAAATAAAAATTAGGAATATTTTTAAAATCTTAAAAAAATAAAAACATTTATTAAAGTTAATTTAAATCTTTTAAATTGTTAAAAAATATTGAACACATTTTATTAAAACTATTATGAAAATCATTACACATTAATAATAATTATATACATTAATAAAATTAAAACATTTTAAAAAATAAAAAATAATTACAAATAAATCATCAATACATAAACAAATCTCATTATTATCATAATTTTAATAAAATAATTTTATATACAATAAATAGATATTTAAAATAAATTAAAATCTTAATAGATAAATAAAAAAAATAAAAAATATCATTAATTTAACTTACACTAAATATAATTAATTTAATTTAATAAAAATTATATATTAAAAGATAAGAAAAAATTATATGGGCTAATTTAATACCAACAAATGAAAATAAATTATAAATAAATCAAACTCATATAAAAAAAATTCATGTATAAAAAATATATAATAATAAATCATTTAACACCACTACAAAAAATAAATAATTTTAAATATACAATATATATATATATATATATATATATATATTAGGCAGAATTTGACCACTAAATTATATTTACTAGATAGAATTCGACCACACTGTGATCGAATTATGTTTAGATTATAAGTAGTGACTGTAATTCAACCATCTCTCAGTTGAATTTAACATATAATTCAACTACGTGTTGATTGAATTTATTGAATAGTTAGTCTATCAGGAATTATTTTTGAATAGTTAGTATCTTGATAAATATTTTTTGAAAAGTTAGTACGCAGATAAAAATTTATATACTTATTATATTTTGATTAAAAAAATATATAACTGCTAAACAAAGATATAAGAAATTGTAACTAAATATGTTAGTAAATAATTTGGTCCAAGTGTGGCAATTAAATTGGTGCACCATTATACTATCAAATTTCACAATCGGGTGTCCATGCAGGTAGGCCCCACTATGGGCGAACTATGGCTCCTTATAAAATTGTCAATGGGAGCTGCATATGTTAATGTTCTCCCCTTTTCTGGGTTCTTCCGTGTATAGTTAGGTCTCCTACGTTCCTTCTATCTCTCTCTCTCACATTATTGCCTTTCAATTTTATATTTATAATATTTTTTGTTTTAGTATTTTCAATATGTATGATAACGACTTATTTCCTTCCCCCCCCCCCCCAACTTCATACAGTGTAAATGGTGAAATTCTCTCCAAATTAGTATTTAGTATTTACAAAATTTGAACAAATAATTTATTTAATTACGATTATTTACTAGTATCCATAAATATATTAAACTTTGATTAATATGATTCGAATCAACTTAGATCATATATGTATACAATTCTTTCAATGTAAATTTTTTTTATTATAAGACTCAAACTCGAAATATTATTTAAATAAAATAAGTGATAAATTATTTAAATTAGTCAACGTGATTATTTAGTTAAATTTAACGTAAGGTTGGTAACGAGATGGACAAGATAGATAGTGTCGATCTACCTCATTGCCTCGTGGATATTTTTATTTTAGTCCCATACCTAAATTATTTTCATTCTTAAATAAACTGAGTTATATAATACTATAAAAAAAAGCAAATTTTATAATAAATCATGTCTAATATAAGTATTTATTCATTAAATTATTAACAAAATTTTATTATATAAACTAAATCGAGTTAAATAATACACACATATATATATATATGGGGGGTGTGTGTATATTATATGTGTATGCACACGCACGCTTGCAGGCTGGGCTCAGGGAAGAGCATATATGCCTCGACCTTGCCCTATACCTAGATACATGCATATGAGTTTTTCTTAAATTTGGTATGTTATTTGGCTAACCATTGTCTTGCTCAATTTGAACGGGCAAGATAAATCGTGTTAGTCTAAGTTGAATTAAAATTGCCATTCATACTTTAATTATATTGTTTCCTAACAAGGTTTTTTATTTTTATGTGAGCTAAACTATAAAATTCTTAAAATTATATTCGCAAAAAATCACCTATCAACTGGGATCAAAGAAAACCTGCGGCAAAATAGTAAAATAGAAATGTGACCTAACTAGATTGGTTGTTTTTAATTTTTAATTAAGTCATTTATTTGTTATTTCCTTCAAATTGTGCCAATTGGGCATCCAATTTCTATTACCCTTACACTAATTATTGTTTGAAAGCTATACAGACAAGCATATGCAACACCACTTTTCTATAAATCTGTTGTCCAACAATTATATATGGTTCATCCTTGCATCTAATAATCTAATATTGTGTCTCAAGCATTATTTTTTTCAACATTCTTCTTGGCCATATGAGTGTGAGACATGAGCATGAGACTGACGCCTTCATGCCATTAACAATGCTAAAATTAAATTATTAAATAAAGTCACTAGATATGATTTAAGTCATTGCAAATAGTTAGTAATTAGTCTTAGCATGTGTTTGAATTAGAGTTGGACAAATTTTATTTTAAATCAGCTTGATTTTCAAACTTGAGTTTAGTCAAGTTGAAGTTTCTTATGTTAAACAAGAGTTTGAAAGGAAAAAAAAAAGTAATTTAGGAAGAGAAATGAATGACAAGCAAAATAAACTTATGTATCAAAAATTACGTTTTGAACTTCAAATTGAATTTTAAAAAGTCCAAATGTAAAAGTAAATAGACTCTAAACTCAAATGTTTGCATTATTGTATATGGAAAAATTGATTGAATATGTATGTTTTATGATAATTGATCCTCAGCATTTTATGAATTTCATCAAATGCAAGCTTGTGCATTGAATTATTATTATTTTTATTTTTATTTTTATTTTGCTGAAGCTAATTACTTATATGTTATGAGTTATCACTACATCTAAATTCATCTTAAAACTCGTCATATACAATATAATGAAGTTTGATTCGTGGCAAGCATATCTTAGTAAGAAGATAAAAGTATATTTTATATTTTTAACGTTTACATTGATTTTCACTTAAGTTTATTTTTTGTCAAATATGTTCTACATATTTTATTTTTTGTTAGATATGCTATTTTTTTTCTTAACACCGTCAAATTGATTAACAGAAAATGCTGACTGAACTGTTACATGGCAAATATCATCCGCCACGTTACTTACCACATGGACCCATCACCTAAAATTACAAAAATACCCTTAATAATAATATCAAAAAATGTCATTCTCCATCTCTCTCTCTCTCTCATCTCAATCTCTTTTATCCCTCTCGGCTCACTCTGTCTGTTCTGTCATCTCTCTCTCTTTCTCTCCTTCCTCCATCATGATTTTTTTTTGAGTCTTGAGTTTCAAGTGAAAATTGTTATAAAATATTAAACATAAAAAAATAGTTTTTCCTCTCCAATGCTTCACAGTGAGAAGAATCCACTTCCTCTCCAGTTTTTCATATCATTAGTTGTCCTTCACCCACCTTACTCTACCATACACTACCACATCTCACAAACATCACAACAACACTATCACTTCATCTCTCTTCTCCCCTTCATGGCAAGTACCCCCACATGTTCCCCATATCGTCATTTCCCTTCACAACACACACACCACCGTGTTCTGCGATTCCTCCTCACCCCAATGCATACAACCCACTCATTTGCACGTTCATTCTCGGCCATTATGGTTCCCTCACATTCTACATGTAACACACATCCACTCTCATAGTCGGTCATCACCCTCTAATGTGTCGACCATCACAGCCCCATCACCCCTATTTTTGTGAGGAAAAACATAGCACTTTGTTAGGGTAAATATATTTAAAGTCTAATGAATTTAAATATATTTAAGCCCACTTAGTTATTTTTTATAATACCTTCTTTTGATTGGGTTGTTTTATAAGAACAATTAACAAAAGTTGCTCACTTTCATTTTCCCATAAAGCTTATTGTTTGACTTCTAAGAACAAAAAGGAAATAAAATAAAAAGTTACCATCTGATAGCACGCTTGTCACGACCCGTTTTCTGGGCACATGACCAGCACAATGATGAATCTCTCATCACTGTAAGCCTTCCGATAAATATATCAAATTTTCTTATCTGAAAATCATAGAGATGATTTGCATGTAATCATAGATTATCAATTTAAAATACATTATTGTTAGGTCGATTTGGCAAGTGCACCAATCGCACAAGTAATACAGAGTGAGTAGAGTATCGTTCCCACGAGGATTGAGGTACCAAGTACCCGCGAAACTAAAGTTAAATGCTATCTAGACGAATCATTGAACGAAAATATAAAACTAATGTTACAAAATAAACTAAACTCTATCTAAACCTAAAACTAAGCTACTCCTAATGACAGTAACCTAGGATTGATGGGATTGACTTCATTTAATTCTTAATCCGACTAATTCATAGACAAATGAGTCTTTGAGTTGTTAAAGACTGATTCAATCAAATTGCAAATCCTTTTGGAGTTGGTTAAGCTCTCTCAAGTGTTTGAACCCAATCCCTTGGAGAAACAAACCTACCTATACCCAATGATTGTTTAATTCCTTAATCCAATCATTCAAGTAGGTGATTAAGTTTAGGAACTCATAAAAATCACATAAATAAGATTATCCATCCCTAGATTAATCCGATTTATGGTGGAAGTTACAATGGGCTAGTTAATACCTAGCTATCCCTAGCATAGATAAAAACCCCCAAACTCATAAAAGTGGTGATCAATCATTTTTAGAGCAATTCAATCCGGTAATTCCACTCCAACAAAATACGAAATGCAATTGAAACGAATCATTCAATAACAAAACCTCATAAGAAATTAAATTACATCAACCACCATGCCCATTATTCTTCATAGATTCCATTATCATCCTCTTACTCTTGCTTTTACCACTTGTACATGCTAGTCTAGGGCACGAATATTCCTAGAAGGATTTTCCCAAACCTCAACTAAGATAAAACCTAACTCTCCATAATTCCTTATGTGAAAATCAAGTTCATTAAATGACCAAACCCTAATTTGACTATATGAGGCTAATAACTATATTCCTATGATATTAGCAAATCAATCCCCTCTCCTTTAAGGTTCAAGAACTCATACAACTTACTCATTTGGTCTTGTTTCTACCTCCCCTTCCCAAGTTTGGTAAAAACACCCAATCATCCCAATAAATGGCCAATTTAAAGGAAAGCATTAAGATTGGAATAAATAAACATGCATTAACCAAGCAATAACTACAAGAGTTCGAGAAATTACACAAAACCTAATCTAAAATCGGACTCATAACAATCCTTAAGTTACATATTACCTACCACTACATAATACAAGAAAATACAACATGAAAAGAGAAGAAAATGAAGAGGAAAGAGAAGAGATGGGGGAAAGAAGACCAATCCATTGAAGGAAGGCTCTTCTCCCCCCTAACCAGCTCTGTAGAGTAAACCCTAGCCGCCTCCAAGCTCCCCAAAATCTCCCAAGTCCAAGATTAGGTTAAAATGCTCAAAAAGGAGATTTTATGCTGCTGGTCCGAAGTCTGGCGCCTGGGCGCCAGGTCTGGCGCCTGGGCGCCAAGGCTGCAGCATCTAATGGCTAGTTCAGGGGTTGGGCGCCTGGGCGCCAACTGGGCAGAGAGCCCTGGTTCTCCACATGCCTGGCGCCTGGGCGCCACGTCTGGCGCCTGGGCGCCAGGCCACTGGAATTTGCTTTCTCCCTACAGAAAACAATAAATAAAATAAATTAAAAATGCAATAAAAGGCACAGAAAAACAAGAAAATACGAACACTAACAAGCACACGGAAATTGTACGAAAACAAAGATAACAAGCGCAAAAGGAAAGCAAACATGGCTAAAAGAGGACCGAAAATCCCAAATATGGTGACATTATTTAGTGACTTTCTAGGACTTATCAACTCCCCCAAACCTAGATCTTTGCTTGTCCTCAAGCAAACAATTACAAACGAACATAACAAAAAGATATTTCTTGATAAAAAGGAAGTGTTGAACAACTTGAAAGATTATGAGCAAGTAAGTTAAATTCATGCATTCATCTAAATAAAGCAAAGGTAAGCAATGAATTTCTTGAATTGATAGGTAAATTGAAAATTTTCATTAACCTTAAAATTAAAATCATAAATGCCCTTAATTTTCTCTAATTACTACCTCAAAAGTTTAAAAGAATTTACCTTATTGTGAGATTTTTCTCAGCTCTATCAAAGTGTATTTTAGCAAAGGGAATTCCAATTTATTTATGATTGAAGTGAAGACCGTGCGCCTAACCACACATCTTCCCCTCAATCTAAGTAATATCCGCTAATAGGCTAAGGAAACAAAGAATTATCAGTGCGCCTAATCCACACAACAATGCCTTGTCTGTCGCCTTTATTTGTTAAGATATGATTCATTGGTTGGAGAAAGTATTGTGCGCCTAAACCACACTACACTTCCTCAACTTAAATCACACTCATTATATTTATTATTTTTTTTGTTTTTTTTTTTGTTTTTGTTTTTGTTTTTTTTTTTAAATTCCCTTATTGAGCAAATATACATCACAAATAAGAATAAAAAATTTTAAAAAATTGAGGAGTATTTAAAGAAAATTAAAAAAAACACCTACAACTTCTATTTAAGAATGTTTGAAAATTCTCAATTTAATGAATAAATTCTAAAATTCCATAACTTAGCTCGATTTTAAATAAGATGACGACATAAATTCAACCAACGTTGACATAACATAACACCTGTTCAACAATTTCCAAAATATCAAGAGAAATCCTAAAACGTGATGGTTCAACAAAAGGAATTGCATTCTTATTAAACAACAACCCACTCTCCCAAACCTAAACCAGACATTGTCCTCAATGTCAAACCAAGCACACAAATAATGGTTTGAGCATCCAAAAGGGGACAATCAACAAAAGGGGACGGAAAGGCAATGAATGCTAAAAACAAACCATCAACAACAACAACAACAGAATTAAAATACACAACGATTATTAAACAAGAATCAAAATAACAAAATGACAATAACAAGAGTCTTAACCATTCCATCACAAAAATAGAGACATCAACAAAATCCAAAAAAAAAAAAAAAGACATAAAAATAACAAAACAAAAAGTTCTCAAATGAGAAGTACAGTACAAGAATCAATAAACAAAGAAATAAAAACAACAAAACACTGAATCACAACGCCTCAATCCGTGTCATCAGCGTCGTCTTCTTCTTCGCCCATCTCTTCATCTCCGCCAGCTACTCCACTGTTGACTGCAGGATCAAAATTGATGTCGTCAGTTGGATCATAAGAAGGATCCTGCAAGGCCCAACCCTCTGTGCTCACTCCCCAATGTCTAGCCATGGCATACAGAGCCTGAGTTACACCCCTATTGTGCTCATTCTGTGTTCCTACAAATGCATTATGGGAAACAACAAAAGCATCGTGGGACGCTCTCAAATCACTTAGGGAGTTTTCAATATCAATAATCCGCTGCGACATATGAGGTCCCTGAGGTGCAGGTGCAGCGCGTGGTCTGGATGGTGCCTGAGGAATCAGAATGGGTGCCTGATAGTGATCCGCGGGGGCTCCATCACGTGGTGCCATAGAATCTATCACTTGTGCAGTGATAGGGCCCTCGGGATTATGAAAAATCTCATTAAGCATAGGCACCTCATCCTTTTGACAGAGGTTAGTAATTAGGCAAGGATATCCCAATCTTTTTCCTTGTTTTTGAATTAATTTATCTAGATTTTGGGATAACAGAGATCCAACGTTAAAGACACTTCCTGTAAAAATCATATAGATGACCACCGCTCTTTCTATTGTTACTTCAGAACGGTTCGAAGTGGGGAGGAGATTGGATTGGACGAAAGTGCACCACGCTTTGGGGATTTGTTTCATATCAGATTTTTTTAAATGTGTTTCTTTCCCCTGAGCGTCCAACTCCCATCTCGCTCCCTCTTTACAGAGAGTATCAATAAGTGTGTTTGATCTCATATACCTAAACCTCATCCAATCAGCATATTCATTATCAGCCTCAGGACCATATCTCAGACCAAACAGATTATTGATATTATTTGCAGTAAAAAAAATTGTTTTCTCCCTAACAAAAGAAGTATGTCTGTCCGCAACACTATCATTGTTCCCCCTAAATGCATTTGCATAGAATTCTTTTACAACCTCGGGGTAGTATCTCGTAGCTGGCCTACATAGTGTTTCCCAACCCCACTCTCTTATTCTATTTTGAATTTCAGGGTACTGGTTGGCCCTCAGATAAAACCCTCTCTCTTTAATAAACTCTCTAGGTTCAAGCTCATCAAATTTCATTTTACACTCAAAATTCCTAAACCTAGAGGCATCAAAGTCTCTACTAGAGGAGGATTCGGCTTCCTTTTGCTTCCTTGAACGTTTGTGAGACATTATTTATGCGATAGACAACCCTAAACATTCAAAAAGCAAAATTTTTAATTTCAAAAACTCTAAAATTGGATTATTCAATAAAAGAAAAATTTTGAAAAATAATAAAAACCAAATTTAAAAAAATATTATAAAATTTCAGAAAATAAAATAAACATTCTAAAAACCTAAATTCCAATTTTTACAAGTTTCAGAAATTTCAAAATAAATCAAAACAGCACCCTAAATCTAAAAATTCCCAAATCTGAAAAAAATATATAAATATTTTTTTTTTTTAAAAAAAAGAAAAATTGAGGTGGGGAAGAGGGTACTTACCAAAATCTGCAGAAAAGTGAGAAAGAGAACCTCTAAGCTTCGAAAGTCAGCCCCCAACGCGAAGAAGATGAAGAACAGAAGAAAAAGTGAGAAGAAAGCGATGGAGATGGTAGAAAAGTGGAGGGATGTGTGAGAAAATGGAGAGGATGGTGAAGGAGGGGTTTCTAATCGGTGAAAATGGAGGTTTTGGGAGGAAAAAGTGCCGGAGAAGGAGAGGAGAAGTGAGGGAGGCGGCTGCTAGGGTTTGGGAAAAGAGGAAGTGCAGAAAAAATTTTCTGCAGAGAATTAAATTCGACGCTGGCGCCTGGGCGCCAGGTCTGGCGCCTGGGCGCCAGCATCCGAAACCCTAAATGAACTAACGTCTGGCGCCTGGGCGCCATCTAGACAGAGAGTCATTTTACCTAGCATTCTGGCGCCTGGGCGCCAGGTGTGGCGCCTGGGCGCCACCTTGACAGAAGTGAAATTTTTCTCTGCAGCAGCTACATTCAGCACTCAGAATTTGATGATCCACGGAAATTGAGGTTTGTGATTCGTAAAAATACCACAAAACAACACATACACACAGTAAAAACATTCAAATTCAACATTAAACAAAATCAAACAACAAAATCAACTAACACAACAATCAAACACAGAAATAATCAACCAAAATTATACTAAACACCAACAATCACAAAATTAAAATTACAGAACAGAACCAAGAACAAATTAATATGACGGAAAGGTCAAGAAACTTGGGGTGCCTCCCAAGAGCGCTACGTTTATAGTCCTTAGCCAGACTTTACCGGTGTCCTTCGCTAGATAATGTCTCCTTCCTTGGTCATCAGTGCTCCGCTCTCATCCTCAACGTTTTCCAGCAAGGAAGATAAACCAGATTCCATGCACAACCAAAGAAGAACACCGTAAGAATAAGACCACAAAAATAAAACACAACACCAGAAGAAATGAAAATTTGCAAAGACACAAGAGAATGTACAACAAAGGTGTCTAAAGTAGCACCACTTCAGCTTCATTGAATATTGGCACAACCATCAGTCCCCGGCAACGGCGCCAAAAACTTGTTAGGTCGATTTGGCAAGTGCACCAATCGCACAAGTAATACAGAGTGAGTAGAGTATCGTTCCCACGAGGATTGAGGTACCAAGTACCCGCGAAACTAAAGTTAAATGCTATCTAGACGAATCATTGAACGAAAATATAAAACTAATGTTACAAAATAAACTAAACTCTATCTAAACCTAAAACTAAGCTACTCCTAATGACAGTAACCTAGGATTGATGGGATTGACTTCATTTAATTCTTAATCCGACTAATTCATAGACAAATGAGTCTTTGAGTTGTTAAAGACTGATTCAATCAAATTGCAAATCCTTTTGGAGTTGGTTAAGCTCTCTCAAGTGTTTGAACCCAATCCCTTGGAGAAACAAACCTACCTATACCCAATGATTGTTTAATTCCTTAATCCAATCATTCAAGTAGGTGATTAAGTTTAGGAACTCATAAAAACCACATAAATAAGATTATCCATCCCTAGATTAATCCGATTTATGGTGGAAGTTACAATGGGCTAGTTAATACCTAGCTATCCCTAGCATAGATAAAAACCCCCAAACTCATAAAAGTGGTGATCAATCATTTTTAGAGCAATTCAATCTGGTAATTCCACTCCAACAAAATACGAAATGCAATTGAAACGAATCATTCAATAACAAAACCTCATAAGAAATTAAATTACATCAACCACCATGCCCATTATTCTTCATAGATTCCATTATCATCCTCTTACTCTTGCTTTTACCACTTGTACATGCTAGTCTAGGGCACGAATATTCCTAGAAGGATTTTCCCAAACCTCAACTAAGATAAAACCTAACTCTCCATAATTCCTTATGTGAAAATCAAGTTCATTAAATGACCAAACCCTAATTTGACTATATGAGGCTAATAACTATATTCCTATGATATTAGCAAATCAATCCCCTCTCCTTTAAGGTTCAAGAACTCATACAACTTACTCATTTGGTCTTGTTTCTACCTCCCCTTCCCAAGTTTGGTAAAAACACCCAATCATCCCAATAAATGGCCAATTTAAAGGAAAGCATTAAGATTGGAATAAATAAACATGCATTAACCAAGCAATAACTACAAGAGTTCGAGAAATTACACAAAACCTAATCTAAAATCGGACTCATAACAATCCTTAAGTTACATATTACCTACCACTACATAATACAAGAAAATACAACATGAAAAGAGAAGAAAATGAAGAGGAAAGAGAAGAGATGGGGGAAAGAAGACCAATCCATTGAAGGAAGGCTCTTCTCCCCCCTAACCAGCTCTGTAGAGTAAACCCTAGCCGCCTCCAAGCTCCCCAAAATCTCCCAAGTCCAAGATTAGGTTAAAATGCTCAAAAAGGAGATTTTATGCTGCTGGTCCGAAGTCTGGCGCCTGGGCGCCAAGGCTGCAGCATCTAATGGCCAGTTCAGGGGTTGGGCGCCTGGGCGCCAACTGGGCAGAGAGCCCTGGTTCTCCACATGCCTGGCGCCTGGGCGCCACGTCTGGCGCCTGGGCGCCAGGCCACTGGAATTTGCTTTCTCCCTACAGAAAACAATAAATAAAATAAATTAAAAATGCAATAAAAGGCACAGAAAAACAAGAAAATACGAACACTAACAAGCACACGGAAATTGTACGAAAACAAAGATAACAAGCGCAAAAGGAAAGCAAACATGGCTAAAAGAGGACCGAAAATCCCAAATATGGTGACATTATTTAGTGACTTTCTAGGACTTATCAATTATTATACTGACATACAAGCCAAATGTCGAACCCCTGAACTAGATGTCCTAGACGATTACAGAGCAACATAATCTATAACAGAAGAGAGGTCTACCCGACAACGGGAAGGTCCAAAGTGATCTACTCCTCTAGCAGATATTCTTCGATGGCAACCTGATCTGAACAAAAAGGTTGTACAAACAATGTGAGCTTTTAAACTCAATGAGCGAATCGGCCTCGCATTAATAAAATTCAAATACATTACCAGTCATGCAAGCATATCCAAAGGCTCTTACTCAACCAATAGACAGAAGATAAAAATTTATCCAATTCAACAAACGTTACTAGTACTCGTCAATGGCAATATATCCCGGAGAGCGCACACAGGCCGGCTCACCAATTATGTATATTTCCGCCATGACGCACAACATCATCCTCTTACATACAAGATAAAAATTCATCCAATTCAACAAACGTTACTAGTACTCGTCAATGGCAATATATCCCGGAGAGCGCACACAGGCCGGCTCACCAATTATGTATATTTCCGCCATGACGCAGAACCTCATCCTCTTAGCTAGGGCGCCTCACGAATTTATCACCAATCCGGGCTATATCCCTACTGAGGGAATCGTTGTCTCCACACTCATTGGTCAAGACACCCTGTCAACCGGGTTTTCCGCCTTGCCGTGAGAGGGGGTACTGTCCCGCTCAATCACAATCAATAGCATTTCATATCATAATCAGAAGCTCAATATAATATTCATCCATATAACAGGTATAGTATATAACTATATTATGGATTTATAAACCACATATCAAGATAACAATTAATCCATTTTTGAAAACATTCAAATTTCACATCATCATAAGATACTTATTTCATTTTATCCATACTTATGGATTAATTATCTCATTTAGATTCGTCATTCTGAATCCAATTTCCCCCTATGAATCTTGGGAGTGTCCTACGACATACTTTTTATCACCAGTAATGCTAAAACTCTATTAACACGGGGTCGTTTCACTCACCTGGATTCCGTACGAATATCGCTTCTCTAAGTCATTACAGACAAGAGTGCTCAGGTGAATTTCAGTGTTCTGCTACGGAGATTTTCATGAAAGATTAGAGAAAATACGTTAGGATTGTTTTCGTACAGATACTGTTCATACGTACGGTTACTGTTCATATATACGGTTACTATTCATACGTACGGTTACTATTCATACCGTCACTATTTATACTAGAAATAGAGAATACAATCTGTAAAAGAGTACACCAGGTAAGTTCCCAGGAAAGAGTGGAGGGTCACACTGGACACACTTAAAAATCAGGTCTTTCCTTAGCCAGAACTTTCCTAGACATGTATTCTTCACAGTTTACATTCTATTTCGGTAATCAGAGAATCAAAATAACATATAAACAGCTAAGGACAGTTTTTCTGATGTGGAAGATCAGCCAAGGCCGCAACCACAGAGCATACTTAAGAAAATAACTTCTAAAATTTGAAAGACATAGAAAGGGCATAGTATCCTTACCTAAGCTGAAAAGGAAAGGCCCAAAATCTCATAGGCCTAGCATTGAAGTAAGAGAAACTTAAGGAGAGAAGAAGAGAAGTTGAAGGTGTGAGTTTAGAAGTGAAATGGAAGGGCCTATTTATAGCAAAAGTTAAGAGTACTATTTGACACTATGCGCTAATAAAATATTCAATTTACTATTTATGAAAATGACATTTCTAATAATGCAGTTACTGTGCAAATCACGGCGGCTGAAAATTTTCTTTTATTTACTATTGGAAACTTAAAGAGAAAACTATCCTTTCTCTTAAATCTTTAAGTTTCTTTTCAAATCAGTCCTTTCAATTTAGTCCCTGAGCGTATTTTTACACATAAAACGTCATTTTCTCCCACGAACTTCTTTCTAATTTTCTCTTATGACCAAACCACATCTAATACTTGACATTTCGATTGTATAAATGAACAGTATCGTATACGTAAATAGTATTATACGGGTGAATAGTACCGTATACTGAAATAGTAACAGTAGTTTGTAAACAAATATTTATATTTTATTTTTTCTTGGGTATTACATTATCACCCCCTTAAGAGAATTCGGTCCCCCGAATTCAAAACTCATTTCAAGACTGAAATAAGTGTGATTACTTCGTTTATATCTCATTCTTTGTATCTCTTTCTTTCCAAACCTCTTCACATCCATGGTAAGATTTACAAGAACACTATAGCATCAACTGTGAACTCTAGACCGCATTATCAATAATTTTCATAGGACTTTTTCCTTTTCTAAATAGCAAACAATCTCTTCCTCATCAGTTTGATCTTCTCCACAACCTTTTATACCATAAAGTGTCTCATCCTCATAACTTTTACCAAACTTAAACCATCTGATCAGAGACGAACTCTGTCTCTATGTAAAACCTCAAATAGGTGTCTTCTCAAAAGTGACACGTGGTCTTTCCAGTTTATACTGAATATCAAGACATAAGTTATCATACACATAACTTATAACTTTTACGAATACAAACACCCCACCTAAAGGCGTCAATTTGGCCATAGGTAATACTCTTGCCCAAAGGCGATCCTTCTACCTTAAGGCGATACTCTCAGCTGAAGGCGTTATATAAAATGAAATCATTACATAAATCTCTAAGAAGAACAATTCTAGAAAATGTGTTAAGTAAATAACATATTCCTCACGCATAATTATAAAATAAATATATATAGAAATTCCTCTCACCTCAATGACTCATATAGAGTCGTATCCCTTCAATGCTTAGGGCAAACCCATAGTTCTCTATATATAGGTTCATAAAATACTTATTCAGCATTCCTCCATAGCTCAGAAGTGCAATGAAATATCATTTTAGTAACTCTGCTCAGTCAAAAAGATATTACTATACTATGCTTTAGAATCAAGTATGAAATATAACAAGTCCAATATCTTCTCATTCCTCAAGTTCTTTCAGTAAAATGAATCACTTCAACAAAGAAGATCTAGATACTAACTTAAATTTTATTTCTAGTACATAGATAATTTTAATACGTGAAGCTTACACCAAATGTAGCTTTAGGTACAAACAAAAGAAAAATAAATTAAGGACGAGGAGGCTTTTGAAATGTAAAAGGTGCTCCAGGTCTAGAAGAGGAAGGTGCTTCAGACCTTAAGGAGGAAGCTAATCGTTGCAGCCTAGAAAGAGTTTCTGGAGGAAGTGCCTGAGAAATTTGGTGAAGAGCATAAGTCACTCCGTTCATACAGTCAATACACCTTGCTTGTTGGTCACGAAAATTTTGAGTTGCAAACATTGAATGTCTATCAACTCGATTAGCCAGTTCCCCGAAACGACGGTTTATCAGTTTCTCTTGGTTTTCAAAGAGACGATTTATTAGTCGTTTCTGGTCCTCTATCTTGTATTCCAGGCTCTCTATCTTACGCTCTAGGCATGCAAGCTTATTTTCTGAGGATGTTGCAGTGCTGTCCTCCTCCATCTCTATTACATCCTTCTTTCTCTTCTTAATTTCTGGTGACCTGTCTACAGGTCTCTTCCCTTTGTTGTCTCCGAGACTTAGATTTAAATCAAGCTCTACATTGCCAGTCTCAAAATTCAAGTTGAAAGACTTATTATCGGCCATTGCTCTAGGGATATCAGAAATAACTTCGAATGAGAAAGGAATGGAGATTGAGAAATAGGTATGTAATGAAAAAAGTAGGTTTGCTTGGTGCGATGAGTAGGGTAACGGGCAAACAAGATTTATAGACAACCCGAAGCCCCTGGAGCTAAAGCCACCACAACCTACACGCCGCTTGCTATAAGGTTTACAGATCACATATGTCGCAATGCCAGCAATTAATGTCGGACATGCAGATAAATAGTAAATGCAATTAACATAAGTCAAAGATTTCCTCAAAAAATTTTCGGCTAATCTTGACCTTTCTCAAACTTTTGACTAACTACGCTCTTCAGTCTGAGATTTTCTCCCTCTAACTTGTTTTATCCTGTAATCCCATATCACGATGTCCCTCTATGATCGGGTAGTCTCATATTAGTCTTATCTTAGATTCTGATCGGTGTCTTTATTCTGGATTTACACATAATATATGTATATCAATATATTAAAACAAAGTTAACTGCTTACGGTCACATGCAGTAAGTATTATCATGATGTAAGGAAATCACTGCCTTTCATTTGCCCACGAGAGCATTATATGTAAGTATGTGTAACCATGAAGATATAACATCATCTACACATTTTATTCTATCCAAGTCATTTTGATTTCACATCTCTATGAGTATATGTAGGATCATCACATATTCTCCTTGATCGTAGCCTTCACTCATTATGCATGAATAACATACATAAATGTAATTACAACATGATTCAATCAATTATGTATGTTATACTCAACTGAAGGCTCTTAAGAACAACACAATAAAACGGAGAAATGTATTTCAGTTCATCATAAAAGCATCCAAGGCAATCTTTAATGGCTCTATCGTCAACTTATTTGAATTTCGAAAAATGCCAACGGGAGAAATGGGAAAACCAAGTAAAATCGGCCGCAAATCTACCGAATACTGACTTTCGTGGTTTTGGCATTAATGCAACGCGCTATCGGTGTGCACGCCTACCCTAGACTTCTGGCTTCCAGCTTGCAGAAATCCATAGGTTGATCGTGTAGGGGTGCGGTGAAAAGATATCTTCTTTGTCTCTAAGTACTAATTTTTCTCTATAAAAACCATCCCAGCGTTCTCAGTTACCACACCACAAAGAGTAATAATCTCTGAGCCTACAATCCCCCAGTATTCCTCTCGCCTCATACTCTTACAAAAATTTCTAAATTTTTCCAAATCATGGCCTCAAGGAAGTACATTGATCTCACAGTAGAGGCTAAGGAAGAAGAGCTCGACTTAAACTTAAGTCTGGGCAAAGACAAGGGCAAAAGACCTTTTGAAGGGTCTCCAGAGAAACAGAAGGAGAAGAAAATGAAGAAGATCGAGGAAGCTGAGGAGACTAGCACGGGCCATACCTCGGAGGACAAAATCGCCTGTCTAGAGCAGGAGGTGAAAAATCTGAAAAAGATGATAGGAGACCTGGAGAAGTTAACTAAACGCAATCATGCAGAAATGACTTCAAGAATAGACAGGTTCTTCTATTGGTCTACCCAGTGCTTCTGCAATCAACAACAAAGAAGTGTTGATTGTATGAATGGAATTTACACTACCCTCCGCGACATTGCTCTGTCTCTCGCTCCAAGGAATGGTCGAGGGGTGATGATACAATACAACCCTCCTAATCCAAGACCACCTCGCTTTTAGATTACTCATGCATGAGTAAACTTCTTCTTTTTTGCAATGTAATCCTTCAGTTTTTTTTGTTTTTAATGCGAGTGGTTTCTTTTATTGGCTGGTACCCTAAAATAATATAGCTACACAAATTCAATCATGAATTCAGCTTATAAAATCCACCATATAAAATTTTGATCCGACAACAACGGAATCAAAACAAGTAATAACCTTTCCTTTACTAAGTTCAAAAGTGTGGCCATATCTGTCTAAAACTAAAACTGAGAACATAATTTCTAAGAAGAGATAAGTCTCGGAGGGAAAGGAAATGGAAACATCCTACAGGACCTTCAGTAGAGCCGTCTCTCTATAATTGTGCCCGGGTTCACAACGATAGAGGAGGTCCTACTAAGGTTACCTTGCTCTGTAATCACTAGGAGACCTAACAACCTTTGCTCTGATACCAACTTTGTCACGACCCGTTTTCTGGGCACATGACCGGCACAATGATGAATCTCTCATCACTGTAAGCCTTCCGATAAATATATCAAATTTTCTTATCTGAAAATCATAGAGATGATTTGCATGTAATCATAGATTATCAATTTAAAATACATTATTATACTGACATACAAGCCAAATGTCGAACCCCTGAACTAGATGTCCTAGACGATTACAGAGCAACATAATCTATAACAGAAGAGAGGTTTACCCGACAACGGGAAGGTCCAAAGTGATCTACTCCTCTAGCAGATATTCTTCGATGGCAGCCTGATCTGAACAAAAAGGTTGTACAAACAATGTGAGCTTTTAAACTCAATGAGCGAATCGGCCTCGCATTAATAAAATTCAAATACATTACCAGTCATGCAAGCATATCCAAAGGCTCATACTCAACCAATAGACAGAAGATAAAAATTTATCCAATTCAACAAACGTTACTAGTACTCGTCAATGGCAATATATCCCGGAGAGCGCACACAGGCCGGCTCACCAATTATGTATATTTCCGCCATGACGCACAACATCATCCTCTTACATACAAGATAAAAATTCATCCAATTCAACAAACGTTACTAGTACTCGTCAATGGCAATATATCCCGGAGAGCGCACACAGGCCGGCTCACCAATTATGTATATTTCTGCCATGACGCAGAACCTCATCCTCTTAGCTAGGGCGCCTCACTGATTTATCACCAATCCGGGCTATATCCCTACTGAGGGAATCGTTGTCTCCACACTCATTGGTCAAGACACCCTGTCAACCGGGTTTTCCGCCTTGCCGTGAGAGGGGGTACTGTCCCGCTCAATCACAATCAATAGCATTTCATATCATAATCAGAAGCTCAATATAATATTCATCCATATAACAGGTATAGTATATAACTATATTATGGATTTATAAACCACATATCAAGATAACAATTAATCCATTTTTGAAAACATTCAAATTTCACATCATCATAAGATACTTATTTCATTTTATCCATACTTATGGATTAATTATCTCATTTAGATTCGTCATTCTGAATCCAATTTCCCCCTATGAATCTTGGGAGTGTCCTACGACATACTTTTTATCACCAGTAATGCTAAAACTCTATTAACACGGGGTCGTTTCACTCACCTGGATTCCGTACGAATATCGCTTCTCTAAGTCATTACAGACAAGAGTGCTCAGGTGAATTTCAGTGTTCTGCTACGGAGATTTTCATGAAAGATTAGAGAAAATACGTTAGGATTGTTTTCGTACAGATACTGTTCATACGTACGGTTACTGTTCATATATACGGTTACTATTCATACGTACGGTTACTATTCATACGGTCACTATTTATACTAGAAATAGAGAATACAATCTGTAAAAGAGTACACCAGGTAAGTTCCCAGGAAAGAGTGGAGGGTCACACTGGACACACTTAAAAATCAGGTCTTTCCTTAGCCAGAACTTTCCTAGACATGTATTCTTCACAGTTTACATTCTATTTCGGTAATCAGAGAATCAAAATAACATATAAACAGCTAAGGACAGTTTTTCTGATGTGGAAGATCAGCCAAGGCCGCAACCACAGAGCATACTTAAGAAAATAACTTCTAAAATTTGAAAGACATAGAAAGGGCATAGTATCCTTACCTAAGCTGAAAAGGAAAGGCCCAAAATCTCATAGGCCTAGCATTGAAGTAAGAGAAACTTAAGGAGAGAAGAAGAGAAGTTGAAGGTGTGAGTTTAGAAGTGAAATGGAAGGGCCTATTTATAGCAAAAGTCAAGAGTACTATTTGATACTATGCGCTAATAAAATATTCAATTTACTATTCATGAAAATGACATTTCTAATAATACAGTTACTGTGCAAATCGGCGGCAACGGCTGAAAATTTTCTTTTATTTACTATTGGAAACTTAAAGAGAAAACTATCTTTTCTCTTAAATCTTTGAGTTTCTTTTCAAATCAGTCCTTTCAATTTAGTCCCTGAGCGTATTTTTACACATAAAACGTCATTTTCTCCCACGAACTTCTTTCTAATTTTCTCTTATGACCAAACCACATCTAATACTTGACATTTCGATTGTATAAATGAACAGTATCGTATACGTAAATAGTATTATACGGGTGAATAGTACCGTATACTGAAATAGTAACAGTAGTTTGTAAACAAATATTTATATTTTATTTTTTCTTGGGTATTACAACGCTTTCTTATGTCTTTTTTTCATAGAATAGTACTTCTGAAAAGGCATATATTCTTTGTATAAAAGAGAGCTGGCAGGAGTAGAAAGAGTTATGTGCAGTGCATAGGAATTGGCACCTATATTCAAATTACCTTCTTCTTCATTTCTTGAGCTGCTCTTCTCCTGATCAAGCCTATACATATATTAATGAAGGACAACTTGTGTTTAATGAAAAGAGAAGTTAGTCTCAACGGCTAACTCTTGAAGATCAACTATTTAATATTGTTGCTGCCTCAAAGGTCATTAACGAAATAGAGATAGAAGAGAGTTAATGCTGCATTCATTTTCATCACCTACTATTCTCTTTGAAATTATTTTTAAGTGCTCTGTGTGAGCTTGAGTTTTAATTATTTGGTGTATTTTTTTTAGAGAGAAAGAATCTTTTTATTGTTTTCATCTTTCTGATAATTTATTTGCTTTAAAGAAGGTTGTAAAAGCTTGTTAGCTGATCCTTTAAGAAAGGTTGTAATCTATCTCCCTTAAAGAAAACATTTCTGGTCTATGATAGTTTTAGGAAGTAAAAACTTTCGGAAGCTTGTTCCTGATGAGATTTTCTTGTAAAACTCAGGACCTTCTTTTATAAGAAATCCCCTTTGCCTGTATGTATTGGAAGGAGAACGTAAGATCTAAGTGAATGTAATCTGAATCTCTTTAAACTTGTTGTGCAAAATTCTCCATTTCTCTCCTCTATCTTTTTAGAACATTGTTATAATATAACCTCATAAGGAGGATACAACTATTTCTCGAAAAAGGTTGAGATTCTTAATATACACAATTCAACTCCCCTTGTTGTGTCTATTTGGTCTAACACATTTGGCCTGCATCACTCAACGCCACATCTTGTCTCTTTCTTAGGCAACTTCAGAGATGAAAATTAATGGCATTAAAGTGCCAACCTCCAAGAGAGCTTTAATATAACAACATATAGGAAATCCATGTTATACACTAGGAGTGTAAAAAGCATCCAAAATCCAAATCACCAACTCATAAAATGCAATTTACCCTACACACACATAAATAGAATCCAATGGTTAACTGAGTGAAATACAAATTAAATATCACAAAAAAAGAAAGAGAACATTGAGAAGAAAATTTTGACAGATGAGATTGAACATGACAAATCTTCTATAGTAAGTTTAATTGATAACATTTTTACTTTTTGTTCTTTATAATTATAAAAAATTATGTTTTAAAATTTTGAGATTAAATTTATAATTAAACTACAATTTAAGAGTATTATGCACAATGTTCTCAAGAAAAATCTATATACAACTTCTTATATATTTATTATCGAATTTTTCAATCAAAATATAACAAGTGTATAATTTTTCATTTAAAATATGAAGGGTCTAATAACAAAAATATAACGAACTATATATGTATAAGTTTATTTATTTCCTTATTAAGAAAATTGCTATTGTTTAAATTACATATTATAAATTGTTTAATTAATTATCATAAAAAATTGTTTAATTAACAATAAAAGATACATAAAAAATAAACAAATAATTAAATATAATTTTTATGATAAATCAGGTATTAAACATAATTTTTGATGATTATGGGAGGACAAAATCATGGTCCATTAGGATATAGCTTATTGACAACTCTTTTTTTTTTTTGGTGAACAAGAAGAAGCAAAGAAAATAAACACATAAACTCCTAACAAACATTGTAGATGTAAAGTCCACTTAAAAAGTTAGTGAAACCGAGTTAAACATCTAGCACCCATCTTAGCAAGCAAATCAACACAATGATTGGCTTCTCTGAGAATATGATATATGCTAAAACCTAAATTATTTTTAAGGATCTGTTTGATGTGCTCTTATCATCATACCTATAACATGAATAGAATTATTTCCTCTCTTTATAAGGTGAACAACTTTAAGTGAGTCAGCTTCCATCATCACTTGAGAAGTTCCAATCTCTATAACAACAAGAAAGACTATGACGAATGGTGGTAAACTCCATGCATTTTAGAGGTAAGCCTGATGTACCCTAAAAAATTAGTAATCCAACTGCCAAAATAGTTCCTAAAGAACGACCAACTATATTGATCTTCACGTAATTAACTGGGGGTTTGCTCTAAGCCAATCATTATGTTGATTTGCTTGCTAAGATGGGTGCTAGATGTTTAAGGATATGTTTGATGTGCTCTTATCATCATACCTATAGCATGAATATAATTATTTCCTCCCTCTATAAGGTGAACAACTTTAAGTGAGTCAGCTTCCATCATCACTTGAGAAGTTCCAATCTCTATAACAACAAGAAAAACTATGACGAATGGTGGTAAACTCCATGCATTTTAGAGGTAAGCCTGATTGTAATATCCCAAGAATTTATATGAATATTTAAAGCCTATTTTGAAGTTTAGTGAAAAATTTAATTACGTGGAAAATTTTCTTTTTGAATTAGTGAAGAAAATGTGGGAATAGAAATTTTTATTTTTAATTTAGGAAATTTTTACAAATTCTCAAGGACTAAAGTGAAAAGAAAAGAAAGTATAGAGGACTTTTGAGAAATGACCAAGTAGGAACCCGAGAAGAAAAATAGAGCTTATGGGAATAAATTATGAGTCCGGTACCGAAAAGATGATGGATTCGAGGTTAAAGTGGAGTTTGAGACATCGAGAGGGATTAAAGTGAACAAATCTTATAAGCTAAGGTGGGTATGAGCGATTTTATCGAAAAAGAAATTGGTGGGGCCCACGCGTATACACTTCTCCTTATTCTTTTCTTTTTCTCATTCTCCCTCCCGTAGCTTCACTTTCTCTCTCTCTCGATTATGCTTGCAAAGGAATTTCTTCATCAATCATTTATGCAATTTTTACTTTGGGAATGAAGCTATGAAAGTTAGGATGATTGGTAAGTTGATGTTCTTCTTCTTCTTACTCTTATTACAAGATCAAATCCTTGGTTATTATTTTTGCAAAATTTTTGTAGAATATTTTAATGGATGAATTTAAGTGTGGATGTTAATCTAAAACATTCCTAGGTGGTTTATGATGTTATTAGAACAAGAAATTTGGAGAAAACTAGGAGAAATTTGTAGAATTTGGATATTTGAAAAAGTTAGTGTTCTTGATGAAAATTTGAGATTTGAGCTTGGATTGTTGGTAGAAATTGGGGGTTTTGGTGTTAAAACACTCCTTAGACATTAAGGATGAAAACCCATGGAAGAAATCAAAAGAAATGTTGTTTTAGATATGATTTTTGGATTTTTGGATGAAGAACACGAAGAACATCGAAAATTTTCCCCATAATTACTGTTCACCGAGAAAATTTTTCCAGATTTTCTCGTTACTGTAGCGTTGACTCGGTCAACGTTACTGTAGCGTTGACTCGGTCAACGTTACTGTAGCTGCGTTGACCGTTACTGTAGCATCAGTTTTTTTTTTTTAATATCGTTGAAAAGCTCTTTGAGTCTAGTTTCCAATGGTATAAGTTTCATCTGGATATTCATTACCAGTTAGGAGTTATGATTTGAGAAGTGGATGAAGGTCGAGAGTAGTGGTAGGAAATTTCTCTATTTCGTAACCCTGATGGTTTTTATCTGGTTACAATAGGAATGGTCAAGTGCAAGGTGGGAGTGCTGAGAGCATGAAATCCAGGTGAGTGGGTTAATACTTGCTATGATTAAATATCTTTGTTATTGACTTTTTGCATCATAGTGAAAATATGTTGAATATCCAAGTTTGAAGAGAATGATGTGGGATGATGAGACATAAACAATTGTGGAACGTGCCAGGTGATGTATATAATTATATTTTCTTATTTTCTCATGAATTGAGGTTATATGATGGATTGTGAATGGCATGTGAACTGAGTTGAAATGTATCATACTCTGATTGTTGAGTTCAATCATATGCGGATAGTTGAAGTATGTTATTGTTGAATAATTGTTCTATATTATGGGTTATGTTATATACATACTATGTTGCTGGAACCACATTGATTATGTTGTGGCTTGAATTATAAATGACTGAGTTGTGTATGTGGCTCAAGATTATGATTGAGGATGTTTTTATATGTGATTGTGATTGTGTTTGACTGGAAAGGAAAGGCATGGTGGTGCACCCCATGGAGAAATCTATATGAAGCTATAAGGGTGGAGAATATAAATGGAGTGATAAGGGTGGATGCGGCGGGGGCCGCGGGCAACGATCCAGAGGTATTCTGGACGACCCGGTTGGTACGGGAATTGTGTGTGAAATTGATTTCATCGATTGCTGTTGTGAATTTTGAATTTTGTTAAAATGCATTTGATTCACTTGGATATTGTTGTGAAGTATTATGAATAATATTATATCATATGATGATCGATCTACGTATGATTGCTGCATGTTATCATTATGATGCATGATTTTTATTTTGTCATAGTATTGTGTTATCTACTCACTGGGCACGTGGTTTGCTCATACCCCTCTTATTGATATTTTTTTTTTCAGAGTTGACAGCTGAAGGTAAATATCGGAACAAGGAATTATGGATCCTTAGTCCATAATTACCTTTTCATTTGTTCAGGATAAAGGTATAATAGTTAAGTTTTATTCTAAGTTGTATAAATCTAGAAATCTCTGTAATTGGGTAGGTTCATTCAGTGATGTAATGTGAGTAATTGTAGTATGTATAGAGAACTCGTTTTGGTTGCATGAAAAAGAATTGTATGATTTTTAAGAGAAAGATAGGCTTACGAAGGTGAAATGAAATTCACTTTCCGTGCCGGTCACGTGCTCAAATTTTGGGACGTGACAAGTTGGTATCAGAGCTTTGGGATTAGGTCTCCTACCGATTACAGAGTAAGGTAACCTTAGTGGGATCTCCTCTATCGTGGTGAACCCGGGCACGACTATAGAGAGATGGCTCCATTGAAGGTCCTGTAGGATGTTTTCATTTCCTTTCCCTCCGAGACTTGTTTTTTCTTAGGAATTATGTTTTTAGTTTTAGTTTTAGACAGATATGGCTATACTTTTAAACCCGGTAAAGGAAATGTTATTATTGTTTTGATTCCATTGCTGTCGGATCAAATTGTATGTATGGGGCTTTATATGTTGAATTCATGATTGATTTTGTGTGAATGATTTCCTTTATCTTTGTTAATTTTATTATTACTATTTTTTTAGTATCATCCCATAAAAGAAACCACTGGCATTAAAAGCGGAAGGATTACATTGCAAAAAAAAAAAAAATACTCATGCATGAGTAATCTAAAAGCGAGGTGGTCTCGGATTAGGAGGGTTGTACTGTATCATCACCCCTCGACCATTCCTTGGAGCGAGAGACAGAGCAATGTCGCGGAGGGTAGTGTAAATCCCATTCATACAATCAACACTTCTTTGTTGTTGATTGCAGAAGCACTGGGTAGACCAATAGAAGAACCTGTCTATTCTTGAAGTCATTTCTGCATGATTGCGTTTAGTTAACTTCTGCAGGTCTCCTATCATCTTTTTCAGATTTTTCACCTCCTGCTCTAGACAGGCAATTTTGTCCTCCGAGGTATGGGCCGTGCTAGTCTCCTCAGCTTCCTCGTTCTTCTTCATTTTCTTCTCCATATGCTTCTCTAAAGACCCTTCAAAAGGTCTTTTTCCCTTATCTTTGCCCAGACTTAAGTTTAAGTCGAGCTCTTCTCTCTTGGCATCCACTGTGAGATCAATGTACTTCCTTGTGGCCATGATTTGGAAAATTTAGAAATTTATGTCGAAGTATGAGAAGAGAGGAATGCTGAGAAGTTGTAGGCTTAGAGATGATTACTCTTTGTGGTGTGGTAACTGAGAACGTTGGGATAGTTCTTATAGAGGAAAAATTTGAACTCAGAGACAAAGAAGATATCTCTTCGCCGCACCCTACACGCTTAACCTATGGATTTCTGCAAGCTGGAAGCTAGGAGTCTAGGGTAGGCATGCACACCAACAACGCGTCGCATTAATGGCAAAACCACGAAAGTCAATATTCGGTGGATTTGCGGCCGATTTACACTTGGTTTTTCCATTTCTCTCGTTGGCATTTTCTGAAATTGAAGGAAGTCGACAATGTAGCCATTACAGAGTGTCTTGGATGTTTTCACGATGAACTAAAATGTATTTCTATGCTTTCTTGTATTGTTCTTGAAAGCCTTCAGTTAAGTATAATATACATGATTGATTGAATTATACTGTGATTATATGTATCTAAATACATATGATATGTATGTATGTTATTCATGCATAGAGAGTAAAGGCTATTTGTTATAGCCAGGAATAATATGTAATGATTCTACATACATTCAGAGAATGAGAAGTTTGAAATTTAAAAGAACTTGAATAGATGAAAATATATATAGATAATGATGTATCTCTATGTTTATACATATATACATATATGCTCGTAGAGGCAAGTGAAAGGTAAAATTTTTCTCTCACTTTATGGAACGCTTGATGTGTAGATGTGAGAAGTTTTTATTTTAATATGTATGTTTGAAAATGTGTAAGCTTAGGGTAAAGTCACGGATTAGAAACCTAGATAAGGTTAATATGAAGCTACCCGTTCATGGAGTAATATCTCGATTTAGAATTATTGGATATGACAAATACAGAGTTAGGAAGTCATAAATTGAAGCGGCGATTAGTTTAATAATTTGAGCAAGAGTCAAAAGTTAGCCGAAATTTTTGAGGAAATCTTTTGTATTTGATTATATTTTGTTATTTTCTGGCATGCTTATCAGAGACCGTTGGCATTGCGTCGGATAAGGTCTGTAGGTCATCTTTAGAGTATGATGTAAAGGTTTTGTAGCCCTAAATTTCGTCTATATATAATGGATGCCCCATTACTCTGCTCACTACACTAAGAATTTATATCTATAAGCTTTCTAGCATCAAACTTCTCCTTCTGTACAACCTTTATAGCTCAGAAAAATATGGCCGGCAATAAATCTTTCAATTTAAACTTTGAGGCTGGCAAGGTAGAGCTGGATCTAAATCTTAGCCTGGAAAATTATAAGAATAAAAGATCCATGGAAGAGTCACCAGAGGCTAAGAAAAGAAAAAAGGATGTAGTAGAGTTAGAGGATGTTAGCATAGCAACATCTTCTAATAATGAGCTTGCGATTATGAGACAAAAGATGGAGGACTTGGAAAGACTGATAAACCGCCACTTTGAGGACCAGGGGAGATTGATAAATCGTCTCTTTACAGAACAAGAGAAGCTTTTGAACCGTCATTTTAGGGAATTGGCGAATAGAGTTGATAGACATTCGATGTTTGCAACTCAAAATTTTCGTGACCAACAAGCGAGATGTATTGACTGTATGAATGGAGTGACTTCTGCACTTCGCCAAATTTCCCAGACGTTTCCTCCAGAAACTCTTTCTAGGCTGCAACGATTAACTTCCTCCTTAAGGTCTGAAGCACCTTCTTCTTCTAGACCTGGAGCACCTTCTGCATTTCAAAAGCCTCCTCGTTCTTAATTTATCTTTTCTTTTGTTTGTACCTAAAGCTGATGTTTGATCTAATGTTTACGTATTAAAATTATCTGTTTTGTAAATCAAGTTCAGCTTGTTGCCTATAACTTATGTATTAGAAATAAAAAATTTTCGTATTTGATTTTTTTTTGTTGAGGCAATTCTTTTACTGAAGAAACTTGAGAAATAAAAATATGTTGAACTTGTTATATTTTGTACTTGATTGTGAAAATTCCAGAAGAGAGAATGAGATGTAGACAAAATATCTGCATTTGTTTCAATCTTGAGTTTTGAATTCGGAGGACCGAATTCTATTAAGGGGGGAAGAATGTAATATCCCAAGAATTTATATGAATATTTAAAGCCTATTTTGAAGTTTAGTGAAAAATTTAATTACGTGAAAAATTTTCTTTTTGAATTAGTGAAGAAAATGTGGGAATAGAAATTTTTATTTTTAATTTAGGAAATTTTTACAAATTCTCAAGGACTAAAGTGAAAAGAAAAGAAAGTATAGAGGACTTTTGAGAAATGACCAAGTAGGAACCCGAGAAGAAAAATAGAGCTTATGGGAATGAATTATGAGTCCGGTACCGAAAAGATGATGGATTCGAGGTTAAAGTGGAGTTTGAGACATCGAGAGGGATTAAAGTGAACAAATCTTATAAGCTAAGGTGGGTATGAGCGATTTTATCGAAAAAGAAATTGGTGGGGCCCACGCGTATACACTTCTCCTTATTCTTTTCTTTTTCTCATTCTCCCTCCCGTAGCTTCACTTTCTCTCTCTCTCGATTATGCTTGCAAAGGAATTTCTTCATCAATCATTTATGCAATTTTTGCTTTGGGAATGAAGCTATGAAAGTTAGGATGATTGGTAAGTTGATGTTCTTCTTCTTCTTCCTCTTATTACAAGATCAAATCCTTGGTTATTATTTTTGCAAAATTTTTGTAGAATATTTTAATGGATGAATTTAAGTGTGGATGTTAATCTAAAACATTCCTAGGTGGTTTATGATGTTATTAGAACAAGAAATTTGGAGAAAACTAGGAGAAATTTGTAGAATTTGGATATTTGAAAAAGTTAGTGTTCTTGATGAAAATTTGAGATTTGAGCTTGGATTGTTGGTAGAAATTGGGGGTTTTGGTGTTAAAACACTCCTTAGACATTAAGGATGAAAACCCATGGAAGAAATCAAAAGAAATGTTGTTTTAGATATGATTTTTGGATTTTTGGATGAAGAACACGAAGAACATCGAAAATTTTCCCCAGAATTACTGTTCACCGAGAAAATTTTTCCAGATTTTCTCGTTACTGTAGCGTTGACTCGGTCAACGTTACTGTAGCGTTAACTCGGTCAACGTTACTGTAGCTGCGTTGACCGTTACTGTAGCATCAGTTTTTTTTTAATATCGTTGAAAAGCTCTTTGAGTCTAGTTTCCAATGGTATAAGTTTCATCTGGATATTCATTACCAGTTAGGAGTTATGATTTGAGAAGTGGATGAAGGTCGAGAGTAGTGGTAGGAAATTTCTCTATTTCGTAACCCTGATGGTTTTTATCTGGTTACAATAGGAATGGTCAAGTGCAAGGTGGGAGTGCTGAGAGCATGAAATCCAGGTGAGTGGGTTAATACTTGCTATGATTAAATATCTTTGTTATTGACTTTTTGCATCATAGTGAAAATATGTTGAATATCCAAGTTTGAAGAGAATGATGTGGGATGATGAGACATAAACAATTGTGGAACGTGCCAGGTGATGTATATAATTATATTTTCTTATTTTCTCATGAATTGAGGTTATATGATGGATTGTGAATGGCATGTGAACTGAGTTGAAATGTATCATACTCTGATTGTTGAGTTCAATCATATGCGGATAGTTGAAGTATGTTATTGTTGAATAATTGTTCTATATTATGGGTTATGTTATATACATACTATGTTGCTGGAACCACATTGATTATGTTGTGGCTTGAATTATAAATGACTGAGTTGTGTATGTGGCTCAAGATTATGATTGAGGATGTTTTTATATGTGATTGTGATTGTGTTTGACTGGAAAGGAAAGGCATGGTGGTGCACCCCATGGAGAAATCTATATGAAGCTATAAGGGTGGAGAATATAAATGGAGCGATAAGGGTGGATGCGGCGGAGGCCGCGGGCAACGATCCAGAGGTATTCTGGACGACCCGGTTGGTACGGGAATTGTGTGTGAAATTGATTTCATCGATTGCTGTTGTGAATTTTGAATTTTGTTAAAATGCATTTGATTCACTTGGATATTGTTGTGAAGTATTATGAATAATATTATATCATATGATGATCGATCTACGTATGATTGCTGCATGTTATCATTATGATGCATGATTTTTATTTTGTCATAGTATTGTGTTATCTACTCACTGGGCACGTGGTTTGCTCATACCCCTCTTATTGATATTTTTTTTTTCAGAGTTGACAGCTGAAGGTAAATATCGGAACAAGGAATTATGGATCCTTAGTCCATAATTACCTTTTCATTTGTTCAGGATAAAGGTATAATAGTTAAGTTTTATTCTAAGTTGTATAAATCTAGAAATCTCTGTAATCGGGTAGGTTCATTCAGTGATGTAATGTGAGTAATTGTAGTATGTATAGAGAACTCGTTTTGGTTGCATGAAAAAGAATTGTATGATTTTTAAGAGAAAGATAGGCTTACGAAGGTGAAATGAAATTCACTTTCCGTGCCGGTCACGTGCTCAAATTTTGGGACGTGACACTGACGTACCCTAAAAAATTAGTAATCCAACTGCCAAAATAGTTCTTAAAGAATGACCAACTATGTTGATCTTCACGTAATTAACTGGGGGTTTGCTTTATTGAACTAGCCTAGGAGGGCGAGGCTGTCACGACCCGTTTTCTGGGCACATGACCGGCACAATGATGAATATCCCATCACTGTAAGCCTTTCGATAAATTCTACCCATGAGTTTAGTCATTATCAAAATAACCATTCCTGAAGAAAATATATCAAATTTTCTTATTTGAAATTCATAGAGATGATTTGCACATAATAATAGATTCTCAATATAAAATACATTATTATGCTGACATACAAACTAAATGCCAAACCCCTGACCTAGATGTCATAGACGATTACAGAGAAACATAATCTACAACAATAGAGGGGCCTACCCGATAGCGGGAGGGTCCAAAGTGATCTACTCTTCTAGCGGATATTCTTTATCGGCAACCTGATCTGAACAAAAAGGTTGTACAAATAGTGTGAGCTTTTAAACTCAATGAGCGAATCGGCCTCGCGTTAATAAAATTCAAATACATCACCAGTCATGCAAGTATATCCGAAGGCTCATACTCAACCAATAGACATAGTTAGAAATTACATACAAGAAGATAAAAATTCATCTAATTCAACAAACGTTACTAGTACTCATCAATGGCAATATATCCCGGAGAGCGCACACAGGCCAGCTCAACAATTCTGTATATTTCCGCCATGACGCACAACCAATGCAACAAACGTTACTAGTACTCATCAATGGCAATATATCCCACAGAGCGCACACAGGCCAGCTCACCAATTCTGTATATTTCCGCCATGACGCACAACCTCATCCTCTTAGCTAGGGCGCCTCACGGATTTATCACCAATCCGGACTATATCCCTACTGAGGGAATCGTTGTCTCCACACTCATTGGTCAAGACACCCTTTCAACCGGGTTTTCCGCCTTGCCGTGAGAGGGAGTACTGTCCCGCTCAATCACAATCAATAATACATTTCACATCATAATCAGAAGCACAATATAATATTCATCCATATAACAGGTATAATATATAACTATATTATAGATTTATAAACCACAAATCAAGATAACAATTAATCTGTTTTTGAAAAGATTCAAACTTCTCATCATTATGAAATACTTGTTTCGTCTTATCCATACTTCTGGATTAATTATCTCATTAGATTCGTCATTCTGAATCCAATTTCCCCCTATGAATCTTGGGAGTGTCCTACGACATATTTTTTATCACCAGTAATGCTAAAACTCTATTAAAACGGGGTCGTTTCACTCACCTAGATTCCGTACGAATATCGCTTCTCTAAGTCGTTACAGACAAGAGTACACAGATGAATTTCAGTATTCCGCTACAGAGATTTTCATGAAAGATTAGAGAAAACAAGTTAGGATTGTTTTCATACAAACATTGTTCATACATACGATACTATTCATATGTACGGTCACTATTCATATATACTGTTACTATTCATACGTATGGATAATATTCATACATATGATCACTATTCATACGTATAAATACTATTTTTACATACAGATACTATTCATATGTACAGTTACTATTCATATGTACGGGTACTATTCATACCAGAAATAGATAATACAATCTGTAAAAGAGTACACCAGGTAAGTTTCCAGGAAAGAATGGAGGGTCACACTGGACACACTTAAAAACCAGGTCTTTCCTTAGTCAGAACTTTCCTAGACATGTATTATTCACAGTTTACATTCTATTTCGGTAATCAGAGAATCAAAATAACATATAAACAGCTAAAGACAGTTTTTCTGATGTGGAAGATCGGCCAAAGCCGCAACCACAGAGCATACTTAAGAAAATAACTTCTAAAATTTGAAAGACATAGAAAGGGCATAGTATCCTTACCTAAGCAAAAAAAGAAAGGCCCAAAATCTCAGAGGCCTAGCTTTGGAGTAAGAGAAACTTAAGGAGAGAAGAAGAGAAGTTGAAGGTGTGAGTTTAAAAGTGAAATGAAAGGGTATATTTATAGCAAAAGTCAAAGATACTATTTGACACTATGCGCTAATAAAATATTTAATTTACTATTTATGAAAATGATATTTCTAATAATGTAATTTACTGTACAAAACGCGGCAGACGGCTGAAATTTTTTTCTTTTATTACTATTGGAAACTTAAAGGGAAAACTATCCTTTCACCTTAAATCTTTAAGTTTCTTTTCAAATCAGTCCTTTTAATTTAGTCTCCGAGGGTATTTTCACACATAAAATGTCATTTTCTCCTACGAACTTCTTTCTAGTTTTCTCTTATGACCAAACCACATCTAGTACTTGACATTTTGATTGTATAAGTGCACAGTATACTGAAATAGTAATAGTAGTTCGTAAACAAATATTTATATTTTATTTTTCATGGGTATTACAGAGGCATCCTATCCTTATTCTCAAAAGCTATTGAGCAATCCTACACAAAACTAAAAATGTTATTACATATACCAATAAAGTTCAAATAGTCGTTACCTAAAATTTTATGTGCATTGGGAGCAAAGGAAGAGGATGTCATGCTTTAGTCTACCCCTCACCATCACTTCGCGAGTGGATTTATCCTAAATCCAATTCCTAATGTCACTAGTAGAGAATTCAGGCAAAGAGGTAAAGCCAAAATTGTTCCAAATTCTCCAAAAAAAAGTAGCAATCCATAAGGCAATGCAAGATCATTTCAAGACTAGAGTGGCATTTGACACACATGCGGTTCTGCCCCAAACCTGAGTGGGCCCTAAAGGAATTAGTTGGGAGCACCTCATGCAAGACTAGCCAGATGAGAAACCTATTGCTCTCTAGACACTGCAGCTTCCAAATCCAACTCCAAGAGTAAGAATCAGGAAGGTCCACAAGGAAATTGCCAAGAAAATTATAACCAGAGCGAGTTCAGTATTTTTTAAAAGAATCAACACCCCAAATAAGCAAGTGACTATCCTGGGTGTAGGAGGGCAGTGGAAATGTGGAATACTCTAAATTTTCACAAGAACATCATCAATCAGGACATGTTTTACCTTATTAGTACTTTAGTGTTTGTCTCTAAAGATGTTTCTCACCTGCAAACGAGGATCAACAGACAAAGTAAATCAAGGTTAATAGAGTCAATAAATTATTGACAACAAATTGTTTAACGCCAAACTTAACTATTTGAATTTCACAGTTCAATTCATAATTCAGCATTTTTTAAAAACTAAAATTAAGGTACAGCTAATTCGACTTGACTGTACCTTACAGAATTTAATAAAATTATAATAAAATTTGAATACTTCAATATTTAAATAGTCAACTCAAGAATATATATTCAACTGAAATTAAATTTTACTTTGACAATTTAAACGCACTCTAACACTAATATCTTAAACATATTAAATTTTCTATTTAAAACTATTTATCCTTTATTTGTTGTTATATAATATATTGCATATTTTATAATATTATATATATATATTATAAATTGGATCAAACCCAATCAACCCTATTCATAAATCTACTCCCAAATTTAATTATTATTAGCTTAAAAATAGAGTCGAAGGCCTCATTAAAGGACTGATCACTTGAATAGTCTAATCAATCAAACTATGCTTGGAACTCGATAACTCCTAATTAATTTTCAACTGTAAGTGTTTATCTTTTTTTTTTTCTGTATAAAAAATTCTTGCACCAATTATATATATATATATATATATATATATATATTTTCTTCTTTTTTTTCAAAATCAAATTGTAATATTTTATGCTACAACAAAATTTACAATTTGTTGAGTGACGTAAACTATTTAACAAAAGATAACTATTTATTTTGTATATATATATATATATATATAATTTATCTATGCTATTATGTGTCCATCAACCTTATAATTATTTTCTTATATCATATATTAACACTTACATAAAATAAAGTATAAGAAAGAGAAATTAAAAATATAAATGAAAGAATGAAAAAAATTAGTTAACATCAGTTTTTAATTTCAAAATATTAAATTACTGTAATTTAATTTTTCCTTGAAAATGATTTTAAATTATATAAAAAATACGCATCAAACCACTTGTAATTGTCATTTATTATGCGTGAGATCTTTTTTAACATAACTTAAAGATTTATTGAAATTAGTTGAATAAACAATTATTTTCTATTAATTGAATAAACAATTATATTGCGAATGCGATCTTTCGCATGAAACGTCATGATTCTTGGTGTAAATAAAATGAGATTTCCTTGAAATTAATCGGAAAAATCCGATATTTTTAGTTACCAAAGATTGATGTTAGGCGTCATGAGAACAACTTGGTTGCTTGTCTATCTCATTAGGTACATACCAAACACCGAAAAATCTAAAGATATCTTGTAAGCACAGATGATATATGATATCATAATTTATATTAGTCTTATATTAATTACCTGTCTGTTCTATTTTTTTTATTTGTTTCTTTCTGATCCAAAGTGGAGTTTTTCTTTTTTTCCTTTTAATGAATGAAAGTAAAACTTTATAGAACACCACAAACAAACACGAGGTGAAAAACATGTGAGGAGAATATTAAAAGCTTGGAGGCATGAGGCCACGCGTGGGCATGACCATGAATTGAGACTTGAGTTGCGCCAACGTATGTGTTTCTCTCCTTTTTTTTGTTTTTTGGAAGGTTAGGATTGATTCTAATCAAGCGCTTCTCTAAGCCCCCACTATACGTTTTTTCTACTCTGAATTAAATATTTAAAAGACTTTACCCATCCCATAGAGGGGAGAGAGAGAGAGAGAGAGAGAGAGAGAGAGAGAGAGAGAGAGAATTTTATGTGTATGGTCTAAATAAATAGGATAAAAAGAGAAGAAAGAAACAAATGAAGAAGAAAGGCCATTATTAAAATAAAAAAGCAAAAATTGTAAGAGAGAGGAAAAAAAAAAGTAAATAGTTTCCCTAATTATCATGGATATATGAATATAATATATCCTCTCATAGTTTTTAATTTATTTTTTTTACATTTTACTACTAAATGGAACGAGTTAGGACGGATTGTATCGGTATCCGGTAATGGGCAGTTCAGGGAATTTCTCCCTCTGTTGTTTCTTATATGTGCGAACAACCGCTTTATTTCAATCATCGTCTCCTTCCATGAACAAACCCCCTCCCTCTTCTTCGTCTTCTTCTGTAACTCCACCTTTATCTCTCTTTTCCGCCATTCTCTTGCGTGTCAGGATCGTTACTCCAGAGGCACCGGCCTTATACATATTTACAAGGCACGTTTACCTGCCCGATTGCTTTTAAGAATTCTATATGTTTGTTTATATGCAGGAATCTGGACGATCGTACCGTTTTTTCTTCGTATTTGTTGCTCTGAGGACCAACAATCTTTAAGTTGATCAGTTTCGGATTTTCATTCATGATCTTCTTAATTTTTTCTGACGTATAATCTCCAGCTTTTGATAGTCTTAATTCTTAATTTATTGTTTGGTTTGGTGGAAGGAGAGAAGATGTTCTTTGTGCTTCTTGCTTGTCCCTTCTCTTTTCCTTGTCTGCGGCTCTCTGATTTTCGGTTTTTTTTTTTAAATTCAGAAATTTGGATTTCCTTGGTGGTTTAAGATTTTGGGTTTTTGTTATTGTTATCCTTTTTTTACTGTTGGTTTTTACGAATTTTCACGTTCTCTAGCTTCCAGATTATGCATACATCAAATGTCTGGGGACTGGTAAGAATTGTAGTTATCACTATCAGTCGTACGTTTCATCTTAACATATACAATATTCCTTCTTCATTAAGAGAGGGGAACAAGTTTATATATGGGCCAAATACGGTGTAGACCGTATTTTTTTTAGTGTATCCCCTTCAGGGAAGAGCTTGTTTGTGAAAGTCTGGTGAATCCAGATGCACCAAAAGTTTCCAGTTCTAATTATCAGCATCATCACCTTTTTTCTTGGTAGAATAATCAATCAATATCCACATACAGTGGTGTTTTCCGTGTAAATGATTTTCTTAGTGCTTATGACACCAGTTGTAATATAACTTAGGATTTATTCCTTCCTTCAATTCCCTTTGCAGGGAGTGTGTATTGCTTATTATCTCCGTAATATGTATTTATATCTTGATGATTGGCTTATATATGGCCTAAATCCTAAATGTTCATCGAGCATTAATATATATATATATTTTATACCAGAAGCTTTGGTAGATTTTATTTATCTTGGTTATCCTTTATTTTTCCTAGATCCAATTAGGTTTAGATGGTTTTGTATTATGCAGGTTTATTGGTGCTGATGGTGTATTGTACAGACTTAGTGCTTTCATCTTGAGTTTGAGCTCAAGATGAAACATATGATATATCTGCATGTGCCGGTGAGATATGTTTTCATTGGAAATTATCCTTCAGTTTCTCTCTTCTATTGCTTCTCCACTCTTCTAGAGGAATATACTTTTCAAGGTTTTGTGGATCTCTTCAAAATGCTTCTGTTGTATGATCCCTTGTACCTTTAGGTTCATATAAAAATAGAAAAGCTCATCATTATTATTGGTGAAAACTGGTTTTGCCTTCGCATTTGCCTTATACAGGTTATGGAAGTGGGTGAATTTCTTCATTTGGTCTCTTCCATTACATTGTCTGAATTGCGGATGGTATCACAGGAACCTTTGAATCCTTTGGTTGGTGGAGTGATTTTAGAACTGATAAATTTGGGCATGTTCTGTTTTCTCAGGATTTATTAGCATGATATGCTGCTATAATGGAATGTTATAAGCCAACTTTCATGTAGGAAGAAGGAAGTATACAGTATCAAAGATCCTCTGTAAACTGAAGAATTGTTTAGGCCTTCTTCAACTGGAATGTGGCCTTTAGATCAGGGTCATCCATCTTCTGAGATTGGATGCTTGTTTGACATGAATGGCCTGGCAATTATGCTGAGGATATCATGACAGCATAGCTGTCATATTTCAATTCTTAGTGATGCAAGATGTTGGTGTGGAGTGTTACAGGCAATCTAGGGACAGTCATGGAACTATACTTACATCATTGTTGTAGATATAATTGGTGCCCTGAAGTGCTGGAATATCGATGTTGGTAAACCTTAATGCTATCTTCCCTGTGCGTTGTAAAATCATCTAGTTAAATGCCTTTTATTCTCTTATTTTTAAATCTGATATCTATGATAATTACTGTGGACGTGGTGCTCTTTAGGGGATTGTACAATGGGTGTAGCAGTAACAGTCATCATTGAGTATTTGCTTCACAATAGTATGCAGACTACAATTTGGATCATTAAAACATGCCATTGATGGAGACTGCTGTCTGTTTGCTCTGAATCAGTATTACTCGGATATTTTATGCCGGTGGGGTTTCTTCTAAAAGTTAGTTTCTCCAAAGATGCAAGGATTCATGTAGTTTCTCCAAAGATGCAAGGACTCATGGCTGGGAGAGGCTATATTTGCTAGTGAGCTTGGGGTTTGTTGACATTGAAGGTTGGTAACCAGTAGTTGGTTATATATTCACTTATGGTCCTTAATGTTGAGGAATGAAGGGAAATTGGTGTCAAGGCATCGATAGTGTAACACCAAATGCTGGACTCTGGCTTCTATCAAAAAAAAAAAAAACCAAATGCTGGACTCTGCCTTGTTTTAGACTTAATCTGTGGTGGATGGAAAAATTTTAGCTTTCATGTTTGGACTTACACATCCTAAAGGCTCTCTTGGCTTGGACAACTTTTTATGTCACGACTCCCTTGCTGACAAATACCATTTGTGGTTTGTGAGAACTTGATATAGGGAAATATTTTATTGTTAAAATTATGGTATATTGAAAAGCCTGATATGGAGATGGTTATAATATAGCGTTTGAAGCTTCTTTTTGGCGTTTTTTATTTTTTATCACTATGAGATGACCTGTATCACAAATGTCGGTGGTAATTCTCGATAAGTAAAGAAATAAATAAAAATAGTATGTTTGATTAGAATCAATTATCTTGTACAAAATGTAGCTCGAAAAACTTGCCATCTTGCCATCATACATTATACTATTGAGCTTGCATTCATCTGCTTGTCTATCTTGGTCTTAAGATATTATTTTGTAAGGATATATCATATAATAACTGAATGGCTAGGAAGGCTTTAATTCGAACTTGATGCTTAATGTTAACTGGCAGGTAAGGCAAAGATATATATATACACACATACATATATATAATGATGCATAGTATGAATAATTACTAGTTCTTTTATTGGTACACTAATGATGATAAGCTGGAATTAAATGATCAATGCTAGCATACTTTCTTCCAACAACTCAATTTGGCTTACCCCTGCTATAATTAAGTAGCCATTTTTTTGAAGCTTACTCTCCTCTCTCTACGGGATAAGGTTTTGGAATCTCCCACTTAAGAACACGAATGGCTTTTCTTTTTTCTATATTGATATAACATATATTAATGCTATTATTTTAGTATATTGATGAGGCATTACAGTTTTTTCTTGTATTGTCTGCCTGTTTTTCTGGAGAACATTCTAATGAATCTCATAGAAGTAATGCAATATTGTTGATTAGGAGACATTGGCTGTGTTTGAAGCAATGTGATAATTGAATAATTGGAGACTTGTCCCTGGCCGGATGCAGATTTCTCTTTTCCCCATATGTGATATCCTTCATTAATGTTATCAAGTCTCCTGCAACTTCTACTTTTTATGGTTAAGAATCAGATGAATTCCAATGAAGGAATTTTTGACAAAAAAATATTTTCAGTTGAGGAAGAATTAATCACACAAGTGGCTGATTAAGTCAATAAGCGGAAATGCATTAACCACTCTTTGAGCATTAACCACGTATTTTTTCAATTATTCCTAAACTATTTTCACTACCCATTCTATTTTGGAATTCTCCTTTTATTTTTTGTTCTTCCTAAGAGCTCCCAGTCTGTTTCTTCCTTTTATTTAAAATGATTTGAGTTAATTGAGTTCCTTTAGATTTTTTTTACTTTAGCATTCTCGTTTGGTTCTAAAATCTCATAATTTAAATGATAGGATCTTCAGTTTTTTTTATTTTTGTTTTTATCTATACTGGTATGCCTTCCAGGTCTCTTCTTTAATTTTGGGTAATGATTTCAAGCTTGTTTCAAGGTGCTGGCCATCAATAGCACTGGACATTCTCCAGTCCTATTTAAATTTTCCTTATTTCTGAAAATTTTTGATTCTCAAGGAAGCCTTTCATTATAGTAGCAACTACCTTCTACCTTGTGCTTTTTATATGATAGACAACTTCGTGTATAGTTTTACAAATACAAGCCCCCTTCAGATTCTGCTAAGGTATACTCCACATTTTTTAATAGTCTTCCATATTTCCATTTCAAGCAAAGCTCTTGTTTTGTATCTAACCCTTTTTAAAAAAAAAAAAAGAATTTGTAGTGCGTATATTTAGTATCCAGGAAAAAGTATGATGCTGGATTTTCTTTAGGTAACTTATTTGTATATTGCTGTTCTTGTCTTAATTACTGATAAGAAGGCACATACTCGCTATGTGCTTGAATCCAATGCTTAGTTGATTATCTTTTTCAAGTGCAGGAAAAGAATAGAAAATGCTAACTCCTCCTAACACCTGCTGAGTTCCCCTTTGTGATTTTAGCCCAGGTAATGTTTGTTGTGTGAGTGCTCCTATACCTGATCCTTCCTCTTTTACCTTATCAACTCTGAATTCCTGCTTCTTCACTTGACAAGCTAGAGTGAGAAGCCATCAACTAATATGAATCTCAACGATGTCATTTTTTCTTCCAAGTGTTCACTTTTTCCCTCATCTTTGTTTTCTTGCCTCAGACTGGACAGCACTCTCCCTATTCAGTGGAGAGAGGCAATCTGTGATGTTATTAGATGGCTTCAAGTGAGTGGACTTACACAGAGCTGTTTGTATTATGGTGTGGTTAAGGAGACTATGAGTGGCAAGTGTTTAGTATATAAGCCAGTTTCTGTAGATCTAATTATGACTTTTCTAGAATTTGTAATTGCGGCATCTATTCTCTACTCTCTTTGGAAACAGTTGCCAGTGATGATTCACTGATCCGATGCTCCAATTTATGAACTCTCTAGAGTTTAGATATAACTGGGTGCTTTATAAATCTGATCTTTTTTGTCATGTTTTGTCATTCTACACCTTGCAGTCATGGAATTGTTTCAGTCTCCTGTGATGAGTTTTATTGTTTCTTAGACTCGAGTTGCATGCTTTTTTGAAGTAACAATGCATTTGGATATTGAATTCTTCACCTGTTTTCTTGCTTTTCAGGTTGCTGGTTAATTGTTGATCTGACTAAAATACATTCTACTATTCTGACTTCTGAGTTTGCAAGTAGTAATAGTTATGGGACATAGACATTTATATAGCATATCTCAGGTGTTTGAGAATGAGCATGACCAAAATTGGAATCTTATCCATACTGATCAACATTATGTGCAACTAGGTAATGTAACTCTACATGCCTCAGTTGCACTTTTATTTTGGTTCATTAGCCATTTTCTTTGGTAAATTGTTGTCTTTCTTGCATGAATTATTTACTTAGTTTTGGACCTCTGTTGCAGGTACGACTGGCACTTCAGAGAATGATCCTTTTATTTATCCTGTGGAAAATGTTGCTATAGATGGTAGCTCTTTCACTGCCCCTTGGAACAATGCCACAAGGTCAAATGGATATGCATCCTCAAGTATCAACATTGAAGTACCCCCTCATCAATCAGATGTAGCTGGATCTTCTCGTGATCAGTTTATGCATTCATCAAATGCTGGAGCCTTTTTTGGAGTTTCTGAAAACTATGCTCACCAGCTGCCTTCTTCCAATTATGATAGACAGGCGTTTCAAATTGCTGATGGTGGATTTATTGATCTTACAATGGGAAGCGGAAGAGGGCCTCACAAGCGGAAGAGCCCTGGAATTCCTTCAGTCTGTGAGAGAGGCAGTACAAGCAGATACATTAATGCCGGAAGTTCAACTGATCTTCCTATATCCTCAGAAATAAGGCAGGAGAAGCCAAGCATGGATTCTCAATATATGCCTTGGGATCATGTAACTATGCCACCCACCTTCAGAGGCAGTGGCCTTTCAATCAGGGGTGAGGGTTCTTTAAGGAATGTGAGAAGCCGTTCTACACTTGATTTAGAATCCAACCTTGCTAGGACCCATTTGTCCAGCAATCATTCACACAACTACCCTACTGGCCCGCCCATTGACCATTCTAGCACAGTGGATCTTCCTGGTCCTGGTCAGAGTTCTAGTACTATGACGACGGATTGGAGCCAAATGAACATATCAAGTGCTCATAGGAGGGTTTTATTATCTGGTTAGTTAATAAATTCTAATAGAGACATAAATTATACCATTTTTCTTTGCTTTATATAGATTAGAGATCTTTGTTTTTCATGCAGAATCAGGTGGATATAGTCATGACACAAGCCACTTACTTGTTGGAAGTGGTGCTAGTAATGGTTCAATAGATATTGGGGGTTACCATCAGGAATATAATACAAGCATAAATCCTACTGTTCCTCAAAACTTTCATGGTAATCTCACTCACGGTGCTAGGGGAGTTCGCAGTAACTATTCTCAAAGATCTACTCCAACCCCAACTTTTAGGGCCTCTTCAAGCTCGCGCTTGGGACACATGGTGCCTTCAGATGATGGATTGCACATGGTAGCTGAAGGTTACTCTTCTAGACATCCAAGACCATTGACCACTATTGGCTGGCGGAATAGTGACAGAAATGGGAGGTCAAGGATATCTGGTGATAGACATCGATCGTTGGCTGATGAGGCTGGTCTCCATGATCGATTTTCTTCTGAGGTATTTCTTAGTATCTTGTGGAATTTAACCTGTCTCTGGTGATTTATGTATTAGCAACTCTCTCTCTCTCTCTCTCTCTTTTTCTGGGGTAATTAGGCAGGATTGTTGTTTGATTCTGGATATGTCACCACTAACAGGCTGAAATTTGGTTATATTTGGATTGCAGGGTTTCATGGTTGTTGATCGTGCACCACTATATGGTTCTAGAAATACGTTTGATCAGCATAGAGACATGAGGATGGACATAGACAACATGAGCTATGAGGTAATTATTTTTGTTTTTATTCCATCTTAATAATCTCATTGTGGTACAACTATTAGTATAAACATGCTTTTTTTTGTAAAATTATTTTGGATGATTTGGCTTGAACAGGAACTACTTGCACTTGGAGAGAGGATTGGTGATGTTAGCACAGGATTGGCTGAGAATTTGATTTCCAAGTGTTTGACAGAATCAGTATATTGTTCATCTGAGCAATGTCAAGAGGAAGGAAGTTGTGTAATCTGTCTGGTATGTTTCCCTTCGTCCTTTAGAATGAATTATATAGTACTCTTAGACTTTGGCAAATGAAGCACATCTATTTTTTTATTACACAAATCTGACAGCAGTGGCTCGGGACTACCCCATTTTATTACTGAACGACCACTGTGATTAAATGTGGTAATCGCATTGGAGAAATGGACTTTAAATTTTTAACGGAATAGGAGGATTTCTTTTATTTTGTTGAAATTATACTCTTGCCTTTTCTAGTGGGAGTGGGGACGAAGTAGCTGTAGTTTATTTCTCCAGTTTTCTTCATTCATCGTTAATCTGAATGGCTATAAAATAAAGGATTTTTTTTTTCCCAAATTAAAAAATTTCAGGAAGAGTATAAGGACTTGGATGATGTTGGGACATTGAGAACATGCGGCCATGACTACCATGTGAGCTGCATTATAAAGTGGTTATCCATGAAGAACCTATGTCCAATCTGCAAGGCTTCTGCTCTTCTTGATAATATGAAGGATAAGTAACTTAATTCAATCTGCCGGCCTTTACCATCTCATTTTGTGTGTATATATATGTATATATATATATTCGGATATTCATGAAAGTGGAAGAAACAGACTTGTATTTTTGTTATGTTGTAATAGATTCTACCAATGTTGATAATTTGTTTCTGGCTTCTATCTCAATTACGCGAAGCCTTGAAATTATTTATGTAATGTATGTTTACTTTTAGTTACCCTGTATTAGCCATTTGGTCCGACGCTTTTCGTTTGTTTAGATATTGTGTGTTTGGTGGCGTGAGATGAGGCTGGGAAGTAGCAGAAGATCATAGATAGGATGAGTAGCAATATCGTCTAGAAGAACAATTGATGTGGATTTTCTAATAGTTGGTTCGAGGTGGTTCTGGTTTTGTTTTTGGTGTTTCTGCAAAAACTAAAAGTCTGTAAATAGTTAAATTTGTTAATGATGGTTTAATATTTTGTTTTTTGAAAATTTATATCTCTGGTTTAATATTTTGTATTTTGAAAATTTATATCTACTTTTTGAGAATTAGATTTTATTACCAAAATACAAGCTACAAAATACAAGTCGATCTCATCTAGTGAGATAAGGCTGCTGTTGTTATTGTTGTTTATGAAAATATTTTCTTTGATTCTTGTTAATTTTAGCCAACATAATTTTGATTTTTTGAGACAATTGCATATTCACAACACCTACAATGGAACAAGTTTTGAAAAGGAAGAATACCTCGAAAGAAAGCATCCATGATTGTTAATCTCTTGATAATGGATGGATGGATGGTGCTATTTTTACTTCTTTTATCTTCTTTATAATATCAAGAAGCAACAGAGGTTATATACAAAGGTCAACGAAGTGGTGTACCATCCTTGAGGAAAACCTTTGGAAATTTGTGACCTTCAACGGAGGTTATCTAATTGTATTCGGGTCAGCCCGCATAGTGTTTTTTTTTTTTTAAATGTTATTAGTTTTGGGTCAAAGGGCCTTTTTCTCTTCACTTGGAGGCTTCTTTGATAAGCTAAATGAGACGCAAAGTGAATGAGGTGAGAGGTTCTGACTTCTGAGGTTGAGACTGAGTGAGAGGAGAGATGGGAGGAGAATAACTCGCCGAGAAGTCGAGAACCGGTCACGATGGAGCCGAGAATGAAAAGGGACGATGACCATGGCTCCTCACTTTGAATCGTTGATATATTTTTGATTCTCTGTTCTCCCTCTGTGGCTTCTCTGTTCTCCTCCCTTCGCTGCTTCTCTCTCTGTTCTCCTTCTCCACCCTCAGTCAGTCGCTTCTCTCTTTGAAATCAGAAATCATTGAGAGAGGGTTGAGAGACAAGTCGAAGACTGAGGGATATTGCGAAGACGACGAGCGAAGGTATTGAGCAACGATTCACGATGTTGATCTCTGATCTCCTCCATCACTTTGTCTCTATGGCACCGTAGATGCCCTCCTCAGCTCCCCCTCAATAACTCTGTTCTTTTTTCTCCCTAGTCTCATTCATCTCAGACCCTCCCCTCCCCCTTCGTCACTCTCTCCGTTCTCTCTGGTGTGGTGTGATCTCAATAATCTCTGATACCTTCCCTCAGTAATCAATAATTTAGTATAACATAAACAATATATATATATATATATATTATTGTGGGTTAAACGAGTAACCTGTCCAGATAATCTGCAGCCTTTAAGCCTAGTTCTATGCGAGATGACATTTGACCAGCCTAGCTCGCCTTTAATGTGGGTTAAATGGGTTCATTTTGACGGATTGAGATCTATCTTTTTGTGATTATGAGATAGTGTTTATATCAACTTCACTTTGCATTAACTGATGCCCCAATTTACTATCTAAGTAAGAATTTTTAGCTTCACTCGTAATCAAAAATTGGAGCCAGCGTTCACCTCCAGAAGATTATCAAATATATTTAAAAATACTGAACAATTGTTGGAGCAACAAAAGGAAAACTAACAGACAAAAAATTAAAAAAACAAAACAAAAAAAAAACAAAAAACAGCATAAATGAATCTTTCATTGTTTCATAAAAATACTTGATTTAGCACACTGATGGATATGAGACAAATTATGTTTATCTAATAGAAAATACCGAATACCAAATTTCGTTCTACAAAAAGGGTAAAAAAAAGTTGAAATTTTTAATAAATGATATTGCGACACCCAATTTTTACATTTGATCTAATAGAAAAATGAATAGTTAGACAAAAGGAATTGATTAACATTTATGTTAATCAAAATTATTCTTATATTAATTGAATATTTTTTGTAGGATATTGTTTTACTAAATTTGAATTGAAAAGGCTTTATTAATAAATATAATGCCTACAAAATTTGATCATTAATCTAACATTGTTTAGTATTCTATCAACATATCACAAAATGAAGGTGCTATAAACTTTTCAAATTTAAATATTGAGATTTTAAATTATTTAATTACATAATTTGTTTAATTTTCTAAGATTTGCCATGTAAGATCAATATTGTAGTTATAATTTCTAATTTAATAGTTTGATTAAAGAAAATCACTTCTCATAATAAATTATTAAGAAGTATAAATATATCAATTTTTATATCGATGTCAATTAATCCACTTATAAATAAACACATACCCTCACTCATACGTGTAAGATGTAACACTTCTGTAATGAAGAAACGTAAATATATGAGGACCCACATCCGTACATCGGCATACGCAAACATACATGCAAACCTGTACGCGGTATGCTTACACACAAATAAATAGGAAGCAAAATGTGCAGTATGGGGCATTCCGAGAATTGAACTCGGGACCTCTCGCACCCTAAGCGAGAATCATACCACTAGACCAAATGCCCTCATCGATGGTGCTTTTATGCATTTTCTATATCAACTTGAATTTCATCACTGTTTTTGACATTAAAAAATAGGGACGTATGTCGTCGTGCAACTGGAGAAATGGAACTCTGGGCTTCCCTTTGAAGCTTTTGGCCTTGCATCTTGGACAAAAGAAATCAGCGACATAAAGTAATCGATATTTATTATTTGCCTTTTTGAAGAACGCAGATTTTATTGAATTTGTTTATATAAAGTTGTTTTATACACCTCCCATGTATCTTGTTTTTCGTTTCTACTTTCTGCTCTGAATCGAACAGCAACTTTCAACGTCGAAAATCCATTGATTGGTCATTTGATGACCATTTCGACGTTGTAGTAAACATCAGGGTACTTGAATCTTCCAATCGTCAAATTGATCTACTCCGGTTCTTTAAGTATCCAAATATAAGTTCTTTTATCATTACGTCAAAAGCTTATTACACCGGTTCTTTAAGTACATCAAATTGATCAATTCTTTTATTTAATTCGCAGTCTGAGATTGAGGGTTATTGGGTGAATACAGCATGAAGTTACTTTTTAAATTCTGTGAATAAGCAAAGCATTCACCCGAGTCAAGTCGTTGCATTCATTTGTCCCAATTCAGAATCAGAAACAGAGCATGGTTTTGTCATTATCACTTGACTCAGGTCTTTAAACCCTTAGATGGTGTTCCTGGGGTGAGGACAATCGTGGCCATCGATTGTGTCTTTTTCGAATTTGGGAAGAATGAGTCCGAATCCCCAACCTGTTTTTCATCCAATTTACCTCTTATCAAATCCGATTTCGCTGCTGTGACAACTGTAATATTTCTGATATGCTCGAATGGATCCATATGTGGATCCAATCGTATCTTATGACTTCTATTTTTTTTCATTTAAAGAAGTGAAATTTTTAGAATTATTGTGCACGAAGTCCTAAATCCAAGATATCGTTGAGAATTGTGTGGCTTTTTGTTGCATGTGATGGATTGACCCAGCTTCATAGATCTAGCATTCTCTGGCTCCGATATTATGATTGGAGTTTGGAGTCGATAAGCATGGGCAGAATTGTCATTTCAATATAGAAGTTGTGAGGTATAGGATCCATGTCCCATGGCGATGGTGACCACATCCTTCGTTGTCCAAGGTTTTGCCCCACCCACTTCTACCACATTCATTTGCTCTCGCTTCCTTCTTTTCCATTTCATCAATCATCACTTGCTCACTTGGTTTAAACAACCAAGTTGTGAGCTTTTCATACCCAAATTGTTCTCTCTCTCTCTCTCTCTCTCGCCATGGCTGATGATAACTACTTTCTGTGCATTATAGGAGCAATGGAACGTCTTTGGTTTCACCAAATTGTTCTTTTCTCAGAAGCAGCCGTCGAATCAGTTTTGCCTATATCAGAACCTCTATCTTCCCCATCATCCTTTGACTCTATACCTTCTTTGCCTCATCTACCGGATAAAGATATTTCTACGCATGATTCACCTTCTCCTGCTAAAAAACTCATATCAGACTCTATCTCACTACCTCTCCAGGTATATAATATAATTCAAAAGTTTCATATACTATACTCTGTGTTCACTGCCAGCTTCACCCATTCCATAACCGTGCCTAATTTTGTTCTGTCTTTTAAATGAAGGGTGATTCAAACAACGAAGAAGAAAAGAAGGAAAGACCCCCGATAATGAATCTTCCGGGTAACAGGGTTCGATCACATTCATCGTCGCCATTAGCACAAAACTACAGGAGGAAATATAGGAGGCAAGCTAAAGGGAGGCTGCAAAAGTCCATGAGCTGCAAGACTCTGGGAGAACTAGAGCTCGAAGAAGTGAAGGGTTTTATGGATCTAGGTTTCGTATTCAACAAAGGAAACATATGCCCGCGAATGATGAGCCTAGTGCCTGGCTTGCAGAGACTTGGAATACACCCGCTCCCAGATGAACAGTGCACACAAATTATCGATTCCAAAAGAACAGATGGAGATGATGAAATTGAAGCAGAAGAACAGAAGAGTGATATCATGAGACCATATTTATCAGAGGCATGGCTAATAAAGAGACCCGATTCACCCCTACTAAATCTGAAGATCTCCAAGCTCCGTTCAGCTTCTGCTATGAAGAAACTTCTTCGGTTATGGGCTCACAGCGTGGCCTCAGAAATCCACCAATAGTAAACTCTGTTCCTTGTCAATATAATACCCAAGTAAAAAACTTTCTTTCAAGAAGAAAAAAAAAAAAAAAAGGTACAGCTAGTGAATTTAGAGCAAGAATTATGAATTAGGAAGTGTATGTGAATGAAAGAACAAAAACAATAAGACGTGGTGCAAATGCAACTTTATCTTTCTTTGGAAGTTTAACCCTGTTCTGTTTTTGTCTGGTGTGCAATAAAAGAGCATGGATTAGGAAGTAGGAAGGTTGTTGTTGGCTTGTTGGATTGAAATAGGAGATGATTTGACATTAAGTGTGGTGAAAGGGTAAGGCATTAGAGAGATAAGGGTATCAGAAGAAGATAAACACGAACGCAGTGGAAGGGGACCCATGGTGATGTGTTGCCCAAACAGGTGGGTCCTTAGCAACACATGCAGGTTTTGCCCAGTGAATCTGTTCCATGCTTTTGTTGTCTTGGTGTAGGATTGCGTATCATGATTCATAACTCGTTATTCATGTGCGTTGTTTTTTTCTTTGCATTAATTTGAGTGTAACAATGATTTTGCTCCCACTTCTCGATGTTGTTTGTTATGCACTCTCATCGAAACTACACGCCAATGCGAAGAATCTCTTCCTTTCCGCTTTTATGTGCCGAGTGCTTGCATATACAACATTAGGGTAAGTCCATAAAAAATCGAACCTCTTGAAGTGGAGTATTTTTATCGTTGGTTCTCTAGAAATTTGTATAAATTATTTTTGTATTACTATACACATAAATCTGAAGATGATTTAATAATAAAAATACTTAACTTTTTAAGAATTAAGATGTTGAGTTTTTTATAGACTTACCTATGATATTATAGCTTCCTTCCATCCTTCTTTTATTTTAATTTTCAAAGTTATCCATTTTTTTTATTGGTGAGAAGTTTTTCAACATATTTTCAATTATATCTGATTTTTCATTTTAAAAAAAAGCTTAAAAAGAATATTCCTTGAAAAATAGAACGGACAAATATGTGATTTTCTTATTGCCAGTTGTTGGTTCAAAAAAAAAAAGGAGATATTGATAATTTTAAATTGGGCCATCAAAACGGAATCACAAGCCCACATTAGAAAGTTGATGTTGGGCTTTTCATGTCCGTGGCATCTTTGGTTGATTGATAACGACAAGAGAACAGGGATCTGGCTTCCCTTTTACGTGAAAAGTGTGTAAGGGTGTAATTATTAGATTAAATTTGATTTAATAGTTGTTATTTTTTTACTTTTTATTTTTTTTTAAAAAATACAAATAAATTTTTTTAATTTGACAGTAAAAAAACTAAATTAAATATTATTATAAACCTTAAATATTACTGTAAAGTCTAAATCTTAAATTCTAAACTCTAAACTTTAAATTCTAAATCCTAAACTCTGAACTTTAAATTTTAAATCCTAAATCTTAAATACTAAACCCTAAATCTTAAATTTTAAATTCTAAACTCTAAATTAAATATTATTGTAAACTCTAAACCTTAAATCTTAAATTTTAAATTATAGGAGGAGAACCATATTCTTGGCTTCCTTAATTTGATCCCCAAAAAAATAAAAAGAAAAAAAGAAGGGAATTTGGGATATTTGAGGATGGCTAGATCTCGAGGGGGAAGGCTTCATTTGTTTATGTTATTTCGTTAATGGAGGTTTGATACATAATACTGTTATTTGTTTTTTTTTTTGTATTTTTTAGTTTGATATGATATTAGTGAAATTTTCGTTTGAAAAACAAAATAATAACGAGAAAAAAAAATGTTCTGATGATTAGTATGAGTTAAAATGTCAAACAAGCCACTTTTTAATACCCAAACTCAGTCTTTGGGCTAAATGGTAAAGCTCGCGAGTCACTTTTTTTTAATATTTAAATAATAATACTAATTTTTTAATAAAAATTTAATAAATTTTTATTAATATATATATATATATAACATTATTTTTTTAAAGTTTTTAATAATAAATAATTTTATTTTTTATATTTTTTAAAAATAATTATATTATATTTGAATTTAAAAATTTTATATTTATTTTTAAAAAATTACAAAAAATTTATATTTATTAAATATAATATTATAAGATATAAAAAAATAATACAGTAAAATTATTTATACTGAATAATATAATTTTTATAAAAAAATAAAATAAATTATTCTATTTAAATTTATTTTTAAATAAATAAAAAAATAATGTATCTAAATCCGCCTATTTATTGGCGTACCCAGAAATTTCGGTCCGTTTTAATACTTATAGACCAGGAGACAGCCCACAGACCCAACCCAATGTGGCAATCTTGTCATATTAATAAAAGTAGTGTACTCTTTTTCAGAACAGAAAATTTGAATCTGGATCGATGGATTAACTTTGAACAGATAATCTTTATTGACGACTTGATAAAATAATAATAATTGAGATGTAATGAATTATTGAGACTGAGACGGGACGCTTTAACAAGTACAACGAAGGATTTATGACTCGTGAATTCGTAAAAGAAACAAATCAAGCAATAAATTATTCATGATTATATGTTTTGATATAAGTGAAGTTGTATATTTATATATATATATATATATATATATATATAGCTATGTTATTCCATTTTAAGCTTCCCACGCAAACTGGATAATTGTTAAATAAGCTTCTCCACTACGAGTAAAACACACAAGCTTGAAATCACAAACGATGTATTATCATAGCCCACTTTTCTATATATTGTTTTGGTCCTTCCTCTTATCAGGTCAACCAAAACTACAGTTTGAAAAAGTGCATTTCGATTTGCTGATGGGAATTAGTAGTCTCCATTTGAATATGTAAGCTCCACTGATAACAACAAGGAATGACATACGTACTTTCGGAGGCTATAGAATTTCCCAACACATTCTATTAGTGTTTATATTTCTTAGACTTTGATTTGGTTTTGAGTTTTAATTAATTTGAATTAAATTTATTAATTTTTAAAATTATAGATTTATTTAGTTTTAATTTTTAAGTGATTTGGTCTAATTTTGAATGATTTGATTCGATTTTAAGTAATTAAATTTGATTTGATTAGTCAGTTTAATTTAATTTTAAGTAATTTTGTTTACAATTTTAATTTCAGTTATATATATATATATATATATAGATATATATATATATATATATAAAGAAAGATATCAAATTAATTAAAATAAACATAAAAAATTTTGTTGACATAATATATATAATATTTTTTTATATATAAAGTTAGTTTAATTCAGTTTGATTTTAATTGAATCAAATCAAATCGATAATTGAACTGAATCAATTAAAATTTATATTTTAAAAATTAATCTAAATATATTTTTTTAAAATTAATTTTTGATCAGATTTGTTTTGGAACACTCTTACCTTTTACTCAATATATATATATATATATATATATATATATATATATATATATATATATATATATATATATATATATATATATATATATATGAAAAAAGGGGATGCTTCATAACCTACTTAATAATTTATTAATATATGGGACATGTGCTCTGTTATCTTTTAGTAGGATTTGGATTAGGCCAACTTTCAATTTAAAATCCGGGGTTGCGTATTAAATATTTATGTTTGAGCATTAATCCTTCATTATTTCACTTTAGCCATCTATCAGTGGGTCAAGCTTCAATTAATCCAAATTTTAGCATTTTTCTCTTTATATGTATATGTATAATTTATTCCGGGCATCGTGTCAAAGAGGTTAGGAATTGTTGCATTTTTTTAAAAAATAAAATTAATTAATACGATCACGAATCCTTATATTTCAACTTGAATGACGATCGAGGACGTGAGCTTCGATCATTCTGCGTTCTTCCAACTTAAATAAAAAAAAAATGTGCTTTCAATAATTTAGAAGCAAACGAATCGATTTACTCTGATTCTGAGGGACAGTAATTAAGAAGCTCTTGAATACATTCAGTAACTCCCAAAATTCATTTTTGATAAATGCATGAACTTAGCTGGATATTGGAAAATTAACCATGTTTATGCAAGATAGCATATTTTTTTTTCTTTTCCAATTGTGGGTGAATTATTAAACCATATTGTATATTTATGCCCGCCAAGGAGGTGCACAGTTTTGTTCAGTGCCAACAAAATTATAATTATTCCCTTTAAAAAAAAAGAAAAAGAAAATACGAATATGATCATAAAGTATTTGAACTTAAATGATGCGGTAGTGGGCTTCTTCATTTTGTCTTCATTCAACTTTTTTGATCTTAGGAAGTGTTATAAAAAAATTTAGAAGCAAAGGAACCGATTTATTCTGACTCCCAGTGATAATCAAAAGCTCTTGAATACATTCAGTAACATCACCCAAACTTCATCTTTAATCCATGCATAACTTAATTTGTTGGTGTTTGGAAAATTATGTTTATGTAAGATAGAGTGATAATAGTTCAGTGTCGAAAATCAACTTTCTTCAGCTGAGTATTTGATACCCATGGCAAACGAAAGGCAAAAAAAATATATATATATATATATATATGACTCAAGAAAAGCTTTTCCCCTTGTGTTAAAAACGTAGCTGAACCTAAACTTTATTATTATTAGACCGTTCCTCTTTCCGTACCCAATCCTTTACTTGGTTGGTATCTTACTTAATTAAATAAGATTGTTTGACTGACATTAACAAATGCGGACCTCACTTGATCAGATAATCTTACTTAGTCAAACAAAATAACAACTTATTTGGTGAAGCATAATCGTCTGATTGACATCGACAAATGTAAATTCTACCTAAACAATTTTACTTTATAAAACAGGGTGCTATAAGCCTAGTAGAAGATGTGAGTTTTTTTTCTTTTCGGTTTAACCTTATTTCCAAACATGAATTTTAGTTTTAATGTTTTAAAACCAAACATGTCGATTTACTCCTCAACTCAACCCAATTAAAATTAAGTCCATGCTAATAAGTTTTTAAGAACTAAATTAATAGAAACAAGAATTTTCAAGCAACAATATATATATATATATATATAAGTATACTCTTGCTTCTATGTATACTTATCTGTATATGTTAAAGTATATTGAGATAATAGTTGGTACGGCGTAAGAGTAGGGTCATAGACGTGGCCTGAAGGCGGGCGGTCAAAGCCGAAGTTCCCACTTGCCTTCAATTGGATTCCTCTTAAGTTTCAATTCAAACTTTCTATATGAAGCTAAGAGACATGGCCATTACCACCACTTCACAATTCCCACAAACACATCTCAGGATTCAGGAGCTAAGAGACATGGCCACTACCACCAACCCTCCTTCCTACTTCGCCTTCCTCCTTCTCCTAATACTTCTTTTCCATTTCAATTTGGGTGCGCCATTTTTCTCTTAATTTACCTGCTTAATTAGTTTGTCTGCACTCCCAGATTAATTTTTGAGTTTTTGGATGGGATGCATGCATGATATATATTAATTATGCAGTGATTGACATGTGAGAAAAGCTCACGTGCATGGTTAATTAATTCTTTAGGTGCATTAATTAGTTACGATAGATGAATATACACACGTATATATGCAGGGGAAAGCCAACTTGAGATGAACTACTACTCAAAAAGCTGCCCCAGAGCAGAAGATATCATAAAGCAGCAAGTGATTAAGTTATACTACAAGCATGGAAACACAGCCGTTTCATGGGTTAGGAATCTATTCCATGACTGCATGGTCAAAGTAAGATTAAGCCGTGTATAATCAACAAGTTAATCATCTCTAAACTACAATTAATTAACATCTCCAGGGGACTCCCACTCCATCATAATGAACTTGTGTCGTGTTTTGATACATACAGTCATGCGACGCATCCATACTACTAAAGAGTGCAGGGGGTATAGTGTCAGAGCAGACATCATCCAGAAGCTTCGGGATGGGAAACTTCAAGTACATTGACACCATAAAAGCTGCTGTGGAGCAGGAGTGTCCCTTCACTGTTTCTTGCGCTGACATTGTTGCTCTCTCTGCCAGAGATGGCATTGTCATGGTATATATATATATATATATATATATATGTCTCCTTTTATATGGATATATATGCATGAGTTGATATTGAAATTAATAGCGCATGGTAGTGATGGGGTTGGATTGATTGGGTGCAGTTGGGAGGTCCACGCATTGAAATGAAGACAGGGAGAAGAGACAGCGAGCAAAGCTATGCGAGTGTGGTGGAGGACTATATCCCTGACCACAACGATTCCATCTCCTTGGTCCTTTCTCGTTTTCAGTCTGTTGGCATCGACGTTGAAGCCACCGTCGCTCTTTTAGGTACTTTTTCATTTTCTCATTCCTATTTTGAAATACGGTCTCTTGGACTAATTTGAGCTATTATTTTTTATAACTAATAGTTTAAATTTTAAAATATTATAAAATTTAAATTGTTGATTGTAAAATTTAAAAATTTAGTTAGGCTAAGCATGAAATCCAAATCCTCTTATTTTGTATTCAAGAGACACGTTACACAATTTTTTGTTTATTTTTTTAATATATTTCAATGCAAATGTGTTAAAATGAGAGGTTCTTTTCTTTTCTTTTCTTTTTTTGTATATTTTAACACATATATTGAAATGAAAGAGTAATTTAATTTTTTTATTTCAACACATATGTTAAAATACACTGAAAAAATGAACAAAACACTCTTATAATAAGAGAGGATCCAAGCCATTTTATCAAATGGGATAAGAATAATCAAAATATAATTAAACAAACGTATAACATATTTATTCGAAACTAAGATGCCCAACCTTCTACGAAAAAATTTATGAGATATACAGAGGATTATTAATTTATAAGAATAATATATGAGAAAGACTCTGATAAAAAAAAATTTATCACATAAAGACTCTAATAATTAATTGTTAGATCTGATATTCTAATACATTTACATCAAATGGCCAAATGGGTGTCACGACCCGTTTTCTGGGCACATGACCGGCACAATGATGAATCTCTCATCACTGTAAGCCTTCCGATAAATATATCAAATTTTCTTATCTGAAAATCATAGAGATGATTTGCATGTAATCATAGATTATCAATTTAAAATACATTATTATACTGACATACAAGCCAAATGTCGAACCCCTGAACTAGATGTCCTAGACGATTACAGAGCAACATAATCTATAACAGAAGAGAGGTCTACCCGACAACGGGAAGGTCCAAAGTGATCTACTCCTCTAGCAGATATTCTTTGATGGCAACCTGATCTGAACAAAAAGGTTGTACAAACAATGTGAGCTTTTAAACTCAATGAGCGAATCGGCCTCGCATTAATAAAATTCAAATACATTACCAGTCATGCAAGCATATCCAAAGGCTCATACTCAACCAATAGACAGAAGATAAAAATTTATCCAATTCAACAAACGTTACTAGTACTCGTCAATGGCAATATATCCCGGAGAGCGCACACAGGCCGGCTCACCAATTATGTATATTTCCGCCATGACGCACAACATCATCCTCTTACATACAAGATAAAAATTCATTCAATTCAACAAACGTTACTAGTACTCGTCAATGACAATATATCCCGGAGAGCGCACACAGGCCGGCTCACCAATTATGTATATTTCCGCCATGACGCACAACCTCATCCTCTTAGCTAGGGCGCCTCACGGATTTATCACCAATCCGGGCTATATCCCTACTGAGGGAATCGTTGTCTCCACACTCATTGGTCAAGACACCCTGTCAACCGGGTTTTTCGCCTTGCCGTGAGAGGGGGTACTGTCCCGCTCAATCACAATCAATAGCATTTCATATCATAATCAGAAGCTCAATATAATATTCATCCATATAACAGGTATAGTATATTACTATATTATGGATTTATAAACCACATATCAAGATAACAATTAATCCATTTTTGAAAACATTCAAACTTCACATCATCATAAGATACTTATTTCATTTTATCCATACTTATGGATTAATTATCTCATTTAGATTCGTCATTTTGAATCTAATTTCCCCCTATGAATCTTGGGAGTGTCCTACGACATACTTTTTATCACCAGTAATGCTAAAACTCTATTAAAACGGGGTCGTTTCACTCACCTGGATTCCGTACGAACATCGCTTCTCTAAGTCATTACAGACAAGAGTTCTCAGGTGAATTTCGGTGTTCTGCTACAGAGATTTTCATGAAAGATTAGAGAAAACAAGTTAGGATTGTTTTCATACAGATACTGTTCATACATACGGTACTATTCATATATACGGTAACTATTCATATATACAGTTACTATTCATACATACGGGTACTATTCATACCAGAAATAGAGAATACAATCTGTAAAAGAGTACACCAGGTAAGTTCCCAGGAAAGAGTGGAGGGTCACAACTATAGAGAGACGGCTCTACTGAAGGTCCTGTAGGATGTTTTCATTTCCTTTCCCTCCGAGACTTATCTCTTCTTAGAAATTATGTTGTCAGGTTTAATTTTAGATAGATGTGGCTACACTTTTGAACTTAGTAAAAGGAAAGGTTATTACTTGTTTTGATTCCGTTGTTGTCGGATCAAATTTTTATATGGTGGATTTTATAAGCTGAATTCATGATTAAATTTGTGTAGCTATATTATTTTAGGGTACCAGCCAATAAAAGAAACCACTCGCATTAAAAACAAAAAAACTGAAGGATTACATTGCAAAAAAGAAGATGTTTACTCATGCATGAGTAATCTAAAAGCGAGGTGGTCTTGGATTAGGAGGGTTGTATTGTATCATCACCCCTCGACCATTCCTTGGAGCGAGAGACAGAGCAATGTCGCGGAGGGTAGTGTAAATCCCATTCATACAATCAACACTTCTTTGTTGTTGATTGCAGAAGCACTGGGTAGACCAATAGAAGAACCTGTCTATTCTTGAAGTCATTTCTGCATGATTGCGTTTAGTTAACTTCTCCAGGTCTCCTATCATCTTTTTCAGATTTTTCACCTCCTGCTGTAGACAGGCGATTTTGTCCTCCGAGGTATGGCCCGTGCTAGTCTCCTCAGCTTCCTCGATCTTCTTCATTTTCTTCTCCTTCTGCTTCTCTGGAGACCCCTCAAAAGGTCTTTTGCCCTTGTCTTTGCCCAGACTTAAGTTTAAGTCGAGCTCTTCTTCCTTAGCCTCTACTGTGAGATCAATGTACTTCCTTGAGGCCATGATTTGGAAAAATTTAGAAATTTTTGTAAGAGTATGAGGCGAGAGGAATACTGGGGGATTGTAGGCTCGGAGATTATTACTCTTTGTGGTGTGGTAACTGAGAACGCTGGGATGATTTTTATAGAGAAAAATTAGGACTTAGAGACAAAGAAGATATCTTTTCACCGCACCCCTACACGATCAACCTATGGATTTCTGCAAGCTGGAAGCCAGAAGTCTAGGGTAGGCGTGCACACCAACAATGCGTCGCATTAATGCCAAAACCACGAAAGTCAGTATTCGGTGGATTTGCGGCCGATTTTACTCGGTTTTTCCATTTCTCCCGTTGGCATTTTCCGAAATTCAAAGAAGTTGATAACATAGCCATCAAAGATTGCCTTGGATGCTTTTATGATGAACTGAAATACATTTCTCCGTTTTATTGTGTTGTTCTTAAGAGCCTTCAGTTAAGTATAATATACATAATTGATTGAATCATGTTGTAATTACATCTATGTATGTTATTCATGCATAATGAGTGAAGGCTACGATCAAGGAGAATATGTGATGATCCTACATATACTCATAGAGATGTGAAATCAAAATGACTTGGATAGAATGAAATGTGTAGATGATGATATATCTTCATGGTTACACATACTTACATATAATGCTCTCATGGGCAAATGAAAGGCAGTGATTTCCTTACATCATGATAATGCTTAAGGCATGCGACCGTAACCAGTTAACTTTGTTTTAAAATATATATATTTACATATATATTATGTGTAAGTCTAGAGTAAAGACACCGATTAGAATCTAAGATACGGCCAATATGAGGCGACCTAATCATAGAGGGACATCGTGATATAGGATTACAGAATAAAACAAGTTTAGAGGGAGAAAATCTCATACTGAAGAACGTAGTTAGTCAGAACTTTGAGAAAGGTCAAGATTAGCCGAAATTTTTTTTAAGGAAATCTTTGACTTATGTTAATTGCATTAAATTATATTTACTATTTACTTGCATGTCCGACATTAATTGCTGGCATTGCGACGTATGTGATCTGTAAACCTTATAGCGAGCGGCGTGTAGGTTGTGGTGGCTTTAGCTCCAGGGGCTTCGGGTTGTCTATAAATCTTGTATGCCCGTTACCCTACTCATCGCACCAAGCAAACCTACTTATTTCATTACATACCTATTTCTCAATTTTCATTCCTTTCTCATTCGAAGTTATTTCTGAGATCCTTAGAGCAATGGCTGATAATAAGTCTTTCAACTTGAATTTTGAGACTGGCAACGTAGAGCTTGATTTAAATCTAAGTCTCGGAGATAACAAAGGGAAGAGACCTGTAGACAGGTCACCAGAAATTAAGAAAAGAAAGAGGGATGTAATAGAGTTGGAGGAGGACAGTACTGCAACATCCTCAGAAAATAAGCTTGCATGCCTAGAGCGTAAGATAGAGAGCCTGGAATACAAGATAGAGGACCAGAAGCGACTAATAAGTCGTCTCTTTGAAAACCAAGAGAAACTGATAAACCGTCGTTTCGGGGAACTGGCTAATCGAGTTGATAGACATTCAATGTTTGCAACTCAAAATTTTCGTGACCAACAAGCAAGGTGTATTGACTGTATGAACGGAGTGACTTATGCTCTTCGCCAAATTTCTCAGGCGCTTCCTCCAGAAACTCTTTCTAGGCTACAACGATTAGCTTCCTCCTTAAGGTCTGAAGCACCTTCCTCTTCTAGACCTGGAGCACCTTCTACATTTCAAAAGCCTCCTCGTCCTTAATTTATTCTTTCTTTTGTTTGTACCTAAAGTTATATTTGGTCTAAGCTTCATGTATTAAAATTATCTATGTACTAGAAATAAAATTTAAGTTAGTATCTAGATCTTCTTTGTTGAAGTGATTCATTTTACTGAAAGAACTTGAGGAATGAGAAGATATTGGACTTGTTATATTTCATACTTGATTCTAAAGCATAGTATAGTAATATCTTTTTGACTGAGTAGAGTACTAAAATGATATTTCATTGCACTTCTGAGCTATGGAGGAATGCTGAATAAGTATTTTATGACCCTATATATAGAGAACTATGGGTTTGCCCTAAGCATTGAAGGGATACGACTCTATATGAGTCATTGAGGTGAGAGGAATTTCTATATATATTTATTTTATAATTATGCGTGAGGAATATGTTATTTACTTAACACATTTTCTAGAATTGTTCTTCTTAGAGATTTATGTAATGATTTCATTTTATATAACGCCTTCAGCTGAGAGTATCGCCTTAAGGTAGAAGGATCGCCTTCGGGCAAGAGTATTGCTTATGGCCAAAATGATGCCTTCGGGTAGGGTGCTTGTATTCGTAAAAGTTATAAGCTATGTGTGTGGAAACATGTGTTCTGATATTCAATGTGAACTGGAAAGACCACGTGCCACTTTTGAGATGACACCTATTTGAGGTTTTACATATAGACAGAGTTCGTCTTTGATTAGGTGGTTTGAGTTTGGTAAAGGTTATGAGGATGAGACACTTTATGGTACAAAAGATTGTGGAGAATATCAAACTGATGAAGAAGAGATTACTTGCTGTTTAGAAAAGGAAAAAATTCCTATGAAAATTATTGATAATGCGGTTTAGAGTTCACAGTCAATGGTATAATGTTCTTGTAAATCTCACCAAGGGAGTGATGAGGTTTTGGAAGAAAGAGATGCAAAGGATGAAATATAGACGAAGTAATCACACTTATTTCAGTCTTGAGATGAGTTTTGAATTCGGGGGACCGAATTCTCTTAAGGGGGTGATAATGTAATACCCAAGAAAAATAAAATATAAATATTTGTTTACAAACTACTGTTACTATTTCAGTATACGGTACTATTCACCAGTACTTTGTCACGACCCGTTTTCTGGGCACATGACCGGCACAATGATGAATCTCTCATCACTGTAAGCCTTCCGATAAATATATCAAATTTTCTTATCTGAAAATCATAGAGATGATTTGCATGTAATCATAGATTATCAATTTAAAATACATTATTATACTGACATACAAGCCAAATGTCGAACCCCTGAACTAGATGTCCTAGACGATTACAGAGCAACATAATCTATAACAGAAGAGAGGTCTACCCGACAACGGGAAGGTCCAAAGTGATCTACTCCTCTAGCAGATATTCTTTGATGGCAACCTGATCTGAACAAAAAGGTTGTACAAACAATGTGAGCTTTTAAACTCAATGAGCGAATCGGCCTCGCATTAATAAAATTCAAATACATTACCAGTCATGCAAGCATATACAAAGGCTCATACTCAACCAATAGACAGAAGATAAAAATTTATCCAATTCAACAAACGTTACTAGTACTCGTTAATGGCAATATATCCCGGAGAGCGCACACAGGCCGGCTCACCAATTATGTATATTTCCGCCATGACGCACAACATCATCCTCTTACATACAAGATAAAAATTCATCCAATTCAACAAACGTTACTAGTACTCGTCAATGGCAATATATCCCGGAGAGCGCACACAGGCCGGCTCACCAATTATGTATATTTCCGCCATGACGCACAACCTCATCCTCTTAGCTAGGGCGCCTCACGGATTTATCACCAATCCGGGCTATATCCCTACTGAGGGAATCGTTGTCTCCACACTCATTGGTCAAGACACCCTGTCAACCGGGTTTTTCGCCTTGCCGTGAGAGGGGGTACTGTCCCGCTCAATCACAATCAATAGCATTTCATATCATAATCAGAAGCTCAATATAATATTCATCCATATAACAGGTATAGTATATTACTATATTATGGATTTATAAACCACATATCAAGATAACAATTAATCCATTTTTGAAAACATTCAAACTTCACATCATCATAAGATACTTATTTCATTTTATCCATACTTATGGATTAATTATCTCATTTAGATTCGTCATTTTGAATCTAATTTCCCCCTATGAATCTTGGGAGTGTCCTACGACATACTTTTTATCACCAGTAATGCTAAAACTCTATTAAAACGGGGTCGTTTCACTCACCTGGATTCCGTACGAACATCACTTCTCTAAGTCATTACAGACAAGAGTTCTCAGGTGAATTTCGGTGTTCTGCTACAGAGATTTTCATGAAAGATTAGAGAAAACAAGTTAGGATTGTTTTCATACAGATACTGTTCATACATACGGTACTATTCATATATACGGTCACTATTCATATATACGGTTACTATTCATACGTACGGGTACTATTCATACCAGAAATAGAGAATACAATCTGTAAAAGAGTACACCAGGTAAGTTCCCAGGAAAGAGTGGAGGGTCACTGTAATACCCGTTAATTTCAGAATATAATTCGCTTAAGAGTATTTTAGAATTCTACAACGTTACTTTAGTTATTTATTTTGGTCATTTTTAATTTTCATATTTAATTATTCTCTTTGAATATTATTTATGAAAATTGAGTTAAATGACTGGACTAAATATTTGCACAATGTGGGATATATTCTAAGAATGGTGAAATTCATGGAAAAGTGGTTTCAGAATGGTCAATTAGTCCATTTATTGTAAATTGACTGGATGGGTTTGGATGTTGGGTTATGGATACCCATGAGTTATTGAATAACCCATTAGAAATATATAATATAAAGTTTCAATAGTACCCCCCTTATTTTCTTCTCACGATCGAAGCAGCTGAAGTGAATAGTGAATTCACTTTCTCTCGTTTCTTCACCCTCTTCTCAAATCCTTTCCTTGATCTTCAGAGTTTCGATTATTTGTTCGGTTCAAAAGCTTTGTAAGGATCAAAGGTAAGCTTTAATCCGATTATTTTCCTTAAATTTCAGTTTATATAGAAGATCAGAGGAGGTTTTGTTCTTGAAGATTTTGATGATAATTCATGAATCACAGTTGTTTTAGAAGTTATATTTGAGTTATAATCGGTTAAAAGAGTTGAAATTCTGGTTTTGAAACAAGAAAGGAAAGGATGAATTTTTGATAGATTTTTCTGCAAAAATTCGAGTTACTGTAGCGACCAGAGATTTCGGAAAAATTCTGGAAAATTTTTTACGAGTACTGTAGCAGTACTGTAGTATCGGCAGTCAACGGTACTGTAGCAATCAACGGCACTGTAGCGAACTGGCACTGTAGCAAACCGTTACTGTAGCAAACCGTACTGTAGCAACCCATTACTGTAGCAGTCAGAAAATTTTACGTATTTTCGTGATTTTGTTTCCTTTCTTATGATTACTTGTAATATATTTTACTAGGAAATTTTCCTACACAAATTCTAGTGTGGAACAAGGTAAACTTGGACAAACATCAAGGTGAGTGAATAACCTTGCTCAGTTAATTTGATATTACTAGTCAAAGTACAATATAAGTCCCATTTACAATATTATTTGGATAATAAGCAATTAATTTTTCATATGGGAGTATATGATGATCAATAGAAATAAGAGTATGTAGAAATTATTTATTTCATGACAATTGTACTATGTGATGAATTCTCACTATCTTATTAATGAGTAAAGATCTACGGGATCTAATACACGAGTGTGAAAGGGTTAAAGTCTCATACTACTCGGCGTATATCTAAGAAATCCTATACACGAGTTTGAAAGGGTTAAAGTCCCATACTACTCAGTGCATATCTATGAAACCTATACACGAGTTGAAAGGGTTAGAGTCCCATACTACTCGGTGTATATCGATGAGATCTTATTCACGAGTTTGAAAGGGTTAGAGTCCCATACTACTCGTTGTATATCTAAGAAATCTTATTCATGAGTTTGAAAGGGTTAGAGTCCCATACTACTCGATGTATAAGACAATTAATTATATGAGTAAATGTGGTATTTGTACTTTTGATATTTTATATAGTACAGTTATTTACTTACTGAGTTTTTAAATAAACTCACACTCCCTATGATTATTTTTTTTTTCAGATACAGAAAATAAAGAACAAGAGTATCCGTTTGAAGATTAGAAGCCCCTTGGGATTATTCTCTATTTCTGTCTGGTGGGACACCAGTACTTATTAATGTGGATATTAGAAACGCTCTGTACTTTCTATAGGTCTCCTAGGCTTGCGATGAGATAGAAATATCAGACTATGTATGTCTATATTTGCTTATCACATGAATATAATTCTGTAGTGTGGAATGAATGATTAAGGTTGAATGTAAAACCTTACAGAATATATGTATATAACGTATGTTTGAGAATTATATCAAATGAGTAGTATCTTTTCACATGCTCAATTTTTGGGATGTGACAGTCACACTGGACACACTTAAAAACCAAGTCTTTCCTTAGCCAGAACTTTCCTAGACATGTATTCTTCACAGTTTACATTCTATTTCGGTAATCAGAGAATCAAAATAACATATAGACAGCTAAGGACAGTTTTTCTGATGTGGAAGATCGGCCAAAACCGCAACCACAGAGCATACTTAAGAAATTAACTTCTAAAATTTGAAAAACATAGAAAGGGCATAGTATCCTTACCTAAGCTGAAAAGGAAAGGCCCAAAATCTCAGAGGCCTAGCTTTAGAGTAAGAGAAACTTAAGGAGAGAAGAAGAGAAGTTGAAGGTGTGAGTTTAGAAGTGAAATGAAAGGGCCTATTTATAGCAAAAGTCAAGGGTACTATTTGATACTATGCGTTAATAAAATATTCAATTTTCTATTCATGAAAATGACATTTCTAATAATGCAGTTACTGTGCACCTCACGCGTACGATGGAAAATTTTTCTGTTATTACTATTGGAAACTTAAAAGGGAAAAATATCCTTTCACCTTAAACCTTTAAGTTTCTTTTCAATTCAGTCCTTTCACTTTAGTCCCTGAGGGTATTTTCACACATAAAACGTCAGTTTCTCCTACGAACTTCTTTCTAGTTTTCTCTTATGACCAAACAACATCTAGTACTTGACATTTCGATTGTATAAATGAACAGTATCATATACGTAAATAGTATTATACTGGTGAATAGTACCGTATACTGAAATAGTAACAGTAGTTTGTAAACAAATATTTATATTTTATTTTTCTTGGGTATTACATTATCACCCCCTTAAGAGAATTCGGTCCCCCGAATTCAAAACTCATTTCAAGACTGAAATAAGTGTGATTACTTCGTCTATATCTCATTCTTTGTATCTCTTTCTTTCCAAACCTCTTCACATCCCTGGTAAGATTTACAAGAACACTATAGCATCAACTGTGAACTCTAGACCGCATTATCAATAATTTTCATAGGACTTTTGCCTTTTCTAAATAGCAAACAATCTCTTCCTCATCAGTTTGATCTTCTCCACAACCTTTTGTACCATAAAGTGTCTCATCCTCATAACCTTTTCCAAACTCAAACCACCTAATCAAAGACGAACTCTGTCTATATGTAAAACCTCAAATAGGTGTCATCTCAAAAGTGGCACGTGGTCTTTCCAGTTCACATTGAATATCAAAACACATGTTTCCACACACATAGCTTATAACTTTTACGAATACAAGCACCCTACCCGAAGGCATCATTTTGGCCATAAGCAATACTCTTGCCCGAAGGCGATCCTTCTACCTTAAGGCGATACTCTCAGCTGAAGGCGTTATATAAAATGAAATCATTACATAAATCTCTAAGAAGAACAATTCTAGAAAATGTGTTAAGTAAATAACATATTCCTCACGCATAATTATAAAATAAATATATATAGAAATTCCTCTCACCTCAATGACTCATATAGAGTCGTATCCCTTCAATGCTTAGGGCAAACCCATAATTCTCTATATATAGGTTCATAAAATACTTATTCAGCATTCCTCCATAGCTCAGAAGTGCAATGAAATATCATTTTAGTACTCTGCTCAGTCAAAAAGATATTACTATACTATGCTTTAGAATCAAGTATGAAATATAACAAGTCCAATATCTTCTCATTCCTCAAGTTCTTTCAGTAAAATGAATCACTTCAACAAAGAAGATCTAGATACTAACTTAAATTTTATTTCTAGTACATAGATAATTTTAATACGTGAAGCTTACACCAAATGTAGCTTTAAGTACAAACAAAAGAAAAATAAATTAAGGACGAGGAGGCTTTTGAAATGTAAAAGGTGCTCCAGGTCTAGAAGAGGAAGGTGCTTCAGACCTTAAGGAGGAAGCTAATCATTGCAGCCTAGAAAGAGTTTCTGGAGGAAGCGCCTGAGAAATTTGGCGAAGAGCATAAGTCACTCCGTTCATACAGTCAATACACCTTGCTTGTTGATCACGAAAATTTTGAGTTGCAAACATTGAATGTCTATCAACTCGATTAGCCAGTTCCCCGAAACGACGGTTTATCAGTTTCTCTTGGTTTTCAAAGAGACGACTTATTAGTCGCTTCTGGTCCTCTATCTTGTATTCCAGGCTCTCTATCTTACGTTCCAGGAATGCAAGCTTATTTTCTGAGAACTTACCTGGTGTACTCTTTTAGACCTGGAGCACCTTTTACATTTCAAAAGCCTCCTCGTCCTTAATTTATTTTTCTTTTGTTTGTACCTAAAGCTACATTTGGTGTAAGCTTCACGTATTAAAATTATCTATGTACTAGAAATAAAATTTAAGTTAGTATCTAGATCTTCTTTGTTGAAGTGATTCATTTTAAGAGAGAACTTGAGGAATGAGAAGATATTGGACTTGTTATATTTCATACTTGATTCTAAAGCATAGTATAGTAATATCCTTTTGACTGAGCAGAGTTACTAAAATGATATTTCATTGCACTTCTGAGCTATGGAGGAATGCTGAATAAGTATTTTATGAACCTATATATAGAGAACTATGGGTTTGCCCTAAGCATTGAAGGGATACGACTCTATATGAGTCATTGAGGTGAGAGGAATTTCTATATATATTTATTTTATAATTATGCATGAGGAGTATGTTATTTACTTAACTCATTTTCTGGGATTGTTCTTCCTAGAGAATTATGTAATAATTTTACGTGATTTTTCCTTTTATATGACGCCATCAGCTGAGAGTGTCGCCTTAAGGTAGAAGGATCGCCTTCGGGCAAGAGTATTACCTATGACCAAAATGATGCCTTCGGGTAGGGTACTTGTATTCGTAAAAGTTATAAGCTATGTGTATGGTAGCTTGTATTCTGATATTCAGTATAAACTGGAAAGATCACGTGCCACTGTTGAGAAGACACCTATTTGAGGTTTTACATAGAGACAGAGTTCGTCTCTGATTAGGTGGTTTGAGTTTGGTAAAGGTTATGAGGATGAGACACTTTATGGTACAAAAGATTGTGGAGAATATCAAACTGATGAAGAAGAGATTACTTGCTGTTTAGAAAAGGAAAAAATTCCTATGAAAATTATTGATAATGCGGTTTAGAGTTCACAGTCAATGGTATAATGTTCTTGTAAATCTCACCAAGGGAGTGATGAGGTTTTGGAAGAAAGAGATGCAAAGGATGAAATATGGACGAAGTAATCACACTTATTTCAGTCTTGAGATGAGTTTTCAATTCGGGGGACTGAATTCTCTTAAGGGGGTGATAATGTAATACCCATGAAAAATAAAATATAAATATTTGTTTACAAACTATGGTTACTATGCTAGTATACGGTACTGTTTACATGTATAATACTATTTACGTATACGATACTGTTCATTTATACAATCGAAATGTCAAGTACTAGATGTGGTTTGGTCATAAGAGAAAACTAGAAAGAAGTTTGTAGGAGAAAATGACGTTTTATGTGTAAAAATACGCTCAGGGACTAAATTGAAAGAACTGATTTGAAAAAAAACTTAAAGGTTTAAGGTGAAATGATAATTTTTCCCTTAAGTTTTCAATAGTAAAGCCGCCTGTGACTTTTCTGAAATTGCACAGTAACCATAAATGATTAACGTGAATTATTTTATTAGAAATGTCATTTTCATAAATAGTAAATTGAATATTTTATTAGCGCATAGTGTCAAATAGTACCCTTGACTTTTGCTATAAATAGGCCCTTCCATTTCACTTCTAAACTCACACCTTCAACTTCTCTTCTTCTCTCCTTAAGTTTCTCTTACTCCAAAGCTAGGCCTCTGAGATTTTGGGCCTTTCCTTTTCAGCTTAGGTAAGGATACTATGCCCTTTCTATGTCTTTCAAATTTTAGAAGTTAATTTCTTAAGTATGCTCTGTGGTTGCGGTTTTGGCCGATCTTCCACATCAGAAAAACTGTCCTTAGCTGTCTATATGTTATTTTGATTCTCTGATTACCGAAATAGAATGTAAACTGTGAAGAATACATGTCTAGGAAAGTTCTGGCTAAGGAAAGACCTGGTTTTTAAGTGTATCCAGTGTGACCCTCCACTATTTCCTAGGAACTTACCTGGTGTACTCTTTTACAGATTGTATTCTCTATTTCTGGTATAAATAGTAACCATACGTATGAACAGTATCTGTACGAAAACAATCATGACGTATTTTCTCTAATCTTTCATGAAAATCTCCGTAGCAGAACACCGAAATTCACCTGAGAACTCTTGTCTGTAATGACTTAGAGAAGCGATGCTCGTACGGAATCCAGGTGAGTGAAACGACCCCGTTTTAATAGAGTTTTAGCATTATTGGTGGTAAAAAGTATGTCGTAGGACACTCCCAAGATTCATAGGGGGAAATTGGATTCAGAATGACGAATCTAATGAGATAATTAATCCAGAAGTATGGATAAGACGAAACAAGAATTTCATGATGATGTGAAGTTTGAATCTTTTCAAAAACGGATTAATTGTTATCTTGATATGTGGTTTATAAATCTATAATATAGTTATATACTATACCTGTTATATGGATGAATATTATATTGAGCTTCTGATTATGATATGAAATACTGTGCTATTGATTGTGATTGAGCGGGACAGTACCCCCTCTCACGGCAAGGCGGAAAACCCGGTTGACAGGGTGTCTTGACCAATGAGTGTGGAGACAACGATTCCTTCAGTAGGGATATAGCCCGGATTGGTGATAAATCCGTGAGGCGCCCTAGCTAAGAGGATGAGGTTGTGCGTCATGGCGGAAATATACATAATTGGTGAGCCGGCCTGTGTGCGCTCTCCGGGATATATTGCCATTGACGAGTACTAGTAACGTTTGTTGAATTGGATGAATTTTTATCTTGAATGTAAGAGGATGATGTTGTGCGTCATGGCGGAAATATACATAATTGGTGAGCCGGCCTGTGTGCGCTCTCCGGGATATATTGCCATTGACGAGTACTAGTAACGTTTGTTGAATTGGATGAATTTTTATCTTGTATGTAAGAGGATGATGTTGTGCGTCATGGCGGAAATATACATAATTGGTGAGCCGGCCTGTGTGCGCTCTCCGGGATATATTGCCATTGACGAGTACTAGTAACGTTTGTTGAATTGGATAAATTTTTATCTTCTGTCTATTGGTTGAGTATGAGCCTTTGGATATGCTTGCATGACTGGTAATGTATTTGAATTTTATTAATGCGAGGCCGATTCGCTCATTGAGTTTAAAAGCTCACATTGTTTGTACAACCTTTTTGTTCAGATCAGGTTGCCATCGAAGAATATCTGCTAGAGGAGTATATCACTTTGGACCTTTCCGTTGTCGGGTAGACCTCTCTTCTGTTATAGATTATGTTGCTCTGTAATCGTCTAGGACATCTAGTTCAGGGGTTCGACATTTGGCTTGTATGTCAGTATAATAATGTATTTTAAATTGATAATCTATGATTACATGCAAATCATCTCTATGATTTTCAGATAAGAAAATTTGATATATTTATCGGAAGGCTTACAGTGATGAGAGATTCATCATTGTGCCGGTCATGTGCCCAGAAAACGGGTCGTGACTCTGAGATTTTGGGCCTTTCCTTTTCAGCTTAGGTAAGGATACTATTTCCTTTCTATGTCTTTCAAATTTTAGAAGTTAATTTCTTAAGTATGCTCTGTGGTTGCGGTTTTGGCCGATCTTCCACATCAGAAAAACTGTCCTTAGCTGTCTATATGTTATTTTGATTCTCTGATTACCGAAATAGAATGTAAACTGTGAAGAATACATGTCTAGGAAAGTTTTGGCTAAGGAAAGACCTGGTTTTTAAGTGTGTCCAGTGTGACCCTCCACTCTTTCATGGGAACTTACCTGGTGTACTCTTTTACAGATTGTATTCTCTATTTCTGGTATGAATAGTACCCGTACGTATGAATAGTAACTGTATATATGAATAGTGACCGTATATATGAATAGTACCGTATGTATGAACAATATCTGTATGAAAACAATCCTAACTTGTTTTCTCTAATCTTTCATGAAAATCTCCATAGCAGAACACCGAAATTCACCTGAGAACTCTTGTCTGTAATGACTTAGAGAAGCGATGTTCGTACGGAATCCAGGTGAGTGAAACGACCCCGTTTTAATAGAGTTTTAGCATTACTGGTGATAAAAAGTATGTCGTAGGACACTCCCAAGATTCATAGGGGGAAATTGGATTCAAAATGACGAATCTAAATGAGATAATTAATCCATAAGTATGGATAAAATGAAATAAGTATCTTATGATGATGTGAAGTTTGAATGTTTTCAAAAATGGATTAATTGTTATCTTGATATGTGGTTTATAAATCCATAATATAGTAATATACTATACCTGTTATATGGATGAATATTATATTGAGCTTCTGATTATGATATGAAATGCTATTGATTGTGATTGAGCGGGACAGTACCCCCTCTCACGGCAAGGCGGAAAACCCGGTTGACAGGGTGTCTTGACCAATGAGTGTGGAGACAACGATTCCCTCAGTAGGGATATTGTAATACCCGTTAATTTCAGAATATAATTCGCTTAAGAGTATTTTAGAATTCTACAACGTTACTTTAGTTATTTATTTTGGTCATTTTTAATTTTCATATTTAATTGTTCTCTTTGAATATTATTTATGAAAATTGAGTTAAATGACTGGACTAAATATTTGCACAATGAGGGATATATTCTAAGAATGGTGAAATTCATGGAAAAGTGGTTTCAGAATGGTCAATTAGTCCATTTATTGTAAATTGACTGGATGGGTTTGGATGTTGGGTTATGGATACCCATGGGTTATTGAATAACCCATTAGAAATATTTAATATAAAGTTTCAATAGTACCCCCTTATTTTCTTCTCACGATCGAAGCAGCTGAAGTGAATAGTGAATTCACTTTCTCTCGTTTCTTCACCCTCTTCTCAAATCCTTTCCTTGATCTTCAGAATTTCGATTATTTGTTCGGTTCAAAAGCTTTGTAAGGATCAAAGGTAAGCTTTAATCCAATTATTTTCCTTAAATTTCAGTTTATATAGAAGATCAGAGGAGGTTTTGTTCTTGAAGATTTTGATGATAATTCATGAATCTCAGTTGTTTTAGAAGTTATATTTGAGTTATAATCGGTTAAAAGAGTTGAGATTCTGGTTTTGAATCAAAAGAAAGGAAAGGATGAATTTTTTGAAAGATTTTCTGCAAAATTCGAAGTACTGTAGCAACTGAAAATCTGAAATTTTTCTTTGAGTTACTGTAGCGACCAGAAATTTCAGGAAAAAATCTGGAAAATTTTCTTCAGGTACTGTAGCAGTTACTGTAGTGTCGGCAGTCAACGGTACTGTAGCAGTCAACGTTACTGTAGCGAACCGGCACTGTAGCGAACCGTTACTGTAGCGAACCGACACTGTAGCAAACCGTTACTGTAGCAACCCGTTACTGTAGCAGTCAGAAAATTTTACGTATTTTCGTGATTTTGTTTCCTTTCTTATGATTCCTTGTAATATATTTTACTAGGAAATTTTCCTACACAAATTCTAGTATGGAACAAGGTAAACTTGGACAAACATCAAGGTGAGTGAATAACCTTGCTCAGCTAATTTGATATTACTAGTCAAAGTACAATATAAGTCCCATTTACAATATTATCTGGATAATAAGCAATTAATTTTTCATATGGGAGTATATGATGATCAGTAGAAATAAGAGTATGTAGAAATTATTTATTTCATGACAATTGTACTATGTGATGAATTCTCACTATCTTATTTGAGTAAAGATCTACGGGATCTAATACACGAGTGTGAAAGGGTTAAAGTCCCATACTACTCGATGTATATCTAAGAAATCTTATACACGAGTTTGAAAGGGTTAGAGTCTCATACTACTCAGTGCATATCTATGAAACCTATACACGAGTTGAAAGGGTTAAAGTCCCATACTACTCGGCGTATACCTATGAGATCTTATTCACGAGTTTGAAAGGGTTAGAGTCCCATACTACTCGGTGTATATCTATGAAATCTTATTCATGAGTTTGAAAGGGTTAGAGTCCCATACTACTCGATGTATAAGACAATTAATTATATAAGTAAATGTGGTATTTGTACTTTTGATATTTTATATAGTACAGTTATTTACTTACTGAGTTTTTAAATAAACTCACACTCCCTATGATTATTTTTTTCAGATACAGAAAATAAAGAACAAGAGTATCCGTTTGAAGATTAGAAGCCCCTTGAGATTATTCTCTATTTCTGTCTGGTGGGACACCAGTACTTATTAATGTGGATACTAGGAACGCTCTGTACTTTCTATAGGTCTCCTAGGCTTGCGATGAGATAGAAATATCAGACTATGTATGTCTATATTTGCTTATCAGATGAATATAATTATATAGTGTGGAATGAATGATTAAGGTTGAATGTAAAACCTTACAGAATATATGTATATAACGTATGTTTGAGAATTATATCAAATGAGTAGTATCTTTTCACATGCTCAATTTTTGGGATGTGACAGATATAGCCCGGATTGGTGATAAATCCGTGAGGCGCCCTAGCTAAGAGGATGAGGTTGTGCGTCATGGCGGAAATATACATAATTGGTGAGCCGGCCTGTGTGCGCTCTCCGGGATATATTGCCATTGACGAGTACTAGTAACGTTTGTTGAATTGGATGAATTTTTATCTTATATGTAAGAGGATGGTGTTGTGCGTCATGGCGGAAATATACATAATTGGTGAGCCGGCCTGTGTGCGCTCTCCGGGATATATTGCCATTGACGAGTACTAGTAACGTTTGTTGAATTGGATAAATTTTTATCTTCTGTCTATTGGTTGAGTATGAGCCTTTGGATATGCTTGCATGACTGGTAATGTATTTGAATTTTATTAATGCGAGGCCGATTCGCTCATTGAGTTTAAAAGCTCACATTGTTTGTACAACCTTTTTGTTCAGATCAGGTTGCCATCAAAGAATATCTGCTAGAGGAGTAGATCACTTTGGACCTTCCCGTTGTCGGGTAGACCTCTCTTCTGTTATAGATTATGTTGCTCTGTAATCGTCTAGGACATCTAGTTCAGGGGTTCGACATTTGGCTTGTATGTCAGTATAATAATGTATTTTAAATTGATAATCTATGATTACATGCAAATCATCTCTATGATTTTCAGATAAGAAAATTTGATATATTTATCGGAAGGCTTACAGTGATGAGAGATTCATCATTGTGCCGGTCATGTGCCCAGAAAACGGGTCGTGACAAAGTACGAACTTTTTTCTAGTTTTCTCTTATGACCAAACAACATCTAGTACTTGACATTTCGATTGTATAAATGAACAGTATCATATACGTAAATAGTATTATACTGGTGAATAGTACCGTATACTGAAATAGTAACAGTAGTTTGTAAACAAATATTTATATTTTATTTTTCTTGGGTATTACATTATCACCCCCTTAAGAGAATTCGGTCCCCCGAATTCAAAACTCATTTCAAGACTGAAATAAGTGTGATTACTTCGTCTATATCTCATTCTTTGTATCTCTTTCTTTCCAAACCTCTTCACATCCCTGGTAAGATTTACAAGAACACTATAGCATCAACTGTGAACTCTAGACCGCATTATCAATAATTTTCATAGGACTTTTGCCTTTTCTAAATAGCAAACAATCTCTTCCTCATCAGTTTGATCTTCTCCACAACCTTTTGTACCATAAAGTGTCTCATCCTCATAACCTTTTCCAAACTCAAACCACCTAATCAAAGACGAACTCTGTCTATATGTAAAACCTCAAATAGGTGTCATCTCAAAAGTGGCACGTGGTCTTTCCAGTTCACATTGAATATCAGAACACATGTTTCCACACACATAGCTTATAACTTTTACGAATACAAGCACCCTACCCGAAGGCATCATTTTGGCCATAAGCAATACTCTTGCCCGAAGGCGATCCTTCTACCTTAAGGCGATACTCTCAGCTGAAGGCGTTATATAAAATGAAATCATTGCATAAATCTCTAAGAAGAACAATTCTAGAAAATGTGTTAAGTAAATAACATATTCCTCACGCATAATTATAAAATAAATATATATAGAAATTCCTCTCACCTCAATGACTCATATAGAGTCGTATCCCTTCAATGCTTAGGGCAAACCCATAGTTCTCTATATATAGGTTCATAAAATACTTATTCAGCATTCCTCCATAGCTCAGAAGTGCAATGAAATATCATTTTAGTACTCTGCTCAGTCAAAAAGATATTACTATACTATGCTTTAGAATCAAGTATGAAATATAACAAGTCCAATATCTTCTCATTCCTCAAGTTCTTTCAGTAAAATGAATCACTTCAACAAAGAAGATCTAGATACTAACTTAAATTTTATTTCTAGTACATAGATAATTTTAATACGTGAAGCTTACACCAAATGTAGCTTTAGGTACAAACAAAAGAAAAATAAATTAAGGACGAGGAGGCTTTTGAAATGTAAAAGGTGCTCCAGGTCTAGAAGAGGAAGGTGCTTCAGACCTTAAGGAGGAAGCTAATCGTTGCAGCCTAGAAAGAGTTTCTGGAGGAAGCGCCTGAGAAATTTGGTGAAGAGCATAAGTCACTCCATTCATACAGTCAATACACCTTGCTTGTTGGTCACGAAAATTTTGAGTTGCAAACATTGAATGTCTATCAACTCGATTAGCCAGTTCCCCGAAACGACGGTTTATCAGTTTCTCTTGGTTTTCAAAGAGACGACTTATTAGTCGCTTCTGGTCCTCTATCTTGTATTCCAGGCTCTCTATCTTACGTTCCAGGAATGCAAGCTTATTTTCTGAGGATGTTGCAGTACTGTCCTCCTCCAACTCTATTACATCCCTCTTTCTCTTCTTAATTTCTGGTGACCTGTCTACAGGTCTCTTCCCTTTGTTGTCTCCGAGACTTAGATTTAAATCAAGCTCTACATTGCCAGTCTCAAAATTCAAGTTGAAAGACTTATTATCAGTCATTGCTCTAAGGATCTCAGAAATAACTTCGAAGGAGAAAGGAATGAAAATTGAGAAATAGGTATGTAATGAAAGAAGTAGGTTTGCTTGGTGCGATGAGTAGAGTAACGGGCATACAAGATTTATAGACAACCCGAAGCCCCTGGAGCTAAAGCCACCACAACCTACACGCCGCTCGCTATAAGGTTTACAGATCACATACGTCGCAATGCCAGCAATTAATGTCGGACATGCAAGTAAATAGTAAATATAATTTAATGCAATTAACATAAGTCAAAGATTTCCTCAAAAAAATTTTCGGCTAATCTTGACCTTTCTCAAAGTTCTGACTAACTACGCTCTTCAGTCTGAGATTTTCTCCCTCTAAACTTGTTTTATTCTGTAATCCTATATCACGATGTCCCTCTATGATTAGGTCGCCTCATATTGGCCGTATCTTAGATTCTAATCGGTGTCTTTACTCTAGACTTACACATAATATATGTATATCAATATATATATTTTAAAACAAAGTTAACTGCTTACGGTCACATGCCTTAAGCATTATCATGATGTAAGGAAATAACTGCCTTTCATTTGCCCACGAGAGCATTATATGTAAGTATGTGTAACCATGAAGATATATCATCATCTACACATTTTATTCTATCCAAGTCATTTTGATTTCACATCTCTATGATTATATGTAGGATCATCACATATTCTCCTTGATCGTAGCCTTCACTCATTATGCATGAATAACATACATAAATGTAATTACAACATGATTCAATCAATTATGTATATTATACTCAACTGAAGGCTTTTAAGAACAACACAATAAAACGGAGAAATGTATTTCAGTTCATCATAAAAGCATCCAAGGCAATCTTTGATGGCTATGTTATCAACTTCTTTGAATTTCGGAAAATGCCAACGGGAGAAATGGGAAAACCGAGTAAAATCGGCCGCAAATCCACCGAATACTGACTTTCGTGGTTTTGGCATTAATGCGACGCATTGTTGGTGTGCACGCCTACCCTAGACTTCTGGCTTCCAGCTTGCAGAAATCCATAGGTTGATCGTGTAGGGGTGCGGTGAAAAGATATCTTCTTTGTCTCTAAGTCCTAATTTTTCTCTATAAAAATCATCACAGCGTTCTCAGTTACCACACCACAAAGAGTAATAATCTCCGAGCCTACAATCCCCCAGTATTCCTCTCGCCTCATACTCTTACAAAAATTTCTAAATTTTTCCAAATCATGGCCTCAAGGAAGTACATTGATCTCACAGTAGAGGCTAAGGAAGAAGAGCTCGACTTAAACTTAAGTCTGGGCAAAGACAAGGGCAAAAGACCTTTTGAGGGGTCTCCAGAGAAGCAGAAGGAGAAGAAAATGAAGAAGATCGAGGAAGCTGAGGAGACTAGCACGGGCCATACCTCGGAGGACAAAATCGCCTGTCTACAGCAGGAGGTGAAAAATCTGAAAAAGATGATAGGAGACCTGGAGAAGTTAACTAAACGCAATCATGCAGAAATGACTTCAAGAATAGACAGGTTCTTCTATTGGTCTACCCAGTGCTTCTGCAATCAACAACAAAGAAGTGTTGATTGTATGAATGGGATTTACACTACCCTCCGCGACATTGCTCTGTCTCTCGCTCCAAGGAATGGTCGAGGGGTGATGATACAATACAACCCTCCTAATCCAAGACCACCTCGCTTTTAGATTACTCATGCATGAGTAAAATTCTTCTTTTTTGCAATGTAATCCTTCAGTTTTTTTGTTTTTAATGCGAGTGGTTTCTTTTATTGGCTGGTACCCTAAAATAATATAGCTACACAAATTTAATCATGAATTCAGCTTATAAAATCCACCATATAAAAATTTGATCCGACAACAACGGAATCAAAACAAGTAATAACCTTTCCTTTTACTAAGTTCAAAAGTGTAGCCACATCTATCTAAAATTAAACCTGACAACATAATTTCTAAGAAGAGATAAGTCTCGGAGGGAAAGGAAATGAAAACATCCTACAGGACCTTCAGTAGAGCCGTCTCTCTATAGTTGTGCCCGGGTTCACAACGATAGAGGAGGTCCTACTAAGGTTACCTTGCTCTGTAATCACTAGGAGACCTAACAACCTTTGCTCTGATACCAACTTTGTCACGACCCGTTTTCTGGGCACATGACCGGCACAATGATGAATCTCTCATCACTGTAAGCCTTCCGATAAATATATCAAATTTTCTTATCTGAAAATCATAGAGATGATTTGCATGTAATCATAGATTATCAATTTAAAATACATTATTATACTGACATACAAGCCAAATGTCGAACCCCTGAACTAGATGTCCTAGACGATTACAGAGCAACATAATCTATAACAGAAGAGAGGTCTACCCGACAACGGGAAGGTCCAAAGCGATCTACTCCTCTAGCAGATATTCTTTGATGGCAACCTGATCTGAACAAAAAGGTTGTACAAACAATGTGAGCTTTTAAACTCAATGAGCGAATCGGCCTCGCATTAATAAAATTCAAATACATTACCAGTCATGCAAGCATATCCAAAGGCTCATACTCAACCAATAGACAGAAGATAAAAATTTATCCAATTCAACAAACGTTACTAGTACTCGTCAATGGCAATATATCCCGGAGAGCGCACACAGGCCGGCTCACCAATTATGTATATTTCCGCCATGACGCACAACATCATCCTCTTACATACAAGATAAAAATTCATCCAATTCAACAAACGTTACTAGTACTCGTCAATGGCAATATATCCCAGAGAGCGCAAACAGGCCGGCTCACCAATTATGTATATTTCCGCCATGACGCACAACCTCATCCTCTTAGCTAGGCCGGCTCACTATTCATACGTACGGGTACTATTCATACCAGAAATAGAGAATACAATCTGTAAAAGAGTACACCAGGTAAGTTCCCAGGAAAGAGTGGAGGGTCACACTGGACACACTTAAAAATCAGGTCTTTCCTTAGCCAGAACTTTCCTAGACATGTATTCTTCACAGTTTACATTCTATTTCGGTAATTAGAGAATCAAAATAACATATAGACAGCTAAGGACAGTTTTTCTGATGTGGAAGATCGGCCAAAACCGCAACCACAGAGCATACTTAAGAAATTAACTTCTAAAATTTGAAAGACATAGAAAGGGCATAGTATCCTTACCTAAGCTGAAAAGGAAAGGCCCAAAATCTCAGAGGCCTAGCTTTGGAGTAAGAGAAACTTAAGGAGAGAAGAAGAGAAGTTGAAGGTGTGAGTTTAGAAGTGAAATGGAAGGGCCTATTTATAGCAAAAGTCAATGGTACTATTTGACACTATGCGTTAATAAAATATTCAATTTACTATTTATGAAAATGACATTTCTAATAATGCAGTTACTGTGCACCTCAAGAAAATTACTATTAGAAACTTAAAAGGGAAAAATATCCTTTCACCTTAAACCTTTAAGTTTCTTTTCAATTCAGTCCTTTCACTTTAGTCCCTGAGGGTATTTTCACACATAAAACGTCAGTTTCTCCTACGAACTTCTTTCTAGTTTTCTCTTATGACCAAACAACATCTAGTACTTGACATTTCGATTGTATAAATGAACAGTATCATATACGTAAATAGTATTATACTGGTGAATAGTACCGTATACTGAAATAGTAACAGTAGTTTGTAAACAAATATTTATATTTTATTTTTCTTGGGTATTACAATGGGGATAAGATCAACTAAGGTAAATGGATCGGCAATCTTTTTGTCAACCTTCGTAAAATTAATTGGCATGGAGTCAACATAAATTGTGAGGCCTCAAATCACATTGACTCAACTATTCTTTTATAAAATCTAATCCGTTGAATATTCTTTACTAACTAGTTTCCTTCTATGCTCGGACCCTTGTATATAAACAATCAAACATCCATCAAAGCTCGAAAGTCAAAACAAAAACGGAAAACAAATTTTTTCTTTATATATATATATATATATATTTAGACGAATGGATAAAAATTCTATTAAAAGAAATTAAGTCTAGAATATATAATATTGAACAGGACTTAGAGATAGATAAATATAAATCTAGCTTGAACTTACGAAATAATAAGTACATAAATTTAAAGTAATACATTTTAAAAAATAGTATTTATGTCTTAAACAGAAGCAACACATTCTGAGACCAACAGAGCTAAGATTAATAGTCTAACCCGAAGAGCAGCCCAAGTTTTTTTTTTGGAAAGAGGACTGGCCCAAAACAAGAGTCCCATTTTGAAGAAAACCAAGCCCATAGCAGGCGTATATGCCCGGACCACAGGATATATATATATATATATATCTATCTCCATGATACGACATGTAGTTGCCCCAATCAAGAAGTGCGTTGAGGCCCAATTAATATGCCCAAAAGTTGCAGTTTCAAAACTTGTTGTATAAAGAGTCTGGTATTGCTAGTTTTTAAGCCTGCGTTGCCCTTTTTGTTAGTCTGCTAGTCTTTACTAGTTGTACCAAAAAAAAAACTTATTGTTGAAATAAGCCAGTGAAATGTGGAATCTTTTAGAAAGTCACTCAGTTGGAAGAGTTCACTGTGTGAATCTAGTACACAGACTATACCCCACTGTGGACCCGACCCTGAACCCAGCATACGTTGAGTACCTTAAACATAGATGCCCCACGCCTGACCCGAATCCGAATGCAGTGCTCTACGCAAGGAACGACCGTGAAACTCCCATGATCCTAGATAACTTGTACTTCAAGAACATCTTATCTCACAAGGGCCTTCTCCTCGTTGACGAACACCTCGCCACTGACCCCAGAACCTCTCCTTACAACAAAAAGATGGCCTCTGATAACACTTATTTCTACCAACAGTTCTCCAGGGCCATCCTCTTGCTTTCTGAGATCAACCCTCTCACAAGCAACCAAGGCCAAATCAGGAAGGATTGCGGCTTCGTCAATTAATCCCCTTTCATTTCTCTAATTATGTATGCAGCCTAATTCTACAACATGGATCTAGCCTGGCCATAATAATGTTATCAATTATTGTTGCTCAAACATGCATCTTTAAATTAAAAGTGTTATAAAGCATGTGTTTTTCATCCTTTGCAATCTTTTTTATGTTCATATCCTTGTGTACCTTTCTAATTAAAAGCATTCCATGGCAACGTGTAAAGTTACTCAAGCCATTTCCATTATATACTTGGTCAAATCATGGTGGTTTGTTGAGACGATCTTAACCACACTATATATAGCAGTAAAGTCATTATCTTTTACGTATAATGAGTATAGTTGCATGAAGCTCACTATGTGATGGCATACTTTCTCTTCTTGTCTTTGTAGTTCCATCACGCATGGTGGCTTCAATTAATGTCATCCGCCAAATATTAGCTAGCCAACGCAATATTGTCTTCTAGTTCTATTAGTAATTAGCAGTGACCTGGATGTTTGGAAATTCCATAACTATATATAAACTAAATAATTAACGGATTAGGATTCCGCACCATATATTCTTAATGTAATAAATTTTGTATTCTGCTAGAACATGTCATTGTTGAAAATCTTGAGAAGGAAGTTTTTTGTTGCCATCAAACTTTAATAATTTGGTCGAAATTGTATGAATATTTATCATTTCTTTAATGAAATTAGCCACATGAATAGCATATAAAAAGAATCAATAAAGAGATTAAAAAAAATCATAAAATAGTAACAATCGCTGTGGCAAGTGAAATTGGTAGTGCACTGATACGATTGAACGGGCAAAGATATTGTCTCTAATGGAAATCTAAAGCTGAGATCTTGTCATTTTTTTAATATAAATAATTAGTATAGTGAGTACATGAATATTTCATCAATATATAAATATAACACATGTTTAAATTTAAATATTTGTTTACTTCAACACAAGTTATTAAAATCTTCTTTATATATTAAATTTAACGTTGTTGTGATAGGATTATCATATTTGTCAAGAGTCAAAATTTTCAAACAATTTTTGCTCTTCACTTTTAAAACTGCCACATATAGTTGTCAATGCATAAAAAATAGGCTTGTCAGATACAAGTCAACTGCTGAAAGTGATTGACCTTAACTTTTGTTGATTGTTATTGCAAAGCACAATATTATTGGAAATTAATATCTTCAATAATTTGTAAGAGAATGTGGAATTGAGACTGATAAGTTCTTCCACCTAAAAGTAAGAGAAATACTATACTACTTGATACAACATTTAAGACAATTATTGTCACATCCCAAAAATTGAGCATGTGAAAAGATACTTCTCATTTGATAAAATTCTCAAACATACGTTATTTACATATATTGTGTAAGGTTTTACATTCAACCTTAATCATTCATTCCACACTACAGAGTTATATTCATCTGATAAGCAAATATAGACATACATAGTCTGATATTTCTATCTCATCGCAAGCCTAGGAGACCTATAGTAAGTACAGAGCGTTCCTAGTATTCACATTAATAAGTACTGGTATCCCACCAGATAGAAATAGAGAATAATCCCAAGGGGCTTCTAATCTTCAAACAGATACTCTTGTTCTTTGTTTTCTGTATCTGAAAAAAATAATCATAGGGAGTGTGAGTTTATTTAAAAACTCAGTAAGTAAATAACTGTACTATATAAAATATCAAAAGTACAAATATCACATTTACTTATATAATTAATTGTCTTATACATTAAGTAGTATGGGACTCTAACCCTTTCAAACTCGTGAATAAGTTCTCATAGATATACACCGAGTAGTATGGGACTCTAACCCTTTCAAACTCGTGAATAAGTTCTCATAGATATACACCGAGTAGTATGTGACTCTAACCCTTTCAAACTCGTGAATAAGTTCTCATAGATATACACCGAGTAGTATGGGACTCTAACCCTTTCAAACTCGTGTATAGTTTTTCATCGTTATGCACTGAGTAGTATGGGACTTTAACCTTTTCAAACTCATGTATTAGATCCCGTAGATCTTTACTCATTAATAAGATAGTGAGAACTTATCACATAGTACAATTTCCATGAAATAAAATCATTTATACATACACTTATTCCTTTGAATTTCTGTAAAAAAAATATATCAATCATCATATACTGTCATATGAAAAATTGATCAATTAATATCCAAATAATGTTGTAAATGGGACTTATATTGTACTTTGACTAGTAATATCAAATTAGCTTAGCAAGGTTATTCACTCACCTTGATGTTTGTCCAAGTTTACCTTGTTCCACACTAGAATTTGTGTAGGAAAATTTCCTAGTAAAATATATTACAAGGAAACATAAGAAAGGAAACAAAATCACGAAAATACGCAAAATTTTCTGATTGCTACAGTAACGGTTCGCTACAGTGTCGGTTTGCTACAGTAACGTTGACTGCTACAGTAACGTTGACTGCCGACACTACAGTAACTGCTACAGTAACTCGAAGAAAAATTTCCAGATTTTCCCGAAATTTCTGGTCGCTACAGTAACTCGGTTTTTGCAGAAGTTTTTGCAGAAATTTCTAACAAATTCATCCTTTCCTTTCTTGTTTCAAAACCAGAATTTCAACTCTTTTAACCAATTATAACTCAAATATAACTTCTAAAACAACTGAGATTCACGAATTATCATCAAAATCTTCAAGAACAAAACCTCCTCTGATCTTCTACATAAACTGAAATTTAAGGAAAATAATGAGATTAAAGCTTACCTTTGACCCTTACAAAGCTTTTGAACCGAACAAATAATCGAACTTCTGAAGATCAAGGAAAGGATTTGAGAAAAGAATGAAGAAAGGAGAGAAAACGCTTTTCTGCCTTCCTTCGGCTGAGTGAGAAAATGAGGGGGTACTATTGAAACTTTATATTAAATATTTCTAATGGGTTATTCAATAACCCATAGGTATCCATAACCCAACATCCAAACTCATCCAGTCAATTTACAATAAATGGACTAATTAACCATTTTTATACCACTTTTTCATAAATTTTACTATTCTTAGAATATATCCCACATTGTGCAAATATTTAGTCCAGTCATTTAACTCAATTTTCATAAATAATATTCAAAGAGAACAATTAAATATGAAAATTAAATATGACCAAAATAAATAACTAAAGTAACGTTGTAAAATTCTAAAATACTCTTAAGCGAATTATATTCCGAAATTAACGGGTATTACATTCTACCCCCCTTAAAAGAATTCGGTCCTCCGAATTAAAATCTTACCTCAAGTTTCAAATAAATGTGGATAGTTTTTCCACATTTCATCTTCTGCCTCCCACGTAGCTTCCTCGCGAGAATGATTTCTCCAAAGAACCTTGACAGTAGGAATTTCTTTAGTACGCAATTTCTTGACTTTTCTATCAAGGATAGCTACTGGTACCTCTTCGTAGGTGATAGTTTCATCAAAATGAACTTCTTGGGGTTGAATGACATGAGAAGGATCAGGAAGATACTTCCGTAGCATGGACACATGAAATATTGGATGAACTCCCTCTAGGTCGGAAGGTAGGTCTAGGCGATATGCCACATTACCCACTCTGTCTACAACCTCATATAGGCCAACATACCTCGGACTAAGCTTGCCTTTCTTCCCGAATCTCATTACTCCCTTCATAGGTGAGATTCGTAAGAAAACCATATCACCTATTGCAAATTCAAGTTCACGTCATCGGTTGTCCGCATAAGACTTCTGTCTACTCTGAGCAGTTAACAACTTCTCTCTGATCAGTTTAACTTTATTTATATCTTCCTGAATCATCTCAGGTCCAAATATTTTGGTTTCACCAAGTTCAAACCAACCTATAGGAGATCGACACCGTCTCCCATATAAAGCCTCAAAAGGTGCCATCTGAATACTGGCTTGGTAACTGTTATTATAAGCAAATTCAATAAGAGACAAATGATCTTCCCAACTTCCACTGAAATCCATCACACAAGCTCTTAGCATATCCTCTAAAGTCTGAATTGTCCTTTCGGACTGTCCATCAGTCTGAGGATGGAATGCTGTGCTAAGATTCACTTTGGTACCCAAAGCCTCTTGAAAGACTTTCCAGAACCGAGAAGTAAACTGAGGTCCTTGGTCTGATATAATGGATATTGGTACACCATGAAGTTTCACTATTTCTTTAACATAAAGTCGAGCAAGTTTTGCTACACTGAAAGTGGTATGAACAGGAAGAAAATGTGCTGACTTAGTAAGTCGATCCACTATGACCCATATTGAGTCATTTCCTTTTGTTGACCGAGGTAAACCTACTACAAAATCCATAGTGGTCCTTTCCCACTTCCACTCGGGAATATCTAGTTTTTGCATCAAACCAGATGGTCGTTGATGTTCAGCTTTAACTTGCTGACAAGTCAAACATCGAGCTACAAAGTTAGACACGTCTCGCTTCATGCTCTCCCACCAGTAAACTTGTTTCAAGTCCTGATACATTTTCACAGCACCAGGATGTACAACGTAGGGCGAACCCTGAGCTTCCATTAAAATTTCATGTTTCAAAGATTCAATGTTGGGGATACAGAGTCTCCCATTAAACCATAAGACTCCTTCTTCATCTACTAAGAAACTTGGTGCTAGACCTTGCCTTGCCTTATCTCTGATTTTGACCATATCAATGTCATTTTCTAAAGTTGCTTTTACTTTTTCAACAAGGGATGATCTAACTGTTAAATGAGCCAGAAATGTACCTGACTCAGTGATCTCGAAGAATACTCCATCAGCTTCCAATTCTTGTAGTTCATGTATTAGAGATCTCCTTATAGTGGCAATGTGAGCTAAACTTCCCATAGACTTTCGACTTAGAGCATCAGCCACTACATTTGCTTTACCTGGATGGTAAAGGATGGTACAATCATAATCTTTCAGAAGTTTCATCCACCTTCGTTGCCTTAGATTGAGATCTCTCTGCTCAAAAATGTACTTAAGGCTTTTGTGATCTGTAAAAATTTTACAAGTTTCCCCATACAAGTAATGTCTCCACATCTTTAGGGCAAACACTACAGCTGCCATTTCCAAATCATGAGTGGGGTAATTCAATTCATGCTTTTTAAGCTAACGTGAGCCATAAGCTATGAGTTTACCATGTTGCATCAACACACATCCTAAGCCTATCTTTGAGGCATCACAGAATACAGAGTAACCCCCTGGTCCTGATGGTAGGATTAAGACTGGTGCAGAAGTTAAACACTCTTTCAATTGGGTGAAACTTTGCTCACATGAATTATCCCAAATGTATTTAACATTCTTTCGGGTTAACTTATTTAATGGGAAGCCGTCTTAGAGAAATCTTTGACAAAGCGACGGTAATACCCTGGTAAGCCAAGAAAACTACGTACTTCCGACACAGTTGTTGGTTTAGGCCACTGTTTTACTGCTTCAATTTTACTTGGATCTACATGAATACCTTCTTGGGAAATAACATGTCCCAAAAATGTTACATGACTCATCCAGAATTCACATTTTGAGAGCTTTGTGTACAGCTGATGCTCTCTCAAGGTCTGAAGCACTATCCTCAAATGTTCAATATGTTCTTCATGACTCTTTGAATACACCAAAATATCATCAATAAATACAATTACAAACTTATCAAGGAAGGATTTAAACACTCTGTTCATTAAATCCATAAATGCTGCTGGTGCATTTGTCAATCCAAAAGACATCACAAGAAACTCATAATGTCCATACCATGTACGAAAAGCAGTCTTAGGTATATCATCATTCTTAATTCGTAACTGATGATATCCAGACCTTAGATCAATCTTTGAGAAGTATTTTGCTCCTTGAAGCTGATCAAACAAAACATCTATCCTTGGTAAAGGATACTTATTCTTCACTGTGACTTTATTCAACTGACGATAATCTATACATAATCTCATAAAACCATCTTTCTTTTTCACAAAAAGAACAGGAGCACCCCAAGGTGAAAAACTTGGGTGAATGAACCCTTTGTTCAACAAATCTTCCAATTGTTCTTTGAGTTCTTTTAGCTCAACAGGAGCCATACGATAAGGTGGAATAGAAATTGGTCTTGTGTCTGGGACCAAATCAATACTAAACTCAATATCTCTTTCTGGCGGTAATCTAGGTAAATCTTCTGGGAACACATCTGGGAATTCATTAACCACATGAATGTCTTCTAACTTTTGTTCTTTCTTTTCTAAATCTTTGATAAAAGCTAGAAATCCCTTACATCCCTTTCGCAACATACGCCGGGCACTTAACATAGATATCATGTTGTAAGGTACATCACTTCGATCTCCTTGAAACACAAAATTACTCCTCCCCGGCATATTAAAGGAAATAACTTTGTCACGACAATTTATACTAGCATGACAAGAAGATAGCCAGTCCATCCCTAAAATCACATCAAAATCTAACATATTGAGAACCATAAGATCTATCTCAGTTTCCGTACCTCCAACGATTATTTTACAAGAACGATAACATGTTTTAACCATCAAAGTCTCTCTCATCGGTGTGGAAACCAAGAATGGTTCTTTAAGAGTAATTGAATCAAATGCAAATCTCTTGGAAAATAGGGGTGACACATATGAGTGAGTAGAACCGGGGTCAAACAAAATACGTGCAGTAAAAGTATTAACAGATAATATACCTGTAACTACAGCATTGGATGTTTAAGCATCCTGTCGGGTTAGAGCATATACTCTTGCATTTCCTCTGCCAGCAGCTTGTTTTCCACGGTCACCTTGGCCTCTTCCAGAACCTCTTCCCATACTACCCCCTATTGAGGGGGTTGGTGTTTGAGTAATAGATTGTGGTCGAGGTGGCAAAGTAGACCCTTGTCCTGGTCTTGTCATGAGCTGAGGGCACTCCCTTATAAAATGTCCTTTTTGTCCATAGTGAAAACAACCTGTACCAACAGTGTTTAACCTGCATTCTCCGAAGTGAAACTTTCCACATTCAGGACATTGAGGTTTTTTCCTTCTACCTTGAGTACCTCATCTACTAGAAGAGCTAAAACCACCCATGCTCTCTGAACGAGGCTTAGCCATACTGGCTGTAGAATAAATTGACTTAGTAGGAGTGGCTGGAGCATTTTGTGATGCAGTAAAGGGTTTCAAAGTCCCTGAGTCTTCCCCTTGATCAAAAGATCTCCTATATCTAGCTTTCTTCTTTTGTCGATATTCTTCTTTATTCTTTGACCTCTTTTCCATTCTTCGGGCCACATCAACAGCCTCTGAGTACGAAGAGTAATCGTTCATATTAGAACCCACTTGATCATATAAGGCATCACGAAACCCTTCCACAAACTTTTCTATTTTCTTCCTTTCAGAAGGAATGATTTCAGGGGCATATTCAGATAATTTAAAAAACTGAGCTGAATATTCATCAACAGTCATGGTTCCCTGTCGTAGATACAGAAAATCCCTGGCCCTAGATGATCGTTCACTTACCGGAAGAAATTCATCCATAACCAATCTGTAAAATTCTGTCCACATAACTGGTGGTGCGCCTTGAATTCTAGCTTTCTTCCAGTTCCTCCACCATTTACCAGCCCTACCTTTTAACTGAAAGGAAGTGAATTCTACCTTTTGAGTAGGAGAACACCCTATAGCATCACAGATTGCTTCACAATCTTCAAGGAAACATTGTGGGTCCTCTTTGGGATCTTCCCCTGAAAAAGTAGGAGGCCTCATTTTCTGAAATTCAGACATTCTTACATCCCTTACGTTATCTCCTACAGCTAACTGAGCTGGTGGTACAATTACAGCTTCAACAATAGGAGGATCCACTGGCAGGTTAGCTTGTGCAGCTCGACCTCTCATTTCAGCCTCAAATCGGTCAAATCGTTCATTCATTAAATTAATCACATGTGCAATAGTTGCATTGCCAACGTGAGCATCAAGTTCGACTCTCCTTGCTTGCTCACTAGTTGCGCCCTCAGTACTTTGAGCATGTAAACTATCACCACGGTTAGGGTCATCTTGCACATGTACTGGTGGATTTATGGCCCTCCTTGGACCTATATGCTCATTATTATTAGAAGATCCTTCTGACATTGTACTGTCACAGATCTACACACATAACAAACAATTTTCAGACATAAACAAAATATCACTTATTAGCCCCACTGAAAATTATCTATAAAATGACGTTATACTGTACAAGGTCTTTTATGGAACCTAATCCTATGGTCATGCCGCGGCTCATGACAATAGGGAAGGGCCCACAAAGATCACTTTGCTCTGTACTCTATAGGGGACCTATAAAACCTATCCTCTAATACCAAATTGTCACATCCCAAAAATTGAGCATGTAAAAAGATACTTCTCATTTGATAAAATTCTCAAACATACGTTATTTACATATATTCTGTAAGGTTTTACATTCAACCTTAATCATTCATTCCACACTACAGAGTTATATTCATCTGATAAGCAAATATAGACATACATAGTCTGATATTTCTATCTCATCGCAAGCCTAGGAGACCTATAGTAAGTACAGAGCGTTCTTAGTATTCACATTAATAAGTACTGGTATCCCACCAGACAGAAATAGAGAATAATCCCAAGGGGCTTCTAATCTTCAAACAGATACTCTTGTTCTTTGTTTTCTGTATCTAAAAAAAATAATCATAGGGAGTGTGAGTTTATTTAAAAACTCAGTAAGTAAATAACTGTACTATATAAAATATCAAAAGTACAAATACCACATTTACTCATATAATTAATTGTCTTATACATTGAGTAGTATGGGACTCCAACCCTTTCAAACTCGTGAATAAGTTCTCATAAATATACACCGAGTAGTATGGGACTCTAACCCTTTCAAACTCGTGAATAAGTTCTCATAGATATACTGTCACGACCCGTTTTCTGGGCACATGACCGGCACAATGATGAATCTCTCATCACTGTAAGCCTTCCGATAAATATATCAAATTTTCTTATCTGAAAATCATAGAGATGATTTGCATGTAATCATAGATTATCCATTTAAAATACATTATTATACTGACATACAAGCCAAATGTCGAACCCCTAAACTAGATGTCCTAGACGATTACAGAGCAACATAATCTATAACAGAAGAGAGATCTACCCGACAACGGGAAGGTCCAAAGTGATCTACTCCTCTAGCAGATATTCTTCGATGGCATCCTGATCTGAACAAAAAGGTTGTACAAACAATGTGAGCTTTTAAACTCAATGAGCGAATCGGCCTCGCATTAATAAAATTCAAATACATTACCAGTCATGCAAGCATATCCAAAGGCTCATACTCAACCAATAGACAGAAGATAAAAATTTATCCAATTCAACAAACGTTACTAGTACTCGTCAATGGCAATATATCCTGGAGAGCGCACACAGGCCGGCTCACCAATTATGTATATTTCCGCCATGACGCACAACATCATCCTCTTACATACAAGATAAAAATTCATCCAATTCAACAAACGTTACTAGTACTCGTCAATGGCAATATATCCCGGAGAGCGCACACAGGCCGGCTCACCAATTATGTATATTTTCGCCATGACGCACAACCTCATCCTCTTAGCTAGGGCGCCTCACGGATTTATCACCAATCCGGGCTATATCCCTACTAAGGGAATCGTTGTCTCCACACTCATTGGTCAAGACACCCTGTCAACCGGGTTTTCCGCCTTGCCGTGAGAGGGGGTACTGTCCCGCTCAATCACAATCAATAGCATTTCATATCATAATCAGAAGCTCAATATAATATTCATCCATATAACAGGTATAGTATATAACTATATTATGGATTTATAAACCACATATCAAGATAACAATCTTCACATCATCATAAGATATTTATTTCATTTTATCCATACTTATGGATTAATTATCTCATTTAGATTCGTCATTCTGAATCCAATTTCCCCCTATGAATCTTGGGAGTGTCCTACGACATACTTTTTATCACCAGTAATGCTAAAACTTTATTAAAACGGGGTCGTTCCACTCACCTGGATTCCGTACGAACATCGCTTCTCTAAGTCATTACAGACGAGTTCTCAGGTGAATTTCGGTGTTCTGCTACGGAGATTTTCATGAAAGATTAGAGAAAATACGTCAGGATTGTTTTCGTACAGATACTGTTCATATGTACGGTTACTGTTCATTTATACGGTTACTATTCATACAGTCACTATTCATACGTACGGTCACTATTTATACGTACGATCACTATTCATACCAGAAATAGAGAATACAATCTGTAAAAGAGTACACCAGGTAAGTTCCCAGGAAAGAGTGGAGGGTCACACTGGACACACTTAAAAACCAGGTCTTTCCTTAGCCAGAACTTTCCTAGACATGTATTCTTCACAGTTTACATTCTATTTCGGTAATCAGAGAATCAAAATAACATATAAACAGCTAAGGACAGTTTTTCTGATGTGGAAGATCAGCCAAGGCCGCAACCACAGAGCATACTTAAGAAATTAACTTCTAAAATTTGAAAGACATAGAAAGGGCATAGTATCCTTACCTAAGCTGAAAAGGAAAGGCCCAAAATCTCAGAGGCCTAGCTTTGGAGTAAGAGAAACTTAAGGAGAGAAGAAGAGAAGTTGAAGGTGTGAGTTTAGAAGTAAAATGAAAGCGCCTATTTATAGCAAAAGTCAAAGGTACTATTTAATACTATGCGCTAATAAAATATTCAATTTACTATTCATGAAAATGACATTTCTAATAATGCAGTTACTGTGCACCTCACGCACGATGGAAAATTTTTCTGTTATTACTATTGGAAACTTAAAAGGAAAACTATCCTTTCACCTTAAACCTTTAAGTTTCTTTTCAATTCAGTCCTTTCACTTTAGTCCCTGAGGGTATTTTCACCCATAAAACGTCATTTTCTCCTACGAACTTCTTCCTAGTTTTCTCTTATGACCAAACCACATCTAGTACTTGACATTTCGATTGTATAAATAAACAGTATCGTATACGTAAATAGTATTATACGGGTGAATAGTACCGTATACTGAAATAGTAACAGTAGTTTATAAACAAATATTTATATTTTATTTTTCTTGGGTATTACATTATCACCCCCTTAAGAGAATTCGGTCCTCCGAATTCAAAACTCATCTCAAGACTGAAATAAATGTGATTACTTCGTCCATATCTCATTCTTTGCATCTCTTTCTTCCAAAACCTCATCACACCCTTGGTGAGATTTATAAGAACATTATACCATTGAATGTGAACTCTAAACCGCATTATCAATAATTTGCATAAGACTTTTGCCTTTTCTAAACAGCAAGTAATCTCTTCCTCATCAGTTTAATCTTTTCCACAACCTTTTGTACCATAAAGTGTCTCATACTCATAACCTTTACCAAACTCAAACCACCTAATCAGAGACGAACTCTGTCTCTATGTAAAACCTCAAATAGGTGCCTTCTCAACAGTGGCACGTGGTCTTTCCAGTTTATACTGAATATCAGAACACAAGCTACCATACACATAGCTTATAACTTTTACGAATACAAGTACCCTACCCGAAGGCATCATTTTGGCCATAGGTAATACTCTTGCCCGAAGGCGATCCTTCTACCTTAAGGCGATACTCTCAGCTGAATGCGTCATATAAAAGGAAAAATCACGTAAAATTATTACATAAATATCTAGGAAGAACAATCCCAGAAAATGTGTTAAGTAAATAACATACTCCTCATGCATAATTATATATATGGAAATTCCTCTCACCTCAATGACTCATATAGAGTCGCATCCCTTTAATGCTTAGGGCAAACCCATAGTTCTCTATACATAGGTTCATAAAATACTTATTCAGCATTCCTCCATAGCTCAGAAGTGCAATGAAATATCATTTAGTAACTTTGCTCAGTCAAAAAGATATTACCATACTATGCTTTAGAATTAAGTATGAAATATAACAAGTCCAACATCTTCTCATTCCTCAAGTTCTTTCAGTAAAATGAATCACTTCAACAAAGAAGATCTAGATACTAACTTAAATTTTATTTCTAGTACATAGATAATTTTAATACGTGAAGCTTACACCAAATGTAGCTTTAGGTACAAACAAAAGAAAAATAAATTAAGGACGAGGAGGCTTTTGAAATGTAAAAGGTGCTCCAGGTCTAGAAGAGGAAGGTGCTTCAGACCTTAAGGAGGAAGCTAATCTTTGTAGCCTAGAAAGGGTTTCTGGAGGAAGCGCCTGAGAAATTTGGCGAAGAGCAGAAGTTACTCCGTTCATACAGTCAATACACCTTGCTTGTTGGTCACGAAAATTTTGAGTTGCAAACATTGAATGTCTATCAACTCGATTAGTCAGTTCCCCGAAACGTCGATTTATCAATTTCTCTTGGTTTTCAAAGAGACGACTTATTAGTCGCTTCTGGTCCTCTATCTTGTATTCCAGGCTCTCTATCTTACGCTCCAGATTTTCGATCTTACGCTCCAGGAACGCAAGCTTATTTTCTGAGGATGTTGCAGTACTATCCTCCTCCAACTCTATTACATCCCTCTTTCTTTTCTTAATTTCTGGTGACCTGTCTACAGGTCTCTTCCCTTTGTTATTTCCGAGACTTAGATTTAAATCAAGCTCTACATTGCCAGTCTCAAAATTCAAGTTGAAAGACTTATTATCGGCCATTGCTCTAGGGATCTCAGAAATAACTTCGAATGAGAAAGGAATGGAGATTGAGAAATAGGTATGTAATGAAAGAAGTAGGTTTGCTTGGTGCGATGAGTAGGGTAACGGGCATACAAGATTTATAGACAACCCGAAACCCCTAGAGCTAAAGCCACCACAACCTATACGCCGCTCGCTATGAGGTTTACATATCACATATGTCGCAATGCCAACAATTAATGTCGGACATGCAGATAAATAGTAAATGCAATTAACATAAGTCAAAGATTTCCTCAAAAAATTTTCGGCTAATCTTGACCTTTCTCAAACTTTTGACTAACTACGCTCTTCAGTCTGAGATTTTCTCCCTCTAACTTGTTTTATCCTGTAATCCCATATCACGATGTCCCTCTATGATCGGGTAGTCTCATATTAGCCTTATCTTAGATTCAAATGGGTGTCTTTACTCTGGATTTACACATAATATATATGTAAATATATATATATTTTAAAACAAAGTTAACTGCTTTCGGTCGCATGCATTAAGCATTATCATGATGTAAGGAAATCATTGCCTTTCATTTGCCCACGAGAGCATTATATGTAAGTATATGTAACCATGAAAATATATCATCATCTACACATTTCATTCTATCCAAGTCATTTTGATTTCACATCTCTATGAGTATATGTAGGATCATCACATATTCTCCTTGATCGTAGCCTTCACTCATTATGCATGAATAACATACATAAATGTAATTACAACATGATTCAATCAATTATGTATATTATACTCAACTGAAGGCTCTTAAGAACAACACAATAAAACGGAGAAATGTATTTCAGTTCATCATAAAAGCATCCAAGGCAATCTTTAATGGCTATATCATTAACTTCTTTGAATTTCGAAAAATGCCAACGGGAGAAATGAGAAAACCGAGTAAAATCGGCCGCAAATCCACCGAATACTGACTTTCGTGGTTTGGCATTAATGCAACGCGCTATCGGTGTGCAGGCCTACCCTAGACTTCTGGCTTCCAGCTTGCAGAAATCCATAGGTTGATCGTGTAGGGGTGCGGTGAAGAGATATCTTCTTTGTCTCTAAGTCTTAATTTTTCTCTATAAAAATCATCCCACCGTTATCAGTTACCACACCACAAAGAGTAATAATCTCCGAGCCTACAATCCCCCAGTATTCCTCTCGCCTCATACTCTTACAAAAATTTCTAAATTTTTCCAAATCATGGCCTCAAGGAAGTACATTGATCTCACAGTAGAGGCTAAGGAAGAAGAGCTCGACTTAAACTTAAGTCTGGGCAAAGACAAGGGCAAAAGACCTTTTGAGGGGTCTCCAGAGAAACAGAAGGAGAAGAAAATGAAGAAGATCGAGGAAGCTAAGGAGACTAGTACGGGCCATACCTCGGAGGACAAAATCGCCTGTCTAGAGCAGGAGGTGAAAAATCTGAAAAAGATGATAGGAGACCTGGAGAAGTTAACTAAACGCAATCATGCAGAAATGACTTCAAGAATAGACAGGTTCTTCTATTGGTCTACCCAGTGCTTCTGCAATCAACAACAAAGAAGTGTTGATTGTATGAATGGAATTTACACTACCCTCCGCGACATTGCTATGTCTCTTGCTCCACGGAATGGTCGAGGGGTGATGATACAATACAACCCTCCTAATCCGAGACCACCTCGCTTTTAGATTACTCATGCATGAGTAAACTTCTTCTTTTTTGCAATGTAATCCTTCAGTTTTTTTGTTTTTAATGCGAGTGGTTTATTTTATTGGCTGAAATAATATAGCTACACAAATTCAATCATGAATTCAGCTTATAAAATCCACCATATAAAAATTTGATCCGACAACAACGGAATCAAAACAAGTAATAACCTTTCCTTTACTAAGTTCAAAAGTGTAGCCACATCTGTCTAAAATTAAACCTGACAACATAATTTCTAAGAAGAGATAAGTCTCGGAGGGAAAGGAAATGGAAACATCCTACAGGACCTTCAGTAGAGCCGTCTCTCTATAATTGTGCCCGGGTTCACAACGATAGAGGAGGTCCCACTAAGGTTACCTTGCTCTGTAATCACTAGGAGACCTAACAACCATTGCTCTGATACCAACTTTGTCACGACCCGTTTTCTGGGCACATGACCGGCACAATGATGAATCTCTCATCACTGTAAGCCTTCCGATAAATATATCAAATTTTCTTATCTGAAAATCATAGAGATGATTTGCATGTAATCATAGATTATCCATTTAAAATACATTATTATACTGACATACAAGCCAAATGTCGAACCCCTGAACTAGATGTCCTAGACGATTACAGAGCAACATAATCTATAACAGAAGAGAGATCTACCCGACAACGGGAAGGTCCAAAGTGATCTACTCCTCTAGCAGATATTCTTCGATGGCATCCTGATCTGAACAAAAAGGTTGTACAAACAATGTGAGCTTTTAAACTCAATGAGCGAATCGGCCTCGCATTAATAAAATTCAAATACATTACCAGTCATGCAAGCATATCCAAAGGCTCATACTCAACCAATAGACAGAAGATAAAAATTTATCCAATTCAACAAACGTTACTAGTACTCGTCAATGGCAATATATCCCGGAGAGCGCACACAGGCCGGCTCACCAATTATGTATATTTCCGCCATGACGCACAACATCATCCTCTTACATACAAGATAAAAATTCATCCAATTCAACAAACGTTACTAGTACTCGTCAATGGCAATATATCCCGAAGAGCGCACACAGGCCGGCTCACCAATTATGTATATTTCCGCCATGACGCACAACCTCATCCTCTTAGCTAGGCCGGCTCACTATTCATACGTACGGGTACTATTCATACCAGAAATAGAGAATACAATCTGTAAAAGAGTACACCAGGTAAGTTCCCAGGAAAGAGTGGAGGGTCACACTGGACACACTTAAAAACCAGGTCTTTCCTTAGCCAGAACTTTCCTAGACATGTATTCTTCACAGTTTACATTCTATTTCGGTAATCAGAGAATCAAAATAACATATAAACAGCTAAGGACAGTTTTTCTGATGTGGAAGATCAGCCAAGGCCGCAACCACAGAGCATACTTAAGAAATTAACTTCTAAAATTTGAAAGACATAGAAAGGGCATAGTATCCTTACCTAAGCTGAAAAGGAAAGGCCCAAAATCTCAGAGGCCTAGCTTTGGAGTAAGAGAAACTTAAGGAGAGAAGAAGAGAAGTTGAAGGTGTGAGTTTAGAAGTAAAATGAAAGCGCCTATTTATAGCAAAAGTCAAAGGTACTATTTGATACTATGCGCTAATAAAATATTCAATTTACTATTCATGAAAATGACATTTCTAATAATGCAGTTACTGTGCACCTCACGCAATGGAAAATTTTTCTGTTATTACTATTGGAAACTTAAAAGGAAAACTATCCTTTCACCTTAAACCTTTAAGTTTCTTTTCAATTCAGTCCTTTCACTTTAGTCCCTGAGGGTATTTTCACCCATAAAACGTCATTTTCTCCTACGAACTTCTTCCTAGTTTTCTCTTATGACCAAACCACATCTAGTACTTGACATTTCGATTGTATAAATGAACAGTATCGTATACGTAAATAGTATTATACGGGTGAATAGTACCGTATACTGAAATAGTAACAGTAGTTTATAAACAAATATTTATATTTTATTTTTCTTGGGTATTACATATACACCAAGTAGTATGGGACTCTAACCCTTTCAAACTCGTGAATAAGTTCTCATAGATATACACCGAGTAGTATGGGACTCTAACCCTTTCAAACTCGTGTATAGTTTTTCATCGTTATGCACTGAGTAGTATGGGACTTTAACCCTTTCAAACTTATGTATTAGATCTCGTATATCTTTACTCATTAATAAGATAGTGAGAACTTATCACATAGTACAATTTCCATGAAATAAAATCATTTATACATACACTTATTCCTTTGAATTTCTGTAAAAAAAATATATCAATCATCATATACTGTCATATGAAAAATTGATCAATTAATATCCAAATAATATTGTAAATGGGACTTATATTGTACTTTGACTAGTAATATCAAATTAGCTTAACAAGGTTATTCACTCACCTTGATGTTTGTCCAAGTTTACCTTGTTCCACACTAGAATTTGTGTAGGAAAATTTCCTAGTAAAATATATTACAAAGAAACATCAGAAAGGAAACAAAATCACGAAAATACGTAAAATTTTCTGATTGCTACAGTAACGGTTCGCTATAGTGCCGGTTCGCTACAGTAACGTTGACTGCCGGCACTACAGTAACTGCTACAGTAACTCGAAGAAAAATTTTCATATTTTCCCGAAATTTCTGGTCGCTACAGTAACTCGGTTTTTGCAGAAGTTTTTGCAGAAATTTCTAACAAATTCATCCTTTCCTTTCTTGTTTCAAAACCAGAATTTCAACTCTTTTAACCAATTATAACTCAAATATAACTTCTAAAACAACTGAGATTCACGAATTATCATCAAAATCTTCAAGAACAAAACCTCCTCTGATCTTCTACATAAACTGAAATTTAAGGAAAATAATGAGATTAAAGCTTACCTTTGACCCTTACAAAGCTTTTGAACCGAACAAATAATCGAACTTCTGAAGATCAAGGAAAGGATTTGAGAAGAGAATGAAGAAAGGAGAGAAAACGCTTTTCTGTGTAATATCCCAAGAATTTATATGAATATTTAAAATCTATTTGAAGTTTATTGAAAAATTATTTTTATTTTGAACATACAATGAGGATTAATTTGCAATAAAAGACTCTTGAGGGCTTATTTGAAAATTTTCAAATTTTGGTAGGAGAATTAATTTTTAGTGGGAAGAGTAAAAGAAGGAATGGTCAAGAATAATTTTGAATATTGAGTAAGGTTAGAATTTTTCTTTTTAAAAAATTTTAAGGACCTAATAGAAAACTCATTTAACCAAGAGTTGTTTGATAAAATTTGAATTAAAACAAGTGGATGTGGCATGTGGAGGTGAAGTCACGTGTAATAGCCTTCCATCATAACATTTAGAGGCTTCTAGACAATATATACACACATATTCAGACTTTATTTTCCTTCACACACATAACCCACACACATTTTCATACTTGAGAGAAAGAGAAAGACGAGAGCTAGAAGGAGAGGGGAAGAGGAAGCTGTGGTGGCTACCGGCGGCTACCACCATCATCTCTAGCGAGTTCATCTCCTTCTTGAGGTGAGATTAAACTTCTTCTTCCTTTGTTTTCGTTTTCCTCTTCTCCTCCCCATTTCATGTTGGTTGGAACCCTAGAGAGAAAAATTGAAAAAAGGGCTTTGGTTGTTGATGGAAATTTAGGTACTAATCTATTTATTTTAATTCTAAGACAGTTTCGAACACTTTTAAGGGGAGAAAATCTGGTTTAAATTATAGATTGGATTCTGAAATTTTAATAGTGCAAAGTATACTGATTTTAGAAAGAAAGGAAGGATGAAATCAATTTTAGTATTTGTTTATTCTTGACTTTTGTTTAAAAGAAGATATAGTTGCAAGATTATGAATTAGTAACTTAAAATTCAAAGCTAAGTATGATCTTGTACTCTTGGAACCAAAGGAAATGTCAGGGAGGCGAAAAAAAAAAAAACAGAGCTGGGAACATTCTGCAGAATTCTTCTGCTGGTCATTTGCTACTGTGACCATTTTGGATTATTTGAGGTATGAAATGAACTCCAATGGTCATGAAATTTGGTATGTAGTTAAGTATAGTGTTTAAGAGCATGCCTTAATTATTTCAAAATTTTCTGGGCTAATTTGGAACCCCTAAAAGTCCTTAGAACAGCAACAAAAAAATTGTAAAAAAAAAAAACAGAACAGGACTAATCTATCATGTTTCTGGTTTTATGTGGATTTGGATGACCAAATGAACTCCTAAATTTATGAAACTTTGTGGAGAGATTCTTTATAGTGTGATAATCAGATCTGCAAAGTTTTATGGCATTTTGAGAAGGTTAAATTTGTAAACTATCTATAAATATAATTTGAACTCTCTGCAGAAACAAATCTGGGCAGTTTAGGAAACTGAGTGGGTTTTGGTAGTTAGATATCTCATTTTGATCTGAAATTTTTATGGCACCTAGTTAAAACGTGAAATTAAGGGACTGTAAAATTTCATAGCTATTGGACACAATTAGCTAGGTCTAGAAAACATAAAATAGCACTTATACAAAAATCTGATAGCTTTGACTTAGGGTCACTAATGAGGTTGGTATAGGGGTCAAATGAGGGAGTTTTAAGCTAAAATTTTTACCACAGCATGTTAACATATAAAGAAGATTCTATACTAAGTTTCATGATTTTTGGATCTACGGATTAATACCAGAAATTTTGTAAAATTTGGCTTCGAAACTAGCAGAAAAAAAAATGGAACAATGTTAGATGCTTGGTAACCTAAGTTCTAAATTACTGTTATTTCCTTCTTGGCTTATTTTCTAGGCCTCCTATGAGATCTTGGGTACCTTCCTTTAGTTTGGAGTGTGGGAACATTACTCAGATCTGAGGTGAGTGGGTTAATACTTGCTATGATTAAATATCTATTATTGACTTTTTGAATCATAGTAGAAATATGTTGTATATCCAAGTTTGAAGAGGATGATGTGGAACGATGAGGCATAAACAATTGTGGAACGTGTCTGTTAATGTATATAATTATATTTTCTTATTTTCCCATGAATGGAGGTTATATGATGGATTTTGAATGGCATGTGAACTTAGTTGAATAATTGTTCTATATTATGGGTTATGTTGTATACATGCTATGTTGCTGGAACCACATTGATTATGTTGTGACTTGAATTGTAAATGACTGAGTTGTGTATGTGGCTCAAGATTATGATTGAGGATGTTTTTATATGTGATTGTGATTGTGTTTGACTGGAAATGAAAGGCATGGTGGTGCACCCCATGGAGAAATTTATGTGAAGTTATAAGGGTGGAGATTATAAACGGAGCGATAAGGGTGGATGCGGCGGGGGCCGCGGGCAACGATCCAGAGGTATTCTGGACGACCCGGTTGGTACAGGAAATGTGTGTGAAATTGATTTCACCGATTGCTGTTGTGAATTTTGAATTATGTTGAAATGTATTTGATTTACTTGGATATTGTTGTGAAGTATTATGAATAATATTATATCATATGATGATCGATTTACGTATGATTGCTGCATGTTATCATTATGATGCATGATATTTTTTTTTGTCATAGTATTGTGTTATCTACTCACTGGGCACGTGGTTTGCTCATACCCCTCTTATTGATATTTTTTTTCAGAGTTGACAGCTGAAGGTAAATATCGGAACAAGGAATTATGGATCCTTAGTCCATGATTACCTTTTCATTTGTTTAGGATAAAGGTATAATAGTTAAGTCTTATTCTAAGTTGTATAAATCTAGAAATCTCTGTAATCGGGTAGGTTCATTCAGTGATGTAATGTGAATAATTGTAGTATGTATAGAGAACTCGGTTTGGTTGCATGAAAAAGAATTGTATGATTTTAAAGAGAAAGATAGGCTTACGGAAGTGAAATGAAATTCACTTTCCGTGCCGGTCACGTGCTCAGATTTTGGAACGTGACAAGTTGGTATCAGAGCTTTGAGATTAGGTCTCCTACCGATTACAGAGTAAGGTAACCTTAGTGGGATCTCCTCTATCGTGGTGAACCCGGGCACAACTATAGAGAGACGGCTCCACTGAAGGTCCTGTAGGATGTTTTCATTTCCTTTCCCTCTGAGACTTGTCTTTTCTTAGGAATTATGTTTTTAGTTTTATTTTTATACAGATATGGCTATATTTTTGAACTCGGTAAAGGAAAGGTTATTATTTGTTTTGATTCCGTTACTGTCGGATCAAATTGTATGTATGGGGCTTTATATGTTGAATTCATGATTGATTTTGTGTGACTGATTTCTTTTATCTTTCTTAATTTTATTATTACTATTTTTTGAGTACCATCCCATAAAAGAAACCACTGGCATTAAAAGCAGAAAAAATTACATTGCAAAAAAAAAAAAGAAAATTACTCATGCATGAGTAATCTAAAAGCGAGGTGGTCTCGGATTAGGAGGGTTGTATTGTATCATCACCCCTCGACCATTCCGTGGAGCAAGAGACATAGCAATGTCGCGGAGGGTAGTGTAAATTCCATTCATACAATCAACACTTCTTTGTTGTTGATTGCAGAAGCACTGGGTAGACCAATAGAAGAACCTGTCTATTCTTGAAGTCATTTCTGCATGATTGCGTTTAGTTAACTTCTCCAGGTCTCCTATCATCTTTTTCAGATTTTTCACCTCCTGCTCTAGACAGGCGATTTTGTCCTCCGAGGTATGGCCCGTACTAGTCTCCTTAGCTTCCTCGATCTTCTTCATTTTCTTCTCCTTCTGTTTCTCTGGAGACCCCTCAAAAGGTCTTTTGCCCTTGTCTTTGCCCAGACTTAAGTTTAAGTCGAGCTCTTCTTCCTTGGCCTCCACTGTGAGATCAATGTACTTCCTTGTGGCCATGATTTGGAAAATTTAGAAATTTATGTAGGAGTATGAGAAGAGAGGAATGCTGAGAAGTTGTAGGCTCAGAGATGATTACTCTTTGTAGTATGGTAACTGAGAACGATGGGGCAGTTCTTATAGAGGAAAAATTAGAACTTAGAGACAAAGAAGATATCTCTTCGCCGCACCCTACACGCTTAACTTGTGGATTTCTGCAAGCTGGAAGCTAGAAGTCTAGGGTAGGCATGCACACCAACAACGCGTCGCATTAATGGCAAAACCACGAAAGTCAATATTCGGTGGATTTGCGGCCGATTTACACTTGATTTTTTTCCATTTCTCTCGTTGGCATTTTCTGAAATTGAAAGAAGTCGACATTGTAGCCATTACAGAGTGTCTTGGATGTTTTCACGATGAACTAAAATGTATTTCTATGCTTTCTTGTATTGTTCTTGAAAGCCTTCAGTTGAGTATAATATACATGATTGATTGAATTATACTATGATTATATGTATCTAAATACATATGATATGTATGTATGTTATTCATGCATAGAGAGTGAAGGCTATTTGTTATGGCCAGTAATAATATGTAATGATTCTACATATATTCAGAGAATGAGAAGTCTGAAATTTAAAAGGACTTGAATAGATGAAAATATATAGATAATGATGTATCTCCATGTTTATACATATATACATATATGCTCGTAGAGGCAAGTGAAAGGTAAAATTTTTCTCTCACTTTATGGAACGCTTGATGTGTAGATGTGAGAAGTTTTTATTTTAATATGTATGTTTGAAAATGTGTAAGCTTAGGGCAAAGCCACGGATTAGAAACCTAGATAAAGCTAGTATGAAGCTACCCGTTCATGGAGTAATATCTCGATTTAGAATTATTGGATAAGACAAATACAGAGTTAAGAAGTCATAAATTGAAGCGGCGATTAGTTGAATAATTTGAGCAAGAGTCAAAAGTTAGCCGAAATTTTTGAGGAAATCTTTTGTATTAGATTATATTTTGTTATTTTCTGGCATGCTTATCAGAGATCGTTGGCATTGCGTCGGATAAGGTCTGTAGGCCATCTTTAGAGTATGATGTAAAGGTTTTGTAGCCCTAAATTTCGTCTATATATAATGGATGCCCCATTACGCTGCTCACTACACTAAGAGTTCATTACCTATAAGCTTTCTAGCATCAAACTTCTCCTTCCGTACAACCTTTATAGCTCAGAAAAATATGGCCGGCAATAAATCTGTCAATTTAAACTTTGAGGCTGGCAAGGTAGAGCTGGATCTAAATCTTAGCCTGGAGAATTATAAGAATAAGAGATCCATGGAAGAGTCACCAGAGGCTAAGAAAAGAAAAAGGGATGTAGTAGAGCTAGAAGATGTTAGCACAGCAACATCTTCTAATAATGAGCTTGCGCTTATGAGACAAAAGATGGAGGACTTGGAAAAATTGATAAACCGCCACTTTGAGGACCAGGGGAGATTGATAAATCGTCTCTTTGCAGAACAAGAGAAGCTTTTGAATCGTCATTTTAGGGAATTGGCGAATAGAGTTGATAGACATTCGATGTTTGCAACTCAAAATTTTCGTGACCAACAAGCGAGATGTATTGACTGTATGAATGGAGTGATTTCTGCACTTCGCCAAATTTTCCAGACGTTTCCTCCAGAAACTCTTTCTAGGCTGCAACGATTAGCTTCCTCCTTAAGGTCTGAAGCACCTTCCTCTTCTAGACTTGGAGCACCTTCTGCATTTCAAAAGCCTCCTCGTCCTTAATTTTTTTTTTCTTTCTTTTGTTTGTACCTAAAGCTGATGTTTGATCTAAGGTTTACGTATTAAAATTATCTGTTTTGTAACTCGAGTTAAGCTTGTTGCTTGTAGCTTATATAATAGAAATAAAATTTAAGTTTTCGAATATTCTTTTGTTGAGGTGATTCTTTTATTGAAGGAACTTGAAAAAAAAATGGACTTGTTATATTTTGTACTTGATTGTGAAAATTTCAAAAGAGAGAATGAGATATAGACAAAATGTCTGCATTTGTTTCAATCTTGATTTTTGAATTCGGAGGACCGAATTCTATTAAGGGGGGAAGAATGTAATATCCCAAGAATTTATATGAATATTTAAAATCTATTTGAAGTTTATTGAAAAATTATTTTTATTTTGAACATACAATGAGGATTAATTTGCAATAAAAGACTCTTGAGGGCTTATTTGAAAATTTTCAAATTTTGGTAGGAGAATTAATTTTTAGTGGGAAGAGTAAAAGAAGGAATGGTCAAGAATAATTTTGAATATTGAGTAAGGTTAGAATTTTTCTTTTTAAAAAATTTTAAGGACCTAATAGAAAACTCATTTAACCAAGAGTTGTTTGATAAAATTTGAATTAAAACAAGTGGATGTGGCATGTGGAGGTGAAGTCACGTGTAATAGCCTTCCATCATAACATTTAGAGGCTTCTAGACAATATATACACACATATTCAGACTTTATTTTCCTTCACACACATAACCCACACACATTTTCATACTTGAGAGAAAGAGAAAGACGAGAGCTAGAAGGAGAGGGGAAGAGGAAGCTGTGGTGGCTACCGGCGGCTACCACCATCATCTCTAGCGAGTTCATCTCCTTCTTGAGGTGAGATTAAACTTCTTCTTCCTTTGTTTTCGTTTTCCTCTTCTCCTCCCCATTTCATGTTGGTTGGAACCCTAGAGAGAAAAATTGAAAAAAGGGCTTTGGTTGTTGATGGAAATTTAGGTACTAATCTATTTATTTTAATTCTAAGACAGTTTCGAACACTTTTAAGGGGAGAAAATCTGGTTTAAATTATAGATTGGATTCTGAAATTTTAATAGTGCAAAGTATACTGATTTTAGAAAGAAAGGAAGGATGAAATCAATTTTAGTATTTGTTTATTCTTGACTTTTGTTTAAAAGAAGATATAGTTGCAAGATTATGAATTAGTAACTTAAAATTCAAAGCTAAGTATGATCTTGTACTCTTGGAACCAAAGGAAATGTCAGGGAGGCGAAAAAAAAAAAAACAGAGCTGGGAACATTCTGCAGAATTCTTCTGCTGGTCATTTGCTACTGTGACCATTTTGGATTATTTGAGGTATGAAATGAACTCCAATGGTCATGAAATTTGGTATGTAGTTAAGTATAGTGTTTAAGAGCATGCCTTAATTATTTCAAAATTTTCTGGGCTAATTTGGAACCCCTAAAAGTCCTTAGAACAGCAACAAAAAAATTGTAAAAAAAAAAAACAGAACAGGACTAATCTATCATGTTTCTGGTTTTATGTGGATTTGGATGACCAAATGAACTCCTAAATTTATGAAACTTTGTGGAGAGATTCTTTATAGTGTGATAATCAGATCTGCAAAGTTTTATGGCATTTTGAGAAGGTTAAATTTGTAAACTATCTATAAATATAATTTGAACTCTCTGCAGAAACAAATCTGGGCAGTTTAGGAAACTGAGTGGGTTTTGGTAGTTAGATATCTCATTTTGATCTGAAATTTTTATGGCACCTAGTTAAAACGTGAAATTAAGGGACTGTAAAATTTCATAGCTATTGGACACAATTAGCTAGGTCTAGAAAACATAAAATAGCACTTATACAAAAATCTGATAGCTTTGACTTAGGGTCACTAATGAGGTTGGTATAGGGGTCAAATGAGGGAGTTTTAAGCTAAAATTTTTACCACAGCATGTTAACATATAAAGAAGATTCTATACTAAGTTTCATGATTTTTGGATCTACGGATTAATACCAGAAATTTTGTAAAATTTGGCTTCGAAACTAGCAGAAAAAAAAATGGAACAATGTTAGATGCTTGGTAACCTAAGTTCTAAATTACTGTTATTTCCTTCTTGGCTTATTTTCTAGGCCTCCTATGAGATCTTGGGTACCTTCCTTTAGTTTGGAGTGTGGGAACATTACTCAGATCTGAGGTGAGTGGGTTAATACTTGCTATGATTAAATATCTATTATTGACTTTTTGAATCATAGTAGAAATATGTTGTATATCCAAGTTTGAAGAGGATGATGTGGAACGATGAGGCATAAACAATTGTGGAACGTGTCTGTTAATGTATATAATTATATTTTCTTATTTTCCCATGAATGGAGGTTATATGATGGATTTTGAATGGCATGTGAACTTAGTTGAATAATTGTTCTATATTATGGGTTATGTTGTATACATGCTATGTTGCTGGAACCACATTGATTATGTTGTGACTTGAATTGTAAATGACTGAGTTGTGTATGTGGCTCAAGATTATGATTGAGGATGTTTTTATATGTGATTGTGATTGTGTTTGACTGGAAATGAAAGGCATGGTGGTGCACCCCATGGAGAAATTTATGTGAAGTTATAAGGGTGGAGATTATAAACGGAGCGATAAGGGTGGATGCGGCGGGGGCCGCGGGCAACGATCCAGAGGTATTCTGGACGACCCGGTTGGTACAGGAAATGTGTGTGAAATTGATTTCACCGATTGCTGTTGTGAATTTTGAATTATGTTGAAATGTATTTGATTTACTTGGATATTGTTGTGAAGTATTATGAATAATATTATATCATATGATGATCGATTTACGTATGATTGCTGCATGTTATCATTATGATGCATGATATTTTTTTTTGTCATAGTATTGTGTTATCTACTCACTGGGCACGTGGTTTGCTCATACCCCTCTTATTGATATTTTTTTTCAGAGTTGACAGCTGAAGGTAAATATCGGAACAAGGAATTATGGATCCTTAGTCCATGATTACCTTTTCATTTGTTTAGGATAAAGGTATAATAGTTAAGTCTTATTCTAAGTTGTATAAATCTAGAAATCTCTGTAATCGGGTAGGTTCATTCAGTGATGTAATGTGAATAATTGTAGTATGTATAGAGAACTCGGTTTGGTTGCATGAAAAAGAATTGTATGATTTTAAAGAGAAAGATAGGCTTACGGAAGTGAAATGAAATTCACTTTCCGTGCCGGTCACGTGCTCAGATTTTGGAACGTGACAAGTTGGTATCAGAGCTTTGAGATTAGGTCTCCTACCGATTACAGAGTAAGGTAACCTTAGTGGGATCTCCTCTATCGTGGTGAACCCGGGCACAACTATAGAGAGACGGCTCCACTGAAGGTCCTGTAGGATGTTTTCATTTCCTTTCCCTCTGAGACTTGTCTTTTCTTAGGAATTATGTTTTTAGTTTTATTTTTATACAGATATGGCTATATTTTTGAACTCGGTAAAGGAAAGGTTATTATTTGTTTTGATTCCGTTACTGTCGGATCAAATTGTATGTATGGGGCTTTATATGTTGAATTCATGATTGATTTTGTGTGACTGATTTCTTTTATCTTTCTTAATTTTATTATTACTATTTTTTGAGTACCATCCCATAAAAGAAACCACTGGCATTAAAAGCAGAAAAAATTACATTGCAAAAAAAAAAAAGAAAATTACTCATGCATGAGTAATCTAAAAGCGAGGTGGTCTCGGATTAGGAGGGTTGTATTGTATCATCACCCCTCGACCATTCCGTGGAGCAAGAGACATAGCAATGTCGCGGAGGGTAGTGTAAATTCCATTCATACAATCAACACTTCTTTGTTGTTGATTGCAGAAGCACTGGGTAGACCAATAGAAGAACCTGTCTATTCTTGAAGTCATTTCTGCATGATTGCGTTTAGTTAACTTCTCCAGGTCTCCTATCATCTTTTTCAGATTTTTCACCTCCTGCTCTAGACAGGCGATTTTGTCCTCCGAGGTATGGCCCGTACTAGTCTCCTTAGCTTCCTCGATCTTCTTCATTTTCTTCTCCTTCTGTTTCTCTGGAGACCCCTCAAAAGGTCTTTTGCCCTTGTCTTTGCCCAGACTTAAGTTTAAGTCGAGCTCTTCTTCCTTGGCCTCCACTGTGAGATCAATGTACTTCCTTGTGGCCATGATTTGGAAAATTTAGAAATTTATGTAGGAGTATGAGAAGAGAGGAATGCTGAGAAGTTGTAGGCTCAGAGATGATTACTCTTTGTAGTATGGTAACTGAGAACGATGGGGCAGTTCTTATAGAGGAAAAATTAGAACTTAGAGACAAAGAAGATATCTCTTCGCCGCACCCTACACGCTTAACTTGTGGATTTCTGCAAGCTGGAAGCTAGAAGTCTAGGGTAGGCATGCACACCAACAACGCGTCGCATTAATGGCAAAACCACGAAAGTCAATATTCGGTGGATTTGCGGCCGATTTACACTTGATTTTTTTCCATTTCTCTCGTTGGCATTTTCTGAAATTGAAAGAAGTCGACATTGTAGCCATTACAGAGTGTCTTGGATGTTTTCACGATGAACTAAAATGTATTTCTATGCTTTCTTGTATTGTTCTTGAAAGCCTTCAGTTGAGTATAATATACATGATTGATTGAATTATACTATGATTATATGTATCTAAATACATATGATATGTATGTATGTTATTCATGCATAGAGAGTGAAGGCTATTTGTTATGGCCAGTAATAATATGTAATGATTCTACATATATTCAGAGAATGAGAAGTCTGAAATTTAAAAGGACTTGAATAGATGAAAATATATAGATAATGATGTATCTCCATGTTTATACATATATACATATATGCTCGTAGAGGCAAGTGAAAGGTAAAATTTTTCTCTCACTTTATGGAACGCTTGATGTGTAGATGTGAGAAGTTTTTATTTTAATATGTATGTTTGAAAATGTGTAAGCTTAGGGCAAAGCCACGGATTAGAAACCTAGATAAAGCTAGTATGAAGCTACCCGTTCATGGAGTAATATCTCGATTTAGAATTATTGGATAAGACAAATACAGAGTTAAGAAGTCATAAATTGAAGCGGCGATTAGTTGAATAATTTGAGCAAGAGTCAAAAGTTAGCCGAAATTTTTGAGGAAATCTTTTGTATTAGATTATATTTTGTTATTTTCTGGCATGCTTATCAGAGATCGTTGGCATTGCGTCGGATAAGGTCTGTAGGCCATCTTTAGAGTATGATGTAAAGGTTTTGTAGCCCTAAATTTCGTCTATATATAATGGATGCCCCATTACGCTGCTCACTACACTAAGAGTTCATTACCTATAAGCTTTCTAGCATCAAACTTCTCCTTCCGTACAACCTTTATAGCTCAGAAAAATATGGCCGGCAATAAATCTGTCAATTTAAACTTTGAGGCTGGCAAGGTAGAGCTGGATCTAAATCTTAGCCTGGAGAATTATAAGAATAAGAGATCCATGGAAGAGTCACCAGAGGCTAAGAAAAGAAAAAGGGATGTAGTAGAGCTAGAAGATGTTAGCACAGCAACATCTTCTAATAATGAGCTTGCGCTTATGAGACAAAAGATGGAGGACTTGGAAAAATTGATAAACCGCCACTTTGAGGACCAGGGGAGATTGATAAATCGTCTCTTTGCAGAACAAGAGAAGCTTTTGAATCGTCATTTTAGGGAATTGGCGAATAGAGTTGATAGACATTCGATGTTTGCAACTCAAAATTTTCGTGACCAACAAGCGAGATGTATTGACTGTATGAATGGAGTGATTTCTGCACTTCGCCAAATTTTCCAGACGTTTCCTCCAGAAACTCTTTCTAGGCTGCAACGATTAGCTTCCTCCTTAAGGTCTGAAGCACCTTCCTCTTCTAGACTTGGAGCACCTTCTGCATTTCAAAAGCCTCCTCGTCCTTAATTTTTTTTTTCTTTCTTTTGTTTGTACCTAAAGCTGATGTTTGATCTAAGGTTTACGTATTAAAATTATCTGTTTTGTAACTCGAGTTAAGCTTGTTGCTTGTAGCTTATATAATAGAAATAAAATTTAAGTTTTCGAATATTCTTTTGTTGAGGTGATTCTTTTATTGAAGGAACTTGAAAAAAAAATGGACTTGTTATATTTTGTACTTGATTGTGAAAATTTCAAAAGAGAGAATGAGATATAGACAAAATGTCTGCATTTGTTTCAATCTTGATTTTTGAATTCGGAGGACCGAATTCTATTAAGGGGGGAAGAATGTAATATCCCAAGAATTTATATGAATATTTAAAATCTATTTGAAGTTTATTGAAAAATTATTTTTATTTTGAACATACAATGAGGATTAATTTGCAATAAAAGACTCTTGAGGGCTTATTTGAAAATTTTCAAATTTTGGTAGGAGAATTAATTTTTAGTGAGAAGAGTAAAAGAAGGAATGGTCAAGAATAATTTTGAATATTGAGTAAGGTTAGAATTTTTCTTTTTAAAAAATTTTAAGGACCTAATTGAAAACTCATTTAACCAAGAGTTGTTTGATAAAATTTGAATTAAAACAAGTGGATGTGGCATGTGGAGGTGAAGTCACGTGTAATAGCCTTCCATCATAACATTTAGAGGCTTCTAGACAATATATACACACATATTCAGACTTTATTTTCCTTCACACACATAACCCACACACATTTTCATACTTGAGAGAAAGAGAAAGACGAGAGCTAGAAGGAGAGGGGAAGAGGAAGCTGTGGTGGCTACCGGCGGCTACCACCATCATCTCTAGCGAGTTCATCTCCTTCTTGAGGTGAGATTAAACTTCTTCTTCCTTTGTTTTCGTTTTCCTCTTCTCCTCCCCATTTCATGTTGGTTGGAACCCTAGAGAGAAAAATTGAAAAAAGGGCTTTGGTTGTTGATGGAAATTTAGGTACTAATCTATTTATTTTAATTCTAAGACAGTTTCGAACACTTTTAAGGGGAGAAAATCTGGTTTAAATTATAGATTGGATTCTGAAATTTTAATAGTGCAAAGTATACTGATTTTAGAAAGAAAGGAAGGATGAAATCAATTTTAGTATTTGTTTATTCTTGACTTTTGTTTAAAAGAAGATATAGTTGCAAGATTATGAATTAGTAACTTAAAATTCAAAGCTAAGTATGATCTTGTACTCTTGGAACCAAAGGAAATGTCAGGGAGGCGAAAAAAAAAAAAAACAGAGCTGGGAACATTCTGCAGAATTCTTCTGCTTGTCATTTGCTACTGTGACCATTTTGGATTATTTGAGGTATGAAATGAACTCCAATGGTCATGAAATTTGGTATGTAGTTAAATATAGTGTTTAAGAGCATGCCTTAATTATTTCAAAATTTTCTGGGCTAATTTGGAACCCCTAAAAGTCCTTAGAACAGCAACAAAAAAATTGTAAAAAAAAAAACAGAACAGGACTAATCTATCATGTTTCTGGTTTTATGTGGATTTGGATGACCAAATGAACTCCTAAATTTATGAAACTTTGTGGAGAGATTCTTTATATTGTGATAATCAGATCTGCAAAGTTTTATGGCATTTTGAGAAGGTTAAATTTGTAAACTATCTATAAATATAATTTGAACTCTCTGCAGAAACAAATCTGGGCAGTTTAGGAAACTGAGTGGGTTTTGGTAGTTAGATATCTCATTTTGATCTGAAATTTTTATGGCACCTAGTTAAAACGTGAAATTAAGGGACTGTAAAATTTCATAGCTATTGGACACAATTAGCTAGGTCTAGAAAATATAAAACAGCACTTATACAAAAATCTGATAGCTTTGACTTAGGGTCACTAATGAGGTTGGTATAGGGGTCAAATGAGGGAGTTTTAAGCTGAAATTTTTACCACAGCATGTTAACATATAAAGAAGATTCTATACTAAGTTTCATGATTTTTGGATCTACGGATTAATACCAGAAATTTTGTAAAGTTTGGCTTCGAAACTAGCAGAAAAAAAAATGGAACAATGTTAGATGCTTGGTAACCTAAGTTCTAAATTACTGTTATTTCCTTCTTGGCTTATTTTCTAGGCCTCTTATGAGATCTTGGGTACCTTCCTTTAGTTTGGAGTGTGGGAACATTACTCAGATCTGAGGTGAGTGGGTTAATACTTGCTATGATTAAATATCTGTTATTGACTTTTTGAATCATAGTAGAAATATGTTGTATATCCAAGTTTGAAAAGGATGATGCGGAACGATGAGGCATAAACAATTGTGGAACGTGTCTGATAATGTATATAATTATATTTTCTTATTTTCCCATGAATGGAGGTTATATGATGGATTTTGAATGGCATGTGAACTTAGTTGAATAATTGTTCTATATTATGGGTTATGTTGTATACATGCTATGTTGCTGGAACCACATTGATTATGTTGTGACTTGAATTGTAAATGACTGAGTTGTGTATGTGGCTCAAGATTATGATTGAGGATGTTTTTATATGTGATTGTGATTGTGTTTGACTGGAAATGAAAGGCATGGTGGTGCACCCCATGGAGAAATTTATGTGAAGTTATAAGGGTGGAGATTATAAACGGAGCGATAAGGGTGGATGCGGCGGGGGCCGCGGGCAACGATCCAGAGGTATTTTGGACGACCCGGTTGGTACAGGAAATGTGTGTGAAATTGATTTCACCGATTGCTGTTGTGAATTTTGAATTATGTTGAAATGTATTTGATTTACTTGGATATTGTTGTGAAGTATTATGAATAATATTATATCATATGATGATCGATTTACGTATGATTGCTGCATGTTATCATTATGATGCATGATATTTTTTTTGTCATAGTATTGTGTTATCTACTCACTGGGCACGTGGTTTGCTCATACCCCTTTTATTGATATTTTTTTTCAGAGTTGACAGCTGAAGGTAAATATCGGAACAAGGAATTATGGATCCTTAGTCCATGATTACCTTTTCATTTGTTTAGGATAAAGGTATAATAGTTAAGTTTTATTCTAAGTTGTATAAATCTAGAAATCTCTGTAATCGGGTAGGTTCATTCAGTGATGTAATGTGAATAATTGTACTATGTATAGAGAACTCGGTTTGGTTGCATGAAAAAGAATTGTATGATTTTTAAGAGAAAGATAGGCTTACGGAGGTGAAATGAAATTCACTTTCCGTGCCGGTCACGTGCTCAGATTTTGGGACGTGACATTTTGCCTTCCTTCGGCTGAGTGAGAAAATGAGGGGGTACTATTGAAACTTTATATTAAATATTTCTAATGGGTTATTCAATAACCCATGGGTATGCATAACCCAACATCTAAACCCATCCAGTCAATTTACAATAAATGGACTAATTGACCATTTTTATACCACTTTTCCATGAATTTCATTATTATTAGAATATATCCCACATTGTGCAAATATTTAGTTCAGTCATTTAACTCAATTTTCATAAATAATATTCAAAGAGAACAATTAAATATGAAAATTAAATATGACCAAAATAAATAACTAAAGTAACGTTGTAAAATTCTAAAATACTCTTAAGCGAATTATATTCCGAAATTAACAGGTATTACAATTATCTCTTTTGATCTATGTGCAGCTGATAATATTTTCCATAAGAATATTTTTCAGTACCTCCATATCCTTATACAAAAAAAAATGCCCCTCATTATCCACATTAACAACAGCAGTGACTTCTTTATTTACATGTAACTGATTTATGTATAATATTTTAATTGAACCAAGATGCTCATAATCTAAAAGAGATTGATCATATGGCATCTCATCGTATATAAGTCTATTTCCATATTAATTACTTTCGACTATATCTGAAAATGACATAGGAGATTTTCCTTTACTTTGAAGTATGTTTTCAATCTTTATTTACATAATTCCTTAATTAATCATCAATGAGTTGCAAATTTGTTTCAATTGATCCATTTAATTTGAATTTGATATATTAATTTTAAATTAGTAAGTAATTATAAGCCAATACTATTTACCTTAATTACAAAGTTGACAAATTTGTGATCTCTAATATTCTGCATTAAATATAAAATTCACAATTAAATCAAGTATATTACACAATTGACAAATTTGTAAAAATTTTTGATATTTTGCATTAAATATGAATTAATTACATTCAATAACATTTACTATGACAAAAAGATTTAATTGTAAATTTGGAATATTAATTTTAATTTAGTAGTCACTTATAAACCATTACTATTTACATTAATTACATAGTTGGCAGATTTATGAAAATTTTTAATATTCTGCATTAAATATGAAGTTAATATTAATATTAATATGGAAGAAAATATTTAAAAGACATTTTCGATTACAGAGTTGACAAATATGTAAAGATTTTCTATATTTTTTATTAAATATAAAATTAATATTAACATAGAAAAAAATATTTATTAAAGACTTAAAATGATATATACAATTTAGCGATGATCAAAATATTTCAAATAATTCAATTTGGTTTATTTTAATTTTTTAAAGTGAAAATCAAAATACAACAATTTTATTTTTTGTTAAAACATAAATAAAATCCAATTAATTAATCATTACATTTTTTTTAATAATTTACGATTATGCATTTAAAATATTTTAAAAAATTTTAATAGTCATTAAATTTATACTAAACAATTACAATTTTTTCAGCTTTAAGCTTATAGAAATTAGGAGAAACTTGTTTTGTATTGAAATGTTTTTCTAAAAAATAAATCATCAAATTTAAGTGAGCTTAAATTTAAACAACTAAGAATATAAGAGGCTGATAATCTTTAGCTTCGCCCTTCGAATAACCCAGAAGATATAAGTAATGTCCGAAACGGAATATTGCATTTTGGGACTCTATATATTATATATATTAAAAAATACGACCTTCTTATTAACCGCAACAAATGCAGGAGCAATGAAGTAGATTTTTTTAACCCCAGGGTTGTTGTGGTTGGTGAATTCTCCGATTCTGGCTCTTTTTCTGGAATCTTCTCCTCAAACCCCATCCGCAACGTCTTGCTCTGAACACCGGACCCTTCTCCTAAAGCGAGTGGATCTGTTCGATTCTGCGTGGCAGCCATGGCTGATGACTTTGAGTTTGCCGATAAGGTTCCTCCGTCGTTTGATCGTGTGGTAATAACCTCTGTTTTCCCTTATTTTCACCTTTTTTGTTTCCCGTGATCGCGTAGCATATCCTTAGATCTATGTTATTCCCAGTTAATTATGTGATTTTTAAGCATGATTCTTTTTTCTGCATCGATCGATTCTTAATTTCGAGTGACTCGATCCACCTATCTAAATGTAATCGCTGTAATTTTGATTAATTATTTCACATGCCGACACCCAAAGCCCTTTTCTGTCATGGATTAAAGTGGATTATGGCATGCGTGAGGGTGGGGTGTGTTCTGTACAGCTCGGATCTTCGGATTCATTAAGGAGTTTGAAGGACCATTTAGTTTTTCTTGCAATGGCAAATGTTTTACCCAACATTTATTTTTATTTTTCTTGAAGGACCATATGTTAGTTTTTCTACAAGAAAATATTGATTTTTCAAGCCTTGGCACTTTTCCTACTTTGGAGAAATATTAGCTTACTTTATAATTTATATATTTGAATGATCATAGCAAAAGGCTTTCCTGATTCATTTAAACAATTCTGTAGTGAAGTTAGTGAAAATTGTGAATCATTATAATTTGAGTAAACTAATATTTGGTCCACTGAATGGTTAGGCCTATATAGATTTGGCCGCTGAAAATTAGTGAGTTCACAGGTTAATCCCGAAAGTAATAAACTTGTTTCATGTTAGCTCTTCTGACATCCGTTATGTGCATCGAGTTTGTTAATCTCAAGGGTCATTGTGTGCATTCATTGAATTCTGTGGACTAAAAACTAAATAGATCTAATAATTCAAGGATCAAATTGTTAGTTTTCTCTTTAGTTTATTTTGAAAGGGTTATTGATTAGATGTTCCATTTTTTTTTTTTAAATAACGGAGTCACGAGTATCTACAATATTGGCTTTGATTCCTGCTTAGCGGATATTTGCTTTTAGGATTCTTTTAATATTTCCTTGAAAACATCAGTTATAAAACTAAGATTGTTATATTGGGTACTTTTTTTTTTTTCTTAACCAAAATTTCCTGTGAATTCTGACTTCTCTTCAGATTTAGTTATCCGTGAAATCTGGGCAACTTATCCCCAACTGTAACCATGGGATTTTAGATTTCCCCATATCCTATTTTTTGTTTTACTTTTTTATTTAGGAAAGGTAATCATATTTCCTAGATATACCAAATACATTTGTGGATAATTACCTAGGAAAGTAATACTTGGACAAAGATTACCTGGGTAATCAATGTGGCGTAATATAATTAATATATATATATATATATATATAAAATATACCAAATGCGCCCTTTAGGTTTCTTGCATTTTTCAGTGATGAATGATTTGAAGTGTCAAGGGTTAACTGGAGATGATACATGCAATAGAATTTCTTTTAATTCATGTGTTACTAATTAGTTTAATGTCAATACATCCATTAGTTGCTAAGATGGTTAGGTTTATAGAAATGAACGGCCAGGTCATAGTTGTGTTTAGACTTCAGACAACAAATTTTTGTATACAACTAGAGTGGGAATGTTAGAGGCAAATTTTGGAACTATGCAAGATGAAACGTTTACCTTCAACTTCCTCTTCCAACTCATTATCTTATGATCTGAAGGTTAACGAACCCCATGTTCGTACCTTGCCTTATTTTGAAAACTACAATTTATATGTTGTTGTGGCTTTGAAGGTTTTGTTCAACAATTGTGAGCGGTGAATCACATGTCTATTATTATTATTATTATTTTTGGTTGGAAATAAATTGTGTGTATGTTACTTTTGCAGTTTCTTTTTGTTGATTACTTTCTGATGTGTTTGTCTACTCTCATACTTAGGGAGATGTGCTTAAGAATTCTGAAGCCAAGGGGTTCAATCCAGGTTTAATAGTTCTCCTGGTCGTTGGTGGGCTGCTATTGACATTCCTTGTTGGAAATTATGCCCTGTACATGTATGCGCAGAAGACCCTCCCTCCTAGAAAAAAGAAGCCAATCTCAAAGAAGAAGATGAAGAAGGAGAGGCTGAAGCAAGGCGTCTCTGCACCTGGAGAGTAGAGGCTTGATATTCACTTTATGTTTGTGGTGTTAAATTGTACACTAAGAAAAATTTTCTCCTCCTGTGATTTCTGGAGTTGTGCTAGTTTTTACCTTTTCGGTTCTTTTTGTAAGCTGATTTTAATCTTCGCGAGAGAGTTCAGTATTTAAGTAATATTATGGAACAGGCAGTTTATCTCTTTTTATTTTTTATTATATCTTTTGGTCCATAACTTCACGTGGAGGGGCTACTCTCCCGACCTATAGCTTGTTGCCTCCACGATAGATGGTATGCATTCTTAGCATACCAAACTGCATAAGCAATTTGGATATCTGCGTTGCGAGCTTTGTGATACGTCTTTAATGTTTTTCGAGAAACATCTTAAAATCACATTGGTCTCTGTATGACTGGGTTCTGTTAAGAGGAAAGTGTCATGCATATTTTGCTACAAGGCTTAATGATCTCTGGTTATATGTCTTCTCTGTTTATCGAGAAACATTTTAAAAACATACAGCACTTTTGGCTGCGTTTTATTAGGGGGGAATCTCATATGCAGCCTTAGCTTTGGAAACTTATAATTGATTATTGGATGATTAAGTCAAGAATAAAATTGGGTGAATAGAAAGAAGGCTTAACGTGCCTTTCTGTCTGAGTTAAACGGGTGAATGGTTGGCATGTAATAGTTGGTTTCTAATTAGTTTCTATATTGCATGAATAATCTGATTGATAAATTTAATTTCTGTACTTTCCGGGTAAGTGGCTAGTAGCTTTGTTATGGTTTCCGTGAAATAATGTTATCTGGGATGGTGGGATGGTCCTGTAATGTTACCTTGGAGGAACAAGGAGGCTATTGAAGTTGAAGAATTGAAAAATCTTATGAGGGTGTTTGGATCTAAGTTGGGGACAATAAATGCGCATTGTCTTCTTTCAAGTATAATCGATTTTCAACCAAAATCAAGGTTTGGCTCATCACGGTCTGCTGGAGGTTCTTCCATAATCGATTCTCTCACTGTGATTTGTTTTGTTTTCTTTTTCGGTCATACCCTTCCCTCTTGTCTTCCCATTTTGCTGTCATCTCTGCTTCCTATCGAGATTAGAGACAGAGAGCATGCAAGATGTTTGGTGAATGAACAGAGAAGAAGCATGAAGATGAGATGAAGAAATAAAGAGCATGAAAACAAGAACAGAGACGGAGAGTAGAGAAAGCAGAGAGAGCCACCAACTTACTATGAATCACTGAGAGCCACAAACGAACGAAGACAACACATCAAGGAAGAGACGAAGCTAAATGAACTGAGGAAGCATTCTTCTGGAGCCTTAGTGGAGGAAGGGGATGACACATGTTTTCTACTTTACCAATGTGATTCTTAATTCCTTAGCTTACATTTTTCTAAGCTCCTTCTTCCAAAATTTTTTGTTCACTTGAATCTTTTTTTTTTTAAACAATATTTACCTAATTTTTTCTTTAAATCCTTAAAAAGTTACACTTAGCAAAATAGTCTTTAGTCCAATTAAAAAAATATAATTTCAACCCAAAGGTTAAAAATTTACACTTTACAAAATAGTCTTTAATTCAATTAAAATAAGACAATATAAAATTAATATTTTTTTTAATAATTACACGTTTAAAAATATTTTTACTAAATAATATATAAATAAAATTTATTTTTTAAAATTATTTTTTTATAATAATTTTTAAACATAAACACGTTTATATAAAATTAAATTTATTCAAAATCAATTCTATTCAACTTAGTTTTATTCAATTGTTTTTTAAACACTCCCATACTAACAGTCTCATCTCCGTATGGGGGAAATGAAATTTCTTAGTTCCGTTACCGATGCATAGAGTGTAATGCTTCGATGTCTTTCCTTTACCCCAAATTTGAACAACGAAAAGGAGAAAATCGGGGTTAGGTTACCAATGTGTACAAGTCACCGCAGAGTCAAATATATCCATATTGATGCAAAGTAGTTAACACTTTGTCAAAGTGCGCTGAAGGGAGGCAAATGATCATCCAAACAAACATTATGTCAAAGCAAACACTCAGGGATTTCATTTTTTATGAACTGTTGGCTTAAACTACAGGAACTCTTATCTTTTCTTTTCTGACTTTTTGTAAGAAAAAAGAAGATGAACGCGAATGGTATTTAAAAATATGATGTAAGAACACCGAACTCAAAATCTTCCATCATTCAACAGATAGTGAACTTAGATCTGCAAAAACAACCTACAAGATTGACTATCTTTTCCGGACCTTTATTATAATTCACTTCGTTCATACACAATTACAGATTGTGTTGAAGGCAAGTTCCGTCAGAAAGTATACCTAGACAAAAGACGTACAATTTCATAATCAAGATAGCAGCTCCTACATTTTCTTGCCCCTCAGTTCAAAACCATTGAGGATATTCGCAGCTTCTAACATAAGATGGAAAATCCCCATAGATTACTGAAGCTTGAAAAAGAACTCGAACAAGTCGCCTTGTCACTGGGTAGCAGAGTGGCTACAGGTAACGACCTAACGGGGAAGACAATGGATAGATTGCTAGCTATGGGTTGCATGGGTGATTGGTGTGACGCAATGCCATCCCATATTAGTTTAGGCTGCATCAGGACTGAAGAAATAGTGGTTCACATCCGCACACCAAATAAAACAAAAGAAAAAAAAAGCAATAATTTTAATTAACTAAAGGATTAAACAGACACACGGAAGAAATTTCTCTTGTATAATTTTAAGGTTAAAATATACTTTTGGTCCTATAGTTTGACTAAATTTGCAATTTGGTCCCTATACTTTGCAAATATATTAAAAAAAAAAACTCCCTACTGTTACCATCTGTTAATTACCGTTAAGATGAGTATTATGGGGCATTGTTGAAGATGATATGGCATACTCTAAATATTGTAAGAAAGCCAAGTCAGCATGTGGAGCCATATGGAGCCATGTCTCAGGACTCGTCAACACGAAAGCCTCTACTTTGTTCGTCTCTGTTGAAGAGGACGTGTAACTGAGAACTTAGGTTCTGGCAAGTGTGGCAGTTCCTCTGGTCATTGCCATTGCTTAAAAATGATGTAGGTGACGGGTCTTTCTTCAAATCTCTTGCTTTTTCCTAAATGCCGTTAGAAGACAAAAAATATTGAAGATCTTTTTGTTTTCATTATTAAATGTTGTGTTTTCAGTTGGTTCTCTGTAGTAGAAAAATGAGGTTGAAGAGGGTTGTGAGGGTGGCTGCAGTAATCTTGAAGATGGTTGATATTCCATTCCACTTAATGACTATTCTTGGAAAAAGTGAGGACAAAATCCGATTACAGGATCCCCTCACCCAAGGTACATATAACATATTTATCTGCTAACTTGGTGGTTGACCCGTATATTTGAAATTCAATAAAGGACGGTCAAAATTAGAGAGTATTGAGAATGGATATTAGAGCACGAATCTCCTTGCGAATGATCATAGCTATTAATGACAAAGATGGTGCTGCAATGGGGTGATGGTGCTATGATGCTTATGATGTTTGGTGTTGGAATGGAATAATACTTTGAAGTTGAACAGAGGCGCTGGGCATGCGCTGGAGTTCGAATGGGTTTGGATGCTAGGTGTTTGGCTGACTTGACTACATGTGCTGACATGGCTTGCTGACAGATGGTAACAGTGGGGGAGCTTTCTTCATATATTTGCAAAGTATAGAGACCAAAGTATAACAAATTAAAGTATAGGGATCAAATTACAAATCTGTAACACAAAAGGATGTATATAATATACATTACAAAAGGCAGTACAGGACATAAGCGAATGATGTCTCATGTTACTATTTATGCCAGATCCACAGGACCGGGGTCTTCTTCACATAAAAGGATAACAACGGTTCTACAACATCAAATTATACCACAGAAACATATTGAGGAATAGAACAGCAAAGAGAACCACATAAGCAAATGATGTCTCATGCAACGGTTCAAGCTCCCCGTTGCATGCTCTGCTCTGCTGGGGGAAGCATAACCGAGACTAATTTCACATTAAAGCCAGGATGTGGTAGCCTACGACGCAGCTCACGAGCTTCTTGGCAAAGGGCACAGGCATGACAAAAGACATGAGTTGCAAAATCACATGACGTCTCATACTGCTCAATCTGCGCCTCATCTATCAGAAAGCTTCCACAGCATCCACATGACCTATTGAGTGCCTCGCAAGTTCCCTGATTTTCATATATGACAAATTTTATTCAATGAATTGAACTCATCATGTGACAACAAGGTGCATGGTTACGTGTATTTGACAGAGAGATACAGAGGAATCACTTTACAACCCAATATGGAACCTAGTTACGTGGGTTTAATCTATGAAGCGGGGCAACTGTTTCTAAAGAGTTTCGCTTTTTTCCCCCCTGATGTCATCAGAATCTAAAGACAAAAAGGATATGTGTCCTCTGTCTCATAAGTGAAGAGACTAGAACAGGTCATGTAATTTGAAGTAATACAAATTTAATACTGAATAATACTGAATACACCTTTAGTTTAGATAAACAAAATTTGAAGCACATCAACTGAAACTGCAAAACCTACATGCATTGGTAGTAAAGTTGCTCACTTGATCCAAAATTAGTGAGTTTACCACTCACGTTACCATAAGTTACATGCAGTCATTTCTTTTGGAAGGGTTTGGTGTCTTAGGCCTTGGGTGTCTAAGGTTTTTTAAGTTTGGTAGTTTGGTCCTCTCCTTGTTTTTTGTTTTTTGTTTTTTATTCTTGGAGGATCCCTTGTCCCCCCCCCCCCCCCTCTCTCTCTCTCTCTGTCTTCTCTGTTTTTTGTCTTGTTGTATCTCTCTTCTACATGCAGTCATTCCTTAAGAAAACATATTGATATAGGACGATTTTCTTGGTATAACACACGAGCAACAATGACTTCACAATAAGCAGCAATATGCAAATTAATAAATGAATGTGTGACAATGTTTTGACTCGGTGAAATCACATACTCAAAATACCACATTGCACACTCGCATACAAAATCTTGAGATCCCTAGGAAGTAAGTCCCACATATGACTGGACAAGTTACTTTATGACAAAGTTTGACATATCCAGTATTGATAAACCCATTTTAGAATTAGAAATTTGAAAATATTGCATATGCAGAAACTACACACGAATTTCAATGCAGCAGTTCCCCATCAGAGATGGCATATCTGACTATAGTTAATAAGATTAGAGAGTCCAAAAATCATGGAAAAGTATAAATTGTTCTTGGTATAACACACGAGCAACAATGACTTCACAATAAGCAGCAATATGCAAATTAATAAATGAATGTGTGACAATGTTTTGACTCGGTGAAATCACATACTCAAAATACCACATTGCACACTCGCATACAAAATCTTGAGATCCCTAGGAAGTAAGTCCCACATATGACTGGACAAGTTACTTTATGACAAAGTTTGACATATCCAGTATTGATAAACCCATTTTAGAATTAGAAATTTGAAAATATTGCATATGCAGAAACTACACACGAATTTCAATGCAGCAGTTCCCATCAGAGATGGCATATCTGACTATAGTTAATAAGATTAGAGAGTCCAAAAATCATGGAAAAGTATAAATTGTTCTTTCCTTACATCTTGAATCCTATTATGTGATGCTTTACTTTTATAGTTCTTTATATGTCTGATATGCATGTATGTCCATGTAGTCCCGATGGTATCCATTCTTATCAGCAGGTTAAGAAGAGGTTAACCAAAAACAAAAAAACAAAAAAACAAAAAAACAAAAAACAAAAAACAAAACAAAACAAAAAAAGTAAAAGTAAACAAGGAAACATTTTAGGGCTAGGTGATGTAGAACAAAAAGAGAGAGGAGGGAGATAGAGAAATATTCTGATTCAATTCATTAAAAATTCAAGTCTGCTTACAACATATGGTAAGAATCCTTTTATAGAGGGTTTCCACAACAAAAGAACTAAAACTCTAACTAAATTCATTAAATGCATAAACTAAATATCAAAGATTGTAGGCTAAGACAATAAATACACATGCAGCTAAATAGCAATAGTCAAATTGTAGGCTAAGATGCATAAGTAGCTAAATGTCAAATACAATAGCAATATTCAAGGTCTAGTCCCTAGAAATTTACCATGCCTAGCATAGGTTTTTAATGGTGGTTTTCCATCATTTGACAATATCACCTTAATTACTCTTTTCTCATTCTCCATCATTCTCCCCTGGTTGGAAAAAACTTGTCTTCAAGTTTTGAAATATGAGAGTAATAGAAAAGTCCAACTTGAAACTTTAGGCCGGACAATGGGTAGGGATGGAAGAAGGGATGACAAAAGCAATTTTGGGGCACATCCTCTTCTTGAATAAGAAATTCAATGTGGCATAGCTCATTAATTGACAGAATTTGAACTTCTGCCACTTGGAATTTGTTTTGCCCATTCTTATCATCTTCAAGAAAAATCTCCAATTGTTCTTTGAAGTCTTCATGTTGTTCACATTTTCCCAAATGATCTTCAAAGTCTATGATGTTACCATCATCATCAATATCAGATGGGCAGTCTAGGGGTTCCAAAATGATATCATCTGGCTCTTCTTTGTCAACTTTTATTGCTACATCATTTTGACAATATTTTTCTTGCTCAATATAGGAAGGGGCTTGAGCTTCTTGGAATTTTGTGCAAGAGTAACGAGGAAAATCTTCCACATTTTCACCGTTAATTTGCCTTGATATTAAGTGAATAGAATTCAAGGCTTCATCAAAACGTCGGTCTAGTTTATCAAAAAATTTGTCCAATCTAGTACAAAAATTTTGAATGTGTCTTGTCATTCCAAGTTTTCAAAGAGTGTTTTAAATTCCTTACCTCAACAATTATAAGCCAAAATAAGTGTAAAAATTACCCTCAATTGTTCGTTGATGGTTGTGGAAGCAGTCAGAACTGAGAGGAGCAAAATCTGGCTTGAAAATGGCCAAAAACTGGAAATTTCCGTACTGGCGTGTGTGGGCTCATGAGGCCCATGCGTTGAGGATTCTGCAGGCGCGTGGAGGCGCGTGGAGCTGTCTCCAGTGACTGGACTTTGGGTAAAGGCCGCTCAAAAGTTGACGGAGGTGACGGTGGTGGTAGTTCTTCGGTTTGGTGGCTGGAAGTGGGCGGATATGGCTGAACAGTGATGAAAACATAGTTGCTCTGACAAATCTTGAGGTGTTTGTGAGACAGTGACGGAAATAGAGTTCTTTCCTGGTGATTTTGAGGTGTTTGTATTAGTAGGTTGGTAGCAATGAGTGTGGGTGGATGGGAAAACCTTGCTCTGATACCAAAATTGATGTAGAACAGAAAGAGAGAGAGGAGGGAGATAGAGAAATATTCTGATTCAATTCATTAAAAATTCAAGTCTGCTTACAACATGTGGTAAAAACCCTTTTATAGAGGGTCTCCACAACAAAAGAAATAAAACTCTAACTAAATTCATTAAATGCATAAACTAAATGTCAAAGATTGTAGGCTAAGACAATAAATGCACATGCAACTAAATAGCAATAGTCAAATTGTAGGCTAAGATGTATAGGTAGCTAAATTCCAAATACAATAGCAATATTCAAGGTCTAGTCCCTAGAAATTTATCATGCCTAGCATAGGTTTTTAATGGTGGTTTTCCATCATTTGACAATATCACCTTAATTACTCTTTTCTCATTCTCCATCACTAGGCTTGTCATATTAGAAAAGAAATCACACACAAATATGATCACCAGATCAGATTCGGAGGAAAGGAAAATAACTTGCCTCTAAATTGAACTTCCGGCGGATAGCAGTTCGGCTAGGGTAAGAAAAGCATGAAGCAAGATTGCAACCAAAGAAGGCTTTCCCAAATATATACAGAGCAGAGTAAGGCAAGCAATGATTGGCAAAGGTCCCTGGAGCCAGTCTCTCAGCATTGCTTCCATACAGCACACAAGGAGCCACGGTCCCAAGAAGACCTAGTCCATGTCATGAGTTTAAGCAAAATTGAAAATGTTATAGTAACCCCTATAGAAAAACACATAAAAAATAGAAACATTAACTGAAGATGAAATTACAAAAGTGGCTGTTCTTGTTAAAATACAAAAGCAGCAAAATGTTTCTACCTCTCCATGTAACAACCTAACTCCACTGCCATAAGCTTCAACAGCACGTCAGAAATTTAGAATCTAGGTCTAAAATAAACGTCTCACAACTGAGCTTTCTGAGATAAAATTTGCAAAAAGACTAATTTTTAGATTATCTCCTTTGCAAGCATTCGTTTCAAACAAATCATACATGATAACATATGATATGAGCACCATTATTTGTACACTCAAACAAAAAAACAGCTCGCCCGAAATCACACGTTACAGGAAAAGATGACCCATTTAAAAGTTAACTTCGTCGAGAAAGAAAACCGAAAATGTCAGACACTTTGAAGTCCCACTAAATAACAGATAGAATAAACATTTTCTTTTCCCTTATTCTATTGAATTATACACAGTTGTTCTTCTGCTTAATCAATCTCATTCGTTTGAGAGTGGCATTAGATGATGGCCAGAATTTAAAAGGAAAATCTGATCGTAACTTAGCTAGTACGGCATTAAGGCACAGACAACTCCCCGCAGCCCTTGATGGCTGTGGACCCCAAGACCACAAAATGCCCGATTCTCAAAAACTTTCCCAAAACCAACCGCAGATAAATGAAATATAGACTCACAAACTTCAAGGTCGCTACTGCAGTACTCATCGTTGCGGCCGAGGCAAGCGAGGATGCTGGAGTTCCATTGAGTCCGGCCTATGGGCTCGGCCAACACGCTCCCCTGTGCTAAGGGGAGCCCATCGGCGGTCCACTCATACCCATTTGCAAAAGCAGACTCCGGAAGCGGCGGAGACTTGAGAGCCGCCAGCACCTTCGGTAACAATATTGAAGGCGTCCCGGGTTTGTTGTCGTGATGAATAAGAGGACTGGCCTCCTCCTGGTTATTTTCTTTCTCGCCCATTGAAAAATTTCAGAAATGTGGATGCCTCGGCCTCTGAAGGAGAATGGAAGATGAAAAAGGAAAAGGTAAACGGTAAGGAAGCCGCGTCCAACCGCGTGGAATTGTAACCCATCGTCTTCCATTCTTTTCGTCTCTGCCACGCCCAAAGTGTTCCCTTGTTTTCGTTTCTGCCACGCCCCAAATTTAACCTGCGGATTGCGCTTTAACATTTTTTTGATTTATTTGTTATTTTGGTTATAACTAGTTGAACGACAACGTCAATGGTGACTTCATTGCGTTTAACGGACAATGCTATCAGTTTAGGATTTAAAAGAATAAACGACACTAATGTCATGTCGTGTGCGCTTCTCCATTACAATCTCTCCTCCGATAGTTTCTATTGTTAATAAGTAAAAGTAGAAAATAAGTATAATCAATTCTTTTGTGATTCAAATCTATTACTTATATTATAATAATTATTAAAAATACATTAGATTAGTATAAGATAACAAAGTTTTTAAACTTAATAAATTTTAAATTATTAATAAAAACAAATAATTTCAAATTAAAATAATTCATTTATTTAAATAATTTTTATAAAAAATTTAACCAATTGAAATATATTAATTAATATTTTAAATTTAAAAATAAAATGTTTGTATATGTATATATAATAAATAATATTGAAATGAAATATTTTAAAAGGTTTATTTTTTAATATGTTATATTTTAAATATTTACTAAAAAAATAGTCTTATCTTTAAATATATTTTAGTTTTACAATCATTTTTATAAAAAAATTGAATGACTAAATAAGATATTTTTTAGAAGAATAATTTTGTCACGACCCGTTTTCTGGGCACATGACCGGCACAATGATGAATCTCTCATCACTGTAAGCCTTCCGATAAATATATCAAATTTTCTTATCTGAAAATCATAGATTATCAATTTAAAATACATTATTATACTGACATACAAGCCAAATGTAGAACCCCTGAACTAGATGTCCTAGACGATTACAGAGCAACATAATCTATAACAGAAGAGAGGTCTACCCGACAACGGGAAGGTCCAAAGTGATCTACTCCTCTAGCAGATATTCTTCGATGGCAACCTGATCTGAACAAAAAGGTTGTACAAACAATGTGAGCTTTTAAACTCAATGAGCGAATCGGCCTCGCGTTAATAAAATTCAAATACATTTCCAGTCATGCAAGCATATCCAAAGGCTCATACTCAACCAATAGACAGAAGATAAAAATTTATCCAATTCAACAAACGTTATTAGTACTCGTCAATGGCAATATATCCCGGAGAGCGCACACAGGCCGGCTCACCAATTATGTATATTTCCGCCATGACGCACAACATCATCCTCTTACATACAAGATAAAAATTCATCCAATTCAACAAACGTTACTAGTACTCGTCAATGGTAATATATCCCGGAGAGCGCACACAGGCCGGCTCACCAATTATGTATATTTCCACCATGACGCACAACCTCATCCTCTTAGCTAGGGCGCCTCACGGATTTATCACCAATCCGGGCTATATCCCTACTGAGGGAATCGTTGTCTCCACACTCATTGGTCAAGACACCCTGTCAACCGGGTTTTCCGCCTTGCCGTGAGAGGGGGTACTGTCCCGCTCAATCACAATCAATAGCATTTCATATCATAATCAGAAGCTCAATATAATATTCATCCATATAACAGGTATAGTAGATAACTATATTATAGCTTTATAAACCACAATTCAAGAGATTCAATCTTCACATCATCATGAGATACTTGCTTTTTCTTATCCATACTTCTGGATTAATTATCTCATTATATTCGCCATTCTGAATTCAATTTTCCCCTATGAATCTTGGGAGTGTCCTACGACATACTTTTTATCACCAGTAATGCTAAAACTCTATTAAAACGGGGTCGTTTCACTCACCTGGATTCCGTACGAACATCGCTTCTCTAAGTTATTACAGACAAGAGTTCTCAGGTGAATTTTGGTGTTCTGCTACGGAGATTTTCATGAAAGATTAGAGAAAATACGTCAGGATTGTTTTCGTACAGATACTGTTCATATGTATGGTTACTATTCATACGTACGGTCACTATTCATACGTACGGTCACTATTCATACGTACGATCACTATTCATACCAGAAATAGAGAATACAATCTGTAAAAGAGTACACCAGGTAAGTTCCCAGGAAAGAGTGGAGGGTCACACTGGACACACTTAAAAACCAGGTCTTTCCTTAGCCAGAACTTTCCTAGACATGTATTCTTCACAGTTTACATTCTATTTCGGTAATCAGAGAATCAAAATAACATATAAACAGCTAAGGACAGTTTTTCTGATGTGGAAGATCAGCCAAGGCCGCAACCACAGAGCATACTTAAGAAATTAACTTCTAAAATTTGAAAGACATAGAAAGGGCATAGTATCCTTACCTAAGCTGAAAAAGAAAGGCCCAAAATCTCAGAGGCCTAGCTTTGGAGTAAGAGAAACTTAAGCAGAGAAGAAGAGAAGTTGAAGGTGTGAGTTTAGAAGTGAAATAGAAGGGCCTATTTATAGCAAAAGTCAAGGGTACTATTTGATACTATGTACTAATAAAATATTCAATTTACTATTCATGAAAATGACATTTCTAATAATGCAGTTACTGTGCACCTCACGGAAAATTTCTGTTATTACTATTGAAAACTTAAAGGGAAAACTATCCTTTCACCTTAAACCTTTAAGTTTCTTTTCAAATCAGTCCTTTCACTTTAGTCCCTGAGGGTATTTTCACCCATAAAACGTCATTTTCTCCTACAAACTTCTTCCTAGTTTTCTCTTATGACCAAACCACATCTAGTACTTGACATTTCGATTGTATAAATGAACAGTATCGTATACGTAAATAGTATTATACGGGTGAATAGTATCGTATACTGAAATAGTAACAGTAGTTTGTAAACAAATATTTATATTTTATTTTTCTTAGGTATTACATTATCACCCCCTTAAGAGAATTCGGTCCCCCGAATTCAAAACTCATTTCAAAACTGAAATAAGTGTGATTACTTCGTCTATATCTCATTCTTTGTATCTCTTTCTTCCAAAACCTCATCACACCCTTGGTGAGATTTACAAGAACATTATACCATTGACTGTGAACTCTAAACCGCATTATCAATAATTTGCATAAGACTTTTGCCTTTTCTAGACAGCAAGTAATCTCTTCCTCATCAGTTTAATCTTCTCCACAACCTTTTGTACCATAAAGTGTCTCATCCTCATAACCTTTACCAAACTCAAACCACCTAATCAGAGACGAACTCTGTCTCTATGTAAAACCTCAAATAGGTGTCATCTCAAAAGTGGCACGTGGTCTTTCCAGTTCACATTGAATATCAGAACACATGTTTCCACACACATAGCTTATAACTTTTACGAATACAAGCACCCTACCCGAAGGCATCATTTTGGCCATAAGCAATACTCTTGCCCGAAGGCGATCCTTCTACCTTAAGGCGATACTCTCAGCTGAACGCGTTATATAAAATGAAATCATTACATAAATCTCTAGGAAGAACAATCCTAGAAAATGAGTTAAGTAAATAACATACTCCTCATGCATAATTATAAAATAAATATATATAGAAATTCCTCTCACCTTAATGACTCATATAGAGTCGTATCCCTTCAATGATTAGGGCAAACCCATAGTTCTCTATGTATAGGTTCATAAAATACTTATTTAGCATTCCTCCATAGCTCAGAAGTGCAATGAAATATCATTTTAGTAACTCTGCTCAGTCAAAAAGATATTACTATACTATGCTTTAGAATCAAGTATGAAATATAACAAGTCCAATATCTTCTCATTCCTCAAGTTCTTTCAGTAAAATGAATCACTTCAACAAAGAAGATCTAGATACTAACTTAAATTTTATTTCTAGTACATAGATAATTTTAATACGTGAAGCTTACACCAAATGTAGCTTTAGGTACAAACAAAAGAAAAATAAATTAAGGACGAGGAGGCTTTTGAAATGTAAAAGGTGCTCCAGGTCTAGAAGAGGAAGGTGCTTCAGACCTTAAGGAGGAAGCTAATCGTTGCAGCCTAGAAAGAGTTTCTGGAGGAAGCGCCTGAGAAATTTGGCGAAGAGCATAAGTCACTCCGTTCATACAGTCAATACACCTTGCTTGTTGGTCACGAAAATTTTGAGTTGCAAACATTGAATGTCTATCAACTCGATTAGCCAGTTCCCCGAAACGACGGTTTATCAGTTTCTCTTGGTTTTCAAAGAGACGACTTATTAGTCGCTTCTGGTCCTCTATCTTGTATTCCAGGCTCTCTATCTTACGTTCCAGGAATGCAAGCTTATTTTCTGAGGATGTTGCAGTACTGTCCTCCTCCAACTCTATTACATCCCTCTTTCTCTTCTTAATTTCTGGTGACCTGTCTACAGGTCTCTTCCCTTTGTTGTTTCCGAGACTTAGATTTAAATCAAGCTCTACATTGCCAATCTCAAAATTCAAGTTGAAAGACTTATTATCGGCCATTGCTCTAGGGATCTCAGAAATAACTTCGAATGAGAAAGGAATGGAGATTGAGAAATAGGTATGTAATGAAAGAAGTAGGTTTGCTTGGTGCGATGAGTAGGGTAACGGGCATACAAGATTTATAGACAACCCGAAGCCCCTGGAGCTAAAGCCACCACAACCTATACGCCGCTCGCTATAAGGTTTACAGATCACATATGTCGCAATGCCAGCAATTAATGTCGGACATGCAGATAAATAGTAAATGCAATTAACATAAGTCAAAGATTTCCTCAAAAAATTTTCGGCTAATCTTGACCTTTCTCAAACTTTTGACTAACTACGCTCTTCAGTCTGAGATTTTCTCCCTCTAACTTGTTTTATCCTGTAATCCCATATCACGATGTCCCTCTATGATCGGGTAGTCTCATATTAGCCTTATCTTAGATTCTGATCGGTGTCTTTATTCTGGATTTACACATAATATATGTATATCAATATATATATATTAAAACAAAGTTAACTGCTTACGGTCACATGCAGTAAGTATTATCATGATGTAAGGAAATCACTGCCTTTCATTTGCCCACGAGAGCATTATATGTAAGTATGTGTAACCATGAAGATATATCATCATCTACACATTTTATTCTATCCAAGTCATTTTGATTTCACATCTCTATGAGTATATGTAGGATCATCACATATTCTCCTTGATCGTAGCCTTCACTCATTATGCATGAATAACATACATACATGTAATTACAACATGATTCAATCAATTATGTATATTATACTCAACTGAAGGCTCTTAAGAACAACACAATAAAATAGAGAAATGCATTTCAGTTCATCATAAAAGCATCCAAGGCAATCTTTGATGGCTATGTTATCAACTTCTTTGAATTTCGGAAAATGCCAACGGGAGAAATGGGAAAACCGAGTAAAATCGGCCGCAAATCCACCGAATACTGACTTTCGTGGTTTTGGCATTAATGCGACGCATTGTTGGTGTGCACGCCTACCCTAGACTTCTGGCTTCTAGCTTGTAGAAATCCATAGGTTGATCGTGTAGGGGTGCGGTGAAAAGATATCTTCTTTGTCTCTTAGTCCAAATTTTTTCTCTATAAAAACCTTCTCAGCGTTCTCAGTTACCACACCACAAAGAGTAATAATCTCCGAGCCTACAATCCCCCAGTATTCCTCTCGCCTCATACTCTTACAAAAATTTCTAAATTTTTTCAAATCATGTCCGCAAGGAAGTACATTGATCTCACAGTAGAGGCTAAGGAAGAAGAGCTCGACTTAAACTTAAGTCTGGGCAAAGACAAGGGCAAAAGACCTTTTGAGGGGTCTCCAGAGAAACAGAAGGAGAAGAAAATGAAGAAGATCGAGGAAGCTGAGGAGACTAGCACGGGCCATACCTCGGAGGACAAAATCGCCTGTCTAGAGCAGGAGGTGAAAAATCTGAAAAAGATGATAGGAGACCTGGAGAAGTTAACTAAACGCAATCATGCAGAAATGACTTCAAGAATAGACAGGTTCTTCTATTGGTCTACCCAGTGCTTCTGCAATCAACAACAAAGAAGTGTTGATTGTATGAATGGGATTTACACTACCCTCCGCGACATTGCTATGTCCCTTGCTCCAAGGAATGGTCGAGGGGTGATGATACAATACAACCCTCCTAATCCAAGACCACCTCGCTTTTAGATTACTCATGCATGAGTAAACTTCTTCTTTTTTGCAATGTAATCCTTCAGTTTTTTTTGTTTTTAATGCGAGTGGTTTCTTTTATTGGCTGGTATCCTAAAATAATATAGCTACACAAATTCAATCATGAATTCAGCTTATAAAATCCACCATATAAAAATTTGATCCGACAACAACGGAATCAAAACAAGTAATAACCTTTCCTTTACTAAGTTCAAAAGTGTAGCCACATATATCTAAAATTAAACCTGACAACGTAATTTCTAAGAAGAGATAAGTCTCGGAGGGAAAGGAAATGAAAACATCCTACAGGACCTTCAGTAGAGCCGTCTCTCTATAGTTGTGCCCGGGTTCACAACGATAGAGGAGGTTCCACTAAGGTTACCTTGCTCTGTAATCACTAGGAGACCTAACAACCATTGCTTTGATACCAACTTTGTCACGACCCGTTTTCTGGGCACATGACCGGCACAATGATGAATCTCTCATCACTGTAAGCCTTCCGATAAATATATCAAATTTTCTTATCTGAAAATCATAGATTATCAATTTAAAATACATTATTATACTGACATACAAGCCAAATGTAGAACCCCTGAACTAGATGTCCTAGACGATTACAGAGCAACATAATCTATAACAGAAGAGAGGTCTACCCGACAACGGGAAGGTCCAAAGTGATCTACTCCTCTAGCAGATATTCTTCGATGGCAACCTGATCTGAACAAAAAGGTTGTACAAACAATGTGAGCTTTTAAACTCAATGAGCGAATCGGCCTCGCGTTAATAAAATTCAAATACATTACCAGTCATGCAAGCATATCCAAAGGCTCATACTCAACCAATAGACAGAAGATAAAAATTTATCCAATTCAACAAACGTTACTAGTACTCGTCAATGGCAATATATCCCGGAGAGCGCACACAGGCCGGCTCACCAATTATGTATATTTCCGCCATGACGCACAACATCATCCTCTTACATACAAGATAAAAATTCATCCAATTCAACAAACGTTACTAGTACTCGTCAATGACAATATATCCCGGAGAGCGCACACAGGCCGGCTCACCAATTATGTATATTTCCGCCATGACGCACAACCTCATCCTCTTAGCTAGGGCGCCTCACGGATTTATCACCAATCCGGGCTATATCCCTACTGAGGGAATCGTTGTCTCCACACTCATTGGTCAAGACACCCTGTCAACCGGGTTTTCCGCCTTGCCGTGAGAGGGGGTACTGTCCCGCTCAATCACAATCAATAGCATTTCATATCATAATCAGAAGCTCAATATAATATTCATCCATATAACAGGTATAGTAGATAACTATATTATAGCTTTATAAACCACAATTCAAGAGATTCAATCTTCACATCATCATGAGATACTTGCTTTTTCTTATCCATACTTCTGGATTAATTATCTCGTTATATTCGCCATTCTGAATTCAATTTTCCCCTATGAATCTTGGGAGTGTCCTACGACATACTTTTTATCACCAGTAATGCTAAAACTCTATTAAAACGGGGTCGTTTCACTCACCTGGATTCCGTACGAACATCGCTTCTCTAAGTTATTACAGACAAGAGTTCTCAGGTGAATTTCGGTGTTCTGCTACGGAGATTTTCATGAAAGATTAGAGAAAATACGTCAGGATTGTTTTCGTACAGATACTGTTCATATGTACGGTTACTATTCATACGTACGGTCACTATTCATACGTACGGTCACTATTCATAAGTACGATCACTATTCATACCAGAAATAGAGAATACAATCTGTAAAAGAGTACACCAGGTAAGTTCCCAGGAAAGAGTGGAGGGTCACACTGGACACACTTAAAAACCAGGTCTTTCCTTAGCCAGAACTTTCCTAGACATGTATTCTTCACAGTTTACATTCTATTTCGGTAATCAGAGAATCAAAATAACATATAAACAGCTAAGGACAGTTTTTCTGATGTGGAAGATCAGCCAAGGCCGCAACCACAGAGCATACTTAAGAAATTAACTTCTAAAATTTGAAAGACATAGAAAGGGCATAGTATCCTTACCTAAGCTGAAAAAGAAAGGCCCAAAATCTCAGAGGCCTAGCTTTGGAGTAAGAGAAACTTAAGCAGAGAAGAAGAGAAGTTGAAGGTGTGAGTTTAGAAGTGAAATAGAAGGGCCTATTTATAGCAAAAGTCAAGGGTACTATTTGATACTATGCACTAATAAAATATTCAATTTACTATTCATGAAAATGACATTTCTAATAATGCAGTTACTGTGCACACGATGAAAAATTATTACTATTGAAAACTTAAAGTGAAAACTATCCTTTCACTTTAAACCTTTAAGTTTCTTTTCAAATCAGTCCTTTCACTTTAGTCCCTGAGGGTATTTTCACCCATAAAACGTCATTTTCTCCTACGAACTTCTTCCTAGTTTTCTCTTATGACCAAACCACATCTAGTACTTGACATTTCGATTGTATAAATGAACAGTATCGTATACGTAAATAGTATTATACGGGTGAATAGTATCGTATACTGAAATAGTAACAGTAGTTTGTAAACAAATATTTATATTTTATTTTTCTTGGGTATTACAAATTTACTTCGTTAAATTTACCTCTTACATGACAAAAGCAAAAAAAAAAAGTAACAAAGAAATTGGTCTAAAATAAAAGAAAAACAATTCTTATAATATATAGCATAGTATTTATACATATGTTAAAAATAATAAGAATAAAATATTAAAATTTGAATAAAAAATTACTGTTTAAGATTAGGTTTAATGAATCACAAAATATCTTAATTGGCTAGGCAAAAATAAATGCAAGTGGAAATAATGGCCGCATTCACATGGTCCAAATTTGTAACACTATCAAATTGGTCAAATCAGCCTATAACAAATGTGTCTTAAACGAATTTATGTTCTGATGCTCAATCTCACTTGCGACTTAGCCTGCTAGATAGACTAATTTTAAAAAAAAAAATTATTTTGGTTGAATTTAAATTCTAATCAACAATTTTAATTATTATGATATGAAAACATTATCTTTAATTTATCATTATCCATCGTACTGATAGTATTAAGTATTAACAAGTTATGACTCTCTCTATTTTGTTATCATATGATGTATTGTTCTTATAAATTTTTTCTATATTGCCTCTACCAACATTTTAAGATTTTCTTCTAATTAATAAATTTTTGAATAAAAAATATAACTCAAAAAAAAAAAAAGCAGGCTGGGAACTTGCTAGTTTGGCCAGGCAAATGGGCCAGGCCTAATTTTTTAAATCTAAACTCACCTAATTACAAACTGGTTCACAGATTGCAGGCATTTTGTCAGTGTTACAGAATTGAATACTAATTTACATAATTTTTTTAAATAAAAAATCTAACGATAAAAGAGAGTTTTTATAGCATTACCGATATGCAAATTAAGTCCGTACATAGATAGGATAGATTGGATTGAGGATGGTGTTATAACACCCAATATGTTTAGGTTGGGTTCTAGCGAATTGCGATGTTAGAATGATTACATAATGCATATACAACACTCCAAAGGAGCAGCATGAATCTGGAGTTTGTCACGTTCATTATTTGTTGGAGGAACAATGGCAACAAAAGTTAGATCTCTTTCATATCCAAAACAAAATGGTACATCTCTCTCTCATCAATCCCAACCCCACAAAATCCCCCAAATCCTTCTTTTTACCCAATTATTACCTTCTTCGTCCTCGAATTTTCTTCACCTGCAGTGGAAAAACCAATAACAATGTAAAACTAATTATCGTAAAAAGAACGGGAATATAATTAGAAAGAACATGTATAATGGTTAAAGGGGTTTTTGTGGGGATTCAAGTTTGAATTGAAGGGCATTTATGAGCAAGAAGAATGAGATAATGACCACTTGAAGCCACTGACTACACTGTAGAATAAGATAGCAGGGTTTCAATACATGATCCTTTGTAATAAAATCCCAGATCATGAACAATAAGCAGAGAAATTGAAAAGAATCTGAAGGAGCATAAAAAGACTAGCCTTTTCTTGTTTGGGAGGAGAGACGAGAGAGTTAGTTGCAGGAGTTAAATGATGAGGCGAAGGAACCGAGGAGTGAGTCTCAGGGCCTCTATAGTCAATCTCATACATCTCTGAATCCAACACTTCCCTTCTCCCTATCAACAGAAACAGAAAACCTCTAACAAAATCTGCCATTTACAATGTAAGAAACCAGGAGAAGATAGTAGAGAGAAAGATGCAAACCTGATGAGAAAAAGGGATGAGCAAGGATGAGAAAAAGAAAGAAGCAGGATGTGAAGGAAGACCTGATCTCCATGCAAGGCATAAGCTAGCCCCAATTTTTGTTGTAAGAAGAGATAGCCTTAAGCTTCTGTGATTTATAAGCACAAAAGAAAAAGTGGGAAGGGTTTCATTAATGTCTTGATTAGACAGAATCACACCACACCATCCACGATCCACGATCCACGATCCACACCTGAACATGCCCTTAATTCCCTTCTTTTTAATTAACTTATTTCGTTACTCTAGCAATTGAAGCAGTCGCCATCCCCACAGATACCTTCCAATTCCGTCATTAATGCTTCCATCACATACATACATACATACCCATTACCTTCAATTTGATCAGAAATTACCAAATAATATACTGCTGTCAAACATTATGTTCTACAAATGTTGGTTCCTACTCAAACAGGGTATAGCACGTGTTTAGATGATTTTGGTGATGACTTCCTGTTTCAATTACCCTTACCCAATAATTGAGTTTAAGAATCAGGAAACTATTTGGAGATCATGGCGACCCTTTTGCTTTAACTTGTAATGTTTACACTTCAACTACTGCTGCTACTACTACATAGTACATACATGTCCCAAAAAGCCCGAATCTCCCCGGAAGCTGATAAGATCAGTCATTTTCGTGATCATTAACGACGGGCCTCCTCACTTTCAACGACAATGAATATCCAATTTATGTATAAAAATAAATGGGGTGTATATGTATAGTGTATCTCTTAAAATTATTTATGACAGAATGTGAATTTGTGTGGTGAAAAGTTTTGGATTTGATTTTTGAGAAACGTGATGTGAATGGTGGTGTGTGTAAGTCATGGCCAGCTAATTCATGGGTGGAGTGGGATGGGCAATTGGGGATGTCCCTGTTTGCCTTTAACGCCAGGACACTCTCCTTCATGCCTTCGAATTAAGGTACGTGATCTATCTCTAATTACCAACTGCACAATTCAATGCAGCACCTTTCATTCTCCGTATATGCACACGTGGCACGCCTTCCACCGTACATGCATTTCACAATCCATACACATGGGAATCAGATCCACTCCAACGCCTATAAGGCGCTGGAGGTCCTGCGCGCCACGTGACGCGTATGTATGTTCAAAGTGAGACCTACATTACATTGGAATCCACTTTCATTTATTTTTTAAATTTTTTTCACCTACAATTTCTTTTTTTTTTTTAATTTTAATTTTTTTAAAATTTTTTTCTACAATAAATTATAATAAATTAAATTAAACATTATTGTAAACTTTAAATCCTAAATCCTAAACCCTAAATTCTAAATTCTAAATTCTAAACCCTAAACTCTAAATTCTAAACTTTAAATCCTAAACCCTAAACTCTAAATGCTAAACTCTAAACATTAAACCCTAAATTCTAAATTCTAAACCCTAAACTCTAAACTCTAAACTTTAAATCATAAACCCTAAACCCTAAATTCTAAACTTTAAATTCTAAATTATAAATTCTAAACTCTAAATTTTAAACTTTAAATCTTACATCCTAAACCCTAAACTCTAAACGTTAAACCCTAAACCCTAAACCCTAAATTCTAAACCCTAAATCCTGAATTTTAAATCTCAAATCCTAAACCCTAAATTCTAAACTCTAAATTTTAAACTTTAAATTAAGTATTATTGTAAATTCTAAACTCTAAAATTTAAATCTTAAATTTTAAATTAAATATTATTATAAATTCTAAAAAATTAATTTTTTTATTTTTTAAAAATAATAAAAATTAAAAAAAAAAAAAAAAAAAAAAAGTCGCGCAGGACTTAGGAGGAGATCCGCGTTCATACAGATGCACATGCGCACTACATTTTAGCTGTAAACATCCTTATCACAAAAACTTGGGACAATTTGGTTCTGCTAAGGCTAAGGGCCTAAGGCTTTCACTATTACAGTTCAAAGCCTGACAGTCTTATCACATATAGGCAGAATTTGATTCTTTATGGTACTGTGCAAGTCTCAGTAACGCCGAAACCAACCACTCGAAACTTGTTCATATCACTCTAGTTCGATTCGTGTGGTTTTCAGTTTTCTACAAATTCTTGACGCGGTTAAATGAGATCGAACCAAAAAATCGAAATTACATTGTCAGTCGGCCCATTAGGCTCTCGTTCTAACTACGGCTCAAATAAGCCAGGCCCATTTAACTATGGATCAAAAACAAATTGACATACCGGTAATTCAATAACAACCAAAAGTATACTAATTTCTTCAATTAGTTTTATAACCTGTTACTCGCCTTTTGCTTTATTGAATGCATTATGCATTATTAGAAAAAAACTGAATACATTATTTTAAAAAAAAAATTCTTTGCCCAAATTTCCTTTTTTTAAAAAAAAAAAAAATATATATATATATATATATATAACTTAAACCCATAGATATTTACTTAGGTGTCTAAAATTCACTAACTTAAAAAAACATATAAAAAGTTATAATAGATTAAAATAAAAGATAGATCAAAGGAAAAATTTATAGAGAATTTAATTTTTTAAAATATTGAATTACCTGATTATTAAATTATTTGAGATTTATGTGTATGATAATTAAAAATATGTTTATAATTTTTTTAAAATAGTCTAATAATAAAAACAACAACCTAAAAAGTTAAATTCTTTGTAGAATCAAACTATGGAAAGGGGGTGATGGTAAAAAATAGAACAAACTTGTCAACTCGGAATTATCATATTTGCTGTCACATCTTATAAATGCTTTGTCACAGTGTCACATGCCATTCGCCAACGGAAAATCCAACAATTTATTGATAGTCACTCTCCACGCTTTTATAATACCAGACCATGGAATATACTACCTGCACAATATAATAAATTAATAACCAGTGTTTTTTTTTTTAATATTTGCTGTGACAAGATATGTAAGATATGAAAGTCCCTCAAATACACATTTGTGTTGAATTTTTATACTATATCTTTTAATACGTTACAACACTATATTTTCACTTCACCCCTTACAAGTCAGGTGTTCATTTCACAATCCCAAATCTCACATTTATTATACTCAAATACAATTAAAAATAATAACTAAAGGTATGTTTGATATTCAGAAAACAAAAATGAAATAACTAAAAATAAGATATTTTAGTGCTTTCGATAAGATAATTTAAACAAATTTTTAATATTTTTCTTGTATATATTATTTATGCAGTGAATAATAGATTATAGCCAATACATCCAATCGATGGAACATAAGTACATATTTAGAAAATTAGTGGAGGAATTCAAAAGTAGAGTTTTATAACAACAACTTGATTTAAAGTTTGAAATCAAAGATTCACAGAATCAATTTTATCCAAATTTTAAAATCATTTAAAACTTAAATTTATAATTTCTCTAACTATTTTTCAAACAAACATAATGAAACATTCTATTAAAAAAAAAAAAGTAAGATACTATTACATGAACTTTCCACCGAGTGGAAAAGTTTGGTCAGAGTATCCAAAGATACTTTAAATGGACGATGTTCGATGGCTTGAACCAGAGATCAGTAAGAAACTGATAAATGTTTTATATAAAAAGCTCTCCTCACAAAGAGTTGAAGTTTTTATATTTTGATCACATTTGTATAAAAAAGCAAAGCCAGATAATAAATCAGTAAGAAACTTTCTGCATTCTGGTAACATGGTTTTAGGAGATGGGAAACGCGAGCTTGTTTCTTCGCTACAAACACAAACACTACGACTCCCCATGCCCCTTTAGGTTTCAGCTTGACACACAGTTTATGAATTCACCACAAAGTTTCTATATTTCTCCCTTCGCCGTACGACCAATTCACCTTTTTATATTCCCATAGAGCTATAGAGATTCTGTCCTACAACTCCAGATGTCCCAAAGAGTAACCATAACAAGCAAAAACAGCTTTACACCTACACTCTTATCATTGACCATTTATGAAATAAAAACGAATTAAGCGATGGAGATAATAATTGAATAATCACAAGTCATGTGACGACCACGAATCAGCCAAACCCACCCTTCTCCTTCTCCAGAAATTTAACTCAGGATCAAGCTTCTGAGCGATTCTTGCCGGTTCCGATTTACACCTTGTGAGGATCAGAGGACGTGCAGAGTCTCCCCTTTCTTCCATTTTCTTTGATTTTTCAACATTTTCGGATTTGATGATTCTATCTTTAATCGAATCTTCAAGTTCTTTGAAAAATCCATACTTTTCCTCCGTTTTCGGATCTATACTCCCTTCTTTGTCCGAAATTAGCTCGATTTGAGAACTGGGTTTCTCGTTCTCCGTCGGTTCTCTATTTTCCGTCGTCGTTCTCTGCTTCTCTCCTGTTTCTTCATTCCTTAATGGCGAACCCCAGAACCTAGAAGCCAAAGACGAAGATCTGTATGGGGCCGATCTACATCTAGTCAAAAGCAAAGCGTTTCGCGGCGGCGTAGAAACATTTCCATTAGCTCTCTCTTCGTAATCCTCTTCCTCTAATTCGATATCTTCATGCTCTGCCTCAACATTATACCTCTCCCGGCAATTTGATTCAGTTCTAGCTGAATCTTGTCTCGCTTTTCTTCGGAAATTAGCCATTCGAAAGAACCCCCACTTGGGCCTGGGCTTGATTTTCGCGGCTACACAGTGGCAAAGCAGCGCACGTCGGAGCAACCAGCAACGGCGGGGTTTAGAAGGAGCTCTGTCTCTGTCGGGTCGTCCTCTTTTGGCGGCGTTTTGTTTGGAAGACCGTCGAACTCGCACTTGCCCCATGCATGTGACCTTCGGCGAAGAAGGTTCTTGGGTTTCAATGACGGTCGTCTTCTTCCTTAGGAACATGGGACTGGACCTTGACCTCCCTCTGCTTCTACTCCCCGCATTGCTTCTCAAGAATCTCATCAATGGCGGCGGAAACTTATCCGTCCGACCCGGACTCAAAATGGGTTTCGCAGAAAGCTTCATGTTCGTCCTCACTTGGCAGAGAAAGAGATGTTGGTTGATATCTCTATCCTCAGTTTTGGAAGATTTCAGTACGGTATTTAGTGAAACGTGGAGGATATGGCGTGGGGGAGAAGCCAGTGTTGTGTTTCTGCAAATACTATCGCAAATTTTGTTTTGCACTGTGGCGTATGAAGCTCAATCTACTTTTGATTTTGCAATTGCATGGATGGATGGATGGATGGGAATGTAAAGAATTTTCTACACTCCGAGGCTCTGAGTGAATATCTCTTTGGCTTTATTCACCTTATATTTCTGTTATATTCTAGAACATGGTCATGGCCTTCTGAGCCGTTCGATCTTTGCCAGCATTAAATTTCTGAACTTTTAATATATTTATGGAACTGAAAAGTAAGGTTAAAAGTCAATAGGATTTGTCAAGTTGCGACGGGCAGCGATTGAGTGTACTCTTCTATCAATTATTAGTGACCATTCACACAGATTGATTGATGGGTCATTTTAATCGGAGGGTCATACGGATCCGGTGAGATTAATGAAACTAGAATAGGAAGAAGAAGGAGGATATGTTCACGTTCGTTTGAGCCCACTTTCTTCAAACTCATCTGATGATTTGGCTCTTAATTTGGAATTTTCATCGATTGGATCTTCAAGAGGCCACTTTCTTTCATAATTTGCTTTCATTACTTGATTATGACATTACTTCTTAATATTTGGTTTTCTTCTTTCACGTATTCGTTTTTGTTTGCTGTGATGCTTCTACGTTCATTGCCAACAAAAAGCAGTTCTCAGGTGTCATGATTTTCCAAAAATATGTGTTGTTCACTTGTTCTTATTCTTTTCCGTATGATATTCCTTCTTCCTCCCTTTCTAGTTTCATTCCCTTGCCTGCTTAGGATGTTGCTTCCAAGCAGGAAATCCATTCTCTATATTTTATCATGATTTTCTTGTCCGCGTCGATCATGTTTTATTCATTAATTGCCTTGTCAAAAGAAACTAATTTATTTGAACTTAGATCTCAGATATATTGTCTGGCAATACAAATTCGTCGCTGTATTGAAGAAACTAGTCACCTGCGGCAATTTCTAATTTGTTACTATTAGAATGTCTCATTCTATATCATTTTATCTTATAACTATATATCCGAGCAGAGAAATCAACTACGTCCCATCACATCAAATTTTCTGGATTTATGCTATATAACATTTCCAATTCCTTTCAAATGACGCATCAAATGACGTTTTTTGATCGTTTTCGCATGTTTTCATCCTCACGGAATACCACAAATCATAATTTGCAAGATAAAACGATAAAATCAATAAATAAACAAATAAATAAATAAACAGAGGAACAAGAAGCAAAAAGTGAGCAATGCCGTGTCGTTTTAGCGCTCGAGGCTTCGAAGCTTTAAATCAGCAAGGCTACAATGTCGTATGTGAAAACTATTTAAAACGCAGCGTTTAAATTATTTTTTATGGCAGTTAGTTATCATTAGAAAGTTTTGACAGTATATATTAAATAGGGAATATGACTCGTGTATCTGTAACTTCTCACTACATATTCAAAATAAAGTTTCATAGGTTTTTTTTACAGTTTTATGTTTGTTCATGGTAGTGCACCCGATCCTTACCTAACTTCGTCCTTTTCTTTTCTTCTTGATCTCCTTTCTCGTTCTTGGTTCCGTTATTTATTCAGAACACAAGATGACCAGTGAAGCCATCATAGTCAACAATGGCAACAAAGAAGAACCCACAACCCTCCAAAATTCTAACCGATCACCCAGGAATGAACTTGATAACAACCTCACTCACCTGAAGCAACTACATGAAGTGGAGCCAATCAATGAAGATCGCCTTGGGTGCAAAGACGAAGACTGGTTTTATCAACGATCCTAAATACGAACAATGGTTGCGGGTCGATTGCGTGGTAAGATCTTGGATTCTAAACTCCATATCCAAGGACATCGAAGAAGCCTTCCTGTACGTTAACACAGCGAAGAAGCTTTGGGACGAATTAACATGTCTCACGCCGGTACCAGAGTGTAGTTGCGGTGCTGCAGAAACAATGGCTGAAACTCTCGATTCCCACAGACTCATACAGTTTCTGATGAGCCTTAATTATGCTTATGACTTGATTAGAGGACAAATCCTCTTGGTTGAACCATTACCCGATGTTAACAAAGCTTATGCCATGATACTTCGGGTAGAGAAACAACGCGAGGTAAATCTTTCTTGGATGGGCAACCAAGAAAATACTGCTTTTTTAGCTAAAGTGCAACAGGGAAATAATACAAGGAACAGGGGAGGTGGAAATAGCCAAGGTCGAGGAAGAAACAACCAAAACGCAAGCAGAGGCTAGCGAAGAAATAGTGACAAGCTAAATAAATTTTGTGACCATTGTAACATCCCAGGCCACGTCTGCGAAACCTGCTTCCAGCTTAATGGCTTCCCAGACTGGTATCAACAGCTCAAAACTCGGAACGAAATAGCAAACACAATCAAGACAAAAATCAAATATGTATCACAAGAGGGAAGTGTTAGATTAAACTTAGACTTAATCTTGAACAATGTTCTTTACATCCCTAGTTTCAATTACAATCTTATATCTGTTAGCAGACTAACCTCTGCCACTCAATCTAAATTCATTTTTTATCCAACCCATTGCCTGTTGCAGGACCCGAGGACTGAACATACCTTGTTAAAGGGAAGAGTCATAGGAAATTTGTACATTTTTTATGCTAGTCATAATAGAGACAATATCTTGTATGACATTTTGAATAAGCATGAATTCTGATGTAATGACAGTTCCTGTAATAAAATGAAACTTGATGTTTGTGATTCTAAGAATAAGAGAATATTTTATGTTCATTTTATTTCCACTTCTATTGATGATAAAGTATCTCGATTATATACATGGCATAAACATTTGGGCCACGCCCCCTTTACTATCTTGAAACATATAGATTCTCTTGATATTTCATCCATCTTATCCTAGAAAGTGAAAAACGAACTACAAACATGTGAAGCATGCCACAAAACGAAGCAAGCCAGACTTCCCTTTTCAAATAGGACTAACAACGCTTCAGATATATTCAAACTCATACACATTGATATTTGGGGCCCATATGCCAAGTCATCATTGACAGGCACAGGTTATATGCTAACCATTGTAGACGATTACAGTAGAGCGACGTGGACATTTATGCAGCACAAATCCCAAACGTATACAGTCTTCTGCAATTTTACCAGAATGGTCGAAAACCAATTCCAAGTTAAGGTCAAGTGCATTAGAACAGACAATGGAGGCGAATTTCTGAGTTCGAATTTTCAGAGACTCCTAAATAATCAAGGCATCTTACACCAACAAATTGTACCTTACAACCCTCAACAGAATGGGGTAGTTGAGCATAAACACAAGCATCTACTCCAACTTGCAAGATCATTTATGATTGAAGCTTCCATGCCCACTCGATTCTGGCCATATTCCCTTTTAATGGCAACATATATATTGAACAGACTGCCCACACCAGCCTTACAGTGGAAGACCCCATACTAGCTTCTGTACAAAAGACAACTTGAATATGATGCATTAAAAGTGTTTGGGTGCCTCATTTATGCCACAAATATAACCCCGCACAAAGGGAAGTTTGACACTTGCGCTCATAAGTGCTTTTTTATTGGTTTTCATAGGCCAAAAGGCTTTTAGAATTTATAATTTGGATACCAAATAGGTAATGGTATCAAGAGACATAATCTTTTATGAAAATAATTTTCCCTTCCAGAATATTCATAATCACAATACTGAAAGTAATATTATGCATTTACCTCTATCATTGATTCATTAACTAACTTTGATGATGTATTACCAGGAGGCATTGCTGACACAGAAGAGACAATTGTTATAGACAACGACAATAATGGTGATGTTGTTGAAGAGAATACAACACCAACCCAGAGGCAAAGCTCTAGACCAAGAAGAGCTCCAGCTTGACTAGCAGATTACATAGTAAACTCGACAGTTAATGGTCACACACCATCACACGCGACAACGGACAAGCCTGATTATACGCCAAGTACTTACCCATTTATTGTTTCTAACAATTTTAATCCTTCATATATCAATTTTCTTACAAATATATCAGATATCAACGAACCTAATTCTTATGAACAAGCAAACGATAGCGTTGAATATCAACCGGCAATGAAGCAAGAACTAGAAGCATTGGAAAGGAACAAAACTTGGGAGATAACAAATCTACCACCAGGCTACCAGGCAATAGGTAGCATATGGGTGTACAAGATCAAGAGGTGAGTTGATGGGACTATAGATAGATACAAAGCCAGGTTGGTCGCAAAGGGCTACCACCAAGTTAAAGATGTGGACTTTACAAAGTCCTTTTCGCCCATAGCCAAACTTGTTATAGTATGCACCTTATTAGCTATGGCTATAGCAAGGGAATGGCCTGTTCATCAGGTCGACATTAACAATGCTTATTTGCCTGGAACTTTGGAAGAAAATGTATTTATGTACCCACCTCAGGGATACGAGAAAATTAAGTCTAATCAAGTCTGCAAGCTAGTTCGTTCAATTTCTAGATTAAAACAAGTAGGTAGATAATGGAATTTGGAGCTAAGTAGGAAATTGCGTCAACTCGGTTTTAATCAGTCTACGACTGACTATTGTCTCTTTGTAAGAAAGGTTGCAGGGAAGTATATAGCTGTAATAGTCTATGTCGATGATCTATTGATAACAGGGGATAGGGAAGAAGAGATCAAGAAAATAAAAGAAGAATTACATAAACTCTTCACTATAAAAGATTTGGGGTATGTTAGATATTTTCTGGGTTTAGAGATTATAAGAGACAAAAAAAGGGTGTATATAAATTAGAGAAAATATATTTTAGATATATTGTCTGATGCATGGCTCTTGGGATCAAGCCAGTTCACACATCCCTGCAAAGGAAGCTAAACTTAACAGGTAATCTTGGGAAGCCATTGGAGGATCCTGAGAGATTCAAAAGGCTCATAGGAAGGTTGCTCTATTTAAACTTTACTCGGCCTGATGTGGCGTACGCCGTACAACAACTGAGCCAATTTGTGGAAGCTCTTACCATGCAACACTGGAATACATCGATCCATGTGTTATGTTACTTAAAAGGGAGCCCTTCAAAAGGGTTATATTTTACTGTGAATGAAAACTTATAGCCACTTGCTTACTGTGATACAGGTTGGGCATCATGCATAGACAACAGGCATTTGGTCACTGGGTTTTGCATTTTCTTAGGAACGTCGTTGATAAGTTGGAAGACAAAGAAACAATGTATAGTCTCATGGTCGTCGACGAAAGCTGAATACAAAAGCATGGCTTCAACAACTTGTGAGATACAATGGTTGACATACTTGCTTCAAGACTTTGGAATAGAGTTTTCACAACCAATATCCATGATGTGTGATAATAGTGCAGCTCTTCATATTACGGCAAATCCAATTTTTCATAAACATACGAAACATCTAGAAATCGACTGTCACAGTGAGGGAGAAATACCAGAAGGGGTTGATCCCACCTCAATATGTTTCATCAAACTCACAGCTGGTAGACATGTTTACCAAGTCGTTATCAAAGCCTCAATTTCTACACCTAGTTTCCAAGTTAGGACTGGGTGATGCACACCAATCTCCAACTTGAGGAGGGGGAGAGCAATGCAGCATCGTTTTATTTCTCGAGGCTTCAAAGCTTTAAGTCAGCAATCTGGGACGTCGTATGCGGAAACTATTTAAAACATAGCGTTTAAATTATTTCATGTTAGTTCTGGCAGTTAGTTACCGTTAGAAAGTTTTGACAGTATATATTAAATAGGGAATATGACTCGTGTATCTGTAACTTTTCACTACATATTCAGAATAAAGTTTCAGAAGTTTTTTACAGTTTTATGTTTGTTCAAAAAGGCAGTGAAAAAAGAAAAAATCATCGGATGAAAACAAGCAATCTCCAAAACTCCACCTTTCAATACCACTATGCTAGGATTCCGTAGAAGCGTTAAGCAGTTTAATGATTTTTATTAGGTAATGTTTTAGGATTGGAGAGAGGTCACCACAAGTGATCTTCCAGTAAGAGAACAAAAAGACAACACAGATTTTGGGGCCCCCTTTCTGGGACTTGGCCTGACCATCAAACACGAATGTCGAATGGTTTCCCAAGCCGTAAACGTAGACCTTGGAAATACCAAAACCAATTAATATTAAATTCACATGTTCATACTTCAAGGAGTACATCAGTACATGGGATGCAGCTTTTAAATAACTAGTACAGGTCAACTTTACATCTGATACATACGCAATCAATGTGCAAGAGGTTGTTTTCCATTTTTTTAAAATCAAACATCAGACTACGAGGTCCTAAAAATAGAATCTAACATAGAATATGGGTTATTATTTGATTATCTGATTGGATCTAGATACCTGCCTATTCTGAGATATTAAGTGGATGCCTTGCCTAAGAGAGGACTTAGTTCAAGAATTTTCTTAATCCTAATTAAAAATATCTATATCTATATATATTTATACCTTCTATTCCACCAGGAACAAAGTCATTTCAGGTAATATGCACATGATTCAAAATCAATAGGTCTTTTAACCCCACCAATTGATGGCTTTGATTCACAGTCCATGATGTTGGAATCCCTATTGCTGCTTCCCTTTTGATCAGCGCCAGCATCAGTTTCATCATCTGAGACATAATGGTCAATATTACTAGCCAGCACTTTACGATGGTAAATAATAAAATATAGTATCAATTTTTCAGGATATTATCTAAGCAATAGATTTCAAGGTAAGACAATAATGCCTGAAACTGTGGACACAGATAGTTGAGTGAGGCGTCTGACGGTGTCCTTCAGTGCCTGGAGTTCAGCCTCCTTCTCATGGACTTTGGATTGAGCCAGGTGCAATTCAGATTCCATCTCCGCAATCTGGGTTTCCTGCCGTTCTATCAGCAAATTGCTTAGCTTCTGATTCAGTTCAGATGCCAACACTCCATGGAATTCAGTTCCATCACACCCTTCGTCTCCAACTTGATGCTGCAATAGACTTCCTTGGTCAAATCCACATTGAGCAAGGAAATATGAAAGTTGCTCCAGAGAGTAAAATCTAATGTCGCAGAGAATTAACAAGATTTATGCACTAAGTTGGACATATCAAAGAGCAGCTTTCTTCAATGATATATAAAAACACTATGAGTCGTTGGACAAATTACCCAGGTGAGTTTAGAAGAAAGCAAGAAAAAATACAAAAAAAAAAAAAAATTATTCTAGACGATTGAGAGCATATGTAATTATCTCATTGAAATCTGAAACAAACGGAGACTGAAGAAATAAGGGGCATAACATCATGTGCGAGACAAACAAAAGGATGTCCAAGAAATTCACCTCATGTAACTTAGGTCTGATATCTTCATGGTCAGGACTGTCAATAGTACAAAGCTTTTGGAGTTCTAGCTCAAGTTCTACTTCCAAATTTTTCATTTCTAGAACCGGTTGATTTGACTCTTCAGTAAGAGCACTGCTTCCACATTCACCATCATCACTTATTGCAGGGAGGCTAGAAACTCCGACATCAGTGTCTCTGACCTCGCTGCTTGTCTTCTTGATTATCACTGCATCATTCCTGCCACTCATTTTGCGAGAGTTCATATCAGTATTGTCAATAGAATCCAAAATTTTCTGAGTACGTGATGATTTTCTTCTGTGGAGCTCAGATTGTAGTTCCTGAACAACTTTAGCTGTCTCATCCATGGCCTTGTTCAGCGTACTGATCTCAGATTGCCTAGCTGACATCATATACATGATTCCAAAGCTAAGTCCCCAACCAAATAAGGAGCCATCTGGAGGAATATAATATGATGTCAAATTGATTCTCTTTTGCAAATCAAGAACAAGGAAAATCCACATTTGCATTAAAAGAAAGTATCTTAAATTCCATGATCTTGTAATGTGATTTAAGTTACAGATTAATAAGTTAAACTTCAAGAATAGCAGGAGACCAACAAGAATTTGTACGGGAATGACGCTAATCGAACTAGGAGTTTCGCTGCCACACTGGTTTCATGCTGCCAATGGTGGAATGTCAAATGAATTTCCAATGGCAGAATGCAACATTAGCAGCAACCAGTTTATCCTTCTAAGGCTTCTAATTATCAATCACATGCCTAAACATCTGGTTTCAACTGAGAAAAGAATTCAAGCGCCAAAAAAAAAAAAGGACAACTGACAGTGATTTGGAAGCATAAACATATAGCATTGATAAAGAACACAGCCGTGATTTTTTCCAAGAGAGGAAAAGGTAAAAAAAATTTCTATGGATCCAGACAGAACAAGGAAAACAAAACCTTTGGAAGAACAAAATCCAGTTTTTCCAGCTAGATTCTTGGTCGTTTTCCTTCTCTTCAAGGAAAATGTTAATCGCTTTCCATCCCTACTCTGCTCCGATCGGACCTCCACGTCAGATCTGTTCTCCACCTTGGCAACCCTGACTCCGTGCTTGGACCGTCGGCGCCCGATCACGGCTTTCTTCTTAGAATCATTCGCCCGAGATCGAAATCCATCTTTCCTCAGAGATTCAGAACTAGAAAACCTGAAGATCCCGTCTTGTGCTTGGGAATTGCCTTCGAACCTAGATTCAGAAAAACCATTTTGAACTAAAAGAGGCTGAGAAATTGTGTCTTCAAGTGGAATCTGAGGCTCGTCGCTATTATGGTTGCATAGCTTGGTTTGGCTGAGAAAGTGGTTAGCCACGAAACCAGTGGATCCGGCCACAGCAGCAGCTAAAAGAACTTGCCACATTGTGATGACGAAGAAAAGGGATCTGGTGAATTGTGAGAGAAGCCGAGATTTGAGACCAGAGACTCCAAATCAGAAGCATTATACTGTAGAAGTGTAGCAGGAGAAATGAAGGAATCAACTGTTTCGATGTTCGATGCTAGGTTTATTGTCACATGGTTCCCGCTTCTTCCATTTTTGGATCATCTCGATTATCTACTTCCACCCCCTCTGATTCACCATGCACACTCCCGAAGCTGGACCCCTCAATTTGTTATTTGTCTTGGTTCTGTGAGATACTAAAATAGTTAAATTTTAAATGAAAAACCGTAAATGGAAGGAAAATAATAATTTGAGATTATAAAATGGCAAATATGTTTTTTTTTTAAGATGATGCTTTATTAGATAATTATGTAATATAAATTCATCACAAGCTTTTTTGTTAACTTCTTCTTTTTTTTTAACTTTTGTAAAATTAATTTTGATTAAAGATGTTAAGTATTAAAGATTGAAATATTCTTATTATATTATTTTTTAATTTCATATTCTTATACCTTTTCTTTCTTTCTTTCGTTTTTATTAGTCAACAAAATTTCAGATGATCACAGCATTTTTTTCTATATTTTTTTCTTCTCCCCCTCTCCTCAAGTGTCCAGTGTCCCAGCGTAGGAACAGAAAAAATCTTCTTAAACTCCTACGTCATTTTAAAACTCAGTAACGTATTTTTTATAAAATGTTTAGACGTTTAACACATGGGAGCTATTTTTCTTTTCAATAAAAGACATAGGACGCGTTAGTTATCCCAATTTTTCATTAATGAAAGTCGGAATTTCATCAATGGAGAAATTTTCCTTTGTTTGGTGTGGCACTAGTGATGAAAAAAGGCATTTCCCTCAATGGAAAAATTAAAGCTTTTCTTTTAATATTTTTTTAGGGCATGTTTAGTAAGCACTAAGAAAAAAGAAAAAAAATGGAAACAAAAGAAATAGAAAAAAGAAAAAAATATTTGATATGAGATAAAAAAAATGAAGAAAAAAAAAGAAAAGATGTATTTATTATGTATAACACATTTACTAAAATAACATTGTGTTAAATTTATTATTTATAACATATTTACTATTATTTTTGTCCCTTGACTTTTTTTTATTTCAATATAAATCTAAAAAAATTCTGTAATCAGGTAGATTCGTTTTATGATGTAATGTGTATAACTATAGCGTATATGGAAAACTCGATTTAGTCATACTTTTTTATCTTTTTGTGAGAAGAGAAATAGTTCTCTTATTTTAATTCTTAAATTATGTAATTTAAATTAATTACATTTTAAAGAATAATCAAAATAAGGATTAGTATTGTGCTTAAAAGAAAAATAGACTTACAGAGGTGAAGTGAAATTCATCTTTCGTACCGATCACGTGCTTAAATTTTAGAGCGTGACAGAATGACTAAGAGGGACTAAATGGAGAGAGACTCAGAGAGACGATTATAATGCAGAGGGAAGTTCTGGAGAGAGAAAGAGATATAATTCAATACTATATGTTGGGATTGCTTTAATATGTTTTTCAAAAAACTATAATAAATAAAGGATAAGTTAATAAATTAATTTCATGTACTTCTTTTTCTATTTATTAAAAAATATATAGAAAATAATTTTTTTATTATTCTTTTTTATCTCATATTAAACATATTTTTTTTTTATATTTGTTTTCATCTCTGCCCTTTTTTCCCTTCTTCTTTGTTTAACAACCGGACTCAGAAGTTTATTTCACAAAATGAAATCCAGCGACAATTACAATAATTATAAAATGATACTAAAGTCAAAAATATCTACGATTTTTTGTTAAACTAGGAATAAATAAAAGTTTTACTGATCCGCTCTCTTAGGATGTAAATTAATTATCTTACTACAATAAATGAAGAGAATTATAATTTGAGTGGGAGAATATGAATGTTTCTTTGATATTATTTTAAAATTTAAAAATTATCATCATTCAATTTGAAAAAAGAGAAGTTAAAATATAAATGAGAGACAAATAAGTTATTTAATTTCTCTTATTTCTTTTTATTATTTTTAGAGGAAAAAAGTACTTTTTTTATCCTAAAGTTTACCTCTAGTATGAAGTTTGTCCCTAACGGTTTTTTTTGTTCTAGTCAATTTCGTCTTATATATTTTTTTTTGTTTCGATTTTATTCTTAAGGCTAACGCTATTAATATAATTGATGAAAAATGTTTATGTGAACTTATCCATATGACACGTTCACTATCGACATATCATACTAATTGATTTTAGTTTTAATTTTATTTCAAACATTAAACTAAATTTTATTTTTGCCCTAAATGATACTTTTTTTGAATTATTTTTGTCTTAAACTAATGTTTAAGAGTTTGATATGTCACATAAAAAAAAATATATATCATTTAGAGGTAGACTTGTCAAAATAAGCAAGCCTGTTCAAGCTAGCCCACCTAGGAAAACGCAAAAACAAGCCATGATGGAAAATGGGTAGCACGCACACTTTTTTTTCAAATGTTTTTTTTTTGTTTACCCTCCCCAACATTCCAGAATTCTGACACTGGATTTGGGCCCTTATTGTTGATGGCTTCTCTAGCTGTCAAACAAAAAAGGAACTCTATTACACTTGCATTGTGAGGCAATGAGACTTAGTGCATGTTTGGGAGAGCAGTGCGGTGAGGCTGAACATGCTCTGGATTGTCCAAATGTAGTTCGAAGAAAAACATGCATGTTTGGCTGGCTGATGCATTAGAGACTAACCATGTTTCACAAAGCTTAACCACGTTAACTTCAAAGCGTGCCTGGGGGGAACTTCTGGAGAAATTAAACGTGGTTCAATGGAGAGGCATTGAGCTTTGTGTGAACATTACGCCTTTACCCCGTATTTTTCCCTGTTCTCCTCTGGGCGACACTTCCCTGTTATACTTTGTTTTTTGCCAGCAAAACAGAGGCGTTATACTAGACAAAGGAGACGAGTGGAAATCAAGTGGAAATCCTATTTGTTGCGTGTGTGGGGGTAAACATACTGAATGAAAAAGATGCCATAATGTGGATGAAGAAAAAAGAAGATGAAGAAGATGCCATAATGTGTCCAAATCAAAGGTGCCATAATGTGGATGAAGAAGATGAAGTGGAAGTGTTTTAAGGGTCTGGCAAATGCTTGAGTGATGAGGGGGAATACGTGTCATATCCAAGATAAAAAATAGGAATTTTTTTAATATATTTTGTTATTTATTGAAGTGATTGAAGAGATGCCATGTGGAATTATGCAAATTTATATAAAAAAATTGATATAAAATTAATAACTTAGGATTATTAATAAAAATTTAAAACTTAATTATTAATAAAAAATTAGTCAATAATTTATTTGTAATCGACAATTTATTAACACTTTAATTATAATTATTATTAATACTTTAACTATAAAGTTCAGATTATACATTCAAAATATCATGATATATTAAAAAATGAAATATAAGTTTTATGTCCTTTGTGGTAATTACACATCTCAAACTATATTTGTACACTAACATTCAAATATCATATTTTGTACTAAATCGCGTTTGTTTGTTTTAAATTACGTTTATGTAAATATCTCCTAAACATAAATCACGTTCATCTAAACCTAGGTTTTCTTCAATCATATTCAATCAAACTTAGTCCACGTTTGCCCACCGATTTACCAAATATACCCTTAGAAACTAAGATGTAGAGTACAAGCACAGCCGAGTGTTTAAAGGGAGGAGAACTCAAAAGTCAGAACTGAGAAGGTGAAGTGACGAACTAAGAGTTAGAAGGACGCCGACAGTTTTCCCACCAATATTCAAACATTTGGGCAACATTCAAACATCATATTTTACACTAAACTGTATTTGTCTGCTTCAAACCACGTTTATCTAAATATCTCCTAAACATACCACGTTCAATCAAACTTTGTCCACATTTGCCCACTAATTTACCAAGCATACCCTTAGAGACTAAGATGTAAAGTACAAGCACAACTGAGTGGATAGAGGGAGGAGAACGCAAAAGTCATAACCGAGAAGGTGAAGTGACGAACTAAGAGTTAAAAGGACGTCGGCCAACGCGCACAAATATAGAGATGGATGAAATGATGAACTGAGAGGGACGCGGGTCAAAATCAAAGAACGGAGAAGAGAAGCATGACAGAGGTCTTTGAATCGAAGAATGGAAGAGAAGCAAGATATGGTGCATGTTTGGGAGGGCGTTGCGTTCAACCTCAACCACGTTTGAACAGCCTATACTTGGTTTACTTAAATTTTAGGATGTTTAGTTTAACGTTCACAACTACCGCCGCCAACACAAGTGAGCCTCAACCACATTAATGCCAACGCTGGGATTTCTTGCTTCTGCAGATAATCAACATCGTTTGGTGATCTCTTTTATTTTTATTTTTTACATTCCACGAAATGCCCCAGGTGGTGGTCTCTTTTTGTTCCCTCAGGTTAGAGGCATTACCATTTTTGGCTGGGAAGGTCTGTGACTACAAGAGCAGAGAGAACTAAAAAGGCGTAGCAAACACAATGACGACAAAAATAGTGACGAAACTCTGTTCAGAAAGATGGATGCAGAAGGAAAAGTGGAAGGTTCACTTTCCCTTCTTTTATGCTCCATGAACGTTTGTTGCCCTTGCATACTCTGTTTTTTGCACCAAAACCAGAGGCATGCAGAGGCTGCTATAAGTACTTTTGTGGCCATCAATTTTCTTCTGCATTGCCACCATGGACACACTCAGAAGCATAACCAAGATAGTTGCAAGTGAGAAAGGTTTCCATGGCTTCTCTCCCCATGCTCCTGAGGTTAGAATAGAATCTGTGTGAGAAATGACATGAAGGTGTTTTTATAAAGGACCCCAATTTTTAATGTAACTGGTACTGCCAAAGTGTGGTATGTGAACAGAGAGAATAGGGAAGGCAAACGATGGGTGGTTGTCTAGTTCTTTGAATTATTACATCCAGAAAAACTCACAAAAGCAAGACAAACATGGGGGTATTGGACTGGAAATAATTAGTAATTGTTTATTAATAAAAGGCATGCATCATTTGGTGCAGCTAGTGCCTTTAACTACTTTCCAATATTAAGGATAGTTTTCAAGATTAAGAGTTAATAATTAAAAATTAGTAATTGTTTATTAATAAAAAAATCAAAATAAGGACTAAAGTGAATAAATTAAAAAATTTATAGGGGTTGATTTTAATAAAGAACAAAAATATATTCTCAAAATGGGGACCCAGATGAAGTAACAAAAGAGTTTATATCAAGCAAAAGACAAAAGAAAAATTTTAGCAAGGGACCTAAGTGAATAAACATAAAAGTTGTGGGTAAATGGTGAAATTTAAAAAAATGGTTTAAATTCTTAATTCATTTTTTTAAATAATGAATAATTCATTTTGTTTAAATTATTAATTCATTTTGTTTAAAACTTAATTATCAATTAGAAATTAGTCAATAATTCATTTTGTAATTAACAATTTATTAGCACTTTAATTATAATTACACTTAGTTCAAGTTGTTTAATTTTAAAAAAAATATTCTAATAAGTAATTAGTAATATCAGACAAATAAACTAAAAATAATAATTTAATACCCTTTATTCAAAATCAGGATTGCTACGTGGAATGTTGGAATCATGACAGTGAAATCCATGGAGGTTGTGGACACTATGAAGAGGAGGAAAATTAACATCTTGTGCCTTCAAGAGACTAAATGGGTTGGAGAAAAGGCTAAGAAATTTGACTGTTCAGGCTTCAAGTTCTGGTACACTGGAAAAGTAAGGACAAAGAATGGTGTAAGTATTATGGTTGACAAGGAATGGACACCGAGTGTGGTGGAGGTAAAAAAGATTGGGGATAGGATTCTATGCTTAAGGATGATTATCGTAAGAGATACTATCCACATCATAAGTGCCTATGCACCACAGGTAGGGACGGACGCATATCTTAAAGAAAAGTTTTGGGAAGATTTGGAGGGATTGGTTAGAAACATACCTTTAGAAGAGAAGATTTTCATCGGGGGGGACCTTAATGGTCATGTTGGGAAAGAAGCAGGACAGTATGAGAGGGTCCATGGTGGCTTTGGTTTTGGGGAGCTTAACGAGGAAGGACAGTCTATATTGGATTTTTCAATGGCTTATAATTTCAAGGTTGTCAATACCTGCTTCAAGAAGCGAGAGGACCATTTAATCACATACAAGAGTGGAGCTTTAAGGTCACAGATTGACTTCTTTTTGGTAAGGAATCCAGATAGAAAAATCTGTCAAAATTGTAAAGTTATTCCTGGGAAACCCGTGGTAACTCAACATAGGGTTTTGGTCCTTGACGTGGTTATTAAGGGTCGAAAACAAAAGCATCGTCAGGTGATGAACCCTAGGATCAAGTGGTGGCAGCTAAAGGGGGAGAATCAACAGACTTTCAAAAGAAGATTGTTAGAGGAAGGATCTTGGGAGTTACGAGAAGATGCTAACACCATGTGGGAGGAGATGGCCAAGAAGGTTAGAAAAGTAGCTAAAGCAATTTTAGGAGAATCAAAAGGTTTTGGACAAAGAGATAAGGAATCTTGGTGGTGGAATGAGGCTGTTCAAGAGAAGATCAAATTTAAAAGAGAATGCTTTAAAGTTATCCATCTGTGCAATAACTCGGAAAATTGGGAAAGGTATCAGAAGGCTAATAAGGAGACAGAAAAAGCAGTAAGTGAAGCACGATCTAAAGCGTTTGAAGAGTTTTACAAGGATTTAGGAATAAAAAAAGGGGAACAAAAGATTTACAAGATTGCGAAGGCTAGAGAGAAGAAATCTAGAGATTTTGATCAAGTAAGATGTGTTAAGGATGAAGAAGGAAAAATTCCGGTTACAGATAGAGATATTAAAAACAGATGGCAGGGTTATTTTTATAAGCTCTTTAATGACGGAACGGAGTCGACTTGTGATATGGAAGATCTAACAACCTTGGAGAGAGAACAAAATTTGGCATATTATCGCAAGATCAAGGTTGATGAGGTCAAGGAAGCTCTTAGAAAAATGGATAATGGTAAAGCTGTTGGTCCCGATGGTATTCCTATTGAAGTTTGGAAGTGTTTAGGAGAGGAGAGTACTATCTGGCTAACTAAGCTCTTTAATGAGATTTTAAGGTCTAAGAAAATGCCTGAGGAATGGAGAAGAAGCACTTTAGTGCCTATTTACAAAAACAAATGAGGCATTCAGAATTGCGCAAACTACCGCGGGATTAAGCTCATGAGTCACACCCTAAAATTATGGGAAAGAGTGATTGAATGTAGGTTAAGAATCGAGACGAGTATTTCTGAAAATCAATTTGGATTCATGCCAGGACGGTCTACTATGGAAGCTATATATCGTCTAAGGGGGTTGATGGAAAGGTATCGGAGTAAACAAAAAGACTTGTATATAGCATTTATTGACTTGGAAAAAGCCTATGATCGAGTACCAAGAGAGGTGCTGTGGAAAGCCTTGGAACAGAAAGGTGTACGGGTTGCGTATATTAGAGCTATAAAAGATATGTATGAGGGGGCTACGACTAGTGTGAGAACGTCTGGAGGGGAGACTAGAGACTTTCCTATTAAAATTGGCCTACATCAGGGATCATCCTTAAGCTCTTATTTGTTTGACCTGGTTTTAGATATTCTGACGAAACACATCCAAGAAGAAATCCCTAAGTGCATGCTTTTTGCAGATAACATTGTTCTTATAGCAGAGACAAGGGAAGAGATTAATTTTAAACTTGAGTTATGGAGAGCTATTTTGGAATCGAAGAGTTTTCGTCTGAACAGGAGTAAGACCGAATATATGCATTGTAAGTTTAACAAGCAACAAGCTAGAAACGAGACGGAGGTTAAACTTGGTGATCAGGTCGTATCACAAGTGTCAAAGTTTAGATATTTGGGATCAATTATACAAGATGACGGCGAAATTATTAGAGATGTGGAACATAGGATACAAGTTGGGTGGTTGAAGTGAAGAATGGCATCAGGGGTTGTTTGTGATCGGAAAGTACCTGATAAACTCAAAGGAAAGTTTTATCGTACTGCTATAAGACCATCGATTTTATATGGGAGTGAATGTTGGGCAATGAAATGACAACAAGAACATAAAACTGGAGTGGCGGAGATGAGGATGTTGCGTTGGATGTGTGGTCATACAAGAAGAGATAGGATCCGTAATTATTATATACGAGGTAGAGTTGGGGTGGCACCTATTGAGGAAAAAATGGTTGAAAACCGTTTAAGATAGTATGGGCATGTGCAAAGAAGACCGTTGGAAGCGCCATTTAGGAGAGTTGAGCAGATGGTTTAGAGCCCTGTGAAAAAAGGTCGAGGAAGACCAAAAAGGACACTTAGAAAAATTATTGAACGGGACCTTTTAGTAAATAAGATATCTAAAGAGTTGGTCATTGATAGAGTTCAATGGCGTCTTACGATCCATGTAGTCGACCCCACTTAGTGGGATAAGGCTATGTTGTTGTTGTTGTATTCAAATATTGATATAACTCATTAACAAGATTTAAATAAATGACAATAAATAATAATAGTACATCAAAAAATAAAATATAAAATCTATGTCATTTTTGGTATTTACACATCTCAAACCATGTTTGGACACCAATATCCAAACATCATATTCTATATCAAATCACGTTTGTTCAAATGTCTCCCAAACATAAATCACGTCCATCCAAATTTAAGTTTTCTCTAACCACGTTTAATTCAACATAGTTTACCCAACCCACATTTATCCACTAAACTCCTAATCATAACTGATCTTTGAATATGTGATTTTCAATTCTCTATTCACTTTATTTCCTCCCTGATTCTGTCAATCTGTGATCTCTTTTTATCCTCCCTCTCTCTTCGTTGCACATGTCATTGACACAGTATGAATATATATATATATATGACTTAGGAGGATTATTCGGGTCAGGCCAAGTAAGCCCTATCCTTTGCAGGTTGGCATTCAACCAACCCAGCCCGTCTCTAATGTAAGTTAAACAGATTCAGGCCACCCATTTTGACAAGTTTATTTAAAAAAATTTACATCAACATTTTTCATAAACTTTATTAACGGCAACAACCTAAAAAATAAAATAGAATTACTTTGTAAAATGTGTTAATATTTTCATTTCAATAAAAATTATCTTGTTGCACAAGGTATTGATATTCTTTTGCAGTTACTGTCCTGCTCTTTCCTCCGTCTTCCTTAAGTGGAAGTTAAACTCATTGTTCTGTTTTGTCGACAGTGTTATGGCCTGGTGTCGGCAGAAATACTGGCTAGAGTTTCTTGAACTTAAAAGTTTCATGCTTAAATTTTATGCAAAACATGTTTTTTTTTTTAAAAAAAAAACATACGAAGACAAAGAAAGGGAGTACTTGGTGTGTCAGTCAGGCATGTTTGGATTCTTAGTAAGCTACGAATTTCATAATTCATATCATTATATCATATGCCACGGTGCAAATCATTAGAACCCAGATCTTTTGCTTAACCAAATAAGATCGTCATATTAGTTTTAACAGGTGAAGTCTCAGACAACCCAACTTGGTGTTGTAAAATTGAGTTTAAAATGTGTATTTCAAAAGAGCATTTTCAAGTATCACATTAATTAAATTAAAGGGGGATGAGGCCATATATATATATATATATATATATATATTTATATATTTATATTTATATATTTTTAAGTGTGATAATGGCCTCATAAATATTGTGAACTTGATATACTTTTCTGAAATAAAATAATTAAATTAATTTTGATTATTTATGTACTTATCTAAACAAGTCAGGATTAGTTGTAATCTTTATCTATCACTTTTCAAATGAATTAATAATTTGATGTAATTATTATTCTAATTTGAAACTAATCCTGATTGGTGCAGAATATATTATTGTAATTTTAATTAAATGCATAACCATTTTCGGATATATCTCCATGACTTTTTCAATACTCTCCCACTTTCTCCCACTTTTTTGTGGCCTACTCCCACATTTCCCAAAAGTACTTTTTCCTCCCACTTTGTGAATATATTGGGTGAATATATTCAAGGGAAGAGACCATTTTTTTTTTGACTTTACTACTTGAGTAATTTTGAGAAAGAAAAAATACTGGGTTATTATATTATATTTTTTTTTCTGCTGTTCTGCTACTTGAATTTTTTCAGAAGAGCCTGTTTTATCCTGGGAGAAAAGCTACGAATTTTTTCTTAAGGACAGTGTCAACCAGAGCACAACTCAGGCTACGTTGTTCGTTGACAAAATTTCTCAACAATCTTAAGAAAAGATGAGTGCCGACGCTACTGTAGCCGCTCCTCAAAACGGTACACCTACCGCTACCATTGTCGTCCAACAACCTGCTGCGCCATCTATACCGGTGATGTCTCCTGTCACGTTCTCGAAGCCGTTCCCTGACATCTCCAAAATCAAGATGTTCAACGGTCAGAATTTTCAGAGATGGCAAAAGCGTGTCTACTCCGTTCTCGATATGCATGGAGTCGCTACGGCATTGACAGAGTCGAAACCTCTGTCTACTGATGATCCCAATCGACTTGATGCGTGGACATATGCTAATAAGGTATGTAGACATACAATAATTAGCACTTTATCTAACTATTTGTTCGATGTTGTAATATCCCAAGAATTTTTATGAATATTTAAAGTCTGATTTGAAGTTTAGTGAAAAATTTAATTATGTGGAAAATTTTCTTTTTGAATTAGTGAAGAAAATGTGGAAATAGAAATTTTTATTTTTAATTTAGGAAATTTTTACAAATTCTCAAGGACATGTGGGGAAGAGAAAGGCATGGCGCCCAGGCGCCAGGTGTGTCGGAAAACCTTAGCTCATTTTCAATCGGCCATAACTTCTTCATACGGACTCCGTTTTGGGCAAACTTTATATCGTTGGAAAGTTCTTTGAGTCTAGTTTCCAATGGTATAAGTTTCATTTAGATATTCATTACCGATTAGGAGTTATGACTTAAGATGTGAGTAAAGGTCGAGAGTAGTGGTAGGAAATTTCTCTATTTCGTAACCCTAATGTTTTTGTCTGGTTACAATAGGAATGGTCAAGGTGCAAAGTGGGAGTGCCGAGAGCGTGAAATCCAGGTGAGTGGGTTAATACTTGCTATGATTAAATATCTGTTATTGACTTTTTGCATCATAGTGGAAATATGTTGTATATCCAAGTTTGAAGAGGATGATGTGGAACGATGAGGCATAAACAATTGTGGAACGTGTCTGGTAATGTATATAATTATATTTTCTTATTTTCCCATGAATGGAGGTTATATAATGGATTGTGAATGGCATGTGAACTGAGTTGAATAATTGTTCTATATTATGGGTTATGTTGTATACATGCTATGTTGCTGGAACCACATTTATTATGTTGTGGCTTGAATTGTAAATGACTGAGTTGTGTATGTGGCTCAAGATTATGATTGAGGATGTTTTTATATATGATTGTGATTGTGTTTGACTGGAAAGGAAAGGCATGGTGGTGCACCCCATGGAGAAATTTATGTGAAGTTATAAGGGTGGAGATTATAAATGGAGCGATAAGGGTGGATGCGGCAAGGGCCGCGGGCAACGATCCAGAGGTATTCTGGACGACCCGGTTGGTACGGGAAATTTGTGTGAAATTGATTTCACCGATTGTTGTTGTGAACTTTTGAATTATGTTGAAATGTATTTGATTTATTTGGATATTGTCGTGAAGTACTACGAATAATATCATATCATATGATGATCGATTTACGTATGATTGCTGCATGTTATCATTATGATGTATGATATTTTTTTGTCATAATGTTGTGTTATCTACTCACTGGGCACGTGGTTTGCTCATACCCCTCTTATTGATATTTTTTTTCAGAGTTGACAGCTGAAGGTAAATATCGGAACAAGGAATTATGGATCCTTAGTCCATGATTACCTTTTCATTTGTTCAGGATAAAGGTATAATAGTTAAGTTTTATTCTAAGTTGTATAAATCTAGAAATCTCTGTAATCGGGTAGGTTCATTCACTGATGTAATGTGAGTAATTGTAGTATGTATAAAGAACTCGTTTTGGTTGCATGAAAAAGAATTGTATGATTTTTAAGAGAAAGATAGGCTTACGGAGGTGAAATGAAATTCACTTTCCGTGCCGGTCACGTGCTCAAATTTTGGGACGTGACAAGTTGGTATCAGAGCTTTGGGATTAGGTCTCCTACCGATTACAGAGTAAGGTAACCTTAGTGGGATCTCCTCTATCGTGGTGAACCCGGGCACGACTATAGAGAGATGGCTCCACTGAAGGTCCTGTAGGATGTTTTCATTTCCTTTTCCTCCAAGACTTGTCTTTTCTTATGAATTATGTTTTTAGTTTTAGTTTTAGAGAGTTATGGCTATACTTTTGAACTCGGTAAGGGAAAGGTTATTATTTGTTTTGATTCCGTTGCTGTCGGATCAAATTGTATGTATGGGGCTTTATATGTTAAATTCATGATTGATTTTGTGTGACTGATTTATTTTATCTTTCTTAATTTTATTATTACTATTTTTGGAGTACCATCCCATAAAAGAAACCACTGGCATTAAAAGCAGAAGGATTACATTGCAAAAAAAAAAAAAAACAATTACTCATGCATGAGTAATCTAAAAGCGAGGTGGTCTCGGATTAGGAGGGTTGTACTGTATCATCACCCCTCGACCATTCCTTGGAGCGAGAGACAGAGCAATATCGCGGAGGGTAGTGTAAATCCCATTCATACAATCAACACTTCTTTGTTGTTGATTGCAGAAGCACTGGGTAGACCAATAGAAGAACCTGTCTATTCTTGAAGTCATTTCTGCATGATTGCGTTTAGTTAACTTCTCTAGGTTTTCTATCATCTTTTTTAGATTTTTGACCTCCTGCTCTAGACAGGCAATTTTGTCCTCCGAGGTATGGCCCGTGCTAGTCTCCTCAGCTTCCTCGATCTTCTTCATTTTCTTCTCCTTCTGCTTCTCTGGAGACCCCTCAAAAGGTCTTTTGCCCTTGTCTTTGCCCAGACTTAAGTTTAAGTCGAGCTCTTCTCTCCTGGCATCCACTGTGAGATCAATGTACTTCCTTGTGGCCATGATTTGGAAAATTTAGAAATTTATGTCGAAGTATGAGAAGAGAGGAATGCTGAGAAGTTGTAGGCTTAGAGATGATTACTCTTTGTGGTGTGGTAACTGAGAACGTTGGGATAGTTCTTATAGAGGAAAAATTTGAACTCAGAGACAAAGAAGATATCTCTTCGCCGCACCCTATACGCTTAACCTATGGATTTCTGCAAGCTGGAAGCTAGGAGTCTAGGGTAGGCATGCACACCAACAACGCGTCGCATTAATGGCAAAACCACAAAAGTCAATATTCGGTGGATTTGCGGCCGATTTACACTTGGTTTTTCCATTTCTCTCGTTGGCATTTTCTGAAATTGAAGGAAGTCGACAATGTAGCCATTACAGAGTATCTTGGATGTTTTCACGATGAACTAAAATGTATTTCTATGCTTTCTTGTATTGTTCTTGAAAGCCTTCAGTTAAGTATAATATACATGATTGATTGAATTATACTGTGATTATATGTATCTAAATACATATGATATGTATGTATGTTATTCATGCATAGAGAGTGAAGGTTATTTGTTATGGCCAGGAATAATATGTAATGATTCTACATACATTCAGAGAATGAGAAGTCTGAAATTTAAAAGAACTTGAATAGATGAAAATATATATAGATAATTATGTATCTCTATGTTTATACATATATACATATATGCTCGTAGAGGCAAGTAAAAGGTAAAATTTTTCTCTCACTTTATGGAACGCTTGATGTGTAGATGTGAGAAGTTTTTATTTTAATATGTATGTTTGAAAATGTGTAAGCTTAGGGCAAAGCCACGGATTAGAAACCTAGATAAGGCTAGTATGAAGCTACCCGTTCATGGAGTAATATCTCGATTTAGAATTATTGGATAAGACAAATACAGAGTTAAGAAGCCATAAATTGAAGCGGCGATTAGTTTAATAATTTGAGCAAGAGTCAAAAGTTAGCCGAAATTTTTGAGGAAATCTTTTGTATTAGATTATATTTTGTTATTTTCTGGCATGCTTATCTGAGACCGTTGGCATTGCGTCGGATAAGGTCTGTAGGTCATCTTTAGAGTATGATGTAAAGGTTTTGTAGCCCTAAATTTCGTCTATATATAATGGATGCCCCATTACGCTGCTCACTACACTAAAAGTTTATATCTATAAGCTTTCTAGCATCAAACTTCTCCTTCTGTACAACCTTTATAGCTCAGAAAAATATGGCCGGCAATAAATCTTTCAATTTAAATTTTGAGGCTGGCAAGGTAGAGCTGGATCTAAATCTTAGCCTGGAGAATTATAAGAATAAGAGATCCATGGAAGAGTCACCAGAGGCTAAGAAAAGAAAAAGGGATGTAGTAGAGTTAGAGGATGTTAGCACAGCAACATCTTCTAATAATGAGCTTGCGCTTATGAGACAAAAGATGGAGGACTTGGAAAGACTGATAAACCGCCACTTTGAGGACCAGGGGAGATTGATAAATCGTCTCTTTACAGAACAAGAGAAGCTTTTGAACCGTCATTTTAGGGAATTGGCGAATAGAGTTGATAGACATTCGATGTTTGCAACTCAAAATTTTCGTGACCAACAAGCGAGATGTATTGACTGTATGAATGGAGTGACTTCTGCACTTCGCCAAATTTCCCAGACGTTTCCTCCAGAAACTCTTTCTAGGCTGCAACGATTAACTTCCTCCTTAAGGTCTGAAGCACCTTCTTCTTCTAGACCTGGAGCATCTTCTGCATTTCAAAAGCCTCCTCGTTCTTAATTTATCTTTTCTTTTGTTTGTACCTAAAGCTGATGTTTGATCTAATGTTTAAGTATTAAAATTATCTGTTTTGTAAATCAAGTTCAGCTTGTTGCCTGTAACTTATGTATTAGAAATAAAAATATGTTGAACTTGTTATATTTTGTACTTGATTGTGAAAATTCTAAGAGAGAGAATGAGATATAAACAAAATATTGGCATTTGCTTCAATCTTGAGGTAAGTTTTGAATTCGGAGGACCGAATTCTTTTAAGGGGGGAAGAATGTAATATCCCAAGAATTTTTATGAATATTTAAAGTCTGATTTGAAGTTTAGTGAAAAATTTAATTATGTGGAAAATTTTCTTTTTGAATTAGTGAAGAAAATGTGGAAATAGAAATTTTTATTTTTAATTTAGGAAATTTTTACAAATTCTCAAGGACATGTGGGGAAGAGAAAGGCATGGCGCCCAGGCGCCAGGTGTGTCGGAAAACCTTAGCTCATTTTCAATCGGCCATAACTTCTTCATACGGACTCCGTTTTGGGCAAACTTTATATCGTTGGAAAGTTCTTTGAGTCTAGTTTCCAATGGTATAAGTTTCATTTAGATATTCATTACCGATTAGGAGTTATGACTTAAGATGTGAGTAAAGGTCGAGAGTAGTGGTAGGAAATTTCTCTATTTCGTAACCCTAATGTTTTTGTCTGGTTACAATAGGAATGGTCAAGGTGCAAAGTGGGAGTGCCGAGAGCGTGAAATCCAGGTGAGTGGGTTAATACTTGCTATGATTAAATATCTGTTATTGACTTTTTGCATCATAGTGGAAATATGTTGTATATCCAAGTTTGAAGAGGATGATGTGGAACGATGAGGCATAAACAATTGTGGAACGTGTCTGGTAATGTATATAATTATATTTTCTTATTTTCCCATGAATGGAGGTTATATAATGGATTGTGAATGGCATGTGAACTGAGTTGAATAATTGTTCTATATTATGGGTTATGTTGTATACATGCTATGTTGCTGGAACCACATTTATTATGTTGTGGCTTGAATTGTAAATGACTGAGTTGTGTATGTGGCTCAAGATTATGATTGAGGATGTTTTTATATATGATTGTGATTGTGTTTGACTGGAAAGGAAAGGCATGGTGGTGCACCCCATGGAGAAATTTATGTGAAGTTATAAGGGTGGAGATTATAAATGGAGCGATAAGGGTGGATGCGGCAGGGGCCGCGGGCAACGATCCAGAGGTATTCTGGACGACCCGGTTGGTACGGGAAATTTGTGTGAAATTGATTTCACCGATTGTTGTTGTGAACTTTTGAATTATGTTGAAATGTATTTGATTTATTTGGATATTGTCGTGAAGTACTACGAATAATATCATATCATATGATGATCGATTTACGTATGATTGCTGCATGTTATCATTATGATGTATGATATTTTTTTGTCATAATGTTGTGTTATCTACTCACTGGGCACGTGGTTTGCTCATACCCCTCTTATTGATATTTTTTTTCAGAGTTGACAGCTGAAGGTAAATATCGGAACAAGGAATTATGGATCCTTAGTCCATGATTACCTTTTCATTTGTTCAGGATAAAGGTATAATAGTTAAGTTTTATTCTAAGTTGTATAAATCTAGAAATCTCTGTAATCGGGTAGGTTCATTCACTGATGTAATGTGAGTAATTGTAGTATGTATAAAGAACTCGTTTTGGTTGCATGAAAAAGAATTGTATGATTTTTAAGAGAAAGATAGGCTTACGGAGGTGAAATGAAATTCACTTTCCGTGCCGGTCACGTGCTCAAATTTTGGGACGTGACAGATGTCTACTGTACCTACAAGGAAGCGAACAAAATTTGGGAATCGATGATTCTCAAATACACTGCGGAGGATGCTGGAAAACAAAAGTTCGTGATCGGAAATTACTATCGATGGGAGATGGCGGATGATAAAGATATCAAGGTTCCAATCAACGAGTACCACAAGCTTTTGGAGGATTTACGTGCTGAATATATTCACTTGCCCGATGAGTTCATTGCTGGGATCCTGATCGAGAAATTGCCAGACTCGTGGAAAGACTACAAGCAACAATTGAAGCACAAGCACAAACAACTAGCGCTTCCAGATCTTATCACGCACATTATTATTGAAGACACTAATAAAAAGGAGTCTAAAATGGCGAATGCTAAGGAGATGACATCAAAAGCGAATTTAGTGCAAGGTACCTCTTATTCTAAAAATAAAAATAAAAATAATTATAAATCTGATTACAAGCCTAGAGTTTCTAACCCCACCTTCAAAAAGAAGGGAAATTGCTTTGTTTGTGGAAAAGCAGGACATCATGCAGCGCAATGCAGAAAGAGAGCAAAAGGTGATAATCCTCCTAAGCCAAATGTGAATTTGGTCCAAGGAGATGACGTAATAGCGGCTGTTATTTCTGAAGCTCTCTTGGTCGCCGATGTGAAAGAATGGGTGGTAGACTCTGGGGCTACCAGACATATTTGTGCAAACAAAGATGCCTTTACCTCCTACACTCCAGTAGGGGATGGAGAAGAACAAATATATCTTGGTGATTCTAGCACCGCTAGTGTTCTTGGAAAAAGAAAAGTTCTTCTTAAACTCACATCCGACAAGACCTTGGTGCTGAATGATGTTCTGCACGTCCCTAATATTAGAGCTAATTTGGTTTCTGTAGCTCTATTAGGCAAAGCTGGGGTTAAAGTGTCATTCGAATCTGACAAAATTGTAATGACAAAAAATAACATTTTTGTGGGAAAAGGTTATTGTAATCAGGGACTTTTTGTATTAAATGTTTTAAATGTTATTAATGAAAAATCTGCAAATTCTATTTATTTGATTGACTCTATAAATTTATGGCATGCAAGATTAGGACATGTTACTATTTCTTATATTAAGAAAATGCGTGAAATAGGATTAATTTCTGTTTTTAATAATATTAATTTGAATAAATGTGAAATATGTGCTGAATCAAAATTAACAAAAAAGTCTTGTTATAGCACACAAAGAGAAACAGATTTATTAAATTTAATTCATACAGATTTGGGAGATTTAAAACAAACTATGACTAGAGGTGGTAAAAAATATTATGTAACTTTTATAGATGATTTTTCTAAGTATACAAAAGTGTATTTACTTAGAAATAAAGATGAAGCGTTTAATTCATTTTTAAAATATAAGGCTGAGGTACAAAATCAATTAAATAAAAAGATTAAAAGGATTAGATCAGATAGAGGAGGAGAATATATTTTATTTAATGATTTTTGTGAAAAAGAAGGGATAATTCATGAAACAACTCCTCCTTATTCACCTGAATCTAATGGAGTAGCTGAAAGAAAAAATAGGACTTTAAAAGAAATGATGAATGCAATGTTAATTAGTTCTTCAGCACCAGATAATTTAGGGGGTGAAGCTTTATTATCAGCTTGTCACTTACAAAATAGGATTCCCTATAAGAAGACAAATAAAACACCCTATGAATTATGAAAAAATCATATGCCTAATTTAAAATATTTAAAAGTGTGGGGGTGCTTAGCTAAGGTTATGTTGCCTGATCCTAAGAAAAGAAAATTAGGCCCTAAAACATCAGATTGTATGTTTATAGGATATGCTGAACATATCGCAGCATATAGGTTTCTTGTATTAAATAGTAATGTATTTGATATTAATACTATAATTGAAACAACAAATGCAGAATTTTTTAAAAATATTTTTCCTTTAAAAAATAAATGTATTGATGGTGCATCTTTACAAAATATTAATAAGGAAAATATAAATGAGAAAATATCTAAAGAGTTATCTGAAAATGCCTATGAGGATTTAAGAAGAAGCAAACGCCAAAAGAAGGCAACTTCTTTTGGAGATGATTTTTACACTTTTGCTGTTGATGATGAACCTAAAACATATTTTGAAGCAATTGCATCTTCTGATGCAAAATTTTGGAAAGAAGCAATTAAAACTGAAATTGACTCTATTACAAAAAATAATACATGGATTTTAGTAGATCTACCACCAGGAGCAAAAACCATTGGCTGCAAATGGATTTTTAAAAGAAAATATAACCCAGATGGGTCAATTGAAAAATATAAAGCCAGATTAATAGCCAAAGGTTTTACACAAAAACAAAATATAGATTATTTTGATACCTTTGCTCCTGTTAGTAGAGTATCTTCAATAAGAGTTTTAATTGCTCTAGCTTCAATATATAAACTTTATGTTCATCAAATGGACGTTAAAACAACATTTTTAAACGGTGATTTAGAAGAAATTTATATGATACAACCTGAAGGTTGTATTTTTCCTAGAAAAGAAAATAATGTTTGCAAACTTCTTAAATCTTTATATGGATTAAAACAAGCACCTAAACAATGGCATGAAAAACTAAATAATGTTTTAGTTTATGATGGATTTACTTCAGTTGAAGTAGATAGATGTGTGTATACAAAATTAGTAGATGATGATTGTGTAATCATTTACCTTTATGTTGATGATATGCTTATATTTGGAACAAGCATGAAAATTATACATAAGACAAAAGATTTTCTTGCCTCTAATTTTGACATGAAAGACTTGGGTGAAGCAAGTGTAATTTTGGGAGTTAAAATTATAAGGAAAGGTGATAGTATTTTATTATCACAAGAACATTATGTTCAGAAACTTCTGAAAAGGCTTGGTCACTTTGATGACAAACCAATGAATACTCCTTATGATTATAACACTCAACTAAAGAAAAACTTAGGTGAGTCTGTAGCTCAGTCTGAGTATGCACAGATCATTGGGAGTCTGTTGCATTTAATGAATTTCACCCGACCTGACATAGCATATGCTGTGTGCAGATTGAGTAGGTACACACATAACCCAAGTAATGACCATTGGAGTGCTTTAGTGAGACTCTTGAGATATTTAAAAGGTACCATGAATTTTGGTATCACATATAGTGGATTTCCTGCTGTATTTGAAGGATATAGCGATGCAAACTAGATCTCTAATTCAGATGAGACAAAATCTACTAGTGGATATGTGTTCACTCTTGGTGGTGGCACAGTATCATGAAGATCAGCCAAACAAACAATTATAGCTAGATCTACTATGGAGTCAGAGTTCATAGCTCTAGAGCTGGCTGGTAATGAGGCTGAGTGGCTGAGAAACTTCTTAGCAAGTATATCGTTGGGCATGAAACCAACACCATCTGTGTCTTTACATTGTGATAGTCAAGCGGCTATAGCCATTGCAAAGAATAAAATTTATAATGGGAAAAGTAGACACATCCGTTTGAGACACGATGTGGTAAAACAATTGCTCAGAGATGAAATAATATCGATCGATTATGTGAGGTCAGAGGTGAATCTAACTGACCCTTTGACTAAACCCTTGGGTAATAAATTAATTTTTCAGACATCGAGGGGAATGGGACTTATGCCAATTTGAAATTAACAGTGATAGTAACCCAACCTTTGTGATTAGAGATCCCATGAAGAAGGTTCATGTGGGTAATAACAAGTCACTTGTTAATTCTGCTAGCACTAGTTAATTGTCCCTTTCTTATGGTGTTAATGTGAAAGTGCTAGAATGCATTTGATGGAGAGGATGAGCAAAAGCTCTTAATGATTTTCATAGCCCTTAAGGGTGGTGCATTCATTGCAGATGCACTTGATGAAGTCACCTATATGAGTGTGGAGTGGGGCCGCTCCTATGAGATTGTGGCAAAATCTCTAGAGCACTCAAGAACACCAGGCACGCGCACGGCCGTAAACGCGCACCACGGCGTCAACAGCAGAAATGGTGGGGGTGTGATGTGACTGGTAAGATCACTGACTTACATTTAGAGTTTGTTGGTTCATAGACGCTATATGCTTCACCACTAACTCTGTGAGTTATATCTTATCTGTCTAGATCAGGTTCATAGTCTTGAGAACACCGGATTAATGCATCTACACCCAAGTATGTAACCCAGTTTTTCCTTTTATTTTAAAAAAAATCTTTTGAAATATGTGAGAAATTGTTGTAAAATTGAGTTTAAAATGTTTATTTCAAAAGAGTATTTTCAAGTATCACATTAATTAAATTAAAGGGGGATGAGGCCATATATATATATATATATATATATATTTATATATTTTTAAGTGTGATAATGACCTCATAAATATTGTGAACTTGATATACTTTTCTGAAATAAAATAATTAAATTAATTTTAATTATTTATGTACTTATCTAAACAAGTCAGGATTAGTTGTAATCTTTATCTATCACTTTTCAAATGAATTAATAATTTGATGTAATTATTATTCTAATTTGAAACTAATCCTGATTGGTGCAGAATATATTATTGTAATTTTAATTAAATTAGTTGTATATAATATATTTAAACAAAGTTTGAATATGGATGAGCATAACCATTTTCGGATATATCTCCATGACTTTTTTAATACTCTCCCACTTTCTCTCACTTTTTCGTGACCTACTCTCACATTTCCCAAAAGTGCTTTTTCCTCCCACTTTGTGAATATATTGGGTGAATATATTCAAGGGAAGAGACCATTTTTTTTTTTGACTTTACTACTTGAGTAATTTTGAGAAAGAAAAAATACTGAGTTATTATATTATATTTTTTCTTCTGTTGTTCTGCTACCTGAATTTTTTCAAAAGGGCCTGTTTTATCCTGAGAGAAAAGTTACAAATCTTTTTTTAAAGACAGTGTCAATCAGAGCACGACTCAAACTACGTTGTTCGTTGACAAAATTTCTCAACACTTGGTTAAACAGAGCGTCAGCAAGCAAAGGATTCGTGGGATAGGACATATTGCAACTATTGCCAAGCATTGAGTTACATATTGTACAGCAAACACCAAAATGCCTCGCACATCAAGGTCCCTAGCAAACTTCAATAGGAGACATATTATTGATTATGCGAGTTAGGCACCAATTTGGCAGAGTCAAACGGAACTGGACCCTTTGTCATGAAAGGAAAGAAATTGGACGATTCAGATTTACAAATGAACTCTCCATAGATGAGAATTCATTTTCAAGTATAACAATAATAGATACTACACACAATAGCTTCTAAGAAACCAGATTGTCCAAATAAAAACTTCATTAAGGTAATAATAGTGTCAGGTAAAGGGACAACTTCTCCTGATCAATCTGCGGGATTATTCTCCCCAAGTGCAACTTTTTTTAAAGTTTAAACCACCCAACTGAGTAACAAGATAAAATATCCCTAGTGTCTATCAATAGTATCTGTGTCTGCCACTTTAGAGCTTATAAATTAGAGGTATGATCTGTTGCTCTCTGCACTAATATAAATAAGATGCCCCTTCTTTTACCTGAATCTCTGGCTTCGAGTGACATGCACTGCAGAAATGATGGTTATCAAATAATGCCACCAATATTTCTAAAACAGATCCTGGAAGACAAATTTGGAGCTGCCACAGCAGTCTACCTGGCAAAACGAACAAGTGGAAATGCAATTGTAATAAGAGGGCGTAACAAACATGTTAAACCTTACAATAGAGAGAAAGCAATCAAGTACATCACATGGTTTTGAATATTTCTGCCTTTTGCGCTTAATAGAAACTTAACTAGAAAGGACACGGGGAAAAAAAAAAAAAAGAGGGTATCACGTATAAGGCTTGTGATATTGTCTTCACCCGCATACATATTAATACTTTCCGTCCTTGAACTATTGCTATTGTTAGTTTGTATAACTACATGTGCAAATAATCCAGCAAGTGTGATGGCTGAGGCAGGTTGAAGCAGCATCTATATAAAATTGATGTATCATATACGCAGTGACACTGCTAAGTTGGATGTTAGTAGACAGTTGGTGTTCTTATGTGTTTTTATTTTTATAATTTATATTTATGTATTTTATGTTTGTGTGTGGTGGTTGTACGTGTATGTGTGTGGGGTTATCATGTATGTGGGTGGTTTTTGTCAGTGTGTGACAGTTGTGAGGTTGGTTACCTACACTCAGCATGTATATGGAACTTCCTTTCTGATGAATGTTATGTGTTTTATTGTCAAAGAAACTTAGGCGAGTTTACACTAGAGATTTTGGTTCTCTATAATCTGAACCATCACCATATGTAGAAAAAAGAAATCCAAATCCTCTCTCTTCCTCTCTGATTTTACAGTATCCAGACCCATAACTAGATCCTTGTCAAAGGACCCTAACAATGGAGGGTTACAAATGGGATGAGAGAATTCATAATCAAGATGCAAGAACAACTATTGGCTGAGAGCAAGATTATTAATGGATTTCTAGAGTCGTCGCAGATAATCTGCTCAAAATAATAGTTTAATGTTGTTTGCTTCTGAACTTCCTTCCCATTGACAAATAAAAAAAAGATTCTAGGTTCCTCCTGTGCAGGATCAAATCATGGAAATTCAGTCCGCAAGCGAAGGTTCAGGTGTTGTGTGCTTGTTTAGAGTTTCTTCTCTCTATAAAATACCATTATGCCAATTGAGTAATCACAATTCAACTACCTCGCCCTTTATAACAAATCTCCCCAAAGTTTAATCCGAAAAGAAAACAATTCCATACACAAATTTGCACAGCCCAACTACATGACATCCTTCAGTCATCCTGGCTCCACAATTGAATGGGCATCAAATTACATAGGCCAACCCATCGCAGAACCCAGTATAAATTCTATACCACATCCTGAATCTACACAGCAACTACGAAGTTCCTCTTGCTCACTTAGCACCCCTAGATGGACTAAGACGATGACTTTATACAGATTGCTAATTTTCAGTAAGTTGCATGTTCGGAAATAACATATTGTTATTGCATCCAGTATCAAACAGTCTATAATATGTTTTAAAAATAAAATTATGACTTTAATTCTTGAACCAACCGAAAATTGAATGGAAAAGTAGACTTGAGGTCAAAATCTTAAAAAATGGAAGGTAAATCTGCCTTCTTGTTTGGCAGCAAGAGCAAGCATAGTAGTTTCTTTACACTTACAAGAAAGAAATGTTATGTTCAGCCCAAGCAATAACCACAACTCGTAAGAGGCAATGGTATATCAGAAAGGAAAGCACAAATAATGAATCTAAAGTGGCTTGCTCGTAGGATTCTACAAGCTAAAGAGATAGCAAAATTTCTAACACAAACTACTTGATAACTCTATGAAATAGGGTTATTAATCTACAGTAGAATATCAATTTCTCTGATCAGCAGGTAAAACCACCTGCTTGGGTCCTATGACTCAATTAATTAGAAAAATTTAAGCCTATTCAGAACATTATAAACATGCAGTTATTGTCCTAGTAGTGCAAATTCATAGCAAAGCAAAGACACCAGAACCTCGTTTCTTTGAATTTTTCTTAACTGGGGAAAACGGCATAAACTTGCATTCCTCATCCTACTTACCTATTTTATCTTCCATGAATCAATCAGATTTAGAGTTGGAGGCCATCTTTGCTCTTGCAGCCCTGGCGTTGTCGTACTCGAACTTTAATACATTATGGATATGGGAAGTATCCTTAACATAGAACTGCCTTCCAAATGCACTCTCTTCAATAGCAGGGAAGTACTTATATAATTTAGAATTGACGACCCAAAACCATATGGCCCCAAGAAAAGTTCCCAGGGCAGTTCCTGCGAAGACCTGTGCAACAGTGTGGTAACCCAAATAAACCCGAGAGTACAAGGTCAGTAATGCCAGAGACCAGGTTAGAAAATTCAGGATCAAGTTGTTCTTCGAATCCCAGAACCCAATCCTCCTACTAGTCAAGAGAGTGAAATAGACGGCAAAGAAAAACATGTACTGACAGTGACTCGAGGGCCATCCATGCGAATCGCACACCTCGAGCAAACCACATGTCTCCGGACGAGCTTGTTGAACCGATGTCTTGATGAATTCGTTAATAAATTGCGAAATCAGAAGGCCAAGAGCGAAGAACATTCCCTGGAGCTCGCGACGAAAGATGAAATGGGAAATAAAGCCACCGAGGCTGATAAAGACCGGGACTAGCGATACCCAGGCCAGAAAGTGGCCCAGCTGGTCACCCTTTTGGTACCGAACATGGGTCAGCGTCACGGCCTTGAGCGCCGGCGTTGCCATGGTGAAGTAGCTGAAAGTTTAGCAAATTCTGATCCTGGGCTAATCAGATCTGAGAAATCAATCAGAGGCTTTGATAATTGAAAGGAGAAACAAACCGAAACCAATTTAGAGTGAATCTAACAGGATGGAACAGGAATAATTATTGGGAGGGAAATGAAGAGTGTAGAAATTGCGAAGATTGGAGAAATGTCAAACTCCACCTGGTCGGCGTTTGTTTCCGGAGAAACCGTTGCAGACGTTGAAAATGACAATCCCCAAAAGAGGGTTAAACTCGGATAGCCAGGAGCATAGCAGCCCGCCACATTGCCCAAATTGAAAAAGAAAAAAATAAAAAAGCTTTTGCTTAAAGGGCAAAGAAAAACGATCTTTTTTTTTTTTAAGGAGAAAATAGATGAAAAAACAACAACCACATATAAAGATTAAGACTTAAGAGATTTCAACCACATATAAGCCTACTTTGACCCTAAAACTCTCAAGTTCACAACTTTATTTATTTATTTATTAATTTTGATACAAAGCTTAAATAATTACTCAAGGTAACGTAGATTTGGAGGATCGTGTCCCTGCCAAGTCTAAATCAACTTTCCGGGGAAAAAAGTGTTTTTAGTTGTTGGGCTTTGCGTTACAAGCGACTAATCTACTTGATTTTTTATATTCTTCATAATTTCGACTCAAATAAAATAATATAAAGGCATAATCAGCTTTCTCAGAATAGGCACATCGTAAAATGCTCTTTTTCAATTTTTTTGTTGAGAGAGGTTTCCATGATTCAACTCCAAATGAGTATCAAATGGGCCTAATATTAAATTATTATAGTGATTTCAGTCATTAGATATACATTAAAAGATGAAAGGTGAGAGGCACGAGTTGTATATTTATATATTTAATTTATATATATATATATATATATATATTTCACGTTGTGGTTTGATATAATTTTGTAAGACATCAAATCAAAAACTAAATCAAACTACGTTTTAAGTTTGATCATGAATCGATTTGGTGCACTTCTTTATTTGATTTGAGATAATTTAGTTTGATATTGAATTGTAGATTGACACCTCTGTAAGTTAATTGGGTTTTCAAGATTATATATGATGGAGATTTTAATTATCTCATTGATAGTATCACGAGAGCATAGATAAGAGGTTGAACATATATAGAATTTATGAAGCCTAGAACCAACTTGAAAGGTTTGTTTCTCAAGGAGCATGTAAAAGCTAATAGAATAATAAAAAGCTACTTCAATAACAGTTTTCTAGTGTACAAGTCTCCTCTTTCCTTGCATGATATTTGTAACGGCGTTCGGTAAATAGTAGGGATGACAATGGGGACCTGAACTCTGAAAAATTCACAGAGATTTCTGTATTCGGAGTTTCATTGACAGGAAAATTTTTCCTACGGGAACGGGGGTAGGAGAAAAAATTTCTCCGAAAGCTAAACAGGGACGGGGACAGGGATCACACTCCCCGCCCCACGGGGTCCCCGTCTCAGAAGGGTATTTTAGTAAATTTACAAAATACCCCAAATATCTATATATATAATATATATTAGGGATCTTTTGGTCATTTTATATTCAAAATAATTAAAATAAATTTAATAAAAAATAAAACCCTAATCTCATTCCCACAAAACTGATTCCTAATTCACCATTTGACTGAGATTGAATGTGTGCTCGTCGTCTTTGCCTCTCAGGTATGGCCTCTTCTTGTCGTTGCACTCGCTCTCCCCATCCTTCAATTCATTGTCGTGGTCTCCTCTATCTGTTGTGGTCACTCTTCCCATCCTTTAATTCCCGTCCTCTCCCACACAGTCTCTTTATCGAAATCCACGGTCTCCTCTGTCTGAATTTTTCCAATTATCCCTCAATCTAGAAGAGAATAGAGAAGATTTTTTATTAAAATATATACTATTGATTTTTTTTTACATTTTTAATTTTTTTTAAAAACTCTGCGGGGTCCCCACCGGTCCTCGCTCCCTGTGGGGAATGGGAATAGGAAAGATTTTTTCTCCCCCGCAGGGATCGGGGGCGGGGACGGGAATAAATTTTGGAGGCGGGATGGGGGAGACACTCCCCGCCCTGGCCCCCGCCCCGCCCCGTTGCCATTCCTAGTAAATAGGTTGGTTTGAATTTATGAGTTTATATTTGTTTAAAAATAGTGCTAAATAAATCTATTTATTTAACTGACAAGTTGACTTATTTTTTTAATAAAATTATATTATTTAGTATAAATAACTCAATTTTATTATATTTTTATATTTTATAATATTATACTTAATAAATATAGTAAACTTAGATAAGAAATTTTTTGTTATTTTTTTAAAAAAATATAATTTTTTTAATTTAAATATAATATAGTTAATTTAAAAAATAAAAAAATTTAAATTTTTAGTTATTTAAAAATATTTGAAAAAGTAATGTTTTATATTTTTAGATATAATTTTTAAAGAGAAAGTAGCCCGCAGACGATTTTAAACATTTAATTTGAGATTCAATTATTTATGACCATACCAGCCTGTTTGAGACTACTAATCTTATGATGTGGATACTGGATACATTATTCTTACTAATTAACTATTAGCCACAGTGCCATCTTTTTATATTTCAAATGAAATATCAGCCAAAGACCAAAGTGCTATATGTATATGCAGTGGGGTAGAATTTTAGCGGCCATCCACCCGAGGAATAACTTTTTTTTTTTAACAATCACCTTATATCCGAAAATCAAATAACGAGTGTCGATTAATTCGGATTCAAATCAAGTAGGATCATGATAAACAACAAAGTTACCTCTATCAAATTTTAATATAATTATAATTTCAAATACTCGAACTTGAGACTTTTAATCAAGCTATGACAATCTCTTATTAATTGACCTATACGTTTGATGGAAGTCCAAAAATAACTTTGTTGAATACAAATTTAGAATAAGGACTAAAGGGTACCATCCACTGCATGCTGGAATGGTCCTTTGTCATTGGTTCTTGTAAGCGAAACCGCATTTTTACGTGTTTTATACAACTTTAAGGTACTTAGTAAACAAAGTCAAAAGAAATCAGATTCTTTGCAATTTCCGCTACTGACCGCTACTGTTGCAGGGTCTTGTTCAAGCAATTTTAGTCATTAATTTTAAATTGAATAATTACGATTAAAAAAAAAGAGAGAGAACAAAAACAAACCACATATAATTATTCATTTTTTCAATGGTGACCATCCAATCAAAACCGGCTTTCATCATTACACAACAAGACTTTATAATTGTAATACTAATTGTATAATATTTGGATTAAAATCAAATGACCACCTTAACTCAACCAAAGCAGTTTTTGGTTGAGAATTCACGGACAAATAAAATGGATATTTCACATAGACGCCAATAAATCAAACAGGAGTTATCACTAATTACTGGTACATAATATTGCAAATTTGATATGATTTAGTATTAAAATAAGAGTCTCTAATCTTTTAGGTCAATCATCACGAAAACGACTGCTAGTGCTTGATCATAACTATCTGAAGTCTTTCGTTTTTGGTACCAAATAACCAAAAAAGTGATGGCTTCTTAGGTTTATAACAGTATTGTTCTCTTTGCCAGTGTCAATCACAATGGTAGGCCTCCTCAAGTTAAAAAGCGAATGTAAGGCCCACTTATGTTAGCCCAATGCATTATGGATCTGTGAAAGTCCATGAGAAGCTTGCCGACGAGGGACAAAAATTGTTTTGACCAAAAAAATTAAAAGAACCAAGGGACAAAATTTGCGACAAATTTTTGTTACTAACGGTATTTGGGAGATATTTAGAGAGCATATACTTTGTATTACAATTCAAGCAAAACACAAAGTGGTTTTAATACTACTTTTGATTTGGATTCAATAAGATGTTACCTTTGAATGACAACCAATGTTGTCAATCATGAACGTAGTTTCAAATAATAATAAAAAACTAAGATAACATAGTAGTTTTGTTCATAATATTCTTTGTGCGTTCTTTATAGGCTCTTAAATAAGTCAATCACTTCCAATTATAAGACATCACTTTTCATTATTAGCTAATTTGGTATAACAATCCATTTTATTATTAGTCGGTAGAACAATAAAGTTTTCCCTTTTTTGTTTTGGTTGTTTGTTTTGCAGTCGCATGTGCATTTTGCAATTTGATGTAAAAATAAAAATGGTAAAACTTAATTGCATGTATACATTATATATAACCGATCGGATAGTAATCATGAAAATTTAATGTATAATTTGGTGGAAATCAAGGCAATGAAATCCCATTACATCACATATCTAATGTAATCTCATTTTCTTAAATTTGGCTCACATGGAATCCCTTTCCATTAAAATTAATGTATACCAAACGCAAAAATAAAAAAATGCAAAGGAATGGAAATCCCTTTCCAGCAAAATGAATGCATACCAAACATATCTAAGTGTATAGCATAGGGTTGCCAATGTTAATGAGTTCAAGTAATTTAACATTAGTTCACCTTAAATAATTTATTAGATTTAAGTCTTATAAATAAATATAGGCAAAAATAATATTTTGACTCTTTATATTTATTTTAAATTTCATTTTAGTCCTATATATTTTAAAAGTTTAATTTTAGTCTTATATATTCTAAAATCTTATAATTCTCTAATAATTTTTCGTTCAAATTGTTAGTCTATTTAATTGAATTGACATATCATCTTTTGAATATTGACATGGTCGATTTACATGATTGTTAATTAAATATTAATATCTCACTAGTAATTTTCAAAATGTGCAAAATACCAAGAAAAAAAAAGACGTACATTAAAAAAGAGGAAAGATAAGAGCATTTTAAACATTTTGAATTATACGTGAGACACTAATATCTAATCAACAATTATATAAACCGACAATATCAATATTTAAAAGATGACATGTTAACTTTATTATATATACTAACAATTATAACAAAAAAAGGACCAAAATAATAAGATTTATAAATACAAAGGACTGAAATGAAACTTTTTTAAAATTAAAGATAACCAAAATATTATTTTTGTCATAAATAAAATTAATAATACAAGAACATTACATATTTATAATTTGTTCCGACTCAAGTCAATAAGCATGAATTTCAATTTTGAGGAACAAAATTCAAATAGAGAGTAGGAGGGCCCACATTGTCTCTCATGTGAGTGGTTATGCAGACGCAGAGTCTTAAAGGGATTCACATGGGGTGCAAGTATATCCCCAAAATTATTTCACATTCCCACTTTGCCTCATAAATTCAAATAAAATCCACATCCACTCCCATCACTATTCAAATCATGACGTACTTCCTAAGATACCCTCTTTTTTTAAATGCCACTTCTCATATTCACATGTCTACTTGCCTCTCCATTCTTCATACATTTTGTCCATTTGCTAAGCCTCCTCAAAATTTCAAATTTTTTCAAAGCTTCATACGCACACACCACACAGCACACAGATTCATTCCACACTCAGCCATCAACTATCTACACCTAAAAGTTTCTTAATTTCATTTTCCTTCTACTTTGGTATCTCTACTTTGCTGTATAATCCTAATTTTCTAACCCATTATTCTTCTTTGTAAATAAGGTTGTCGAACTCAAAAGTTTATATAAACTAAAAAAATGAGAAAAACTCGTAAGAGTTTATTACATATATTTTTTATTTTTTTTAATAAATTACTAAAATTATATATATTAATACATATTAATATTTTAATTCATAATTAACATATAACAGTTAATATCTTAATTCTAATTATCTAATATTTTTATGTCTCAAGCTCTAGCTCTACATTTAACTAAATATTAGAAAATACAAAAAAAAAAATACACACACACACACACACACATTTTAGACTGTTATTGAGTTAACTCAGTGTACACTAGAAATTTTGATTGAGTTTGTGCTAAGTTTGACCGTGTTTTAATTCTAAGACTAAGTTTACTTGATTTAATAACTTTTACTTGATTTAATAACTTAAATTCATAAATTTGAACAAATTCAAAAGTTAACTAAAAAATTTAACAACTATGGTCGCCAAGTGTTAGATGTCTGGGCTAAAAAAATTTAGTGTTAGGAGTGAAAATCAGTATATTGAGTTGGATAATGTCTAGGGACTTTGGTCTAATCAATTTTGAATTTGTTGCGTCGGTGAAATTGTTGTATTGAATGAGACCATGCACCCCATCAGACTGTTATAAATATTGATAGCGTAATTCAATGGGAATTTACATTTGAAGAAATTGCAGTTTTTATATGTCGAATCTTTTCTTATTTTTCCTTAGCATATATGAAAAGAAAAGGACTTCAGATGGGATTAGTTGCCGAGTTTTCATCAGAAAAACAAATTTGTTATATATCTTGACATTTCAAGATCGGATTAATGATACAATTTAACAGCATGAAAAGGATATTCATTATTATTTAGTTGTTACACCTAAAAAAAATACTTACACCATGCTTTTATATTTAGTTAACACCAAAGGTGAACGTATAAAAAACTTCGTGTCAGGTGAGTGAGCTGGAAGAAAAGAAATCAAAATGAATGAATATGCTTTTATGAAAAGAGAATAAGTTATAAAAGAAAAAGAAGAAGAAGAAGAATCGAGTGGCACTGGCAGTCACACTCACAACTCACAGGCTTCACTGCGCACAGTTAAAGGAAGGAGGGTGAATAATTAAGGCACGGTGGAAACTGGAAAGGGACCGAAATGCAAGGCGTGAACATGGGGACTTGCTAAATTGAATATTTGAAGCATGGTAGGGACCACTCTGCAAAACCCAAGAAGTGGGGTCATTAATATCACCCAAAACCAGCTGGTGTTTCTCTCCTTTACTCGTATCATAGAGAGCCTCCTGGCAAGATCTGATTTCTTTTCCCTCTGATTTCAACTTCTAATCTTTTTGTTTCTTCTGCCTGTTGAGAGCGGAAGTTGGGAAGTGAAGAAGATAGAGATCTGCCAGTGTCACTTAGTTAAAGCTCAGGTACTTCCATTTCCCTCTTAATTTGATCCTCATTTTGAAGTCTGGCTTTTAGCTCCATTTTTCCTTCTGTCATTTTCCTCTCTCGTTCTGATTCTCTGTTTACGTTCTTCAATTGGGCAAATATCGCCGAGTCTGCTAAAATTTGAGCAATTTCAACAAATGGGTGTTTCTGAATTTTGAATGGAAGCCTGTCACCTAGTGAATTGGCCGCATAAATCTGCGCTTTTTCTGTCTCTTCTCCGTGAAAATGCGGGAAGCAAGATACAATGGTTTATCTGTTTGAGTCAATATCAGTTGGAGTACGAGGATTCCAGAAAACTGATGTTTTGTTTACTTCTCTGTATGGCGACCTTACTCGGTTAAATTAATACAGGGTTGATAAACATTATGGATTAGGTTTATGCGCTGTTAACCCCCCCCCCCCCCCCCCTCTCTTTTTCTCCTCTTCCTTTCAAAAGGGTTAACCATTGCTACTTGAAGCTAAGTTTATTATTGGGTTATGAGTTATGAGATCTTACCATTTTAAAAGGTCAAATAAAGGAATGCCAAGACGATGGGGAGGAAGGGAAATTGGTTTTCTTCTGTGAAGAAAGCTTTCAGTCCTGAGTCAAAGAAGAGGGAGGACCAGGTTTGTTAAATCAAATGTTTGATTTATCTTAATTCTGTGTGAATTTTCCGATAGTTTTAGCTGCTTGTAGAAATCAAATAAGTCAAAGAAGAAATGGTTTGGGAAGCAAAAACTGGATATTTCAGACTCACACTCGGGTTCTGATAAAGCACCACCACCTCCTCTTCCTCCTCCACCGCAAGAGATTAAATCATCCGGTGTTGAGAATGACAACAGTCAAATTCATGTTGTTCAAGCTGCAACTGTTGTGGATACTGAGAGACCTGTTCCTGCTCTTCAGACAGCAACTGTTGCAGTTCAAGCTACTACAGTTTCTTGGTTTGCTGGTAAATCAAAGGAGGAAGTGGCTGCGATGAAGATTCAAACAGCTTTTAGGGGATATTTGGTATGTCTGGCATTTTCTTTTTTTGGGTGTTAAAATCATTACAAATTACTCTTCATATATGTCTTCTCCCTCCTCTTTTTTCATAAGTTGTTTAACTATATTCAGTGAGAAGCTTTTTAATTGAATGCCTTCTTCATCTCCCTTTTTTGCAAGTCATTTAATTTGTATTCAATGAGAATCATTTCTTAGATTAGTTTTCTTACAAAAAGTTATACATTTATTGAAAGCCCTCGTCATTTAAGCCATATTTTGAGGTCATCAGCTGTGTTAAAAAGAAAAATGCTTGTTAATTGAATAATCGATCACCTTTTTAAACTGAATTTTCATTAAAATTTGGTTAGGCGAGAAGAGCATTGCGTGCTTTGAGAGGGCTGGTCAGATTGAAATCTCTTATGGAAGGATCAGTTGTAAAACGCCAAGCTGCAAGTACCCTTCGCTCTATGCAAACTTTAGCTCGTGTGCAATCTCAGATTCGTTCCAGGAGGATCAGGATGTTAGAGGAGAATCAGGCTCTGCAGAGACAGCTGTTACAGAAGCATGCAAGAGAGCTTGAGAGCATGCAGGTCTCTGGGTTTCATTTCCTTGTTTGTCTCATAATCCATTACTCGAAACCAATATTAATTTGATTTTTAAGATATCAATTTGGACATGTTTTTAATTCGGTTCAAATTGTCATCATAGATTGGGGAGGACTGGGATGACAGCCTGCAATCAAAGGAACAAATTGAAGCCAAGTTACTACACAAGTATGAGGCTGCTATGAGAAGGGAAAAAGCACTGGCTTATGCATTCACTCATCAGGTTTTCTATGCTCTTATGAATTTATACTCCTGATTTTCCTCATGAGAAGAAAAGAAATGGGAAAAAGAAAATGCATTAATGAACTGAAACAAGATAAGAGCAAAACTGGTTCAGCATCTGTTATCCCTAAGTGTCTAACTGATGTTGTTATAATGCTATAAGTTAATTCATAGTTTCCTAATCTTTCGAAGTTCTTCTTCATCTAATTTAAAAATTGGCTGATAACTACATGATTAATTTTCTGCCTTCTAGCTATCTTCAGAACCGTATTCTCTGTTTAAACCTCTGAGTTGCCTCTTTCACTGCCACTTTGATTCCTCTTGCCCTGGCTTTTTCTGTACCAGTTGGGCTCCAAGTGTTTTTTGGTTAAGTATCGTAGTTCTCGTTCAAGGGACAAAACCACTATTTAAAGAGACTTACAGAAATTGGAATCATTTCTCACTAGCGCCACTTTTTGATCTGGAACTAGCATGAATCAGTTTAGCTGAGTATAACTACTGCCCATTGTTGGGGGAAGGGATCTAAAAGTTTGGCTCTCTTGGCTAGGTAGCTTCAAATTTGGAATTGTTATTATGTAGTTGCAATTGAATGTGATCTTTTCAGAAACTGAATTAGAGGCTGAAAAAAGTAAAAACAAAAGGGTAAAAAACCAAATTCATGTCATACAAGTAAAAAAGGCCACTTAGGCTACTTGCATAATCCTATGATCTGCTTAATAAAGTGGCAGAGTAACATTTCTTTGCTTACTTCTTGATAGAAGTATTCTGGTTACCTGAAACTCAATAATGTATGGCAGGGTAGTCTCTATCCTCTGCTGACAATATAAGTTACAGCCATTAGTTCAATTCAAGTTTTATGACTTTTAAGCAAACTAAGTTTGATCCTTGTGACAAAAATGTCCAACAGAGAAACTGGAAGAATTCATCTAGATCTATAAACCCAATGTTCATGGATCCAACTAATCCTTCATGGGGCTGGAGCTGGCTGGAACGTTGGATGGCAGCCCGAACATGGGACAACAGTTGCACGGTGGAGAAGGAAATTAATGAGGACCGTTCATCTGTAAGAAGTTCAAGTCGCAGTATCACTGGTGGAGAAATCAGCAGATCCTATGCTCGTTACCAACTCAATTCTGAAAAGCATTCTCCCACAGCCAGCCAAAATCCAGGTTCACCTGGCTCCCGCTCACATTCTACTCCTTCCAAGCCAGCTTCTGCTAGGAAACTGAAGAAAGCGAGTCCAAAGGGTAGCTATGTTATGGATGATGACATTAAAAGCGTGGTCAGCGCACAGTCAGGCAGGTTTAGGAGGCACTCCATTGGTGGCTCATCGGTGAGAGATGATGAGAGCCTCGCGAGCTCTCCGGCTGTTCCAAGTTACATGGTGGCAACTCAGTCTGCAAAAGCCAAGTCCAGGATGCATAGTCCATTAGCAGCAGAAAATGGGACACCAGAGAAAGAGAAAGGGTCATTTGGGACTGCAAAGAAACGGCTTTCTTACCCATCTTCACCAGCCAGGCCATGGCGGCATTCTGGTGGTCCACCAAAGGTAGAAAACAACTTAAATGCAGAAATCATTGTGGGCAATGGTGGGGCTGCTTAAATAAAAACCAGAAGAAAAGGAAAGTTTCAGTGGTGAGGTCGAAAAGATCATTGAAGAAAAAGAAAACAATAAGACAAATGTTCATTTAAATTGAGTGGTCATTTATTTATTTAGCTTTATAAATTATTTGTATCCTATCGTTCTGGAGGGTATTTAAAATTGTTCTAACAACTGTACTTTTTTCTTTTTGAATTTGTATCTTTGTGTATTTTCTTTACATTTGCCTTCAGTGGGGAAAGGGTTCTTAAAGAACAAGTCGAGTGTCGTATCTTCCCCATCAAGGACGACTATCATTCTAATTTAAAGTTCCTGATCCCTCGTTTGTGACACAAAATGTATATTCAATTACATTGTCTCAGTTGTTCATAGTATATACTATATATTAAGTTTTAGCGAGTTATGGTATGGTATTTATGATTTGTATGGTTTGAATATTGAGCTATTTCGCTCTGTTCGCATATCATAAGATTGTCTTGAGGATGGAAGTTTGTGACAAGATTGATATTTATACATTTTAAACTGTTGACGTGTAATGCAATTTTTTAATATGAATTGCAATTGACAACTTATCATAGTTAAGAGATTTGGAACTGAAAAAAAGTTGAACCCGCCAATTATCCAATTTGATTTGGTCTTCAAAACTTGTGAAGAAAAATTGATCTTGAACTAATAAAAATTGATAAAAGTGGTAAGAAAAAATTGGTGAAGAACTAATTAAATTAGATTTTTATCTGTTTTTTTCAAAAAAAAAGCTTTATTTTTATGATTTTTTTTCTTACAAATTTTTAATTTTTACTTATATTTTGGTATTTAAGAAAGATAAACATATTTATCTATTATTTAATGATTAATCATGAACTTAATGGTTATGTATGAGTAACATTATATTTATATATATATATATATATATTTAATTATATATTTTAATATTTTAAATATTATCAGTTTAACTAAAATTTAATTATTGATCGTTGATCATATACCTCTACTAATTAAATGATTGATTTTTTTTTTTCTAAACCTTGCCATTTATACCAGCATATATGGTGATTACTGAACAAGAATGGGAGGAATTCAGCAGCTAACACCTATTCAACCGCTTTTGTTATCACTGGGAGTATGTTTTTGGTTCACGGAAAGGAAAAGGAAAAATGAAAAGAAAAGGTGATATTTTAACTTTAAAAAAATATAAAACACAAATTTAATATTTTTGAATTGGATAATTTATACAATTCCTTACTATTTTTCTCTTTCCTTCACCGACTCTAACATCTGCAACCTTGTTACCAACATACTGTGAGTTTCGTATAAGGATTTTTATAAACTATTTAAACCCATTATTAGTCAATTTATTTATCTATTTTTATTTTTTCTAAGAAAATAATTTTTATTTAACATCATTTTCAGAGAAGTGAGAGCAGTCCATGCTATTATCCACCCGATTCATACATAATTAAGTTGAAGTTATAGTTTAAATATTTTACTATTAATGATAATTTAATATTAAGATGCAGTGCAGCAAAATGACTAATGCAAAACGACAAATTTGACCACAGTCAAATAATAAGAGTATTAAAATAAGAGTAAAATAAAAAGACCTCAACCACTATGGTTGTCTGTTTGAGACTGGAGTCTTGACTTTCTTTGTACAAAAAACTACCGTATGAAAGAAAGAACAATAAATATTAAAAAATGATGAAAAGGAGTAAATTATGAAATTATAGAAGCACGAAACGTCTTAATACGGCTTGGAGAAAGAGTAACAAGAAAATCCTTTATAATCTTTTGCAACTCCAGGCTTTATCTTTTTTTTTTTAATCAGCAGGCTTTATTTTTATTGAACATACTATATGAATAATGAAACAAAGATATTCATCTCTACCGAAATACATAATGAAGAAAAGATATATGAATATTAAGACGCACAAAACTTATCATATAAAAAGATCAATTCTGTAAACAAGTTGTTAAGCGCGACATGGATGTACCTAACTAATATGACATTTAAATGATTATGAGATTCATTAATGGGTTCTTAAAAAATTTATCACCAGAGTGAATAGTTACTTAAAGTGATAAAAAGTTACTTAAATTGATGTGACACTGTAAAACTTTCAATAAAAATTTAAGTGAGATTCGTTACTATAAATACTCACGTGGCATTGGGATGGATAGACTTCCACCATTTTCTTTTCCAAAACTTTTATATAATTGTATATTCATGCATTTATTATATATAATTTTGAGATAAAAACATCAAACAAAAAATTCCAATATATATATATATATATATATATATTAGTACAAATATCTTATTCTACCAGGTATCTTTGTGGCTTTTGCAATTACAAAGGAAAAAACAAGATTATCTCATGTTTGTTTCTGTAACATGATTCTTATATTCTTGATTATAATCGTTTATTTTAAATTGAATTTAGATTAAAGAATAAAAAAGTTAAACCTCGTGAAATATATATTTTTAATTTAAATCATCTAATCTAAAATAAAATATTATAGATCATATTCCTATCACAAATTCAAGAGGATCGATCTACCTTCATCAACTATTGTGTACAGAATATAAGCTAACTTATATTGACACTTGCTAGTGCAAAACCAGCTCATATTAGTATTTTGCAATGAAGTTTCCAGCTCATTTTAGCAAAACGTACGGCGAGAACTGCTAAACTATGGACGCATTTTGTTTCTTGCAATTTACGACTATTAAAACTTTTTGTCCAACGAGATTTTAAAAGTCAAGACCAACCAAACACTGGCATTCTTAAAATTTTAAATTTAAACATCTTAACTCTCAATTCAAAATAAAATTAAATTAAACTCATGAATGGCATTACAGCCTTGGAAGAAAATGCTAGGCAAGATTGAAATTTAAAACATTAAACTAATTTCAGTTTTGATTATTAAACATTTACGTCATATGATTACTTTATCAATAACTAAATATATATAGTGCTTAGCACACGAAAGAACCTTTCTTGTATTGTTACTTTATTTTCCATCATATAAAAATATATTATGCTTCTTTTTTTTTGGTCCAATAAGATTTTATTTGCAAGGGCCCCGGAAGAATATCTCGGTTCGTACACTTTTTCTTAGTTGCAAATTTCTCAAAAATACGAGAGCAAATAGGGCTTAATGTTCGAAGTTTCTCTCCCTGAGAATTTCTCATAAATAGGGGAAATGGTACTGATAATTATGCCTTCAAAGCTACGACTGAGAATGTAATACTCATGAAAAATAAAATATAAATATTTATTTACAAATTACTGTTACTATTTCAGTATACAGTACTATTCACCTATATAATACTATTTACGTATATAGTACTGTTCATTTATACAATCAAAATGTCAAGTACTAGATGTGGTTTGGTCATAAGAGACAATTAGAAAGAAGTTCGTAGGAAAAAATGACGTTTTATATGTAAAAATACCCTCAAGGACTAAAGTGAAAGGACTGAATTGAAAAGAAACTTAAAGGTTTAAGGTGAAATGATAGTTTTCCTTTTAAGTTTCCAAGAAAAAATTTTCAAGTGAGGTGCACAGTAACTGCATTATTAGAAATATCATTTTCATAAATAGTAAATTGAATATTTTATTAGCGCATAGTATCAAATAGTATACTTGACTTTTGCTATAAATAGGCCCTTCCATTTCACTTCTAAACTCACACCTTCAACTTCTCTTCTTCTCTCCTTAAGTTTCTCTTACTCCAAAGCTAGGCCTCTGAGATTTTGGGCCTTTCCTTTTCAGCTTAGGTAAGGATACTATGCCCTTTCTATGTCTTTCAATTTTAGAAGTTATTTTCTTAAGTATGCTCTGTGGTTGCGGCTTTGGCTGATCTTCCACATCAGAAAAATTGTCCTTAGCTGTTTATATGTTATTTTGATTATCTGATTACCGAAATAGAATGTAAACTGTGAAGAATACATGTCTAGGAAAGTTCTGGCTAAGGAAAGACCTGGTTTTTAAGTGTGTCCAGTGTGACCCTCCACTCTTTCCTGAGAACTTACCTGGTGTACTCTTTTACATATTGTATTCTCTATTTCTGGTATGAATAGTACTCGTACGTATAAATAGTAACTGTATAAATAGTAACCATATATATAAACAGTAATCGTATATATGAACAGTACCGTACGTATTAACAGTATCTATACGAAAACAATCCTAACATATTTTCTCTAATCTTTCATGAAAATCTCCGTAGCAGAACACCGAAATTCACCTGAGCACTCTTGTCTGTAACGACTTAAAGAAGTGATACTCGTACGGAATCCAGGTGAGTGAAACGACCCCGTTTTAATAGAGTTTTAGCATTACTGGTGATAAAAAGTATGTCGTAGGACACTCCCAAGATTCATAGGGGGAAATTGGATTCAGAATGACGAATCTAAATGAGATAATTAATCCATAAGTATGGATAAAATGAAATAAGTATCTTATGATGATGTGAAGTTTGAATGTTTTCAAAAACGTATTAATTGTTATCTTGATATGTGGTTTATAAATCTATAATATAGTTATATACTATACCTGTTATATGGATGAATATTATATTGAGCTTCTGATTATGATATGAAATGCTATTGATTGTGATTGAGCGGGACAGTACCCCCTCTCACGGCAAGGCGGAAAACCCGGTTGACAGGGTGTCTTGACCAATGAGTGTAGAGACAACGATTCCCTTAGTAGGGATATAGCCCGGATTAGTGATAAATCCGTGAGGCGCCCTAGCTAAGAGGATGAGGTTGTGCGTCATGGCGGAAATATACATAATTGGCGAGCCGGCCTGTGTGCGCTTTCCGGGATATATTGCCATTGACGAGTACTAGTAACGTTTGTTGAATTGGATGAATTTTTATCTTCTTGTATGTAAGAGGATGATGTTGTGCGTCATGGCGGAAATATACATAATTGGTGAGCCGGCCTGTGTGCGCTCTCTGGGATATATTGCCATTGACTAGTACTAGTAACGTTTGTTGAATTGGATGAATTTTTATCTTCTGTCTATTGGTTGAGTATGAGCCTTTGGATATGCTTGCATGACTGGTAATGTATTTGAATTTTATTAACGCGAGGCCGATTCGCTCATTGAGTTTAAAAGCTCACACTGTTTGTACAACCTTTTTGTTCAGATCAGGTTGCCAGCGAAGAATATCTGCTAGAGGAGTAGATCACTTTGGACCTTCCCGTTGTCGGGTAGACCCCTCTTTTGTTATAGATTATGTTGCTCTGTAATCGTCTAGGACATCTAGGTCAGGGGTTTGGCATTTGGTTTGTATGTCAGCATAATAATGTATTTTATATTGAGAATCTATTATTATGTGCAAATCATCTCTATGAATTTCAAATAAGAAAATTTGATATATTTATCGGAAGGCTTACAGTGATGAGAGATTCATCATTGTGCCGGTCATGTGCCCAGAAAAGGGGTCGTGACAAAGTTGGTATCAGAGCAATGGTTGTTAGGTCTCCTAGTGATTACAGAGCAAGGTAACCTTAGTAGGACCTCCTCTATCGTTGTGAACCCGGGCACAACTATAGAGAGACGGCTCTACTGAAGGTCCTGTAGGATGTTTTCATTTCCTTTCCCTACGAGACTTATCTCTTCTTAGGAAGTATGTTCTCAGTTTTAGTTTTAGACAGATGTGGCTACACTTTTGAACTTAGCCAAGGAAAAGTTGTTACTTGTTTTGATTCCGTTGCTGTCGGATCAAATTTTTATATGGTAGATTTTATAAGCTGAATTCATGATTGATTTTGTGTAGCTATATTATTTTAGGGTACCAGCCAATAAAAGAAACCACTTGCATTAAAAAAAACACTGAAGGATTACATTGCAAAAAAAAAAAAAGGAAAAGAGAAGTTTACTCATGCATGAGTAATCTAAAAGCGAGGTGGTCTTGGATTAGGAGGGTTGTATTGTATCATCACCCCTCGACCATTCCTTGGAGCAAGAGACATAGCAATGTCGCGGAGGGTAGTGTAAATTCCATTCATACAATCAACACTTCTTTGCTGTTGATTGCAGAAGCACTGGGTGGACCAATAGAAGAACCTATCTATTCTCGAAGTCATTGCCGCGTTATTACGTTTGGTTAACTTCTCCATGTCCTCTATCATCTTCTTGAGATTCTTCACCTCCTGCTCTAAACAGGCGATTTTGTCCTCTGAGCTATGGCCTGTGCTAATCTCCTCGGCTTCCTCAATCTTCTTCATCTTCTTCTCCTTTTGAATTTCTTGAGGTCCCTCGAGAGGTCTTTTGCCCTTGTCCCTGCATAAACTTAAGTTTAAGTCAAGTTCTTCTTCCTTAGCCTCTACTGTAAGATCAATGTACTTCCTTGAGGCCATGATTTGGAAAAATTTAGAAATTTTTGTAAGAGTATGAGGCGAGAGGAATACTGGGGGATTGTAGGCTTAGAGATTATTACTCTTTGTGGTGTGGTAACTGAGAACGCTGAGAAGGTTTTTATAGAGAAAAATTTGGACTAAGAGACAAAGAAGATATCTCTTCACCGCATCCCTACACGATCAACCTATGGATTTCTGCAAGCTGGAAGCCAGAAGTCTAGGGTAGGCGTGCACACCGATAGCGCGTTGCATTAATGCCAAAGCCATGAAAGTCAATATTCGGTGGATCTGCGGCCGATTTTACTTGGTTTTCCCATTTCTCCCGTTGGCATTTTTCGAAATTCAAAGAAGTTAATGATATAGTCATTAAAGATTGCCTTGGATGCTTTTATGATGAACTGAAATACATTTCTCCATTTTATTGTGTTGTTCTTAAAAGCCTTCAGTTGAGTATGATATACATAACTGATTGAATCATGTTGTAATTATATGTATGTATGTTATTCATGCATAATGAGTGAAGGCTACGATCAAGGAGAATATGTGATGATCCTACATATACTCATAGAGAATGTGAAATCAAAATGACTTGGATAGAATGAAATGTGTAGATGATGATATATCTTCATGGTTACACATACTTACATATAATGCTCTCCTGGGCAAATGAAAGGCAGTGATTTCCTTACATCATGATAATGCTTAAGGCATGCGACCATAAGCAGTTAACTTTGTTTTAAAATATATATATTTACATATATATTATGTGTAAGTCTAGAGTAAAGACACCGATTAGAATCTAAGATACGGCCAATATGAGGCTACCTAATCATAGAGGGACATCGTGATATGGGATTACAGGATAAAACAAGTTTAGAGGGAGAAAATCTCAGACTGAAGAGCATAGTTAGTCAAAATTTTGAGAAAGGTCAAGATTAGCCGAAAATTTTTTTCAAGAAATCTTTGACTTATGTTAATTGCATTTACTATTTATCTGCATGTCCGACATTAATTGCTGGCATTGCGACGTATGTGATCTGTAAACCTTATAGTGAGCGGCGTGTAGGTTGTGGTGGCTTTAGCTCCAGGGGCTTCGGGTTGTCTATAAATCTTGTACGCCCGTTACCCCACTCATCACACCAAGCGAACTTCTTTCATTACATACCTATTTCTCAATCTCCATTCCTTTCTGATTCGAAGTTATTTCTGAGATCCCTAGAGCAATGGCCGATAATAAGTCTTTCAACTTGAATTTTGAGACTGGCAACGTAGAGCTTGATTTAAATCTAAGTCTCGGAGATAACAAAGGGAAGAGACCTGTAGACAGGTCACCAGAAATTAAGAAGAAAAAAAGGGATGTAATAGAGTTGGAGGAGGATAGTACTACAACATCCTCAGAAAATAAGCTTGCATTCCTGGAGCGTAAGATCGAAAATTTGGAGCGTAAGATAGAGAGCCTGGAATACAAGACAGAGGACCAGAAGCGACTAATAAATCGTCTCTTTGAAAACCAAGAGAAATTGATAAACCGTCGTTTCGGGGAACTAGCTAATCGAGTTGATAGACATTCAATGTTTGCAACTCAAAATTTTCGTGACCAACAAGCAAGGTGTATTGACTGTATGAACGGAGTAACTTCTGCTCTTCGCCAAATTTCTCAGGCGCTTCCTCCAGAAACCCTTTCTAGGCTGCAACGATTAGCTTCCTCCTTAAGGTCTGAAGCACCTTCCTCTTCTAGACCTGGAGCACCTTTTACATTTCAAAAGCCTCATCGTCCTTAATTTATTCTTTCTTTTGTTGGTACCTAAAGCTATATTTGGTCTAAGCTTCATGTATTAAAATTATCTATGTACTAGAAATAAAATTTAAGTTAGTATTTAGATCTTCTTTGTTGAAGTGATTCTTTTTACTGAAAGAACTTGAGGAATGAGAAAATGTTGGACTTATATTTCGTACTTGATTATGAAAATTCTAAAGCAGAGTATGGTAATATCCTTTTGACTGAGAAGAGTTATTAAAATGATATTTCATTGCATTTCTGAGCTATGAAGGAGTGCTAAATAAGTATTTTATGAACCTATACATAGAGAACTATGGGTTTGCCCTAATCATTGAAGGGATACGACTCTATATGAGTCATTGAGGTGAGAGGAATTTCCATATATATAATTATGCATGAGGAGTATGTTATTTACTTAACACATTTTCTGGGATTGTTCTTCCTAGAGATTTATGTAATAATTTTACGTGATTTTTCCTTTTATATGACGCATTCAGCTGAGAGTATCGCCTTAAGGTAGAATGATCGCCTTCGGGCAAGAATATTGCCTATGGCCAAAATGATGCCTTCGGGTAGGATACTTGTATTCGTAAAAGTTATAAGCTATGTGTGTAGTATCATGTGTTCTGATATTCAATGTGAACTGGAAAGACCACATGCCACTTTTGAGATGACACCTATTTGAGGTTTTACATAGAGACAGAGTTCGTCTCTGATTAGGTGGTTTGAGTTTGGTAAAGGTTATGAGGATGAGACACTTTATGGTACAAAAGATTGTGGAGAATATCAAACTGATGAAGAAGAGATTACTTGCTATTTAGAAAAGGAAAAATTCCTATGAAAATTATTGATAATGTGGTTTAGAGTTCACAGTCAATGGTATAATATTCTTGTAAATCTCACCAAGGGTGTGATGAGGTTTTGGAAGAAAGAGATGCAAAGGATGAGATATGGACGAAGTAATCACATTTATTTCAGTCTTGAGATGAATTTTGAATTCGGGAGACCGAATTCTCTTAAGGGGGTGATAATGTAATACCCATGAAAAATAAAATATAAATATTTATTTACAAACTACTGTTACTATTTCAGTATACGGTACTATTCACCCATATAATACTATTTACGTATATAGTACTGTTCATTTATACAATCAAAATGTCAAGTACTAGATGTGGTTTGGTCATAAGAGACAACTAGAAAGAAGTTCGTAGGAAAAAATAACGTTTTATATGTAAAAATACCCTCAAGGACTAAAGTGAAAGGACTGAATTGAAAAGAAACTTAAAGGTTTAAGGTGAAAGGATAATTTTCCTTTTAAGTTTCCAATAGTAATAACAGAAAAATTTTCCACGTTAGGTGCACAGTAACTGCATTATTAGAAATGTCATTTTCATAAATAGTAAATTGAATATTTTATTAGTGCATAGTATCAAATAGTATACTTGACTTTTGCTATAAATAGGCCCTTCCATTTCACTTCTAAACTCACACCTTCAACTTCTCTTCTTCTCTCCTTAAGTTTCTCTTATTCCAAAGCTAGGCCTCTGAGATTTTGGGCCTTTCCTTTTCAGCTTAGGTAAGGATACTATGCCCTTTCTATGTCTTTCAATTTTAGAAGTTATTTTCTTAAATATGCTCTGTGGTTGCGGCTTTGGCTGATCTTCCACATCAGAAAAATTGTCCTTAGCTGTTTATATGTTATTTTGATTATCTGATTACCGAAATAGAATGTAAACTGTGAAGAATACATGTCTAGGAAAGTTCTGGCTAAGGAAAGACCTGGTTTTTAAGTGTGTCCAGTGTGACCCTCCACTCTTTCCTGGGAACTTACCTGGTGTACTCTTTTACAGATTGTATTCTCTATTTCTGGTATGAATAGTAACCGTACGTATAAATAGTAACTATACGTATGAACAGTATCTGTACGAAAACAATCCTAACATATTTTCTCTAATCTTTCATGAAAATCTCCGTAGCAGAACACCGAAATTCACCTGAGCACTCTTGTCTGTAACGACTTAAAGAAGTGATACTCGTACGGAATCCAGGTGAGTGAAACGACCCCGTTTTAATAGAGTTTTAGCATTACTGGTGATAAAAAGTATGTCGTAGGACACTCCCAAGATTCATAGGGGGAAATTGGATTCAGAATGACGAATCTAAATGAGATAATTAATCCATAAGTATGGATAAAATGAAATAAGTATCTTATGATGATGTGAAGTTTGAATGTTTTCAAAAACGTATTAATTGTTATCTTGATATGTGGTTTATAAATCTATAATATAGTTATATACTATACCTGTTATATGGATGAATATTATATTGAGCTTCTGATTATGATATGAAATGCTATTGATTGTGATTGAGCGGGACAGTACCCCCTCTCACGGCAAGGCGGAAAACCCGGTTGACAGGGTGTCTTGACCAATGAGTGTGGAGACAACGATTCCCTTAGTAGGGATATAGCCCGGATTGGTAATAAATCCGTGAGGCGCCCTAGCTAAGAGGATGAGGTTGTGCGTCATGGCGGAAATATACATAATTGGCGAGCCGGCCTGTGTGCGCTCTCCGGGATATATTGCCATTGACGAGTACTAGTAACGTTTGTTGAATTGGATGAATTTTTATCTTCTTGTATGTAAGAGGATGATGTTGTGCGTCATGGCGGAAATATACATAATTGGTGAGCCGGCCTGTGTGCGCTCTCTGGGATATATTGCCATTGACGAGTACTAATAACGTTTGTTGAATTGGATGAATTTTTATCTTCTGTCTATTGGTTGAGTATAAGCCTTTGGATATGCTTGCATGACTGGTAATGTATTTGAATTTTATTAACGCGAGGCCGATTCGCTCATTGAGTTTAAAAGCTCACACTGTTTGTACAACCTTTTTGTTCAGATCAGGTTGCCAGCGAAGAATATCTGCTAGAGGAGTAGATCACTTTGGACCTTCCCGTTGTCGGGTAGACCCCTCTTTTGTTATAGATTATGTTGCTCTGTAATCGTCTAGGACATCTAGGTCAGGAGTTTGACATTTGGTTTGTATGTCAGCATAATAATGTATTTTATATTGAGAATCTATTATTATGTGCAAATCATCTCTATGAATTTCAAATAAGAAAATTTGATATATTTATCGGAAGGCTTACAGTGATGAGAGATTCATCATTGTGCCGGTCATGTGCCCAGAAAACAGGTCGTGACAGAGAAATTACATAACGCAGCAAGACAAGGTACATTCCCATTTGACAATTATTTGGGGGCTATCATTGATCAATTGATTCAATGGTCTTAAATGCTAAAACCTTCGTGAAACTTAAAGAGGCATTCCTCTAAGCCAAAAGAGATTGTGCAGTTGAAACTGCTGTTAGGGACGGAAATGCTCATTCATTATATTACATATGCTTACCAGAATCAAATGCATGCAATCCCCGAATGAGGTGATTCATTGAACCCCTTCTACCAGAATCAAACACCAAAGAGTATCTCTAGAGGATTCGATCTATTTCACAGAAAGCGTGGACTGATTTTTTCTAAAAATAAGTGTTACCCATTTGACAGGATTTTACCACCCAGTTAAATTGAAAAACATTCTGACAAGTTAAGAGACAAATTAGTGGGAAACAATGTAAAACGTGGCGTCTTCTTGCTCTTTTCTATATCTCCAAAACCTCTCGTGATCCAAAATTTTGAGACTCGTAATGAATATTCTCGCCTTTCAAGCTCCATCGAGCAGAGGAGCAGCCTGTGGTATTTACATGAGAGCCTAAGGTGCGTAAATCACCAGTTACGGGTCATACCATATCAGAAGAGGGAACTGGTAAATCTTCCTCGATTGCAGTTTCCTCTTGTCTTTCAACAGGTCCTTGAGGGGTTCCAAAAAGAGTGGAGAATATCTGCCTATGGCATTCGTCACAGAAAAAGAAATAGGACAAGTGGCCTTCATTTGGAAGCTTATGGAAAACTGCCTCTGGCAAAACCCGTCTTATGCATCCCGTTATCGACGGTGAGACCACCCTATCATCGAAACCCTGTTCAGAATTGAACAGTAAAGCGTAAGATTTAGAAGTAAGCAACAATGTAAACTGTAAACGTATTAAAGAAAAAAGGAAAAACTAAGCATCGTTATGAATTTGATTTCTTTTATTTCTTTTAAAAAGAAGAGGCCTGTTTTCTAAACTAAAGGATAAAAGATAATGTATCCTCGTTAGGAAGTAATTGGGAATCTATTATGAAACAAACAGCAATATCCAAGAACATTTGAGTTCAAACCTGCCATATGTTTATTACGCCGAGAAATCCTGCTAGTTCACATTCTGTCTGACTGTACATAGACTTTAACCAAAGAAGTATGCCTCTTGTTTGACACTTCTTCTGCACACGAAGATCCATTAAATCAAAACCCCAATTTGATACCTGCAGAACAGCTTCCTCTATAAATGGCTGAGTTTTTCCCTGACGAACTGACTCCTCCACATTCCGCTGCCAAAATTGTTCAAATGCTGGCTCTTCTATCAGAATTTCATCCTGCATATATGAAGAAGATTGTAGCGACAGATCATGACAGAATCAAATGCCTTTAATCAATGAAAGTTTCAGAAGGCTGTGGCATTGAACTGAGGTAAACTATGTTACCCAGCACGGTGTTTTAGATTTCTATTCAAAATTCAGCTTTACCATTAGGCTCAAACGTCAGTTCTATAGACAAGACAGGGAAGAGAAGAAAGCAGTTTATCACAGACAACTATTAAAAAATATTAATTATATGCAGTCAGATCAGATATAGGATTCTATATACTCGTTCTAAGAATGATGATGATAATATATAAATATTCCACTCGACAAATAAGCATTTCCTCGTAGTGCAAGATTGAACTTGGAGTCAATAACAATCAAGTTCTGTAGATTCCGTGCATAAGATTCAGCAAATTTAAAAAAGAATATGCAAGTTGGATGGTTCTACATTTTCCTAATCAGACATGTATAGACATTTTCACAGAATGACATAAGATTTACTTTCATTCTATAACCAGGCGGCAAAGCATGAGTATTCAGTTAACCATATGACAGCAAGAGAAGACAACAGCCTTACAAATTTAAACCAATTACCTCGTGATTGTTGACTTAGAAGTTTCCAGTTTACATTAATACACATGGTTATTATCAATTACCAATACATATAGAAGCAACGTTATAATCTATTGATGAAAAAGGTGACAAACTGACAATTGTAGAAGCATTGATTCTTGTAGCATGATTCAATGTTTAGCTTAGTCACCTTCTTTCCTAGTGAAAAGGACAACTGCTTATCCATCCTATCATGCTTTCCCGACAAGAAGCTTTTCCTGTAGAAATAAGAGAGAAGTTTTGGGAATCTACGAGCCAACGAATACATGAATTTCCTGCTTGATAGCCATTTCTCCCATGTTCTTTTCACCTCATCCTTAGTCATACGTGGCTCAAATGGATTAATCATAGGAGCTAACATAGCCGCACCTGTAATTTCAGGGTAATATCATAAATAACATCAGACTCCATAATATATCTCTTTTCTTTGATGCAGAGGGTGTGGAAAATGGAAAAGAAATAAATGAGTTCAACAGAGGTAGGCCACCACATTACTTTCATTTTGTCATAAAATATTTTCCATTAACTTGTATGAATGGAAATAGAAAACCACTATGGAAATTGGGCATAGTGTTGGAGATTTTCCCAAATGTTTCACATTTCTACTTTCTTGTAAGCCCTCTCAAAGTCTACTACAAGATGGATCCAGAAATTTTGCCTTAATATGGCAACCAGTTGCAGCCCAGTAAAACAAATATATGAAAATAAATTTAAAATAGCCATTTTCATCTTGTTAATTATGTCTGAACAGATTCATGCCTATTTATCTCAAGGAGACTATTCATACATCTACCGACTCATGTTCTCTTTGGCCATTCAAACAGGTCAGTCCATGCATTTCAAAGATATCTCAAACACACACACTTCTTTACCGTCCATGCTCTAACTTGTTTTGGATGCAAAGTTGTATTCAAGCTATCTGTCATACTTGGTAGATGGTAATAAAACAAACTTTCTGCAATGAATTTGTTCACCAACTATGTATATAAGAGTAAATCTTGGGATAAGCTCCAAAGATTTAAAGCTTCTAAAACAACCATAAATGAAAAGATGGAAAAACCAGACTCCAAGAAGTTAAACATAACTCTTTAACAGAATCCAAGCATCAAAAGCATAAATATCTTAACCTGCAATTCTCTCGGGAATATATCTAAGCGAAGCCCAAGCATGAATGCATCCACTTGAATGGCACAGAACCCAGAACTTGTCACTAACATTGACAGCATTGGCTAGATGTAACATATCCATGGCGGATGAGTTAAGAGTTCTCTTGGGGTGAGGATCACTCTCCCCAAAACCAGGAAGATCATATGTGACTAAACGAACACCATACTCTTCAAGTAATGATGCTTTAACTCCAGGTATACCTTCCATTGGTGAAAAAGCAAAAATCAAATAAGAGAGCAGATAAGAAGTCAATGTCTAGTTGCATAAGGTTCCCAATGACAATGAATATATGCTAAAGATTCTTATGAATGCCAGATTACTAGCATTCCTATAAATTACCTGCTAATCGGGAAGAAAGAAAAGAATGTGGAGCAATGAGGGAAAATCTAGCTTTATCAGCTGGAACGCCTTGCTCATCATAAGCCATATATCTACCATCTGGAAGTAGTATGCGACTAGCACTAGGAGGATGCATGCGCATCTTCACCACTGAAGTTACAGTGTCACGGTTGGAATCTACACATATAACTGTATATTGCCAGCAAAAGTCAGTAAATTTTTCAACAGGCTGAAAACATCTGCCAAAAGTCATCTGTAACCAATTATAGAAGTTGTCTTGAATCTAATAGATAGTACATAAGAATTGACTGAGATGGCAATTATATAGAAAAATCAGTATCAAGAAAAACAAACAAAACAAAAAAACAAAAACAAAAGTTGCCCCCACCTTCATGGAGGCATGGATATAAATACAGGTTAATATTTACCGCAAAGAAATTGGATGAAAATAGTAATTTGGGATTATTCAATCACACCATTTATAAAAGTCAGTTATCACCCAACCAGTTGTCTAGTACACTTGCTCAATGAAATCATGTACTGTAAGACATTTATGCGCATATACACTACAGTCCCATCGGGGGAGAAGAAGTATATGACTTACTAGTGAGTAATAATCCAAATTAAATATCATAGTTCACTAGTAATAAACAAAAAAAGAATAGTCCATTTCATAAGTATTCAACGATCCATTGCAACTCGGGCCATACTGTCGAACTTGGAATGTAATAGCATCAGCATAATAGTATGTTTTTCTATCAAATGCAGCCGAGGATCAGTGATAGTCATATCATATGATCTTCGATGTCTGTTAGAAATTTCAAACCCGAAAATGACACAACGATTTAATAATAGTGAAGAACTTTCAGAGTTCACATCAACATCTCTAAGTTATAATAGCCTTTTCAAGAAAACTTTCAGAGTTCACATCAACATCTCTAAAAACAATAGTAAAATTAAATATAACACCGAGTTGACCAGCCCTCCCTCTTTTATATAGAATACAATTCATTTCAAATCGTCCAAAAAACAGAAAGGAAACTCTAATGACCATATTAGCTAACAAAAGAGTGAACAGCGGATAATGAATTAGGGAACCTGCAAGGGCAATAATGAAAACGAAGAACACGACCGACCAAGCTTGAACAGGATCGCGGTCCTCGGGCAAAAAATCGTTCAGAAACCTCAATCTCTTCGAAGCCTTAGCACAAGGTCCTCCGAACTTTTTCACAACATACGAGTTCTCGTTCATCAAATTCTGATGCACAATGTCCCTACAACCTCTACCTAATTCCGTGAGTATCTCACACCAAGCCATCACAAATCCCATAGCCTGATCCTTAAAGCTCTCCCCCGATCCTTCCGATTCAACTGTCACTGACTCACTGGGCAAATACTCCGATCTTCTCATCTCAAATAACGTCGTGGAGGATTCCATTGGATCTCCGGTATACTGTACCCCTGAGCCGTCTAGAAGACTAGACATCTCGTCCCCCCACGAGTCCACTTCCGCCATTTCCACTCAAAATAGCAGTCACAATTAGCTCACCCCTCAGTAAATGATCAAATCCCTCCCTGAAACTTCAGTAGCACTTATATAATCATGAATTTATGAGAAGGAATGAGGTAACTACTGACGATTATATATATATAAGAAATTTCACTGTTAGTAATGATGATAATGTCCAACCAGAACAAAACAGAACCGAACCGTAACTTTTTCAAAGCGTGATCTTGAAGCTATGTTTTTCAAATAAAAAAATCCGACCAGTATTCAAAATGAACCTAAAAAATAATTTCAAAACGAAAGTCATTTAGCAAATACTTAGAAAATAAAGGAAAAGGAAAATGCCAAAAGCACCACCACTGGAACAGTATCTTTCACTTTCCGACGCTGAAACTTGGGTTCCAGTGAAAAGTGAAAACTACATGGTCCTGATCTATCATGTAATTCACATATATCTCTCAAAAAGAAAACAAAGGCCTGGTTAACCAGAAATGCAGAACCTTGCTATTTCCCATAAGCTTTGGTTGCCAAACAAAGAGGAGTGCGCTTAAGAAGAGTTAAATGTTAATGTAAGATCTTAGACCAAGTCCTTATTATGTTATTCAACTTTTATGTGTTCCATCTAACGGTGAATATAAGGACAGGTCAGCAACGAGACTGGCTCACTATATGGTCAACGCGTGTTGGTATGGCGGTTCAGGGGGATTGGTTACCTGTAGTTCTCGGTCGCACTATACTGTACGTCGTGTATGACGAGACCACATGTGACTTGGAAGAAATTCCTTCGGACCTTTTACTATTCTCTCGCTGTAATTTTATTCTTAACTATAGAACAGATGCAGCGGTTTATAAATTCTATTCAATTTCAATCGATTCCATCCTGTAAAACCGTGGTTATTGAAATGGGTCCGGACTAATCGATTTAATTGATCGAATTGGAAATCTGTCTTATCTCTAGTTCAAAAAAATTATAGAATTGAAGAAGAAATGGACAAATAAAAAATTGATCTCGTCAATTTTGAAAACTTGTCAAATTGACCTTTTTTATTAGTCAAACTACTTCAATTTTTTTAAAAAAATAATTTTTTATTTTATAAATTTAATATGTATGAATATACGATAATTGATAATTTTTTTAATTAATTTTTATTGTTATAAATTTTTCGTTGAAGACGTGTTTTGTTAAAATTTTTGTATAATTAAATATTAAATTTTATTTTTAATTTAATTTGCATATTTATGTTTATGAGATTTAATTATGCATAATATTTTAATATTTTTAACTATATATTTTATTTTTTAAACATTTTTAAAATAATATTAGTTAGACTGTGATTCAATCAATGTTTGATTATTAACCATTAAATTGGTACCTTTACCAATTCGATAACGAGTCTGATTTTAAGAATTTTGTGTAAAACTCAATTAAATAATTAAATTAATTGAATAAAGACTGAAAAAATTAATTGTTTCGATTTGTTGTTAGATTATTATTGTAACTATTTAATATCATCTGGATCCATCAATTATTATGTTCGAATTGTATATTTTATCTATATTTGACATGTTTTTAGTTTTTAATAAATATGCAAATAACTAAATCCAAACATAATTGTTAGAAATATTTTTATGTTAACTTTATTGTTAAAAATGTCTATTTTGTAGCTAAATTTAAACAATTTTTAATATTTAATTTTTTAATACTTTTTTTTTCTCGAAAACCAACTAGCCAATGGAATCTAAATGAACTGCTTCGATTTTATACATGATTAGAGAGGATATGATATCTAATTCAGTTCTTATATGATATAATGATAAAATACTAAAATATCACTCTTCGTAATCATTTTCAATATCTAATTAAGAACGAAAGAATATTATGCAGTTAAACAGGCATTACTCGATGCATATTAGAGTTTTACTTGTCCTAGTTCTAGGGCTTCTCTATTTATCTCCACTTTAAAATTAACTCCCCAACTCGTAAGAAAACAGAGTATTTGGCTTAATAAAACCTTTTTTATTTATTTTTGAGTTCGATCCTATCAAACCAGGCTGGGTCAATTAAAGATTTTTTATCATAAATTAATAAATCTTTGGTAATTAATTAATTTACATGTATCTGAATTGTTTTCAAACTTTATATTTTATTAAATATTTATTATTTATAATTTATACTTTTATATTTTACTTTTTTTATACAATTCATATTTATTCTTTTGTATAAGAGGTTAAGACATTAAATATTAAATTATTTATAATGTTGAAGTATCTAAATGAGCCAAATATTTGAATTATTTTGTTTCAAAGCTTGATATATTGATTTTGTGGATAAATGTTTTTTACTTATAATTTCATAATGCTATTTAGACAACAATAGAAAAATAGTTATGATTTATTTATAACTGAATTATATTTTCTATTTATTTTTATTATTTACAAATGTAACAAATTATTAAACTCTATAAGATTAATTTTTTAAAAACTCGCTATTTAGACTTCTCTTGAGGTTAAATCCAAATACAAATAGAGTCAGAGTGAATTAAAATATTTAAAATTAAAGACTACATGAACCCATATTCGCAGCTCTAAATAAATATGGAGGTGGTGTAAAGAACTAGGTGAGAAGCAAGGATAAGACGTGACGAAATGGTGACGTGGGATTCTCTTATTTGTCTTCTCTAAATTGGGTGGTTCTCTCGGGCTTGTTAAAAGCAGAAAGAGAGTAGAAAAAGGAAGAGGTGGTCCTCGCCATATACCTTCTTTTTATCCTCGCCACATTGGTTCGGGTCAAACACCGGAAATACGAAAATGGATCAATTACAGATATTTAAATGTTTTAATTTTTTGTTAATTATGATTTTAATTGTAATTAATTTAAATTGTGATTAAAATTTATATTTAATTATGATTAAAATTATGGTTAATAAAAAGATTGAACCTCTAAGTGCGTGTAGCTGATTTTGATCTTGCCTACCTTAAAGACAATTATAAAAAAGTGAACACTTAAAAAATATAGGAAGTTCTTAGTCCAACGTAATTTATAAGATACATTATTTCTAATAATCTATATTTTTTTACTTTTTTTTGCTTTGTTTTAAAAAAATTTACTGATTATCAGATATTGGTTAACGATCATTAAATTAATTAATATCTAATATAATTTTAAAAATAAAAAATAAAAAAAAATTATAGATCAATAGATACGCATATAATGAACCACGCTGAAATAGGAGTATAAGAGAATCACTCTCCAATTATACACGTACGGCGAGAAAGATTGCAGCCTTGTCCATTTTGGATCACCAACTACTTCCCAAATGCCACCTAAATCAATGCTTTTGAATTTTCTATTAGTTAGCCCCCCAAAAATAACATATTTGGTGTATTGAATTGAAGTAATAAAGTGAATGATTTAGAAAGTATTTGAAAAGTAGTTGGGTAAACCTATATTTTGAATATAATTGATTTTAGATAAATTTAAGTTTGTATAAAGATAATTTATGTTTTGAAACCATTATCAAAAAAGTTATTTTGATAAATATATTTCATTTAGATATTAATTAATGAAAGTATTTTTAAATGTGTAATTATAAAAAATAGTATGAAATTTATAATATCTTCATTTACCCTTATTTAAGTTCAAACTAATTTCACTATTTTTATTAATTTCAATACAGTAATTAAATTAGTATTCTACAATGAAAATTAATTAGTTATTAATCACCTAATTATAAAATTTTAATTTTAATATTTTTATTAATTCAAATTAATTTCAATATTTTTATTGAAAAACATAGTAACCAATTCAAAATTCTAGGACTAAATTGAAAAATAGAGTAAAAACATCAGTTTTAAAAGTAATTACATAGGGACCAAAATGAAAAATAAACAAATAGAGTTAGGGTTAAAATGCAATTTTTTTAAAAAGGGAATCAATATTATAATTTTCTCCAAAACAAAAACCTTCATTGTGTAGCCCTTCTCAGCTCTGTAACTTTATTTTTCCTTCATTTTTAAAGATTTTATCCATTTTAAGCTCATTTATTCTTTCTTCTTCCTCTTTTCTGGTCGTCTTTCTTTCTTTCTTTTTTTCCTCTATCTAAATCTCTTTCCAACTTTTCCCCTCCACACCAATCTCTTTCTTGTTGTTTTCTTTTTATGATTTTGTGCAGAGGCAATGATTATGTTCAAAGAATTAGAAGAAGAAGGAGGGAGGGGTAAAAAAGACAATAGAATAGTTGAAAAAATCAATTTTGAGCTACATCAATGCAAAAACAACAATTTTGAGCACATTTGGGAGCACGTTCACCTCGTCGCACCCACGTTTCCTCATGCATCAAATGTGGTTGGGAAAATTTTGGGATGTTTGGCAACATTTGTGTTAAATGTGGTTGAAGCATAACTGGGTTTGGGAGCAAGATACCAATATTTGGTTTAAAATGGATCAATGAAGCTTCTGCATTGAATGTACCGTGGTTGGTGTGTTCCCAAATTATGGTTCCTCTTCTACCCTTCTTGGTTTGGTTCATCTATAAATAACTCAGCTCTCCTTCCCTTCCTTGCACCACTCACAATTGAGAGAGAAAGAGAGAGAGAGAGATAACTATGTGATTCCAAAGTTCATGCTCTGTTTCTTAATCCAATAACAGAGGAAACTTTTCAATTGTAAAACTTGATTTGTGATTCATTTTCTTTCAAGATTCTAGTCTAAAATAATATAAATGAATCTTCAAATAAGTTAAAAGGAAACTTTGGGTTGATTTGGAAGCCAAACCCAAGGGAAAATTAGAGAAAACCAGAAAAATGTTGTAATAGGGATTGAACTGCAATTATTGAAAAGTTTACTGGGATTGATTTAATTTTGAAACAATATATATTCTTAATTTAAAGACCTAGATGAAATGAAACATGTCGCAAATCAAGTAAAGAATAAAAGAAAAAATGTTGACCAAGGACCAAACTGAATAACAACAAAGTTTACATGAGTCGATTTAAATTCAAAACAAAATATATTATAGAACTAGGGACCTAGATAAAGTTAAATGTGATCTTAAATCAAACGAACGACATCGAAAAAATTTTGACCTAAGTGAATAAATTAAAAAGTTTACTGGGGTCAATTTAAATTTAAAACAAAATATATTATGAAACTAAGGACCTAATACGAAATTAGATACGATCTTAAATCAAGTGAAATATAAAAGAAAAATTTTAAATAGTGACTTAAGTGAATAAATATAAACGGATGAAGTAAATGATGAAATTAAAGCAAAATTTTGTTTGAATTAAAAACATTGATTGAATAAAGACGGACTGAACTGAATTTTAATTTTAAACTTATATACCAAGTGAAAACTAATTAATTTTGATTAAATTAGTTATTTAAACTATTATATGTTTATATTTATATAATCTATTATGTACAGTAATACTAATTAATATAGTTATTTCCTTTATTTTAAGAATGAACTTTTGATTTTTTTTCATGCAATTATTAAAATTTTTCTTATTTAGTCAATAATTCAATTTTCATCTAACAATTTATTAGCACTTTAAATTAGTCAATTATTAAAAAAAATTAGTCAATAATTTATTTATTAAAAAATTAGTGCACTTAAAACATTGATATAATTCACCAAGTTAACTTTAAATAAATGATAATAAATAATAATAGTAATCAAAAAATGAAATATAAAATTTATGTCATTTCTGTTAATTACACATCTCAAACTTCGTTTACACACCAACATCCAAACATCATATTTTGCACTAAATCACATTTGTTTGCTTTAAATTACGTTTGCCCAAATGTCTTTTAAATATAAACCACGTTCATCAAAATCTAGGTTTTCTCCAACTATATTAATCAAAAATAGTTTATCCAACTTACATTTAACTCACCGGATTCTGAAATACATACTAAACCTATGTTGATTGGAAATCGATTTTGGAAAAGCAATTGTGAAACGCAGAATCAAACATGACTAGTTTATGAAAAATTGTGTGTTATTGAACCCTCACCGCGCGTTGGACTCTTAGGGTATGTTTGGGAGCCCGGTGGGTTAAACGTAGGTTGAGTAAACTAAGTTTGATTGAACATGGTTAGAGAAAACTATGTTTGGATGAACGTGATTTATGTTTTTGAGACATTTGGGTAAATATGGTTTGAGGTTGTGAAACTTAGTTTAGGATAGAACATGATATTTGTATGTTAATTTGCAAACATAGTTTCAAGATATATAATTACCATAAATTGCATGAATTTTTTATTTAATTTTTTATGTATCATTATTATTTATTGTCATTTATTTAAAGGAAACTTAATTTTTTTGCTTATTTGTCTAATATTATAAATTAATCACTATGACTCTTTTTTTATTAATAAATTTATTTTTTATTTTGTAATTACTAATAAAAAATTTAATTAATCAGTAATTTCTCACAATAAATTAAAGATCTCTAATTAAATTTCAAAATATTTTTCTTTTTTATTAAATTAATTTTACCTCTAACTAAATTTCAATACAATTTTTGTCTTCTCTTTTAAATTCATTTTATGTCAATTAAAATTAATGAAAACAAGCTTATAATAAAGTGCAATATTTGTTTTGTTTATTTGTCCAATATTACTTCACTAATTACTTATTATAATATTTTTAAAATTTGAACAATGTGAACTAAGTATAATTATAATTAAAGTGTTAATAATTACTTATGAAAAAGAAAATATAAGATATTAGTAATGACCAATATACAAATCATACAAAAAAGAACTTAATTACATAAAGGAAATTTAAAGATTCATTCTCATGATAAAAGGAATTGTGTTCTTAATTGTATGATGATATAATTAAATTAATTCTTTAATTAGTTAACTACAATAATTATGATGTTTAATTGTGTAAATTAAGTTTTTAAAGTAATTATATAAGTTTTGATATAATTAGGTTTAATTGTATAAATTAGGTTTATTCTCATAATAAAAGAAATTATATTATCACTAATAACTTTCAAAATTTAGTAAATTCCATCAAATTCTAATTTATATTAAATTTGGACATTTTCAGAAATTTTACTCTTTCTCTTCAACTTCTCATATTATTCACTTAGGTCATTGGGATTAATTTTTCCTTTATCTTTTTCATGTTCTAAGATCACATTTAGTTTCATATGGGTCCATATGTCACAAATATATTTTGTTCTAAAATTATAGTTACTCCTACAAACTTTTGATTTTATTCAGTTAGGTCCTTGGTAATAATTTTTCCTTCATCATTTTCATTTTCTAAGACCACATTTAGTTTCAGGTCCATAGGTTACAAATATATTTTTTTCCAAAATTATAGCAACTCCTACAAACTTTTTATTTTATTCACTTTGGTCCTTGCCATGAATGCACACATCTAATTCATTTTTCTTTCCTTCCAAACTAGCCCATCATTTCATCTTGAATGTTTTTAGGACATTTAAGGTCATCCCCAACCAAAGTAAGACTATTTTTTTGTTCTGAACAAACTGTATTTCACTTTGCTGTCACCCTTCTAACTCTCATCCATCTCTCTCTCATCTCTCCTGTTTTTTCGTTCAATCTACCCAGTCTAACTACTGCCTTCACCCCTCTCTCTCTCTCCACTACTCCCGAGTCCTCACCAATCAACATTCCTCTTAGCTCTCTTCCACTTCCCTTGTTTTTTTTTTTTTATCTTAAACAGGGCAAACATGCACACACAGGGGGACACACAGAAGCAAACATTTGATACAAGGGGAAGGGCAGTAGAGGGACTTCAAAAAAAAAAATGCAGCCAACTACGTTAAACGCATCGAAGAAGCTACAAAATCAAGCTTCACTGCCAACCACGTTCCCGTTACCTCAATGTGCAATTGCTGCCAAACATCCCATAAATCCCTCAAACATGGTTTAGTAATTGGAAACGTGAGTGGCGCTAACACGGACGTCCTCCCATACAAGCACTTACACTGCCAATCCAAAACGTCCTATTAATAAGAAAGATACAAAAAAAATTATTTAAATTACTCTCTTAAAAATCACTAAGTTTTCTTCTTCTTTTTCTTTTTTAAAGTTGATATATTTTAGTCAAATTTCCCATTTAAATAAAGGTAATGTTTTTGGTAGCTGGATCAGACATTTAAAACTTAAAAAGTTTCACATGTAAATTATTAATTAATCCAACGAAAATAAATGAACAAAATTTAAGCAATACACTTCTCTACCTATTACTGGGTATGGCAAATATTTTACAATTTTTTTTAACAATCATTCAATATTTAAATATTATACAAACTTCGATTAACTCAAATTTGTCTGTAAACAAATATTTTACAGAAGTTTCATTTGATAAACATGCTCTACGTCAGTACTAAAATATTGGTAACTCATGTAATGTCAAGTCCAATCCACATTTACCTCGTTTTGGATATTTATATTCGTCCATTAGTTCATCAGACCAATTCCCTTCCAAAGTAAAAGGGCAAATATAAATATATATATATATATATATATATAGAGAGAGAGAGAGAGAGAGAGAGAGAGAGAGAGAAATAATTGTCTCATGAAAAAAGTTAGTTGAGGAATTCAGTTATAGTCAAATTCATAATGCCTTTGTATTTATTATATTTTGCATTAAATAAATAAAATTGTACCTTAACTAATAATTATAGTTTTTAGTCTAATGATAAGCTTTTAATCATAACAGCAAATATCATATTGTTTCAATTATAAGAAACTGTATCATAATATTATTCAAAAAAGAGAAATATATATATACAAACGTTATTACATGTAATTTTGATACGTTCTGATTATTTGTCTCATATATTAATATAAATAATTAAAATAAAATACAAATTATAATATAAAATTAAATTAAATTACACGTTGAAAAGTGAAAACATAAATAACTCCTCACTGTTATTTATCATTCTAAAATATAATAAAAATTATAACAACTTTTTATATTTAAAATAACTTAGGTTAAAGTGCACACTAACTATAAACTAACACCTAGGTTTTCATAATCATAACACTTATATAAACTAATAAGGGTTATCTTAATTTAACTAAATAAAGATTTGATTATTTGATAATACAGTTGTGTTAAAATTTAGTATAAAGAATTTTATTATTTATTGTGGTCATACTTGACTCAAATTTTAATTAGTTGATACTCATGTAGTATTTGAATATTTGATACTTGCTAAAAAAAAAAGTCTTCATATAAGAGTGTTAAGAATAAAATGAAATGCTAGAAGTGACTAGTTTATTCTGAAGGCCGGAGATCAACTGGCTCTGTATATAACAACAAAACAAGGAAGGATTGCTTTCTGATTCAAAACCACTAATTCCTCAGACTCATTTGATTGACACCCAGGTCCAGACAACACAGAATCAAATCCACCCTCCCCTACTCGTACGACCCCAAGCTCTCGGTAATTTGCGATTCGACCTGCAATCACTCTGCATATTACAGACGCAGTCCTCGCACAGGCCCTCTCAGCTACAGAATATCCTCTATCAATATTCCCACCCCACGTGCCCTCCAACTATTCTCATACAGCGTTATGGAAGCGTCCTTCACTGGGAACGTACAGCTCACTATCCTGCAAACTGCACACCGTCAGTTGCAGCATACGCCAGACGACGCACCCTTTTGCCCCAGAGAACACATGATAAGCGCGTTATGAAACCGTAGAAGCTCATTCCCATCCACCCTCTGCCCTCTCTCGAACTTCGATTCCACTCCCTCTCTGTATTCTTCAAAATTGCTCAGAGCGTCACGAGAGTGATTCACCTTCAGTACTTTCTCCACCACGACGCTCTTCTCGAGAGGCCATCCACAGCGAAACATGGAAGCTACGATATCAATCGGCCACTCGCCTTCGCCGAGATCTGAGAATTCATTAGAACGTGAACCTGTTGTTTCAGCCGTCAGTTCTTTGTTGGGTTTAGAATTTGAAGCACTTGATGGTTTGTGTGAGGTGTGAGGGCGAGGCTTGGATTTGAAGCACTTGATGGATGAACGAGGGTGGAAAACCAAAGCTGCGAATGAGGCTGCTATTAGGCATTTTCCGGCCATGCTTTTCTCTGGGAGGCTGATTGTCCAGAATGAGCAATTAAGGAATTTGATTTGTTTACTTTATTTACTTCAATCGCATTCCCCTATTAAATTTGGAAATTAAGCCATTTTCGCGCATAAATTGTGCGAATCATTTTCACGTTTTGCTCGGGCAGCAAAGATCATAAGCCAATGGATCTTGTTTGGTTTTTAAAGTCGCTTCACTCATCTTGTTAGTTTTTATAATTAATGATTTATATTTTAAAATGTTGATTTTATTATTTTATTTTTTTAAAAAATAATTATAAAATTTGTGTGGTTGATTTTCATAATCAAAACTTTAAATAAATTACACATTCTATTTAACTTTTAAAGCTAAACAAAAAAATTCATTATCAGATCAACAACGTAATTTTGGAGTTATCAACATATATGGAAATAAAATTTATTGCAATTTGCAGCGGTTCTTTTTTACAATATTAATTTCCAGTAATTTGTTACATACACAATTCTCTCTCTCTCTCTCTCTCTCTCTCTCTCTCTCTCTCTCTCTCTCTCTCTCTCTCTCTCTCTCTCTCTCTCTCTCTCTCTCTCTCTCTCTCACACGTGTGTGTAATTAATATTGTCAAATAAACCAGCTTAGACCAATTCATTATAGGGCAAAATATAAATGGGTTGGTACATTTAGTGTGCAAGCTTTTTATTGAATATCAATATTGCTTGTCTTAGCTCATGGTCTTAAACAGACTGGCCTTGCAGGCTACTCTTTTTTTTTTTTTAATTTTTAAATAATATAATTTTAAATTTTTTTTGTAAAAAATTTAATAATTTTTTATTAAAATACAATTTATATATATAAAATATTATTTTTTAATATTTTAAATAATTAATAATTTTAATTTTTAAATTTTTTTAAATTAAATATATTATATTTAAATTTGTTTTATATTTATTTTTAAAAAGTTACAAAATTTTTTATATTAAATTTCTCATATTTATTAAATATAATGTTATAAAATATAAAAATATGATAAAGTAAAATTATTTATACTAAATAATATAATTTTTATTAAAAAATAAAAGGGCCAACTCACAAATTACTAGTTTGTTTAAATATATTTTTAAACAAATCTATTTTTTAAAGTAAAATATTATTCGTTTACGAGCTGGCCACAGACCAAAATAATAGCTCTTATGCATAACCGTGTTTGTAGCGTGTATATATATATATATATATATATATATATACACACACTATGTAACTGCGTAACACATATACATGTATATACCGCGATTGATCTTTTTTGTATTTATTTCTCCTTTAGCATGATTACCGTTAAATTCATTTTTTCCCTTTTTTTTTTGTCCATAGCGTATCAGATTTTTTCTCCTCCAGATAGTAGTTAAAGTATATTAATTCAATTTTTTTTTAAAGTTTGATAAAAAAATTATTTAGTTAATTACATGCTTACAATTTTTGTATTTATTCTCTAAAAAGTTACTTTATTTCAATTTTTTTAATTTCAGTTTAGTGTATTTAAAAAAAAAAGTTAGACAAACTTAAATTTAGACAAATCATGATTTACATAATTGATTTTGGATAAACTATGTTTGCATAAATTTGATTTATATTTATAAAACTGATTTGCATCTCATCATGTTTTGACAGAAATTTAACTGTTATATTACATATCTAGAACGTTTATATTAGATTGAACGATCTAAATCAAAAGATAAAAATATCTAATGAGATTTGAAATTTTTTCCTTTTAATTGTTTTCTTATCTGGATTGTTCAAGCTAACATGAACAATCAAAATTTGTGAAATATAACCGTTATGTTCCCTTCATAACATGATGAGATGCAAATCTAAAAAACAATTTGGTAAATCTACATTTGACAGACTATGAATGTAAGTTATGTTTTATATGTTCATCAACAAAAACACACATGGATGTATAATTAACAAAGGACATGAATTTTATATTTTATTATTTCAAGTGCCTTTATTATTATTATTTATTTAATTATAATATAATAAATTATATCAATGTTATAATAAAGTAAATATATTTTTAAAATATTATTTATTTATTTATTTTTCATGAATTAATAACTAATCGATTATTCATTGCCATTGATTGTCATTTTTCATTAATTAATCTTCTTCATCAATCAAAACAATAATTAAAGCAATAACTAATTAAATCAGATGCCAATCTCCAGAGCCAGAGCCCAGAGCCCGGTAATCTCCTAAGCCGACCAGCCTTCAATGTAATTAGAAACAAATAAATAAATAAGAACCCAAACTGCCAGGAGCCCAAAAGCATAGCGTCCGAACCGGAAAAAACACATGCACACACATCGTCGTCTTGGATCACATAACAGCAGCAAATTAGGAAATGAGGCAATAATAGGGATACACAGGCCGCTAAAACAAACCAGAAAACTCAGGAAAGTGACTGAAAATGGAGGAAAATCAGAGCCATAGTGAGGGAAACACAGCAAAAGCAAAAGTAACACGACATAGTTTTCGTTTTATTTTATTAATTTTAAAATTTAAAAAAAAAATCATCTTGTGAATGTCTGGCTACGAAAATAGTCTTTTTTCATATATCATGAACAAAATAATAAAACTTAATATACTATATACACAATTGCCTAATACTAACTAGTTAATTAATCTCAATCATCAATCGTGTCACATTCCATCATTATTTTATTCAACATGTTCACACCATTACTTGGTTGGTTTTTAAAGTTTTCTAATTAAAGCAAAAGTACTTCATAATTTGTTCAAATTAATGTTTTTAAAAGTTCAACAAATATAATATTTTGGTGTATTACGATTATGAATTCTTTACATTTGTATTCAAATTAAGATTTTCTTAAACAATTTTAGAAATGCACTTCTTTGTATTGACGTAACACTATCAAAAACTTATTCTTAATTTCAATATACTAAACTATGCCAATTTTTTTTTTAAGTCTATATATCCTCTTAATAACTGAGCAATTCTTCTAAACAATTTTTTTCTTAAATCACTAATTACCATTATGGTATTATCCCACCCCTTGGAGGGGTTTGTAATATTGTTTTTGGACTCGATCCAACTCAATCAAGTTGAATTAGGACTAGGGATCCAAAAACTCAAATTTTCAAGTCATTTTGTTTGACCAAAATGTAATCAATTCAGTCAAGACTTAGTGCTTAACCAGATCAATATAAGAAATCGATAATTCAATTCAACTCGGGTCTAGGTTTTTTTTTTCTCTAGATTTCAACAAAATCATATATAAGGAAAAAAGCGGTCTAACTAGTGTTAAATTTAGTACCTTAGAAAAAAAAAAAATTTTAACCTTCAAAAGTTGTAAGCTATGGTGTTATATAAGTACACCAAAAAATATATATAGAAATAATAATATTATTTTCAAACATAAAATGTTATTATTTTATGTAAATTATATTAGTATATTATCTAAAATGATTTTAAATCATAAAATTTAAGTAATGTTAATAACAAATTTTATAATATCATATAAAATTAAAAACAACTAAATAACTATTAGATATTTAAAAATAAATTACTTTTAATTTTAATTTAATAATTTATTAATATAATTATAAATGATTATATTTATTTATTAAATATGATATTTGTGTACTAAAATTATTTTAAGATATATTTTTTAAAATATTTTGATTGTGAAATTTGTATATAAATAATTTGTTTTTATATTTATTTATGAACATATATATATATATATATATTTAGTTCAGTAATTAATTCGATAACCTAACAATTAAACTAATGACACAATAATTTAAAGACCAACTTAAATCAATTATTAGACCGACTTTTAAAACTATTGTTTGTAAACCTTACAATGTACGTCCAGTACCGAATTAAAAAGGCCCAGACTGAGAGTGAAAAAGAATTAAAGAACCAAACACAAGTTGTTCAATAATGGCATTGGCATATTTATCTGCTGGTTTATGTTGCGCTATCACACGTTGCTTTGGAATAGGTTGCCCCATTGTTGAGTCAGTTGCTTTACACTCCAAACGAAATCATCAAAACAAAACCACACAACGCCGCCCCACTATTTCTTGTTGCTTTCATTCAAAACAAAGCAAACCCCCTATAAATTAACCACACGAAAAGCGCCATTTCTCCTTTTATTCTTTCATTTTTGGACTTATCTCCTAAGTGGAATGGTTTTACATTTTACAGAAAAAGGCACAGATATCTTCATTGCTACAGAATCGAATGTCATAATTTTTCATTTAAAATATTAAACAAGACGAAAGAACTAGGAATCTTGCTTACTCGCGGTTAAAGCTCTACTTTGTGTGATGGAGATTGATCAAACAAATCAATAGTTTTGAAAGCACAGTTTGAGAAAGTTGGGTGAACTCAAATGGAAAGAACTTGAAATTTGAATTATAAAATTTGAAATTCAACGATATTAAGTTAAATATCTTGTTTCGTTTTGGGATCAAACAAATAATCTATTTTTATCAAAATTTTGAAACTATCAAAATTGAATTCTCTACTTCAACTTAAAGTTAAACAGGGTGCTTGATTTAATTAGATTGTTATATTTCAAATTTAACAGTAAAATAAAATAAAATAAAATTTGAATCTTTAAATTTAAAATTTAATAACTAAACAAAAAATTCATTTGAGATCCTCACGTAGAAATGGGTAAATTCTGATTCCATGAATGGACAAGCATCACCACTGTTAATTTCCCTTACGGCCCATTGAAACTGTTTGCATTGATCCACATTCGGCATAGTCAAGCATTTGTCACAAAAACAAAAGAAAGGAGTCAAACGCAACTTTCCAAGGAAATATTGGGATTCTTCTATATTGGGATTAACTAGGTGACATTATATATTATTCCTCGAAACCTTGGCCTCACAGTAATTTTATTTTAAAGAATTCATAGAAAGAACTGGAAGAACTTAAGAATGCTACAATATTAAAGATTCTTTCGGGCGTACCGAGCTGACTACAAACTACTGAAGAGTCACATAATTGGACCATTTGGTAGCTATATCCTATCTTCATAAGCCTGTTGAAAATTTAACATGTTTGATTAATATATATAAATGCAGTCACATAATTGAATAATTTAAGATGCATACATATTGTAAACGTATATATTGTTTAATTATTTATTCAAGATATATTTAGATACACACTTGACTTGGAACATAAGGAAAAATTAATTACTTCGTAAATATAAAAATATGGAAAGGCATCGGTATAGAAAAACGGAAAGGTTGTTAAAGAAAGATCAGTCAATTTCTCTTGATAATCTTTATTTGAAATTTATTTTCTTAGTGCTTCTCTTCCCCTTCAGGACTTTACCTCGTGTATAATTTGACAGTGACGAAGCTCACATGATAATCGTCAAATTTTTACTATGTGAAATTAAATGGAGATAAATGTTCCAAATTCTTTCTTATCAACAAGAAAAATTTAGACAATAAGACAAGGACGAAATATATGGCACATGAAATTTTAAAAAATAGAGATGGAGCCTGAAACTGTCAACTTCGGAATCGGAGCAGGTCATGTGATGATAGGAGCGTGGCTGTGCGCGTGGCGGATAAAGAGCGTGACATTACTAGACTTATCTTCCTTTGTTTTTTTTTGGTAAAACTTATCTTCCTATTGCTTGCTACAGCTACTCTTCCACTGACACGAAAAATACAATGTCTGAAAAGTAGCGAGAGGGACTCGGGAAGTGGGCGTTTAGCATAATGCAGCTGAAGAAGCTCATTCACCACCCTACTCAGTGCTGAGTTGCTAACAATCCGTCCTTCCTTCACCATCTCTCCCTTCCCAAGTTAGGGTTTGCAGAGTTCGGACATTGCCGATTGCGGCTCTGAAATCTACTGGTAAGCCCCGCCATTGTTCTCTTTCTTCAGCTCTGTCCATTTCCCATTCGTTGGTTCCTTCTTCTGTCACTCTATCTTCCAGTGTGCTATGATTGGGGGGGGGGGGTTTAAAGTTCTGACTGAAGTTCTTGTTTCCTTAAACGCTGGTTGTTGTCGCTCTTTTTTCTTTTTTCGTTTTCCTTGTTATGCTTCCTCTAATATTCTCCTTGGATGGCCCGTACGTTGAGTTTGTGTTTTGAAGGACGCCGAGGACTCAAGCTTAGGATGTGAAATCCGGGCACTGCTCTCTGGTTTTTTTTTTTTCCTGGGTATTTGTTGAAGACTATGAAGTATTAATTTAGTGTTTAGTTTGGTTTTTTCTTGTGGGTTTAAAGGAAAAAAATCTGGAATACTCTTTTATTTTTTTAATTCTATTTACCAGAAGGTTTTGTTTTCACTTTTCACCGAAGTAGGAGCTCTGCCAATGCTACTCTGTTTTTCTTATTTATATTACTACTGCCTCGCATCAGTAATTTGGTCTCAGACTGCATGTAGATCTGGGTTTCTGTCGTACGAAAATCACTCCTATATTCATTAATAGGCTGTTTCAGATTTGTCTATTTTCTTCCTACTGTTATTAGCTTCTCCTACATATATTCTTCCATTGTATCTTCAAAAGCTTGAGAAGGCCTTTGGAAAATTCCTATTACCAGGGCGATATGTGGATTTCGGTTCCAGAAAAAAAAACTTGGACCTTGATCTTGATTGTCGCTCTGTAATGATAAAATATTGAAGAACTTTGAAATTATGGTTGTCTCGTCTGTACGCCCAATCATTTCTAGTTGTTCATGTGTTGTGGACCACATGATGAATTTGGAAAATAACTTGTTCCTGCAACATTCAGCTGTCAAATAGATTGACGCTAAGGGGTATTATTGGAGTTTGCTTCCGTAACGATAATTTAATATTATATTTTGGTTTAATATTAAGTATTTAATTTTTGTTGGTTTATTTGGGTTTTGGTTATGGTAGGTGGTAGTGGAGTTAGTTTACGTGGAGTTTCTTTGAAGCGATAATATGTGGTTTGTTTGTTAGGTTTTCTGTTGAATGCTGATCCGAGGTGGTCATCACTCATCAGCTTTCACATCGTTTCTTACTTATAAATCAAATTCCTTTTCATCTTTATTTCTTACTCAGAACTGTTTCAGGGCATTGTGGGTCAGGCGCTTTAAAGAGGGGCCATTTAGTTCGCCTTTCTAGCTATCAATTGGGGATTAAATATGCAGACACCAAAAGCAAGGTAAGATTTTCATTTCATCATTTTTCGCTTTTCATTATTCCGTTTTCTATGCCATCTTAAATAACTTAGTTTTCTGGAGATTTTGTTTGAATTTATGTAAATATCAACATATAATTATTTCTGGGTGATGTTCTTCATGGGGAAAAAATAGCACATTTGAATTATTTGTTACTGGCATGTCTTTGAAAATGGAGCACTAGTGTTTGAAATTTGAATCATGGAGCTTAAAAGTATGGCCGCATCTCCTGATGACTATTTCATATGTATAATAACTTCCACCAATTGATTGATTCTCTTTGCGGGACATCTTGATCAGCAGAGCTGGTACTTCAGAAGTACCCAAAAAGAAATCTCCGGCAACACCTCGGACTGCTCGACAACTGAAAACACCGGGCTCTGATCCTGATTCAGTTTCTTCCTCTCCAAGTCCAGTGAGTAAGGCTTCAAAAGATAGGAGTCCAAAGGTTGTTGAACGCAGGTCACCACGAAGCCCAATGTCTGAGGTATTTCTTTTCTTGAACTTACCTGAGAAAGCCATTGCCATTGACAATCTCAAGTAATAATTTCCACATTGGTAAAAGAGTATATTCAGAATCCGATACATTTACATTAGTGCCATATATTTTTTAATTATTTTATATTCTTAATTTTTATCTTCTGGCTCTAGAAGAAGCGACCTGTTAGAGTTCAGGAATTGGAGTCTCAGCTTGCTCAACTGCAAGAAGATCTGAAGAGAGTTCAGGACCAACTGAACACATCTGAGTCATTGAAGAGAAAAGCCCAACAGGAGGCAGAAGAGGCAAAGAAGCAGGTTATGGTCTTATCAGAAAAGCTTGAGGACTCCGAACAACAATTTGTGGAGCTTTCTGCTTCTGAGGAAGCACGGCTTCAAGAGCTGCGCAAAATATCACAAGATCGCGATCGAGCATGGCAATCTGAACTAGAGGCAGTCCAAAATCAGCATTCAATGGACTCAGCTGCTTTGCTTTCTGCCATGAATGAAATCCAGAAACTCAAAATTCAATTGGAAAGAGTGTCAGAGTCTGAAGCTACTCAGACTAGTAATGCAGAGTCAGCTCAGGCCGAGATTCAGGAGTTGAGAGCGGAGCTTGATGAGACTCTTTCCTTAGTGGAAAAGCTGAAAAATGAGATAAGTGAGTGCAAAGAATCTGAATCCCGGGCCCTTGAAGTAGTTGGCAAAACTCAAATGCAATTGGAAACAGCAACTAAGACTGTAGAAACTCTCCGGTCAGATGGAATTAAAGCCATGGAAGCTAACAAATCCTTAGCTTTAGAATTGGAGCAATCAACAGCTCAAGTAAAATCACTGGAGGAACTTGTGAGCAAACTCCAGGCTGATCTGGCTAGTAGTGGTAACAATAATACATCAGGTCCAACCAATGAAACTGGATCTGCAGAGGAAAATGAAGAAATAAATCAGCTCAAAACCGAGCTTATATCTGCCAAATCTGAAGTTGGGCAGTTAAGGTCTGCACTGGAAATGGCTGATGCACGGTACCAAGAAGAGTATATCCAGAGCACTTTGCAGATTAGAAGTGCTTATGAACAACTAGAATATGCAAAATCGGAGTCCTCCATGAAAGAGGCTGAATTATGTCAGGAGTTGAAGAGAGCTAAAGCTGATATTGAAGAGCTAAGGGGAAGCCTGATGGACAAGGAATCTCATTTGCAGAGTGTATTAAAGGAGAATGAGGGGCTTAATATAAGGATCAAGGAAAACCAGCCTATTGAAAGAGAATCTCAACTTGAGATGGAACTAAAAAAATTGGATGCTGATCTAGCAGAGTTGAAGGATACATTATTGGACAAAGAAACAGAGTTGCAAAATATAACTGAGGAAAACAACACACTCAAGATGGGTATTGAGAATGGGGAAATGGAGAAGAATAAAACTACTGAGGAGGCTGTCGCTTCGGCTGAAGCAGCGAGGGCCGCAGAACGAGAGGCTTTGACAAAACTGGGTTACATAACAGAAGAAGCTGATAAGAGTAACCAGAGAGTAGCGCGAGTGACTGAGCAGCTAGATGCTGCACAGGCTGCAAATTCAGAATTGGAGGCCGAGTTAAGAAGATTAAAAGTGCAGTCAGACCAGTGGAGAAAAGCAGCTGAAGCAGCTGCTGCTATGCTTTCTACCGGAAATAATGGAAAATTTGTGGAGAGAACTGGTTCAATCGACAATAGCTATAACTCTATTGCTGGCAAGATGAGTTCACCCTATTCAGAAGATACAGATGATGACTCACCCAAGAAGAAAAATACAAACATGTTGAAGAAGATTGGAGTCTTGTGGAAGAAGAATCATCAGTAGATAGATGTCTCCCAGGTAGCTTCTCACTCCCTATTGCTTCAAAATGTTGATTAAATGGTTTTACATGTGTTATTTCATTTGTGTCTTTTTTTGTGGTTGTCAGGTAATTTGGTGTTCCATGGCCATAGGACTAGTTTCATGGGGAAATTTTTTGGCGAAAAGATCGCGTTACAATTATCTGTAGATAATGTGGAATTTAGTAGTTCAAGCTTCAGCTTTCTAAATGTAATTTGTATTTCTGCGAGTCAGTATGTTTTCAAGTAAACATGTCTCTGGATGGTTGAAGATGAGAAAGGGCAACACCAGGGAAATTAAGTGCTTTCGTGTTGTTATTTGAGACCAATGTCAGTATTATTTTCCTCGGATCCACCCACCAATATTGAATCAATCTTGTATTAGATTTAGACGTACCATCTTTTGTTCAATATTATTTCATATTTGTTTTTCTTATCGCCGTTAAAGTGAACAAAGTTCTTTCAAAATAGAATGATTAGATTTAATTCCTAAGCAAAGCCCGTCTGGAAAGTTCTGATAAGTCATAACAGGTTAGAGCAGTTATAGCTATTAAATTGACGTAGTTGTAGTCGCATGAGGTAAAATGTATTAAATTTAGTCATGTGTTGAGTTTAATGTTCAATATGACCACGTGTGAATTATTTGAGGTTTTAGGAAATGTGAAAATCAAAGTACATGAACAAAGATAAATAACGAGAAAATGTTTGTAATCGAAAATGCGTAGGGTGTTTAGTCGAAGAGGAAAAATATTGTCACATCTTCAACAGTGAGTTCGATTCACGTTATTTTTAAGTTAAAAACATCATCAAAGTCTTAACTTCCGTACAATGAAACCATATATAATATTCATATTTATACATAGTTCGTCCAAAAAAAGAAAATCTTAGGAGGCTTATGTGACCACAGAGCTATTTCTAGAGCTTACAAGATATAGAATACAAAGGAATCAATCGAAAATACAAGAGGGTTTGTTTAAGATAAACTCGCTATTCCCCTGAAAAATTCCCAGCGTCTGCCACAGATTCTGAAATGTTGTAAAATAATAGGATGAGTAATGAAATACTCAGTGAATGGATAACATTATCAATCAAAAGTAAATTTAGCAATTAGTATCATAAATATATCATTGAATTAAACTCACATCAGTTACCAATGATATACACAGTATAAATTATTCAGTGCCAACACAAATTCCGTACCAACCGGGTCGTCCACGGTACCAGTTGATCGTTTCCCGTGGTCCCCTGGCCGCATCCACCCTTATCTCTCTATGAAAGATATATCTCCACCCTTATAACTCCTGTAACTTCTCCCGTGGGGTGCACCACCACGAAAATATTATAACAATGTCATACCATAACGCAAGTATTTACACAACCTCAACATCATAACGGCAATATCAACATTAACTTTACATTTTTTTTAAAAGAATTAATATTTAATCAAACAAGAGGTTTGAAATCCATAATACCTTTAAATACAAGGAATATAAGTCCTTGATAATGAATACACAACATACTGTTTAAGTCTACATTCTCAATTTTCTTTATGATACTTGATGACAATACTTTTGAAGAAATATAGATGAGATAAGGTTATCACACTCACCTCGAATGTGGCCCTAACTACCTTTTCTTTTGCAGCTAAATTATGAGAGGTGTTAGGAAATAACTCTTAAAAATTTCCTAAAATACAAATAAGATGAAAAATAAAGAATACATTAGAATTTTCAAGTGAAACTTGTACTATTAGAAACTAGACTCAAAGAGCTTTCTAACAGTATCTTAGTCCTGAACGCAGCTATAGTAACGTTGACCGAGTCAATGCTACAGTAACGTTGACCGAGTCAATGCTACAGTAAGTTGACCGAATCAATGCTACAGTACCGAGAAAATCTGGAAAATTTTTTTCGGTGACCAGTATTTTCTGAGGAAAATTTTCGAATGTTCTTCGTGTTCTTCATCCAAAAATTCTAAAATCATATCTAAAACAACATTTCTTTTGATTTCTTCCATGAGTTTTGTTTCTCAATGTCTAATGAGTATTTTAACACCAAAACCCCTAATTTTTACCAATAATCCAAGCTCAAATCTCAAATTTTCATCAAGAACACTAACTTTTTCAAATATCCAAATTCTACGAAATTTCTTGTTCTAATAACATCATAAATCACATAAGAATGTTTTACATTAACATCCACACTTAAATTCATCCATTAAAACTCAAAATCTTAATTTTCTTCCATAGGTCCGAAAATGGAGAAAAAGATAAATAGAGCAGATAAAACTTACCTCTTTGCCTCTAGAACTCCTAAGAATTGAAAGTATGGTTAGAAAATATCAGATCACCGGAAGAACTTAAAGAAATGATTGGAGTGGAAGATGGAAATGAAACGAAGAAATGGTGAATGAAGTCTCGGGAGGAAGAAGGAGAAGAGAAACTAATAATTGTACGTGTGGGCCCCACTAATTTCTTTTTCGATAAAATTGCGCATAGCCACCTTAGCTTTTAAGATTTGTTCACTTAGGTCCTTGAAAATTTATAAAAAATTTCCTAAATTAAAAATTGAAATTTCTATTCCCAAATTTTCTTTACTAATTCAAAGAAAGAAAACATATTTCACGCAATTAAATTTTTCATTAAACTTCATAATAAATTTTAAATATTCATACAAATTATTAGAGCATTACAAATGTATTGTGCAACATCAATCTAGAATGGACCAGAGGACAAGTGAAAAAAAAATCAATTTAGAAAGAGCTATTGAACGTGCAATTACACTATTTAGGAGGCCATTAAAGTCCTTATAATTGCAACTAGACGTTCAACAAATATTTGGCCGAGATAAAAATATACTAGAGTCAATGTAATTAATGAAGACACAAGGATCACTATTTAGCAAGAATCGTCCCAATTTTCTTTGGGTTTTTTTTTTTTTTTTGCGGGGAGGGGGGGGAGGAATTAACTAAAGTTGACCACAAAAAAATATTGTGAATGTAATTAGGAAATAAAACTCTCGAATATAGATGCTGATCCAAGAAATTAAATCATTTTATATTTATTCTAAATTATTTTTTTATAAAATCAAATTAGGGCAGTTTTTTTATATTCATAAGCATTGGCATTAATGGATTGAAATTTAAAAGGACGTTGAGGAACAATATCCTTCATGAAAAATTACTATAATAGAAAGCTTAAGACTATTATTGTAATGTTCATTTTTTTTTTTTACAATACATTTATCGTTCATGGGGTGAGACACATGCAGATATGGGTCAGATGAAGCCCATTGGCCTTATGAAATATATATGGACCGACTCAGAATTGGGTCCTGTAGTTTCGTAACTTGTACTGCCAACAGTTTTTCTCGCTCTTCTCTATATAAACACACCCCACTTCAAAGTCTTGTCTACTTAGGGTTGTTCTCTGCGTTCGCCGCTGCTGCTCAAGCTTCTAAGACTTCGAACAGTACCAGAGGAGGACAACCAAGTCGCCGTCACCATGGGGTAAGGAATCCTTGCATTGTTCTGAATATTTATTTCGACATGTTTCTTATCGTTTCCTTGTACCCTTTTGCCATTCATCATGGATATTTAGCGTTATTGGACAGTAGATGTTCATTGTCTTCTGTTCTTTTTGCTTTCCGCAAATATTGAAGACAAAAAGATGAAGTTGGTGAATTCGGTAATATATGGATGACGTTGTATATGGTTAAGTTATTTGATTTTGTCTATTTTGGGCGGATCCGCCAAAGTTGTAATTTTCTTGTCAAAGATTTGTGTAGAGCACCAACCTGAGCTGAAAAAAATTGTAATTTGAGCCTTTAAATTGCGTTTTTCCATTGCCCTTTCGTGGTGAGAGATCGTGTCTTGAGATTTGCTTCTTAACTTTGCTATTCTCTCACTTTGGTGTTCCATCCCTTACACTACTGTTGATGCATTAAGGATTTCATGAGACTGGGGGCATTTTTTTAAATTTAAACTTGAGTAGTTTGAATATATCGTGTTCTAGGCTCTTAAAAAAATATGCTGTGTGCTCGGGGATGAAGTTACTGTCTTTGTCTGGAGTTAGCTCGGGGATGAAATTATGGAAGTGTAACAAGCATTTATTTCTTTTCTCTGAGATTGATTTTCTGTTAGAATTTGTGGCCATGTGAAACCTCATTTTTGAGTCGTTTCATTTAAATTTTGTCTCTTTTTCCCTTAAAGTTGGAATGTATACCGTTGAACGGACTGGGTGTTTATAAAACAAAATGATTACACAGATATATCAAATTAAATTTCCCGCTTATGTTATTGCTTCCACAGGAAGACAAGAGGTATGGGAGCTGCCCGCAAGTTGAGGTCCCACCGCAGGAGGCAAAGGTGGGCAGACAAGGCATACAAAAAATCTCACCTTGGTAATGAGTGGAAGAAGCCTTTTGCTGGATCATCCCATGCAAAGGGTATTGTTCTTGAAAAAATGTAAGATTAATTCAACTTGCTCTTCATATCTCTTACTATTAAACTTTCTTCAATTAAAGTATGTGATATAAAATGTTAATATGGTGTCCTTGTATATGCCAGAGGTATTGAGGCTAAGCAGCCCAACTCTGCCATTCGTAAATGTGCCAGGGTTCAACTTATTAAAAATGGGAAGAAGATTGCTGCATTTGTTCCTAATGATGGTTGCTTAAATTACATAGAAGAGAATGTAAGAGCTCTTGTTCAGATACGTCTGTTAGTTTGATTTTTATCCTCAACTTTAATATCTTCAGGGGCTCAGAAGTCGTTTATTTCATTCGTTTCCTGTAAACTGTTCTAAATATCCTGTGTAATATGTGGTGTGGCACACGGTTGCAGGACGAAGTCTTGATAGCTGGATTTGGACGAAAGGGTCATGCCGTCGGTGATATTCCTGGTGTCAGATTCAAGGTTGTGAAGGTCTCTGGTGTCTCACTGCTGGCTCTTTTCAAGGAGAAAAAGGAGAAGCCAAGGTCTTAAATTAATGGGACTATTCTCTTTCTGTCATAGTTTTTTCTTTTAATTTTTTTTTTTAAATTTAGAATTTTGCTTTAGTTGAAATTGATGCATGGACAAATTTTGGATCTAGTCTCTTTTCAGTCTATCAATTTTCTCACATATCTTTGCCTTTCTTTAATTGCTTAAGCTTTCTGTCATAGTTCCTATGCATATATTAGTCATCTTGACACTATGCTGTAAACTTCCTTGGCCATCCTAGATCCCCAGTGTTGAGTCTATTTGTCAATGATAGATTGTTCGCATTGGAGTTGGGTAAATTTTATTTTGGATTAAATTTTATTTTGATTAAAAGTGAGATTGTATGACTAATATATGCATACGAACTTTAACTAAAGTGATTATGAAAGATAATTATAGTATAAAAATAGGAATTTAATGTAAAAGGAAAAAAAGTTAATGCAACTCAGATGAGATTTTGATCTTTAAACGTGGATTGGAAAATGTGAAACCAAACACGAGTGCTGCAAGTCTACTATTGAAGACCCAAACCGTAAAGCGAATGGGTGACGTAACATAAATTCGAAGCAGTAGGTAGTTATGACCTGCTGTAGTTATTGCTTCCGATCTTGTAGTTCGTCGCAAGCCAGGTAAAGACTATCTATATCGGGGCAAACCAACCGGTTTAAAAATTCAAATAGGGCGTATATTGGGTAATACAACTATCTTTGTTCCGGCAAAATGATAGATTTAAAAGTTAAAATAGAAAGAAAGGGATTATTTATCTTTAAGAATTATTTATCTTTTTTATATTTAAACAGAAATTGTCATATAGGAAGAATGGTATTCTAACACTAATAAATTTGTTAAATCTATTCTGCGTGATTTGAGAATTCTTGTTTAAAAGTAGAAAAAGATAAAAATTTTCAAAAGTCGAGAATTCCTTTCCCTAAATATTTCACTTAGGCATGAGAAATCAATACCGACAATGACAAGCTAATCAGCGTCCGGTAGAACCACAATTTGTTATATAAATTTGTCTATAAATTTAGAGTTCGTGGAGGACCAGTTTCATTATAAGTTTAATGCTCCTTTCTCCAATCTCAGTATTATATATTTGCTTTTTTAGATTTATAATCTATGATCTAAATTTTTTACTAAATCAATGTTCAATCTAATAAAATGCCTTTTAAATGGTACTGTAATGCCTTTGGATATGCTTCTAATTGTTTTCTTAAAAAATTATAATGTTATTCCATAATTTGAGAGATTAACGTAAAATATTCCTAACAAACCAAAAAGGAAAAAGGGAAAATTGGTTCAAGCATTTTTTCAATCGTAACTGGTAAGCATGCAATTTACCGCCAATCTCCATGGCCAAAAAAGAATACAGTGCAGTTTCTTTTCGTGCAATCCATACGGATAGCCTTTCTATTCAACAAACTGATAGGAGAGATAATAAACCAGATTCAATACTACGATAGTTGCAATTTTAGTACAAAGACAGCGAAATATAAAGAATGTTTCGTTGAACTTTCACACCACCTTAGTTGTTCTCTTTCATCATGCTCTCTGGCATCGCCGGGTTGGTTGATTTTACCTCTGCAATCGTCGGTTCTGTAGAGACACTGAACAAGCCGTCCATATTGCAAAAGGAGTCCTTGACAGCAAAGGGTCTCCTTGTGTTAGCTGGTTTGTATAGACTGGGAGTATTTGGACCATTCAATAATTCCTCCATTTTCGAACAATCAAGAAGCTCCTTGCCACTTGACAACTCAAAACCATTAGGATTATCTTGAAAGCTGGCATCAGACTGAGAGAAAGAAAGAGAACAACTATTGAAATTTTTCTGAGTCTCTGAATTTATGTCCATAACTCCAAGTTGGCTGCTCAAACAATCAATTGCAGCAGCATTTGAAACACTGAGGTTGTGGTCACCAACAGTGAGAGTGTCTATGCTATTCACTGAATGCTTGGCATTATTACCTTCTGGATTCATTTTATCCATTGAAATGTCCAGAACTTCCTTATTTTCCGTATAACACATGTGAGAAATATGCATACCAACGTCATTGCTTACAAGTACAGGACTTTCAGCCTTTGAGTGATTAGATTCGCCATGTGTTGAGTCTTCCCCGACAATCTCAGAAGATGAATTTTCAACATTATTAGTAGAACTTGAATCACGCTCTTCATGAGTAGGAGTGGCTCTAATACCTTTGATCTCTGAACTTACTTCTACCATTGGAATGTCGACAGTTCCAGTGATCTGTGTTGTTCCAAGATTTATATCATTCATTCCAGTAAGATGTCCTTCAGTCATGTTTATATTTCCAACGGTGCTTTCAGTGAGCATCTTGTTTAGAACTTCCATAGGCATCTCAGAATCGGTGTCGACATTCTGCAAAGCACTAGACTTCTTAGCTGCAACATCTGATAATTCATGAAGAGGATTTGGTTGTGAAATTTGGTGGTTATTGGCTTTTGTGTTTTTTAATGATATGATAGATCTAGCAGGCTGCAGCTTTCCAAGCTTTGCTTTGTTTTGGCCTTCACTTGGACTGGCACTCCTTCCATGCTTAGGCAAGCCACGAGGCACAACAGGATGTGACAGCATTCCCCCACGAGGAGTGCGCCCCGATGATTTCACCTGCATTAACAAAAATTTATGATGCCAAACTCAACATATATGGTGTAATATAGAGGTGCAGAAAGAAAAGGGTAAAAATCATAATTTAAAAGAGGACATATTGCTCCTGACAAAACCAATATATAGATTTTAAGCCAAGTGATCAAGCCATTACAATAAAAACTTCTGAAAACTTCTAAAAAGTTGCACTGGAAAAATATAAACAAGGCAAAACTCACCCCATCGAAGAAGCCAATTTTTGGTGAAGGTAGGCGAAGGCCTGATGGTTTAGTAAGAGCTGGAGGAAGAATCGTTCCTGCTGAAGTGGACCTTGCTGACTGACTGACAAACCCGGCCAACTGACCCTCTTTCCCTTCTAAGCTTGAATCGCTTGGAGAATTGTGAGAACTTGAAACTTGAGGTGTTTCAGTGTCTGATAAAACCTTTCTGTAGGAGCAACTATCAATGCTAACCCTGGAACTATGTTTAGTCATACAAGTTGATGAGGAAGACTCTGAAGACCAATCACTAATAGAGCTAGCAGGTGAAATGTTAGAAGAGAGCTGGGAGACAGACATCAAGCCCGTGAGTCTAGAATTCCCAGATTCAGTTTTATTTCTTGAAGCAAATTTTGATGGTGTCCTGACAGCTGAGCCAGATGTGGGTGGCTTATTGGTTCGAACATCAACTTTCCTTTTTAAGGAATTTAGAGGACATCTACCTATATTACCTGATGAATTACTACCAGAAGATATGGAAGTTGATGATTTTGTCTTGGTTGCAACTAAGGAAGCTGAGGAAGATTTGGATGATAATGTGGTCTTAGGCACAATGCATCGGGAACCCCCTGGAATGGGTGCTTTTGACTCAGAACTGACTCTACCTGAACCAAAAAAAAGGCGTACAACTTAGAAATAGAAAGAGGCAAACACTTAAGGCAAAATGTTGGAGAATCACATCAAGCCAAAGCAAGTTCTAACCACCAATTACTCGTTTTGCCTTGTCCTTTTCACTTCCAATGTGTAGACCACCAAGAGAGGCTCTCTTTGCCGACATTGTTAGACTAGGACTAGACTTGGCAGGTACCTTTAGTTGCTTTAAAGTAGTAGATGACTCTGCCCTTGCGGCACCGAACTTCTTCAAAACAAAAGAAATTAGTGTCAATTAAAGTCGCAAAAACTACATTTCTAGACTACTGTCTACTCGGTTCATCTTCCTAACCTTTGATAACATATTCAGCGGAGGGAACCATAAGTTCACTTCTTTCTTTAGTTTCATACCTGTAAATCTGGAGGACGTAAAGGGTTCTTCCTGATCATTTTCCCTGATAATTGCAGGCTGGTGGGACTTGGATTCTTAGAAGAAGGTGAGGCTTTCATCTAAAATCAATAGAAAGTTATTAAAATTTCAATGCGTTTTCCTTCTTTTTTTTTTCTGGGTGTTTTAGAGATAAAAAGGAAATCATTCAAAAAATAAAATTATAGAAATTTACAGGTAGAAATATCTAATCCAATTTACCTTGTTCCCAGCAGCCATGCCGGTCTTCTTTAAATCTGGGAAGAAAAGAACACCAAAAAAAGTGAGAACACAATTTACTAATTTAAAAAATTCAAAATAAAACACCATACCAGTAGTCCAGAACATAAGCACAGAATGGTTAAATAAAATCCATCCTGCTTGTTCTAAACATGTCCCAATGTACAAAGGGAAATATAATAGCATGTAGAAAAGGAGTTGCAAATTATGATCGCTGGATGTGGTTCTTGATAGGAAGCAGAAGAGGTTGGAGCTAAAATAATAGACTACAGAGCACAAAATGCTCATCAGAGTAAAAAGCTTGAACCAGTCCAATGCTATAAATTCTTCTTTGTTTGTGCTTCGGAATTAATAAATTCTATAGAGGATCATAAATTAATAAATTGAAAGCATGCTAATCTTCAATAGGCCAATAGAAAGTTCGAAGTGAGTGCAGAGAAAACTTACAACCAGTCTGGAATCCCGCCATCCCTGATGGCACTTTGCTGTTCCCATTTGCCACCTCTGATGTCTTACTCGATTTCTGAATTGAAGCTCTTATGTCCTGGAATAAATCAGCCTCTAGACCTTCGAGCGTCAAACTATCGCTTTCTAATGTAGAGATGGACTCACACGACTTGCATACATCCTCAGTAATTCCCTGTAATTGCTTACAATCACCGTTCTGGAGTCCTGCTACCCGTGATGGAACTTTGCTGTTTCCATTAGCTAAATCGGACATCTTGCTGGATTTCTGAATTGAAGCTCTTATATCCTCAAAAATATCAGCCTCCATACTTTCCAGCGTCAAGCTATCGCTTTCTAATGTAGAGATGGAATCACACGACATGTGTACATCCTCTTTAATTCCCGGTAACGCATGCTTGTCGTCCTTCTCAACACCTTCAATTATACTGGACAACTCGTCCGGATCCAAAACACCTGAATACACCAGACACATGGCACTTCCAATAAAACATAATGAACATCCTATTGAACCCAAAAAGAAATAAAAAAAAAACTACATAAATTACAAGCGTCCAAAGACATGTACCGGCACTTGTGAAAAAGGCATTATCCCAAGCTAAACTCTTGCGTAAATTGCACTTGCTATTTTTCTTTGCCTTTCCTATTTCAAATGTTTCATTTGAACGAGGCTCTTGCTCCCACTCTTCAAGTTTGCTTGTCGCGTCCTCAAAATTTTTTGAATTTGGAGTGTCTAAAAACTCTGAATGCTCTTGATTTTCTGAAAACATGTTATTTAAATAACAATTAAAAAATGTACAAATTAATTTGTTGGGGAAAAGAAAGAAAAAGAAAAACTTGAATGGTAAATTTGAAAGAGGTAAACGGGGGAAGAGAATAAAAGGTTAGGTATATACACAGAACTCAGAAGAGGCACAAACATAAGATTACGACTTGGTCATGTATATAATATGGCAAACCCCATGTTTTAACATTCCAAAGGAAAAACTTATTACTTTGTGTTGAATGATCTACCATAAACTATATTGTTAAGTCAATGAGATTACACTAATTTGTGCATCAGCGTGAAAAGCACAAAATCGCTTGTGTTTTGTTCCATTAGCCTCTGAATGTATAAATCTGAGGAAAAAGGTCAATGAGCTTCATCTGGTTTGAACCGTAAACAAACCACTCAAATGTATTCTAGGAAAACAAAAGGTTCCCGAGGTTATCATATTATAATCGATACCATAATTATGTAACTCAAATTAGTTCTACCTGTTTTCTAAAAGAGAATCTTTTTAGCCAAATGAACCGGAAATGGCCTATGTAGAACATCCAAACAAAACGCAAGTATCAAAATCATCAGTAGTTCAAAATTCAAACTGATTTTAAAGCACGGAGATTAGTGGAACAATTTAATAGAAATAGAAATGAAAAAGAATATTAAAAAAAATCAACCAGTAGAAAATAAGAAATTTTGGTTAATTTCGAAGGGAATTTGAAGTTAGTAAACCAACCGAATAGATGACCTGAATGTTGCTTGTGGGGATTCCCAGAAACGGGATCGAGAAGCGAATCGTCGGCAGAAGAAACGTCGATGATACTAAGACGTCGGTCTTGAACATCCCTCTTTCTTTGAGAACCCTCCATTTCTGAAAACATCGCCGATCTGAATCGACGTTTCACTGGCGAAGATAAGAATATGAAAGATTATGAAATGGCGATCGAATTTGAGTTTTGAGGATCAGAGTAGGGCAACTCAGTGGCCAACATAGGAGGGAGTTGCTTGGTTTGAGAATTTTGAACTTTGGAGAAGCGGCTCTTTGAATAATTGGATTTAAAGAAAATTAATATTTATTTGACTTTTTAAAAAAAAATTTAAAATAGAGGTCTGACGAAGATTGCATACCGTGCGAGTGAGAGAGTAAAACGGGAGCGTCTTGTAACATCATTGTAGCCACTGGCCATAACGAACTTTGAGCTTCAAGTTCAAACCATTTATTCATCTAAACACAGTTAATATAATAGTAAAATACTAGTAGCTTGTGAGCCACTATATATCAAATTTATAATAATTTTTAATATAACATTAAATTATATTAATATATTTAAATAATATAATAAGATTGTGAAAGTTAAATTATTTTTTATTTTCTTATTTATATTTTAATTTTTATAATGTATATTTTATTTTATGTAAGTGCTTATATATGAGTTGAAGAATAATGATTAAAAAGTCATATATAATACAATAAATTACTCTGCACATAATGTATATATGATTGCAACTTCGTCACTGAGCAATATATTTTTGTGAATTTTATTTTTCTTCTTTTTTCTTTTATGCGCCATAATAGACTGTAAGGCCATTGGAAATTTGGAATATTGGGGCAAAAATTGTAATTTTTTACGAGGTTAGAATGGAGATTTCTTTGTCCCAATTATTATTTGTAAGACAGTGAGTTATGTTTGAAAGTTGAATTAGACAAGGGACAATTTGTTATTTTTAAGTGTGTAGTTCTATTTGTCCAAAAAAAAAGTGTAATTCCACAGTATTGTACTTTATGATATATCCGAAACTATTTTTCTCAATTTTAGCTGATATACCTTCAAATTCTCTTGGTTAATCTTTAATTTGTGGTGAGAAAAATTTGATATGTTTCCAGGGAGGAGGACCCCACTACTTCCTTGTATGTTGGGAGAAAAAACGAACAAAAAACAAGCAGCAGCAGCAGCTTATACAAACCAGTCTTACGATACTACTGTGTTAATTCTATATTTGCTTGATATATATATATATATATATATATTTGGAACACATTTTCTATCCAATCTCAAAGTTGCTAATGTAAATGATAAAATGCTTTTTAAACTAATATATCAAAAAGTTATTGTCATGTTTGTGACTCCTACAAATACTTGATAACATTTAATTTAAAAGAAACAAACAAATCATGAAAGAAATGGAAATTGAAGTAGAGGAATTGCAAAATATTAACTATTAGTGGAGGGAATATATTGGTATCCAGAGGGGACAATCCTTACGTGCATCATGTGAAATCTTAAGATTCAACAATAAACCTCTTCTCTTTGAAATCATATTTTATTGATGCTTTTCTTTTTTTGGCCATAATATTTTATTGGTGCTTGATCCCTTCTCTTCCCCTCAAAATAAGCCTAAGCGAAATGTTGTATTTTTGTTTTTTATTTGGTTATTTCAAACTCTCGTGAACTTCCCTTACATGTGGCAGTGAATTTGAACAGTATCAAATTATTTTTTTTTCTTCTTCTTTCTCTTTGTAGCAATTGTTTCACAGTAGAGATTTAGGTGAAAAATCAAATTTAGTCGAATCATAATATTTGTGCATATACTCTATTGTGAGCTAAAAAAATAGAATTATATTTTGACTAATAACTATAACTTCTTAGCATAGTAGTAAACACTTAATGCTAAGTCTTAATACGACGTGCATTTACTTTTCATCAGAAATTCATTTTATTGCAATAATATGCAGGGAAAGTTTGTAGTGGTGGAGCAACGACTTATTCTGCACCAAGTCTAGCATAGTCAATAAGTTACCCTCACATGCACTTTTTAAGTAACACTATGATCTAAGATAAACTACTATAGGGAACTTAAATAATGATTGGGATTTCAAAGATAACATTAATTTGTCAGATGTAATATAAGGTTGTCCCAACTCTTACATAATTTCCAAATACGATTGTTCGAAGAATTTTAGTTTGACTCATTTTCTCATTTTCCATTCTACTTCTATGAATGTGTTATAGGATTTCCTTCGTTATCTTGTTATGCGTTTTCTATGGGGGCACGTTACGTTCGTCGAAGTTAACAAGAGGCACACAAGAACCATTAGAGAGATGGACTTTTTCTATTTTGGCTCAGAAGGAAGAGTTGATATGCGACGAGATGAATCTGTTCAGTAGTGTAAAATTATATACAGCTGAATATATAACTGTAACACCTGACGTTTTATTTTTTTTAAAAATAATAATTTTTTTTTAAATTAGTTTATTGGATAATTTTTTAAATAATTTTTTTTAAATAATTATAAATTTTACTATTCACGAATTTTACTATTCATATAAATAGTAACTTTGTAAAAAATTTACAGGATTCTCATTAATTATATCTGAGCTTGAATATATACAAAAATAATTTACATAATATTTGTTATTATCTTTACATATTTGAATCATAAACTACCATAAAATATATTTCCACACTTCAAGATCATCATTAATATCATCAAAGCCTTCCCTTTTGCTCTTTTTCCTGAAATGATCAATTTTCTAAAAGTGAAATATAAAATATCTCAGTAGCTAGTCACTTTATTAAAAACATGTAAATACATGAACAGATCATTTCAGCCATAAAAGCATAACATCACACTGATAACAATTAAATTTCTCTTGTTCACTATGTAAAACAAGATTTATAAATACAATTATGTAAAAAAAAAACTGATTATGCACAAATATATCATAAATCATAACTAATCATACTTTTATAGAAGACTAACTATCTTATGAAGAACGAGTCTTAAATCCCTTCTTTCTAGTCTTCTCTCTTCTCCTCCTTTTCTATTTCGTTCTTTTCTCTCTTTTCTCTTTCTCTCTTCTCTTTCTTTCTTCTTTTCTCTTTCTTTCTTCTTTTCTCTTTCTTCCTTTCCTTCCCCGTGCACTCATATATATATATATATATATATATTATTTTTTTAACTTTTTCTCATACCCCACATTCCTCCTTCTCTTTTTCTTTTCTTTTTTTTTCTCATTTTCTCCTCCGCACACCTCACATACATCACTTTCTCACTTTTTCTTTTGGTTGAAAATAATAAAAACCCTCAAATTTTTTTATTCTATACAAATAAGTCCCTACTCGATAGATAAAATTCTATTTATATCTCTCAAAATTTTCTTAATAACTATTTTATCCTGATTTTCTTGCTCATTTATTTATTTAGCCTCATTTTCTAAGGTAATTAAATTTGGGATATCACAATAACGGTCTTTAAAAAAATTTCCTGAAAGTCAAATATATAGCAAAAACAACGAGGCGTAGGCGAAAGTTAATCATATGATGTAAAAGACTGCTATCATGAGAAGGTTCCTGTACACAATTCTGTACATGAAATACGAAAGTGCAACCCCTTAAAATACCCTCTATTTCTGTACAGCCAACCCAAGTCAATGAACTACACCTGTATTCGCGGGCTTATGTACACACCCCCAACAATTATAGTCAGTGAAGACTGGAGCTTCCTCTCCTTCAACAGCAAATCAGCTCCTCTTCCAACCACCACCATTTCTGCCAGCAAAACACTGGGTCCCTTATCTACACCTCTATCCCTTACTCTAATAATTACAGGTTCAGTACTGAAATGCAGATCCAATCAAGAGAATGAAGTTATGAAAGGTGGAATGATCCCTGTCCCTCCGTTATGGCATATAAGAGCTTCTCCTTCATCCTTTCCTGAAATTGTATAAAATAGAAGTGACCAAAAAGGATGAGACTGCGACTCAAGAACATTTTTTTCTAAATAAACGATGTAAGTTTGAAATAGTGAAGTACTTTTGATGAGTAAGGAGGTAGCTTCAGATAATTTGCACAAGTCATCACGCTAGGCAAGTCTGTGTCTGCCCGGTTAGTGCAGTGCTGCCAAAATCACCAAGAATACAAGGAGGAGATCAAAATCATAAAGCCAATTGTAAAAGCCACATGTTCATCTATAAGGTATAATAATATCTTAATACCTTTCTCACAATAGTCAACTTCGGATTAAGGGATGCCAATCCTCCTGGAGGAAGCCTAGGTGCACCAGTGACAAACTGCAGAAATGCTCGTCGCTGTGCATGGTCAAATTCTCGAATAATTTCCAGCAACTGATATTCCACAGCAGAAGTATTTATCGACAGTAAGATTCAGGAAAAGAAACCACAGATGGAAACCACCAAGAAATACATAAATATTATTTCAAAAGAAACCAGTGCTCACATTAACAATTGGAGGACTGCTAGCGGTGTACCCATGATCAAATTTAATGTGATCTGCCAGCTCATTGAACTGCTAACAAGAGATTATTATAATTTAGTTTCTTTTCATCATTTTCCTCTCTTCAAATACACAAGGTATATGCAGATTAATATATCAAATTTATACTATACATACAGCCCAGGAATCATGTTCTCCGCAAAGTAATCGCTCAAGTTCTTCTTCATTAAAAATGTGAAGATGCTCAATGGGAAAGACCTGAAGTACACCCCAGAAAAAGAAAAAGAAAAATCAAAGACCCAAACAAAACAAGATTTATCTAAATAAAACAATATTAATAAAATGAAGAGCATCCTGTAAACAATAGAAATTTACAAAGTCAAAATTGGAGACCCAAGTTGATAAGCTTGTGATCAAACAAAAAATAAAAGACCCAAATATTAGGCACAAAGATAATGTTCAAAAGGAAGAAACCGCAGGAGTGATTACCCTACGGCATGTTACTTCACATGGAATAGAAAATGACCAAACTACACTACTCATCTTTATCATGCATACAAAAGAGCACACTTTCCAAGAAAGCATCTTCTAGAATTGATATTTCTTTTTTCAAACTCATCTAATTCACCAGTCACTCCTGCCTCAAAATTGAATCCACATCTCATTGTTTTAATTTCCAGCCATTCAAACCCTAAAACAATAATAACACTCAAGAATTGTATACAAAAGTTAGCTTTAAACTGAATTCCTTGGGTTCATAATGTAATTTGCGAACCCCAATTCTCTCCACATTTAGTGTCTCAGCAATTATAACAACCAAAAAGTTTCATGAATTAGTTTTGTGAATTGTTAAAAGACTAGAAGCCATTAGAAAGTCTTTTAAATATCATCAAGAAAAGGGGAGTAATGACAAAACCTGATTAAAACCAGATTTGAAAGCTTCCACTTGTCTGGAAATTCCAGTCCTCACAGTTGCGTCCACAATAAGCGAAACATAATCATCCAGGTTTCTTATATTTACCTACCCCCGAAAAGAAATATATATTGTGTTCTTATTCTACCAATGAAAATATCAAATGAAAAATGAAGTGCAATTATATCAAGTAATATCTTACGGTTGAGTGATTAGTCCCAGAAGTAAGAATAATGTCAGGATACCCAGGAAGAGTGAAATCAAGACAAAGATCCTCAATTCTTGTATCTCGAAAGCATGAATCAAAATCAAACATGTAATTGTCTCCACAGACAGATTCCAAAAACTTTTTCCGGTTAACAAGAGCTTGAAACTCTTGAAGCACCCTACCAAGGCCAGGGTCAAATGTCTGAATGTCATATAGAAAGAGCTCCTGAAAGGATAATAAACAAATGAGAGATTAAGTTAGATATAATGACCAGCAGTAAGCAAGTAATTCTTGGTTGTTGGGTTTCAAGCTTATGTGAAAGTTCATCAATTGTATCTGGAATTGGTGTACCTTTCCAAGAATAAGTTTATAGAAGGCGTTGGAGAAGTGCAGATCTAAGACCCTTCCATCTTGAAGAGCTTTAGAAACAACCTGGCCCAAAAGGAAAAATTTCTTTTTTACTTCAGATAACTGTATACCACAAGATGATTCTAGTGTTGAAGGCCATGGACAAGGAAAGAGTCCATATGAAGACACAATTCCCATCTCAGCTTGTGAGTTTGTCTTGGATGTAAAAAAGCAATTGTCCTCTCTCCACATCCCCAATCCAGATTTCTGGAACTCTTGACAGGCCAAGGTATAGAATTCCAACGTTGGTCCGAGACCAGTACCAACTTCTTCATCATATTCCACTTCTAGAACTACTTTATGATGGGCATGTAGGTCCATCATTTGTGCAGCAGATTCCAGAATCCGGTTACGAGAAACCAAAAATTTCTTTCGAGGCAATCCCCCAAGGCCCAATCGCCTGTCACTTGTCGTTACTGAGTCATTGTAAGACAGATGAGGTTGGATTTGCGGCTGACCAAATGCTGCCAATTTGAAGTACTTACATCTTGCCTCGAAACTGAATAGGAAAGGGCATGAAGCCATTAACTGACTGCACCATAAAGGCATACCACCGATGGAGACTGCAAAACAATCCCGCATCTGCTGTTCCAGTTTCTCTGTCAATTTACCACTCACAAACTCATTCTGTGGGACAGAAGGAACTGCTACTTTTAGGCTATCCAGGTTATCAAGTTTTCCTTCAGCAAAAGCACAAATTCTTTCACGAGACATAAGGTGAAAAATAAATCTGTTCATGTTTTCCAAGCTTTTAAGGAGAAACAGAATATCATAAGTTGGACTTGACTTCTCCAAATCAGAAACAAGTTCACAAGAGAACATATCTGAGAAGAAAGGAGTGTACTGCATATAAGCTGCAGCTTTATCAAAGACAAATACTTCTTTAGGTGAACAAAGACATTCAGGAGAGGTTGTGTCCTTAGATTCCAGAGCCCTTCTATATGTTAATGAGTGCACTTGACTCCACAGTTTTGCACCAGAGAAAGAATCATTTTGTTTCATTACTTGACAAAGAATTGCCTGGTATAGTGTCCATTTAGGATCCAGTTGTTGTCCTTCAAGGTAAAAAACTAGCTTTTGTGCAGCTTCATTGCTACAAGATGCAGCATGTTTTTCCAGTTTTGGGCCTGCTTCTGCATTCAATTGTAGTTCTTGCTCTACATACCCCTATTACATATGATCACAAGAATCAAAATATAGCTAATGTGCACATATATTAGCATCATGTTAAATAAGAAATTAAAGGTTAAAAGAGATATAAGAATAACAACAAAACTCCCGAATGGTTAGTACTAACAACAGGACAATTAATCTCAAAAGTAAAAACATTAATCCAAAAGAAAATTCATAAAGTGATAACTTAAGTATTAATGTTGGATAATTAAGTCCATGAAATGACAAATTTTAGAACAATTAATCCATTTTTAGCTTAAGCTGACCCAAATACAACCAAATATATTTTCTGTAATATTAACTAAAAATTATACTTACAACATGAGTTTCAGAGGATGACGATTCCCCTGGATTTGCACTGTCTGCTTGATCATGTGTAGGCTGTAACAGCTTTGACTCTTCTCTCTGCAAAATAAGCATATCCACATATTAACATATATACACATATCCAGGGGCCCGTATCCCAACCCCCCCCCCCCCCACACACACACAAAAGAAAAAGGGCTAAAAGCATTATGTGATTTATGGAACAACTATTCTTCATCCCGAAATAGGAAGTACATTTAATGATCAAACAAACATAAAGTATAGAATGCAGCTTCAATGAATCAGCAGCCAGGGCTTTAAGAGTAACCTGTGTCTCAAGGATAGTGGCTAACATAACATCAGGTGTTATATTTCCTCCACAGGAACTTGCATTTGATGGTAACGGACGGGGTGGACTTTCTGCTTGGAATGCTACTTGGCCAGTTGATGACCTTACATGATCCGTGCTTTTTACGCTAACCTTTGGCCATAAATATCCTTCAATGGTATGTAAGGATGAAAAAGGATCAACGGTAAGAAAATCCTGAGTATAATTATTAAGACACGTCTCTCCCTCGCCCTTGACAAATCGTACTTTCAGGGAAGAGTATGGTATGGAACATCTATTTGGGACTGTAGCATATGAACTCCTTAGTTTCGGTCCATTGCTCAGAATAACAGGGAAAGCCTCCAAAGAAGTCAGTGCACTCTGCAAATTCCGTATTAAGAAAGAAAGGGGTGTGTCTAAAGAGAGAGGCTCTGAAAAAGACAAGCATACCCTTGCCAAAACCTCAAATCGTTTTTCAATGACAGCATCATAACCACCTTGTCTTCCCCCATTTTCCCTCATATACTGACCACAAGATAAAAAGTTTATTAATGATTTTACAATTCCACTCTCAATAAATTCAAAGGTAGAAACTTGTTCCTTCCCATTTAGCTTCTCCATAATTTGACGCAATATCTCTTCAACCTTCTCTTCGTGTAGAACAAGAGAACCATTGCTAGTAGACATGCCCAATGAATCATTTAATGCAGTAGATAGTGCTCTCAGATTTTGAAGAATTTCAGTCAATCCTTTTTCAGTATCATAAAGTTCTGGTGCTAAGAATTTTGACTTTATATGCTTTGCAAGATTAATTACAGAGTCCTTCTCAAGCTTGCAACTTCCTGCTTCTGATACTGTTGCAGGAGATTGATTAGTAGAAAATGCATAACATAGGCATTTGAGGTCCCTAGAAGACAACTTTTGACTTGTTTCAAATGCCAGCTGGATGCCACTAAACACTGGGTACATCAACTGTGAAGAGCATTCTGGTGTTAAAAGTGCATCAATCGCAAAAAAGACACCTTCCTTTATAAACAACTTCAGGAAATCATCTGAAAATTTTTGAAGAATTATCTCAGCAATCTGTAAGGCTAATATCAGCAAATGGTGATCCTTTCGAGTGAATACTCCAGCTATAAAACTGCCACTTCAACTAGATAAAGTCAATACATTTATCAAAATTATTTAATACTTCAACTCTTAAAATAAGGAAGCCTGCTTCACCTTGAAATGCCAGCGTTCTTAAGCAATTCAACAAGCAAGTCAGATTTGCTCAAATAAATTAACTTGTACATAACAAGCAAGCATCCATGGCACACATATACACTTGCACCAGAATTAAACACCTGGGAAATGGTGAAGCAGATATAACAAAATAATGAAGATAAGAAGCAAAAGAAAAAAGGAAACTTATATATTACATAAAACCAACCAACCTGGATCAACAGGGGAAGCACATCCATTCCAAACTTTTGCAGATGTTCTGGGTGATTAACTAGAAAGGATTCTCTGTCTAACACCAGTTGATCATTCTTATCTTTAGCCAGATCAGGGAGAAGCTCATTTAGCAGTTTCAGAACTTCATATACCTAGGAGTTTAGCATCAATTCTCAGTTAGTCTTTAATACAAATTATAAGAAAGCTCACAGAATCACCCAAACTCAGCAGAGAAAAATGAATTTTAAACTAACATTATATGCCACACATTGAAGCCACACTTCAAGAGAAACTATTAGATACCAAGCGCAAAACATGCTTGTTCTGTGACAAACATGAATGATATTTATGCACTAAGTACAACTTTCTAAATTCAGTTAGTCTATGGAATAATACAATTGTTGGGTTTGGCCGTGCAACACCAGGAGAGTTTTATGAGTTGATTGTATCTTTGGTAAGGACTCAAGTCTCTTTCAAGTGTAAATGTCTTTTACCTGAAATTAGATGTTGGGATGCAACGCTAAGGGAAGATGTTATGGTCCCTTGACATGGATCTAGTTATGGGTTTAAATACAATAAATCAGAGAGGACGAGAGAGGATTTGGATTTCTTTTTCCTACCTATGTTGATGGTTCAGATTATAGAGAGAACCAAAATCTCTAGTCTAAACTCACCAAGTTTCTTTGACAATAAAACTCACATAACTTCATTCCACAAAAGATGTGCATAATACAGAGCATGGGTTGTAGGTAACCACCCATTCACAACTGACATACATCATGGAGTAACTGACTGTAATACACACACATTTGATTCCGAACACAAGTATACAGTAAATAAAATATACATGGAATAACTGACTGGAATACACACAGACTCCTAACACATGTATACAGCAAAAATCACATCATAATAAAACATATAATAACAACACACCAATACATGTTCTCATAACAGAAGAACTTTGAGGAGGCAATTGGATAATTTTAGATAAGGAACTTGAATGTGAATATTCGAGAACTGAACTTAAATGCTATGCTAAACACATATATGCATTTAAATGACTGCACCCTGAATGAAAATGCTAATCTAACCGAACAACAATAAACCAGGAAAAACACAAGAAACCATTTCTTGCGAATCTCCCATGCAAACTAAATGGGATCCATATGATAGTTTCATGATCGTAAGATGGATTGAAGTTCACAATGTTTTCTTTTTTAATTTTTTTAAAAAAGAGTAACAGTAAAATTTAAGTTGCAATAATTAATTAAATTTTGTGGCTGTAAAACTGTAAAAGGCAAGACAGAGAGAAAGACTAAGCTTTATACCTGATTGCAATGTCCCCCTATGGGATGAGAAGAAGAGACCCCATGTAAGAGGTCAAATGTAGCCAAGATATCCTTCAATATGTTGCTTATATTAAGCTCATACAAACTCCTGAAGGCTACAAATGAACCAGAAGAAAGTCTGACAAGTAATCCTATCAATCCCTGCCAAGTAAAATAATAGACTAATATCATCCTCAAAGACGATAGGAAAATAAATGGAGAAAGGTAGACTAAAAGATATGGAAGAAAATTTGTGCTTACATTATAAATTGGTTGAGATAGAGTTGCCCGTCCATTTTGACTTAAAAGATCTGTGACTTGTTGAATTAACCCATGCTTACAAAGTTCATCCAACAATTCAGATGACTGACCAGCTCGCTCCACTATTTTAATTAAGCAAGTAGTGACATTTTCCACAAGCTGAGGAATTAAATTTGAAAGGTTAATAACTAGTTTAAAAAAAAGGGAATATTAATCTAAAATCCATTCATTGGTACCTGCCGATCCTCATAATGGAGAAGATTGCATAAAATGGGTAGAGCCTCCATGCAAGGTGAAACATTTTCTGAGGGAAGCTTCTTACATATGTTCACCACAGTAGAAAGTGCCACTCTCTGATTGGTATGGGGAGGGTGGATTAGGGAAACACAAAATCATTTCATCAAGAAGCCTCTAATAACTAAAGCCAGTAAAATCTTTCATTTAAAAGTTGATAGGAAAAAATGGCCAATTCTCATAAGGATGATGCCATATTGAGTTAGAGGCTTACCTGTATGCTTGTTGAGAAGAAATCAATATAATTTAGGACAGCCATGATAGCCCCAGCATGTAAGCAAGCAAGTGGTTGCTCTCGTGATATTTTCTCCAATGCTTGGAGACACTACAATGCAACATCTATAATCATATATCCCATTCTTACTATATAACAAGGAAAAAAAAAAAATCAACAAGCATGTATCACAAACAAAGAACCATAAATAACCTGTTCAGCTACATCTTGATACTCAATAGCCAATAATCTTTCACATAAAGCAGGAATAGCATCATGGCTAACAAGAAAACCAGCTGATCGAGGATACACATCACATATATAGGTGATAGCCCTTATAGCTAGCAACATTATATCTGGGTTACTCTCATGCTTCGCCAACTTTACAAGTAGTGGTGATAAGGAGTCCGAAGTCATGCTGGAGAGTGAACCCTCTGTGCAAAATGACAAAACTTCACATAGTTCAGTAAGAACAGCCAATTGAGCAGAAGGCTCAGTCTCTTCACTCAAGCTTGATATAATTTTTTTAAATTTCCCATGATCACTGGATAATCTCTGCCTATGATAGCCACGGAGACTGCTGTGATGCTGCTCCATGTCATCTGAATCACATGACCCATAGGCTGAATCCTTCTCTGGCTCTCCCTCTGATCGGCTAGAAGCCGAGGCAGATGATGAAGTATCCATGTCATTATCATGTGTCTCCAGCATTGAATGAGTCGAATTGGTATGGATTTGAATAGATGTATTGGATGAACTTGGTCTAAAGTCCAATGAACTGCACGCCCGTTTATCAGCAGGTAGCTCATCTGCCATTTCTGGGCGTTTCTGACCTCGATTTCCCATTAATTGATTCTATCCACCAATGATATAAGACTCCTGTATAGTTCAAAATCTTATTAGATTGTCATTCATTACCATAAATTCTTAACCACATGTAGGTCAAACAAGTCTTGATCTAGAAACAAAATATATTTTGTTCTACTATTGCGGAGAGTCCATAACTTCAATCTAGAACAACCACAATGTTCAATATTTGTAACGGGTTCCCTCAACATAAACAGCATGAGTGGTTATTTATTTCCCAGAATCCATGAGGATCATAACAAAAATGTGATACTGCTTCGATGACACCTTACCCAACAAGAAAATCTCATCAGGAACGAAAGACTAAATTGATAGGAAAGTGATCAAAGAGAAAGGAAAGACAAACTCATGCTATTCCAACAATAACCGACTTATAGAAAGGTCTCAGAACCTCAGTCTCAGACACTAAACAAATTAAACAAAATAAGTTCAAAAGCCAAAAGGTTGAAAAAGAAAATTGAAATACTCGAGCGGCATATGTAATTGACATGTACACATACATTCATCATTTGTAAACCAAAAAATCCACAGGTTAAAAAGCCAAAGCAATCATACTTAAAACAACAATGACAGCTAAAAAAGACGATCAAGTAAGGAACAATTAACGGAAGTAGAAGACTCAAAATCGCAAAGTTCCAATGGATTTTGGTTGAGTTACCTAGTTGTAGTTGTTAATCGGTCTTCGAGAAAGTCGAAGACCCAGTTTTCTATGGAATAAATTTTATAGTAATTTTATCGCTGTTCTTCTTCCTTTCCCTTCCTCCTCTTCGTCTCACTTAATCGCCGAATTCTTCTGAGTTCGGAGAGATTAAATTAAGGTCTATACGAGAACAACGATGACGAAAAGAGAAAATCAAAATTGAAAATAAAATAAAATAAAAAATAAAACGAAACACGAAGGTACGTAAGGTACACAGATGAATTGTAAATCTTAATGCATAAGATAGTAATCCTAATCCTAATTATACTTCATCACTCGGAAACTGATCCTCTGCTTACGACACGCATTAAGCTTAATGTGGCGCCAAAGCAACGGCCGACGATTGTGATTAATTGAATCACGAGATTAGCTGTGAGTTGTGAGGTTTCCATTTCCTCAAAGAAAAGCATCCAATTTTGATGATGCATTTTGGAGCGTTCGATCAGTGAAATGGTGATTCATTTTGGATCGTAGGATTAGTGGACTTGATGATGCCATTCGTACGACGCAAGTCAGTGCGTTAGATAGCGTTTTGGGCCTCGAATCCAAAATAGCCCACAGGTTTCAGAGTCGTGGAACCATAAATGATTTACGTGATCTGTCTATTCTCTTTATTCCCCTTCCCAACTGGTTAATACTAAATAACTAAAATACATTATCTAAAGACCTAGCTACTCTTCTCTTTTAATTTTAGCCTTAAACAAAGAAGGAAAGTTCCCTTAAATTTTCTTTTTTCATTAAATAAGCATGTCCATTGGTATATTTTATTACGTGTGAATCCGTTTCAGTTCTTAAAGTTTGTTGAACAAATTTTAGTCGTTCGTCAACAGTTTATCATTTGATTCAAAATATATGTATTTTTTGAATTGCACATTGAGCCTTGATAGACAGATAAGATCTACACATGAAATTTCAATACTAGAACGGATTCAGTCTCATTTTATTGTGATGGTCACAATTATAGTAATAACTTTGGAGCATAACCATAACGTACACCTTGTTTGGAAGAATTTCTGGCCATGATCAACACTAATTTATTGTAGATATGTGCCATGTATGAACGAAACTGAAATATGCATAAAGTAGTGACTTAAAATTTAAAACAAAATCAAAGAAGAAAAAGAAAAGACATTGATATACATATCCTCTCGTTCATGAAAAGGATTATCTTTTTACCATTACAATGAGCAAGATGTTTATCTTGTACATAGTTATAAACTTACAACATATTGATAGACATAAATGAACATCAGAAAAAACTTCCTAGGTGCAATTGTGAATATATTTTAACCATATAAACTTATAAAATTTTTTATATGCACCATACGTGGTGCATATATACTGCTTTGTTCAACCTTATATAGCACATTGATTAAAGAGGGTCTTAGTAAAATACTTTCGTATTCTCAAATGTCATATTCCTATAGTTGATAATTTATGTATTCTCAAATGGTCTTAATTTATGTATTCTCAAATATATATATATTATCCATCAATAGAATATAAGAAATTTTTATATTAACTGAAATTGTATATTTTTATAACACTATCCACTAATACTATTTAGTCTTATCATATATGATGTAATAGAACTGAAAGAATTGAGCTTATAACTCAAATAGTATGGATTCGTATATGATGAACGAGGAGTCAAGATTTAAGCTTCTTTTATCATAAAAGAAAAAAAAGAACTAAAAGATAAATAAAAAATATATATTTGATGAGTCATGTTGGTATTAGACTCAAAAAAGTGGCGGATTTTTTTTTTGGGGATTTATAAGAAAAATAAAAATTGATAATAAAACAATATCAAACGAGAATTAAAGATAGGAGGATGGAAGAGATAAATCTTGAATTAATTGATAAGAAATATCACCATAGCTAATATAAGGGGTAGACACAACTTTTATATCTGAAAACTCTAAAAAATAAGTCACTCAACTCATCACTAAAAGGACTTTGATAAGAGAAAATATACCATTCATAAACTTCAACACTCCTCAAATCATAAGCATAAACCACGTAGGAAAGGCATTACAAAATAATTGAAACTCTAACTTGGAAGTTAATAGGCAACATTCTTAAAACATAAAAAAGAAAACAATATTAAAAAGAAACCTTCTTAAAACATAAAAAGGGAAACAAATCAAATGTTTTATTTGAGCACTAAGATAATTTTTTTTTTCTTTTAGACTTTTCCATGCATAAGCTTCAAATTGGGTCATCAACTTGCTTCTCACTTGTCCTACCAATTTTGAACTTATACAAAATTTTTGGACCAAGATGCTTTAATAAGTTGGATATAACTTAAGCTACAAAGGTTCAATTAATGTGATTCTTGATACATTAAAAAGCTAAGAGATATACTTATAAGTTATATAAAGATTATTTGGCTTGATTTCACTTGTATTATCATAAATGAAATTCATTGCAAACCATTAATATATCTTGGAATTTTGAATTTACTTTTGACGTATGGTTTTTTGGATCACGTCAAGATTACACCTTGTGAATGATAAAGATTATTTGGCTTGATTTCACTTGTATTATCATAAATGAAATTCATTGCAAACCATTAATATATCTTGGAATTTTGAATTTACTTTTGACGTATGATTTTTTGGATCACGTCAAGATTACACCTTGTGAATGCACTATTAATATTTTATAGGAAGATTTTTAATTAAAATTTAAATAAAAAGGATGACTTTGACCTAATTGCTAAAGGAAAGCTAAACAATAAGATCTGTCAATCAATATAACAACAAATAATTATCCATACTAATATATTTATCCATAGTTAGTTTTAGCATATATTGTGAATTTAAATGTATTTATCAAATAAAATTGTAGTTCTTAAAATATTTATTAAAAACAAAAAGAACACCAAAGTAGCAAGTGATTGAGGATCGCATTTGACAAATTGTTAAAAGTTAGTAAGAAAAAAACCAAAACATAATTAGATTGACCATTTAAAAGTTGTTTGTTATTCAAAAATTTTGAGTACTTGGTTGAATTCAGCGTCCACTGAATTTATTGATTCAAGTGGTTTATCACAATGTATTTACATTAACATCTAAAAGTCCACTTTATATATATACACACACACTAAAGAGTTTCACCTCTTTGAAATACCAGCAATTGACACTATATAAACAATAACAAGTGACACTTAGGGAATGTTAACATGTAGCGCTATGTGAATATTTTTTGCCATATTCTCCTACTAATTATAATTATTTAGTTATCTTTAATACAATAAAAAATATTTTTGAAAACATATTATTTGTTTCTTCCTAGCTAACAACTTTGAATAAAAAATGCATCTACTTATTTTTAAAGTATTTTCAATTCTAATACCTTGTAATTTGAGTATTGTAAATAAAAAAATTATTGTTAAAAGAATTTCACATATTTATAGTCCAATTCAACTTGTATTAGATTAATCGGAGCCTAATAAATTTTTAGATATTGGTAGTTCTAACAAAAAAAAAAGTTTACTATGGTAGAGTTGTTTTTTTGTTGATTTATAATTTGTTAACATAAAAAAATATAGAATTTGTTCTCTTTGCTCTGCCATATATGTAATTGGATCCTGTTTAAGTGTATTTCAGTGTAGATAAAACAAAGAAAATTACTGAACCCTCTGACATTAAACTTGCAACATATTAAGTAAAACCTGCAAAACATAATTAGGACCCTTCCTTTATGAAAAGTTATTGAACCACAGAGAGAACAAAAAAAAAAAAACATAGGTACATTTGATTCTGATTTTTGTTTTTATGTTTATAGAACAATTTTGTTTACTTGTTTTCAAAACAATTTATGAGAATTACACAAATCTGTTTAAATTAATATTTTTAGAAATATGTTTAAAAACAAAAAAATAGAAGAATTTGTTTGAAAATTTTGATTTAGAAAAAATTCAAAAATGCAAAAATAAAAATATGTTAGAGAGAGAGAGAGAGAAGAGAGGAGAGAGATAAGAAGAGAAGAGAGAAGAGTGAGAAGAGAGAAGAGTGAGAGAGAGGGAAAAAAAGGCAAATCACAAAATTATAAAAATGCCATTCATAAAAACAAAAAACACCAATTCAAAACATTTAAAATAAGTTTTTTTATTAATTTTTTTTGTTTTTAAAAGAAAAATTATTATAAAAAACAGAATCAAACACGCCCATAAATACAAAGAACCATATGTAGCCAGTTCCCAGTGTTAAAGTGGAGGCCGATATAGGAGTCAATAACGGGCACTTTTTTTTGTGGAAAAGGACAAAATGATGCTAGTCTGAGTGAGAACATGAACGTGAAAATTATATAGAAAAGGCACTAGGGGCAAAGGAGTATTAGTTAAATATTAGAGTGAAAAAAGAGAGAAATGGTGGGATAGCTTTATGGACCTTCGTGTACCATGACATGACTAATGTGAACCGCAAGAAGGAAAAGGTAAACAAGGGTGCAGCGTACCAACCACATGCACGCCCAACTATGGCATTTGGATTTTGGAGTTTGGACGCATCCTTCTTCGCAGATGACGCACGCTACCTCCATGTCAAATCATTTTCACAAATGAATTCAAAGCCAATTTGCAACCACCAGAACTCCAATTTCCACCACGATTCTATCCGACAGTGAATTCCACACTATTTAATGATGGAATATGTCATTTGAACACGTTATTGCCACCCCTTTTGCGTTGTGACTAAGGTGTTCCTTTTGATTTATCTTCGTCTATGCATTATTACAATTTAACTTGTTAGCTTGTTTCTGAAGCTTTCTGCTGCTTTGATTTTTCCTCTAAAATTGCTTTACAGGGAGCAATATGAAAAGCTTAAAATGTTTTAATAGTAGGATATACCTTAGATGTAATTTTTATATTCTCTAATAAAAATATAATAAATCATTAAATATACAACTCACTGATTACATTTTTTAAAGAATTTTTTTACACGTCATCTTATAAAATCTTGATTATAAAAATATAAAAAGAATACACCGAACACTAATTAAATACTTCTAAATTGCCTTGTCACATTGAAAATAAACATGTCACTGAAATCATGTTTGTTACCCTAATATTGTAGTTCCACAATAACAGATCAGACTATGTATTGAGGAGGTGAATAGAATCCTGGCCACGCAGAATTCCAGTCTAATAAGCGGTAAGCAATATTCAGGGGATTAGACCCAAACGGACCGTAAATCATGCTCGCTCTCAGGAAAAAGAAGTAATCCTCAATCACGTCTATAGCAAATTATACCTAGGGTACAATATTTTACATTTTTCTTATCAATTTTTTTTAATTAAAATATACATGCTTTATACACAACTTTACAACATCGAAAATTTTAAAAAATTTTCTGCACTCGTTATTTTTCTGACTGATAAACCGATAACAAACGCCCATAAAACGTATCTAAATCTTGGTCCATAAATAAAATCTTGTGTCTGCCAGGACGACTGATGGAATCGGTGAAACACAAGGTTCCGGGATTTACACTAAAATTAGGAATAAGAAAGCTACTCCAAAGACAATATACAAACCAAAAAGGGGAAACAAATCTGGACACGCGAACCAACATAAATGCACTCAATTTGCCGAATTGCCAATGGCACTTGCTAAATCTCCAATAACATTCAAATCCCACAAACTCATTGACAGATTGTGGAAACTATTCTGGGCCTTGCATGGGAACCATCATACGTTGAACCTGAGGCCGAAATTTTTACAATTAATATAAAGTTCAATCTATAAAGATGATGATGCTTGTGCGAAGTCATAAACTCCTTAAACTATGATCTATATAACAAGTAATTCAATATATCAAGTAAAAGTAGCATGCTTGAGAAAATAATTAAGCTGAAAAAAAAGAGGGGGGGGGGGATTACAAAATGGGCTTTTTTTTCTAAAAAAGAAAAGAAACTACTTCCAACCTCTGATAACTTGGTAGAAAATACTTTCAAGGATTCAATATTAAAGATTTTTTTGCAGCTCTTACCAAAAGCCATGACTAACCAACCCTAGAAAGTACCAAAGATTGCAAGTACCATCAATATATTATGTCAAAGAAGGATGCTTCAGAAAATAATTAAACCATTTTTTTGGGGGGGGGGGGGGGTGGTGGGGGTGGGAGGAGGGATTTTCCAGAAATGGGTTTTTTATAATTAATAAAAACTACTTCCAACCTCTTATAACTTTGGAGAAAATACTTTCCAAGATTTAATATTATAAAGATTTCTGCAGCAAAATACTTAGCAAGATTTAATATTATAAAGATTTTTTCCAGCTCCAACCCTAGAGAGTAGAGAGTACCAAAGAATGAGTTTCAAGACACAGCAAGCAATGAAAATGGAGCACTAAAATGTGGTTGGAAAAAAAATGCTGATATTTCCCTCTAAAGACTACAGATACGATTAAATTTCAGAATTCAAAAAAATGGTTTCAATCACTTTTAACATATCTGCCTGTAAGGCATATCATGTGTCTTGAGCTAGGCTTATAGTTTAAGATACTTCATGGACTTAAATCTCACAGGATTCATCACTGGAGATATTTTAAACTTTTAAGTCATAGTCACTAATACAATAATTCGGAAGTCCAATAATTGGCCGTGCATTTGAAAATATGAAATATTTTTCATATAACTTTGGAAAAGCACATGATATTTTTACGACAATAAAAAAACATACCCCCAACTAAGATAATCTTAAAGATATAAAGTAACATTTATCTGAAAGAAGAATTGTCTGAAACCACCAGTTATGCCAATGGGCATCATTCAGAAATCTTTCAAGATTGGTTCTTTTTTATTTTATTCTATTTTTTTGAACAAAAAAAATATCATCATCCTCTTTCAGGTCTATAACCCTAACAAAGAAACATTGCAACCAAGGAAATACAGTATCTCAATCAACCCTTATTATTCATTTTGCAAGATTCCCCAGAAGTTTGGAAGCTATTGCAACTTTGAGGTTTTCCATTCAATATGGTTTCCAAATTTCATTCAGGAATGAGATTCTATAACAAGGCCCTATTTTTCCATGCGCTCATTTTGAGTCCAACCAGAAACAACAAACGTCAAAGGAAGGCCATATTACATCAGTTCAATCAACAAATGAACCAAAAAGAAGCTTACAGAATGGAAGAAAAAAGAAGAGAGTGATAGACACGTTAAACTTATATATCAACCTTCAATTAACACAGATATCCAACCAAGGACTTAAATAGGGACATAATTATGCATTAACAGCCAACTGCAGCTTATCTTGTAGTGAAGAATCATCACTTCTAAGATAGGCCTTTTCACGGCAGTATGTCTAATAAGAGATCAAAATGGTACCACAGCCAACATATGAATTGTTTTAAGTAAATTTAGCTTCAAATATAATCTTGTCAGGGGTAAAGGAATTAAACATAGAAATTCCTTCTGCAAAGGAAGCGTATTATACATAAATGCAATAAAGATCAGAGTTCAAACAGCAAACTTGGCATTTTCATCGTTTACCAAAATAATGCCACAGAAGCTAGGAAGCAAGAGATATATCTCAAGGGAGATAGAGAATAGGGCATTACCTGAGAATTTGTATAGTTACCTTGTGAGAAAGAACCTTGATGAGCAAGCTGTAAATTTGGCAATGAAATATGTCAACGTCAGATGCTATTGTCATGTAAATGACTTTCCAGAAATAAATTCAAGCATAATACATGTAAAGTAGATCCACCTGAGCATTAGGACTTGGTTGAACATCTTTCTTAGCAGATATTTCTCCACCCTTAGCTGAACCCTTGGTATCACCCTAACATGCCAAAATTGGGACCAAAAAAGAAAACAGCAATAACATATGTACAGACAAATTAGAAAAGTGGAGTCGAACATGAACAATTAGAAAGTGGAATAACCATTGGAGCAGTAAAACTGTAGAAGAAAGATTTGAACTAACCTCCATCTGCAATAATCCCAATCGCCCAAGGGGAAAGCCAATTGAAAAACAAAAAGAAAAGAAACCATCAGTGAAAATAAAAGGTGAACTGCAGGGATTCAAACCAATCAAATGTCCTATACACTTATCGTGTAAAGTTTAAGGTAAAAGATTTGTTTCTTGGGACCAGAAAGCAAGGAAGCTTCTCCGAACTTTACCTACGTTGTTTATCCAAAAGAGTAGGCAATATACAGAACTATGAAGTTTATTACCTCCCTGTATCTGCTCAGGTAAATCTTCAGGGGCTCGATATAATCCTCAAACCCTAGAGTCGCCATGGCCCAAAGTAAATCATCGCCGTTTATCGTCTTCCTCTTCTCTCTCTGACACTTATCACTCGCCCTACAAAATTTGACCTCCAATCAAACCACAAGCCAAAGGCAATGGTACAATATTTCCAACATAAACGACTAAAGATATTAAAGAAACTAAAGACATTAACGAGAAAAACACACTCGCTGGTGATAAAGCTGATGAACTCGGAAACGCATTCCTGCACGGTCTCCTTGGCATCCTTGGCGATTTTTCCATTAGCAGGAAGCCCCTTCTTCATGATCCGGCTGATATTGGCGATAGGCAGATACCTGTCCTGCTCTCGGACATTAGAGCGGGGGCTCTGGTCACCGCTCTCGGGGCTGCCACCGCCAGGACTGGCCGGAGCTTCAGCCATCGCCGCCGGAATCCTGTTCTAACAAACAAATCAAAGAAATCCATCACCAAACTGGCTGAAATAGAAAAACCCTAGCAGCGGATCGAACCGAAACCCTAGAGAGAGAAGGCGAGTGACGAGGAAGGGGAAGGAGCGAGATGGGACGTTAGAGGAGGGAAACGTGGAATGAGAAGTGGGGGTAAGCTACCTGGGGGGATGTGAGGAATTCGTATTTGGCGCGAGCGTAAGATCGGTGAGAATGGAGAGGGATCGGACGCTGGAGAAGAAAGGGGTTAGGAGACGATTGAGATGAGAGAACAAGGCCTATCAGCACCGTTCGTTTTGTTTTATTCAACAAATACAGCCTTTGCTCCTTTTGGTTTCTCTTTTATTTTCAATATTTTCTCACTCCCCCGTTCGGGGCTCTCTGGAGTCTGGACTGTACTGAACATCAATGCTGGCTAGATGATTCGACCACGTGTTAACTGTTGAGAGTAATTCTTTTGGGCCCGTCTAGAAGGAGTCCGAAATTTATTGGATCAAAACTTTTACATTATTTGTATTTTATCATGAAATATTATTTTTTTAAAAAAATCTAATTTCGTGTATGTTAATGTTACTATAAAATTATATTTTAAAAATTTAATAGCAAGCTTAAGAATGCAATAATATAATCTTATCGCGTGACTTTGCCAAACTCTCATACTGCATTAGCATTAGAAAAAAAAAATCCTTTTCTTTTTTTCTTTTTAAAGAACTATGTGTCTCGCTAGCAATGCAAATAGGGTAGAGGATCTCTTAATTTGATGTTTAATCAGATTTGGAAGCAAAATGCAAAGGGAGTAAGAATGACGTTAGATTACCTACCTAGTTTAGCTAAATATTGAATTGTTTATAAGGATGTTGTGGATTTAGTTGTAATGACTATAAATTTAAAGACGTTAATAAATACCTGAAAGATGATGGAAATACCCATAGTTGGCTTGGTGGGGAGGATGAGAGTAACAAGTAATTGTTCGTTTATCTTCAATTAAGTGCCCCATTTTCTTTGCAATAAGAGTGTCATCATTGGCAGGGAAATACTTAATACGTTTCTATAATATTGAAGAATTTAATATTTTCTGCATTCATATTTTGACAATAAATTAATTTTCGCTTCAAATCTATGATTCAAACCAATCATAATTTAAGATAAGATTATACAATTTTTTTATTTAAAAATACTGTTAAAATTGTAATTGTAATTGAAATTGTTTGTTAATTAATTTTAGTTAAATTTTCTGTTATTAAATACTCTTGTGATTGTTTTCATTTACACATATAAAGAGAATTTTTTCTTTTATTCTCTAAATCTTTTTTCATCCCTTTTGAAATTATTCTTTTTTAATTTATTTTTTCTTATTTTTGTACATGGTATTAGAGCCTGTTCAAGTAACGGTTCAAAATTCTGACCCGTTTTGCTCTGTATCTCGTGTAGTGTCGACAGAACTTCTCTTTACTCTTTCTGAAGCGTGTCTTAGCGTTCCTGAGGCATCTAAGGGTTCTGCAGCATCGCCGATGGCATCACCAGCGTCTTTAGTCGTCTGTCTCTACACGGTATTCTATCCATCAACACCTATTCCATACTCTTCTCTACGGTAGGCATCTTGGCGTTTGGAGACATAGAAAGTTTTTCCCGAAAAATTTCGCATATCTGATTATTCGGTCAGAAATCGGGCGATTGTTGGCATTTGTTTCTGGTTTTTCTTGTTTCTTCCGTGGCGGCCACTGCGTGCGTGCTAAACGGCGGCTTCCCTTCCTGTTTCCGGGTTGATCTTCTGCCGATTAAAGTGTGAAGGACAGCAACAACTAAGAGGTGCGACAAGCATTCCGGCGAGAGGATGGCGGTGGCAGATCGAACTACGACACTGGAGATATAAATCTTGCCTTGTTCTTCTATTACGGAGTCTGTGGAATCGGATTTTCGAGTATCGTTGCTGCGTTTCGAATTTTCCGTTCTCTTCTTCCTTGTTGCTTTCGGATCTTCTGAGTTCTTGCTGCGTTCTTGTGTATGCCTCTCAGTTGCTCTGCTCTGTACGTCTTCGCAGATCATAGGCGAAGCTTTATCAGGTTTCTACGGTTCTGTTTATGCACTGAGTTCTTATCTGTCCCGTTTTTTCTGAGATTGGGACTGCCTTCTACATTCTTGTATTTGCTTTGTGTTCTGAGCAACCTCTTTCTTTTTTACTGAATATAAATATGTGGGAATCCTCATGGTGGCTTTCGCAAGATGCCCAGAAACTGTTCGATGAAATGCCAAAGAGAAATGTGTTCTCTTGGAAACACTACCTTGCTTTGTTTCTGCTGCTCTTGCATCTTTCCTTTTATTTTGTGCTTATATGGATGAGGTTTCTTCTTTTGATCATGAACCTTTTTAAGTTTTTAAAGAGGTTGATATTGCAATTCCAGAAGTTTTCATTGGTGGATTGTTGAGTTCCATGCTTATTTTTCTTTTCAGTACTTGGGCATGTTCTACTGTTGACCGAACTGCACAAGAGGTCGTTAATGAAGTAAGAAGGCAGTTCTTTGTGAGGCCTGGTATTACGGAGTATAAGGTGAAACCAGATTTTTTTTTTTTGGAGTTTTAATGCAGTATCTTGGATAAATCTTTTTGGTTGGACTTTGGAAGTGACAATATGATCTTTGGTACTTTGGTGAGATTGATGTTAAAATTAAGAGAAATAAATAAAAATAAAATTTCTCAAGCAGAGAAATAGGAGAGAATTTAGAGAATTATTCTCTTATTATTTAATGGAAAACAAAACAAAACAATACAATGATATTTATAGATAAAAATATAACTAACTAACAAGCAAATTAATAATTTCAACACTCCCCCCCAAGTTGGGATTATGTTAAACTGAATCAAGACCAATTTAGACATTAGAACACCAAAAGAAAATACAAAAAAAACTTTCATAAAAAAGTCAAAATATCAAAACTGGTACAAGGTACAAAAAAAAACTTTCACAAGAAAGTCTTCAAACAAGTACAATGTTCTTAACAACCACTTCGTAAATTCATGTTCTTTAACTCGGCGTGAAAAATATTTGCGTCGAATACTGAATGCAAATAGGTTAAAGACACAACTAATTGTGTCACAAATAACTGGAGACTAACTACAGTTGAATAACTCCATACAGCAAGGAAGCATTGCAGAAAAAATAATTTATTTCAAGCTGCAATTCCCATATTCAGATTAAGTCTGAACCAAAAGCTAAAAACGAGTAGAAGGCCAACCAAACCAAAAACAGGTCACGCCCAATTCAACACCTTATGGTGCAAACATCTAGCCACCATCCACACATCAATGGGAATGACGAGATAACCAACATATACAAACATAAGAAAAACCAGATAAAGAGTAAGAGCTTTTCTCCTCGGGTTGATTGCAGAACTCATGAGAAGATATGCAGCCCAAGAGCTCCAAGCCAAAGTCACACTTACCACGATCACTGTTAATCAAAAACATATCAATGTTCTTGTAAGCATCATCTTTACTCATTCCATGTTCAGTGTATCTCCTGAACAAGCACTCCATAAGTCCATGAATAGCACCATTTATCTCTTCGCCTTGCACATAGTCTCCTTACAGATGGACCCATCTGATAAATTCACAATGCTTCACACCGCCATTAAAAATGCAGATTGGCATCAGAATCACTATCACAGGTATACAGCAAGCGATGCAAGAACGAGATGAATTATAGCAAACACTATCCCAGAGAACATCGCAACAGAAAAACAACCCAACACTTACGAGAATTCATTAAACATAGTGTTTCAAGATCTAAAGACCATATTAATTTTGTCACTCCAAAAAAAAAGGGGTCGACTTCTCTAACCCTTTAAAAACATCATTGGAGTGCAAGAAGCATCCGATTCCCAGAATGAAAGAAAATAAAAGTAAGACATTCCCAGAAGTTTTCAGCATCCAAACAAGAAGCAGTTTCAGTATGAAGATTTGAGAAAACAATAATTAATCCACCGGAGATATCTTGCTGCACCAACAGCATTAAAAAACAAGAAACCTTGAAGACCAGTGCAGTTGTCTGCGATCTTTCCAAAACGGTCCAGGCGTAGATCAACAATCTCTTCGCATATGAACCATACTCCCTAATCGTTGGAAGACCACACCGGAAAAGAAGGAAAGAGGGTCTTTAATCAGCGGACTCAGATCTTGATGGCGTCGGAAGGGAAAAGAACATAACGTTGTCCTTAATCGGCGCCGGAAGAATAGAACATTGTGTCTGAATCTAGTACAAGATGTCGCAGAACCAGAAAGCAACCAATGCCATAGAAGCCGCGACAGATAAGGCAGAAGCTACAATGGAGAAGAAGAAGTCACAACGGAGATGATGAAGAATCCGCGACGGAGATGATGAAAGTCGCCTCCGAAACAGAGAGAGGTCAAGATTCAAGAAAGGCGGGCCTATGTATGCAAATCCGACCTTCACTTTCCACCTAGAAATTGCAACTCTCCGCCATTATTAATCGGCAAAATAAGGCTTCGAACACGCTGGAGGCAGGAGGAGAAGCCGCCGTTTGAAAGCTAGTCGTCGTCTTCGCACATCGCAGTGAAGGCTCTTCTCTCCCGCGTATGTATTCCTAAACGCAGAGAGAAAACGTAGAAAATGTAGAAGCGTGGACAATGAAACCCGGTTCAATCTCAAACTGAACCAAGGATTTAGGATTGAAAGAAAAATAAACCAGGTTATGATACTATGTTAAAATTAAGAAAAATAAATAAAAGATAAAATTTTTAAGTAAAGAAATAGGAGAGAAATAGAGAATTTAGAGAATTATTCTCTTATTACTTAATAAAAAATAATACAATATAATAGTATTTATAGATAAAAATAAAACTAAGTAACAAACAAACTAATAATTCCAACAATTGACTATCAGTATTCTTTCTTGAAGTTTTCTGAAAGTTTGAAATTGATGCCATTCTCAGTTATGTCTCCATGGGTTCTTGTTCACTTGGTTTCTAGTTGATACTCTGGTGGCATTTATATTTTCCACTGATGACTAAAGTGTCATCCTGCTAATGGGTTCCGTCTATGGTGGGCTGATGGATTCGCTGGTTTTGGACTTTATTTTTGTTCCAAATCTGTTGTTGATTGTAACTGGAGTTTATTGGATTGTCAATACCAGTGTGACAATTTGGTTTGAAGTTCAGCTGTGATAGCTGATTATGATGTTGATTCAAAAGATGTTTTTTCTGTATAACAAGATAATCCTTTGCTATTACTTTATTTGGTTGCGTTCGGTGTTTGACGCAAATATTTTTTACGTCAAGTTACAAAACGTGAATTTACGAAGTGATTCTTGAGAACTTTATATCTGTTTGAAGTTAGGCATGGTTCAGTTTACCATAACTCCAACTTGAGGGAAGAGTGTTAAAATTGTTATTGAAATTGTTTGTTAATTAGTTTTAATTAGGTTTTCTGTTATTTGTAATTGTCTATAAATACTCTTGTAATTGTTTTCATTTGCACATATAATGAGAATATTTTCTTTTGTTCTCTAAATCTTCTCTCATCCCTTCTTGGAAATATTCCTCTTTAATTTATTTTTTCTTATTTTTTTACAAATACAATAAATTATGTGACAGAATATAAATGAAAATAATACTGAATTATTCAATACTATATAAATACCAAAAAGAGACCCTTTTCAATAAACCCTAAATGATATAAGAAATATTCAATCCTATAATAAACTATGCTTGTTGAGCTGGATTTTTCCTTTGAGATTTCTTTTTTTTTTTGGGTTAAATTTTACTAAGATTTCATTCTTCTCTCTAACAGAATTTGTATTCGTTCTTATCTTAAAAGCATATTTCTATTTAACTTTCCAATTTTCATTAAAAAATTTCTAAAGCTACACGTCAGCCTGAAAAAAATTTTAAAAAAATAAAAATTATTCGATTACCATTCTAACAAATTCGACTGCTAACCGTGGCATCAAGCCGCCCCCACACCTGTAAAACCATTCACAACAATCACCCCATGACGGAAAGCAATCGAATTTATATCAATTCCTAAATGTATAGAATTTGGATTCCAAGGATTCTCGAAAGAGTCAAGCTCAATAGCAACTATTTCATTTATATAGGAATTCAAAGCAGAGCCAGCACCATAGAGTCTGCGGAGTCCACCACTCGAATTTGCAGGAATGTTAGAACTGAATGGTGAAATGAAGGAGGAGATTATGGAAGATAAGCTTCAACAGCAACATGAATGAACAAATAAAACAGTGGTTGAGTTGGGGGTCTTGTTCGCCGGAGACGAGCCGTCATGATATATATGACGAACAACTTATATAAGCAACATAAGTTCAATTTCTCTGTAGAATATTCCAGGAGTAAAAATATTTAACCCAAACAAACACTGAGGACACCAGTCAGTGAAAGGATTCGGCTTTGACAGCTTTTTCTCATTTGGCAATTCCATGTATTTATTTACAGTATAAATTACGATTTGCAGAACACACTTTTTCCCATTGACATACACATTGCTGAGCAGAGTCCAAGCACAATGTGAATTTGCCTGCCTAAAGCTGTCTCATTCAACTAAACAAAAACCAATTGAAAACCAGTTCAAGAGCTAATTTACATGACAGAATCTACAACTTAAAACATCGGAGAACTAGTCTTAGTCCTACTTCCATTTCACCAATTTCCTACTTTGAGGGGCTGCACACACAAAAAAGTGTCAATGAAAAAAAGAAATAATCAGGGAGTGAAACGCGAAAATTTTTTGTTTGTTTACAAGTGGGTATCTATCTTGCAGTAGGTTGTGCAATGGATTCATCAATAGACAAGTAATTCTCAGTTCCACCCAAATCCATAGATCCCATATTCATGGAAGAATGAACAGATTGTCTTGACATCTCATCTGAATTGCCTTCCCTTATTGTTTCAGCCTCTCTCTCTATAGAGATTGCATCTTGGATCTCCTTAAGAACTTCGGAAATCGATGGCCGCATGTGCCCGTGAGGTTGTACGCACATTAATGCTTTCTCTGCTATTTTCCACATTGATTGCATGTCATAGTCACTCCGGAGAGAGGGATCGATAATACCTTGTATATCTCCACTCTCAATGTGTAATTTTGCCTGTCATACAATTCATACAGATACAGGCAATCCAAATTCAGCATTTCAGATAACTGTGAACCAAATTACTATGTCTGCAAAGAAATCAAGGCTCACCCATTGGACTATGTTCCGGCAATTTGCACCAAAGCTTTCATTTGATATTGCTTCTTGACCGGATATGAGTTCAAGAAGAATGACCCCAAAACTATAAACATCACTCTTGTCTGTCAGCTGCTGGGAAATATAGTATCTGTTCAGAAATAATGTGTCAATGATGTTATATGAACACTTAATATTTACTGGAACATTATAGGCTACTTTGAGTATACTAATCTAACAAAAACGCTAAGGCACCATAATTAACTTTCATAATCAACTTAATGCTCTACTTGATATCAAGCCAAGACACACAATTCAAGATAAAGGCCTTACTCTGGATCTAGATACCCTACTGTCCCCCGAACTATGCTTGAAACATGGGAGGCTCCATCAACTGCGAGTTTTGAAAGACCAAAATCTGCAACCTTAGCTCTCATTTGTTTGTCAAGAAGAATATTGCTGCTTTTTAAGTCTCTATGAATAACAGCTGGAACACAGCCTGTGTGTAGATATTCAATCCCTGAACAAGCATGAGGCAAATACAATTTAGTATTTTCAATCAGCTATTGGAAAAAAAAAAAACTTATTATCATTTTAAATGATATTTGAGCTCAGTATACCTTTGGCAGCATCTTCTGCAATTTCAAGGCGCTTAATCCAATTGATACTCTGCCCACGTGTCAATGGACCTAAGAAAAGTTAAACATGATTGAGTATATCATATATGGACTTCCCGCTCCTTCATTTAAATAACGAAGGCTTACCATAAAGATGTTCCTTGAGAGTTCCATTATGCATGAACTCATAAATAAGCATACTGTTCCCTTCTTCTCGGCAATACCCCAGAAGCTGAACCAAGTTTCTGTGATGTATTCTTGAAAGAAGGGTCACCTGGATCAAACAGAAATATAATTTTAGAATTTGCCACCCTCTTTGTCCTTGTTCATGAACAAAGTTCAAGATGGCAGTTTTCTTAAAACTAGTAATATAGTAGCCACCAATATTTTCATCCATCGGTTTCCTTGAATGAGATTAATATGTTTCTGCTAGTAGCTCCCCAAATTTTATTCCACAAAGGAATATTGACAAATCTGTGTATTCTAATGAAACAGGGCAAACGTCCATAGCCTATGGTATGAAAATGTCAATAAAACAAAGCAGAGACAACTAGAATGTTGGAATACTTGGAGAAGTTAATAGGTTAACTAAATGCGGGTTACCTCATTGGAGAACTCTCGCTTTCCTTGGTAGGAATTACTGGTTAGAACTTTAACGGCAATCTCTTTTCCATCTTTCAGTCTCCCATAATATACAACTCCAAAACCGCCAGCACCAATCTTCTTTTCAAAATTATTTGTAGCATTTTCAATTTCAGAAAAACTGAAGCAGTGAGCAGCTTCTGCAGGAGCATCACTCTTCAAAGAAGCCAGCCTTTGTGAAGAGAGGGAAGTATGATCTGCAAAGATTCTTCAAACAGTTATTTCATGTTCTACCATCTGAAATCTTTGAAAGATGCAACAAATATATAATTTCGTTTTAGACTCCTGCCTTCCTCATAATATCTTCTTGTTCCTTTGCGCATGAACAGACAAGATGCAATTGTAGCTAAAAGTAGAACAGAAGCCCCAATTGATGATCCGATAATAACAAAGATGTGGCTCTTCTTTTTGCTTCCTTTATGGAGATTAATGTTTCCAGAATAGCTGTTCAGGATCAAGACAATAAGTAGTCGAAATATTGTAATTTGTAAATGTAGAAAATCAGAACACTTGGGACTAAAGAATAATGAATGACTCCAGAAGAAACATTAATTTTCACAAGATAATGATAAATTTTTGACTTCTTTTTTTTTTTTTTTTTGGGGTGGGGGGGGGGGGGTTGTGGATTATGCCAAACTAAACCAAAGAGAGACTAGCATATCCCAATATACTAGATGGATTAGCAGAGATAAGGCAGGGAAATGCCGGACAATTATTTCAGGCCTTAGTTAACATTATCTATTTTAGCAACCAAAGCAACATGATTGATCCCATTCACAGTCATTCATTAAAGGATTATACTGAAACATCTAAAGAAAGAGCCAGACACAAATATGAAAATAACAGAAAAGAGAGCAAGAGCATTGCCATATGTTGGTCCAATAGCATCCAAAGACACATATAGTTGAATGCAATACACAATGCCATGGAATTTTTCTTACTTTACAGAAATAATAAAAAGATTTTAAACAGAACAAAAGAAAGAAAGCACACAAGTAGGAATAATATCTGATGATTCTACATCCCATAACCATATAAGCATGAATGGTCTTCTACTTCACTGATAAGATCAGACCAGCAATATTAGTTTTTCTACTTAGGGCGACAATCAGGAGAGATCAAGCTCTCCAGCCACTGGGTTTTCCTTGAGATTTGTGTATGATAATAAAATATTATCATGAATTTTGAGAGAACCCAGTGGTTGAGGACTCAAGCTCTTTGTAACATGCCCCTTCAACGTATACAGCTTCCTCCCAGGTTTCAGTCAGTACATCAAATTCCAATAGATGTCAAAGCATCACATAAACAGATGCAAAGATAAATAACTTGAAAAGAAGAATCTGCATGTGTAATGCTGCACAATTTCATTTTATAAGTTTAAGTGGGTAAATATGATACTCACTTCAAAACCAAATCTTTGCTCAGAAGACCTGAAGGCACTGTTCCAGATAACATATTATTTTGCACATACCTATAACCATCAGATGGTACATCAATAATAAAACAAAACTTATGAAACATATTAGCTTGAATATAATTTAAACATGACCCTAGAGTCACTAGCGGAAAGATCATCATTAGGTTGAAATACATATAGTAAGTGCAGAATTAGATGTATCAAAAGTCAAATTTCATTTTTATCAAGCAACAAACATATGAGTTCCAGATAGCTTACAGTTCCTGCAAATTTGGAAGGTTCACCAAAGAGGAAGGGATCTCACCCGTCAACTGATTGTTCTCCAGATGGCTGCAAGAGGCAAAGGTTGTAGTTAGTGAAATATTTACAAAGCATGAATAATAGAAGATGTCATCAGATATTACATAATCTTCAAGTCCATGCATCCAGTTAGATCAGGTATTGATCCGGTCAACATATTTCCATCAAGCCATCTGCAGACATGAATTAAATCATGGTAGTGTCACAATATGAGTTTGATGGAACCAAACATGAAAAGCCAATTGCCTCCTTCCAGAAAATTAAACAAGCAAGATGTAACTTACAGTTCAACCAGACCCGTCAACTTGGCAATGTCTGAAGGAATATTCCCAGTCAAGTTTTTACTGGACAACAAACTGCCACCACCAGGAACACAAAGTAAGTATTATCAGTTCAGTTGAATTTCTCTATTGATACATGTGATGGAAGACATTAGAAGCAAGATGTATTTTCTTTTCTCTCTCTCTCTCTCTCTCTCTCTCTCTCTCTCTCTCTCTCTCTCTCTCTCTCTCTCTCTCTCTCTCTCTCTCTCTCAGTTCAGTTGAATTTCTCTATTGATACATGTTATGGAAGACATTAGAAGCAAGATGTATTTTCTTCTCTCTCTCTCTCTCTCTCTCTCTCTCTCTCTCTCTCTCAGTTCAGTTGAATTTCTCTATTGATACATGTTATGGAAGACATTAGAAGCAAGATGTATTTTCTTCTCTCTCTCTCTCTCTCTCTCTCTCTCTCTCTCTCTCTCTCTCTCTCTCTCTCTCTCTCTCTCTCTCTCTCTCGGGTGCTGGGGCAGTGACGGAGAACAAATCCACAAATAAACAAAATTTAAACCTCAAAAACGAATAACCTTTACATTGAAACTATTCTTGGTTGTGGATCTAAGCTACAGTGGACCCATGACCATGGAACAGGCAGACAAGGATCACCTCCTTCTTGTGCCCAGTCTGCTGAGTAGTGTGAAAGTACATCAGAAATAGCTGCTCCTGAAAATGATCCAATCCAAGCATTTAATAAAATCTCATAAAAGATTTCACTAATAACACTAATAACACTTGATATTGAAGCAGGCATACTTATTAAATGGTTACTCGAGTAGGTAAGAAGATTGCAAGTCAGCAGAACCACACTTCATAGTGTCAGAATAGTTTCCAAAGCAGAGGACTTACCATCTAGAGTGCCATCATTTTTCTCCAGATACTTATTTATCTCCAAGGCGTTCAAAAGAGGGCCCCTGGAAGAATCAGATGTCTTGCCAAATCTAAAGGATAGCACAAAGGGTAGAGTTATATTGGTAAATCCTGGTTCATAAAGGCGATATTTTCCTTGGGCGTTTTCTTCAATGTTAACAACAGCCTTGCTGATGTCAGGCTGGCCTGGAAGAACTAGCCTGAATTTTCTGGATTCCTCTGGAGCCAAATCTTCAATCTCTGCAAAATAGGTGAATGCCCAACCGGTTCCTGGAAAACCATCCAAGTTCAATCGGTAAGTTAGAGATCCATTTGTACCCACAACAGCTGTCTGCATCACTTTAACTGGTGGCATTTCGTCACTGTTCACATTAATTGGTAAATCTGTGGAAATTTTCTTGGTTCCAACGGCAACATCAACAAGATAGTTTGCTTTCTTAATAGAATCTGACTCCCAAATTCTATCAAAAGGGTCATCTGGATACCTGAAGTGGCAAGAATACAAAGTTCTTTTTGTGAGAAAACATTGCTTCAAAACCACAAGAGGTGACACTAAAAATATGCAAATCCAATTTTTCTCCAGCGAATGCAACAACAAAATATAAGCAGCCGTTGTCCATATGCATTTTATGCAAACTAATTAAAAAAAATGCAAAGAGAGGACTATGAAACAATAGATAGGAAATAGGAAGGCTAAGAGTACCTGATTGGAGCATCACTCTCTGCACCAAAGTTTATCCTTGCAGAGACACTGAGGTAAAAATGCTCTTCATATTGTGTATAATAAACTGAACCATTGAATTGCCGGAGTTCAAGCGTGGATATGAATGGTTGACCAGTAGTTGCATTTGATAAACATACATCAACTGTGGAACTTGTAGCGAGAAATATAAGCTCTTGCCTCTCTATAGTATTAGCATCAGATATAACAATTGTACCCCAATGAGTAGCCCCAAAGGAAAGGTCAAATTTTGGATAAACATTGTTATTATCAAAGTTCCCATACAAGAAAGTCGCCCTCAGCAGGTACCTTGTCCTACTGACAACATTGAGTGTATAGCAGTATTTTCTAGAATCAGCAGGAAAGTGACGTAGTGTTGTGTACTGCTTCCGGGTCTCATTTGCAACTGATATAGTGCTTGTTACCCCAAAAGTAAGATTATCATCAGGAATCCAGTTAAGACCAAGTTCATCAGTGAAATTTTCTTTACCTCCGCAGTCCAAACTGACAAAACCTGCTTAACATGACGTAGATTGATAAGTGATGATGAAGTGAATCAATGGCAAACTCAATTGCAACTCTAGCACGCAAGTTTCAGCAAGGATGTAATCACGCATCAGGATTCACCATTAATCAAGTTCCAATCACGAATCGTGCCATATAGTGAGGCTGGATCATATAAATTTATTTCATTTGTTGTGTATGTATGTATTACGCAACGAGCATTCCATTTAAAATTACAGCTGGGTGTGAAACAGAATACTAGATGGGTTCATTTCCTCCACGAGATTCGATACAAGAGAAGGGAATTGCTAAGCAATTGTCGAGTTTCACTTCGACCTCGAAAGTACGCATTGGACGCACAATATAAAAGAATTTAAACGAAAACAATACAAATAAGAAGCATATAAACAAAAATACAACCAAATAGCAAGTCGAATAGCAGAGCGTTGTAGAACAGCTACAATCGAAATAGAAGTTTTTCTGTAAACAAAGTGGTGGTGGAGTGAACGAGGTTCAATCTCAAGATGAACAAATAGAAGGAAAAGGAAGTTGGAGTAAGCAAAACAGAGAGGAGAGGGTACCTGGGGTCTGAGCAGAGGAAAAGCGAGAAAGGAGTAATAGTATGAATGGGAGAGAGGATAGGAGCAGAAGCCTGCTCTCCATTACTACTCGAGAAAACTTCAGTGAGAATATCAGACCATAAAAATGGCCGAAAGGATGGGAACCCAACGGAGAAAGCACTCTTTCCCTCTCTCACTCTCGAAAAGCAGCGAAAGAATCAAAAAAGAGAATGAACCACCAATATACCCGATCCCTTAAGATGGGAAAATTTTCAAATTGAAACAATACAAAGCAGCTAAGATATTTATTGTATAGGAGTCCGAAAAAGAAAAAGAGAGAGAGAGAGAGAGGTTGACAGTGGCAGTGCAGGTTGTGGAATAGCAGGAGAGGTTTCAGGAGAGAGGCGTCCTTGTGTAAAGTAAAGGGCTCTTGTGGGGTCCCACTTAAAAGCAACTTGGCTGGACTCTGCGTCGAAACAAGACCAGTACGTGGTACGTCGCATAGTAGAGATAATACATAATATAATAGAGCGAGCTTCGTATATCACTGGTAGGTCCCACAAGAGTCGTAGACTAATGCCGTCGATATTAGGTTACACGTTTCCATCTTACCATCAACACACTTTGGCCTATTGTGCCACGCCAATTCTATTTATGTTTCGGTTAAAGTGTAAAGATTTTTTAAAAAATGAAAAATTAAAGGTTATACAATTTATTTTTGAAAAAATTGCACAAAACCTCCATAAACTTTAAGATCTTTGCAATTCATCCCTATGGACTTTTAAACTTAGCACAAGACTCCCTTTAACTTTCAAATAAGTACAAAAGACTCATCCGTTAAGTTGACTGTCAAGTTAATCATTAATTAATAATTTAATTAATTTTTTTATATCCAATCAAATCACACAATAAATTTGATTCAATTTTTATTATTTTTTATGTGTAATTTTTATTTTTTCTTAATTTGCTAATTTGTTAATTTTTTAGGTTAAAATGAGTAATATATCCCTACCATATCAATGTTAATATGACACATTTATGCTGGATGAATATAAAAAAAATTGACTAGACCATTGACTAACAGTTAACTTGAAGCAGGTGGTCTTTTGTAAATATTTCAAAGTTAAAAGAAATTTTTTACTAAATTTAAAAGTTCATGGGGATATATAACAATGACTCAAAAGTTTATGAAGGTTCTATGTAATTTGTCCTTTATTTTTTTACTTCAAAAATTAACAATTATTTTTTCAAATTCTTTATTTTATTGTAAGTATTTTTTTATGAAACCTTTTTGTCAAAATTCAAATATTAATTTATTATGTAGCAAAAAAAATAAATCAAGAAAAAATATATATTCTTAATTTTAAATGACAAATGAATTTTTGTCATTTTTTTGTATTTTTAATACAGAAACTCGTTAAAATGATAGATTTGATACGTTTTTTATTAATTTGACATTTTTGAATTTATATAGATAATTTGACAATCTCAGTTTATATAGATAAGAAGCGTTAGATTTTTAAATAAAAATAATAATATAGAGATTATATTACATTAGAAATTTAAAAGATTAATTGTCAATTTTTAAAATTAAAATGAATAAATTACATAATTTAAAATTACAAAAGGAGTTTTTCTTTTTTGTTTAAATCTCAACGCTTATTTTGTCCACGTAAATGGGAATTTTTAGTTCAAAATCTGATATATTTTATGAAACAGAATACATGGCATAGGTGATTGTATTTTAAAGGATATACGATATACGGGCATTTAAGAATGCAGCTTAGTGTCCTCATCTGTCGTAAAGGGATATAATGTGTCGCTGTCAACACTCAATAGTATAATGAATAATGGAATGTGATATAAGTAGTAAATATAGACAATCTAGCCATTTCTTTTGTAGAATTGATTGCAATGTTGGACTAATTATCTCAAACATAAGAAGCAACTTCGGAAAACTTGCTTGAAGTATTATGGTTCCTTCAGGTGTCCGAATACAAACAACGGTAACACAATTCCCAACTTTGACTCTATTTGACGTCTATGAAACGACTCATTCTAATTATTTTTTAACTAAACTCGTAACGCTTTTTTCACCGCTTCTTTATTGATTACTGACAAAATTACGTTTAACAAAACTCTATGTTTTTTTAATGAATATTATACAATTATTACCGGAGTTCTGTCAATAAAACTATTAAAGAGTTTTTTACAAATTTAAAATAATATCACATTTTGAGTTTGTCTCTCAATGTGCAGACTTCGAGGAGAACTTTCGATTTGGTGCAGCGATTAATGTAAGTGGATTGCACGTGAGCTCAAGCAAGTTTAATATACAAAAATTCTTGAATAATATTGACTGTAATGTTGGCATATTAATTATCAATTATGTAAAAATTCAGATGATTTTATTAAAATAAATGTATTAATAAAACTTGTCGTTTAGGACCCTATCTTCATGATTCTTATTCACTTTGTATCCAGTTACTTATATATTAATACATGTATACGTCCACATATACACACTTTAAAATTTTCAAAATTTATCATGTTAATTTAGTTGCTCAATCGAGTGGCAAAGTGCCGTAAACAGGGATTTGCACGCAAAACGATTAAGTAAAAGCGTTATATGGTAAAGCTATGGAGTTCAAGCATTTGACCACGTAACCTCCCTAAACGTATGTTGGTTATTTTAGGGCCCGAATTTGTGCTAACTTCGGTATGTATGGCAATTTTTATTTTTATTTTATTTTTATGCGAAACATGTGATGCAAGCGTGAGAATTTTTTATTTGACCAGTATTTTATTTTATTAAGTAAAGTCATGTGATGACGTGTGCTTTATATAAGTTTTACTTGTTAATATTATTCTATTTAACTAAACAGTATGTTGGCCAAATAGATAAACTAATTCCATGATTCAATGAGCACTTGGTAGGTAGATTATGATAAGACTTGTGTAATAAATTCTTCAACAAATAATATATAACAAAATACATATATGGAGTTTTATATATTTGCAATTAGATTATTCGTGATACATAAAATATACGTAAAAAGTTTTTTGAAAAATTAGTTATGTATTGTTAAATTGTAAAAAATATATAAATATTTTTTAAATATCATATACTTGTTGTTTTAATTGAAAAATCATATATTTATCATGTTTTGATTAAAAAATTTGATAACAAACATATAAAAATTGCTTTTAAATTTTTTCTAATGTATATTAGACTTGATTACAGGAAAAATTCATCTAAATTGGGATTGAGCTTTTGTAATAAAATTAGATAACACACAACAAAAGAAGAAGAAGAAGAAGAAGAGAAATTATTGATTTAGTTCTTAAAGTGTTATAGTTTTTTTAATTTGGTTATTGAAATATTAAGTGTTTTAATCTAATCCTTAAAAAAGATTATATTTATATCAATTTGGATGATTTACACTGTTAAATAATAAAATTTATCATTACTAAATTTTAAAATTTTAATTATTTAGAGTTATTTAATTTTGATTAAAAAAAAGATGGCTAAACGAAATGAATACAATATTTGAAAGATTATATTGAATCAACAATTAGCTCTTGAGGAACAAATGAATAACTTACTAATTGACCGTTGACGTGCGGGAACAAGATAAAATAAAGTGGTCATTGGAGATCCCCACATGACTTTCTCTCGCTTTGGGTGAATCGTGACCTTTCTGAAAAGCATGATCGGTAAGTGTGGAGGAAAAACAACACCACAAAATAGAGAAAATCAATTTGAGTGCTTTAAAAAAAGATGTCAGAATAATGCATCAAATGGTATTTTAATGCCTTCGCTTTTGTTTTCCTTTAGCTTTTGGACTTTCGATGGGATAAAAAAGAACACTACAATTTACAGGTAGGTATGGTGGATTGGTGGTGTGGTGTGCCTTTAATTTCTTATTTGATTTTGGGTTTCAAATGGTAGGCTGGTAGCTTCTCTACGTATTCTTTATGATGACTGAACTTGCTTAAGCTCTAAGTATACATAAACTAGAAGAAAGGGAATCCAAAGGATATATATACTGGCCAATTATTCTGTTCTATTTTGTTTCTTTAAAAAACATGATGATAATGATATGTTGTTCTAAATATAATTGATTTATATCTCAATAATGAATTTTAAATAATCAATTATTACCACACATTGTATCATTAAAGAGATTTAGACCTGCATAGCATAAAGAACTACAATTTCTTTAGTCAAGTTATCTACTATTAATTGAATCAATCTGTATTATTATTATTTTTTTGAACCAAAAAATTCACTGAAATCTTGTGAAAGGAATTAGCGGCTTTAACTACTTTAATCGTTTTTTTTTCCTTCAAAATTGTTTCCCCTCTATCTGAATTCCTAAAGCTTACACCGTGTGTTCATGTATAGTAAAAGTAATTTTGAAAAGGTGTCACGTTAGGTTTATGAAAAGTTGGCCTCTCTCTTTTATCTGGAGAAATAATAGGAATCTCACAGTTTGTTTCAATTATTTTTTTTCATTTCTTGATATTTTTTTTCTTTCCACCCCTTTGAAACAACATAAATGTTACATTTTCAAAATATACTTTAACAGTAACACACAGCATCAATAGAAAGAAAAAGGTAAAAAAAAAAATAGTTTAATTAGTAATAAAAAGTACCGTGCAACAGGAAAAAATGAGTAAATTTATTATTTTACCCTTTCATATAATTTTCTCATTTTATTATAAAAATCTAGGAACTCTACAGATTTTGTTCTTTGCCCAAAAATTTTTCTGTTTATTCACTTAGATCCCTAACTAATTTTTTTTTTATCATTTGCTTGATATAAACTTTCCTGTTACTTATCTAAGTCCCTAATTTAAAAATATATTTTATTTTTTATTAAAATCAATTCCTATAAACTTTCAATTTATTCAATTTGGTCTTTTTTCAATTTATCCCTCTTTCTCGTACATCACCAAGTCGTTCATCCCTTTCTCTTGTTCAATTTTGTTCTCGTGCATCTCTGTCTTCTCTGCCACCAAATCTGAAGTTTGAACAAATAAGTTTCATTGAATTTCGAATTTGGTAAGAGAAGTTTGATGAAACAAGTTTTGATGCTCATACTCAAACTTCCCTACAGATCTTGACGCCTTCTCTGAACCTCGGCATCATTCTTGTCACAGACGGAGCCGCTACTACTTTATGCCACCATAGACGTTGCCACTATTGCTAGCTGCTCTCCACAGGTAAACTCGAGGACTTGCAGCTTGGAGAATGGGGGAGGCAAGAGGCATTCTTAATTTCCAAACCATGTGGAGCAATGCGATTTTCAGACGATTAGAGGGCAAAACAGAAGGCAACATTGTCAATTTTATTGCATGGACCAATTTTCCATTGAAGATTGGAGGGAATCCTTTAATAGAAAAAACACTACTATTTTCAATAGCTGGAAAGGAAACCCTCCATCAGTAGTGACAAAGCAAACACGAGAGGATGAAAAATAATACTAGAATTTCATATTCGCCCTTCCATGAAGACTGAACCAAACGTGGTGTAAATGCCATTCATATTAGCATGGTAATCCTACTCAAGTGCAAGCATCAATCCTCAACTTAAGGTCATATGACAAGAGATTGAATTTCCTCTTATGGTCTATCCAAGGATCCAAATTTCTTCAAGGACTCTCAATTTCTAGACCGTGCATCAAATGATCCAAATTTCCTAGAAAATTCATCCCCATATGACGAAGATACAGATTGAGATCAAAACCTTCCAAATTCAGCGCAATACTCTTTGCCAATAACGGCAAACTATATGCATTTATCTTGACACAAAAAAAAAAAAAAGGAACGAAGTCATAAATTGACAATGCCAAAAAACAAAAAAAAGGAACGAAGTCATAAATTAACAATGCCAACTTTATTTATAGTGCGATTAATGAATATCAAGCAAACCAGAAGAAGGGTTCACCTAACATACGCCAATAATTAACCGCGTGATAATCGTTTCATCCATAGTTATGTTACAAGGGGATATAGTACAAGAAACAGAGCACAAAAAGCACTGCTCCAAACTGGACTAAAACACACAGATATAGCAGTGTCTCTATTTGATCCCTCACTCTGCATCCGCATATCTGATCGAGGTCAAAGAAAAAGTCAAACTGTGAAATTCAATACAAAAACATAATGCAATCAAGAGAGAAGCGTTAGTGAGGTCTGTATTTCTCACTCACCCTAGTTCCGAAAGCTTCAAGTGAGCTTCAGCATAGTCCGCAAAGAAAGCATCCTCATCCTAGATCAAAATTTAAGAACAAAAGCTAGCCGAGTAAAATATCAAACATAATTACCTATCCAACCATATAGCAACCCATTTTAGGAGAGGCTGGCTGGAAGAAAATGCAGATACTCACAGCAGCGTATTTTTCAACAAGAGGACGAAACACTGGATCACTTAAAAGAGCCTTGTCTGATGGCAGTTGCAGCAGACCCTCTTTCTCTCCACTGAGAAGTTCCCTGTTTATATCAATAATTATAATTAGATGATTAGCTGCTCACTCAATTCCTTCTTAAATAATAATCCATTAATATTATTATTATAATTTGTTAACTTATTGTTCTAGTTCTTCAGCTCTACTGGCACGCACTACATACCACAAAGGTAGCACACCTGATGGCATTTTACTTTACCAGTAACGTGAGTAAATTTTTGCTCAAAATATAATATAGAGCAATAGACTCCACCAGCAAACACAATGAGATATACGATTAATGTAAATAGGAGCATAAAGGAATTAAATTTGACTGTGCGCTCGACTATAGTAATGCCAACTCCAGAAATAGAAGAGAGATTCCTTACTTGAAATAAGAATTATCAAAAACGAGAGGGTTTTGTGTCCAAGGTCCCTCAAATCCAGAGCGTTCTTTGTGGCACCTTCCCTGCAAGATGATTACCATACACACAATATAGTCTTTATTTTCACACTATGCGTGCTCTAACCGTTTAAACATGTAAAATTCACTAGAGAAGCCAATAAGGAAATGCATTTTTTTCAGATCATACCAGGGTGTGACCACCAGATAAGGCAACTATGTCTTTATCAGACAGACCCATGTGACCAAAGACATCCCTTAAATGGTCCGAGCCTGTGATGACAATGGTTTGTAATTTGTAAATGATATGACAGAGTAACAAGAAACTTCTAAGCATTCTGTTGTGTTTTAGAATATATCAACTAACCTTTTTTGGCATCTGGCAAGCGACCTTCTGGTGGTGGTTCAGTTTTGTCCTGTGAACAGAATAAACTTGTAAATCCTCATCATAATTTACAAGTAAATATGAATATCATGCTCAGATCATATTCGTTATGGAGTAATACCACAAATATAAACTGACAGTAATTCTTCATTATATTGTGTTTAGATTTGAAAGTATACTGCCCTACATCATTGTACCGGTTGTCCATTTCATAAGGGGGAAAAAATCCTCAAGTAATCAAAACCTCAAAATCATAGGCCGCAGTGCTGTTTCCATAACTTCTTACATGGACTATTGATGGAAGCATAAACTAACCAGATCAGGATTCTTTTAGAAATAAGAAATAAATCAAATCAGTATTACGCATCACTGGAACAAGTTTCTGGATAAAGCAGCTTTATGGACTACCTCACATTCCTGATTTCTCATCCCAGGGAAGGGCATTCATTTCATAATTGGAGTTGAAAAAAAATATGTAATCAAAGTAAATAGATATAGATGCATATTATGGACCTGAGCTAAAATTATATACAAGATAAAGTGCAAGGTTGAAGAACAATGAAATTTGCATCTATTGGAATTTGAAAGTTGAGTTGAACACTGCGGTGGATAAAAATTCATTTGTGATTCGACCATCTAATCTATCCAGGCAGTTTCGTTGCTTTGACTGTTATACCTCACTTATTTTCAACTGGTGCAAGAGGAATATTTCTTGGAATTAGCCGACAGGCCCAACACTATTGGGTTATAATCTCATTTACTTATATTAGCAGAGCATGCATAAATAATACCTTGAAGGACTGAAACCATACTGCAATCCCACACACACACAAAAAATAGCATGAAAGAACATAATCCGTATTCAGAAGTCCAAGGTCAGTAGCACAGCCAAATGGTTACACATTAATAATGACAACAAGCGAAATTTTATTAAGATGCTGGTGACAGAGAACAGAACTAGCTTTATCTACAACAATCCAGCATGCAATTTTCAGAGACTGATGCTATCTAAATTGCTTTATCATTCTAATTTTTGAAACAGAAGGTTTACAACTTAGGCTCTAAGTTATAAACTTAGAGAACTAAGACTGCGAAGCTCATTATGGGGCTATCGATATAAATCACTCATCAAATTTATTTGTCTCTTTGATGTAAAATAATTACAACAAAATGTCAAATTAAAGCAGCCTGACAAAATCTGTTTCCCTAGTTTAATGGCACCAATTACTTCAAAAGCCGAGATTTTACTCACAACAGAAACTTGTCTCTTTGAAAAAAAAAAAATGCAAGTTAGAAAAAGACATACTATTGCAGCAAATTCTAACACAGACAGACGAAGATCAAAACAACTCAATTATTCACAATACACCAACATACTGTTAAAACGAAAAGAGCTGATAGTAATGAGTGTCACTAACCGTTCTCCCCGGATGGAAGGGAATCTCAGGTCCTCCTGTAACTTCCACAGCCACGACTCCAGCCAACTTCAGCATCAGAACACAAACATAAGCCATTTATTAAGTAAGAACAAATATAAAACATCTCAGTAACTGGCAATTGTTGACTAGCTCTCAGAAATACCTGATACAAGTCAGCATAAGATATTATTGGAAACTGCTCCTTGATCGGTTCGAGAAGCCTCACTGCAATGTCCAGGCCGTTGTTTGCTTCATGGGCAAGCTCTGCTGAGTGCCTTATGGTACCGAATGGTCCTCCTGTCTTTGTTTTCACATCGTAGGTACCAGCTGAGTGCCATCTGTATCACAAATAAACAGAGTTGTAGCCTATCAAATATTTTACTTTACAGAGACATATGGACAACTGAAAGAGAATTCATACGCCAATCGGAGCATAATGGGAGCACAGTGTTTCTCTTGAATAAGCCCTCTGAGCTTCTTCTTGCACTTCTCAATAGCTTTCTTATACTCTTCGCTAACAGTCGGGTAACTCTTCCCCATGGTAACTGTAGATTATGGAATTGCAGAAAACAAGAAAGGAAGTGATCAAGCAAAATATCAAAATAAAACCGTTTAACCCGATTAATCTCTTCATCTGTCTGATTACTATGAAATTAACTAACATGATACTGTAAAGCTTAAAGTCTTAAAATAAGAAAACAATTCATTTCATCGTGTTATTTATTTATTTCTTAATTCCTCACTGACCAAATGATAATATCCCATGGAAGCCAGACAATCAAATCTTTGAAGACAAACAAATATTAAAACAAATTGAAATGAATTAAACAAGAGAAAGAAAGAATACGAAGGACGAATGAAATTAACTGACCTTTGGATTCACTCAAACACAGTGAAGGAGATTCTAGACGAGCTGAGTGAGCAAACAAGAGTTGAATTCGAAGTTGACACATATATAGGAAATGTGTCGAGCACGAAGATTCTAGCTTTTGTTTAGGGCCGTCGGATTGGCATAACATTGTTCAGGAATATGCCTGTAGTCATCGCCCGGACGGCCAGGATCGCATCCATTGATCTCCAGCTGATAGGCGGCAAGAGCGCCAGGGTCATGGCCTCGGCACAGGAAAAATATAGGTACAACGTTGGCGAATAGAAATGAGCCACGTGTAGTATGGACAATGGCGCAAAACATGTTGCTATAGTTCACAGTAGCTTCCGGAAAACGGGGCAAAAGGGATATTAGGCCATCTATCCTTCTCTTAAGTAGTTGAATTGATAATTCAGTTAAGAACATTGAGTAACGTGCAATTGGTATAGAATGTCGAAATATAAGTGAGGAGAAATAATTGAGGTGGTAAGCACTCATTCTGACAAAACAAATTCAAAATTTAAAAAGAATATTCATTTGAAGGACTTTAATTTTAAGCACATGTTTAGCATGAAAATTTAATCTTGAGAAAAAAATAATCCAAAATCTTTAATCGAATGAAATCTCTTTTTATATATTTTTGAATGAAAAGAAATTATAATAATTAAATTTCTATCTTCATTCTTTTGTCTTCTCAATTTAGATATCACACATCTATAAAATAAGATTCGATCTCCACTAATAAATACCAAACATATTTAAACAGTGCAATAAAAGTAGAATCTCTCTCTTCTAATTAGTATCAAATGGGGCCTAAATACTTTTGAACACCATGAATTAAAAAAAAAAAAAAGAAAACAAGTCACAAGATCTTAAGTCCAATGATATTGTGAGAAACTTACAAGTAATTGATACTTATTTTTCAATTACTTATTTTTCAATATGTAATTGATACTTATTTTTTAAATAATTCTAATGAGTAATTGTTTTCTCGTGTATATTTTTGTTTTCAAATATTAAAAAAGAGTAAAATATATTGACATTTATATTTAATTTAACTATATTTATACTTATTTTTATTTTTATAGACAAATTAAAAGAAAATGTGTTTGAATTATAATTGATAGGATTACATTTCACTTACATTATATTGTAATAATCAAATTTAAATTTTATAATATGTTTTTAAATATTTATAATAAACTTAATTACTATCAAGGGATAAACTTGATTAATTACATTTCAATTGAGAAAAAATATCATTTAAAATTGTTGGATTTCTCTGTTAACTTTTTAAAAAATCATGTTGAAATTAAATGAGTTTTGGTTGAGTTGATGGAATTGGAGAAAGATATATCAAAAAAAAAACATTATTTAAATGTAATTAAATTAAATATGTTCGACTTGTGCATAAATTACCACTTGTGCAAACATATCAACCCATCCGAACTCCGTTATTATTATTATTATTCTTTTTTGGTGTGGTTCTTTTTCAAATTTTTATTTGATTGAAATCAATCAATGGATTATATACCCATCCTCTGTGGGGGCCTTAAAAGTGTTTCGAAAGGGTGACGGAGTAATGTGCGTAATAAGACTTGGTATGCTTATATTTTGGTTCGTATTATACTTTTTTTATATAAAAATATAAATTTATAATTAAACTCACATATTTTAACTTTTTTTGTTTTAGTTGGACACAGATTATAAAATTTTTTTTCAAACAAATGATAAATATCATTTAAGTAATTACAGAAAATACACAAGAGATAAAGAAATAGCACTGATGCAAATAAGCTTAATAAACAAGGGCACAACATATTGGGTCAGGAAGTGAGGGTCGGGTCAGACCACGACCCGATTTTGTACGAGGGAAGACAATCTTCAGATGGTGGCAATGCGCTTTTTTAAATACTACATAATATCTTAATTTTTAAAGCATAAAGCCATAAACAACCAATTTATTTGCGGAAAAAGAAAAAGAAAAGGAAAAAAGAGGTACCGATAAAAGCGAGCTGTCTTCAACTTGCAGGAATTTGCGTACACATCCACATTTCGCCGGCTCTCTCTACTGGACTTCCCCTGCACTGCTTTATCCTTCTGTGAGATTCCCCTCGATCTCATCGTAAGTTCTGCTTCCCTTCGCCCCCAATCGTCCAAAATCCTAGCCATTTACCGGGTTCGTTCTGTCCTGTTTTGGAATTACTTGTTTTGTGGTTTGGCATGCCTACATTTCCTGGGGTTAGGGTTTTCAGTTCGGGTTATGATTGTATGTGTCCCCATTTTTCCATCTTTGATCGTTTGTTCATTAATTTCAAATTTTCCCTCCATTCCTTGTTGGGTATGGAAACATCGGTGATGGGTGTAGTGTTCTCTAAGCTACCAGTTCGATTGAGGCATTTCTTTTTTGCTGCTTGACTAGGTCGATGAAAGTCCCCAAACATTGGTATTTTGAAGCACATGTTGTGGTTAGCTACGAATTAAAGAAAATGTGGGAAGAACTTCTTTATTTATTTTTTTCAATTAAACCCAACAAAATTGCGAGAATTATTAATTTATTTATGTTAGTCGGGGTCATATTGTTATATCTCTGTCTAGAAAATAATATCCAAGCGGGGTAATAGCTAGAGGAAAGATAAAGTCAAATGACGGAAATTCGGAAACACGGGTCCCCTTTTGTTCATCTCTCAGATTTTGCTCCATTAACTATAGCTCTTGCCAGCGACCGGAATTTGTATTGGCCGAACTTCTCTTGAACACTTGACAGAGACTACTTATCTTCTGGAGTTGGACAGAAAATGGAAATCATTGTTGGGTTTTATTAAGTACGACTTTAGTCTAGAAAAATTCCGAGAGACTAATGATTGTTCTTGGACAATGACATTTTTTGGTTGCATAAGCTCGTTCAGCCCTTTGCTAGACTACGTAGCACCACCAAGAGCTTCTGTCACAATGTTGAATTGTGTTTCATGAACAAGTGACTACTACACTTCATTTACTTGCAGCAGTAGCTAGTTGGATACTTAAATCAGAAATGTCATTCTGAAGAATGTTAATGTTTTCTTAATCAGTCCTTGGACATGTAACTGTATGATCAGCGATCAATTTAATTTGACGACATTCCAAATTAACATTAGATAAACCAGGCCATTTAACAAATTTTAATTTGGTTATTGTCAAGTATTGAACATGCTCAGTCCATATGGACAAAAAACAAAAATTCCTTTTCCTGGTGTAATTCCTCTCATGTTAATCTTATATTTATTTATCTCTTATTTCATGGTTGTGCTGGGGACTCAGATGACCTTTTGAATGTCATGCCACCAGCAATGAAAAGTCTGGAAATGCTAAAGAAGTTTTGTTTGAGCAGGGTATTTAGTTTTTTATGGTTTTCTTGTATTTCTGAATTTCCAGGAAAATCATGTGTGACAAAGGAGAAAAATCCTGCCCCATATGCACTGAGGAGATGGACTTGACTGATCAGCAATTAAAGCCTTGCAAATGTGGTTATGAGGTTCAAAATTGTTCTCTACCCACTCATGGTTATCTTATATAAATATGTGTATGTGTGTGTGTGTGTGTGTTTATGTAAATGTGCACATTACCCTTTGTTATAGTATATGTATATTCTCCTTTCCCAGTCAGTGAAGGTGAAAAGTTGCATATGAAACTCTACAGTGTCTCTGATATTTCAGTTCAAACAAACAGTGTTTTATATATGACACTTCCTTGATAAATCGTATTTGTTCATTCTTTCTCTTCCTCCACCTTCTCCACAGATTTGTGTCTGGTGTTGGCATTACATTATGGAAATGGCTGAAAAGAATGGAACTGACGGCCGATGTCCAGCTTGCCGTACACCTTATGACAAAGAACGTATAGTGGCGATGGCGGCAAACTGTCAAAGGTTGTTATGGTCTAGGTGAAATTTCTAATTTGGGTGCATTTTACTATTGTAAGCAACCATTAAGTACTATAGTTTCCTTGCTTAAGCAGATTGGTAGCTGAAATGAATTTGAAGCAAAAAAAGAAAATGCAGAGGTTAAAACCCAAAGCATCAGATGGAAGGAAACATCTTAGTGATGTTAGAGTCATTCAACGCAACTTAGTGTACATAATTGGATTGCCTCTTAACCTTGCAGATGAAGATGTGAGTTATTCGATGCTGTTATGTATCTTACTGTTGCAAGATGCATCTCTATCTTACTGTTGCAAGATGCATCTCAGTGGAGGATGGCTGACTCTATATGTGTTTGTGTTTTTCATTTAAAAAGTATCATACTTCGTATCCTTGGTTAACAATGTTGTATTTTGGATTTTACCAGTTGCTTCAGCGTAAGGAGTATTTTGGCAGGTATGGAAAAGTTTTGAAAGTGTCTATTTCTCGTACAGCAACTGGACTAGTCCAACATTCTGCAAACAACAGTTGTTGTGTGTAAGTTATTTCTGATGTCTCAATGGCAATCACCTTATAGTGTGTTTCAATTAGAAAATCATAGTTTTGTGATCCCTTTCTTATCCACCTCTGGATTGAGTCATACTTCTTTCTAAGGTTGGAAGCTAGTTCTTGTAGAGAATCATTTGTAAATCAAGTTGTAGTTTTTGAATCAAAATTCCTTGTCTTTAGGTATATAACTTACTCAAAAGAGGCTGAGGCTGTTCGATGTATTCAATCAGTGCATTGTTTTGTATTAGATGGTAGATCATTGAGGTAAGGATAAGCTTTTTTGATTGGATTATGAGGTCATCACATCCAAGTGATGATGAGTGGGTATTTGCATTTGCAGGGCTTGTTTTGGAACCACAAAGTATTGCCATGCATGGCTAAGAAATTTGGTAAATATTTATTTCAATCTGAAATGATGAATTCTTTGTTAGACAATACCCACACCTTACTATAACCATATAAAATGATCTTGCTGGTCCAGGCTTGCAGTAATAGAGATTGTTTATATTTGCATGATTATGGTTCCCAAGAAGACAGCTTTACCAAAGATGAACTAGTTTTTGCCTTTGCAAGGTATGATTTCTATTTTTTATTTTCCTTCTTTTAAATCCTCATACCCCTTTCCCACAATTCTAACTTTTGAAAGTACCGTATCTCTCTTGTATTAGCATAAAATGACTCTCTTTCAGACATCTTTTTTATTTGGAAATTCTTTTCAAGGCTCACTGATCAAGTTCTTGTTACATGTGTGGGCCTGCACTGGTGATTGCTTTCAGATTTCTTATTGTAAAACCAGCAGATTAGTTAAGTATACATGTAAAATAAAATAGGCAAAATTTTGCATTGCTGTTTCTTCTCTCCCTGTCTTTCATAATTATCTCTCATAGGTACTGGTGTGTTGTTGGATCCATGATCTTTCTCCTCATCTTTTATGATATTGTTTAATTTGTTTTATATTGCATGCGACTTGTACATTAGAGTTGCACTCAATTTCCACCATCCATTTTTCTTATTTGTTTCTGCTGGGGAGTTAATAATCTTTCATTATAGTTTTATTTTATTGTACTTTGGATATTGAAGGAGTAGAATCCAACAAATTATTGGTGCAACGAATAATTTGCATCGGCGATCAGGCAACGTCTTACCTCCCCCAGCAGATGATCCTAGACATATATTATCAGCTGCCAAACCAGTTGCCAGAAGTCCTTTAGATGTAAGCTTCCATATACATATATGTTGGTAACAAAGTGGTAGCTTAATGTATTTATAATAATGTTGCTAGTTATTTCGTGTTAGTTATGGGATATGAATTAGGCAGCAAGCTAAGATTTTGTACTGACCTTAAGTGTCTTTTATAATACAGAAAATCGAGAACCAGGTTAAGGTGTCCTGTTCAGGTGGTGGCACCAGGAATTCTACAGCACTCCCTGCTGTGACCTCTTGGTATTACATATACTGATTGGGTTCACTGTAGTACTGTACTACTCTGGCATTAGTTTTTGTTTTGTGTGAATGCTTAACTTTTAAGTATTCTGTGTTAGGGTTATGCGCGTCTCTGGCACTCTTCCACCAGACACAAGTGTGCGATATTCTGATAATTCTCTGAATAGAAAAGTTGAGGCATATAATGATCCACAAGCCCTTATTTCTGGAGTTTCTAATGCTGAAAGATCAACTCTAAATACAAGATCAGGGGAAAGAGATATATCTGAAGTGCACGCTAATGCATTTTTGGTATCTTCGGAGTTCAACAAGAATGATGTTGGGGGAAATTGTCAAACTTGTGAGTCAAATGATATTAAAGCGGGTAACGTGGAGAAACTTCCTGTTGATGGAATGTCTAACTGTGAAACATCTCTAGCATCTTTTATGGGCAATGGTCAAGACACGGTATCGCCATCTGCCAGCATAGGCTTTGTAGAGTTCTCCAAATCACATTGCGATCTCAATATTGACAAAGTAATTGGCCATAATTCAGATAGGGATGTTCAGGGATTATGTTCAGGATTGTCTTCAATTAGCATTCATAGTCATCTTGAAGATGCAGGTATGCCTCCTGCTTCAGATGGTATACTTTTTACTAATAGCTCCTATGATTCATTCGGAAGGCAGCATCTGCTGCAAGATAATCAGCATTCTGATAAACATTCAACCTGGTCAGCTTTGTGGGAAGATAGAATAGTGGAGGATTTATTAAACTTAGATTATGGGAAACCAAAATGCTGTAAAAGCAATAATAATATGTCACCTGGGATTTCCTCACCTGGCTTGCCTTTGAATTTAGAACAATCAAGCCATCAACTTTGGCAGCAAGATAAGATTTGTCACCAGAATCTTCCACGCAGACCTTCTGACTATTTTGATGAACCTCTGGAGACAGTATTTGGGGAGCATGTGGAGAGCAATGATAAAGCTGCAGGTTTTGATGATAAGTTTTCTCCTGATATGGCAGAGAGCAGCATTATCTCCAATATTTTGTCTTTGGAATTGGATACATGGGAAGATTCTTTAGTTAAATTATTAGGTGAAAGTGATGAACAATGCTCTTCCTTCAAAGCACCAACATTGCGGAAAGTCCAAGACAAGAATCAGTCAAGGTTTTCCTTTGCCAGACAGGATGAGTTCTTGAATGAAGCTTCTGATTTGGAGCAGTCATTTGGGGTTACTGGTTATGCTCCTTGTAAGAATTTTGCATCACGTGGTTTAGTGGGGAACAAGGATACTCTCTCTGGGAAAGATGGGGATGTTTTGCCATCAAGCAGCTCTGTACATAACTTTGTTGGTAGTCAATCCTTTGTTCCATCTAATTTTTCTGGTGAGTGCTGGCTAATAATGTGATTAGATGCTCCATTTTAGGCCTTTCTTTTAAAAAGTTTTTAGACCTTTGTTGTGTTGTTTTTTTTTTTTTTTTGGGGGGGGGGAGCTTATTAAAGAAAATGAAGTTGAGTGAATTTATATGTATAAATATTGATATTTTTCCATTGTTGGTTTTATTATGTTTGTCAAGGTCCCAAGGTCTTTGCCTTCTGGTTGTTTCTGTAATGTACCCATTTTCCTTCTCTTTCTCACCTTGGCTCAAGAGATATGGCACTCTGAGCACTTCAACTTAGTGGTAAGTGGACAGCTTCGGGTTTAGGATGATGAACATAGACTCGATAGAGTGTATTGTCACTGAAGGCGCTGGAACTAGCTGTAGTTTGTGGTTGATAGGATTTATTTTGTGTGCATGTCTGAGGTAGTTTGATTAATTAAAAAAGCCTGCTTCAGTAGCTGATTTTTGCATTTGAGACTTTATATATTACTAAATTCTTAGCTATGCATTTATGGGCATTCTGGACTTGCTGCTTTGGTTGCTATGTTATTAATCAGGCGCTCCATTGTCTCTGTCTAAATCATTTAACATATTGAGTGCCCTTTTGAAGATCATTCAAGGCTAATAACGAGGCATATTTATTTATTTATTCTTAACTGTAGAACATCTTTTGATACAACTTATCCATTGTCTCTGTCTAAATCATTTAACATATTGAGTGTCCTTTTGAAGATCATTCAAGGCTAATAACTAGGCGTATTTATTTATATATTTATTCTTAATTATGGAACATCTTTCGATACAACTTATATTTTCTCCTGGATTTTAATTGTTGTATCTTTTATCAGTTTCAAAAGCACATGCTTCAATGCCACCTGGCTTTCCCTTGTCTAGCGGAGTACCTCCTGGATTTTCATGTGGGAGAGTAGAACAGGATGGTAATGCTTGTGGTATAATTTTTCACTTATGGTTCAAGATTTACTGTACTCCATTTTTTTCTTTTGTGCTTACCCTTCTTGATTATAATGTTTACTTTTCATAGAGATATCTATTCTGACAAGTTTTTTTCCCCAGTGAAAAACTTGCAAGAGCACTATGTTCCTCCATCTGGAAATATTGGCCTGATAAGAGACATTGAAGTTAGCAATCCTGCAATAGTGAAATTTAGTCAAGGGATGCTGGCAGACAAGCTGAATAATGCATCTATTGGCATGAGGCAAACTTTTCTTTCACAATTTAACCCTGGAGAAGGTGATGCTGGGCTTGAGATATTAATGCAACAATCGCAGAATTTAGGATTTGCAGATTATGGGGACAGATTTTATTCCCAAAATGATTTGTATAGCATGCCTTCAAAGTTTCTAGATCAATTGCAACTTGACAATCCATCAATTTACCAGCAATTACGTTCTCATCAGTTTGGTACTAATGTGCTGTCATCAAATTGCCAGTGGGGTGGATGGAACGATGCTAAGAACTTCAGTGGTCTGGCTATGTCAGAAGTTGTGAATAATGAGAGATTAGTATATGACAACTACATGTCTAATTATGAGAACATCAAGTTTTGAACACCTGCTTTTGCTGATCTTCCTGAAGAGAACTCACTGTTAAATTTTTATACCATCTGTAATTCCTCTTGAATGCATGAATGAACTATCATCTGTGATCAAGTGGATGACAGTTGATGTGAGCCATGCCTCTCTCAATATCAAAATTCCGCAGAAATTATTTGTTTGTATGACCGGTTGAGAGAACAGAGACTTGATCTCAGTTTGGAATTCAATGACGGTGGATACCTCGATACTCTTGGACTTGGTTGCTTAATTTTGCTTCACTGGCAACCATGGGAGTGTCGTTTTCACTTCATTATGATTAGCAGACAGCTGGCAAATGGACTCAATTTTTTCTATTGGGTCAGATGTCTGGAGGATTCACTAATTCTTGGAGGTTATGGTGAGCTAATGACTTGATGAGGCACGTAGTCTCTGCCAACAGATAGCAGGGTTAGGTCAGGACTAATCATGGGAGGCCAAAAATCTGCACAACCATTCAACTTTTAACTGTGCCACATTGAATTCTCATTACAGAAGATTATTTTCTAATTTTGAGAAGTCCTGGCCATTAATATTAGTAAATTTAGGATAACAACTTATTTTCTTCTGCTTGTCTGCAGTTAAGTTGGGTGACAGGCAGCTGGTCTCCAACAATGGAATCTGTGATGGAGAGCTATCATGGTCCTTAACGGGGTTCATGTTTGGAAACGATGCGGTTAAGTTGGTTGATGTGCCGAGCATGAAAATTGCTCAAGATTTGTGTTTGGGAATTGCATGTGTGCTTCAGGCTTAAACAAATACAAGAATATATTCTATCTCTAGCATTCCCTGGGAGGTGGTGTTTGGTATTTAGTAATTTTTATTAGTGAATCACAGGTTTGTAATTCATCACTCGGAACTGGATATTATCTATTTCTTTTCCTTTTCCTTTGAACTATTCGGTGTGCATTATGCTTGTGCAGAATTCTGAAGGGACTGTGATATTCTGTTTGTATGGATTGCACTGGAATCATTTAGTAGTTGAAATTAATTTGCAGGCTAGACCTCTTTAGCTACGCTAGTATCTTAAAGGTACCCCCATGAGAATTGGTTAATAAATAGAGGCTTTCAAAGGCACTTTTGATTGTAATTATAAAATACTTACCTGCCTGCTAAGCCTCATCAAATGGATGCATCAACAAACATCATTTGGCTATAAATAATCCCATCTGAAATCAATTATTGTGATAACTCTGGATATAAGTAAATTTTGTGTAACTGACTGATCTCGTCCAGTTTATCTCCGTATTTCCCATTTTACTTGTTACCATATCATCAATGAAATGGTGAACTTGTTGAATTACTTGAGCTGTAGAAGCAATATCCTTTTATCACCCCTTGCTGCGCTCAACAAGACTATAATTGAAGCGTCGAATGGTTCATAGATGCTGCTCCACTAGTAATGGAGATTCTGGGTTGAGTTGATTCTGTGTTGACAACTCAATCCATGTCTGGCTTGAAATGGTGAGACAGAGGGCTTGCAGTGGAAGCAGGTCAAGAGGTTTCCTATTGACATGGCATGCACTAGCAGGGTTCGTCCTTTTCCCAAAGCCAAGAACCCACTAACTTGACAAACTTTGGCCCTTTAACACCTTGCATGTAATGTGCCAAAAAGCTGCACAGAAACGGGGGACACAGAGAGCGAAAGAGACAAGACAACATGTAAATTTTGAAGCTTTCGTCGTACTGCTGGTACAATGATTTGGGTGGACAATTGCGTGGACACTTAGGAATAGTTGCTTGTAGCTTTATTCTTGAATAAATAACCTATAGCGCGTGATATTTGGGTTGGGAGGGGGTTTGATTTTCTGCACATAATTTGCATAAAGATACCTCAATTCACTTCGCTAATCTCAAAAGGATGTAGAAAAATATCTTAGGAACCAACAAAGGTATGGAAGTAAAGAATTATGAAACGGGCAGAAAGTTGCAATCAAACAAGAGTATACTATGTCGGTAAAGCAAAATGCGGATCAATCATACTCATGAGCGACAATGGAATTTAATTTTTGACATAGGTTGGTGTAACCACTAGATTCCGCGGTGTCACTTTCAGCATCGGTCACTTTCAGTGCAGCGGTAGAAGCACAAGTTATTATTCCTAAAATTCTAATTTCCTAAGTGAAGACCAATGAACTATAGATTTCACAGTAATTGACGGGTGGGGTTTTTTTTTTTAAGAGCCACACACCAATGAATCACTCGTTCCCTCAATGGACACATGTCATCTTAAAGCATTCTAATACAAGCAATTACAGGCAAAACAAAAATTGTTTCACTCACAAATTCGTAGGGTTAGGTTATGTAGAGAGGCAGCATCGCAACCAAGTGGGGCTGGGCTGGCTTAAAAAGAGAGGCAAACAGTGAGGTCTGTAATTTTCGAGGGTACGCTGCACGAAGACGGCGAAACTTGTCTGAGGCAAATAAGAAGATGGCTTGTAATAATGGGCAAAGCTGAATTAATGCATTTGCCACCTACTCTGATGTTATGTATGGGCGGGAAGAGATTGATTAGGTTGAGGTAAGAAGGAAGGAAGGAGAGAGGGTCGTACTCATAAGTCATAACATAACCGTGTAAGCATAGAGCCCAACAATGTAAGAAAACCCAAAGTTTCAGTCTCAGATTTGGCCATTCATTCCGAGCCTCGAAGTTTGGAGAGACAGGATAGACAATTAAGTGAAAGGTGACAAAAAGGTGAAATGATGAGAATATGGACATGATTAAAAGACTGTGCAAATAACAAGCTTTATACTATTCACATATGTCATGCAAATCAAATATAAATAGAGATGAGAGAAAGCTTTGGGGGTTTTGATGAATGGAGGCTGTGAATGGGACTGAGATGACCCTGGACTCTTAATTTGTTAGAGCCATCGAAATGTTTTGAGGGTGGTACGAGTAAAGCCGAGGAATGCGGGAATTACTTTAATCCAATGAAAGGGACAGAACGTAGAGAAACAGACCCCCCCTCCCCCCAACTTCCACAGGTCACACGTGGCCTGCAATTATCAGATTACACGACAACGGGATTATCCTCTTTTTTTTTTTTTTTAAAAAAAGAGTAAACTACGTATAATTTTAGTTTAACTGAAATTTAATTATTGTAAAATATAAATTTTATTCTTTTATATTATTACAAGAATATAATCATGTTTAGATAAAGTAACCACTAAATTATTTAGTATTTGAATAAATATTTAAATAAGCGTTTTAAAATTATGATTAGAAAAGGATTTGATTTTCAAAAAATTTTAAATTATGATTAGGGATATACTTATTTTTTAAAAATATAAAATAGTTTCTTGGTCATGTAAATTTAATTTTTTGCACAAATTTTTTTTAAAAAGCTTAAAAATTAGATTAATAAAATAAACTAAAAATAACTTGTTGGGAATTAATAAATTACTTATTTAAACTTATTTAAATTTTTTTTGCATAAAAATACTTATACTAATAGATAAACTTTAATAAATTATAAGTTATGTTATCTAAACATGACCTAAATATATTATATATTATTCAAAATCAATATATAAAATTTATGTGATTTTAAAAATGCAACTATTTTTTTTTAATTGAAGAGACGTAAAAAAATTTACATAATAAATATGTGAGTTTAAATGGTAATTTTCATTGAAGTATAGTTTTCGTAATAATTTTAATAAATAAAATATTATGTTTTAAAATTTAAATGTTAAAATTATAATTAAATTATGATTTAAACGATTATATATAATATCTTTATTTTTAGGAACACGGGGTACTGGCTGCCTCTTTAAGTCAAGCTTCATCGTCTTAGGAACTTTTATACGATTGGACCATACTAAAAGTCATTTGTGTTTTCCAAAATAATAAAAAAAATCAATCAATCGTACCTCATTTCTGGTAACATTCAGCATAGCTGAATATGAGCAATCTTATTTTAAGCTTTAAAGACCACTGCCTTTTGTTGCATTGCAAGTTTGCACTACAGAGGGCCCTGGAAAGCTGCCATGATGCGTTGCACTTGGACACAAGGTACGTTGGGACCAGAATTATTCAAAAGAAGAAAATAAATCATATATATATATATATATATATTTAAAGTTAGGAATCTGTTATAAACAAGAGAAAGGAATCTAAATTTGTAATTAATTTTGACCCTTTTTTTCTTTGTAATCTTTTATGATTTTAGGCACCCTCAACTTGAGAGATTTTTAACCTTTTTTTTAATAAAGAGAAAAAAATTCATACGTAATGTTTAAAATTTGATTTCAAAATATAATTTATAAATGATGTAATAAAAAATTTCTAGCCAATTTTTTTTTTTAAAAAAGAGACCTTATTTTAAACATGAGTAAGAGAAAAATTAGGAGATGCCTACATGCTATCTTCGAAGTCGGATTTTGCAGTGTTAAAAAGAGCTTTCTTCTTAGGCATTGGAAGGTTTTGTTTTCGGGAGACGGCTAAGAACTACAATGTAACATTATACACATTAATTGTGTTCGAAAATTAGTTTGAAAAAATTAAGTTTGAATAAATCATAATTTACGGAATTAATTTTGAAAAAATTTAAATTTAAGCAAATCATGATTTACAAAAATATCAACTTGAAACTTATATCAAAATTATAATTTGAAGATAAAACTACAATAATGCAAATAACTTACAACCTGAAAAATGATTTATAGAAACGTTAAACAACCATACGTTTGCTCAGGATAAAGTCAGATGTTACAATTACTAGGTGTTTGTTACAACGTTGTTCCCAATTTTCATGATATATATGTTTCAATCTGTGCATGGGTATGTCAACATCGTAGCCTAGCCTGAAAATTCAGCAGGCACTCGAACTGAAAGGACAGAGAAATAAGTCGAATCAATATAACAAGCGTAAAAAGGACCCACAAAAAGTAAACATTTTTGAAGTGAAAATCCACCTCCAGAAGATAAACCAATATTTTTAAAAATAAACAAGCACTGAGTTTGCTTGCTGGAAATGTAGATGCTGATAAGCTTGTTTTAGCTAGAACAAAGACTGGCGTCGCAATAGCACAGGGCACGGAAGTTCATTGCACTGAAGAGAATTAATCGATTAAAAGGTAAGTGAATGAGTAACAATGCTCTTAAACCAAGCAATATCCAGCTACAAATTTTCGCCCTGCTAGTCTGTTACTGTTAGCCACTTCCTACCTCCTAGTAAAACTAGATGTTAAATTGCTGCAAGGCCCTAACCGGTTTTGTTTTCATCATCTGCTAGAGTCAGTGGTTGATGAATGAAGAAAACTCGGGGCGTACGACCGTCATATTTGGAAAATGAATTTGAGTATCAGCAGCTGGTGTCGTAGAAGGGAATCCTGATGATGCTGCAGCAGAGAAGGTTGGAAGCAAATTTGCCCCGCCATAAGGAGCTTGGAATTGAAACGGCCAGTTTGGCAGGGAATCAACTTCCATTCTTTTCTCTATTGCCCTTTCCTGAGAATAATAATAAGAATGAATCATCTTAACTAAAATACAAAAGAAATTAAGGCAACTCGTAGCTACAGTTTATGAAGTTACCTTACTGATAGGAAAGAATTTGGAACCATTCCAGAAAGAAGGATGCTCAGAAGCTATTGGGAAAACATGAGACGGCTGAGCCTTCAGTGATCTTGATGCAGATTGCTGAGGCTAACAGAGAAATGAAGATAAAAGATGGGAGCTAAGTTCAAATATGTATAACTGCGAGTTCAGATTTAGATACAGAAGCAAAGGGGCTAATAGTATTGCAGAGGTCAAGAATTGAATTGAGCAGGAGGTCTGTACAAGATTTCTCCACATTACCGTAACACTCCCATCAACAGGCATGTTCATCCAACCAAGCTGAACTTGGAAACCATCGGAGTTAGCAGGGGGAGCTATGGCCAAGCTGAGGTCAAGATTCAGGTTGCTATCTGCATGAAGTGTCAGAATTGGTATAATTTTATCATTAAGCAGCTTATGAAGGGAAAAAAAATAAAAAATTAGATAAGCCTACCTTCATTATCTGTCTGAGAAATTATCTCCCCTTTGTATGAGCTAGGCTCAAAGTTCGTGACCGCTTCCCTCCCATTGCATTTTATAGCCGCCTTGTCATATGCCCTGGTTTCATAATATCGCAACAGAATAGCATGAAACTCTATATAAAAGAGATGGTGTCCCAAAAGTAGATATCTAGTTTAAATAATCTGATATTTGATCGATAAGACCTTGCAGCCTCTATTTCGCTATCGAATAGCCCCAAATATATATACCTGCAGGGAAGCAATGAAGCCTAAACCAATAAAAAAACAGAATTCTGGTTTACCATAAATGAAACCAAACTATTGAGAACCTAAGCATGTGGGGCTACTTTTCACTTCGCAGTCACGTAAAATTTTGAGATGACATTTAATGCACACGCGATCACAATGTTATTGACATACAAAGAATATTTCAAGACATGTAAAGTTTGTATTCGAGTATAAATGCAATTCAATCAATGGGTTTCTCACTTTTTCCCAAGAAACTGCCCCATACGAGCTTCCCATCGCCCACATTTATGCAGAGTAACTCCCCTATATTTTGAGCTTCCCCTTGAAAACCCAGTGCTCTGTCGACGCAGAATATGCACAAATTCTTCCTTTGTGAAGTTACTCATCTGCAGAAGAATAACGCAATAATTGAGACTTCCGCTAAAATTTAAGGTAGAACTATGTAATACAGACAGGATCATCGCTCCTTAACCTGCTTTATATCTTCCTCATAGTCACTGACGTTGAAATTGATATCTGCATCAAGACCACGGAACTTAATTGCAGCTCGATCATATGCCCTGAAATCGAAGACCAAATTGCGGAGGGAAATCCCATATAATATGCTTATATAGTCAACAATCAGAGTGATAAATATCAATCTGAAAATACTTCATACCTTGCTGCAGCATGAGCCGTATCAAATCCACCTACAGAAACAAGAGATCAAAACCGATGTTCATAGAACACAGTAAAAGGACCCAACTAATAGCAAGAGAATTCAGAATCATGACCCAGTTTCCAATTAATACAATAAATAAAAAATAAACACATAAAACTAATTTCCCAAAATCACTACGGTTGGTCGCTTACCCAAGTACACTTGTTTCCCACAATCCCTGCACACAATACCGAAAACGGTGGGTTTAGAAACAGAAGTATCTAGGGGCCAAATAAAATGAAGAAGAAGAAGAAAAGCGAGACCGATGTATTCGTAAGTTCGAACATCGTCGGTTATTTACTATACCAAACAGTACATCGAATTTTCAATCACTGACCATATATGCGATTCCCATCTTCCAGTTCTTCGATAAAATGTAACGCCGCGATACTGCGAGCTCCGCGACCTCGGTCCCCGCCGGCTCTTCTTGACTTGAGGTCTCTGCTGCTGATAGGGTAGCATGCTCTGCTCCGGCTTTCCACCGTCACCCCCTTCCTTGCCCAAGAAATCCATCCACCCCTTACTTGAAGACGAACCGGGAAACCGCTGACCGATTCCCAATTCGGTGACATTAGCCACTTGGGCTCCGGCGACGGGGAATAGCTGGATGGTCCGGTTATTGCCATATTGGCTTTGGCCTACGGGAATTTCAACTGCTTTCGAGCTCGTGCCATCATCTGTAGCACTCTTCTTTAGTATTCCGAAGTCATGAGCGAAGGTATCGCCATAAGAGCAGGAATCGTCGTCACAAGTGTTGGTGGAGGTATCGGCATTGACGACGGAAGAATCAAAGCTTCCAGAGCTATCCATTTGGCTACCAGATTGTGGTAGAGTCTTCTTGGGAGACATATCGACAGAAATTGATCCAGAATCAGAGGAACCGACGTTGAGATTAAGATCCAACATTGTGACCTGTGAGTGAAGCGTAACCGATGGTTTTCAAATAATTTTTTCAGGAAATGGGAGTTCAATCGCCTCAGCTAATAGAGGATGAATGGTCTTAACATAAAAATGAAACGTGGCTAGAAACTGATGGATTCAATCACCAAGAGCATGACACCATTGTTGGATGAGAACGCCCGCAAAGCGAGCAAGAAAGTGAGAGAGTATTGAAGTAGTACGGCATTTGTAGGAAAAGAGAGATGTTGAAAACAGAGTAGTCGAAAGCTGAGATGCCGACTAATAGGAAATCATAACCTGTCTTGAATTTCCATGCAGGAAGAAGAATGCGAAAAAAAAAAACAGAAGAGAAGAAGGAGAAGATGGAGAGATAAAGAGGTCCGTTGTTATTGTTTGGGATGGCGATGGAGCGAAGACCAAGAAGCAATAGAGAGAAGCGAAGGCGTAGTGGGATCCATTTATTCCTTTTTTTTTCTTTTTTTTTTCTCCCTTTATTTGAGTATTTATTTATTTATTTCCTTTTATGTTTAATAAGAAAAGATGTTTAACGTTTTACCACTATCTATTTCTGCGACTTCTTATGGAAATAATGTTTAAATTCAATTAATACATTTTATAAGAGGAAAAATATCAATTATAAGGCAGTATTATTAATTCAGGGTTGAGATAGTACCGATTGGGTGCTTATGTTTTTCTTAAAAGAATAATAGAGTATTTATTTTTTGTTAATCACGATTTTAAATATAATTAAATTTTTTTAATTATAATTAAAAAATAATTTTATTAACTACAGTTTTAATCATAATTAAAAAATGGTTAAAATTATGACTACCACATTATTTTTTTTTAAGAAAAATAGGACACCCAATCCAAGTAGTACATGTGGAAGAGAGAGAGAGAGAGAGAGAGTAAGATTTCATTTTGGCGGTGAGCGTTGAGGAGGGAGGGGAGGGGAAGAGGGTAGGAATCAAGTGTGATGAGACGTATCAGTGCTTTAGGATGGGGCCCCCCACTCCGTCCCTGGTTTCCATTTTCCTCACGCTTCACATTTGCCACCTATCAGTGCTCTTGCTCCCTTTTGGCCCACCCACTTTTTTGTTTTCCTTCTTAAATTCATTTATTTTTAATATTTAATTAAATTATGATTAATAATTTTCCAAAAATTTTATCTAATTTTTCATACATTTGATATAGCATAAAAATCTTTATTTCTAACTTTGGTTAATGAAATGATTTTTCATATCAAAACTATAATTTTATTTAAAAATAAATTGAATGATTTTTTTGTAATATTTACTAAAGAAAAGTTTTGAGTATAATTTTAAAATAAAAATTTTATTAAATATAATTTAACTAATGAACAATTGCATTAACAAATTGTTGCATACAGAAAAGAAGTATTGAATGGTGCTCGTGGTATGTGTTAAGAATGGCATAAAGAGGAAGAAAACCGAAATGTTGTCATGCATTGTGTGCTGCATCTTGCTTGCACAACGTCATATAAATGTGTGTACTGTAGAGAGTGTAAAAGCCATAGAAGAAGAGGTTGTTAGTGGGAAGCAGCAGCAACAGGCAACAAGTGGGGTGTGGAGAATGGAGTTTGTTGAATAACGGAAGAACATGTGAATGAATGTGATAGTGATATAAAAGTTGAAATGAAACAAACCAACGGCGTCTCTGCATTATAAAATGCTTGTTCCGTTACGGTAGTTTCGATTTTTGTTACGGTCCCTCTTCCTGTCTTCACATTTGTATTATTATTATTATTATTATTATTATTATTATTATTATTATTATTATCAAATGAACGAAAATCATCATAAGAATGTCCTACTTTGGTGTAATGGTTGAGTTTCAAAACCAGAAATTCTGGAAGACAAGGGAGGTTTGGGTCGGATGGAGTTCGTTCTTAACTTCTTATACTTGCAACTTTGGAAAGTTACTGCAATAATCACCTTGCTAGATATTTTGCTACAACATCGGCCCCTTTATTTACCAAGACATGTTGATCAATAATTGAATGGGTTCTGTCAATAAAATTTAGTTATCGCAAGTACATCTTCTTAATTAGTTAGTTAAAAATGTTTTTATAAGATTATATTAATAATTTAATCTGATTCTAAATTTAATTCTACATAAATTAGTTATTAAATATTATAAATTCTGAAATAGTAAATACTATTTTTAAATAAGTCTTTTAATAATAAGTAAATATATAATTATTTTTTCTAATAAAAAACTAGTTTGTATTAAATATATAATTTATATTAACTCATGTTTAAATTTAAAAAATTAGACAATAATAATTATATTTTTGAAGAATTAATTTGTATATTTACTTTTAGGGTAGAGAGCTCCCAGGATCTTATTTTTTGGGATTCGTGCACTTTGGATGAAATAGTCCGAAATCTTATTTTTTGGGATTCGTGCACTTTAGATGAAATAGTCCGATTTTTTTTTTCTTTTCTATTGAAGTCATTATTTTAATATTAAAATTATCTGCCAATTAGGAGGGTTAAATAATTATGTGGACTTAAATTTTAGGGTAAATTATATTTTTTCTTTTTTTATTTAAATTATACTCTTATTTCTTTAACTTTAAAATAAATACTCTCCTCCTCTATAATTATTTAGCTGTTACACTTTAGTCAATTTTTTTTTATTTACAGAAGTTTGTTGCCATATACTTTTAATTTTTAATAATATAATACTACATATTTTTTTGAACTAAAATATTATCTATTAACTTGGGTACAAATTGGGTGCCATTTTTTACAATATAATGGATTAATTATAACATCTTATAGCAACACAAGTGCCATTTTATGACTAAGAATCTAGTGTATCACTCAAGTATATAATTTACTCTAAAGTTTAAGTCCACATATTTCTTTAGCCCTCTTAATTGGTAGAGACAATTTTGATATTAACTCTATCCTTAACTTTTTTTTTAAACAACTATCAAAAAATGACAGTCATTCTAAATAAAAAATACCTCTACAAATAACTAGACAAGGAAAATAAAATAAATGGTTGGACATGAAAATTAAAATATTTAAATGTTTTGATACAACATAACTCGTAAATTATAGCCTTTTAAATCCAATACAACTCATCAATTGAAAGATAACAATCACTGTGACGCTGCTGTTTGAAAACCCAGCAACCCCTACTATCTATAAATGTCAAATGAGCCAACTCAACCATCATACAATCACCTATAAATGGGTTCAAAGTGTATATTAAACCAATTATTTTTTAATGTTCAAGTTTGTTCGTCATAATTTGTGGACTTAAATAGACTAACCATAAGTCATTTTTAAAAAATTATATTTAAATAATATAATATTAAAAAAAAATTAATAACATCTACAATAGTTGATACAAATAACTAAATCTACGAAGAAGATGATGTTATTTAGAGGAGAGATTGTTGTTGAATGAGGGCCAATAAGTCACACTGTGGCCTTTCTACAATTTTGCTTGTTTTCCGCTCATTGCACAAAGAAACATTGGATTGGGAGAGACACCACTCCTTAGCTTCCTACAATCTTTGAATAACTGTGAGCCTGGCCTCACTCAGACAGTAAAATCCAGTCATTCAAAAATTGTAAGAGCTAAGAAGAGCCAAAAAGAGAGGTACCTCCAATCCAATAAAATTCGTTGAATTAAAAATTAAAGATGAAAAGTGCAAGGTTCCATCAGCTAATTTTTTCCACCATACCAAGGGAAAACTTCCTTTCCTTCTACCTTTCCCTTTTCATCGGCAGTTTTCTTATACAAAATTCACCCTCTTAAGTTTACAAAAAGCAACCTCACCAATTCTCAAATCTTCTAAAAAATACACAGAAACCTGTTTTCCATGTACTTTAGGAGGACAACTCAACCAACTGAACCCGCAACTAGATCAGATATGATGTGCTCACGTATATTAAAATTAGAATTAGAACAAAGTAAATTACTAGATTTCCCCATCAACGGCATAATGATTCTTAATTTTGCCTTTGAGGCCATTCACAACGATCTTTAATTGAATTTTCTTGTATTCCACAAAAATAAAGAATGCGAGATTATGATCTTCTAAGAACAATCTAAGCGGAACCAAAATCTCTCCAGTATCTAAATTGCAGACAGAAAGAAATAATATTTCAACAACATTGAACCGCAAATTTAAAACCTAAAATAATTACTTCCAGTTCTAATGACAAAATTCCCAACCTAACCAGAAAACAAGTCAGTGGGAGGCCAAAATACACATGTACCCTCTCCATTACTCTTCAGTTTTCCTCCCACCTGTAATTGCCTTCTCAAAAAAGCAATATAAGTAATACAATGAAAACAAAACAAAATCTAAGTGACGCACAATAGCACAAGCCTTCACTGAGAAACACCCAACCACTTTGAAAAGTTCTCAAATTCTGTGTAATCAGAGTCCGACACCATGGTTTGATACCATGATTTTCCTGCAGCCTTAATAGCAGAAGCCTCCTCCTGAAAGTAAATAACAAGAGCAAAATGAAGACAAAGTTAATTACAAACGATTGCCAGACTACAAAACGAATTACAAGTGCCATGAAAATGCAATAAATTTAAAAAAATCAAAATGCAGAATAACAGCAGAGACCTAAACACTCCGAAAGTAATTTCTAAATAAACCCTCCTCGCTTCTTCAATATAAATGGACAAACGTATAACCGAAAGTAATTTCTAAATAAAATCTCTTCCCTTCTTCAATGTAAGTGGAAGTATACATCATCGTACACTGTCAATTCCCAGAACTGTGATCTTATAGGTTTCATTACAGTTGCGCCATGAATGCAATAACATATATCTACTTGCTACAGATAATACTTGGCAAACTTAAAGCAGACACTATAATTATCAGAGAACAATGCAAACCAAACAAAACATAATGAGATAACGCACAGATGCCTCCTTCTATAAAAGAATATCAATAACAATTCTAAGAGAATTTGAATGTCACATGAAACAACTCTGTACATTCAACATGCCTCAAAGTACGGATAATTTTACACATGGACACGAGACGTGAGATTAATTACAGTAACGATTTGACAATTAAAGGAAAATGAGAAAGAGAAGGTACCGAGAATTTAGTCAGGTAAAACAAAGTAAGCCGCAAAAACACAATCAGCTGTCATCTATACCGAAGCGAGGGATTGAGAATATCGTACGTACCTTAGAGAGAGACTTCCTCTTCTTATCAAGCTTCTCTTTCTTTGCTTTAACCCGTTGAGCCTCAGCAAGAAGAGACATCCTCTTAGCAGTCTTAGCATATGGATTCAGCTTCAACATAGCATTAAGGTTCTTGAGCGGGTTCTTCTTGAGTGGTGCCCTCTTGACTTCCTTGTTGATCGGCCTCACAACGGATTGAATCTCATCAGAGTTGATGATCCTGGCCAAGTCAGAATTGATCATCTTGGCCCTTGGAAGCAAGTACCCCTTCTTCTTCTCTGATGGCTTGTCGAATGATCCATAAATTGAATCCAGCTTCTCAAAAGCAGACTTAGTCCAAATAACAAACCTGCCAAGATGACCACCAGGAGCTAACTTAAGAAGGTTCAGCCTCTCCACATTGGCAATCTCAACCCCAGGAATGTTTCTAAAAGCTTTCACAGCCTTGGCTCCCTCAGTTCCATACACAATCAGAGGACCCTTGCGAGAGATGTATCGGCGATTTCTCATTTTACCCTTACCAGGACGGATGGAATGGCTGTCCTTTGCTTTCTCAGCGTCAGGAAAAGCGCCAATCTGCTTCAGCACTTTGATAGCATCCCTAGTCTTCTCAGCACCCTCAGCAGTATCGCTCACCACAAGCGGCATTTCCGGCACAGACTCAATTCTGTGACCACGAGCCAAAACAAGGGATGGAATTGCCGAGGCAGCAATGGCCGAAACGACAGCGTACCGCTTCTGATTGACATTGATCCTACGATGCCATCGGCGCCAAATCTTGGTGGGAGCAAACATACGACCACCACGACACATATTACCAAAAGCACCCTGACCGGCGCGATGGGTTCCGCCGCCGGGAACACGGGGGATACGAGACACAGCACGACCGGTACCCCATGATTCGGCGGAGGTCTGGTGACCGGCGCGCCTGCTGACTGCGTAGGGCTGCCGACTGTTCTTGGAAATGTTGGAGTTAACGAAGGTGACGATATCGGGTCGAATGGCTGCCTTCATGACATCGGGGAGTGGAATGGTTGGGGCTGCATCAGTGGCTATGTCACCCTCAAGGGATTGGACAGTGACCAGGGGTCGAGCTGCAGCGGCCATGGCTGATAGGCGGGAGTGACACAGCCAGATCGCGCAGCTAGGGTTTTGCCAGCAAGGTGATTTCTATTGATGCAGGGCTTCGATGACTATATATGATTTCGTCAAGTTTTTTTTTTTGTCATTTTCTTCCTTATTCTTCTTCTTTTTTCGCCATTGGGCATTTGGACTCTTTTTTGGCAAAATTAACTTATAATCTAGCGGATAGCTTATAAGCTAGCTGATAACTTATAAGCTAATTTTTAACTTATAACTTATAACTAATAGCTTATAGCTTATAAGCTATTTTATTTGAATAAAAAGTATTAGGTAAAAATAGCTGATTGAGTAGATGAAAAGTGTAAAATGACATAAAAGGCATATATTTTTTAATTCTAAAATAATATAAATAAATCTATTATTTTTGTTTTTAATTAAATTAATTTAAATTATTATAAATATAAAATTCATTAAAAATATATTTATATATGAATAATATATTTTTTACGTATATAATAATTTTTATATATTATTATATTTTATTATATATAATAAAATATATTTACATATTTTATTATTTTTATATATATTATACATATTTATAATATATTTATGTATTTTTATCATATATATAATATTATATATGTATAATATATTATATATAAATATAAATATAATAAAAGATGAGTAAGTATGATATAATAAAGTAATATACATAATGAGTATTTTGAAAAAATAGTAACGGCAAAATAAGAACAAAAAACTTTAAGCTATAAGCTACTCAAAGTAGCTTATCAGAATAAGCTATAAGCTGCTAAAATAAGCTCGTTTACCGAACACTTTTAACGAGATTATAAACTAATCAAATAAGCTATAAGCTCGTTTGTCGAACACAGCCTTTATAGCAGCCCAAGGTGGTTAAAAATTGATGCAATAAATCAAATACAAGATGGGCTTGAACTTTTGTGTAAAGTAAAATGACGATAAATATATAGATGAGGCTATTCTTACATGTCCTCTCCCCTACTTTCTTTTTCTTCTCCTTTTTTTTTTGTAAGAGAGTTTCTCTTTCTTTTTATAGAAGCTTTCTTCTCTTCTTTTCGAAGAGTTTTTAAATTTTTTGAATCTCTCCTACTTAACTCCCAAACCGTTCCCACACATTGCCAATTTGCCATCGTGAATCGTGAGCAACTTTGGAGGATGAAAGCATAGCTTAGTCCTACTTTTCGTGTGGCTTGTTGGTCTGAAGATGTTATCTTTTCCAACATGTCTTCAATTTGAAGCTAGCACTCACACAGACCACACCCACATAAAACAATTTGGAGATGAAGAGATAGAGAAGAGGCTGATAAGGTTGCGAGAGTAAAGAAGACATTGGTTTTCCCACAAAAAATAATTTGAAGATCAAGAGAGTAGAGAGTAAAGAGACATCAAATACTGGCACTGGAAAGACAAAAAAAGGAAAAAAAGTGTGATATAAATGGCTAGTTTCTAAGAGGAGGATGAATTGGGTTTATGAAAAATTTCTTAAAAACTTGTTGGAAGTTCAAAAAGTTTTGAAACCAAAGCCAAATATTTATGACAGTAAAGAAATAGAGCAATTGTCAAGAAGAATGAATATGAAGTACAAATAATCAAAAATAAAGCTTTAAACAATTAAAGAGATAAGAGAAAGAGATATCAAGACAAGTATTTATATTAGTTTAGCTTAAACTAAGTATACATCCAGTCCTCAAAACAACTTCTTGAGTATTTCACTATTAATCACAAAATTACACAAATTGGGCACTTGCGAGCCATTACACTAGAGAACAATTTTTCGTTCTCAAGGGTGTCTCTCCCCTTTACTATGTATTTTCACTCAAACACAGACTCAAGGAAATCTTCCTTGAACAACACAGTTAGAGCAGGTGTAACACCTAATTTTGTCCATGATATTATAATTTCTTTTTTCTTTTGTAAAAAAATAAAAATACTTAAAACAAAAGGCAAAAAAATAATAATAATAATAACAAAAAGAAAATATTAAAAAAATGATAAAATAATAAAAGTCCAAAATGTCACATGTTTTTTTTATCACACACACATGGTGGTATCCTTCCTTCACATGCATGGTTAGGAATCCCTAGCCAAGGTACTTCAATTATGTCCCTCCTTTCCTTTTTTTTTTTTTTTCAAATGGCAATCACACTACTAGTCAAGAAAAGAACATGAGGACAAGGTAAGAGTTACATAACTTGGAAGTTTTTTTCCACTAACATAATCATTTTGCACCCCCATCTCCCACTATAAATAAAGGACTTTCTTCTTCCCTTGGGGAGGAGGAAAAAGAGAGAAAAAAAAAAGGGAGGAGAAGAGAGAAGAGAGGGGAGAAAAGAAAGAGCAAAAAAAATACATGCTCTATTTTCTATGTAGAAATTGAGAAAGATTTGCTTTCTTTTGGAGTATTGTGGAAGAAGAAGGTCAGTTATAAATTATTCACAAACACTCTGGGCATTGGAGGAGCAAATGTGGTGATTGAAAGAGTGAAGTTCAGCTGCGAACAAGCTCAAAACTGAGAGGAGTGCAGTAAATCCAAAAAAGGCAACTGTGAAGGTAAGTTGATTTCTCTCACGCATTTATTTTATTTTATTTTTGTTTTGTGTTTTTTTTTGTAGAGTTAGTTTTGCATGCCATAATTTAAACTTTGGAACTTAAAAGAAGATCAAAATACAAAAAAAAAATCAGAAAAATCATGGAAAAAAAGCAAAGTGACACAATGGACCGTGAAAACGTGGAAATTCCCAAGAACTTGGTTTTAATTCATTTTTTCCCGTGCTATGGACTGGAATGGACCTATAATGACCCAAAAACATCCTAGAAGAATTCTGGACAGATTTGGAAAGAAAAATTGAGACTTGGACATGATTCATGCAAAACAGGGACCAAACTGAAAAAATTCAAAAGTTTGCAGGGGTTAATTTAATTCAAAATTAAAACATTTTCTGGACCGAGGGACCTATATGAAGGCAACTATGATATCAGATCAAGCAAAATAATAAAGGAAAAATTTCGCATGGGGACCCAAATGAAAAGACAGAAAAATATGCATATACTAGCATGCATATTTCTTTCCTTTTATTTATTTATTTATTTATTTTTTTTGCACTTTACATAAATACATATAGGTGTGCGTTATATATATATATATAAAATGTGCGTACATGAGTTTATATATATATATATATATATATATATGTATATGTGTACATACAGGTTTAATTTGTTGTGCATGTTTTATTTAAATATGTATGCTAGTGTATGTATATGTGTTTTTTCATGCATATTATTTCTTTTATTTTTATGTATCTTACATGAATATATATATATATATATATATATATGTAATTGTATTTGTGTAGATTTTATCTGTCCTCAAAATCAGAAATCCAAAAATATTTTCCTTTAACTTTGTTTTCAAATATATAAAAAATTTTATTACTAAAATTATTATTTCCCTTGTTTTCATCCTCAAGATTAATTCAAAATTTCCAAAAAAAATGTTTCCTTTGTTTTCATTTCCATTCAAAAAATCTTAAAAAAAAAAAAGAAATGTTTCTTTGTTCCATTTACAAGATAAATTCCAAAACTCAAAAAAATATTTTTCCTTTAAATTTTATTCACGAGATTTTTTCTAAAAAAAAAACAACAAAATTTTTTTTATATAATTTCATAAAATAATTTCACAAGATTAAAAACATTTTCTTTCAAATGATTTCATAATAATTTCAAACATGCAAGAAAAGTACTTCCTTTATTTTCATTCTCAAGACAATTTCAAAAATCCAAAAAATATGCTTTCATTGAATTATTCTTTCAAACTCCCAAAAAAAAAATTTAAAATTCAAATCCAAAAATACTCATTTCGATTTCTTTCTAGATATCTCCAAAAAGAAAAATCCAAAGAATCAACAGTCTTTAAAAAATGGGAAGAACCAAAGATCAAGATAATTTGTTATCATAAATTCAAACACAATCACAACTATTCAATCTCGTTTGATTTATGGAAATAATTAATTTTGAACCTCTTTAGTTCTTCCCGCAAAAAAATTTTAGTCTTTCCCCTAGCCCTTGCGGCATTTCAGATGACGAACTACGTGGACTTTGATCCCGATCGATGGGTACGTAGGACCTAGGCTTTGCCTAGCCAAGTCCACCCTTGTACATATCCATTTGTTTTGATGCTTTTCTTTATTATGTTCTTATATGACCAAGGAGGATAATTTAAGGCAAATACGAAATAATTGCTCACTTTCTAAATCAGACGCATAGGGTGCCTAACACCTTCCCTATACGGTTCAATTTCCGAACTCACTTTCTTCAAAATGCAGACCATCAAACTCAAAGGTTTTTCCAAGTTTTTCCCAACAAATTAAACTTTGGTGGCGGCTCCTAATAAAATTGGTTTTCAATTTTGAAAGTCAATTTTAAGTATTCTTTTTTTAAAAAGGAACGCCAGCCGGTCACATTTCAGGTGTGACAGTTTGGTGACTCCGCTGGGGACTTTCGAGAGTTGATATTGATTTTCTAAGTGTGCAACCAAATTTTATATTTGCCTTAGTTACCATTTTGTTTCTTTATTTATTTTAGTTTCATTATCTATTTATTTATTGATCTTCGTCATTATACTTTTGTACATATTCACTTGTATATATATGGTTTATTTTCCCCTCTTGGTAGATTGGTTAATCCTTTCACACATTATGCATCAATACATCCCTTGCACACACTAGCCCTACACCCGGGCTGAGCGCAACCATAGGATAGAAGGAAGTCTAGTGATGTCGCAGAGGGTCTATCCCTTGCGGGGATCACGAAAGCTTCCGCTTAGACTGATCTCTTTTGTCAATACGGGATTCATAGAGAGTATAACTCTTGTGTTTTCAATATTGCCAATCGGAGATCCCCATGAGTTTCGACTATGGGGGCAGTCTAGGGACCTTTATATCCATAGGTTTGTAAATCCACCCTAAAACCTATGCACTTAGTTGGCCTAGAAGAACAAAGATCCTTAAGCAAGTCATATGGGAAACAGCTTTGGTCATTTCTTAACTTTTTTTTTTCTTCTTTCTACTTTCCATTTTGATTTTTTTTTTTAGAAAAGGAAAAATGATTTGTATTCTTAATTCCATTCTTCTCCACTCCAAATGAAAGAAAACCCTTCTGCTTCCTAAACATCATTATAATTCCTTTGTCTTTTCAGTTAATTGGTGAAGCACGAGTAAAAAAAAAAACAAAACCACACAAAAAATAAAAATGGCTTTTTCCGACAATCGTTCATCCCGAAAACTCATGAAAGAAATGAAGGCCCACCAAGAGCGAGACAGTGATGCATTATTTAAAGGCTATCAGAGCTCATTGCCAGTGGAAATCAAAGTGACAGTTAAAGTCAATTGTCTTCAAGAGCTCATATTCCATCACGAGTTAATGTCTCCAACTGAAAGAGATTCATTGTCAAAGAAATTTGGAAGGATTGCGGATCTACTGTATGTGAAGCCTCAAGAGATGGCAATTTTAGTGATGATGAATTATTGGGATCCATCATTGCGAGTTTTCACATTTGAAGATATGGACACAACCCCCACAATAGAAGAATATGGACTTATGCTTGATATGCATTTAAACGACCACCAGCCAATTTACATATCAGGACGTGTCAATTCATCCTTGAATAAGATAGCTGCACTGTTTGGGGTGTCGTATGTTCAGCTAGAGAAGTCAATGGTAAAAAGAGGAGAGACTATTGGATGGGAATTGAGCTACATCTTAAGAATTTTGAATGAGTCCAAAATGCGTTATAACAGAAAGGCATACGTTAATCTGTTTTCTCTAGCAATCTATGGGTCCGTACTTTTCCCTTCAGCAATGGGGATAGTGGACCAGAAAGCAATTGATGTATTCTTATCAGTACTACACAATGGAGTAAACCCCATCCCAGCAATTTTGGCAGACACATTCCTATCTTTAAGTCATAGTCGAAGAAGTGGAAAGGGAAATCTTCGGTGTTGCATACACATGTTGTATGTTTGGATGTGTAATCATGTCTTTGGGAAAAAGTACGGAGTTTATGGACCAATACCAAAGCCTGTAGAAAGATTCTTACGTGCTCCTATTGATCAAAAGAATAAACAAGAGTGGGTTAGAGTCTTTCGATCTATAAATTCATCGTCTTATACATGGAGCTTATCTGGGGCGGCAACAAGAGGTGTCTTATTATGGTGTAGTAATTTTCAATGTGTGCCGTTGATAGGGTCTAGAGGTTGTATAGCATACAACCCAGCCATGGTTCTAAGACAATATGGTCGGATGCAATACATCCCTAGGACACGAGGTTTAAAAGAAGTTGAATTTGAATATCAAGATTCTTATAGCAAAGAATTATGGGAACAAATTCGAGTTGCGTGGGAAAACATAGAAATGAAAAGTTGCGAAGAAGTAGGGCCATTCGGAAGATGGACTACTCCTGAATACCCGCAATGGTTTAAAGAAAGGGGGAAAGATATGGTAATAACTCGAATGATCAATGCGGATCAACCACCAAGCATTACAACAGACCCTCGAGACTACACCGAAGAAGACAAGATGCGCAGCAAGCTCGACCATGCAAAAGTAACCGAAGAACTAAAGAAGATAGCTGGTGAGAAAAGGAAGAAAGAAGAAGAGTGTGAGTTGTTGATAAAGAAGATCCAGAAAATAGAAGAGGAAAGGGAAGCGCTTTGTGCTAACCTCATTCGTACTTCACAAGCCAAAATTGACATTTTAACGTCTGAGGTACGCCAATTGTCTGGGGCCATAGATGAACAACAAGGTCATATCGATATGTATCAGCAGAAAATAACATACCTTGAAGAGGATGCACAACGCTTGAGGGCAGAAAAGAGTCAAGCTTTAGACGAAGTTGCAGAAAGAGACGAGACAATTGCAAGGCTAGAGAGTAAGAATAGTCGCTTAGAATCCGAGGCAAGGCGAATCAATCACCTGAGGTCCAATATAGAGCATATCATACAACAACATAAAAGGGCAATAGACAAAAATGAGGAATTAATAAATGAGGCTGAATTAAATATGACAAAATTGGCTACACGAGTGAAGGCAATTGAAGATCAAACTACGCCGTTTAGGCTCTCGGAAAGAGAGTTGATAGAATTGTACAATGAACCAAAGGAACTCTTAGGGATGTGGAGTTGTAATTGAATAATAATGTAGTCTATGAGGCAAATGTCGATGTATTTCGAATTTGAATTAATTGTTCTCTTAAATAGAATGTCGGTGTCATCCGAATTTTATAAATATGCTTTTTCGTCTGGTTGGTATCGTTTGAATTCGCTTGAATACTCTTCTTCATCAAGAAATGTTGGTGTTATCCAAATTTCATTCAACTATATAAAACCATCAACAATCTCATCACAATTCGACAGAAGTCACAAACCTTCATGAGTTTTTGGGAAAACGCCCTCTTATTCTCAAAAAATAAAAATAAAAATAAAAGTAAAATACTCGTGCTTCAATAGGGAAATGTTTCAAAAAGAGCAGTGATAACATGATTTTAAAAAAAATTTTTTTTGATCTTTTCAGAAAAAAAAACTTCATCATTGCGCCTCCTAAAGGAAAATCGTCTAATCAGACCCTACCATCGACTCGTGTATACAACACCCGCTCACGAAGTAGTATAATGGAAAGCCAATCTGAAGACAATCAAAGAACAGAAAATGACACCGCTGCACGCATTGGGGCATTGGAAGGACAACTTGCTCACATGACTGAAATGATCCTAGCATTGACAGAAGCAATGAAAGGAAAACAAATAGACCCACCCGTTATGCCTAGCACTATCGAAACACAGGCTGAGACAATTAACCTAACATCAGCACCTGCCAATCCAAGAGAAAAAGTGAACGAGACAGTGGTTGTTCCTGCACTCAATAAAGGGATAGGTTCCCAAACCCGAATCACGAATGCACTTGGCCATACTGATCAAATCATAGGGGATAACGCCACGCAGGGATACCCTGGTGACGATCCTGTATACACAGTCCAGATCCCAGCCTCAAGTGTCGATAAAGAGGACACAAGTCTTAAGGAGCAAATTGGAGAAGTCAAAGACCAACTGCGCGCCTTACGAGGGCCAGTATCTTGGGGATCATTAGAATTAGATGAATTATGCCTAACTCCTGAGATAACGATCCCAAAGGAATTCAAGATACCAGAATTCTCCAAGTACGATGGCACCGGAAATCTGGTTTACCATTTGAAGTCGTACTGCACTAAGATGTGTGTCTGGTCCCGTAATGAGAAGTTCTTAATTAATTTTTTTCCCGAGAGCTTAACTGGAGCCGCACTATTGTGGTTTATGCAACTAGACCACTCAAAGGTTCAAAAATGGAGGGACTTAGCAGACTCATTCATGAAGCAATACAAGTTTAATTTGCAAACAGCTCCGACTAGAGAACAATTAAAAGCAATGGCGAAGAAGAGTTCTGAAACCTTTAAGGAATATGCCCAAAGATGGAGGATAACTGCATCACAAGTACAACCTTCGTTAATCCAGTGTGAATATTGTTCTTACTTTGTGCGCACCCTGCCAGACCCATTCTATAAGATTATGCTTGGGACACATGTCACAGACTTTGCAGACCTAATTGAGATAGGGGAAAGAATTGATGCCGATATTCGTGAAGGAAAACTCTCAAGCCCCCGTACAGAAAATAGCTTAAAGAAAGGACAATTCACAAAAAAGAAGGAATCAGATGTAAATTATGTAAAATCATACCCCCAACAGCAGTCTAATTTTTACCAAACAAGCAATCAAAATCAAGGTCAATCGGGGCCAAGTAGACGTACTCAATTGGGAACACAAAGAGCCCCACGACCCGTAGATAATCGCCCTTGGCCAAATTTTAGCACCACAAATGCTGAATTATACAAAAATCTATTAGCTGCCCAACTCTTGGGGCCTCGACCAGGTAGAGTAATGAATCCCCCATATCCAGTATGGTATGATCCAAATACCACATGCGATTTTCACATGGGTGCTATTGGGCATTCAATTGAAAATTGTATAGCGTTCAAGAGAAATGTACTAGATTTGATTGATTCAAACCATATCCAATTAAAGTCAGGAGAGAACTCTACCATTGCGAAGAATCCAATGCCTAGTCATGAACATCAAGTGAATGCTGTCGAAGAAGAGACTAAGTCTCTAGAGGAATTGACTAACATGAAGATGTCGATGAAGTGGCTCTATGTGAGCCTTAAACAAGCTGGGTACGAGTTAGAACCATTGACGATAAGAAAAGATGAAGCGGTGGTGGCTCAAGAGTTAAAACATTGTGAGTATCACCAAGCAAAAATGAGGCATGACATTGAAGAGTGCTTAGAGTTCAACTCTTTGGTTAAGAAAATGATTGCTTTTGGGATAATAGTCCCTGTGAAAGCATGTGAAGTGATTTGCACAATAACAGAAACACCAAGCCCAGTCAGCAAGAAAGGAATCGAGTCAGCTTACTACACGATTAATTATACCCCTCAACCTAAAATGTCAATTCAGAAACAACCAACTATGGTTATAAACATGCCAGCACCATTTCCCTACCAAAGCAATCGTGCGGTGCCATGGAGGTATGACAGCCGAATAGAGCTTCCTTCCAACAGCACGGAGACAGTTAAAGTACCTAAGGAAGAACTCGTGACAAACATAGCCAATACAGGAGGGGTGACGCGAAGCGGCAGAATATACCTTCCTACTGAAACAAAGAAGGTAGACAAAAAGGGACAAGTAATAGAAAAGAAACCTGAAGATGATGAAGAAGAGTTCTTGCGAATCATGAAACAAAGTGAATATGATATCGTGGAACAATTGAACAAGACTCCTGCCAAAATCTCAATATTTTCGCTAATCATAAATTCAGAGGCGCATCGCCAGGCTCTACTAAAGGTCTTAGGAAAAATATTTGTACGACCAGATGCGTCCCCAGAAAGGGTAGCAGATGTAATGAACATCACCAAATCTATGACCGCAATCTCCTTTTCAGCAGAAGAAATCGATGGAACTGCTACTAGCAAACCAAAAGCTTTGCTTATCACCCTTAAATGCCATGGGTTCATCCTAGCCAAAGTTCTAATTGATGGTGGCTCAGCTTTAAATGTCTTGCCACTGTCCACGTTCGAGAAATTAGAATTATTACGGATGGAGGATAGTGACATGACAGTAAGGGCATTCGATGGAACTCGAAGAGAGGTATTAGGTACAGTCGATTTACCCCTTGAAATTGGCCCGTGCACATTTATGGTAAACTTTCAAGTCATGGATGTAGATCCATCATATACCATGCTCTTAGGAAGGCCATAGATCCATAAGGCAGGTGCTGTACCATCTACCCTACACCAGAAAGTGAAGTTTATTGACGGAGGGAAAACCATCACTGTTAAAGGAGAAGAGGAGTTGATGGTAACAAAGCCAAGTTCTATCCCATATATTGAGGCCGCTGAGTAAGTAACCGAGATAGCTTTCCCAAGCTTGGAAGTTGAGGCAACTGAGGAACCCAACAAAGATATAAATTTTGTGACCACAACTATCATGAAAAAGAATGGGTTCGAGATAGGCAGAGGTTTAGGTACAAACCTACAAGGCATTAAAGAACCAATTGTCCTTCCATCAAATACAGACCGACGTGGGTTAGGATATGAGCCTACAATAGAGGATCAGATGAATGGAAAACTCAACATAAACAAACAACATGGTAAGCTAGAAGTCCCACATATAAGAGCTTCGTTTCCAATGCCATCCGAAGTGATCAACCAGCCTGAGAGTTCTATGGTGGCCGAGGATAAAAATGATATGCAATGATCCAAGCCTCAGATTATGAACGATGATACTGGAGACTCATTGAAGAATTGGGAGATTGAAGATGTTCAAGATGTTTTTGATTTAAAGTAATTGTTTTTCAATTGCAATGTTGTTATTTTCATGAATAATGCTTTTATGGAACATAAATGGAAATTTGAAATGCTTCGTACTTGTGCTTCATTTGCTCTCCTTGTTTTCTTCCAATTCATTTCATATTCATTTCTTTACTGTCACGTCCCAAAATTTGAGCACGTGACCGGCACGGAAAGTGAATTTCATTTCACCTCCGTAAGCCTATCTTTCTCTTAAAAATCATACAATTCTTTTTCATGCAACCAAAACGAGTTCTTTATACATACTACAATTACTCACATTACATCAGTGAATGAACCTACCCGATTACAGAGATTTCTAGATTTATACAACTTAGAATAAAACTTAACTATTATACCTTTATCCTGAACAAATGAAAAGGTAATCATGGACTAAGGATCCATAATTCCTTGTTCCGATATTTACCTTCAGCTGTCAACTCTGAAAAAAAATATCAATAAGAGGGGTATGAGCAAACCACGTGCCCAGTGAGTAGATAACACAACATTATGACAAAAAAATATCATACATCATAATGATAACATGCAGCAATCATACGTAAATCGATCATCATATGATATGATATTATTCGTAGTACTTCACGACAATATCCAAATAAATCAAATACATTTCAACATAATTCAAAAGTTCACAACAACAATCGGTGAAATCAATTTCACACAAATTTCCCGTACCAACCGGGTCGTCCAGAATACCTCTGGATCGTTGCCCGCGGCCCCTGCCGCATCCACCCTTATCGCTCCATTTATAATCTCCACCCTTATAACTTCACATAAATTTCTCCATGGGGTGCACCACCATGCCTTTCCTTTCCAGTCAAACACAATCACAATCATATATAAAAACATCCTCAATCATAATCTTGAGCCACATACACAACTCAGTCATTTACAATTCAAGCCACAACATAATAAATGTGGTTCCAGCAACATAGCATGTATACAACATAACCCATAATATAGAACAATTATTCAACTCAGTTCACATGCCATTCACAATCCATTATATAACCTCCATTCATGGGAAAATAAGAAAATATAATTATATACATTACCAGACACGTTCCACAATTGTTTATGCCTCATCGTTCCACATCATCCTCTTCAAACTTGGATATACAACATATTTCCACTATGATGCAAAAAATCAATAACAGATATTTAATCATAGCAAGTATTAACCCACTCACCTGGATTTCACGCTCTCGGCACTCCCACTTTGCACCTTGACCATTCCTATTGTAACCAGACAAAAACATTAGGGTTACGAAATAGAGAAATTTCCTACCACTACTCTCGACCTTTACTCACATCTTAAGTCATAACTCCTAATCGGTAATGAATATCTAAATGAAACTTATACCATTGGAAACTAGACTCAAAGAACTTTCCAACGATATAAAGTTTGCCCAAAACGGAGTCCGTATGAAGAAGTTATGGCCGATTGAAAATGCGCTAAGGTTTTCCGACACACCTGGCGCCTGGGCGCCATGCCTTTCTCTTCCCCACATGTCCTTGAGAATTTGTAAAAATTTCCTAAATTAAAAATAAAAATTTCTATTTCCACATTTTCTTCACTAATTCAAAAAGAAAATTTTCCACATAATTAAATTTTTCACTAAACTTCAAATCAGACTTTAAATATTCATAAAAATTCTTGGGATATTACATTCTTCCCCCCTTAAAAGAATTCGGTCCTCCGAATTCAAAACTTACCTCAAGATTGAAGCAAATGCCAATATTTTGTTTATATCTCATTCTCTCTCTTAGAATTTTCACAATCAAGTACAAAATATAACAAGTTCAACATATTTTTATTTCTAATACATAAGTTACAGGCAACAAGCTGAACTTGATTTACAAAACAGATAATTTTAATACTTAAACATTAGATCAAACATCAGCTTTAGGTACAAACAAAAGAAAAGATAAATTAAGAACGAGGAGGCTTTTGAAATCCAGAAGATGCTCCAGGTCTAGAAGAAGAAGGTGCTTCAGACCTTAAGGAGGAAGTTAATCGTTGCAGCCTAGAAAGAGTTTCTGGAGGAAACGTCTGGGAAATTTGGCGAAGTGCAGAAGTCACTCCATTCATACAGTCAATACATCTCGCTTGTTGGTCACGAAAATTTTGAGTTGCAAACATCGAATGTCTATCAACTCTATTCACCAATTCCCTAAAATGACGGTTCAAAAGCTTCTCTTGTTCTGTAAAGAGACGATTTATCAATCTCCCCTGGTCCTCAAAGTGGCGGTTTATCAGTCTTTCCAAGTCCTCCATCTTTTGTCTCATAAGCGCAAGCTCATTATTAGAAGATGTTGCTGTGCTAACATCCTCTAACTCTACTACATCCCTTTTTCTTTTCTTAGCCTCTGGTGACTCTTCCATGGATCTCTTATTCTTATAATTCTCCAGGCTAAGATTTAGATCCAGCTCTACCTTGCCAGCCTCAAAATTTAAATTGAAAGATTTATTGCCGGCCATATTTTTCTGAGCTATAAAGGTTGTACAGAAGGAGAAGTTTGATGCTAGAAAGCTTATAGATATAAACTTTTAGTGTAGTGAGCAGCGTAATGGGGCATCCATTATATATAGACGAAATTTAGGGCTACAAAACCTTTACATCATACTCTAAAGATGACCTACAGACCTTATCCGACGCAATGCCAACGGTCTCAGATAAGCATGCCAGAAAATAACAAAATATAATCTAATACAAAAGATTTCCTCAAAAATTTCGGCTAACTTTTGACTCTTGCTCAAATTATTAAACTAATCGCCGCTTCAATTTATGGCTTCTTAACTCTGTATTTGTCTTATCCAATAATTCTAAATCGAGATATTACTCCATGAACGGGTAGCTTCATACTAGCCTTATCTAGGTTTCTAATCCGTGGCTTTGCCCTAAGCTTACACATTTTCAAACATACATATTAAAATAAAAACTTCTCACATCTACACATCAAGCGTTCCATAAAGTGAGAGAAAAATTTTACCTTTCACTTGCCTCTACGAGCATATATGTATATATGTATAAACATAGAGATACATAATTATCTATATATATTTTCATCTATTCAAGTTCTTTTAAATTTCAGACTTCTCATTCTCTGAATGTATGTAGAATCATTACATATTATTCCTGGCCATAACAAATAACCTTCACTCTCTATGCATGAATAACATACATACATATCATATGTATTTAGATACATATAATCACAGTATAATTCAATCAATCATGTATATTATACTTAACTGAAGGCTTTCAAGAACAATACAAGAAAGCATAGAAATACATTTTAGTTCATCGTGAAAACATCCAAGACACTCTGTAATGGCTACATTGTCGACTTCCTTCAATTTCAGAAAATGCCAACGAGAGAAATGGAAAAACCAAGTGTAAATCGGCCGCAAATCCACCGAATATTGACTTTCGTGGTTTTGCCATTAATGCGACGCGTTGTTGGTGTGCATGCCTACCCTAGACTCCTAGCTTCCAGCTTGCAGAAATCCATAGGTTAAGCGTATAGGGTGCGGCGAAGAGATATCTTCTTTGTCTCTGAGTTCAAATTTTTCCTCTATAAGAACTATCCCAACGTTCTCAGTTACCACACCACAAAGAGTAATCATCTCTAAGCCTACAACTTCTCAGCATTCCTCTCTTCTCATACTTCGACATAAATTTCTAAATTTTCCAAATCATGGCCACAAGGAAGTACATTGATCTCACAGTGGATGCCAGGAGAGAAGAGCTCGACTTAAACTTAAGTCTGGGCAAAGACAAGGGCAAAAGACCTTTTGAGGGGTCTCCAGAGAAGCAGAAGGAGAAGAAAATGAAGAAGATCGAGGAAGCTGAGGAGACTAGCACGGGCCATACCTCGGAGGACAAAATCGCCTGTCTAGAGCAGGAGGTCAAAAATCTGAAAAAGATGATAGAAAACCTAGAGAAGTTAACTAAACGCAATCATGCAGAAATGACTTCAAGAATAGACAGGTTCTTCTATTGGTCTACCCAGTGCTTCTGCAATCAACAACAAAGAAGTGTTGATTGTATGAATGGGATTTACACTACCCTCCGCGATATTGCTCTGTCTCTCGCTCCAAGGAATGGTCGAGGGGTGATGATACAGTACAACCCTCCTAATCCGAGACCACCTCGCTTTTAGATTACTCATGCATGAGTAATTGTTTTTTTTTTTTTTTGCAATGTAATCCTTCTGCTTTTAATGCCAGTGGTTTCTTTTATGGGATGGTACTCCAAAAATAGTAATAATAAAATTAAGAAAGATAAAATAAATCAGTCACACAAAATCAATCATGAATTTAACATATAAAGCCCCATACATACAATTTGATCCGACAGCAACGGAATCAAAACAAATAATAACCTTTCCCTTACCGAGTTCAAAAGTATAGCCATAACTCTCTAAAACTAAAACTAAAAACATAATTCATAAGAAAAGACAAGTCTTGGAGGAAAAGGAAATGAAAACATCCTACAGGACCTTCAGTGGAGCCATCTCTCTATAGTCGTGCCCGGGTTCACCACGATAGAGGAGATCCCACTAAGGTTACCTTACTCTGTAATCGGTAGGAGACCTAATCCCAAAGCTCTGATACCAACTTGTCACGTCCCAAAATTTGAGCACGTGACCGGCACGGAAAGTGAATTTCATTTCACCTCCGTAAGCCTATCTTTCTCTTAAAAATCATACAATTCTTTTTCATGCAACCAAAACGAGTTCTTTATACATACTACAATTACTCACATTACATCAGTGAATGAACCTACCCGATTACAGAGATTTCTAGATTTATACAACTTAGAATAAAACTTAACTATTATACCTTTATCCTGAACAAATGAAAAGGTAATCATGGACTAAGGATCCATAATTCCTTGTTCCGATATTTACCTTCAGCTGTCAACTCTGAAAAAAAATATCAATAAGAGGGGTATGAGCAAACCACGTGCCCAGTGAGTAGATAACACAACATTATGACAAAAAAATATCATACATCATAATGATAACATGCAGCAATCATACGTAAATCGATCATCATATGATATGATATTATTCGTAGTACTTCATGACAATATCCAAATAAATCAAATACATTTCAACATAATTCAAAAGTTCACAACAACAATCGGTGAAATCAATTTCACACAAATTTCCCGTACCAACCGGGTCGTCCAGAATACCTCTGGATCGTTGCCCGCGGCCCCTGCCGCATCCACCCTTATCGCTCCATTTATAATCTCCACCCTTATAACTTCACATAAATTTCTCCATGGGGTGCACCACCATGCCTTTCCTTTCCAGTCAAACACAATCACAATCATATATAAAAACATCCTCAATCATAATCTTGAGCCACATACACAACTCAGTCATTTACAATTCAAGCCACAACATAATAAATGTGGTTCCAGCAACATAGCATGTATACAACATAACCCATAATATAGAACAATTATTCAACTCAGTTCACATGCCATTCACAATCCATTATATAACCTCCATTCATGGGAAAATAAGAAAATATAATTATATACATTACCAGACACGTTCCACAATTGTTTATGCCTCATCGTTCCACATCATCCTCTTCAAACTTGGATATACAACATATTTCCACTATGATGCAAAAAATCAATAACAGATATTTAATCATAGCAAGTATTAACCCACTCACCTGGATTTCACACTCTCGGCACTCCCACTTTGCACCTTGACCATTCCTATTGTAACCAGACAAAAACATTAGGGTTACGAAATAGAGAAATTTCCTACCACTACTCTCGACCTTTACTCACATCTTAAGTCATAACTCCTAATCGGTAATGAATATCTAAATGAAACTTATACCATTGGAAACTAGACTCAAAGAACTTTCCAACGATATAAAGTTTGCCCAAAACGGAGTCCGTATGAAGAAGTTATGGCCGATTGAAAATGAGCTAAGGTTTTCCGACACACCTGGCGCCTGGGCGCCATGCCTTTCTCTTCCCCACATGTCCTTGAGAATTTGTAAAAATTTCCTAAATTAAAAATAAAAATTTCTATTTCCACATTTTCTTCACTAATTCAAAAAGAAAATTTTCCACATAATTAAATTTTTCACTAAACTTCAAATCAGACTTTAAATATTCATAAAAATTCTTGGGATATTACATTTACCCTCCAGGAATTTGCATTCCTCGGAACTCTTGTCCAACACGGGAATTCTTGAGACTCGGTTGAATGACTTATGTGTTACCATGGATACGCAAAATCATGAATCTAATGATGAAGAAATAGTCCAAACATTCGCTAAAATCCTCGAATCTACTGAAAAAGGGATAAGTCCTCATGAAGAGGTGATCGAAATAATAAACATGGGGACTAAAGAAGATAGAAGAGAGTTAAAAGTTGTCGATGGCCCAGAAAAAGAAGAAATGGTCAAGTTGTTCAAAGAATATCTTGATGTATTTGCATGGTCTTATCAAGACATGCCAGGGCTTGATCCAAGAATCGCGTCACACAGGATTCCACTTTTCCCAGACGTGAAGCCTAAAAAGCAGAAGTTAAGAAGACTAAATGCAGAGATATCCCTAAAGATTAAGGAAGAAGTAACGAAACAACTCGACGCGGGTTTTCTCCAAGTCGCTCGATACCCTCAATGGGTGGCAAATATCGTGCCTGTGGCTAAGAAAGATGGTAAAGTCAGGATGTGCATAGACTATAGAGACTTAAATAGGGCTAGTCCAAAGGATGATTTCCCCCTCCCTCATATTGATATGCTGGTGGACAACACTGCATGCAACCATCGTTATTCATTCATGGATGGTTTCTCAGGCTATAATCAAATTCCTATGCATGAAGAGGACAAGGAGAAAACTACCTTTATCACTCAGTGGGGGACTTATTGCTACCAAGTAATGCCATTTGGGTTGAAAAATGCTGGGGCAACCTACCAACGAGCCATGGTTGCGCTTTTCCATGATATGATGCACAAGGAAATTGAGGTATACGTAGATGACATGGTGGCCAAGACTATTGAAGGAGAAAGTCATGTAGCAGTCCTTAGAAAATTATTCGAGAGGTTACGCGAGTATAAACTCAGATTAAATCCTAATAAATGTGTTTTCGGAGCCTTATCCCGGAAACTATTAGGATTTATTGTAAGTCAAAAGGGGATAGAAGTTGATCCTGAAAAAATAAAAGCTATTCATGAAATGCCACCTCCCCAAACAGAAAAAGAGGTTCGAGGCTTCTTGGGGCGACTGAATTACATTGCAAGGTTCATCGCTAATTTGACAGCAACTTGTGAGCCAATATTTAAATTGTTGAGGAAGAACCACACTGAGAAATGGGATGGTGATTGCCAAAAAGCTTTTGATAGAATTAAAGATTATTTACTAAGCCCCCCAATCCTTGTTCCTCCAACACCAGGCCGGCCTTTAATCTTGTATTTGACAATCTTAACCGAATCAATGGGGGCAGTGCTAGGGCAACACAACGAATCAGGGAGGAAAGAACAGGCGATTTATTACTTGAGTAAGAAGTTCAATGATTGTGAAACACGCTATACAATGATTGAAAGAATATGTTATGGATTAGTGTGGACAACAAGAAGGTTGAGACAGTATATGCTCTATTACACTACTTGGCTGATATCTAGAATGGACCCTTTGAAATTTATCTTTGAAAACCCACATGTAGCTGGAAGGGTTTCAAAATGGCAAGTGATACTATCTGAGTACGACGTCGTATATATGACGAGGAAGTCCATTAAAGGGAGTGTAATAGCAGATCATTTGGCAGAGCACCCACTTGATGAATACCAACCCTTGAAGTTCCATTTCCCAGATGAGGATATCGTTACTATCGATAAAGAGGAAGATAATATTGATGATGGAGCAGAAAGATGGAAAATGTATTTTAACGGGGCTGTTAACACACAAGGAAACGGTGTCGGAGCTGTAGTGGTATCTCCAGAAGGAAAGCAATTCCCGGTAGCCATCAAACTGGAATTTGACTGCACGAACAATGTGGCAGAATATGAAGCATGCGTCAGTGGATTACAAGCAGCCATTACCTTAAGAGTAAAAAACTTAGAGGTATTCGGCGATTCGGCTCTAATCATTTACCAAGTAAATGGAAAATGGCAAACTAGAGATTCAAAATTAGTACCATATCAAAAATACCTGATCCAGCTAATCGATCAGTTTGAAGAAATCAGTTTTCATCATATGACAAGAGATAAGAACCGGTTTGCAGATGCTTTGGCCACTTTAGTAGCGATGATTCAGCTTGACTGCGGAGTGCAAGTCCAACCAATCCAAATAAAATCAAGTGATACGCCAGCACATTGCTTGAACATAGAGGAGGAATTTGATGAACATCCTTGGTACCATGACATCAAGACTTACATGAAAGATAGGGTCTACCCAAAAGGAGCTACGGAAAACCATAAGAAGACAATTCGACGCTTGGCCATGAATTTCTTTATCAATGATGGTGTCTTATATAAAAGGAGTCATGATGGCACACTTCTCCGATGTGTTGATTCAAAAGAAGCTCAAAGAATTATTACAGAACTTCATGAAGGAATATGTGGGACTCATGCCAATGGCCACACCTTGGCCAAACAAATTCAAAGATGCGGGTACTTTTGGATGACTATGGAGAAATATTGCATAGAATATGTCAGAAAGTGCCACAAGTGTCAGATTTACTCTGATAAAATCAATGCACCTCCACTTCCGCTACATAATTTAACAGCACCATGGCCGTTCTCGATGTGGGGCATCGATGTAATCGGCCCTATTAACCCAAAAGCATCGAATGGACATCGATTTATCTTGGTCGCCATCGACTATTTCACTAAATGGGTAGAGGCCAACTCATATGCTAATGTGACTCAGAAAATTTTCATCAAATTCATGAAGACTAATGTCGTATGTCGGTATGGCTTGCCTGAGAGGATTATCACAGATAATGCACGAAATTTGAATGGAACAGAAATTAAAAAGTTCTGTGACCAATTCAAGATTAAACATCATAATTCAGCACCTTATCGACCACAGATGAATGGTGCAGTCGAAGCTGCAAATAAAAACATCAAGAAAATCATTGAGAAGATGACAGTAACATACAAAGATTGGCACGAGATGCTCCCCTATGCTTTACACGGCTACAGGACTACCGTACGTACTTCAACTGGGGCAACTCCTTACTCTTTGGTTTATGGGATGGAGGTAGTGACACCTGTTGAAGTAGAAATCCCGTCTTTGAGGGTGCTCATCGAAGCTAATCTAAGGGAAGATGAATGGGTAAAAGCTAGATATGAGCAACTGAATATGATTGAAGAAAAATGGCTGACTGCTATTTGTCATGGGCAGTTATACCAAAAGAGGATGGCCAAGGCTTTCAATCAAAAATTACGTCCCAGAGAGTTCAAAGCCGGTGATTTGGTACTTAAGAAAATATTACCAAATCAAGAGGATCCCAGGGGCAAGTGGGCGCCTTCGTATGAGGGGCCTCATGTGGTTAAATTTACCTTCTCAGGAGGTTCATTGATCCTAACAGATATGGATGGTCAGGAGTTGTCAAGGCCTATCAACTCTGATGCGGTCAAGAGATATTATGCTTAAAGAGGTTTTCTTTTTGTAAAAAAAAAAAGGAATAAGCTCGCTGAGTCGGAAACTTGAAAAAAGACTCAGGCAAAAATTAGAGCTCAAACATGAAAAGTGATCTTTTAAAAAGGGTGCTCGCTAGACTGAAAACCTGAAAAGGCAGCCTAGGCAAAAGCTAGAGCAATGAAAAATCCTCAGAGTACTCAAAGTAATATAAGAAATGGGGAGTCAGACGTTTCAGCTTGGTTCCCTCAACATACAGAAGCACAAAGGGGGATATGCCAAAGTGAAATTGGGTTATGGCATCAGTTAGCATTCATGAGAACATATCTATTGTAACGCGTATTCATTCAGAGAGTCAACTCAAGAACAAAGGACATTCCATAGAAGAATCAATCTAGTTATGGTTTTTTTTAGACTCCAATTAATTTGAATTATTTCATTATCCTTGTTACCTCAGCTATATGCTTCTCGCTTATACTTTTTAATAGATGAGAATTATTCTTCTAATAATGTCTCATTTGCCTAGAAAGTAACTCCACATAGCCATGACAAGTATTCCTTTTGTTCCACATAAAGCAATTGAAAATAATAACATTCAATAAAGAATCACATCGAACGACTCGTTTAAGCTCCCTTTAATATGTGAGATCTCTAGTTTTTTCATTCAAAGAACAGGTTAAGTTGAGTTTCGATCCAATGGTATCACGAGGAAGCAATTTCAGCTCTTTAACGTCAAAGGTTAAATTCCATTACAAAACCGGCGCAAATTCAAAAGAACGACAAATTATATCCAGCAGCACAGTCAAGAACATGAGGGTCTGGTTAGATGAAAGTCTCAAGGAAGGAGACAATGATGAACAAAGATACCAAATAATGTCCGGCTAAAAATTATAAACAAGGCGCTTTTGGGAGGCAACCTAATTTTATTTTATTTTTTTATTTATTTTATTTTTTTGGGCTTCTTTTATGATCTTAAGTCTGGGTTTATTGGTTCGAATGTTTGCTGAATCTAGATTGGTTTTGTCTGATTGTTTCTTTCTTTTAGTGTTCTTGAAATGCATCTTCCAAAAAAACCCACTTGCATTAAAGAAAAAGGAGAAAGAAAGAGAGAGACTGAGGATTACATTATGCAAAAAGGGGGAAGAGAAATCAAAAAGCATAACATATGTAACCTATGGACAAGGCGGCTTCTTGGATGAAGAGGGAGCCTCGGGTTCGTTCTTAGGAGTAGTGGATTGTAGTAATATCTCTTGACCACTACCCTTCTTGTCACGATCCGTTTTCTGGGCACATGACCGGTACAATGATGAATCTCTCATCACTGTAAGCCTTCCGATAAATATATCAAATTTTCTTATCTGAAAATCATAGATTATCAATTTAAAATACATTATTATACTGACATACAAGCCAAATGTCGAACCCCTGAACTAGATGTCCTAGACGATTACAGAGCAACATAATCTATAACAGAAGAGAGGTCTACCCGACAACGGGAAGGTCCAAAGTGATCTACTCCTCTAGCAGATATTCTTCGATGGCAACCTGATCTGAACAAAAAGGTTGTACAAACAATGTGAGCTTTTAAACTCAATGAGCGAATCTGCCTCGCATTAATAAAATTCAAATACATTACCAGTCATGCAAGCATATCCAAAGGCTCATACTCAACCAATAGACAGAAGATAAAAATTTATCCAATTCAACAAACGTTACTAGTACTCGTCAATGGCAATATATCCCGGAGAGCGCACACAGGCCGGCTCACCAATTATGTATATTTCTGCCATGACGCACAACATCATCCTCTTACATACAAGATAAAAATTCATCCAATTCAACAAACGTTACTAGTACTCGTCAATGGCAATATATCCCGGAGAGCGCACACAGGCCGGCTCACCAATTATGTATATTTCCGCCATGACGCACAACCTCATCCTCTTAGCTAGGGCGCCTCACGGATTTATCACCAATCCGGGCTATATCCCTACTGAGGGAATCGTTGTCTCCACACTCATTGGTCAAGACACCCTGTCAACCGGGTTTTCCGCCTTGCCGTGAGAGGGGGTACTGTCCCGCTCAATCACAATCAATAGCATTTCATATCATAATCAGAAGCTCAATATAATATTCATCCATATAACAGGTATAGTAGATAACTATATTATAGCTTTATAAACCATAATTCAAGAGATTCAATCTTCACATCATCATGAGATACTTGCTTTTTCTTATCCATACTTCTGGATTAATTATCTCATTATATTCGCCATTCTGAATTCAATTTTCCCCTATGAATCTTGGGAGTGTCCTACGACATACTTTTTATCACCAGTAATGCTAAAACTCTATTAAAACGGGGTCGTTTCACTCACTTGGATTCCGTACGAACATCGCTTCTCTAAGTCATTACAGACAAGAGTTCTCAGGTGAATTTCGGTGTTCTGCTACGGAGATTTTCATGAAAGATTAGAGAAAATACGTCAGGATTGTTTTCGTACAGATACTGTTCATATGTACGGTTACTGTTCATATATACGGTTACTATTCATACGGTCACTATTCATACGTACGGTCACTATTCATACGTACGATCACTATTCATACCAGAAATAGAGAATACAATCTGTAAAAGAGTACACCAGGTAAGTTCCCAGGAAAGAGTGGAGGGTCACACTGGACACACTTAAAAACCAGGTCTTTCCTTAGCCAGAACTTTCCTAGACATGTATTCTTCACAGTTTACATTCTATTTCGGTAATTAGAGAATCAAAATAACATATAAACAGCTAAGGACAGTTTTTCTGATGTGGAAGATCAGCCAAGGCCGCAACCACAGAGCATACTTAAGAAATTAACTTCTAAAATTTGAAAGACATAGAAAGGGCATAGTATCCTTACTTAAGCTGAAAAGGAAAGGCCCAAAATCTCAGAGGCCTAGCTTTGGAGTAAGAGAAACTTAAGGAGAGAAGAAGAGAAGTTGAATGTGTGAGTTTAGAAGTGAAATGGAAGGGCCTATTTATAGCAAAAGTCAAGGGTACTATTTGATACTATGCGTTAATAAAATATTCAATTTACTATTTATGAAAATGACATTTTTAATAATGCAGTTACTGTGCAAATGGCGGCAACGGCTGGAATTTTTTGTTTTATTACTATTGAAAACTTAAAGAGAAAACTATCCTTTCTCTTAAACCTTTAAGTTTCTTTTCAAATCAGTCCTTTCATTTTAGTCCTTGAGGGTATTTTTACACATAAAACGTCATCTCCTACAAACTTCTTTCTAGTTTTCTCTTATGACCAAACAACATCTAGTACTTGACATTTCGATTGTATAAATGAACAGTATCATATACGTAAATAGTATTATACAGGTGAATAGTACCGTATACTGAAATAGTAACAGTAGTTTGTAAACAAATATTTATATTTTATTTTTCTTGGGTATTACATTATCACCCCCTTAAGAGAATTCGGTCCCCCGAATTCAAAACTCATTTCAAGACTGAAATAAGTGTGATTACTTCGTCTATATCTCATTCTTTGTATCTCTTTCTTCCAAAACCTCATCACACCCTTGGTGAGATTTACAAGAACATTATACCATTGACTGTGAACTCTAAACCGCATTATCAATAATTTGCATAAGACTTTTGCCTTTTCTAGACAGCAAGTAATCTCTTCCTCATCAGTTTAATCTTCTCCACAACCTTTTGTACCATAAAGTGTCTCATCCTCATAACCTTTACCAAACTCAAACCACCTAATCAAAGACGAACTCTGTCTATATGTAAAACCTCAAATAGGTGTCATCTCAAAAGTGGCACGTGGTCTTTCCAGTTCACATTGAATATCAGAACACATGTTTCCACACACATAGCTTATAACTTTTACGAATACAAGCACCCTACCCGAAGGCATCATTTTGGCCATAAGCAATACTCTTGCCCGAAGGCGATCCTTCTACCTTAAGGCGATACTCTCAGCTGAAGGCGTTATATAAAATGAAATCATTACATAAATCTCTAGGAAGAACAATCCTAGAAAATATGATAAGTAAATAACATACTTCTTACGCATAATTATATATATGAAAATTCCTCTCACCTCAATGACTCATATAGAGTCGCATCCCTTCAATGATTGAGGCAAACCCATAGTTCTATAGGTTCATAAAATACTTATTCAGCATTCCTCCATAGCTCAGAAGTGCAATAAAATATCATTTTAGTAACTCTGCTCAGTCAAAAAGATATTACTATACTATGCTTTAGAATCAAGTATGAAATATAACAAGTCCAATATCTTCTCATTCCTCAAGTTCTTTCAGTAAAATGAATCACTTCAACAAAGAAGATCTAGATACTAACTTAAATTTTATTTCTAGTACATAGATAATTTTAATACGTGAAGCTTACACCAAATGTAGCTTTAGGTACAAATAAAAGAAAAATAAATTAAGGACGAGGAGGCTTTTGAAATGTAAAAGGTGCTCCAGGTCTAGAAGAGGAAGGTGCTTCAGACCTTAAGGAGGAAGCTAATCGTTGCAGCCTAGAAAGAGTTTCTGGAGGAAGCGCCTGAGAAATTTGGCGAAGAGCATAAGTCACTCCGTTCATACAGTCAATACACCTTGCTTGTTGGTCACGAAAATTTTGAGTTGCAAACATTGAATGTCTATCAACTCGATTAGCCAGTTCCTCGAAACGACGGTTTATCAGTTTCTCTTGGTTTTCAAAGAGATGACTTATTAGTCGCTTCTGGTCCTCTATCTTGTATTCCAGGCTCTCTATCCTACGTTCCAGGAATGCAAGCTTATTTTCTGAGGATGTTGCAGTACTGTCCTCCTCCAACTCTATTACATCCCTCTTTCTCTTCTTAATTTCTGGTGACCTGTCTACAGGTCTCTTCCCTTTGTTGTTTCCAAGACTTAGATTTAAATCAAGCTCTACATTGCCAGTCTCAAAATTCAAGTTGAAAGACTTATTATCGGCCATTGCTCTAGGGATCTCAGAAATAACTTCGAATGAGAAAGGAATGGAGATTGAGAAATAGGTATGTAATGAAAGAAGTAGGTTTGCTTGGTGCGATGAGTAGGGTAACGGGCATACAAGATTTATAGACAACCCGAAGCCCCTGGAGCTAAAGCCACCACAACCTACACGCCGCTTGCTATAAGGTTTACAGATCACATACGTCGCAATGCCAGCAATTAATGTCGGACATGCAAGTAAATAGTAAATATAATTTAATGCAATTAACATAAGTCAAAGATTTCCTCAAAAAAAAATTTCGGCTAATCTTGACCTTTCGCAAAGTTCTGACTAACTACGCTATTTAGTCTGAGATTTTCTCCCTCTAAACTTGTTTTATTCTGTAATCCTATATCACGATGTCCCTCTATGATTAGGTCGCCTCATATTGGCCGTATCTTAGATTCTAATCGGTGTCTTTACTCTAGACTTACACATAATATATGTATATCAATATATATATTTTAAAACAAAGTTAACTGCTTACGGTCACATGCCTTAAGCATTATCATGATGTAAGGAAATCACTGCCTTTCATTTGCCCACGAGAGCATTATATGTAAGTATGTGTAACCATGAAGATATATCATCATCTACACATTTTATTCTATCCAAGTCATTTTGATTTCACATCTCTATGAGTATATGTAGGATAATCACATATTCTCCTTGATCGTAGCCTTCACTCATTATGCATGAATAACATACATAAATGTAATTACAACATGATTCAATCAATTATGTATATTATACTCAACTGAAGGCTCTTAAGAACAACACAATAAAACAGAGAAATGCATTTCAGTTCATCATAAAAGCATCTAAGGCAATCTTTAATGGCTATATCGTCAACTTCTTTGAATTTCGAAAAATGCCAACGGGAGAAATGGGAAAACCAAGTAAAATCGGCCGCAAATCCACCGAATACTGACTTTCGTGGTTTTGGCATTAATGCAACGCGCTATCGGTGTGCACGCCTACCCTAGACTTCTGGCTTCCAGCTTGCAGAAATCCATAGGTTGATCGTGTAGGGGTGCGGTGAAGAGATATCTTCTTTGTCTCTTAGTCCAAATTTTTTCTCTATAAAAACCTTCTCAGCGTTCTCAGTTACCACACCACAAAGAGTAATAATCTCCGAGCCTACAATCCCCCAGTATTCCTCTCGCCTCATACTCTTACAAAAATTTCTAAATTTTTTCAAATCATGTCCGCAAGGAAGTACATTGATCTCACAGTAGAGGCTAAGGAAGAAGAGCTCGACTTAAACTTAAGTCTGGGCAAAGACAAAGGCAAAAGACCTTTTGAGGGGTCTCCAGAGAAACAGAAGGAGAAGAAAATGAAGAAGATCGAGGAAGTTGAGGAGACTAGCACGGGCCATACCTCGGAGGACAAAATCGCCTGTCTAGAGCAGGAGGTGAAAAATCTGAAAAAGATGATAGGAGACCTGGAGAAGTTAACTAAACGCAATCATGCAGAAATGACTTCAAGAATAGACAGGTTCTTCTATTGGTCTACCCAGTGCTTCTGCAATCAACAACAAAGAAGTGTTGATTGTATGAATGGGATTTACACTACCCTCCGCGACATTGTTATGTCCCTTGCTCCAAGGAATGGTCGAGGGGTGATGATACAATACAACCCTCCTAATCCGAGACCACCTCGCTTTTAGATTACTCATACATGAGTAAACTTCTTCTTTTTTTTGCAATGTAATCCTTCAGTTTTTTTTGTTTTTAATGCAAGTGGTTTCTTTTATTGGCTGGTACCCTAAAATAATATAGCTACACAAATTCAATCATGAATTCAGCTTATAAAATCCACCATATAAAAATTTGATCCGACAACAACGGAATCAAAACAAGTAATAACCTTTCCTTTTACTAAGTTCAAAAGTGTAGCCACATCTATCTAAAATTAAACCTGACAACATAATTTCTAAGAAGAGATAAGTCTCGGAGGGAAAGGAAATGAAAACATCCTACAGGACCTTCAGTAGAGCCGTCTCTCTATAGTTGTGCCCGGGTTCACAACGATAGAGGAGGTCCCACTAAGGTTACCTTGCTCTGTAATCACTAGGAGACCTAACAACCATTGCTCTGATACCAACTTTGTCACGACCCGTTTTCTGGGCACATGACCGGCACAATGATGAATCTCTCATCACTGTAAGCCTTCCGATAAATATATCAAATTTTCTTATCTGAAAATCATAGATTATCAATTTAAAATACATTATTATACTGACATACAAGCCAAATGTCGAACCCCTGAACTAGATGTCCTAGACGATTACAGAGCAACATAATCTATAACAGAAGAGAGGTCTACCCGACAACGGGAAGGTCCAAAGTGATCTACTCCTCTAGCAGATATTCTTCGATGGCAACCTGATCTGAACAAAAAGGTTGTACAAACAATGTGAGCTTTTAAACTCAATGAGCGAATCTGCCTCGCATTAATAAAATTCAAATACATTACCAGTCATGCAAGCATATCCAAAGGCTCATACTCAACCAATAGACAGAAGATAAAAATTTATCCAATTCAACAAACGTTACTAGTACTCGTCAATGGCAATATATCCCGGAGAGCGCACACAGGCCGGCTCACCAATTATGTATATTTCTGCCATGACGCACAACATCATCCTCTTACATACAAGATAAAAATTCATCCAATTCAACAAACGTTACTAGTACTCGTCAATGGCAATATATCCCGGAGAGCGCACACAGGCCGGCTCACCAATTATGTATATTTCCGCCATGACGCACAACCTCATCCTCTTAGCTAGGGCGCCTCACGGATTTATCACCAATCCGGGCTATATCCCTACTGAGGGAATCGTTGTCTCCACACTCATTGGTCAAGACACCCTGTCAACCGGGTTTTCCGCCTTGCCGTGAGAGGGGGTACTGTCCCGCTCAATCACAATCAATAGCATTTCATATCATAATCAGAAGCTCAATATAATATTCATCCATATAACAGGTATAGTAGATAACTATATTATAGCTTTATAAACCACAATTCAAGAGATTCAATCTTCACATCATCATGAGATACTTGCTTTTTCTTATCCATACTTCTGGATTAATTATCTCATTATATTCGCTATTCTGAATTCAATTTTCCCCTATGAATCTTGGGAGTGTCCTACGACATACTTTTTATCACCAGTAATGCTAAAACTCTATTAAAACGGGGTCGTTTCACTCACCTGGATTCCGTACGAACATCGCTTCTCTAAGTCATTACAGACAAGAGTTCTCAGGTGAATTTCGGTGTTCTGCTACGGAGATTTTCATGAAAGATTAGAGAAAATACGTCAGGATTATTTTCGTACAGATACTATTTATACCAGAAATAGAGAATACAATATGTAAAAGAGTACACCAGGTAAGTTCCCAGGAAAGAGTGGAGGGTCACACTGGACACACTTAAAAACCAGGTCTTTCCTTAGCCAGAACTTTCCTAGACATGTATTCTTCACAGTTTACATTCTATTTCGGTAATCAGAGAATCAAAATAACATATAAACAGCTAAGGACAGTTTTTCTGATGTGGAAGATCAGCCAAGGCCGCAACCACAGAGCATACTTAAGAAATTAACTTCTAAAATTTGAAAGACATAGAAAGAGCATAGTATCCTTACCTAAGCTGAAAAGGAAAGGCCCAAAATCTCAGAGGCCTAGCTTTAGAGTAAGAGAAACTTAAGGAGAGAAGAAGAGAAGTTGAAGGTGTGAGTTTAGAAGTGAAATGGAAGGGCCTATTTATAGCAAAAGTCAAGGGTACTATTTGATACTATGCGCTAATAAAATATTCAATTTACTATTCATGAAAATGACATTTTTAATAATGCAGTTACTGTGCAAATGGCGGCAACGGCTGGAATTTTTTGTTTTATTACTATTAAAAACTTAAAGAGAAAACTATCCTTTCTCATAAACCTTTAAGTTTCTTTTCAAATCAGTCCTTTCATTTTAGTCCCTGAGGGTATTTTTACACATAAAACGTCATTTTCTCCTACAAACTTCTTTCTAGTTTTCTCTTATGACCAAACAACATCTAGTACTTGACATTTCGATTGTATAAATGAACAGTATCATATACGTAAATAGTATTATACAGGTGAATAGTACCGTATACTGAAATAGTAACAGTAGTTTGTAAACAAATATTTATATTTTATTTTTCTTGGGTATTACACTTCTTGAGAGCCTTTATGATTTCTTGGAGGAAAATATAAATCCTATTATGGGACTCAATGTTTTTCTGGTTTTGGCTACAGAAACACTGTGTCGACCAAAAATAATATTTGTCAATTTTTTCTCCCAAGCTGTTATACTGGTTTCTCGTCAGTCGCTCCAGACCCTTAATCTCCTGCTTCAGCCCTTCCACTTCCTTCTTCAAAAGAGCAATTTCATCTTCTGAAGTACGGCCTACGTCGTACCCCTCCAACTCCTCATCAAGCCTCTTTCTCTTGGTATCCCTTTCTGAAGACTCCTCCATGGGTTGCTTACCTTTGTCATCCTGCCCCAAACGTAGAATCAGGTCGAGTTCCTCCTTCTCGGGCGGGATAGTAAGATCGATAAACTGCTTAGAAGCCATCAGGTGAACTTCTGAACTGGTGTATGTGCTTGAAAAAAAAAGAGAGAAGAGAAAAGGTATAGACTTCTTAGTTTGAACTCGTGATGGTTTCATATTTCTGATCGGGTTTTATAAAGAAATGTTAGGGTTGAGTTTTCCAGAAATAACGCATATCACCGCGCCCCTACATGCCAACCCTACAGAGTCTGCAAATTGGTAACCCAAAGCTGGAACAAGCGAGCATGCAAACAGCACGTCATTAATGCAAGTTACCATGGAAGTCAAAGATTTGTACTTATTGCGGCCGACTTGTTGTTCTACCCACCATATTTCTTCATTTGAGCTGCTATGCCTTCTAAAGATATTTTGAAATCGAAGAAATACATTTTTTTTATCTTCTTTGGATTCTTTTTTTAGGGTTTGCACCTCTTTGTTTTGGCTTTCGTGCTGACTTGTAGAGACTATTATTGATTATTTTAAATGTTTTTATACATTTTTCCTAGTTTACACGTTTTCATTTTGATTTTTTTTCTTTCTTTTTTTTTCCTGTAAATCTCCCTTCTGCTCTGTTGTCTCTTCTTTTTTGTGAAGCTATCCTCTTTCTGTCTCTGTCATGCTTGTGAAGAATACAACTCCGACCAGTGGATCCCGCCAGGACTGTGAGTCTTAAACGTTGTTGATCATCGGAGCAACCACTTACACGCACAGCATTACACATATTCGAGCTGAGCACCCAGAATACTCTATCTTCAGCCACTACTTAACTGTGACACACTTAGCTTCGGACACGACCGGCACCCATTTTTCAAAGCTCGGAGACGACCTACCCCCATCTTTTCAAAGCCCGGAGACGACCGGTACCCATTTTTCAAAGTCCGGAGACGACCGGCCCCCTAGCATTTCAAAGCCCGGAGACGACCGGCCCCCTAGCATTTCAAAGTTCAGAGACGACCGGCCCCCATTTCCTTTCAAAGCCAGGAGACGACCGGCCCCCCTAGCAGTTCAAAGCCCGGAGACGACCGGCCCCTACTCCTTCAAAGCCCGGAGACGACCGGCCCCCCCTTTCCTTTCAAAACCCGACTACAACTGGCACCCATCCTTTCAGGCATTACATGATTATGTAGCATATCGTTTTTGTATACGTCATTAGCATCTTGACAAAATTAAGTGTTTCTTATCTTTACTCATTTCTTAAACAAGAATATCTCAAATTTAATTTCTCATAATCTTGTTTAATAATGAGTAAAGAGGGGCAACTGTAACACCTAATTTTGTCCATGATATTATAATTTCTTTTTTCTTTTTGTAAAAAAATAAAAAAAAATAAAAAAACTTAAAACAAAAAGGCAAAAAAATAATAATAATAATAACAAAAAGAAAATATTAAAAAAATGATAAAATAATAAAAGTCCAAAATGTCACATGTTTTTTTTATCACACACACATGGTGGTATCCTTCCTTCACATGCATGGTTAGGAATCCCTAGCCAAGGTACTTCAATTATGTCCCTCCTTTCCTTTTTTTTTTTTCAAATGGCAATCACACTACTAGTCAAGAAAAGAACATGAGGACAAGGTAAGAGTTACATGACTTGGAAGTTTTTTTCCACTAACATAATCATTTTGCACCCCCATCTCCCACTATAAATAAAGGACTTTCTTCTTCCCTTGGGGAGGAGGAAAAAGAGAGAAAAAAAAAAGGGAGGAGAAGAGAGAAGAGAGGGGAGAAAAGAAAGAGCAAAAAAAATACATGCTCTATTTTCTATGTAGAAATTGAGAAAGATTTGCTTTCTTTTGGAGTATTGTGGAAGAAGAAGGTCAGTTATAAATTATTCACAAACACTCTGGGCATTGGAGGAGCAAATGTGGTGATTGAAAGAGTGAAGTTCAGCTGCGAACAAGCTCAAAACTGAGAGGAGTGCAGTAAATCCAAAAAAGGCAACTGTGAAGGTAAGTTGATTTCTCTCACGCATTTATTTTATTTTATTTTTGTTTTGTGTTTTTTTTTGTAGAGTTAGTTTTGCATGCCATAATTTAAACTTTGGAACTTAAAAGAAGATCAAAATACAAAAAAAAAAATCAGAAAAATCATGGAAAAAAAGCAAAGTGACACAATGGACCGTGAAAACGTGGAAATTCCCAAGAACTTGGTTTTAATTCATTTTTTCCCGTGCTATGGACTGGAATGGACCTATAATGACCCAAAAACATCCTAGAAGAATTCTGGACAGATTTGGAAAGAAAAATTGAGACTTGGACATGATTCATGCAAAACAGGGACCAAACTGAAAAAATTCAAAAGTTTGCAGGGGTTAATTTAATTCAAAATTAAAACATTTTCTGGACCGAGGGACCTATATGAAGGCAACTATGATATCAGATCAAGCAAAATAATAAAGGAAAAATTTCGCATGGGGACCCAAATGAAAAGACAGAAAAATATGCATATACTAGCATGCATATTTCTTTCCTTTTATTTATTTATTTATTTATTTTTTTTGCACTTTACATAAATACATATAGGTGTGCGTTATATATATATATATAAAATGTGCGTACATGAGTTTATATATATATATATATATATATATATATGTATATGTGTACATACAGGTTTAATTTGTTGTGCATGTTTTATTTAAATATGTATGCTAGTGTATGTATATGTGTTTTTTCATGCATATTATTTCTTTTATTTTTATGTATCTTACATGAATATATATATATATATATGTAATTGTATTTGTGTAGATTTTATCTGTCCTCAAAATCAGAAATCCAAAAATATTTTCCTTTAACTTTGTTTTCAAATATATAAAAAATTTTATTACTAAAATTATTATTTCCCTTGTTTTCATCCTCAAGATTAATTCAAAATTTCCAAAAAAAATGTTTCCTTTGTTTTCATTTCCATTCAAAAAGTCTTAAAAAAAAAGAAATGTTTCTTTGTTCCATTTACAAGATAAATTCCAAAACTCAAAAAAATATTTTTCCTTTAAATTTTATTCACGAGATTTTTTCTAAAAAAAAACAAAAAATTTTTTTTATATAATTTCATAAAATAATTTCACAAGATTAAAAACATTTTCTTTCAAATGATTTCATAATAATTTCAAACATGCAAGAAAAGTACTTCCTTTATTTTCATTCTCAAGACAATTTCAAAAATCCAAAAAATATGCTTTCATTGAATTATTCTTTCAAACTCCCAAAAATAAAATTTAAAATTCAAATCCAAAAATACTCATTTCGATTTCTTTCTAGATATCTCCAAAAAGAAAAATCCAAAGAATCAAAAGTCTTTAAAAAATGGGAAGAACCAAAGATCAAGATAATTTGTTATCATAAATTCAAACACAATCACAACTATTCAATCTCGTTTGATTTATGGAAATAATTAATTTTGAACCTCTTTAGTTCTTCCCGCAAAAAAAAATTTAGTCTTTCCCCTGGCCCTTGCGGCATTTCAGATGACGAACTACGTGGACTTTGATCCCGATCAATGGGTACGTAGGACCTAGGCTTTGCCTAACCAAGTCCACCCTTGTACATATCCATTTGTTTTGATGTTTTTCTTTATTATGTTCTTATATGACCAAGGAGGATAATTTAAGGCAAATACGAAATAATTGCTCACTTTCTAAATTAGACGCATAGGGTGCCTAACACCTTCCCTATACGGTTCAATTTCCGAACTCACTTTCTTCAAAATGCAGACCATCAAACTCAAAGGTTTTTCCAAGTTTTTCCCAACAAATTAAACTTTGGTGGCGGCTCCTAATAAAATTGGTTTTCAATTTTGAAAGTCGATTTTAAGTATTCTTTTTTTAAAAAGGAACGCAAGCCGGTCACATTTCAGGTGTGACAGCAGGTATACAAGTGAAAAGCTTTCTAGAAGGAAATGATTGGCAAGAATTGACATTTTAATATTTAGATGCAAAGAAAATGTATTGTTGTTGATTTGACACCGTTTGAGGTTAATATATATAGCTCAAGGTGTAACAAATCCGTTAGAAGTGAATCATGAAAGAAATGGTTGGATCCCAAGAGTGGGGGTGAATTGGGTTTTATAAAAATTTTCACAAAACTTAATTGGAAGTTAAAATGATTTTCTGAAATTGGATAATAATAAAGATAATAATTTAATTCAGAAAATCAAAATGTTTATCAAGATGAATAATTTTATAGTGCAAGGAATTAAGGAGTAAATATAAATCTAAACAAATTAATTAATACTTGAGGTAGAAATTAAATATAAACGCAAAGTATTAATTAATTAACTTCAAATGTAAATAGAGTAGGGATAGAGAAAGCAAACTCGGAGATTTATACTGGTTCGGCTAATCCCAAGCCTACATCCAGTCCTCAAGAGACCACTTGAGTATTTCCACTATAATTGCAAGTTTAATCCGAGTACTTGCAAACCACTACAACATACTTTTCTCCCTCAAGGGTGTCTCTCCCCCTTACAACGTGTTTTCTCTCAAACACTAACTCAAGGAACCAATCCTTGAGAAACTAAATTTAAAGGCTTAAGAAAAATAATGGTAAACACTCTCAAAGTGTAGATAACGCAGAAATTAAGTTCAGAATATTTCTCTAGCAATTTAGAGAGAATGAACTCAAGAAAATATGAGAAATGAACAATTGAAGCTTGATTTAAATGGTGTTGTGAAGTCCCCTTTATATAGTGAAACCTTGCTGCTACAGTGACTGCTTTAGTCAAAATTGCTACAGTAAGCTTCATCATCATTTTTCAACCTTTCTACAACAACCAAAAAACTTTATCAATCTTTTTCAACAATCAATATTCTTTTTCAAATTTGCTACAGTAAAAAGTATTCTTTTTCAAAGTTTATTACAACAACCAATAAACTTTATCATACTTTTTCAACAATCAAAATTCTTTTTCAAAAGTGCTACAGTAAAAGATATTCTTTTTCAAATTATATTACAACACCCAATAAACTTTATCATACTTTTTCAACAATCAAATTTCTTTTTCAAAAGTGCTACAGTAAAAGATATTCTTTTTCAAATTATATTACAACATCCAATAAACTTTATCATACTTTTTCAACAATCAAATTTCTTTTCAAAAGTGCTACAGTAAAAAGCATTCTGTCACGACCCGTTTTCTGGGCACATGACCGGCACAATGATGAATCTCTCATCACTGTAAGCCTTCCGATAAATATATCAAATTTTCTTATCTGAAAATCATAGATTATCAATTTAAAATACATTATTATACTGACATACAAGCCAAATGTCGAACCCCTGAACTAGATGTCCTAGACGATTACAGAGCAACATAATCTATAACAGAAGAGAGGTCTACCCAACAACGGGAAGGTCCAAAGTGATCTACTCCTCTAGCAGATATTCTTCGATGGCAACCTGATCTGAACAAAAAGGTTGTACAAACAATGTGAGCTTTTAAACTCAATGAGCGAATCGGCCTCGCATTAATAAAATTCAAATACATTACCAGTCATGCAAGCATATCCAAAGGCTCATACTCAACCAATAGACAGAAGATAAAAATTTATCCAATTCAACAAACGTTACTAGTACTCGTCAATGGCAATATATCCCGGAGAGCGCACACAGGCCGGCTCACCAATTATGTATATTTCCGCCATGACGCACAACATCATCCTCTTACATACAAGATAAAAATTCATCCAATTCAACAAACGTTACTAGTACTCGTCAATGGCAATATATCCCGGAGAGCGCACACAGGCCGGCTCACCAATTATGTATATTTCTGCCATGACGCACAACCTCATCCTCTTAGCTAGGGCGCCTCACGGATTTATCACCAATCCGGGCTATATCCCTACTGAGGGAATCGCTGTCTCCACACTCATTGGTCAAGACACCCTGTCAACCGGGTTTTCTGCCTTGCCGTGAGAGGGGGTACTGTCCCGCTCAATCACAATCAATAGCATTTCATATCATAATCAGAAGCTCAATATAATATTCATCCATATAACAGGTATAGTAGATAACTATATTATAGCTTTATAAACCACAATTCAAGAGATTCAATCTTCACATCATCATGAGATACTTGCTTTTTCTTATCCATACTTCTGGATTAATTATCTCATTATATTCGCCATTCTGAATTCAATTTTTCCCTATGAATCTTGGGAGTGTCCTACGACATACTTTTTATCACCAGTAATGCTAAAACTCTATTAAAACGGGGTCGTTTCACTCACCTGGATTCCGTACGAACATCGCTTCTCTAAGTCATTACAGACAAGAGTTCTCAGGTGAATTTCGGTGTTCTGCTACGGAGATTTTCATGAAAGATTAGAGAAAATACGTCAGGATTGTTTTCGTACAGATACTGTTCATATGTACGGTTACTGTTCATATATACGGTTACTATTTATACTGTAATACCCAAGAAAAATAAAATATAAATATTTGTTTACAAACTATGGTTACTATGCTAGTATACGGTATTGTTTACATGTATAATACTATTTACGTATACGATACTGTTCATTTATACAATCGAAATGTCAAGTACTAGATGTGGTTTGGTCATAAGAGAAAACTAGAAAGAAGTTTGTAGGAGAAAATGACGTTTTATGTGTAAAAATACGCTCAGGGACTAAATTGAAAGAACTGATTTGAAAAGAAACTTAAAGGTTTAAGGTGAAATGATAGTTTTCCCCTTAAGTTTTCAATAGTAAAGCCGCCTGTGACTTTTCCGAAATTGCACAGTAACCATAAATGAGAATTATTTTATTAGAAAATGTCATTTTCATGAATAGTAAATTAAATATTTTATTAGCGCATAGTATCAAATAGTACCCTTGACTTTTGCTATAAATAGGCCCTTCCATTTCACTTATAAACTCACACCTTCAACTTCTCTTTTTCTCTCCTTAAGTTCCTCTTACTTCAATGCTAGGCCTCTGAGATTTTGGGCCTTTCCTTTTCAGCTTAGGCAAGGATACTATGCCCTTTCTATGTCTTTCAAATTTTAGAAGTTATTTTCTTAAGTATGCTCTGTGGTTGCGGCCTTGGCTGATCTTCCACATCAGAAAAACTGTCCTTAGCTGTTTATATGTTATTTTGATTCTCTGATTACCGAAATAGAATGTAAACTGTGAAGAATACATGTCTAGGAAAGTTCTGGCTAAGGAAAGACCTGGTTTTTAAGTGTGTCCAGTGTGACCCTCCACTCTTTCCTGGGAACTTACCTGGTGTACTCTTTTACAGATTGTATTCTCTATTTCTGGTATGAATAGTGACCGTACGTATGAATAGTGACCGTATGAATAGTAACCGTATATATGAACAGTAACCGTACATATGAACAGTATCTGTACGAAAACAATCCTGACGTATTTTCTCTAATCTTTCATGAAAATCTCCGTAGCAGAACACCGAAATTCACCTGAGAACTCTTGTCTGTAATGACTTAGAGAAGCGATGTTCGTACGGAATCCAGGTGAGTGAAACGACCCCGTTTTAATAGAGTTTTAGCATTACTGGTGATAAAAAGTATGTCGTAGGACACTCCCAAGATTCATAGGGGGAAATTGGATTCAAAATGACGAATCTAAATGAGATAATTAATGGATAAAATGAAATAAGTATCTTATGATGATGTGAAGTTTGAATGTTTTCAAAAATGGATTAATTGTTATCTTGATATGTGGTTTATAAATCCATAATATAGTTATATACTATACCTGTTATATGGATGAATATTATATTGAGCTTCTGATTATGATATGAAATGCTATTGATTGTGATTGAGCGGGACAGTACCCCCTCTCACGGCAAGGCGAAAAACCCGGTTGACAGGGTGTCTTGACCAATGAGTGTGGAGACAACGATTCCCTCAGTAGGGATATAGCCCGGATTGGTGATAAATCCGTGAGGCGCCCTAGCTAAGAGGATGAGGTTGTGCGTCATGGCGGAAATATACATAATTGGTGAGCCGGCCTGTGTGCGCTCTCCGGGATATATTGCCATTGACGAGTACTAGTAACGTTTGTTGAATTGGATGAATTTTTATCTTGTATGTAAGAGGATGATGTTGTGCGTCATGGCGGAAATATACATAATTGGTGAGCCAGCCTGTGTGCGCTCTCCGGGATATATTGCCATTGACGAGTACTAGTAACGTTTGTTGAATTGGATAAATTTTTATCTTCTGTCTATTGGTTGAGTATGAGCCTTTGGATATGCTTGCATGACTGGTAATGTATTTGAATTTTATTAATGCGAGGCCGATTCGCTCATTGAGTTTAAAAGCTCACATTGTTTGTACAACCTTTTTGTTCAGATCAGGTTGCCAGCGAAGAATATCTGCTAGAGGAGTAGATCACTTTGGACCTTCCCGTTGTCGGGTAGACCCCTCTTTTGTTATAGATTATATTGCTCTGTAATCGTCTAGGACATCTAGTTCAGGGGTTCGACATTTGGCTTGTATGTCAGTATAATAATGTATTTTAAATTGATAATCTATGATTTTCAGATAAGAAAATTTGATATATTTATCGGAAGGCTTACAGTGATGAGAGATTCATCATTGTGCCGGTCATGTGCCCAGAAAACGGGTCGTGACACATACGGTCACTATTCATACGTACGGTCACTATTCATACCTACGGTCACTATTCATACGTACGGTCACTATTCATACCAGAAATAGAGAATACAATCTGTAAAAGAGTACACCAAGTAAGTTCCCAGGAAAGAGTGGAGGGTCACACTGGACACACTTAAAAACCAGGTCTTTCCTTAGCCAGAACTTTCCTAGACATGTATTATTCACAGTTTACATTCTATTTCGGTAATCAGAGAATCAAAATAACATATAAACAGCTAAGGACAGTTTTTCTGATGTGGAAGATCGGCCAAAACCGCAACCACAGAGCATACTTAAGAAATTAACTTCTAAAATTTGAAAGACATAGAAAGGGCATAGTATCCTTACCTAAGCTGAAAAAGAAAGGTCCAAAATCTCAGAGGCCTAGCTTTGGAGTAAGAAATTTAAGGAGAGAAGAAGAGAAGTTGAAGGTGTGAGTTTAGAAGTGAAATGGAAGGGCCTATTTATAGCAAAAGTCAAGGGTACTATTTGACACTATGCGCTAATAAAATATTCAATTTACTATTCATGAAAATGACATTTCTAATAATGCAGTTACTGTGCAAATAGCGGCAACGGCCGAAAATTTTTCTATTATTACTATTGAAAACTTAAAGGAAAAACTATCCTTTTACCTTAAACCTTTAAGTTTCTTTTTCAAATCAGTCCTTTCAATTTAGTCCCTGAGGGTATTTTTACACATAAAACGTCATTTTCTCCTACAAACTTCTTTCTAGTTTTCTCTTATGACCAAACCACATCTAGTACTTGACATTTCGATTGTATAATGAACAGTATCGTATACGTAAATAGTATTATATGGGTGAATAGTACCGTATACTGAAATAGTAACAGTAGTTTGTAAACAAATATTTATATTTTATTTTTTCTTGGGTATTACATTATCACCCCCTTAAGAGAATTCGGTCCCCCGAATTCAAAACTCATTTCAAGACTGAAATAAGTGTGATTACTTCGTCTATATCTCATTCTTTGTATCTCTTTCTTTCCAAACCTCTTCACATCCCTGGTAAGATTTACAAGAACACTATAGCATCAACTGTGAACTCTAGACCGCATTATCAATAATTTTCATAGGAATTTTTTTTCCTTTTCTAAACAGCAAGTAATCTCTTCTTCATCAGTTTGATCTTCTCCACAACCTTTTGTACCATAAAGTGTCTCATCCTCGTAACCTTTACCAAACTCAAACCACCTAATCAGAGACGAACTCTGTCTCTATGTAAAACCTCAAATAGGTGTCATCTCAAAAGTGGCACGTGGTCTTTCCAGTTCACATTGAATATCAGAACACATGATACTACACACATAGCTTATAACTTTTATGATTACAAGCACTTCACCCGAAAGCATCATTTTGGCCATAGGCAATACTCTTGCCCGAAGGTGATCCTTCTACCTTAAGGCGATACTCTCAGCTGAAGGCATCATATAAAAGGCAAAATCACATGAAATCATTACATAAATCTCTAGGAAGAACAATCCTAGAAAATATGATAAGTAAATAACAAACTACTTACACATAATTATATATATGAAAATTCCTCTCACCTCAATGACTCATATAGAGTCGCATCCCTTCAATGATTGAGGCAAACCCATAGTTCTATAGGTTCATAAAATACTTATTTAGCATTCCTCCATATTTCAGAAGTGTAATGAAATATCATTTTAGTAACTCTGCTCAGTCAAAAGGATATTACCATACTCTGCTTTAGAATTTTCATAATCAAGTACGAAATATAAGTCCAACATCTTCTCATTCCTCAAGTTCTTTCAGTAAAAGTAATCACTTCAACAAAGAAGATCTAAATACTAACTTAAATTTTATTTCTAGTACATAGATAATTTTAATACGTGAAGCTTACACCAAATGTAGCTTTAGGTACAAATAAAAGAAAAATAAATTAAGGACGAGGAGGCTTTTGAAATGTAAAAGGTGCTCCAGGTCTAGAAGAGGAAGGTGCTTCAGACCTTAAGGAGGAAGCTAATCGTTGCAGCCTAGAAAAAGTTTCTGGAGGAAGTGCCAGAGAAATTTGGCGAAGAGCAGAAGTTACTCCGTTCATACAGTCAATGCACCTTGCTTGTTGGTCACGAAAATTTTGAGTTGCAAACATTGAATGTCTATCAACTCGATTAGCCAGTTCCCCGAAACGACGATTTATCAGTTTCTCTTGGTTTTCAAAGAGACGATTTATTAGTCGTTTCTGGTCCTCTGTCTTGTATTCCAGGCTCTCTATCTTACGCTCCAGATTTTTGATCTTACGCTCCAGGAACGCAAGCTTATTTTCTGAGGATGTTGCAGTACTGTCCTCCTCCAACTCTATTACATCCCTCTTTCTTTTCTTAATTTCTGGTGACCTGTCTACAGGTCTCTTCCCTTTGTTGTTTCCGAGACTTAGATTTAAATCAAGCTCTACATTGCCAGTCTCAAAATTCAAGTTGAAAGACTTATTATCGGCTATTGCTCTAGGGATCTCAGAAATAACTTCGAATGAGAAAGGAATGGAGATTGAGAAATAGGTATGTAATGAAAGAAGTAGGTTTGCTTGGTGCGATGAGTAGGGTAACGGGCATACAAGATTTATAGACAACCCGAAGCCCCTGGAGCTAAAGCCACCACAACCTACACGCCGCTCGCTATAAGGTTTACAGATCACATACGTCGCAATGCCAGCAATTAATGTCGGACATGCAGATAAATAGTAAATACAATTAACATAAGTCAAAGATTTCCTCAAAAAAATTTTTGGCTAATCTTGACCTTTCTCAAAATTTTGACTAACTATGCTCTTCAGTCTGAGATTTTCTCCCTCTAAACTTGTTTTATTCTGTAATCCCATATCACGATGTCCCTCTATGATTAGGTAGCCTCATATTGGCCGTATCTTAGATTCTAATCGGTGTCTTTACTCTAGACTTACACATAATATATGTATATCAATATATATATTTTAAAACAAAGTTAACTGCTTACGGTCACATGCCTTAAGCATTATCATGATGTAAGGAAATCACTGCCTTTCATTTGCCCACGAGAGCATTATATGTAAGTATGTGTAACCATGAAGATATATCTTCATCTACACATTTCATTCTATCCAAGTCATTTTGATTTCACATCTTTATGAGTATATGTAGGATCATCACATATTCTCCTTGATCGTAGCCTTCACTCATTATGCATGAATAACATACATACATGTAATTACAACATGATTCAATCAATTATGTATATTATACTCAACTGAAGGCTCTCAAGAACAACACAATAAAATAGAGAAATGCATTTCAGTTCATCATAAAAGCATCCAAGGCAATCTGTAATGGCTATATTATTAACTTCTTTGAATTTCAGAAAATGCCAACGGGAGAAATGGGAAAATCAAGTAAAATCGGCCGCAAATCCACCGAATACTGACTTTCGTGGTTTTGGCATTAATGCAACGCGCTATCGGTGTGCACGCCTACCCTAGACTTCTGGCTTCCAGCTTGCAGAAATCCATAGGTTGATCGTGTAGGGGTGCGGTGAAAAGATATCTTCTTTGTCTCTAAGTACTAATTTTTCTCTATAAAAACCATCCTAGCGTTCTCAGTTACCACACCACAAAGAGTAATAATCTCCGAGCCTACAATCCCCCAGTATTCCTCTCGCCTCATACTCTTACAAAAATTTCTAAATTTTTCCAAATCATGGCCTCAAGGAAGTACATTGATCTCACAGTAGAGGCTAAGGAAGAAGAGCTCGACTTAAACTTAAGTCTGGGCAAAGACAAGGGCAAAAGACCTTTTGAGGGGTCTCCAGAGAAACAGAAGGAGAAGAAAATGAAGAAGATCGAGGAAGTTGAGGAGACTAGCACGGGCCATACCTCGGAGGACAAAATCGCCTGTCTAGAGCAGGAGGTGAAAAATCTGAAAAAGATGATAGGAGACCTGGAGAAGTTAACTAAACGCAATCATGCAGAAATGACTTCAAGAATAGACAGGTTCTTCTATTGGTCTACCCAGTAATCAACAACAAAGAAGTGTTGATTGTATGAATGGGATTTACACTACCCTCCGCGACATTGCTATGTCCCTTGCTCCAAGGAATGGTCGAGGGGTGATGATACAATACAACCCTCCTAATCCAAGACCACCTCGCTTTTAGATTACTCATACATGAGTAAACTTCTTCTTTTTTTTTGCAATGTAATCCTTCAGTTTTTTTTTTAATGCAAGTGGTTTCTTTTATTGGTTGGTACCCTAAAATAATATAGCTACACAAAATCAATCATGAATTCAGCTTATAAAATCCACCATATAAAAATTTGATCCGACAGCAATGGAATCAAAACAAGTAATAACCTTTCCTTTACTAAGTTCAAAAGTGTAGCCACATATATCTAAAATTAAACCTGACAACATAATTTCTAAGAAGAGATAAGTCTCGGAGGGAAAGGAAATGAAAACATCCTACAGGACCTTCAGTAGAGCCGTCTCTCTATAATTGTGCCCGGGTTCACAACGATAGAGGAGGTCCCACTAAGGTTACCTTGCTCTATAATCACTAGGAGACCTAACAACCATTGCTCTGATACCAACTTTGTCACGACCCGTTTTCTGGGCACATGACCGGCACAATGATGAATCTCTCATCACTGTAAGCCTTCCGATAAATATATCAAATTTTCGTATCTGAAAATCATAGATTATCAATTTAAAATACATTATTATACTGACATACAAGCCAAATGTCGAACCCCTGAACTAGATGTCCTAGATGATTACAGAGCAACATAATCTATAACAGAAGAGAGGTCTACCCGACAACGGGAAGGTCCAAAGTGATCTACTCCTCTAGCAGATATTCTTCGATGGCAACCTGATCTGAACAAAAAGGTTGTACAAACAATGTGAGCTTTTAAACTCAATGAGCGAATCGGCCTCGCATTAATAAAATTCAAATACATTACCAGTCATGCAAGCATATCCAAAGGCTCATACTCAACCAATAGACAGAAGATAAAAATTTATCCAATTCAACAAACGTTACTAGTACTCGTCAATGGCAATATATCCCGGAGAGCGCACACAGGCCGGCTCACCAATTATGTATATTTCCGCCATGACGCACAACATCATCCTCTTACATACAAGATAAAAATTCATCCAATTCAACAAACGTTACTAGTACTCGTCAATGGCAATATATCCCGGAGAGCGCACACAGGCCGGCTCACCAATTATGTATATTTCCGCCATGACGCACAACCTCATCCTCTTAGCTAGGGCGCCTCACGGATTTATCACCAATTCGGGCTATATCCCTACTGAGGGAATCGTTGTCTCCACACTCATTGGTCAAGACACCCTGTCAACCGGGTTTTCCGCCTTGCCGTGAGAGGGGGTACTGTCCCGCTCAATCACAATCAATAGCATTTCATATCATAATCAGAAGCTCAATATAATATTCATCCATATAACAGGTATAGTATATTACTATATTATGGATTTATAAACCACATATCAAGATAACAATTAATCCATTTTTGAAAACATTCAAACTTCACATCATCATAAGATACTTATTTCATTTTATCCATACTTATGGATTAATTATCTCATTTAGATTCGTCATTCTGAATCCAATTTCCCCCTATGAATCTTGGGAGTGTGATAACATGCAATTTTCCATATATTTTAGCCTCTATTCTAGCCCTTTTTGCATCTTGATTTTTGTCAAAACTCTATTTTTATAATGTTTTGAATTATTTTGGGTGAAAGTTAATTATAGATTTATGTGCTTTAACTCCATAATTTTACTCCAAAATGGTTCATTTATGTGTTTTACAGAGTTTGGAGGCATCTGGGCTCGAACCGGACAAGAAACAAAGCAACAGAGAGTAAATCAAAAATGCTGAAAAAATGGCCTGGCGCCCGGCGCCAGGAAGCCAATGCCCGGCGCCAGGAGCAGTGAGTCAGTAGTATGGCGCAGAACATAGTGAAAAATTAGGTTAAGCCAGCGCCCGTCGCTGGGATCGCAGCGCCCGGCGCTGGTGCCGCAGAGAACCACTATAAATGCAATTTTTAGGTCAGAACAAAGCAAGGCTTCGCTCCAGACTTCAGACCCGCGGCTGCTGCAGACAGAGGCGACTTCCAGAGCTTGGTTTGAGAGAAAGGAAGCCTTCCCACTTGGGAATGGCTCTCCTTCTCCCATTTTCTCCCCTTTTCTTCCATTTTTCTTCATAGTTTGTTAGTTTTCTGTTGAATTTTGTAGATTTCTGTCATGTTCTTCTTCTCTTCCATGTAATTTCTGAGTTTAAAGATTGATGTAGCTTGGTTCTATGATGTTTTATTGTTGAACAATTTCGATTTTAATGCACTTTCGTTTAATGGAATGGATTTTACCGATTATTCTTCCTCTTGAATGTTTGATGAACCTTCAATGAGTTTGGAATTTTGATGTCTATGCTAGAGTTAGCTAGATATTGAGCTTGACCTTGTAATTTTCACCATAAATTAGATTATCTAGATATAGATAGTTTTATTTATGTGGCTTGAATAATTTTCTTGAGCTTCATAGTTTAATTGAATGGTTGATCTAAGATTTTAGTCAATTATTTTGGTTAAGTTAGATTGTAATTTCAAAGCTTTTGGATTCAATCATATTTTAGAAAATTGGCCAACATTGAATGGATTGTAATTTAATTGAATTGTTCTTCAATGATTCAAAGATTAATTTGTCTATGAATTAATCGGATTGGACCAACGAAATCAATCTCATTTTCTTGTGTAGTCGGTCATTTGATGAAATGGAAATTGTACTTTAATTCATTTGGACCAATGAGTATTTTCTTGGCCAAAGTTCTATTTTATTTATTGTTCTATGAAGCTTGTTATTTATACATTCATGCGTTGCTATGTATTTGTAACGAGTAGGACAAGAGATAACATGTCATATGCGATTGCGGGGCATTGATGTGATTAGGACTTCATCGGATTATATTTGAGTTGTAGATTAGTGAAGATATTCCTAACTATAATTTTAATATAATTCAGTCTTAGAAGACTTTCTGAGAATTTTAGATTGAAGATTACATAATAGAATTAGCCAAGAATATTCAAAGGAAATGATGATGATGTACAATTCTATGAAATTTGTGACCAATCCACATCTTTTCTCTGTTTTGTTTTCTATCTAGTTATTTAAATTTCAGTTATTTGTATTGTGTTGTTTCAATCATCACCCCCCTTTTTTGTGTAATTTCTGAAATTTCCCTCATAAGTCTTAATAGCATTTCACTTAGCCTAATTGAATTTTATTTGATACCTCAATCTCTGTGGGACGATACTCTACTCATCACTTTATTACTTGTTGCGACCCAGTATACTTGCTGGAATATTTTATGTGCTATAAATTATACGCACCAAGTTTTTGGCGCCGTTGCTGGGGATTGATGGTTGTCAAATTGATTTTTCTTTAAAGCCAAAGTGATGTTATTTTAGACATTGTCTTTTCTTGTTTTAGTTTTTACAATTTCAAGTGTTTTTAGCTTTTCAAGTGTCTTTATTAGTTTCATTTCTTCTTGTTACCTTGCTTATTTGATATATCTCTCATGTTATTTCTCTTTGTTGTGTGTGAGGTACTTGATCATTTTCCTTGACGAAGGAAATAAAAAAAAATCAAAGAGAAAGTAAGGAAAACAAAGAAGAAGCGACGCTAAGCGTAGACACCAAATAAAGTCTGGCTAAGGACTTTAAACCAAGCGCTCTTGGGAGGCAACCTAAGTTTTTCTAATCTTTCTCTTTTTAATTTTGTTGTTGTATTTCTTTCGTAATTTTAATTTTGTTTTAGTCTTTTTCTGTTGTCCATTTTTTTTCTCTGTTTTCTCTGTTTTGGCAGAACTTTGAGTCATCTTGCATGAATATTCTGTACTGTTTGGCTAAGGTTTTTTCCACTTTCTTTACATGTTTTTAAACCTTTATATGTCTTCTAGTTGTAGAATTTTATTTGGAGTGATTCGCATCCATTTTGGGGTCATTCTATGTCGGTAAAGCTGTGTCGCCAGAAATTCTGCACTGCAGAATTTTGCTGCTCTATTTTGTCCGAATTTGATGCTCACTTTTTAAATTTTTGATGGAGTTTTGGTGTGGAATTATGCATGATGAAATAGCTAAAGTGTAGATTGACTTAGCATGAAGAGAATTTAGTCTTATTTCTCTAAGGAATTCAAGTTAAATGGCAATGACGTTGACTTTAATGAATTTGTAGTAATAGTCTTTTAGCTGTGAGTATTTGAGCCTAAGTGAAAAATGCTATTCTTCTTGTTGTGTGTTCTCTATCATGGATTGTCACTCTAGAACTTGTCTTGAATCTTTGATTGAGGCTACATATCTTGTACATACTTGGAAATGATTTAGGCATTTGTTTCTTGTAACCATTGTTTAACCAAATAGCCATCCATTATCATTGTTTCCATCGTATGTCATTTTGTGCCTTATCCATTTTCTTTCTTGCGTCCTTCCACCACTTTTTCTGCCTACAACAATATTTTTCTCTTTCAACTTAAGATGTGAGGAGTATTTTAAATCCTTTTAAGGGATCGATGTGCTGAAAAATCTTGTGAATTTTGGAGTGTTTTGAACTATATTTCTTCTACTTCCTCTCAAGCAAAAGAAAAAAAAAAAGATTGGCCAATCAAGAAAAAAAAGGGGGAAAGAAAAAAAAAATTTGAATTGAAAAAAAAAATGAGAATGATGAAAAAGAGGAGCAGGTAGAACATTGAGACCCAAAATTTATTTATACTCAATCTCTTATCTTGTAAATACTCTTCATTTTCTTGAGTTTTTGCCATATTTTGTTTCATTGTTCAATCTTTCCCTTTTGTTTCCCACTATTTTTCGTACCTACATTACAACCTTGTAAAGTCCTTTTGATTCAAGTATGTATTGGATTCAAGTAATGGAGATTTAGATTCTTGACAAGCTTATGGTAGTAAATTTGTGATAGGATGATTTTGAGTGATTCCATCTTAAACACTTGAGAGAGCAGAGGATAAACACCTTGCCATGTGAGGAGATTGTTACCTAAATTCATTCTTATCAAAATAATTGCCATGAAGCTTGCAATTTTCTTTAAGAAAATAAAGATTAATTTTTCCTAGCGTTAAATCTTTCTAAAATTTTAATTGTTTCATTGTTGTATATTTTCTACACCTTTTCTTGCTGTGCTTATTGGGATTCTCTGTTGTTTTTAATTGATTTTGCCCAGGAGTACAAAAGGCTAAGTGTGGGGGATTTGATAACATGCAATTTTCCATATATTTTAGCCTCTATTCTAGCCCTTTTTGCATCTTGATTTTTGTCAAAACTCTATTTTTATAATGTTTTGAATTATTTTGGGTGAAAGTTAATTATAGATTTATGTGCTTTAACTCCATAATTTTACTCCAAAATGGTTCATTTATGTGTTTTACAGAGTTTGGAGGCATCTGGGCTCGAACCGGACAAGAAACAAAGCAACAGAGAGTAAATCAAAAATGCTGAAAAAATGGCCTGGCGCCCGGCGCCAGGAAGCCAATGCCCGGCGCCAGGAGCAGTGAGTCAGTAGTATGGCGCAGAACATAGTGAAAAATTAGGTTAAGCCAGCGCCCGGCGCTGGGATCGCAGCGCCCGGCGCTGGGATCGCAGCGCCCGGCGCTGGCGCCGCAGAGAACCACTATAAATGCAATTTTTAGGTCAGAACAAAGCAAGGCTTCGCTCCAGACTTCAGACCCGCGGCTGCTGCAGACAGAGGCGACTTCCAGAGCTTGGTTTGAGAGAAAGGAAGCCTTCCCACTTGGGAATGGCTCTCCTTCTCCCATTTTCTCCCCTTTTCTTCCATTTTTCTTCATAGTTTGTTAGTTTTCTGTTGAATTTTGTAGATTTCTGTCATGTTCTTCTTCTCTTCCATGTAATTTCTGAGTTTAAAGATTGATGTAGCTTGGTTCTATGATGTTTTATTGTTGAACAATTTCGATTTTAATGCACTTTCGTTTAATGGAATGGATTTTACCGATTATTCTTCCTCTTGAATGTTTGATGAACCTTCAATGAGTTTGGAATTTTGATGTCTATGCTAGAGTTAGCTAGATATTGAGCTTGACCTTGTAATTTTCACCATAAATTAGATTATCTAGATATAGATAGTTTTATTTATGTGGCTTGAATAATTTTCTTGAGCTTCATAGTTTAATTGAATGGTTGATCTAAGATTTTAGTTAATTATTTTGGTTAAGTTAGATTGTAATTTCAAAGCTTTTGGATTCAATCATATTTTAGAAAATTGGCCAACATTGAATGGATTGTAATTTAATTGAATTGTTCTTCAATGATTCAAAGATTAATTTGTCTATGAATTAATCGGATTGGACCAACGAAATCAATCTCATTTTCTTGTGTAGTCGGTCATTTGATGAAATGAAAATTGTACTTTAATTCATTTGGACCAATGAGTATTTTCTTGGCCAAAGTTCTATTTTATTTATTGTTCTATGAAGCTTGTTATTTATACATGCATGCGTTGCTATGTATTTGTAACGAGTAGGACAAGAGATAACATGTCATATGCGATTGCGGGGCATTGATGTGATTAGGACTTCATCGGATTATATTTGAGTTGTAGATTAGTGAAGATATTCCTAACTATAATTTTAATATAATTCAGTCTTAGAAGACTTTCTGAGAATTTTAGATTGAAGATTACATAATAGAATTAGCCAAGAATATTCAAAGGAAATGATGATGATGTACAATTCTATGAAATTTGTGACCAATCCACATCTTTTCTCTGTTTTGTTTTCTATCTAGTTATTTAAATTTCAGTTATTTGTATTGTGTTGTTTCAATCATCACCCCCCTTTTTTGTGTAATTTCTGAAATTTCCCTCATAAGTCTTAATAGCATTTCACTTAGCCTAATTGAATTTTATTTGATACCTCAATCTCTGTGGGACGATACTCTACTCATCACTTTATTACTTGTTGCGACCCAGTATACTTGCTGGAATATTTTATGTGCTATAAATTATACGCACCAGAGTGTCCTACGACATACTTTTTATTACCAGTAATGCTAAAACTTTATTAAAACGGGGTCGTTTCACTCACCTGGATTCCGTACGAACATCGCTTCTCTAAGTCATTACAGACAAGAGTTCTCAGGTGAATTTCGGTGTTCTACTACGGAGATTTTCATGAAAGATTAGAGAAAATACGTCAGGATTGTTTTCGTACAGATACTGTTCATATGTACGGTTACTGTTCATATATACGGTTACTATTCATACGGTCACTATTCATACGTACGGTCACTATTCATACATACGGTCACTATTCATACCAGAAATAGAGAATACAATCTGTAAAAGAGTACACCAGGTAAGTTCCCAGGAAAGAGTGGAGGGTCACACTGGACACACTTAAAAACCAGGTCTTTCCTTAGCCAGAACTTTCCTAGATATGTATTATTCACAGTTTACATTCTATTTCGGTAATCAGAGAATCAAAATAACATATAAACAGCTAAGGACAGTTTTTCTGATGTGGAAGATCGGCCAAAACCGCAACCACAGAGCATACTTAAGAAATTAACTTCTAAAATTTGAAAGACATAGAAAGGGCATAGTATCCTTACCTAAGCTGAAAAGGAAAGGTCCAAAATCTCAGAGGCCTAGCTTTGGAGTAAGAAATTTAAGGAGAGAAGAAGAGAAGTTGAAGGTGTGAGTTTAGAAGTGAAATGGAAGGGCCTATTTATAGCAAAAGTCAAGGGTACTATTTGACACTATGCGCTAATAAAATATTCAATTTACTATTCATGAAAATGACATTTTTAATAATGCAGTGCAATAGACGGCCGAAAATTTTTCTATTATTACTATTGAAAACTTAAAGGAAAAACTATCCTTTTACTTTAAACCTTTAAGTTTCTTTTTCAAATCAGTCCTTTCAATTTAGTCCCTGAGGGTATTTTTACACATAAAACGTCATTTTCTCCTACAAACTTCTTTCTAGTTTTCTCTTATGACCAAACCACATCTAGTACTTGACATTTCGATTGTATAATGAACAGTATCGTATACGTAAATAGTATTATACGGGTGAATAGTACCATATACTGAAATAGTAACAGTAGTTTGTAAACAAATATTTATATTTTATTTTTTCTTGGGTATTACACATTCTTTTTCAAATTATATTAAAACACTCAATAAACTTTATCAAAAATCAATTTATACTACTATATTTAAATATATAAAGCATTAAATATATTTGGGCCAAGAAAGATTGAATCATGTATTTGGATCAAGAAGATTAAATCATACATTTGGGCCAAGAAGACTAAATCATTCATTTGGGCCAAGAAAATTAAATCATACTATTTGGGCTAAGAAAGATTAAATCACACATTGGGCCAAGAAGATTAAATCATTCCCACATATTTGTCATCATCAAAACTTATAGCATAATACATTAGGGCTAACAAATCAATGATGATATCAACAAGTATCTTTAGAAAATAGTCATTAGTACTGATATCATCATGCTGGCAGTCGACTGATAGGACCTTAACAGTTGACTGGCACACTTTAATGAAATGCTAGTCGACTGCTACATGCCTATTGGTCAACTGGTAGCTTTCTATTATCCAAATTTAAATTGTTCCATAGTCTATTAGTCAACTGCTACAAGAGTACCAATCGACTAGTCGTTATTGGAGTTCAAAATAAATTTTAAACAAAAGTGAACCAGTTGACTGATTTCCTTAGTTGAAATTCAACCAGTGGACAATCAGTCAACTGGTATACATGCAGTTGATTGGTAGTAACTAGAACTTGGTTTTTAAAAATATTTTTATCTTTTGAGGCTCAATATCCTTTCTTTTCATTTTCCAACTTAGTTAAAACTATTTGAAACATTCTTAAGGGTTAAAAGAAATTCTTGTCTTTCAAAAGTTTTTTACAAAAATATCTTAAGACAAATAAAAAGATAACTTCTCTTCAAGATCTTTGATGTCCTTTTGTTTTTGGTCATACTCCTGAAAACATAGACATTAATATACCAAGGAATATACATTTTTAATCTGTGGGGTCAATAAAGTGTCTTATTATAAGACTCTTATCTCATTGAATAAAGCAAGAGTGTTTTACATGTAAAGCTATGTAATTTTCTATTTTATATTGAGAGGGAAGAGAAAATTCTTTTTGAGCAAAAAAAAAAAAAGCTTGAATTATATAACACTTTGGTCCCTCAAATCTTCATAATTTAGTCCTTCTTTTTCTTTTTTTTATTTAATTAATTTCAATTTACTTGTATAATAGATGACTAGTTGACTCATGAAACATATTATGTACTAGAGAAATAGAAAATTCAAAAATTTAGGATCTATAAGTTAATTAATTTTATGATATTTGTTCAAATTATTATGAATATTTATGACTTTATAGTTTTAACATAATGATATATGTGCTTTAAAGTTTGATTTTATATTTGAATTATTATAGATGTTTATGACTTTATGAATATTTATATTTTTATTATTTATGACTAATGATTATGGTTTTAAGACTTCATAGTGTAAAATTTACATATAAATTATTTATTTTACTTGTTTTTACATTTATTTGTAAACATATATAAGTATATATATTTTAAGTTTTTTAAAATTTATTTACCTAGTTCAGCAATTGATCCGGTGACTCGATGACCTAGAGGCCTGCTCGGGACAATGGCCAGATTGGACTTCATAAGCAACTTTCAACTACTTTGATTAATGTAAATGTATTTAATGCTTACCTTTTTATTTTTCCATTAATTTTTTTTGTTAAGAACCTATTTTTATTAAGAATGGTTTTTACGTGTGACAGTCACGTTAACAAACTCTAATAGTGAAACTCAATAAGAACTTATTCTTATTTTTGAAAACTCTTTAAAAAACCCCATTGAGGATGCTCTACTATGTTGCTTTGGGCTAGTTTCCTTCTTATTCCTTTTCTTTCCCATTGGTGTTCTTTGTTTACGCTTCCATTATTCAGGTTTTTTTTTGTGGGCTTTTGGCAGGTTCAATCATTAATTCAAAGACAAACCACTTAAATTATAAGTTAATTACAAGTTACAACTCTTTTTTGGCTTAGGTGTAGTTAATTACTATTTAATACACCAAACAGACTATAATTTTAAAAAAAGTATATATTTTTTCTTTTTTATTCTAGGTGATCAAGCAGTGATTTGTGTTAACTTTGGGAGTGTTTGGATGAGCATTCACCTGCATTAAATGCACTCGTTTACACAAAAATAACTCTTGTTTAGTCTGTGTTGGACATCTCAGCCACAATCAATTCCAGTCCTAGACTCACGTTTGAATGCAAGCATTTCTGAGTAGATTATTTGTACAATCGATTATGGTTGGTGAGGCTTTAAGACTCTGCACACTCTTCTATCCCTATGTTAATGTGTGTGTTTGTGATAAATTTTCCTTCTCGTCCTATTCTGTTCTGGTTAGTTTATTGTTCTAAAAAAATTTCAAAGCAATAATTTAATCCATATGCGTGTTGTTTAGTTGAATTTACTCCTAACTAGTCCAAAAATTTCATCTAAACCAAGAAATCCCATGTACAAGATGAGAGAGAGACTTCTACAGGAAAAATACAGTAAAAATCCGAAATTTTCTTATCTCTCGCTGTCAACCAACTTAGAATTTGCACTCCATATTTTCTTTTCTCTATTTCCTCTGTTTGCACTTAGTCTCACCGATAAAGTTTCTTAATTTGTGCTAGCAATACAGAGTATTTTGGGTTCTCTCTTTCTCGAGTCCACTCCAGGGATGACGGAGAAGGCTTCGAGAACAAAATGAAAAATTGGGGGCTTTTTCTTTCTAATCCATCTACTTCTCGGCCAGGTTATGCCAATGGTAGTAGATTACACGTGTTATGTGCCTAATTTACCACCAAGGTGAGTTGGTATTAGTGGAGTACACGTGTCCATCACTTGACCTACCACCAAGGCTAAAATGGGCTAAAATTTTAAGAGAGCTCTTCTTTGAACTTTTATTTTCACTTAGGTCCCTAGTCTCATGGATATAATATTCATATTCTTTTTGATAACTATATATTTAAAAAGTACTTATACTAATTAAAATTCAAACAACATTCATTTTTTAAAATTAATTTTTTAATAATAATTTTTAAACATAAATTACATCCATATAAAATTAATTCTACTTAAATTTAAATTTTATCCAATGAGTTTTTAAACGCCTCTTTGTTTGGTTACCATGTTGGCTGGTGCAATCTTTTTTTTTTGTTTATTTTTTTTTGGGGGGAGGGAGGTGTGTGTTGAGATAAAGATCCGCTCGTCTCGCCTCGCGGAGATCATTCAAATTGAGCCGAGAGGCTACCAACAAAAATAACAGGACAAAATAAAATGAAGAGCAAATTATATCTCCACGTGGCGTTGATAGGGACCTAATTGTAAGTGTTGGAATAATTTTAGAATCACAACTGATGCAAATTTCTGGGGCCCACAGAAAGCATACAGTTTAATACAGTTGACCCAAAAAAAAAAATCATCAACTGTGTGATATATAGTATGACGATTTTCCGAGGTCCAATTAACTGCAGCATCCACCACTTAAGTTTTTAGACGATTTAAATTACAAACTACCGGCTTTCGTCGGCTGATCCCCGCAGGAACAGCAAACAGTTGCTGCTGCTTTCAAATTTCTCCATGCTTCATATCAACATTTTTATTCTCCTTCTACAGAGACCAAGTCTTTCAAAGAGGGAAAGATAAAAATTCCTACTACCGAAAGAAAGCAAAGAAATCTAAAACTGATTATCATATCTGGGCCCAATAAAACATTCATTTCGATGAAGAAGCCGTCTATAAGTTTATTAAAAAGTTCAAAGAACTTCATTTCGATTTGATACTACCCTATTCAATGAACTGATCGGTATTGCAAACACAAATACCTCAGCAAATTTATCTAAACTCTAGGAGACATCGTTCTCTAGTTAGGTGTAATTGTGTAAAATGTCTGGCACCCAAATGGCATTGTTGATCAAATTAGGACAGTTTTGCTGCTAAGCAGCGAGCCGAGCACAAATACAGCTTACAGAAATATGTAAGTCAGAAATCCAATATGTAAAAATTAAGGCTAGCGCGCATCGGCCATATGGCAACCCTACTTCTTTTAAAGACTAAGATGAGAGAGAAATACACTCATTTTGCAAATCAGTGAAAATTAGCCCCAGGGGAAGAGCACATTACTGTTGTTGGGAATTCACAGCAAATTACAACCAATTGCTCATTCATTTCCAACTTGTTCAAGTGAAAAAACAAATTCCATGAACAAACGAACTTACCATTCACTTGGCAACTTGAGAATCCTCACTATTGTAGGCTTTATCAATCTTCATCATCAGAGCTGGCCTCGTCACTGCTATAATCACTACTATCACTCCCTCCAAGATCCAAATTAACTGGCTGCACCTGAATAACTTCGGGTGGCTTGTGCTGAGGAACGTGAGGACGTACTTGTTGTTCATCGAACCTCGGTACAGGAAGGGAGTCCATGGGTGGCAGTGGCACAGGATCACCGGGTTTCCACCCAGGTGGGGGCTTTATTGGGAGATCAATAGGCAATTGCACAGGCATACCAGGCTTCCAACCACTTGGAATGGTAAAATTTGGAGGAAGCAGTCCCTGAATTGCAGACAAATTGGCATCCACTTGCAGTGGAGGTGGAGGTTCAATGATAGGCTCGATTGTTTTCTCCATAGTTTCAACGGCTTTAGGCAATCCAATATCAAGGTCTGCAAAATTATACAGCTGCGAAGCTCGCATTTGCTCCTCTTGAGGTGCAGGGGGGAGTGCGCCGCGAAGAGGAGCTTGCCCTGCTCCGAATTCCGGAGGCGCGAAGGTTGTGTAACTTATCTTATGGGCATAGGATAGTATATCCGACAGCTTCAGCTGAGATGAGACAGTCGTGGAGGTCAAAGAATCGCCTTCATTACCGTCATCTCCTGATTTCAATCTCTTGGGACGGCGGTAATCGGAATAATCATCAACAAGAATGTCAAGAACCCTCTCAGCATCTTTGAGTTTATTGGCAAACGCAAGCAGCCCCGAATCCTTGGCACGAATTTCTCGAGCCACCTTCTGCTTAGCGTCCTGCAGATCAAGGATCTCTTGGAGCTTCGCCACGGCCTCGAAGATTTGGGTCTGAAGAGACGTGAAAAGCGAAAGAATATCTTTGGTGGAGGAAAGAGAAGATTCTAGAGAGGTTGACGATTGTGGTTGCGTTTGGGAAGAGAGGAAGTTAGGGAGGGATCCGCGGAAGGCCGTGACCCAGAGGGACTTATTGGGGGATACTTCGAAGAGCTTAGTAGCCAAAGAAGCCATTTGGAGGAGAAGAGCCTGTGCTCGAGGAAGAGGAGGGAGAAGAGAAAGGAGAGCAGGGGAAGGAGCACTGGAGTGGGGTTGGGGGAGGGGTTGATGGGGATGGGTCTGGGTCTGGGTCTGGGAGGGAGGGAGCTTGGGAGGAGTAGGGTTTTGTATGGAGGGGGAATTAGGGTTGGTGAGGCCGAGTCGAGCAGGGGATTGGACGATTTGGTGCTGAAGCATTTTGAATCGATGAGTTTGATGCTTGGAGGTATCTGCCAAACAAGAAATCGAGGTGACGGATCGGAGAGGGGGATCACGAACGCAGACTGTGGAGGCACCTCATGGCGAGAAATTACGAAGACGAGTCGAAAAGGATGCTACCCCTGGCATTGAACGCAGTTAGGGTTCAGGTCTAGCAACACTATGTAGTCATCGTAGACCGACGCCGGATGAAAAGAGAGAAGAGTCAATTGAGGATCGTTTCTGAATCCTGAATCCTTCTGGATACTCCAGACGCCGATCAGGAACGACTCGAGGTCCGATCAAGCTATATTTTTTAAAATTCAATTTTTTTAAAAATAAATTGTTTTGATTTTGGTATATATATATATATATATATATTAAATTTAAATTGAAATTGAATTGATTCCTTTGAAAATTGTTAATGACTATTTGATTTACTAATATTTAACTCTGAAACAAAATGACAATGTTTTAATGTTTATATGAATTTTATTTTTAACGAAGGAATTATTTTGACTGGAAACTGAAATATGAATTTTATTTTTTGGAGGAATAATTTAAATTAAAAAATAATGTTAAATTGTTAATTTACTCAAATATATCATAATTTTACTTATTACTTAATTTTTTTTTAGATAATTTAACATAATTAATAATTAAACATGTTAAAATTATAATTTTAGAACAGTATGAAGAGTACTCCCCTTTCTTCCTATATAGCAATAGACTTCAGTCACCAAATACCAATTATCATTTTTATTTTTATTTATTTTTAGTTCAATTTAGTCGTGAATATGGAAGGGGTAAAAATTTGGTGAGGTTTCCTGCTCAAACTTCTGATGTCGAAGGGCATTTGTACTACCATGAATGTTCCTCATATTCCAAATATGTCACCGTCTACGATAAACGCCAGAATAAATGGGGGATAGGGGGAGTTTTATTTATTTATTTATTTTTTGGGTAGAAATGAAAAACATAGGGATAATCAAGAAAACAAAACCCTGCAAGGTCCTAGGCCTACAAAACATAGTAAGTGGTAATTAGCAAATAAAGGCAAAATGAGTTCAATTGGGAGATTATCTCGGATGTTTAAAACAATTAACACACTTTAGTTGGTTTCTTCAAAGACATCCCTCATTGTTGTTTACCAACTATCTGATTTAATATCAACATTCTTGAGAAGACATACAGCTTCTAAAGAATCAGACTCAAGAGTCGCTCTAAAAACTTCTCGACAACATGTCAACATAAGCCCCCTATTTAATAGCGAACATTTCATTATGCATGACAGTAGCAAAACCAATAACATTAAGAGATTACCTAGAGTTTCCATAACAATAGTGTGAGGTTATGTTTGACTTTGCATTTGAACTCTTCAAACACGTGTTCGGACTCTGAAATGTAACTTTGAAGACAATATTAATTACATTTATCTCTCATTCCAAACCATGATTTCCTTTTTAAACTGTTATTATTTGCTCAAATAACGCTTAACATGTTTTTGCATTCATGCAAAATCAATGTTGCTCAACTTCAATCCAAACATATATTTAGAAGTGAGATGTTTGTCTCTTTGAAATCATCGAAAGTAACAAAATTGTCTTTGGTGTTTACATTTATATATACTGGATTCATGAATGATGACTCGCATGACAGATTTAGTTTGTTTGCTCTGCAGTAACTCTTACTGTCTTGGTATTGATGTCGTATGATGACAAGACCTATTTGTTTGGTACAAACTAGTAAATCTCAAAAGCCACAGACAGATCAAACAAACTTTTCATCCTATTTGTTTGGTACAAACTGAAAACAGCATCAGGAGTCGTTATTATGCATCACTAACTGTTAATTTGCATTCAGCATGGTTAAGCTGAATGCCAAGAAACTTGTGAGAAGTTTGATGTTGTTAATTTAGTTTAATATAATTAATTTTAAAAGATAATCACTATCTTCTCACAGATCCAAAGTCTCGAAAGCCTAGCAATAATTTATTTTTTCTGCATTTCCCTCTTTCTGGTTCTACTATATTTCTTTTTGTGTTTTCTGTTGAAATTTTCCGCTCTGTAAGAGCAGTTCTATCAGAATTGCTCCTCTGTTACTGATCTACTCAGTTATTTAACTATGAAACCTATAATTTCCTGAGTTCTTGGACTGGGTTCCATCAGATTGTCTCTTAAGTCCATGTGTTATACATTAATGATAATAAGAATTTATGTATAACCAGACAGATTAACTATAGACAAAGGATCAGGACCATTGTTATATAAGTTCTGAGAAATAGAAAACCAAGGAATCCTATAAAGAGCAAGGAGCAAAAATGAGATAGGTATCTTGATTTAGCCTTTCACCATGCCACTGAAAATGATTATCCAATGTGTGAAGTAATGCAGATCAACTGGAGTTGAAAAGGTACAATAATAATAATAATAATAATAATAATAATAATAAATGAATGGTACAAAACTACAAAATATAGGTTGAGATTGACTTCGAAACTTACAATTGGCTCAAAGTCAGGGCTAGATAATTTGACAATCAGGTTTCTCATTAACAGCAAAACCTGCAAATAAAACCGCCAAAAAAAAAAATTAGTCATGTCAAATTTTAGTCAACCAAGACTAAAAATACCTGTTTATACTACTGGAAACCATACAAATGTACATTCCTCAAAATGGCCTCATTAATATCCTAATTCAGCTGTAGTAGAAGGAACACTTATTAAAATACATATTATGTATAATTTTACCATACCTCCTGCAAGTTTTGTTTATCTCAAAATAACAGAAATTCCTTTAGAACAACTTAATTTTTATCTTACTATAAGGCTAAGGTTTGTCTCTGCAGATGACAATTGGTTCTACCAAAAAGGGAAGGCAGGGTGCATGATAAGCAATGGAATGCTTATATGTTTCATTAAACTCACGGTTTCGAAGTTTATTGGATCCATTTCCTTCAGTTTGTGTACATGGCGGCCCTTGGTATCTGGATCAAAAACACTTTCGATGAAGCTGTAAACTTCGCAAAGTCTGCAAACCTATGACATATTGTCAAAATGGCCAATCACTACCAATTACTAAATTCAATGTGAAAATAAAGGCAAAACAATCATAGAATGCTATAAGAGAAAATAACCATGAAGCACAAGAGCTTTTTTTCCTTGATTTGGCATGTCAGAACTCGGAAGCCTTCCAGTAGGATTTCAAACACTTTTTGATCCTTCCAATATCAGCTGAATCAGTAACGTCACATAATTAAGTGGTGGAAAGTTCCCTTATTACAGCCAGTGTAGACTGTTAATATCAAAATAACAACACAAATAAGTATTCCTGCCTTCATTTACAGCAATCAGAGAAAAAATTCATCTCTGGTTTATGGGGATTTCATCTCTAAGTCAGAAAAAAATCCGTTTTTGATACATTTGTCCCAAATAATTTGAGACGAAGTTAATTTCCATCTCAGAATTAGAGATACAAATTTTCTGTCTCAAAATTGAAAATCCATCTTAAGTGAAATTTGGAAATTTGAGACAGAAAATATTTCGTTCCTACTTTGAGACGAAAATTCCTTTTTTGATTAGAGACGAAAAAAATCCGTCTCAAATCACAGACGGATTTTGGGACCAGTATTTTTGAAACTGGCCCGATCATTGACTCGGGTTGACTTCTGAGTTACTGATTCAACCGCCAAGTCGTCGGATCAATTGCTGAACTGAAAAAATAAATTAAAAATTATATATATATATATATATATATATTTTTTTTTTTGTTTACAAATAAATTTAAAACTAAATAAAATAAATAATTTATATGTAAATTTCATATTTTAAAATCTTAAAATCATAGTCATTAGTCACAAATAATTAAAATACAAATATCTATAAATAATTTTTAGTCATAAAATTACAAATAATTTTTTAAAAATATTCGATTGTTATTTTTTTATATTAGATGATTATATACAATTTTTTGTTTATGCTTTTCAATTTTTCTTGATTTAATATTTTTACATCAGAAAATTATATAAATATAATAATTATTTTTATTTCCTAATTCATTAGTAATAATATACTTATTTTTTGTTAAATTAAATGTCTTTTCTATTTTAATTTTTGCCGCATACACATTTTGATTTTTGGGTTAGAATAATTTTAACACCTTATATATATAATATTTCACCTATATAAATTAAAAAGAAGTTGATAGTAAGATAGTAAGACACACAACCTATAGGTGAGATGATATAGTTTGATTATTAGTAAATGAACATTTTTTTTAAAATTTTCATACAAATTTAAATATTAAAAAAGATTAAGACAGTTTGTTCTATCTTCATTTATGGACTAAATATTTATTTTGGTTATTTATTTTTTATTCTTATTCTCATTCTCTTCTCCTATCTCCATTTCCATCAACCAAACAGAACCTAATTTTTTTTTTTTTAATTATTAGCCTTTTGTGGAGTAGATTTAGTTTTATTGATCATGTAGCTTCTTGATTCTTAGTCTTTTTTCGTGTAGCAGTGTGGTGCAATCTGCCACATGCTAGCTAACTTGTTTGGATTTGCCATATTTAGAAGTTTCATTCGTTGTCCTATCCACTGTAAGATGAATTTTGGCTATCAAAATCACTTGCCAAGCATCAAGGGGAAAATAGTATTTTCTTGAGTATCATTATATGGATTATGTCCAAATATTGAAATTATAATTACTGAAATTTTGGATTATAACATACATATTTTCCTGAAATTTTAGGGAGTTTTGAGTCATGGCTCTACAAGGGTTGTGTTTGGGCCTCTGCTAATTTAAAGGTGATGGAAAAAAGTCTATAAGAACTTGAGGGTGTTTTAGATGTGGTTGAGACTCTTAATCTGTACTAAGGGAAGTCTCGACAGTGTTCTAGAGATGCTTTCATCCAAGGACTTAAATTTGGTTGGATATACGTATAAGAACTAACAATTTATTTGAAAGTTTTCCATTTTTTTTTTCTAGCAGAAAGGAAAATTATATACTAGAAATAAAATAATGAACATGAAGAAAATCCAGAGTCATGAATGGACGGGTCTATAAAATTTTCACCAGAAATTTCACCAGCATATCATTGCCCCAAGAAACAATGGTGGCATTGAAAGCACAAGGAAAAAGCAGAGGAAGAAAAACGAAGAAGAAAACTCACCAAAGAAATCGCCAGGTGACTGGGAAGTTCCGAGAAGCAAACTAGAGGGCAGCTCTTATCCAGTGACCCAAGAAATCGTTGGAATGAACCACACACACACACACACATATATATATATATATATATACCCGTAGTGTATTAGGAGCATTAAATGGAAATTTAATTTATCAAAAGCTGAAATTAACACTAAATACGGCTACTGTATTTACTATTTAGCATATCATATCAATGGAAGAAAAGGTAGTCTCAAGGTTAGTTTCTAAATCATGTAATTCCTAAAATGTGAGACTTAGTCCATGCCTACTTTAAAGGACACGGATCTGTTATTGTGAGTTGGAGAGTTCAACTATTTTTAGTAACGATTTTATAATTTTTAACCACGGTTAAAATCATTACTAAAAATGTTGTAAAAATAATTACGGTTAAAAATCACAAAATTGTGGCTAAAAAGAGTTGGACTCTCCAACTCACAGAAGCTGATCCAGATCCCACTTTAAAGTGAGTGCTTTGTTTTATTTGAAGCTTTTATTCATCTTATGTTTGGCTAAAAAACTCTAGCATTACAATCCTAGAATTTTGCCATCTTATGTTTTAGTCAACTTTTATTCATCTTATATATTGAGACTATCTTACCTTCAGTCATTAAATTTCAATTGAGGTCTTGTGGATGCCTCAATGTAATACCCATGAAAAATAAAATATAAATATTTGTTTACAAACTACTGTTACTATTTCAGTATACGGTACTATTTACCCATATAATACTATTTACGTATACGATACTGTTCATTTATACAATCGAAATGTCAAGTACTAGATGTGGTTTGGTCATAAGAGAAAACTAGAAAGAAGTTCGTGGGAGAAAATGACGTTTTATGTGTAAAAATACTCTTAGGGACTAAAGTGAAAGGACTGAATTGAAAAGAAACTTAAAGGTTTAAGGTGAAAGGATAGTTTTACTTTTAAGTTTTCAATAGTAATAACAGAAAAATTTTCCCAAGGTGTACAGTAACTGCATTATTAGAAATGTCATTTTCATAAATATTAAATTGAATATTTTATTAGCGCATAGTATCAAATAGTACCCTTGACTTTTGCTATAAATAGGCCCTTCCATTTCACTTCTAAACTCACACCTTCAAACTTCTCTTCTTTTCTCCTTAAGTTTCTCTTGCTCCAACGCTAGGCCTCTGAGATTTTGGGCCTTTCCTTTTCAGCTTAGGTAAGGAAACTATGCCCTTTCTATGCCTTTCAAATTTTAGAAGTTATTTTCTTAAGTATGCTCTGTGGTTGCGACCTTGGCTGATCTTCCACATCAGAAAAACTGTCATTAGCTGTTTATATGTTATTTTGATTATCTGATTACCGAAATAGAATGTAAACTGTGAAAAATACATGTCTAGGAAAGTTCTAGCTAAGGAAAGACCTGGTTTTTAAGTGTGTCCAGTGTGACCCTCCACTCTTTCCTGAGAACTTACCTGGTGTACTCTTTTACAGATTGTATTCTCTATTTCACGTATGAATAGTAACTGTATAAATAGTAACTGTATGTATGAATAGTAACTGTATGTATGAATAGTAACCATATATGAACAGTAACCGTACGTATGAACAGTATCTGTACGAAAACAATCCTAACGTATTTTTTCTAATCTTTCATGAAAATCTCCGTAGCAGAACACCGAAATTCACCTAAGCACTCTTGTCTGTAATGACTTAGAGAAGCGATGCTCGTACGGAATCCAGGTGAGTGAAACGACCCCGTTTTAATAGAGTTTTAGCATTACTGGTGATAAAAAGTATGTCGTAGGACACTCCCAAGATTCATAGGGGGAAATTGGATTCAGAATGACGAATCTAAATGAGATAATTAATCCATAAGTATGGATAAAATGAAATAAGTATCTTATGATGATGTGAAGTTTGAATGTTTTCAAAAACGGATTAATTGTTATCTTGATATGTGGTTTATAAATCTATAATATAGTTATATACTATACATGTTATATGGATGAATATTATATTGAGCTTCTGATTATGATATGAAATGCTATTGATTGTGATTGAGCGGGACAGTACCCCCTCTCACGGCAAGGCGGAAAACCCGGTTGACAGGGTGTATTGACCAATGAGTGTGGAGACAACGATTCCCTCAGTAGGGATATAGCCAGGATTGGTGATAAATCCGTGAGCCGCCCTAGCTAAGAGGATGAGGTTGTAATACCCATGGAAAATAAAATATAAATGCGTGTTTTCAAACTACTGTTACTATTTCAGTATATGATACTATTCACCCATATAATACTATTTACGTATATGGTACTATTCATCTGTGCAATCAAAATGTCAAGTACTAGATGTGGTTTGATCATAAGAGAAAATTAGAAAGAAATTTGTAGGAGAAAATAACATCTTTTATGAGAGAATTCCTTGAGGGACTAAATTAAAAGGAAACTAAATTAGCAAATTGATTATACTAGTAGATGAGACTAGTAAGTGAGACTAGTAGATGAGACTAGTAAGTGAAACTAGTAGATGAGACTAGTAAATGAAATTGGTAGATGAGACTAATAAGTGAAACTAGGAGATGAGACTAGTAAGTGAAATTGGTAGATGAGACTAATAAGTGAAACTAGTAGATGAGACTAGTAAGTGAAATTGGTAGGTGAGACGGGTAGATGGAATAGTACCCTTAAATTTTCTTATAAATAGACCCTTCCATTTCACTTTCAAAATCACACCTTCAACTTCTCTTCTTCTCTCCTTAAGATTTCTTGGTCCGACACTAGACCTCTGAGATTTTGGGCTTTTCCTTTTGCTTAGGTAAGGATACTATGCCCTTTTTATGTCTTTCAAATTCTAGAAGTTATTTTCTTAAGTATGCTCTGTGGTTGCAGCTTTGGCCGATCTTCCACATCAGAAAAACTGTCCTTAGCTGATTATGTGTTATTTTGATTCTGTGATTACCGAAATAGAATGTAAACTGTAAAAAATACATGTCTAGGAAAGTTTTGGCTAAGGAAAGGCCTAATTTTTAAGTGTGTCCAGTGTGACCCTCCACTCTTTCCTGAGAACTTACCTGGTGTACTTTTTTACAGATTATATTCTATATTTCTGGTATAAATAGTATCCGTACGTATGAATAGTGACCATATGAATAGTACCGTACGTATGAATAGTGACCGTATGAATAGTATCCGTACGTATGAACAGTATCTGTACGAAAATGATCTTAACGTATTTTCTGTAATCTTTCATGAAAATCTCTGTAGCGTAACACTGAAATTCACCTGCGTACTCTTGTCCGTAACGATTTAGAGAAGTGATACTCGTATGGAATCCAGGTGAGTGAAACGACCCCGTTTTAATAGAGTTTTAGCATTACTGGTGATAAAAAGTATGTCGTAAGACACTCCCAAGATTCATAGGGGGAAATTGAATTCAGAATGACGAATATAATGAGATAATTAATCCAAAAGTATGGATAAGACGAAGCAAGTATCTCATGATGATATGAAATTTGAATCATATAGTTATATACTATACTTGTTATGTGGATGAGTATTATATTGTACTTCTGATTATGATATGAACTGTTGTACTATTGATTGTGATTGAGCGGTACAGTACCCCCTCTAACGGCAAGGCAGAAAACCTGGGTTAAAGGGTGTCTTGACCAATGAGTGTGGAGACAACGATTCCCTCAGTAGGGATATAGCCCGGATTAGTGATAAATCCGTGAGGCGCCCTAGCTAAGAGGATGAGGTTGTGCGTCATGGCGAAAAAATACAAAATTGGTGAGCTGGCCTGTGTGCGCTCTCCGGGATATATTGCCATTGACGAGTACTAGTAACGTTTGTTGAATTGGATGAATTTTTGTCTTCTTGTATGAAATTTCTAACTATGTTTATTGGTTGAGCTTGAGCCTTCGGATATGCTTGCATGACTGGTGATGTATTTGAATTTTATTAACGCAAGGTCGATTTGCTCACTGAGTTTAAAAGCTCACACTCTCTGTACAAACTTTTTGTTCAGATCAGGTTGCCGCCGAAAAACATCCGCTAGAGGAGTAGATCACGTTGGACCTTTCCGCTGTCGGGTAGGCCCTTCTTTTGTTATACAGTATGTTGCTCTGTAACCGTCTAGGACATCTAGGTCAGGGGATTGGTATTTGGCTTGTATTTCAGTATGATAATGTATTTTGTACTGAGGATCTATTATTTTTAATTAAGAAAATTTGATGTATTTTCTTTGTATTTATTAAAGAATGGTATTTTGAGAATATAAAGATAATGACTAATAATTTTACTTGTGGGAAGAATTTATCGAAAGGCTTACAGTGATGGGATATTCATCATTGTGCCGGTCATGTGCCTAGAAAACGGGTCGTGACAAAGTTGGTATCAGAGGCATAGGTTGTTAGGTCTCCTAGTGATTACAGAGCAAGGTGTCTTTAGTGGGCCTTCCCCTATTGTCGTGACTGCAGCACGACCATAGGATGAAGATCCACCAAAAGCCCTGTAGAGTTTTAAATCCCTTTCTTTCGTGTCTTTCCTTGAAGCATAATAGTGACGATATATATTATTCTTAATTGTAGAATAAGTTTAGATGGCACCAAGAAAATCAAACGTTTCTGGAATCCGCACAAGATCTGGCAGGGCCCTGGTCCCTCAAGTTGCTCAGTCAGCAGATGCAAGGCTAGAGATGCCTAATCATGCAGAAGGTAACCGTGCACAAGACAGGGAGATATCCACTGAAAATCCTGAAAGAAGTGGTGGAGTACCATCACAAATTGACGCGACTGTAGTAATGAAAGCATTAGCTGCAATGCAGAACGAGGTGAATGGACTAAAGGAACTTCTGATGGGACAGTCATCTGAAGGTGACTCACAGGCATCAGTACATGCTACAAGAGCGCAAGAGACAGACCAGATGCCACCCCCACCCCCTCCTCAGGATTGGGTAGGGACAGAGGTCAAGATCTCAGAATTTATGAAGCTGAATCCGCCAACCTTTGCAGGAGATGTTAATGAAGACCCACAGCGTTTTCTATATGACTGTGAGAAAATCCTTGACACGTTAGAATGCCCTGATCCTCGAAAAGTAACCCTTGTTACCTTTCAATTAAGAGGTAAGGCGGACTGCTGGTGGCGAACGTGGAAAAAGGGCATGGCCAGAAATGCCCCACCCCTTAAATGGAAGGACTTTAAAAGAATTTTTCGAGAACAATTTATTCCGGAGAGTATATGAGAAGCAAAGATGAATGAGTTTGAGGCACTCCGGCAAGGATCACGAACCATCGATGAATACGACAATCTGTTTGTAGAGTTGTCTGAATATGCTACTCACATGGTCCTAACTGAGAAAGAAAAGATCCGACGGTTTATTAAAGGCCTTCGAGAGTCTTTATTTGACAGGGTGGGATCGAAGATACGAGATTTTTCATTTTACACAGAAGCTGTCGATATCGCTCGTATGATGGAAGAAAGAGATATGCAAAAAGAAAAATGGAATAACAAAAGAAAAAGGAAACAAGATGAGAAATCACGCTACTACGGAGAGAGTTCTGCACCCACTAAAACCATTGGACATGCAGCCTCTACCGCTAGTGCGCCACAGCGTCAACAAAGTGGTACAGGGGGTCAACAAAGGCCCTGGTGCTCTAAATGTGAAAGAAACCACTTCGTTGCTTGTTTTGTCAACAACAATACTAGGATCTGTTACCAATGTGGTCAACAGGGTCACATCAAAAGAGATTGCCCCCAACTCTACACAAGATCTGGCCAAGGATCAGTACGCCCTAATCAATCAGACACTACTGTGGCCAACAGAGCCCCTGTAGCTGCAGGAGGCAATGGAATCGGAAGAGGTGCTGGCAGAGGACAAGGTGGTCGAGGTCAAGCTTCAGCAGGTCGAGGGACTGCTCGAGTATTCGCTTTAACTCGTCAAGATGCTCAGGCGTCTAATGCGGTGGTAGCAGGTACCCTTCTGATTGAATCAAATTTTGCGCATGTTTTGTTTGACTCTGGCTCTACGCATTCCTATGTGTCACCATTCTTTGCTAAGAACTTTAAACAAAAAGTTGTTAGATTAGAATGTCCGTTCTTAGTAACTATGCCTACTGGAGACACCCTACTAATAGAACGAGGCTACCAGGCTTGCAAGATAAGAGTCGGAGAAATAAATACAACAATAGACCTAATGTTGTTGGATATGACAGACTTCGATGTCATCTTAGGCATGGATTGACTAGCATCTTGTCATGCCACTCTGGATTGCTATAATAAGATAGTTAAGTTCAATATTCCAGGGGAACCCTCCTTCGTATTTCATGGTGAACAGAGTGAGATTTCTGGAAATCTTATATCATTAATGTGTGCCCAACGTTTATTGCGAAAGGGCTGTCAAGGATACTTGGCGTTTGTTAAAGATATTAAGAAAGAAGAACTAAAAGTAGAGGACATCCCAGTAGTCCAGGAGTTTGTAGACGTCTTCCCGGATGATCTACCAGGTGTACCCCCAGATCGAGAGATTGAGTTTCAGATAGAGTTAGCTCCAGATACTCGCCCAATCTCCATACCCCCTTATAGGATGGCACCAACAGAATTAAAAGAGCTAAAGACTCAGTTACAGGACTTGCTAGATAAAGGCTTTATTAGGCCAAGTTATTCACCTTGGGGAGCTCCTGTTTTGTTCGTGAAAAAGAAGGACGGATCGATGAGGCTATGCATAGATTACAGGCAATTGAATAAAGTAACTATCAAAAATAAATACCAGTTGCCTCGTATTGACGACCTCTTTGATCAACTTCAAGGAGCCAAGTGTTTTTCAAAAATTGACTTGAGGTCTGGTTATCACCAACTCAAGATCAAGGAGGAGGATGTGCCTAAAACAGCCTTTCGTACCAGATACGGGCATTACGAGTTCTTGGTAATGTCATTTGGACTAACAAATGCACCAGCTGCTTTCATGGATTTAATGAATAGGATTTTTAAATCCTTTTTAGACAAATTTGTCATTGTCTTCATAGACGACATTCTGGTGTACTCAAAGACTTCATAAGAGCACGAACAACACCTTCGTATTGTGTTGCAGACATTGAGGGATCATCAATTGTACGCCAAATTCTCTAAATGCGAGTTTTGGATTGATCGCGTGACTTTCTTGGGACATGTGATCTCCAAAGATGGCATCCAAGCAGACCCAAGTAAAGTAGAAGTGGTCAAAATGTGGCCTAGACCTACCTCCGTCACGGAGATTCGCAGCTTCTTGGGATTGGCAGGATATTATCGTCGTTTCATCCAAAATTTTTCCCAGTTAGCCGCCCCTCTCACACGACTGACTAGGAAAGGAGTAAAGTACCAATGGGATGACGCTTGTGAAGAAAGCTTCCAAGAACTCAAGAAAAGGTTAATCTCCGCACCTGTACTGGTCTTACCCTCAGGACCAGGAAGTTTTACAGTGTACTGCGATGCATCAAGAGTAGGGTTGGGATGTGTTCTCATGCAGCATGGCCAGGTAGTGGCATATGCATCGAGACAGCTTAAGAAACATGAACAAAACTACCCCACCCACGATCTGGAAATGGCAGCAGTAGTTTTCGCTTTAAAGATATGGCGACATTATCTATACGGAGAAACTTGCGAAATCTACACTGACCATAAAAGTCTAAAATATATTTTCGACCAAAAGGATCTAAACTTGAGGCAAAGGAGATGGGTAGAATTATTAAAAGATTATGATTGCAATATTCTTTACCACCCAGGCAAAGCAAATGTGGTGGCAGATGCTTTGAGTCGAAAATCTATGGGTAGTCTAGCCCATATAGCAGTAACAAGAAGATCATTAATCCAAGAACTACAAGAGCTGAGAGCAAAAGGTACTACTCTTGAGGTTACAAGGACAGGATCATTCTTAGCCCATATCAGGGCTAGATCTTCCCTTGTAGACCAGATACGGATATCCCAAATAAAAGATCCTGAGCTTGTCCAAATTATGGAAAAGGTGAAGATTGGTGAAGTGAATAGTTTCACACTCGACGATACAGGAGTCTTGCGTTTTGAACAACGGTTGTGTGTACCAGATGTTGAAACTCTTAGACGAGACATCATGGAAGAAGGCCATCGTGCTGCATATGCTGTACATCCAGGAGCCACCAAGATGTATCAGGATCTGAAATAGATCTACTGGTGGAAAGGAATGAAACAAGACATAGCAGAATTTGTGTCTCGTTGTTTAACCTGTCAACAGGTTAAGGCTGAGCATCTAAAGCCGGGAGGCTCGTTACAACAATTAGAGATTCCTGAATGGAAATGGGAATGAGTGACGATGGACTTTGTTGTTAGTCTACCTCGTTCCACAGGAGGTTATGACTCAGTTTGGGTCATTGTTGACCGACTAACCAAATCAGCACACTTTATTCCAGTCAAAACCACTTACGGTGTGGTGACGTTGGCACAATTGTATATTAAGGAAATAGTGAAGCTACATGGAGTACCTATATCTATTATTTCTGATAGAGGTCCTAAATTTACTTCTCGTTTCTGGAGAAGTTTTCAAGAAGCATTAAGTACTCGAGTGGACCTCAGTACCGCTTTTCACCCACAGACAGACGGACAGTTAGAGCGGACGATTCAGACGCTAGAGGATATGTTACGAGCTTGTATTCTAGATTTCAGTGGTAGCTGGGAAAAGCATTTGTATCTTGTAGAGTTCGCATATAACAACAGCTACCAGGCCACTATTGGGATGGCACCCTTTGAGGCTTTGTATGGGAGACATTGCAGATCTCCGATCGGTTGGTTCGAGGTAGGTGAAGCGAAAGCATTAGGACCTGACTTGGCCCAGGATGCCCTAACCAAGGTTAAGACAATACAAGATAGGATGCGAGTAGCTCAAAGTAGATAAAAGGCATACGCGACCACAGACGACGTGATTTGGAGTTCTCAGTCGGCAATATGGTATTCCTTAAGGTCTCTCCAATGAAAGGTGTGTTGAGATTTGGAAGGAAAGGAAAGTTGAGTCCTACATACATCGGGCCTTATGAGATTCTAGAACGAGTGGGAAAAGTGACTTATCGGCTTGCCCTACCTATGGATCTGGAATTGATTCACCCTGTTTTTCACGTATCCATGTTAAGGAAGTACCTTCATGACCCTTCTTACATACTTCACCCTTCTCAGAATGATTCTATCCTAGTAGATGAAAACTTTTCATACGAGGAGATACCGGTGGCTATCCTCGATAGTTAAGTAAAGAAACTCCGATCTAAGGAGATTCCATCCGTCAAGGTTTTGTGGAGGAATCAAACTCACGAAGAAGCCACATGGAAAGCCGAGGCCGACATGCGTTCTAGATATCCGCATCTTTTTACGACTTGAGGTAATTTAAATTCGGAGGACCGAATTTCTTAAAGGGGGTGATAATGTAATACCCATGAAAAATAAAATATAAATGCGTGTTTTCAAACTACTGTTACTATTTCAGTATATGATACTATTCACCCATATAATACTATTTACGTATATGATACTATTCATCTGTGCAATCAAAATGTCAAGTACTAGATGTGGTTTGATCATAAGAGAAAATTAGAAAGAAATTTGTAGGAGAAAACAACATCTTTTATGAGAGAATTCCTTGAGGGACTAAATTAAAAGGAAACTAAATTAGCAAATTGATTATACTAGTAGATGAGACTAGTAAGTGAGACTAGTAGATGAGACTAGTAAGTGAAACTAGTAGATGAGACTAGTAAATGAAATTGGTAGATGAGACTAATAAGTGAAACTAGTAGATGAGACTAGTAAGTGAAATTGGTAGATGAGACTAATAAGTGAAACTAGTAGATGAGACTAGTAAGTGAAATTGGTAGGTGAGACGGGTAGATGGAATAGTACCCTTAAATTTTCCTATAAATAGACCCTTCCATTTCACTTTCAAAATCACACCTTCAACTTCTCTTCTTCTCTCCTTAAGATTTCTTGGTCCGACACTAGACCTCTGAGATTTTGGGCTTTTCCTTTTGCTTAGGTAAGGATACTATGCCCTTTTTATGTCTTTCAAATTCTAGAAGTTATTTTCTTAAGTATGCTCTGTGGTTGCAGCTTTGGCCGATCTTCCACATCAGAAAAACTGTCCTTAGCTGATTATGTGTTATTTTGATTCTGTGATTACCGAAATAGAATGTAAACTGTAAAGAATACATGTCTAGGAAAGTTCTGGCTAAGGAAAGGCCTAATTTTTAAGTGTGTCCAGTGTGACCCTCCACTCTTTCCTGAAAACTTACCTGGTGTACTCTTTTACAGATTGTATTCTGTATTTCTGGTATAAATAGTACCCGTACGTATGAATAGTGACCATATGAATAGTACCGTACGTATGAATAGTGACCGTATGAATAGTATCCGTACGTATGAACAGTATCTGTACGAAAACGATCTTAACGTATTTTCTGTAATCTTTCATGAAAATCTCTGTAGCGTAACACTGAAATTCACCTGCGTACTCTTGTCCGTAACGATTTAGAGAAGTGATACTCGTATGGAATCCAGGTGAGTGAAACGACCCCGTTTTAATAGAGTTTTAGCATTACTGGTGATAAAAAGTATGTCGTAAGACACTCCCAAGATTCATAGGGGGAAATTGAATTCAGAATGACGAATATAATGAGATAATTAATCCAAAAGTATGGATAAGACGAAGCAAGTATCTCATGATGATATGAAATTTGAATCATATAGTTATATACTATACTTGTTATGTGGATGAGTATTATATTGTACTTCTGATTATGATATGAACTGTTGTACTATTGATTGTGATTGAGCGGTACAGTACCCCCTCTAACGGCAAGGCAGAAAACCCGGGTTAAAGGGTGTCTTGACCAATGAGTGTGGAGACAACGATTCCCTCAGTAGGGATATAGCCCGGATTAGTGATAAATCCGTGAGGCGCCCTAGCTAAGAGGATGAGGTTGTGCGTCATGGCGAAAAAATACAAAATTGGTGAGCTGGCCTGTGTGCGCTCTCCGGGATATATTGTCATTGACGAGTACTAGTAACTTTTGTTGAATTGGATGAATTTTTGTCTTCTTGTATGAAATTTCTAACTATGTTTATTGGTTGAGCTTGAGCCTTCGGACATGCTTGCATGACTGGTGATGTATTTGAATTTTATTAACGCAAGGCCAATTTGCTCACTGAGTTTAAAAGCTCACACTCTCTGTACAAACTTTTTGTTCAGATCAGGTTGCCGCCGAAGAACATCCGCTAGAGGAGTAGATCACGTTGGACCTTCCCGCTGTCGGGGGCCCTTCTTTTGTTATACAGTATGTTGCTCTGTAACCATCTAGGACATCTAGGTCAGGGGATTGGTATTTGGCTTGTATTTCAGTATGATAATGTATTTTGTACTGAGGATCTATTATTTTTAATTAAGAAAATTTGATTTATTTTCTTTGTATTTATTAAAGAATGGTATTTTGAGAATATAAAGATAATGACTAATAATTTTACTTGTGGGAAGAATTTATCGAAAGGCTTACAGTGATGGGATATTCATCATTGTGCCGGTCATGTGCCTAGAAAACGGGTCGTGACAGAACAATTAAATTTTTTAAAAAATGGGAAAAATAATTAAGGACGGTTATTCATTGTAATACCCGTAAAAAAAATTTTCAGTATATGATACTATTTACCTATATAGCACTATTCACGTATACAGAACTGTTCACGTATATGGTCATCATGAATGAGTGCTAATTTTGATTTGGAGTAATTCAATGGAGAAAATGATCTCTCTGTTTATTTAATTTCCTATATGCTTATGTGAATCTTGTTATCTTGTATGTGTATGTTGATGAAAATACATATTTTCACAATATTGTATAAATTATGGGATGTGGCAATAATCCCACGGTTAAGATGTGGATTGGGCATAAGAGGAAACAAGAAAGAAATTGGGAGAAAAATGATGTTTTATATTAGAAAATTTCCCTTAGGGACTAAATTGAAAGGAAACTTAAATAGTAAATTGATTATACTGGTAGATGAGACCTATAAGTAAAATTGGTAGGTGAGACTAATAAGTGAAATAGTAAGTGAGACTAGTGGATGAAACTGGTAGATGAAAACTAGTAAGTGAAACTAGTAGATGAAAACTGGTAAGTGAAACCGGTAGATGAAAACTAGTAAGTGAAACTAGTAGATGAAAACTGGTAAGTGAAACTGGTAGATGAAAACTGTTAAGTGAAGCTGGTAGATGAAAACTGGTAAGTGAAGCTGGTAGATGAAAACTGGTAAGTGAAACTGGTAGATGAAAACTGGTAAATGAAACTGGTAGATGAAATAGTATAGGAGAACGGTAGATGGAATAGTAGCAAATAGTACCATAACTTCTCCTATAAATAGGCCCTTCTATTTCACTTGTAAACACACACCTCCAATTTCTCTTCTTTCCTCTCCTCAAACTTCTCTTATCCCGGCACTAGGTCTCTGAGATTTTAGGCATTTTTCTTTCAGCTTAAATCCAAGGTGAGAATACTATATCCTTTCTTATAAATATACAAATTAAATTCTTTAGTATATTTTGTGGTTGCAGCTTTAGCTGGTCCTCCACACTAGAAAAGAACTTTTCCTAGTATGAATAGTGATCATATGTATTTATACCGTATTTATGAATAGTATTCATATGTATGAATACTAACCGTATATATGAATAGTATCTATACATATGAATATTGACCGTATGTATGAATAGTAACCGTACGTATGAATAGTGACCATAAATGTAAATATTAATCATACGTATTTTTTTTTACTATTACAAGAGTCGAAGGAAAAGGAGAGAACAGTGCATCCCAATGGAGATGCATGTTTAGCTTTGAGCCTTCAATGAGATTTTGGACATCCTTTGATTGATATAAGATGTAGAAATCTAGCTCGGACTCGAGGTGAGGGATCTAGCTATACCTTGTATGATTATATTTTCTAGGATTGTACTTTCTAAAGTTTCGTAAAATGATATCATGTGATAAGGTGATTATGTGTTTGACATACATGATATAAGGTACCACATGCATATAATTTGAGCTTGCAAACTGTATGTGGATGAAGGAATATAGAACTTTATACTGTCACGACCCGTTTTCTGGGCACATGACCGGCACAATGATGAATCTCTCATCACTGTAAGCCTTTCGATAAATATATCAAATTTTTTTATCTGAAAATCATAGAGATGATTTGCATGTAATAATAGATTATCAATTTAAAATACATTATTATACTGACATACAAGCCAAATGTCGAACCCCTGACCTAGATGTCCTAGACGATTACAGAGCAACATAATCTACAACAATAGAGGTGCCTACCCGATAGCGGGAGGGTCCAAAGTGATCTACTCTTCTAGCAGATATTCTTCATTGGCAACCTGATCTGAACAAAAAGGTTGTACAAACAATGTGAGCTTTTAAACTCAATGAGCGAATCGGCCTCGCGTTAATAAAATTTAAATACATCACCAGTCATGCAAGCATATCCAAAGGCTCATACTCAACCAATAGACAGAAGATAAAAATTCATCCAATTCAACAAACGTTACTAGTACTCGTCAATGGCAATATATCCCGGAGAGCGCACACAGGCCGGCTCACCAATTATGTATATTTCTGCCATGACGCACAACATCATCCTCTTACATACAAGAAGATAAAAATTCATCCAATTCAACAAACGTTACTAGTACTTGTCAATGGCAATATATCCCGGAGAGCGCACACAGGCCGGCTCACCAATTATGTATATTTCCGCCATGACGCACAACCTCATCCTCTTAGCTAGGGCGCCTCACGGATTTATCACCAATCCGGGTTATATCCCTACTGAGGTAATCGTTGTCTCCACACTCATTGGTCAAGACACCCTGTCAACCGGGTTTTTCGCCTTGCCGTGAGAGGGGGTACTGTCTCGCTCAATCACAATCAATAGCATTTCATATCATAATCAGAAGCTCAATATAATATTCATCCATATAACAGGTATAGTATATAACTATATTATAGCTTTATAAACCACATATCAAGATAACAATTAATCCGTTTTTGAAAACATTCAAACTTCACATCATCATAAGATACTTATTTCATTTTATCCATACTTATGGATTAATTATCTCATTTAGATTCGTCATTCTAAATCTAATTTCCCCCTATGAATCTTGGGAGTGTCCTACGACATACTTTTTATCACCAGTAATGTTAAAATTCTATTAAAACGGGGTCGTTTCACTCACCTGGATTCCGTACGAGTATCACTTCTCTAAGTCATTACAGACAAGAGTGCTCAGGTGAATTTCGGTGTTCTGCTACGGAGATTTTCATGAAAGATTAGAGAATATATGTTAGGATTGTTTTCGTACAGATACTGTTTATACGTACGGTTACTGTTCATACGTACGGTTACTATTCATACGGTTACTATTTATACATATAATCATTATTTATATGTACGGTTACTGTTCATATATACGGTCACTATTCATACGTATGGTTACTATTTATAAGTATGGTCACTATTTATATGTACGGTCACTATTCATACGTACAGTTACTATTCATACCAGAAATAGAGAATACAATTTGTAAAAGAGTACACTAGGTAAGTTTCCAGGAAAGAGTGGAGGGTCACACTGGACACACTTAAAAACCAGGTCTTTCCTTAGCCAGAACTTTCCTAGACATGTATTCTTCACAGTTTACATTCTATTTCGGTAATTAGAGAATCAAAATAATATGTAAGCAGCTAAGGACAGTTTTTCTGATGTGGAAGATCGGCCAAAGCCGCAACCACAGAGCATACTTAAGAAAATAACTTCTAGAATTTGAAAGACATAGAAAGGCATAGTATCCTTACCTAAGCAAAAAGGAAAGGCACAAAATCTCAGAAGCCTAGCATTGGAGTAAGAGAAACTTAAGGAGAGAAGAAGAGAAGTTGAAGGTATGAGTTTAGAAGTGAAATGAAATGGCCTATTTATAACAAAAGTCAAGGGTACTATTTGATACTATGCGTTAATAAAATATTCAATTTACTATTCATGAAAATGACATTTCTAATAATGCAGTTACTGTGCACCTCACGTGTACGATGGAAAATTTTTCTGTTATTACTATTGGAAACTTAAAAGGAAAACTATCCTTTCACCTTAAACCTTTAAGTTTCTTTTCAATTCAGTCCTTTCACTTTAGTCCTTGAGGGTATTTTTACACATAAAACGTCATTTTCTCCTACAAACTTCTTTCTAGTTTTCTCTTATGACCAAACCATATCTAGTACTTGACATTTCGATTGTATAAATAAACAGTATCATATACGTAAATAGTATTATACGGGTGAATAGTACCGTATACTGAAATAGTAACAGTAGTTTGTAAACAAATATTTATATTTTATTTTTCATGGATATTACATATACTATACCTGAATTTTGAAAATTTGAGCTCAGTTGAAAGATTGATCTATCCTTGTCTTGTTTGATTTATTTTTAAAAATTTGTTTGTTAGAAGATATAATAAATTAAGGAATGAATATATTTTCTATATATTGGGATAGAGCTTGCAAAGGAAATCATGTGAATGATTGATGATTATGAATGACATGGATTTATTAAAGTTCATGATGTGCATATGAATGCTCTTGATTGTGCAATTGATTGTATTTGAAAGAAACAGAGATTTCGAACACTTTTGCGTCCTTTGAGGACAGGGGTGAAATAAGGTTGAATTGCTTGTCGTCCTTTTAAGGGCTTGACACAAGATATTCAATGTATATAATTATACACATGGAATAGTTGAGGGATTCATTCCTCCAAGATACAATATAAATTCCATCTCATATCGCAGTTAGATTCTATATTTAATGATGATTGTTAGATAATGAAATTTATTGTTGATTTAAGATTATATTGATGAGAATTATGAATTGAGTATATAATATACATAGAATGGTTGAGGGCTTGACCTAAGATACCAATGCATGAAATTATGCAAAGGGAATGGTTGAGAGCTTGACCCAAGATACCAATGCATGCGATTATACAAATGGAATGGTTGAGGGCTTGACCCAAGATACCAATGCATGGAATTATACATATGGAATGGTTGAGGGATTGACCCAAGATACCAATGCATGAAATTATACACATGGAATGGTTGAGGGCTTGATTTCCCAAGATACCAATGCATGTAATGGTTGTAGACATGAATATATCTTTAAGCAGAAATATTACCTACGGGCAGAACACGCTTTCGGGCGGGATGACATCCACAAGTGGGATAATGCTTTCGGGCGAGGTGCATGTGATTATTTACGAACTTTCTTATGATGAATTCCTCTTGACTTACATTTATGTCATGAATTATTAATGTTGTGAGTTTTTCACATGTTCATACATGATTATATGTACTTTTGGCATGCATAATTGATTATATGTGCGGTAAGGCTATTTTATGGTGAGTCAAGTGGATAAGACTCACCCCCTCATAGTTTCAGGTAAAGAAGGTCCTTTAACTTCGAGGATGAACGTGTCGATGATGCCTCCCCTTTGTTCGGGGTACGGTAACAGACTTAATTATGTTGTTTTAGTAATTTTAGAAAGCTCTGTAATCGGGTAGGTCATGTATTGTTGTATAGGATGGTTAAATGTGAAGACATTCTCTTATTTTACTTCTTCATTGTGTAATTTAAAACAATTATATTTAAAGTAATAATTAGATTAAGGAAAGAGTAATAAGTTAAATGGAAAGTTAGGCTTGCGGTGGTGTGGGTTTAGACATCTCCGCGCCGGTCACGGGCCTGGATGTAGGGCGTGACATTCACACTCCAAAATCATTATCTAATATTAGAGATGGAAATACAATCAGATATAGAAAAGATTAGTGTCAAATTCCGTCTCTGATTTCTTGATTTTTAATATGAAATCAGGGACAGAATTTGCAACAGATCAGGGAAGAAATCTAAGACTGAATAATTTAATCTCAAATTCTGAGTGTTTTTGTAGTGTGTGTTAGATGTCACATGAATGGAAGTTCAATAAAATCAGTAAGATAATCTTTTAGCAATAAGTGATATGTGGTTCATAATTCTGAACATAGATCATCTACTTGTTAAATCTGTGTTTAACGCACGAGAACCGTTCGATTGATGTGGATTTCATTGCCTTGTGTGGAACCCACACCAATCAAATGTTTCTCATGCACTAAGCACAATCCTTGATGAACAAAAACTACGTGCGCCATCATTCCTAAATTGATATTTTAATAATGCTATGATAAACTTATCCACACATAACCTTACTTACCTATCAAAAATACACCTAAAGTATGTGGATTCAAACAAATCGTGACCCACAAGGATCTTGCGACTGCGGATACTTGAAGAGAACTTTCTTCTTTTAATAAAATGATTTTAGTAAAAAAACTTACAATTATACTTAAATATTTTAAAATTAATTTAAAAATATTTTTTATTTTTTGTTTTAAAAATACGTAAGATAAACTTTTTGCATGTGTGTATATATATATATAATTACATCTATATGTATAATTATCTGATTACTATTACTGTAATAAATTATTATCTTATATTATAGGTAAAGTTAACTTTATTTACATAAAATGAATCTATAAAGCATTAAAATAAATATTAAATATAAAAATAGAATAATAATTTAAAATAAAAAAAAATAAATATAATTTAACCAAATCATATAATTAAAAATAAAAAAATTGAAAATGAATTAGGTAATTAGGTGAGCGCAAGGATGAGGGAATTCGATTCCCTTCAACAATTTCTCAATTTCACTAACAGCATAATTGGTCGAGAGGAGGAATTAGGTAATGTAATATGAGACGAAATGAAGGAAAAAAAATTATGAGAAATTCTTTAAATTATCCTTATAAAAAGCACTAAGTTTTTTTTTTTTTAAATTGAGATATTTTAATAAAATATTTTATTTTTATCTTTTTTACATCAAAACTTGATAGCCCATAAGAGTGCGACACATAGAATATCCACTTGATACAGCAGACTTTCCTGTTGTAATGCAAGCATTATGATGGCTTAGAACCATCAATAATGCCACACGTAATACACATGTGGCAAAAATTTGGACTGCCCATAATTAACAAAGAAATCAGAGATTAAGAGATCCATGTTGGTGGGGTACAGCGAGGGGTTCACTAAATTCTCAACTGATTATTGATCTATCATTGCTGTTTATTTCTTCAGTTCTTTTTTAAATAAAAATAGTTCTTTAAAAAATAATAGTAATATTGGATCAGTTTCTCTCAAGCAATGATTTTTGTGTGACTTTGACTCTCATGTCTATTGTTAAACGAAATCCTTACCGACAGACTAAAATATATAGTCATTAGTTATGGTACTACTTTCTTTCTCAGATGCATCTAAATCAAACATCACATTTTGATTATAATTAACCTGTTCCTACGCTAAAAAATAATTACTACACATTGCACGACAACTTTTTATTTATATATATAGTACTTAACATTGTGAGTAAGAAAGTATTTTAAAAAGAGGAAAACTTTTTTAAATCTCACATTACTTGAGAGTAAGTTTTGTGGGCTTCTCTCAGTTTACACGCTTACAGTGATAGTGTAATGCAATGCATATAGTAAATTTGCCATCCTTGTATGTGAATAAATCAAGTTGGCAGAATTTTTTTTTTTTTACTTTTTTGAGATATTTTATAAATAATTGTCGTGAAATTACACGCACAAAACAAAATAAAAAAATACAGAAACATACACGAATTTACATAATTTGATTAATATGACCTACACTTACTAGTGGAGAGAAGTAATATATTTTTTCATATAAAAGCATTTTATTTAGTGCATAATGAAATCGAAAAAAATATATATATACAAAATACATAACTATTTCAAAAAAAAATTACAAAACGGGTGGCTCTGCATTTTCTCTTGTCACCTTTGAAGTTACGCTCTCAAAATTACAAATTGGGTTATAATTTAATTTCCATACGTAGTTAAAGAAACTCAACAATTATTTTAAACTTACCAGAAAAAGTGAACTTATCTCATGCATTTTGACAATCTAAAAGTTTCATAGAATTTTGTCTTTTCCTGGTATTTTGGTTTTTGGAATTTTCTTTATAACAGTCTATTTTATTCTGGCAGAGATTCGCTTTATAACCTGATTTAATGTAGTGAAGTATTCTTAAAGACATCGTGTCCCACCAAGGCTTAGGGAATCCATTATTTGACTTGATCTACAGTCCCTGGTCGGTACCTCACCAATCACCACGATCCCAAGAAAAGTGGACTAGGGTTTTATGTTTCGTGGCTGAACTCATACGCCTATATAAACTTCGTATTTTGTAGGAGATACCCTGTATTAACATCATCATTTATAATCTTTTATAGCTTGTACAGGGACATAACTACCCAACTTGTCCCCTTATCTTCTACTTTTTGATTTTACCAGAAATCACTTTAGACAACTTTGTCTGATCATCTGATTGATCTATGGTTGTCGTTTTCCTTTTCAACGTAAATGCAGGTCCATGATCAATCACTCTACTTTTAGCTAATTAGTAATTACTCACACATTCCTTCTCTAATGGGATGATATAAAACTTCTATTTATGGTTAAAATGAGATCTTGCGTTATTGTTAACTGATGAGTGATGATATAAACTTGTTAATTAGGTGCGTGCAGATTGCCTTTTGCATGCAGGTGACACTCGGAGCTTTATGTTTGATCCATCAATTCTCAATTATTCAATATTTTTTTTAAATTATAATTATTATTTTATATTTATTTTTGTACTTACAATCATTATTTAATTAATCTAACAACTCTCAACGAGTCTCTTATACACACCAGGAGGCAATCTACTTCCACCTTTTTGTTTGAGTAAAATAAAGCCACAAATACTTTTTGACGTTATCATTTTGACCAAGGTAAACTAGGACTAAATGAAAGAAATTTAACTTTAAAAAACTAAATTTAAAGGAAGGTAATGCTTTAAATTGGATTTTGTTACGGAATTAACACACAAATAAAAAAGATAAAAATCAAAGAAAATTGTAAAACATACACGAAATTAATGTGATTCATTCAATGTAACTTATATCCATAGACAGAAAAAAATATACCTTATTCTTCAGGGAAAAGTGTTTACAAATACAAAAATGTTCCAAAACGAGTCGCTACATGAGTTGTTCTATATTGCAAGCGAAGTTTTTTTGTTTGTTGTGATTTTCAAAATATAAAAATCAGAATATGATAAAGACGTTTCTTCCTCGTCATTTCCTAATGCCTTGTATTTGACTCCGATCGATTTGTCCTTTCCATTTTCTTGACACATCCCTACCCACATTCTCGCATTATATTATGCCAACCTTTTTTCTGAAAACAGTCAAAAACACAAAGCAGGAAATGTACATGAACTCGAGGACTGAGGACATTGATGAGACTTGTATGTTTATCCATCTTAGGATAAGCAACTACTTGAGGACCGTACTGCGTTCGCTTTAACTCTCACATGATTCAAAAGAGATACTACCAAACTGAAAATGCATCACTTATTAACAATTTGGCCATCTGTTTGTTTCATGGCAGACAACTAGGGCTCACAATCCACAAGTGCAGGAACCAATAATAGGTCTAACTCCGTACATTGGATTTAAATTTGTCTTCTCATTATGGCAAGCCATGACTTATCCAAATACTAATTGTGCATCATAATGCCTTAACTTGTAGATTGTTTACATAATGACTTTTAATCAGCACTTCCCTAAAAAACCACGAAGTCTTCTTCTCCCGTCATGTTTTCTTTTTCTTTTCTTGGCAGAACACAAGGTACAAGCAAGAAAAGTTGATGTCTCAAGTCTCACCGCCATTATATATATATATATATATATAGATATTACATGCTTCATAAGGAGAACTGTGCTGTTTCTTATAAACTAGTTGATTTTGAAGTAATGCCAAAGAACAATGAAAATGCTGAATCTGCATCACCAAGTAAGAAGGTGATAAGGCTTCCTCCAAAAAGAGGGCAGATCAAAGCTAAAATAATGACGCAGATTATCAGAAAGGCAGAAAAAGCAGGAAGAACACTGTGTGGAAAGGGAATGGAAGATGAAGAGGAGGCTCATCCTTCACACCCTCATGACGATCGATTCTAGTCACACTTAGAGACTCTACAAAGAAGACATCAACTCTGTACCTCTGGTTTCTATGTCAACTCTATCTTCGTCCACATTCGCTAGGAATTTGTCAATCAAAACTGTGTTTTAATTTGTGCTTTCATGTTTTTCATTACGTCGAGTCCACGTACCCTCTTGTTTCAGTGTTACTTGTTAAACCGTAATTCTTAAGAGGTTATTCTCGACTTCTTAAGTGTCTTTACTTTTAACATGTTAAGTTTGTTATTATTATTATTATTATTTCTTGTTAGAACTACTAGTATCTAAAACTTTATCGAGTATCTATTAATTTAGTTCGTGTAGAGTTGAACCATATAAGAATAAAACTATCACGGCATTGATTTTTTTTTTTAATTTTTAAGACTCAAACTCAAATTTTTATTTAAAGGAGGTAAGTGTCAAATTATTTGAATCAACTAACATTTATACAAAAACGTGTTACGAAAGTCAATCATGTTAATACAAAGAAGCAGGAAAAAAAAAAACATTTTCAAAAGATAAGATCTTCAATAATTTGATTGCTATAACAACGAATTACGAAAATGGACCATATTACTCGGAGTACGTAAAATTTGATTATAAGATCTCCATTCTGGAACTGTTGTTTTCTGTGTTACAAGCTATATGAAGAAGACAAACAATTGTATGTGACAAGTTCTGTATGGGGTCAAATTGTAGCAGTACCTTTCAAACGGCTTTTCTAATGAAAAGAATACAAGAATATAGAGACTGTTGTAACTTTTAATATCTTAAAATGGGTCCATAGACATAACCATGAAGCAGGACAAGATTGTTTAGATTCATAATGAGTTAGGAAAAGAGACGATTTTGTGCATTCATTTTATTAGATAGACTAGTGTAAATTGTTGATTTATCACTCACCCTCTTAATCCCACGCACAAGACATATGGAACGAGTCAAGTTTTATTCTTTTAAAAAACAAAATTTTGGTACTTGAGCTACAATACAATCTCAAAATGGTCCTTACTCTGGCTACGTTTATAACTTCTATAGATTAATTTTTATAATAAAAAACCTGATAACAAAGTTGCTGAATTTTTCTCTCCTTATTGATAAGACACCAAAAAGAAAGGGCATATCCTGATAACAGAGATGTGAAACTTTATTCTCTTTATTGATAAAACACCAAAAAGAAAGGGCATCATTAGGTTCTCGTAATGGCATGCAACCTGTCTTTCAATTCATAAGTTTCACTTTCATAAATTCATCAATTGGTATCAGCTAGTTGTGGATACAAATTATAGCTATTATTTTTCATAATAGATCAGAACTTTTTTGCAATACATGAATCATAGATTTGGAAATTCTTTTATGTCGGATTTGGCATTTTTCATTTGATTAATCTGAAAATTGTTTTGAGGTTTATCTTCATCTCTATTACATGAATTACCTTCATGAGTATTGGTGTTATGCTAGAATTCAACACTGTTTCTTGAGGGGAATAGTGGTGTGGGTGAGGTAAGGAGTGGAGTAGATGGGCTGTAAATGGTTGGACCCTTGTATAGTGTTACGGAGGCATCGGCTACACAGAATAGTGTCCCTATCACCTTCGCTATCCCATCCTTTCGGTTCAACTGCACTTGCTCTATCCTACAATAAGCAAACATATATAGAACATTAAATATTATTAATAACCAATTAACGTTTTCGTTTTTGTGTTGCTTAATTTTGAAAATAAATGAATAAGGCCAATGGGCTTGCTTGCCTAAGTATGGCTGCCATGAGAAAAGTGATGGCTGGGACTGAGTTTTGTATTGCTGATGCGAAGGTCGGGGATGTGTTGTCCAATTCAAGCACGTAGAATCCTTGGTTTGCTATTATCCTGTTCATCCAAAATTATGTTGCCAAAGGGCATCAACTTTTTTATTCCTTCTGATTTTCTTTTCTTAATTTATGATTGCGTAATCAAGTGGGAGAATTAGATATCACTATATATTTGGGATTACGTTAATCATAAATAGTGGGATTGAAGGAGAATCACGAGATTGGGATTCAAATTATAATATAATTCTAATGCATACATGATTAACGTCGATTACTCTTATTTGAAATTTTGAGATTTGAAATTTGAAATTGTAATCAATCATATATTTGAGATTGAATTTGTATATATATGTTTATCTCAATTTTATATGTATGACTAAATAATTTTGATCATAAGTGTATTGATCAAAATTTTGAGTTTTATTGTTTTTGAGTCTGAATATGTCAAAATTCTAATTGGATATTGTATTCTCTAAAAACTCAGTCCGAAAATTTTTTTTATATAAATTTTGGATATTATTGTCTGTTAAATATCTCTCACACTCTCCCTGATAGCACCATTGTGTATTTTAATTATTTTAGAGATAATTTACAATTATTTGATTACTTAAATTGTATTCCTTTATTGTAAATTGTTTCTAAATATTCTGCCAAATTATTTTGAATATCCAAAGATTCTATTTGGACAAAGTCCAATCTTTGGTATTATTTTGCAAATAATATATATATATATATATATATATATATATATATATTATCTTTTCAAAATAATTATGGCTTGAAAAAAAAAGAAAAATAGCAATTATGGTGACAATAAATAATTTGTTTTGAAATACCATTAGTGTACACACTCTATTGGAGTGACATTTATGTATGTTTCTTGTGGTAAACAATTTTTTGTCTTTTTTAGTGTTGCAATTTTGTATTTGGGCTGAATCTAAATTGGTTTATATTTCTCTTAATTCTTGATAGCTCATTTTGACCTAAAACTTCACCAACTAGATGTTAAGATAACATTCTTAAACGGTGATTTTTTAAATGATGCATACATGGATCAACCTGATTGTTCTTTAGAAATATGGTCAAAAGTATCCAATATACAAATTAAAGAGATTCATATACGTTTTGAAATTAGCCTTGAGACAATAGTAACTAAAATTTTATAATGTTGTCACTTTGATCAATTTCAAAGAGAATATGTGTCTTATTAGTGTTTACATGATGACTAGTGGGAGTAAGTGTAATACCCAAGAAAAATAAAATATAAATATTTGTTTACAAACTACTGTTACTATTTCAGTATACGATACTATTCACCCGTATAATACTATTTACGTATACGATACTGTTCATTATACAATCGAAATGTCAAGTACTAGATGTGGTTTGGTCATAAGAGAAAACTAGAAAGAAGTTTGTAGGAGAAAATGACGTTTTATGTGTAAAAATACCCTCAGGGACTAAATTGAAAGGACTGATTTGAAAAAGAAACTTAAAGGTTTAAGGTAAAAGGATAGTTTTTTCCTTTAAGTTTTCAATAGTAGTAATAGAAAAATTTTCGGCCGTTGCCGCTATTTGCACAGTAACTGCATTATTAGAAATGTCATTTTCATAAATATAAATTGAATATTTTATTAGCGCATAGTGTCAAATAGTACCCTTGACTTTTGCTATAAATAGGCCCTTCCATTTCACTTCTAAACTCACACCTTCAACTTCTCTTCTTCTCTCCTTAAGTTTCTCTTACTTCAATGCTAGGCCTATGAGATTTTGGGCCTTTCCTTTTCAGCTTAGGTAAGGATACTATGCCCTTTCTATGTCTTTCAAATTTTAGAAGTTATTTTCTTAAGTATGCTCTGTGGTTGCGGCCTTGGCTGATCTTCCACATCAGAAAAAATGTCCTTAGCTGTTTATATGTTATTTTGATTCTCTGATTACCGAAATAGAATGTAAACTGTGAAGAATACATGTCTAGGAAAGTTCTGGCTAAGGAAAGACCTGGTTTTTAAGTGTGTCCAGTGTGACCCTCCACTCTTTCCTGGGAACTTACCTGGTGTACTCTTTTACAGATTGTATTCTCTATTTCTGGTATGAATAGTGATCGTACGTATAAATAGTGACCGTATGAATAGTAACTGTATATATGAACAGTAACCGTACATATGAACAGTATCTGTACGAAAACAATCCTGACGTATTTTCTCTAATCTTTCATGAAAATCTCCGTAGCAGAACACCGAAATTCACCTGAGAACTCTTGTCTGTAATGACTTAGAGAAGCGATGTTCGTACGGAATCCAGGTGAGTGAAACGACCCCGTTTTAATAAAGTTTTAGCATTACTGGTGATAAAAAGTATGTCGTAGGACACTCCCAAGATTCACAGGGAGAAATTGGATTCAGAATGACGAATATAATGAGATAATTAATCCAGAAGTATGGATAAGAAAAAGTAAGTATCTCATGATGATGTGAAGATTGAATCTCTTGAATTGTGGTTTATAAAGCTATAATATAGTTATATACTATACCTGTTATATGGATGAATATTATATTAAGCTTCTGATTATGATATGAAATGCTATTGATTGTGATTGAGCGGGACAGTACCCCCTCTCACGGCAAGGCGGAAAACCCGGTTGACAGGGTGTCTTGACCAATGAGTGTGGAGACAACGATTCCCTCAGTAGGGATATAGCCCGGATTGGTGATAAATCCGTGAGGCGCCCTAGCTAAGAGGATGAGGTTGTGCGTCATGGCGGAAATATACATAATTGGTGAGCCGGCCTGTGTGCGCTCTCCGGGATATATTGCCATTGACGAGTACTAGTAACGTTTGTTGAATTGGATGAATTTTTATCTTGTATGTAAGAGGATGATGTTGTGCGTCATGGCGGAAATATACATAATTGGTGAGTCGGCCTGTGTGCGCTCTCCGGGATATATTGCCATTGACGAGTACTAGTAACGTTTGTTGAATTGGATAAATTTTTATCTTCTGTCTATTGGTTGAGTATGAGCCTTTGGATATGCTTGCATGACTGGTAATGTATTTGAATTTTATTAATGCGAGGCCGATTCGCTCATTGAGTTTAAAAGCTCACATTGTTTGTACAACCTTTTTGTTCAGATCAGGTTGCCATCGAAGAATATCTGCTAGAGGAGTAGATCACTTTGGACCTTCCCGTTGTCGGGTAGACCTCTCTTCTGTTATAGATTATGTTGCTCTGTAATCGTCTAGGACATCTAGTTCAGGGGTTCGACATTTGGCTTGTATGTCAGTATAATAATGTATTTTAAATTAATAATCTATGATTACATGCAAATCATCTCTATGATTTTCAGATAAAAAAATTTGATATATTTATCGGAAGGCTTACAGTGATGAGAGATTCATCATTGTGCCGGTCATGTGCCCAGAAAACGGGTCGTGACAAAGTTGGTATCAGAAGCAATGGTTGTTAGGTCTCCTAGTGATTACAGAGCAAGGTAACCTTAGTGGGACCTCCTCTATCGTTGTGAACCCGGGCACAACTATAGAGAGACGGCTCTACTGAAGGTCCTGTAGGATGTTTTCATTTCCTTTCCCTCCGAGACTTATCTCTTCTTAGAAATTATGTTGTCAGGTTTAATTTTAGATATATGTGGCTACACTTTTGAGCTTAGTAAAGGAAAGGTTATTACTTGTTTTGATTCCGTTGTTGTCGGATCAAATTTTTATATGGTGGATTTTATAAGCTGAATTCATGATTGAATTTGTGTAGCTATATTATTTTAGGATATCAGCCAATAAAAGAAACCACTCGCATTAAAAACAAAAAAAAACTGAAGGATTACATTGCAAAAAAGAAGAAGTTTACTCATGCATGAGTAATCTAAAAGCGAGGTGGTCTTGGATTAGGAGGGTTGTATTGTATCATCACCCCTCGACCATTCCTTGGAGCAAGGGACATAGCAATGTCGCGGAGGGTAGTGTAAATCCCATTCATACAATCAACACTTCTTTGTTGTTGATTGCAGAAGCACTGGGTAGACCAATAGAAGAACCTGTCTATTCTTGAAGTCATTTCTGCATGATTGCGTTTAGTTAACTTCTCCAGGTCTCCTATCATCTTTTTCAGATTTTTCACCTCCTGCTCTAGACAGGCGATTTTGTCCTCCGAGGTATGGCCCGTGCTAGTCTCCTCAGCTTCCTCGATCTTCTTCATTTTCTTCTCCTTCTGTTTCTCTGGAGACCCCTCAAAAGGTCTTTTGCCCTTGTCTTTGCCCAGACTTAAGTTTAAGTCGAGCTCTTCTTCCTTAGCCTCTACTGTGAGATCAATGTACTTCCTTGAGGCCATGATTTAGAAAAATTTAGAAATTTTTGTAAGAGTATGAGGCGAGAGGAATACTGGGGGATTGTAGGCTCGGAGATTATTACTCTTTGTGGTGTGGTAACTGAGAACGCTGGGATGGTTTTTATAGAGAAAAATTAGTACTTAGAGACAAAGAAGATATCTTTTCACCGCACCCCTACACGATCAACCTATGGATTTCTGCAAGCTGGAAGCCAGAAGTCTAGGGTAGGCGTGCACACCAACAATGCGTCGCATTAATGCAAAAACCACGAAAGTCAGTATTCGGTGGATTTGCGGCCGATTTTACTCGGTTTTCCCATTTCTCCCGTTGGCATTTTCCGAAATTCAAAGAAGTTGATAACATAGCCATCAAAGATTGCCTTGGATGCTTTTATGATGAACTGAAATACATTTCTCCGTTTTATTGTTTTGTTCTTAAGAGCCTTCAGTTGAGTATAATATACATAATTGATTGAATCATGTTGTAATTACATGTATGTATGTTATTCATGCATAATGAGTGAAGGCTACGATCAAGGAGAATATGTGATGATCCTACATATACTCATAGAGATGTGAAATCAAAATGACTTGGATAGAATAAAATGTGTAGATGATGATATATCTTCATGGTTACACATACTTACATATAATGCTCTCGTGGCAAATGAAAGGCAGTGATTTCCTTACATCATGATAATACTTACTGCATGTGACCGTAAGCAGTTAACTTTGTTTTAATATATTGATATACATATATTATGTGTAAATCCAGAATAAAGACACCGATCAGAATCTAAGATAAGGCTAATATGAGACTACCCGATCATAGAGGGACATCGTGATATGGGATTACAGGATAAAACAAGTTAGAGGGAGAAAATCTCAGACTGAAGAGCGTAGTTAGTCAAAAGTTTGAGAAAGGTCAAGATTAGCCGAAAATTTTTTGAGGAAATCTTTGACTTATGTTAATTGCATTTACTATTTATCTGCATGTCCGACATTAATTGCTGGCATTGCGACATATGTGATCTGTAAACCTTATAGCGAGCGGCGTATAGGTTGTGGTGGCTTTAGCTCTAGGGGCTTCGGGTTGTCTATAAATCTTGTATGCCCTTTACCCTACTCATCGCACCAAGCAAACCTACTTCTTTCATTACATACCTATTTCTCAATCTCCATTCCTTTCTCATTCGAAGTTATTTCTGAGATCCCTAGAGAAATGGCCGATAATAAGTCTTTCAACTTGAATTTTGAGACTGGCAATGTAGAGCTTGATTTAAATCTAAGTCTCGGAAACAACAAAGGGAAGAGACCTGTAGACAGGTCACCAGAAATAAAGAAGAGAAAGAGGGATGTAATAGAGTTGGAGGAGGACAGTACTGCAACATCCTCAGAAAATAAGCTTGCATTCCTGGAACGTAAGATAGAGAGCCTGGAATACAAGATAGAGGACCAGAAGCGACTAATAAGTCGTCTCTTTGAAAACCAAGAGAAACTGATAAACCGTCGTTTCGGGGAACTGGCTAATCGAGTTGATAGACATTCAATGTTTGCAACTCAAAATTTTCGTGACCAACAAGCAAGGTGTATTGACTGTATGAACGGAGTGACTTATGCTCTTCGCCAAATTTCTCAGGCGCTTCCTCCAGAAACTCTTTCTAGGCTGCAACGATTAGCTTCCTCCTTAAGGTCTGAAGCACCTTCCTCTTCTAGACCTGGAGCACCTTTTACATTTCAAAAGCCTCCTCGTCCTTAATTTATTTTTCTTTTGTTTGTACCTAAAGCTACATTTGGTGTAAGCTTCACGTATTAAAATTATCTATGTACTAGAAATAAAATTTAAGTTAGTATCTAGATCTTCTTTGTTGAAGTGATTCATTTTACTGAAAGAACTTGAGGAATGAGAAGATATTGGACTTGTTATATTTCATACTTGATTCTAAAGCATAGTATAGTAATATCTTTTTGACTGAGCAGAGTTACTAAAATGATATTTCATTGCACTTCTGAGCTATGGAGGAATGCTGAATAAGTATTTTATGAACCTATAGAACTATGGGTTTGCCCTAATCATTGAAGGGATACGACTCTATATGAGTCATTGAGGTGAGAAGAATTTCTATATATATTTATTTTATAATTATGCATGAGGAGTATGTTATTTACTTAACTCATTTTCTGGGATTGTTCTTCCTAGAGAATTATGTAATGATTTCATTTTATATAACGCCTTCAGCTGAGAGTGTTGCCTTAAGGTAGAAGGATCGCCTTCGGGCAAGAGTATTACCTATGACCAAAATGATGCCTTCGGATAGGGTGCTTGTATTCGTAAAAGTTATAAGCTATGTGTGTGGAAACATGTATTCTGATATTCAATGTGAACTGGAAAGACCACGTGCCACTTTTGAGATGACACCTATTTGAGGTTTTACATAGAGACAATTCGTCTCTGATTAGGTGGTTTGAGTTTGGTAAAGGTTATGAGGATGAGACACTTTATGGTACAAAAGGTTGTGGAGAAGATTAAACTGATGAGGAAGAGATTACTTGCTGTCTAGAAAAGGCAAAAGTCTTATGCAAATTATTGATAATGCGGTTTAGAGTTCACAGTCAATGGTATACTATTCTTGTAAATCTCACCAAGGGTGTGATAAGGTTTTGGAAGAAAGAGATGCAAAGGATGAGATATGGACGAAGTAATCACATTTATTTCAGTCTTGAGATGAGTTTTGAATTCGAGGGACCGAATTCTCTTAAGGGGGTGATAATGTAATACCCAAGAAAAATAAAATATAAATATTTGTTTACAAACTACTGTTACTATTTCAGTATACGGTACTATTCACCCATATAATACTATTTACGTATACGATACTGTTCATTATACAATCGAAATGTCAAGTACTAGATGTGGTTTGGTCATAAGAGAAAACTAGAAAGAAGTTTGTAGGAGAAAATGACGTTTTATGTGTAAAAATACCCTCAGGGACTAAATTGAAAGGACTGATTTGAAAAAGAAACTTAAAGGTTTAAGGTAAAAGGATAGTTTTTTCCTTTAAGTTTTCAATAGTAGTAATAGAAAAATTTTCGGCCGTTGCCGCTATTTGCACAGTAACTGCATTATTAGAAATGTCATTTTCATAAATATAAATTGAATATTTTATTAGCGCATAGTGTCAAATAGTACCCTTGACTTTTGCTATAAATAGGCCCTTCCATTTCACTTCTAAACTCACACCTTCAACTTCTCTTCTTCTCTCCTTAAGTTTCTCTTACTTCAATGCTAGGCCTATGAGATTTTGGGCCTTTCCTTTTCAGCTTAGGTAAGGATACTATGCCCTTTCTATGTCTTTCAAATTTTAGAAGTTATTTTCTTAAGTATGCTCTGTGGTTGCGGCCTTGGCTGATCTTCCACATCAGAAAAACTGTCCTTAGCTGTTTATATGTTATTTTGATTCTCTGATTACCGAAATAGAATGTAAACTGTGAAGAATACATGTCTAGGAAAGTTCTGGCTAAGGAAAGACCTGGTTTTTAAGTGTGTCCAGTGTGACCCTCCACTCTTTCCTGGGAACTTACCTGGTGTACTCTTTTACAGATTGTATTCTCTATTTCTGGTATGAATAGTGATCGTACGTATAAATAGTGACCGTATGAATAGTAACTGTATATATGAACAGTAACCGTACATATGAACAGTATCTGTACGAAAACAATCCTGACGTATTTTCTCTAATCTTTCATGAAAATCTCCGTAGCAGAACACCGAAATTCACCTGAGAACTCTTGTCTGTAATGACTTAGAGAAGCGATGTTCGTACGGAATCCAGGTGAGTGAAACGACCCCGTTTTAATAAAGTTTTAGCATTACTGGTGATAAAAAGTATGTCGTAGGACACTCCCAAGATTCACAGGGAGAAATTGGATTCAGAATGACGAATATAATGAGATAATTAATCCAGAAGTATGGATAAGAAAAAGTAAGTATCTCATGATGATGTGAAGATTGAATCTCTTGAATTGTGGTTTATAAAGCTATAATATAGTTATATACTATACCTGTTATATGGATGAATATTATATTAAGCTTCTGATTATGATATGAAATGCTATTGATTGTGATTGAGCGGGACAGTACCCCCTCTCACGGCAAGGCGGAAAACCCGGTTGACAGGGTGTCTTGACCAATGAGTGTGGAGACAACGATTCCCTCAGTAGGGATATAGCCCGGATTGGTGATAAATCCGTGAGGCGCCCTAGCTAAGAGGATGAGGTTGTGCGTCATGGCGGAAATATACATAATTGGTGAGCCGGCCTGTGTGCGCTCTCCGGGATATATTGCCATTGACGAGTACTAGTAACGTTTGTTGAATTGGATGAATTTTTATCTTGTATGTAAGAGGATGATGTTGTGCGTCATGGCGGAAATATACATAATTGGTGAGCCGGCCTGTGTGCGCTCTCCGGGATATATTGCCATTGACGAGTACTAGTAACGTTTGTTGAATTGGATAAATTTTTATCTTCTGTCTATTGGTTGAGTATGAGCCTTTGGATATGCTTGCATGACTGGTAATGTATTTGAATTTTATTAATGCGAGGCCGATTCGCTCATTGAGTTTAAAAGCTCACATTGTTTGTACAACCTTTTTGTTCAGATCAGGTTGCCATCGAAGATATCTGCTAGAGGAGTAGATCACTTTGGACCTTCCCGTTGTCGGGTAGACCTCTCTTCTGTTATAGATTATGTTGCTCTGTAATCGTCTAGGACATCTAGTTCAGGGGTTCGACATTTGGCTTGTATGTCAGTATAATAATGTATTTTAAATTGATAATCTATGATTACATGCAATTCATCTCTATGATTTTCAGATAAGAAAATTTGATATATTTATCGGAAGGCTTACAGTGATGAGAGATTCATCATTGTGCCGGTCATGTGCCCAGAAAACGGGTCGTGACAGTAAGTTTGTGATTTTAAATAATGTACTCTCGTTTTTGGGTCTGAAATTTTATAAATGTTCCTTACTCTGCTGGTAGCACTTTGGTATATCATACTTTCCCTGTTGATGTGCCATAGTCAAGGAATTAATTTTTGGTCTTTATGTGAATTGAATAATTTCATCAGACATGATATGTATTTATTATATTTTTGAATATAATTGCTAGTGATTTGTATAATTGCAAACTCACTTTTTGTAGGTACAATTATGCAAATTTTGTGAGATGAATTATTAATTTTTTTAATTATTATTTTATTGCATTAATAATAATTATACCGTATTTGTGTGTTATCATTAATATAATTTGTTGTATAATGCACTGTTTGTTTTATTCTTATGTTAATTATTTTTCGAGTACCCTATTGGTATTAGAAATTTTGGTAATATAAGATTTGTGTATTATAATTATTACATTTCTTATTTATTATGGTTCGAAACCCTTAGACAGGACCACAGTAAGTGAGAAATTTTTCTAAAAGGCATGATTGGCTATGCATACGAAACCATATAATTTCTTTATCGCATGATAATACTGTGCATATTAAATGTTTCCTTTTGTTATTATGCCAGCCTTCTTTGCGTATGCTTGACTTCTGTCAAGACTTTGAATAGGACCAATTTTGAGGACTGGAAAGAATCTCTGGATCTTTATTTGGATATCACTAATATGGACTTGGCTTTGAGAGAAGAAGAGCCTGGCGCTCTTACTGCCTTGTCCTCTATTGCTGAAATGACTTCTTGTGAAAAATGAGAACATTCAAATAAAGTATGTCTCAAGGAAATGAAATACACTATGGAGAAGTTAATTAGATAGACTATTCCAGAGAGCAAAAAGTCCCATATGCTTTCGCTGATTAATGTATGCTCAATTTTGTACTCATCACGATATTGCTTTTGCTATTAATGCTTTAGGGATATACTTGAGTAGCCCAGATTTAGGTCATTTGAAAGTCGTGAAAAGGACATGAGATATTTGCAGGGAACCAAGGATCATATGTTGACCTATAAGAAGTCTAATCAAATTCAGGTAATTGATTATTCTGGTTCTTATTTAACATGGTTGTCCTGACGACTGAAAGTATACTTTCTATTTTTTATGATGATAGGAGTAGCTATCTTTTGGAAGAGTGTTAAACAGACTCTTACAGCTACTTCTATCATGGAGACAGAGTCTATCGCTTGCTATGAGGCTACTTGTCAAGCCATGTGGCTGAAAATCTTAATCTCTAGCTTTCATACTGTTGAAAACATTTCTATGCCACTTGTGATATATTACGACAATATTGCTGCAATGTTTTTCTCTCAAAAAAACAGAAGCTCTTCTCGATCAAAGTACTTTGATATTAAATATCTATTTTTTGGAGAGAAAATTCTAGAGTTTCAGACTCATATTGAACATATTGCTACGAAGAACATGTTAGCAGATTCACTAACTAAAGGCTTAACTGTTATATCTCTTTAAAATCATGTAGCTCATTTGGGTTTAATTAAGTCTTTTGATATTTTGAGTTAGTGGAAGTTTGAAATTTTATATTTACTTAATGTCATTTTTATGAAATATGTTTGAGATGACTTCACTTATACTATCATATCTTTTAAAGCATTTTCAGATGTTTGGACCATTGTACAAGATTGCACAAGGATCACATATTTGTAATGTATGTTCTGACACCAGTTTCACATATTAGTCAAATCTTTTATTGAGGATCTTGACATGTAAGATGCCAGTTCCCCTATCGGACATGATTTTTGCATTGTCAAATACTTATTACCTCTTGATCTGACTTGCGGATTGTTAACTTATAGTGATAACTTATAATTGACATATTAATTTTGTTGTATTATTAAATCTAGAAATTATTTATCCTTTAAACTAATAATTTATATTATCTAAGTGGGAGATTGTTGGATTTTTCATATGAACTACCATAAATCATATTTATCTATACATATATTTTTTTTATTTATATGTATTATCCAATTTTAATAATAGGTTAATTATAAATTCTTTTATAAATTAAACAATCCTTATTGAATTAAAACTGAGTCTTGTATAGACTGACTAATGATGGAAATGTCAACCAATTAGGGTTTCACAAAGAGGGGTCCCTACTAGATTTGGGTTGTCTGCAATACATTTTCCTGTCTGGACTTTTAGCAACAGTTTTTTCTGTTGCTAAAAGTTTCAGCAACAATATTTTTTGTTGCTGAAACTTTTAGAAGCAGAAAAAACTATTGCTAAAAGTAGTATTGCACTCTGTATTACTTTTAGTAATGCAGAGAACCCATATCTGTCCCTAATCTTTGCCTATATATGTGGTGTAACAGTCTCATTGAAAAGTATCCTCTTAAAGTATATTAGGCTAAAAGAGCAGTTTTACTCTCCTCAGTTATTTTGTTTTCCTTTTTCTATTTAATTATACCCGATGACCAATTATGATCATGAGTTTTCGCTGCTGTCCCAAGTACACATCCTTGATTTGTTCTTCTACTTACATGTTAATTAATATGCGTGCAATATATACATACAAAGGAAGGATTAATTTACACAGGTGTAAAACTTAAAGTATTTATATTTTTTAATTATTTCATTACAGAAACTGGTTTTTTTTTCATTTTGATTGTTATATTAAAAATAATTATCGTATTGATATTACTACGAAATTTAAAACAATGACTACACAATCAAATAGTTTGTAATCTTTTAATATTTGAAAATCTTATTATATTTTAATTTTGTAATATGCTGATTAAGTAACAAACAATATTGGATTGCTATTAAATTTCATAGATCTGATATATGTGATTAAAAGTAGACATTTAATGGCAAATTTGACAAAAGGTCGTCTTATAAAAAAAATTTAATGGTAGATAAACAATTTGTTTGTGTGCACGTGTAGCATGTTGAAAACTCGAAGATATAGCTTATTAAAGAAAAAAAATAGTGTTTTTCATCATATGAAAAAAGGAAGTCTCCTTGGCTTTGGATTAAGGAGGCTCTTTACCCCCTCCCACAGCCATTTAATGGCTATGGGAAGCCAAGGAGGCTCCTTAGCTTTGGGGCTAAGGAGGCCTCCCAAGTCCTCATCGTATAGCTCCCTAAAAATCAATGTTGTGTCTTTCACTTTTTGTTAAACAAGCCAAGGTAAACTGCTTGTCAATTGTTTTATTTATATTTTTATGCTTTTGAATATTTTTGCTCATATTAGGTCAACCAAAAAAAATAATAATAAAAGGTAGAATTTACTCACTCTTAATAATTCCCTTTAAAAGCAAGCATCTTTGCCAATTTTTATCACTGATATTTATCATTTTCTCTCAAGTTTGGACCACGAACCATCGATTATGTAATTACAAATTGTATATGATAAGAGTAATTCAAGTAGCAAATAAGTTTAAAAGAATAATATTGTCAGAACGGACTTAGACCTCCAAGTCAGTTCATGTTCACCGATTTCTGAACGGATTTAGACTTTTATTTTTTATTTGTTTAAAAACAAGCCTAAACGTTTAATTCGCATGTTAAATGGACATAGCCCACAGAGTGAATTTTTTGTTGTTGCAAAATTTAATTTATTTTACTTATAAAATATTGTTTAATTATATTTTATATTTCTTAATATTATAGTAAAAAAATATAGTAAAATTGACAAAACATGGCACTTAAATTTAAAAAGACTTAAATTTTTGTGATGTTTGGATAGTTAGATTGCAAATGTAAGCATTTTGAATAATCTTCATTTTCTAAGAAAAGTATTTTGAATAATCCTCATACACAAAGTTAACAATACACCTTTAGTAAAATTTGTCTTTTTATACTATATTTTACAACTATAAATTGTCTTTTAATAAAAATTGTTAAAAACTTTTAACCAAAATAAGTTTTCATATTTAATTGTTTAAATGCAAAGTTATATTAAAAAAAAATTTGTGAGCCAACTTGTTTAGGCCCAGGACAACAGACGAGCTTGGACAATACATATGAGGTGTTTGTTTGGGAAATGAGAAAATTTAAGTTTTGGACAAGCTAAGTTTTAGTACAAGTAAATTGGATTCGCTTCTTGGTAAACCAAAAGTGGGGTAAAATCAATTTTGCAAAATTTAATTTTAAACTCTAAACCAAATATCATTTAGTTCTTGCAAAACTTTAATTTTTAAGGTTTTTCACTAGTTTTTCATACATGCACAAGACCTATTTAATAAATGGGTCAACCTTGTTCAACCCATTTAATAGCCGGCCAGAGTTGAGGAACCTATTTTAACAATGCTAATAGAGAACAACCTTAGTGCTTTGCTTGTTGGCAAGCACGAACCTATCAACAATCCAATAAAACTTGTCTAATGAATAAATTAGAGGGATATACATTCATCAAATCCTCTAAACAAAGACAAAAGCATTGGAGAAAATCTTCACAAAAAAACACAACTTCACAAGATATTACATGAATATTATGGGTCAAAAGATATTACATGAATATTATGGGTCAAATGGGTGGATTAGATTGTTTTTGGGTAAGTTCAACATGTATGAGTCGAAAATAAGGATGGCAATAGGGACTCAAATTCGGAGATCCTTACATTCGAGCCCCACGAGTGGAAAAATTTTTCCCGTAGGGATAAAGGTGGGGGGAAATTTCGCCGAAAACAATTCGGGGACAGCGACAGAGATCACACTTTCCGACCAGCGGGGTCCCCGACCCTCGAAGGGCATTTTAATAAATATACTAAATTTACTAAAATGCCCTTATATATATAATATATAGTTAAGGGATATTTTAGTAATTTTAAAACTAAAATAATTAAAATAAATTTAATTAAAAAAAAGTAAAACCCTAATCCCTCCCATTCTCCCAATTCTCCCCTTTGCCAAATTCACAACCGAACTCCATCACCCCAAACCCTCTATTTGTGTCATCGTGTGCTCTCCCATGACCCAATTGTCTCTGCTTGTCCTAATCTCAGTTGGAAGGACAGTCAGTACTCTATGGTGCCTTTGCTGTCGTGCTCTAGAGTCTTGCCGTTATACTCTGGAGTTTCCCCGTCGCTGTTCATGCCTTCCATCGCTGTCGTGCTGTGGAGTCTCTTCGTGAGTCGTTGCTCTTCTTTTCAATTCCTCTCTCTCCACTAAGTCAATCTCTATTAGGTTCGACTCCTCTGAAACAGTTACATAGAAGCATTATTGCTCTGAACCTTTCATTTCTAGTATTTTCCACCCTCGTTGTCGTGCTCTGGAGTCTCGCCGTCACTATTCGTACCTTCTTCGTCGTCCTATCCATGCCCCCCATCGCCATCGTGCTCTAGAGTCTCGCCGTCATACTCTGAAGTCTCACCATCACTGTTCGTGCCCTCCATTGCCTTCGTGCTATGGAGTCTCATTGTGAGTCGTCACTCTCCCCTTCAATCCCTCTCTCTCTCCATTGATTCAATCTCTGTTAGGTTCCACTCCTCTAAAACAATTACATAGATGCAATATTGCTCTCAACCTTTCATTTCTAGCATTTTCCTCTCTCTCTCTCTACTAATACATAATAGGTGCCAAAAAAAGCAAAAATAGGTGCCAAAAAAACCAAAAAATAAAATTCTAAAACACACATATCTATGTATGTATGTGTCTATAGGTGTATGTGTACACACGTTTGTATGAATGTATGTATATGCATACATGAGTGCGCATACGTGTGTGTATGTATAAGTATGTGTATGTACACAACAGCATACATATGTGCATATGTAGATGTTTGTATGCGCGAGCGCGGCGCACACATACATATATATATATATATATAATCAAACAAATTTATATTAGCCAACCAACCAGATGTGTTAATCTTGCACAATTAATTAAATTTTATATTCAATAATCAACCTTACCATACAAGATTTTGAGTACACAAAAGTTAAGAATTATTACAACAGCTTAAAATAGTCCAAATGCTTGTGTACCCTCAACATTTGGGGTGTGTAAATGGATTCAGTAATTATCCATGAATCAACCCACTTATAATCCATAATAAATGAATGACATTGTAACCCAACCCATTTGTGATGTGAGTCAAATTTGAGTGGATTAAACTAATGTTAAAGTGAGTGAGTGATTTGGATTAAGTAAATAATTTTTTTTTTCCAATTTTGACACCCATAGTGAATATTATTAAGGCGTTCTTTCTATTTCCCTTGTATAGTTCTATGATCATTCTCGTTTCCGCCATTTTAGCTCTTCTTACAACTTTTTGGCAATTCCTTGATTTTCCCATGACAATGAATTCAATCAGCTATCAATTACCATCAAGAAGTCAAGCATACTGTGAACAATATCCAACACAAGAAATACCAGTTTATGCTTCAGTGGCCATAAGAAAGAGAAACTTACATGCATCGAATTAAGGACCCCTTGCTGAAATAGGCGAAACTCATCACCAAAACTAGGAACACTGCACAAAGACTATCCTCTATTCAAACAACAAAAGTGTCTGTTGGGAGGTCTAATGAGACTAATTGCAGAAAGCCGGATTATATCAAACTGCCAATTATTCATAATGTTAATAATTTCATTTTAATCAAAGGCTTGAATTTTAAAATCTTCCCTTGGGGACAATGGCGAGGTGGTCACAGGATAATGATCTGTTGTGCAGCAAAGGCAAAAAGATATTCATGGAAGACTTGGCTGGTTCTCTAAATTACGCTTCGGCTCCTGGCTCCTTTATTTTGATTGATGTCTTTGACAAACTTGCTTCCAATTCGTTCAATTCATCCATGTCTAATTCATCATCATCATCATCATCATCATCAGGAACTTCAGCATCAGCGTCTGCATCTGCCTCAGCATCACCTGTTGAGGTGCTGGGACCATCTTCAGCATTTCCATTTGCCTGATAGAACCCAATAATTAGATGAACAAATATACAGTCAATGTAAATAAACCGCACTTAAAGCAAGATTAATGCTTAAAGCAAAATCATATTGATCTTGCATTTAAAGCAAGAGAGGGGAAGAAAAAATGAGAGCGAGAAAAGAGAACTAGGCCCAGAGGCAGTTTAGCCTCCCCTGAATATATATATATATATATATATATATATACATACATATATATATATATATATATATATTTTTTTTTGATAGAAAAAGAAGTATTATTAAAGAGAAGAGAAAGATAGAGAGGGAAAAAGATTACAATAGGTGGAGGACAAGGGATCCTCCAAAGAGAAATCAAAAACAAAAAGTAAGCTAAAGACCTCCAAAACACCCCACAAGTCCCCTGAGAACATATTAGTACAATAACGCCCTCCAATTCCTATAAACATCAGATATAGGCACCCCTTTAAACAGTCAATTGGCGGAGACCCACAATGAAGCCGCATAAACATATATATATATATATATATATATATATATTTTGGGGATCGAATGGTTATCAATTACTCAGAAGTCCAACCATTACAATCTTTGGTCCAGGAACCTTTACCGTTTCTATGCTAAGGAACTGATTACAGATAGATATCCCATTTCAACGCTCTTTGAAAGAAACACAAGGTTTGTACCCCAACTACAAAAGAAATTGCTGGTCTAGAAAGATATTTTGGCAATTAAAATCTAACTACTAACATATACTCGCTTCCAAGAAATAATGGTGAACAGATATAATAATAACTTATAAAACAATCTGTTACAATGTGTCTGCTCAATTAACATAGCTAGTATCTACTCACTACTCTAGAGATAGCAGAATGCATAAGATCCTCACGGTCAGTAGCTCACACACCCACTTCCATAGCTCAAGGCACCAATTTTGACCAAAGACCAACTTGATCCTACTTAAAGGTTGAACACTATTATCTTTTTTTTTTTTTTTTTTTTGATAGAGAAGGATGAACACTATAATCACCAAGGTAACTAACCAATGGTGGAGCTAAAAATGGGGCAAACTCCACCTTCTCTTTCTCCTACTACCGTGTAGCCCAAGTCCCAGTTGACCCCAAAATCAAAAGATTAAAAACAAATAACAAAATTTGATTTTGTAATAGAAAGTTAATTCTACAAGTACAATTCTAGAAGTTGAAAACCAAATATCATAAGTCTCAAGCCAACCATACCCTTGAATAAGGCAATACACACATACATAGATGAAGAAAAAACCAACCTTCTTTTCAGTATCATCAGATTCTGGTTCTCTTTGGTACTTATCATATGCCTCAGCATCATCCACAAACAAGCTAGCATCTGACAAAAATAGCTCACGACCACTGCAAATGGAGGGGAAAATAATATCACATGTATAGACAGCTTCCATAAATGACTTTAACAAGGAGCTGCAACTTGAAAATTAGGGTGCATATACACAGATTCAGGTGTGGAAGGGAGCAAAGAGTGAGATGTACCTCATGCGGTCGTTCTTAGCTCTCTCCGCCTGTTGTTCAGCCAAGTTGGCATCTCTTTCTTCAATCTTCTTCTTCTTCCATTGCATGAATAACTCAGGAGTCATAGGAGTTGTAGTTTTCAATTTGGAGCGCTAAACAATGATAAAATAATTTGTTAGGTAACCTGATGCAATATTAAATGACATAATCTATCATAGAAAACCGTTTTCACCTGATCTTCAATTTCCTCCTCAATTGGCATTTTATCAGCCTCTTCCTCTAACAGAGCCTTCATCTGAGATTTTAAAACATATCCAGGAGGAAGGGCATGTCTATAGTGGCAATTCTTACCACCATTGGGGCAGACCCAAAACCAACCATATTGCTTCTTCTCTACTGCTTCCAAAAAGTATTTACAGACCTGAAAAGAATACACAAAATGACAGACAATAGCATGAGCCAAATGGAAAATATGATATGAAAAGAGCGCGCTGTCATCAAACATATGCAAAAGGTCCCTTAATGTATCAAAATCAAATTGAACCACCAAAAAAGAAAATGCAAACAAACATGACAATGACAGTTAAGAGAAATCTCCCAAAACTTACTATGTCAGTAGGTTTATTCTGATTATACTCGTTTTTCTTTGACTCCACCACCTTCTCCAAGGTCTCTTGATCCCAGTCCTCCATTGTTTCTGACATAAGAAGCATCAAACAAAAGTTAAGAGAGTAAAGTAGTCAATAGTCTATATCAAAAGTTCAAAATAACAGATAAACCAAGATTATCACTACTGCGAATCTATGAAATACCCTCGTCACGCTTATCACTGTAAATGTCAATCTTTTCGCCTTTCCTCTGCACATTCAGATCGTGTGAGAACTTGCATTTAAAGCCCTTGGTACACTGCCCTGCTTTAAAAAACTCACATACTATGGACTTTGGATCAACACCTGGTCAAATACCCGTATTAGTTTAGAACAAAACTAGATAAATCCATTCGGGAAAACTAAACTGATAAGTTGCAAATAATTGGAGATTCCTACCAACTGGTACTTTAGGCTGGGTAATAGCGATTTTAAACAACTCATTTAGCTCCTTCTCCTTGGCCTTGTCTTCCTCCTTCTTTTTCTGTTATTATCATTAGTCAATCAGCACAAAAAAACATAAACCAATCCACACTTATTCTAGAGCTATACAGTTCTCCATAACAAAGTTTACGAAGTCGAAAAAACATAGAATGGAACATATTAAATTTACAAATTAAAAATAGTGATATCGAAAGGGAAAATAAATTTCGAGCAAAGGGATATTGGGACCTTGGCAGCGGCTTTGGAAGCATCAGGATGGGGCTGTACGGACTGCTTGAGGCTCTGAACGTATTTCTGGACATTTTTGCTCTTGTTCTTGTTTTTGAGACCGAAGGTCTTATCTTCTACGATCTTCTGCTTCTTCGCTAAATCTGCTTTCGATTGCTGCTTAGGCGGCATCTCTAATCAACATCAAAATAATAAATATTTGAATTGAGAGAAGATTGGACGAAAAGACGACAAATCTGAGTGTCGAAGAATGTGTAACGATAGGAGAAGGAGTGTGGCAGCTGTTGTAGGACGATGTACCGGGAAGAGGATGTCTGGTTAGGGTTTGGTCCCTTTGGACGGGACGAGATCGAGAAGCTTACGTAATATCGGAATTCCCGATGTACCCCTGAGGCTTGTGACGTGTCGGCTTCTGGTGGCGTGAGCCTATTGGGCCTGGACACCCCTGTCGTACCGCACTATCTGCTTCCACTTCGCTTAGCTCTGCTTTTTCCCACTGAGAATTAGGGATTGACCCAATCACTTATACTTTTATTTTTATTTTTATATATCTTTTTTTTACAATTTTTAATAAAAACATTATTCATAAAAGAAATTGATATAACAAGCACATCCATAATTTAGATATGTCCAATGTTTTCATAACCGGACCGGTCATTAAATTGGAGGGGGTACTGGTTCAAAGTTTAATGGTCGAACCAGGGTCGAACTGGGGTCGAACTGCGGTTAAACTGATGATAATTAAAAAAATAAAATAAATAAAATATATACCTAAAAATAGTAAAATAAGTAAATTACTATATAATTTTATATCAACATATTATAATTCACATATATAAAAATACACAATATTTAATATTAAATTACACAAAAGGTATTTCACTAGTTTGACAAAATAACATACTCAAATAAATGTTCATAAGTAACAACCAAAAAAATCAACTGACTAAAAAAACATATTATTAGTCATACTCATTACTCATCATACAAATCATGCATCTCAAATCTATCAAATGCTAAAGCATCTCCATTAAAACTATCACCACCACCACCACCATTACTTCCAACTCCACCAACCGTAGCATCAACTCCAATTTCATCAAGTAATTCTATATTTAGTTGGTAAGCAATTTCTTCAACACCTAAATATAAAATAAGAAAATTTTCAAAAAATCAATAAACAAAATTAATAGTTAATAACTTAATATTTATTTTAATAATTAATACTTAAGACACATTCATTTTGTCTTGAGGATTCACCAACTATAGGTATTGCACTATCTTGATAGATAACATTTTTAATATCAAGGTCTTCATCAACAAATTCTGGAGGTGTTTCTTCCTCATCAACGACCTAGAAGTCAATGTTGTCAATCGACTCATAATCAATAGGGTCATATTTTTTCTTCTTATATTGAAACCTAAAAGAAGACATTAAAATAAAAATATCAAAAAAAAAGTAAACATCAATAATATAATTAATACTTATATAGTATTATACCTATTTTTCAAGCGCAAGTTGTAAGTAACAAATACAAGATCATTTAGTCTTTGATGTTCCAGCTTGTTCCTCCTCTTTGTATGAATACGCTCAAATAAACTCTAATTTCGCTCACATTTTGAAGATGAAGATGTTTGGCCAAGAATACGAATGGCCAATTTTTGTAAAGTTGGAGCACTACCTCCATATAATCTCTACCATTCATCTATGTAAGATATTAAAATTTAAAAGTAAAAAATTAAGTAGAAACTTCAAAGTTCAAATTTCAGATTACACAAATGCTTAAAATGATACTTACCAGGCCGTATTGTCTTTGCCACTTTATATGCACCTTCTTGACTAAAAGAACCTTGTCGATCACGATAAATTTGCAACTCTTTAATAGATTTAGAAAGATCATCACCACAGATACTCCTTATATCAAACAAATCAAGAAGTGCTTGCATGATTTGATTCTTTTCAACATATTGTTTATCAAAAAAGAAAACAGGGTTAAAAAAGTAAGCAACTGCATGAAGATCACGTTTTAAATGCTTATCCCATCGAGCCTCAATAAGATCCGTGTAAGGCTTATACAAGTGTACTCTTTGGTTAAACATTTCTTTTATAACATTTTTTGCCCTTTGCATACCTTCATAAACATAACCCATAGAAGGCTTCTCATCTCCATCTACTATCCTAAGCAATCGAATTATTGGACCCACAAGCTTTACTATGATCATGCAGTCATTCCAAAACTTACCATCCAATATGATGTTACTAACAAGTTTTCCTGTGGTAGTCTTGGATAGCCTATGACTTGTAAAGTGTCTATCCACAACTAAAGCTTGCAAATCATGCTTATGCTCATAAAGACTTTTCAAAGTAATAAAGGTTGTGGCAAATCGAGTTACCCCTGGATGCACAATTTCTTTCCAACCTTCTCTTTTCCTAAGCCAAGATAGAAATATCATATGATTGTACACAAAACAGTAATTTTTGATGCCTTAGATGCAAGCTCAGCTACATGAGACATACTACCAATATCCTTCAAAAGAAGATTCAAACAATGTGCAGCACAAGGCGACCAATAAATATGTGCATATTTTTCATGAATTAACTTGCCAGCAGCTACATAATTAGCTGCATTATCAGTCACTACATGCACAACATTAGTAGGTCCAACCCACTCAATAACATCAGAAAATAAATCACACAATGTTTTAGCATCCTTCACAACATCTGAAACATCCACAGATTTTACAAAGGTAATACCCAAAGGACAATAAACTAAAAAATTTATCAAAGTCCTCTGCCTCATGTCACTTCAACCATCAGTCATGATTGTACATCCAGTTTTAGCCCAATTATCTCGATGACTTTCAACAAGCAATTGACACTCCTTCTTGCAATCTCCTAACAAATGAACTCTCAATTCATGATATAAAGGGAAACCCTGGCCCTATGGCCACAATTGCATCTACAGCAGATTGAAATTATGGAGATTGAATATCATTAAATGGAATACAAGCATCAAAAAACCATCTTGTAATTGCCAATTTAGCTTTATGTATTGATTCCTTACTAGACAATACACTTTTCAAAGTTGGTTGTGAACCTGGAGTTGTCCTAGGAGCAAAAAAGCCATCAAATGTGTCACTCATTTTCCTCTTCCCTTGGGCGACATTCTGCACTCTCCATTCCCTCATAATCTTCATCAAGCTGCTCATTTTGGTTCTTTTTCTGACATCGCCTAAATGATTCCGACATTCTACAACAAATATCATGAGACACTTTTTTGCAAGAACTTATTTGACCTGTTACACCTACTAGATGTTGTTTCATTCGATTTATACCTCCTCCTCTATATACTAAATTACAATGAAGGCAGGTGTAGACATTAGTTTTTCCCTCTTTCCTAAAAGCAAAATGTTCCCATGCCGGATCACTCTTTTGATGACTAGATGTATTAGATGCTGTAGTGGATTGCTTATCTAATGATTGTACATTAGTGGCAGTGGTGTTGTTATCATCATTGGTATCCATATTTCCACTAAAGTTTCACCAAAAGAATGCTAATTAGGATATTGAATTTATATGAAGGGTTTAAGCTAGAAGAAAGCCTAGGATATTACTAAAGGTGTGCTTCTTAAAAAAAAGTTCAATATACTTCAATAGTTCAATTTATATCAGGCATCAGCAAGTAAATTAGCAATTAGAGTAAATTCAGATTTCAGACAATCAATATAACTATAATCCAAAATCAGATAATCAGTCAATTCTAGATGCTTAGTGGTGCATAAAAAAGTTATGCATATATGAGTAGTGCTCCTATATAGCCTAGCATTTTGCTTCATCTGCCGACAACACTACTGCTCATATAGGGCACATATGAAATTTTCCTCTCTGAATTATCTATTGTTTATATTGACCAAAATCATTAAAGGACTATATGAGGATAGTATATGTATTTTTATGCTTCCTATAATTATTAAAGGATAAGATATGAAGCACTTACCTGGAAGGAAACCCGACGGCGATGGCGAGGGAGACAGTAGCAGCAATAGCGACAGAGGTCAGAGATGAATCAGTTTAATCGAAGTAAGGAACCGAAAGAGATGAATCTAATCAAAGAAAGAGTAAATCAGAGATGAATTTGAGTAAATCAGCAAAGAAGAATAAATCTGATTCTGAATCAACAAAAAATCAAAAATAAAAGAAAGAACTCAAGAAGCAAAGGATGAAGGAGACGAACCTGTGCTTCAGCCTTCATCCTTCGAGTTCGAGTTCGAAGCTCAAACGCTTGCACTTTGCAGCAAAATGAAGCCTCGATGTCGAAGGGGAAGAAGAACAGCCGCTGGTGCTAGAAGAACGACGAACCTTCTTCAACAGATGAATGAGATTTGATTTTGGGGGGGATTTAGGGCTCGAGCAAAACGAGATCTGAAAACTTCAACACCTCTATGGCACATTCGAACTCTCTGGCAACTTGAATGATTGTCTGGTATATATTGCCAGGCGAGACTTGTTCCTATCCGAAGATGAAAGCGTTCCTCCTAAGCCACAACCTTCGATTTGCTTCACCAAAGGTAATTTTCTAATTAAGAAAATCAATTTCACCCAAATCCCTCTTGCTATTGAAAATGAACCAATCAATTAAATTCCCAGTGAATAATTTGGACCAATATGATGGTTTAATGAGCATTTTCCAAATGTCCTTACTAGCTTGACAGTCTCTCAAAGCATGGATTACAATTTCCTCATGAACTCCATAAATAGGGCAGATGGAATCTAAAGTAAGTTTTCTTTTCTTTCTCTGAGAATTCATAAGGATTTTATTGTTAGCACAAAGCCACATGAAAGTTTTTTTTCTTTGACTCCCTGGCTATTTCTAGATAAGTTCCCAATGGCTTTCGGCACTTGATTGAGAATTATTTGACAGACTTCTGTAGGCTAACTTCACTAAGAACTCAGCTTCTTTGGGGTGATACCAAACAATGGCGTCTTTAGCAAGCTCACTAATATTTATACTAGAGTTGAAAATATTGGTCGAAATATTACCATGTAATAGATTCCTTATTTTTTTCTTTGTTCCAATTTCTATTTGGCAAAATGAAATCACTAACTGTTTTTGACAAGTTTGCTTCATTTAGAGATTTGATAGATGCATCCTTTAGACGATCGTAGGCCTTTCCAAGATCAACTTTGATGGCCATAAACATTTTTTTCCTTTTTTTTATTAGCTATAGAATGAATAATTTCTTGAGCAATAATCACATTATTCGAGCTATGATGACCCGGCATAAAACTCCATTGAGTGGGAGAGATCAAATCCCCTAAAAAGGGGTTTCAATCTATTAGCAATAATTTTAGTAATAGAGCAATCAGTTTGAACTATTTAAGAGATTCAGGGTTCTCAACTTTAGGAATGAAAATCACATATGTGACATTAATCCCATCAATCCTACTCGGGTCTTGAAAACACCTTTTAATAAAGTTATAAACTGAATCCCCAATCGTGTCTCATTGGCTTTGAAAGAACATAGCATGAAAATCATCTGGACTGGGAGCTTTAAGAGCTCCTATATTGAAGAAGGCATCACCTCATATATGACCGCAACATTTGTCTTCCTCATATCTGCAGGATTAAGTCTAGGAAACAAGTTTTCCAAAGGATAAATATTTGACTCAGCACACACATCCTCCAAATAGAGAGAATTCAGGAAATGAGAAGCCATTTTCTTAAGATCATCCGTATCTGTAATCCAATCCCTTGTATCACTTCTCAGAGCCTCAACCTTATTTCTTTTCTTTCTTACCAATGTCGAGGAATGGAAGAATTTTATGTTTTTATCTCCAAATTAAACCTATTTGTATCTGGCTCTCTGGCACCATAGAAGCTCATCTTGTAAAAGGGTTATTTCATAATCCTTCCATAGGGTGTCTTGAAGATGGGTTAGTTCGATCCAAAGGATCCGCTTTGTCAATACCACTTAGTCTTCTAGTCAAAGCTCTTTTCCTTTTATTAATGTCTCCAAAAATTGTTCTATTCCAATCCAAAATTTTCCCTGTAAGACAAGTGGCAGCCTTTGGCCAATCATCATTGTTATTCCAAGACTCTTTGACTAAATACCCAAAAGAATTATTGGTAACCTAAACCATCATAAATCTAAATCTCTGAGGGACTTAGTTACCAAAACCACCTCTTCCCATCATAACGAGAACCGTTCTATGGTTGGATTTAAACCAATTTAGATGTTCACTATAAGCTTTATTGAAATGAGTGAACTAATTGAAATTAGCTAAAGCTCAATCGAGTCTCTCCTGAATTCTCCTATTTTTCCAAGTCAATCTTAGGCCACATAAATTTAACTCCATAAGGTTACATTTTGAGCAACACATATTGAAATCATTCATGACTTCCATATTTGGCTTAGCTCCCTCTTGTTTGTCCTCAACGGCTTTATAGGCATTAAAGTCACCAAAGCACATCCACTTTGAATTACCAATTGAACTACTAATCCTTTCAAGCTGTCTCCATAAATTTTTTCTAACTGTAGGGGTAAGGCTACTATAGATACCCGTCAGGAAGTAGTTTTCCTTACCCTCTCTATAGGAAATATGGGTGTGAATGTACTGGTTTGAAGTATTAATGATGTCAACCTTCACTTGATTTTCCTCTTAAATAAGCCAAATTCCTCCTAAAAAGCCCACTGCCTAAACTCTGTAATTATTACTAAAACCCAGATTTTTAATGATCTTATTCGCCTTTTGACCGCTAGCTCTAGGCTTCACAATAAATAAAATGTGGATCCTGTACTTAGCCTACAACTCTAGAATCAAGTGAGGAAAAGAATGGGCCTCTGTACCCCTGCAATTCCATGCCATAATGTTAATCATAAAGAAAAATTCAAAAGATTAAAATGACCCCAGAAAACAAACTAAGAATGCATAAACATTAATGAAGATAGTATGATGGGAAGAGAAACTCCTTAAAAAAAAAACTTAATCCTTAACAATAGAAGTCTTGACCTTCTTCGGGTCCCTCCTTCCTGCCTTTCCACATCTTCTGCATTACTATTAATGGACGATTTTGAAATAGGATCTAGAAGTCTGTTGCTTAAGAAATAGTTCCCAAGCTTTCCTTAAGAATGGTTGCTTGGGGTTTTATTTAACTTTATAAAATCTTCCTCCATAATGAGAGATCTAGCCTTCTTTAATTGGAAATTGAATTTTTTTTTGTTTTTTAGGACTTAAATCCTGAGGTATTGGCTTTTAGGGGTCCTGTTGCGTTACTGTCTGCTCACCCCTTTGGCTTTACAAATCTCTCCATAATACTTTAATTTTTCATCATGTTTATGTTCTTTTCGTGCCTTTTTTTTATGAATCAATATGATTTAACATTTTCATTTTTGTTCCTCAATAATCCTTATTCTGTTCTTTTCTGCCAAATTCAAGTTATTTGCACTGCTATTGTCCACATCCTTCATGGATTCACGTTGTTCAACATCTTTCCTTGAAACAATTATATCCTCTTCTTCCATGTCAAAAACCGCAAATCTTGATCCACTTGTTGCTGGCTGATTATGGGGAAACTCTCTCAAAATGGTATTCTTATTTTATGGTAATTTTTTCACTTTATCTCCTTTGGTATTCTGTTTATTGTCATTTCTAGTCCAAGTTCTTTTTTTCACAATCATCCAATTGCCAAAGATGTCATCATTCTCTTTCTGCTTACTGTCCATCTCCTCTTTATTAGTTGATGGGTTCTCATTTTGTGCATTGTCCTTTCCTCCTTCCATTATGTGAATAGAGTTTAATCCATTAGGAGACGTGCAAGCTTATTTGTGATGACCATATTTACCACATATAAAGTATATCAGATTAAGTCCTTCATATTGATATGAACCTTGATGCGATGCAATGCAACGAAACCCAAATTGCAGAAAAGAATAAACAAAAAGACCTCGACTCGATACTTTACTAGAAGTATAAACCTTAGTATAAGAAAGGATGTTAGACGCCACACTCAAGAAAAAGGAAGAGGGCTAGTGATAAGTCTCAATTGAACACCACAAGACAAGTCTTGATAATTTTACAAGTTCTTAGAAGAACCAAGAAGTGAATTGCTCACAAATAAAATTCTTAATTCATATGTACGCCTCAGCCTCCCATGGTTTTGATTGAAATACCTAGGCTGGCCTTTTTGGGAATTAGACTCTGCTTACTCTAGCCTTTCATCTATGTTATCAATCCTTAGATTAAGTCTTTCTAAGGTTCCTTGAATGGCCTTCATGTATAGTTTTACGTCTTTCCCTCTTGGTTCCTCATCCACGCCTTTGTCTCTACTTTGAGTCATGTTATTTAATTATGCAAAACAAAGGTTAGAATAAAACCTCACTTACTTGCTCACGTATTTGCACTCAAGGGATGTCAAACTCTCATGTTTCACACAATTTTCGGCTTTTACCCTCATTTGCACTTACACACTATTGCCTTTTACCACTCTAAATTATCTTCTCTAGTTCTCGTGAAAACTATGGTTTCTCAAACAAAACAGCCTTATGAGATTACAATTAACACCAATCACACACAATCTTTCAAAAAAAAATTGAATGCAATGTCTTTGAAAGAAGGTTTTGGTTCAAAAAGATCAAATAAGACTAATAAGGATTTTAGCAACAAAAAGGATAAGATGAACTCAAACAATAATAGAGTAGTAGAGATAACAATTGAATCAATTCAGCCTTAATAAACTTAAATATCGCAAGCAAACAAACAAACAGCAAATATAATCACATTCAACTTGCAATTTTGGTAGCTATGAATTCTTTGTTTTCTTTTGTTGAACCAAAACTTTTGCTCTTTTTTTTTTGGAACTCTTTTTTTTATCAACTACAAAATTGACAAAAGTAAATCAAATAAAGAAGCAAAATTAAAACTTGTAAGGTTGAGTTTTTTTTGAAAAAAAAAATTGGGAATTCAATGGAAAAAAAAAAAGGAAAAACGGAGAATTGGAAAATGGTAATAATAAAATAATAGAATTTTTTTTTGCCCAAAAAAAATTGCATGAACAGTAATGCGAATGCACAATGCGCGATGAACAGTGCAAACAAGATTTTTTTTTTGAAAGAAGGAATCAAAGAAAATATATTAAACCTGATGTGAACCTGGCTCTGATACCAAATGATATGAACCTTGATGCGATGCAATGCAACAAAACCTAAATTGCGAAAAAGAATAAACAAAAAGACTTCGACCCGATACTTTACTAGAAGTATGAGCCTTGGTATAAGAAAGGATGTTAGACGCCACACTCAAGAAAAGAGAAGATGGTAAGTGATAAGTCTCAATTAAATGCCACAAGACAAGTCTTGATAAGTTCACAAGTTCTTAGAAGAACCAAGAAGTGAATTGTTTACAAATAAAATTCTTAATTCATGTGTACGCCTTGGCCTCCTATGATTTTGATTGAAATGCCTAGGGTGCCTTCTTGGGGAATTGGACTCTGCTTGCTCTAGCCTTTCATCTATGCTATCAATCCTTAGATTAAGTCTTTCCAAGGTTCTTATCACATATTCTATCAAATAAGCTCTATTTTTTATTTTAATTCTTAGGACTAATTTTTTCTTGAGATTCAATTCTACACTGATTCTTGCAAAATGACCCCCTTTCTATTGTATTCATTTCTCCCCCATTCATGTTCTCTTTTATGGTATGAATGTCTACGTTTAAAGTTTTGCCCATTTTATCCCTTACTTTCCAAAGAAAGTGTTTGTCATATTATTCCATTGGGAGGTTTGAATCCTGGTCCATACGGCAATTCTCTTGATGGATTCTTCCATAGGCCTAAACTCTGGTTTCTAGCTTTGAATTGTTAGGTAGTGGCCAAGGATCATCCATGGTCCATTATACATAACCTGGTCATAATTCACCAATTCAACAAATCTAATAACAAAGAACTCGTGGATCATTAATTTCAAAGTTTCCTGACAAATTCTATAGCTTACCCAGCTGTCACGACCCATTTCCTAGGCACATGACTAGCATAATAATGAATCTCCCATCACTATAAACCTTCCTATTGACTCTACCCTTTTGTTGAGTTCAATTATGCGAAAACGTAAGATCTATAAATTTATTCAAAATCACATCTATTCACAACAGATGAAACTTTCATTAAAAACATATATGACGTCATTGCTAACATATACGAAAATATTATACATAACATAATATAATTATGAAGGTACAGTTGAACAACCATAATAACACCATTTTCATAAAGATTATAATATCTAGAATGTAAATTCTTGAAATAACCTCCTAGGAGGCCTAATAACCATAGAGCCCTTAATATAGATGCGGGATCACTGAACCTACCTGGCAATGGGAAGATTCTTTATTCTATAAATCACTCTACTACTCCTCTAGTGGGAGTTCCTTTCTGCAACTGTATCTGAAAAGGGAAACGTGAGGGTGAATTTTTGGGAAAAACTTAGTGAATGTACGATAAAATCAATAATAAGAACAAATTACAAAATCGATCATGATAATGAACTCAAAGGTTCTAAAATCAATCAAGAGCACAAGTAGGGAATAAACAGAAATTAACAATTTTTTTACAAATAAATAACTAAGTACACATCTTGGGTTTTGGCACTCATCACTAAGGCGAAACCACCCTGGTGAGCTACTTGCTCAACCTCCAGTTCTCTTAAGACCTTGAGATGCTACACCATTATTCCATTAATAGGAACTGTGTCTCCCCTAACATTTTTCAATGACTGACCGGTCTTACTCATCACATAAAGGAAGGTACCACCCAATATCACAAACATACCATACGGCTTTTCTTAAAAAGAATAAAATTCAATATATCATGAATATTCATACTTTAAAGTATCATAAAAGTTATAATACAAATAATAAAAGACTCAAATATGTAAAGATAGTATATATTGGAAATAATGACGTTAGAGTTCTCACTAATATCCTATTGTCACCTTAAACTGGCAAAACTTAGAATTTTAATCCGGTTCACTAACGTGATGGATCGTGCTATGATCTTATTATTAAATTTACGTTCACTCACCTGGATTCTGTACGAGTATTACTTCTCTAAGTTGTTACGGAAAAGAGCACACAGGTGAATTCAGGTTCTGTTACGAAGACTTCATGAAAGGTTAAAGAAAATAAGTTAGGGTTATTTTCGTATAGTTACTGTTCATACATACGGTTACTATTTATATGTACGGTCACTATTCATAACAGAAATAGAGAATACAATCTGTAAAAGAGTACACCAGGTAAGTTCTTAGGAAAAAGTGGAGGGTCGCAATGGACACACTTAAGTACCAGGTCTTTCTTTAGTCAGAATTTTCCTAGACATGTATTTTTCACAGTTTACATTCTATTTTGGTAATTAGAGAATCAAAATAATATATAGGCAGCTAAGGACAGTTTTTCTGAAGTGGAAGATCAGTCAAGGCCGCAACCACAGAGTATACTTTAGAAAATTACTTCTAAAATTTGAAAAATATAGAAAAAGGCATAGTATCATTACCTAAGCTGAAAATAAAAAAAAAGCCCAAAATCTCAGAGGCTTAGCGTCGGAGCAAGAAAACTTAAGGAGAGAAGAAGATAAGTTAAAGGTGTGAGTTTAGAAGTGAAATGGAAGGACCTATTTATAGGAAAAGTCAAAGGTACTATTTGATACTATGCGCTAATAAAATATTTAATTTACTATTTATGAAAATGACATTTCTAATAAAATAATTCAATTTACTATGCATATTAATCATTTAGTTTACTGTGTAATCACGAAAAAGTAGAAGACGACTTTACTATTGAAAACTTAAGGGAAAAATATCATTTCATCTTACACCTTTAAGTTTCTTTTTAATTCAGTCCTTTCATTTTAGTCCCTAAGGGTATTTTCTTACATAAAACGTCATTTTCTCATGCGAATTTCTTTCTTATTTACTCTTATGCCTAAACCACATCTAATACTTGACATTTCGATTGTATAAGTGAACAGTACCATATACGTGAATAGTATTATATAGGTGAATAGTACCGTATACTAGAATGGTAATCGTAGTTCGAGCACACATCTTTATATTTTATTTTTTTACAGGTATTACATTATCACCCGCTTTAAGAAATTCAGTCTTCAAAATTTAAATTACCTCAATTCGTGAAAAGATGCGGATATCTAGAACGCATATTGGCCTCAGCTTCCCATGTGGCTTCTTCGTGAGTCTGATTCTGCCATAACACCTTGATCGATGGAATCTCCTTAGACCAAAGTTTCTTTACTTGACTATCAAGGATAGCCACTGGTATCTCTTCCTATGACAAGTTCTCATTTACTAGGATAGAATCATTGTGAAAAGGGTAAAGTATGTGAGAAAGATCAGGAAGATACTTCTTCAACATGGATACGTGAAAAACAGGGTGAATCCCTTCCAGTTTCGTGGGTAGGGCGAGCCGGTAAGCCACTTTTCCCACTCACTCTATGATTTCATAAGGCCCTATGTATCTAGGACTCAACTTTTCTTTCTTTCCAAATCTCAACACACCTTTCATTGGAGAAACTTTTAAAAATATCATATCACTGACTGAAAACTCCAAATCACGTTGTCTGTGGTCGGCGTATGCTTTTTGTCTACTTGAGCTGCTTGTGTCACATCTCAAAAATTGAACATGTGAAAAGATACTACTCATTTGATAAAATTCTCAAACATACGTTATTTACATATATTCTGTAAGGTTTTACATTCAATCTTAATCATTCATTCCACACTACAGAATTATATTCATCTGATAAGCAAATATAGACATACATAATCTGATGTTTCTATCTCATCACAAGCCTAGGAGACCTATAGTAAGTACAGAGCGTTCCTAGTATTCACATTAATAAGTACTGTACTGGTATCCCACCAGACAGAAACAGATAATAACTCCAAGGGGCTTCTAATCTTCAAACGGATACTCTTCTTCCTTGTTTTCTGTATCTGAAAAGATAATCATAGGGAGTGTGAGTTTATTTAAAAACTCAGTAAGTAAATAACTGTACTATATAAAATATCAAAAGTACAAATACCACATTTACTCATATAATTAATTGTCTTATACATTGAGTAGTATGAGACTCTAACCCTTTCAAACTCGTGAATAAGATTTCATAGATATACACCGAGTAGTATGGGACTCTAACCCTTTCAAACTCGTGAATAAGTTCTCATAGATATACACCGAGTAGTATGAGACTCTAACCCTTTCAAACTCGTATTTACAATTTCATCTATTTACACCGAGTAATATGAGACTCTAACCCTTTCAAACTCGTGTATAGTTTTTCATCGTTATGCACTGAGTAGTATAGGACTTTAACCCTTTCAAAGTCATGTATTAGATCCCGTAGATCTTTACTCATTAATAAGATAGTGAGAACTTCTCACATAGTACAATTTCCATGAAATAAATCATTTATACATACTCTTATTCCTTTGAATTTCTGTAAAAAAATATATCAATCATCATATACTGTCATATGAAAAATTGATCAATTAATATCCAAATAATATTGTAAATGGGACTTATATTGTACTTTGACTAGTAATATCTAATTAGCTTAGCAAGGTTATTCATTCACCTTGATGTTTGTCCAAGTTTACCTTGTTCCACACTAGAATTTGTGTAGGAAAATTTTCTAGTAAAATATATTACAAGGAAACATAAGAAAGGAAACAAAATCACGAAAATATGCAAAATTTCTGATTGCTACAGTAACGGTTTGCTACAGTACAGTTTGCTGCAGTAACGGTTCGCTACAGTGTCGGTTCGCTACAGTAACGTTGACTACTACAGTGTGTTGACTGCCGACTCTACAGTACTGTTACAGTACTCGAAGAAAAATTTCCAGATTTTCCCGAAATTTCTGGTCGCTACAGTAACTCGAGTTTTTGCAGAAATTTCTCACAAATTCATCCTTTCCTTTCTTGTTTCAAAACCAGAATTTCAACTCTTTTAACCGATTATAACTCAAATATAACTTCTAAAACAACTGAGATTCATGAATTATCATCAAAATCTTCAAGAACAAACCTGCTCTAATCTTCCATATAAACTTAGATTTAAAGAAAATAATGAGATTAAAGCTTACCTTTGATCCTTACAAAGCTTTTGAACCGAACAAATAATCGAAATTCTGAAGATCAAGGAAAAGATTTGAGAAGAGGATGAAGAGACGAGAGAAACTTCCACTGTTCAGTTTTCAGCTTTTCCTTCTGCGTGAGAAATGAGGGGGGTACTATTGAAGCTTTATATTAAATATTTCTAATGGGTTATTGAATAACCCATGGGTATCCATAACCCAACATCCAAACCCATCCAGTCAATTTACAATAAATGGACTAATTGACCATTCTTATATCACTTTTCCATGAATTTCGCCATTCTTAGAATATATCCTACATGGTGCAAATATTCAGTCCAGTCATTTAACTCAATTTTCATAAATAATATTCAAAGAGAACAATTAAATATGAAAATTAAAAATGACCAAAATATATAACTAAAGTAACGTTGTAAAATTCTAAAATACTCTTAAGCGAATTATATTTTGAAATTAGCGGGTATTACAGCTTGCATCCCATCCTGGATTGTCTTAACCTTGGTTAAGGCATCCTGAGCCAAATTGGGTCCTAACGCTTTCACTTCACCTACCTCAAACCAACCGATCGGAGATCTGCAACGTCTCCAGTTCAATGCCTCATAGGGTGCCATTCCAATAGTAGCTTGATAGCTGTTGTTATATGCAAATTCTATGAGATACAAATACTTCTCCCAACTATCACTGAAATCTAGGATACAAGCTCGTAACATGTCCTCTAGCGTCTGAATCGTCTGATCTGACTGTTTGTCTGTCTGTGGGTGAAAAGCGGTATTGATGTCCACTCGAATACCTAATGCCTCTTGAAAACTCCTCTAGAAACGGGAAGTAAATTGAGGACCTTTATCAGAAATGATAGATATGGATACTCCATGCAGCTTCACTATTTCTTTAATGTATAATTATGCTAATGTCGTTATGCCGTAAGTGGTTTTAACTGGAATAAAGTATGTTGACTTGGTTAGTCAGTCAACAATGACCCATACTGAGTCGTAGCCTCATGTGGAGTGAGGTAGACCAACAAAAAAGTCCATCATCACTCGTTCCCATTTCCATTCAAGAATCTCCAATTGCTGTAACGAGCCTCCCTGCTTTAGATGTTTGGCCTTAACCTGTTGACAGATTAACAACGAGATACAAACTCTGTTGCATCTTGTTTCATTCCTTTCCACCAGTAGATCTGATTCAAATCCTGATACATTTTGGTGGCTCCTGAATGTATAGCATATGTAGCACTATGGCCTTCCTCCATGATGTCTCGTCTAAGAGTTCCAATATCTGGTACGCATAACCATTGTTCAAAATGCAAGGCTCCTGCATCGTTGAGTGTGAAAACTATTCACTTCACCATCCTTCACCTTATCCATAATTTGGACAAGCTCAGGATCCTCCATCTGGGATATATCTGGTCTACAAGGAAAGATATGGCCCTGATATGGGCTAAAATGATCTTGTAACCTCGAGAGTGGCACATTTTGTTCTTAGCTCTTGTAGTTCTTGGATCAATGATCTTCTTGTCACTGCTATATGGGCTAGACTACCCATAGATTTTCGATTCAAAGTGTCTGCCACTATGTTTACTTTTCCTGGATGATAAAGAATGTTGCAATCATAATCTTTTAGTAATTCTACCCATCTCCTTTACCTCAGGTATAGGTCCCTTTGGTCGAAAATATATTTTAGACTTTTATAGTCAGTGTAGATTTTGTAGGTTTCTCTATATAGATAGTGTCGCCATATCTTTAGGGTGAAAACTACTGCTGCCATCTCCAGGTCACCGGTGGGGTAGTTTTGTTCATGTTTCTTAAGCTGTCTCGATGCACATGCCACTACCTGGCCATGCTGCATGAGAATGCATCCCAACCCTACTCTTGATGCATCACAGTACATTGTAAAACCTCCAGGTCCTGAGGGTAAGATCAATACAGATACAGAGATTAACCTCTTCTTGAGTTCTTGGAAGCTTTCTTCACAAGCGTCATCCTACAGGTACTTTACTCCTTTTTTAGTTAGTCGTATGAGGGAGGCGGCTAACTGGGAAAAATTTTGAATGAAACGATGATAATATCCTTCCAATCCCAAGAAGCTGCGAATCTACGTGACGAAGGTGGGTCTAGGCCACATTTTGACTGCTTCTACTTTGTTTGGATCTACTTGGATGCCATCATTGGAGATCACATGTCCCAAGAAAGTCACGCGATCAATCCAAAACTTGCATTTAGAGAATTTAGCTTACAATTGATGATCCCTCAATGTCTGCAACACAATACGAAGGTGTTGTTCATGCTCTTCTGAATTCTTTGAGTACACCAAAATGTCATCTATGAAGACAATAACAAATTTGTCAAGAAGGGTTTAAAAATCTTATTCATTAAATCCATAAAAGCAGCTGGTGCATTCTTTAGTCCAAATGACATTACCAAGAACTCGCAGTGCCCATATCTGGTACGAAAGGCTATTTTAGGCACATCCTCCTCCTTGATCTTGAGTTGGTGATAACCAGACCTCAAGTCAATCTTTGAAAAACACTTGGCTCCTTGAAGTTGATCGAAGAGGTCGTCGATGAGAGGCAACGTGTATTTATTTTTTATATTTACTTTATTTAGTTGCCTGTAATCTATGCATAGTCTCATTGATCCGTCCTTCTTTTTCACAAACAGAACATGAGCTTTCCAAGGTGAATAACTTGGCCTTATAAAGCCTTTGTCTAACAGGTCCTATAATTGAGTCTTTAGTTCTTTTAACTCCGTTGGCGCCATCCTATAAAGAGGTATGGAGATTGGGCGAGTCTCCGGAGCTAACTCTATCTAGAACTCAATCTCTCGATCTGGAGGTACACCTGGTAGATCATCCGGGAAGATGTCTATAAACTCATGGACTACTGGAACATCCTCCACTTTTAGTTTTTCCTTTTTGATATCCTTAACAAATGCCAAATATCCTTGACAACCCTTTCGTAATAAACGTCGGGCACACATTAAGGATATAAGGTTTCTAGGAGTCTCATTTCGTTTACCTTGAAATATAAAGGAGGGTTCCCCCGAAATATTGAATTTAACTATTTTATTATAGCAATCTAGGATGGCATTATAAGATGCCAGCCAATCCATACCTAAGATAACGTTGAAGTCTGTCATATCCAACAGCATTAGGTCTGCCGTCATATTTACTTCTCTGATTTTCACTTTGCAAGCCTGGCAGCCTTGTTTTATTAGGAGGGTACCTCCTGTAGGCGTAGTTATTAAGAATGTACATTCTAATCTAACAACTTTTTGCTTAAAGTTCTTAGCAAAGAACGGTGACACATAAGAATGCGTAGAGCCAGAGTCAAACAAAACATGTGCAAAGTTTGATTCAATCAAAAAGGTACCTGCTACTACTGCATTGGACGCTTGAGCATCATGACGGGTTAAAGCGAACACTCAAGCATTTCCTTGACCTCCGGAAGCTTGACCTCGGCCACCTTGTCCTCTACCAGCGCCTCTTCCGATTCCATTACCTTCTGTCGCAGCTAGGGCTCGGTTAGCAATGGTTGCCTCTGATTGGTTTTGAGAATAGTGTATTGATCCGTAACCGGACCTTGAAACAAGTGTAGGACATTCGTTCTTATAATGACCCTGTTGTCCACACTGGAAGCAAGTTATGATTTTGCCTTTCCCAAGACATATTCCATAGTGGTATTTTCCATATTCAGGGTATTGGAGTTTTGATTGGCTCCTTGTTCCATCAAATTGAGATTGAGGCACACTAGTTGTGGAGGGTACATGACTATTGATCTTGACGGACATGGAACTTCCTCCGTGTCCATGTGACTTCTCATCTTTTTTTTTTGTTTATTATTCCAATTCTCCTTGCGCATATCTCTTTCTTCTATCATACGGGCGATGTCGACAGCCTCTGTATAAGATGAAAAGTCTCGTATCCGTGATCCCACCTTCGAAAATAAGGAATCTTAAAGGCCTCCAATGAAACGTCGGATCCTTTGTTTCTCATCCAGAACTATGTAAGTAGTATATTTAGACAACTCAACAAACAAATTGTCATATTCATCAATAGTTCGTGCTCCTTGCAAGAGTGTCTCAAATTCGTTCATCTTTGTTCTCGTACGCTCTCTTGGATAAATTGATCTCAAAAAATCCTCTTAAAGTCCTTCTATTTGAGGGATGGGGCATTACTATCCATACCCTTCTTCAATATTCGCCACTAGCGGTCCGCCTTACCTCTAAGTTGAAAGGTAACAAGGGTCACTTTTCGGGGCTCAGGGCAATCTAACGTATCAAGGATTTTCTCACAGTCATCTAAAAAACGCTGTGGGTCTTCATTGGCTTCTCCTGTGAATGTTGGCAGATTTAGCTTCATAAATTCTGAGGTCTTAACCTCTGCCCTAACCCATTCCCGAGCTTAAAGAGGGGGTGGGGGTGGCATCTGTTGTGTCTCTTGCATTCTTGCAGCATGTACTGATGCCTATGAGTCGTCATCAGATGACTGCCCTGCCAAAAGTTCCTTCAGCCCATCTACCTTATTTTGCATCGCAGCTAGTGCTTCCATTACTACAGTTGCATCAATTTGTGGTGTTACTCCACTGATTCTTCCAAGGTTTACAGTAGGTATCTCTTCATTTTGCACATGGTTCCTTCCTACATGTTTAGGAGCCTCCATCCTTGTACCTGCTGATAAAGTGGTTGGAGGGACCAAGGCCCTTCTAGACCTTGTACGGATTCCAGAAGCGTTTGATTGACCTTGTGCCATCTAAAATTATTCTACACATAAAAATAATTTGTATTGTCATCATTATGCTTTTAAGTGTAAGACACAAAAGAAAAGGATTTAAACTCTATAGGACTTTTGGTGGATCTTCGTCCTATGGTCGTGCTGTAGTCACAGCAATAGGAGAGGGCCCACTAAAGACACTTTGCTCTGTAGTCACTAGGAGACCTAATACCCTTACTGTGATACCAACTTTGTCACGACCCGTTTTTTGGACACATGACCAGCACAATGATGAATCTCCCATCACTGTAAGCCTTCCTATTAACTCTACCCTTTTGTTGAGTTAAATTATGCGGAAACGTAAGATCCATAAATTTATTCAAAATCACATCTATTCACAACAAATGAAACTTTTATTAAAAACATATATGACGTCGTTGCTAACAGATACGAAAATATTATACATAACATAATACAATTATGAAGGTATAGTTGAACAACCATAATAACACTATTTTCATAAAGATTATAATATCCAGAATATAAATTCCTAAAATAACCACAAACATGGGATCACTGAACCTACCCGACAATGGGAAGATTCTTTATTCTATAGATCATTCTGCTACTCCTCTAGTGGGAGTTCCTTTCTGCAACTGTATCTGAAAAGGGAAACGTGAAGGTGAGTTTTTGGGAAAAACTCAGTGAATGTACGATAAAATCAATAATGAGAACAAATTACAAAATCGATCATGATAATAAACTCAAAAGCTATAAAATCAACCAAGAGCACAAGTAGGGAATAAATAGAAATTAGCAATTTTTTTACAAATAAATAACCAAGTACACATCTTGGGTTTTGGTACTCATCACTAAGGCGGAACCACCCCGGTGAGCTACCTGCTCAACCTCCAGTTTTCTTAAGACCTTGTGATGCTACATCATTATTCCATTAATAGGAACTGTGTCTCCCCTAATGTTTCTTGATGCCTAACCGGTCTTACTCATCACAGAAAGAAGGGTACCACCCAATATCACAAACATACCATAAAGTTTTTCTTAAAAAAAAATAAAATTCAATATATCATGAATATTCATACTTTAAAGTATCATAAAAGTTAAAAGTTATAATACAAATAATAAAAGACTCGAATATGTAAAGATAGGATATATTGGAAATAATGACGTCAAAGTTCTCACTAATATCCTGTTGTCAGCTTAAACTGGTGAAACTTAGGATTTCAACCTGGTTCACTAACGTGATGGATCATGCTATGATCATATTATTAAATTTACGTCCACTCACATGAATTCTGTACGAGTATTACTTCTCTAAGTTGTTACGGACAAGAGAACACAGGTGAATTTCAGGTTCCGCTACGAAGGCTTCATGAAAGGTTAAAGAAAACAAGTTAGAGTTGTTTTCGTATAGTTATTGTTCATACATATAGTTACTATTCATATGTACGGTTACTATTCATACCAAAAATAGAAAATACAATCTGTAAAAGAGTATACCAGGTAAGTTCCCAAGAAAAAGTGGAGGGTCGCAATGGACACACTTAAGTACCAGGTCTTTTTTTAGCTAAAATTTTTCTAGACATGTATTCTTCACAGTTTACATTCTATTTTGGTAATTAGAGAATCAAAATAATATATAGGCAGCTAAGGACAGTTTTTCTGATGTAGAAGATTAGCCAAAGCCGCAACCACAGAGCATACTTTCAAAAATTATTTCTAAAATTTGAAAGACATAGAAAATGGCATAGTATCCTTACCTAAGCTGAAAAGGAAAAAAAAGCTCAAAATCTCAGAGGTCTAACGTCGGAGCAAGAAAATTTAAGGAGAGAAAAAGAGAAGTTGAAGGTATGAGTTTAGAAGTGAAATGGAAGTGCCTATTTATAGAAAAAGTCAATAGTACTATTTGACATTATGCGCTAATAAAATATTCAATTTACTATTCATAAAAATGACATTTCTAATAAAATAATTCAATTTACTGTGCATATTAATCATTTAGTTTAATGTACAATCACAGAAAAGTCGAACGCAGCTTTACTATTGAAAACTTAAGGAGAAAACTATTCTTTCACCTTAAACCTTTAAGTTTTTTTTCATTTTAGTCCCTAAGGGTATTTTCTCACATAAAACGTTATTTTCTCTTACGAATTTCTTTCTCATTTACTCTTATGCCTAAACCACATCTAGTACTCGATATTTCAATTGTATAAGTGAACAGTATTATATACATAAATAGTATTATATAGGTAAATAGTACCATATACTGTAATAGTAACCGTAGTTCGAGCACACACCTTTATATTTTATTTTTTTATGGGTATTACACTAGCCTTCTATACAAAAATCTATATCCTATTCTTCTGCCTAAGTTTGATTATAACAGCCTTCCTCTATGGTTTGCATAGATTAAATCTTTCCTTTGATGAGATATTAACATGTGGGTATAGAAGGTCAGAACAATCCCCTTCATCAGACTTCAAATCATCTTCATCTGTTTCTTCATCAATGTCTCATAAACCAGTATCATCATTATTGATCCAAAAGAAAGGAAAGCTCAGTCTGAGATATGTTCGTTTTTATGAGTTTATGGAAGAGTAGGTAACATAACAATGTTGAGGAAGTATCTTCCTGATCTTTCCCATATTATTCGACCACTAGAGGTATAGTTTGGTGAAACTCTCACTTATGAAAAAGGTGCCAGTGGCCATTCTTGACAGGCAGATCAAGAAATTTCACACCAAAGAAATTCCTATTGTCAAGGTTTTGTGGAAGAATCTTTCTCACAAGGAGGCCACGTGGAAAATAGAGGATGAGATGTAGATATCATATCCACGCTTTAAATTCTAAGGTAAGTTTTTAAATTTGGGGGACCGAATTCTATTAAGGGGAGAAAAATGTAATACCCACCAAATTTGGAATTATGTGTTTTGGAGTATTACGGTACCTTATATCATTATTTTTATACTTTTAATTTAGTCATTTTAATTTTTCCATACTTAATTAATTCTTTTGAATATTATTTATGGAATTTGGGTGAAATAAGTAGACTAAGTATTTTAATGTTGTGTGATGTATATTTATAGAATGTAGAATTTATGAAAGAAGGACTTGTTAGCCCTAATATATTATGCTATAAGTTTTGATGATGACAAACATGTGAGAATTATAGTATGATTTAATCTTTCTTAGCCCAAATAGTATGATTTAATCTTCTTAGCCCCAATGTATGATTTAATCTTTCTTAGCCCAAACAGTATGATTTAATCTTTTTGGCCCAAATGAATGATTTAATCTTTTTAGCCCAAATGTATGATTTAATCTTCTTGGCCCAAATGTATGATTTAATCTTCTTGATCCAAATGCATGATTCAATTTTTCTTGCCCCAAATATATTTAATGCTTTATATATTTAAATATAGTAGTATAAATTGATTTTTGATAAAGTTTATTGGTTATTGAAAAAGTATGATAAAGTTTATTGGTTGTTGTAATATAATTTGAAAAAGAATACTTTTTAATGTAGCACTTTTGAAAAAGAAATTTGATTGTTGAAAAAGTATGATAAAGTTTATTGGTTGTTGAAAAAGTATAATAAAGTTTATTGGGTGTTGTAATATAATTTGAAAAAAAATATCTTTTACTGTAGCACTTTTGAAAAAGAAATTTGATTGTTGAAAAAGTATGATAAAGTTTATTGGGTGTTGTAATATAATTTGAAAAAGAATATCTTTTACTGTAGCACTTTTGAAAAAGAAATTTGATTGTTGAAAAAGTATGATAAAGTTTATTGGTTGTTGTAATAAACTTTGAAAAAGAATACTTTTTACTGTAGTAAATTTGAAAAAGAATATTGATCGTTGAAAAAGGTTGATAAAGTTTTTTGGTTGTTGTAGAAAAGTTGAAAAATGATGATGAAGCTTACTGTAGCAATTCTGACTAAAGCAGTCACTGTAGCAGCAAAGTTTCACTATATAAAGGGGACTTCACAACACCATTTGCATCAAGCTTCAATTGTTCATTTCTCATATTATCTTGAATTCCATTCTCTCTAAATTGCTAGAGAAATATTCTGAGCTTAATTTCTGCGTTATCTACACTTTGAGAGTGTCCACCATTATTTTCCTTAAGCCTTCAAATTTAGTTGCTCAAGGATAGGTTCCTTGAGTTAGTGTTTGAGAGAAAACACATTGTAAGGGGGAGAGACACCCTTGAGGAAGAAAAGATCTATGTTGCAGTGGCTTACAAGTGTCCAATTGCATAAACTTGTGGTTTATAGTGAAACACTCAAGAAGTTATCTTGATGACTGGATGTAGGCTTGGTTTAAGCCGAACCAGTATAAATCTCGTTATTTGATTTTCTCTTCCCTTGCTCGTTAATTATTTATATGTTCTTTACTTCCTTGCACTCTATATTCATTCATCTCTTTAATTGTTTTTGATTAATTGTACTCCATATTTATTCATCTTGATCATACTTATTTTACTTTCATAAAAAGCTTGGCATTGTTTTTAAAACTTCTTAAACTTCCATCAAGTTTTCGCAATTTTTTTTAAACCCAATTCACCCCCCTCTTGGGTGCTAGCCATTTCTATCAGGACTTAATTTAATTAATATGAGAATTAATTATAAATTGATTTTAATTAGGTCAAGTAGGTTTGAATTTTTGGTTATGGGAACGCATGGGTCACCCAAGACCCACCATATCTTCACAAAAACTCTATTTTCTCTCTTTGCTCTTCATTCTTCACATTTGAGCATTTGAGAAGTAAGAAGGGAGCGTATCTCTTATCTTCTACAACTTCTTCTTCCATTTTCTTTCGGCTTAAGTTGTGTTTTTTGATTCATCTAAGTTACAAAAGATGGAGGTAAGTTTAATTCTCCACTTCGAACTCTATTTTCGGATTTGTTGTACTCTAAGGAAGAAAATGTGATTTTGGGTTTTAATGGATGAATTTAAGTATAGGTGTTGATTTAAAATGTTCCTACTTGATTTATAATGTTAATGGAACAAAAAATTTGAAGAAAACTAGAAGAAATTCATAAAATTCAAATATTTGAAAAAGTTAGGGTTCTAGATGAAGATTTGATGATTGAGACTTGAATTGTTGGAATAAATTAAAGGTTTTGGTGTCAAAACAATCTTTAAACATTAAGGATTAAATCCCATTGAAGAAATTAAGTCAAATGATGAAGATTTGATTTCAAAATCATGAAAAATTAAAAGGGGCATAAAATAGCGAGTTACTGTTCATTTTGAAAATTCCAGATTTCGAGTTACTGTAGCAATGGGTACTATAGCAACGATATTAGTGTTAGCAACACTATAGTAACGGTTAACGACACTGTAGTGACCATCAAACGTTAACTGCATTGTAGCAAATGGCGTTATTATCAACAGGCACTGCAGCAATGGTCAGCTTTACTATTTTAATAGTTGACGGTTACTGTAGCATAGTTAACTGTTGACTGTTACTTAGCACCGTTGACTATTGACTATTACTATAGCATTAATTTTAAATGGTCATAATTCTTTCATCCACACTTCGTTTTTAGCAAATAAAATATTATTGGAAAGCTTTTTTAGTCTAATTTCTAATGATACAAATTTCATTTAAAATTTTTTATCAATTGAGAGTTATGTCCAGAGTAGTGATCAAAGGTTAGAATTATAGTAAAGAATTTTCCTATTTTGTGACCTTGACATATTTTTGCATAATTATCTTATAGGGATAGATTCTTTGATGTATCTTACACAACTTCGAGTAAGGTTCAAGGTAAAATTGGGAAAATATCAAAGTGAGTGGACAACGTTACAAAATTAATTTACTAAATTAGTCAAAGCACAATATAAATCTCATTTGCATTATTTATGAAATTGAGAAGAATACCAGTGTATGTTTAAGTTGAGAAAAATCACAATATCATTGAGAATTATTTTATTACCTTATATGAATTAATTTCTCTAGTTGACTAAATAACTATATATGATAATTCCTTGAATAAATTGGAATATGTTTGTGAGAATATGATTATATATTATGTCTATGATTGTATTTGATGCATGGATGGTTGATGGTTAATTACCTAACAAATCTTATGCAGATTAAATGGAATGTTGAGCGTTAATCACCTAAGAAATCTGATGCAATATAAGGTGAGGGATTGATCACCCAACATACCTGAATATACTAGTTAGTAAATCTTGGATAAACATTTCTAAGGATGAACATTGAGGAAGCATAAACCTTTTAAGCACCGATAATTTCGGGCTTAATATAATTGTGAGAACGTAAGCTCATGAGAATTTTTGGAAAGCATAAACCTATTGAGCACCAATGATTTCATGCTTAATATGGTTATGAGAATGTAAGCTCACATGGTTTTAAAAATTGACATAAAACGTTGGTGTTTATACATATGAATATGTTGAATGTATTGAATGATACGTTTTGATTGAATTAGAAATGTGATATTTGTGCTTGTGATATTTTCATACATAGTTATTAACTCACTGAGTTTTGACACTCTCTATGATTATCTTTTCAGATACAGTGGTTGAGGAGGAGGATTAGTAGCCTTTAAAGTTATACTCCACATTTCTCTGGTAGACAAATAGATATAGATTTGGTCAAAATTAGAAAATATTCTGTAATTTAGTAGGTCACCTAGGCTTGCGATATTGTATTGTACTGTGTAATGTATAAAGGTTGAACATTTATATATATGTATGCAAATATCTTTCTTAAAAAATTTATGAACTACATAGTTGTGAATATTAGGAATATTCAAGGAGATTAAGGGGTAATACAGAGGTACACTCTAGATTTTTTATGTTTATCTCACATGTCCAAATTTTGAGATGTGACATTTATAGCAAGGAGTACATATACAATATTTAAATCACATAATATTCTATTTTAATTTAGTCTCAATATTAAAATTGGTTATGGTACTGTAATTACAAAGCTTAGTAAACAGAGTCATACTTGCACTATGACATTGACTCTTTTGGATCCCCTACAAAATTTTCTCTCCAAACCCCTTCCAGATGAGACAAACCTGTCCTAGTAAAAAAAAAAGACCAATATTTTTTTAACTCGTTGGATCTACGGGTAAAACTCCCTCTAGACCCTCTAGGATCTTGAGGGAATCCATACTCGACATTGACAAGGCTGAGTTGCACGTTTTGTGCCATATTAGCATGCTAAGTTCAAATTGAGTTGTGCAACATGTGATTCAACTAGCTAAGTTAATTTTAAAATACTAGTATTATAACATATCTTAATTTCAAATAGTAAAATATAAGAGATTATTTTTTTTAATAAAAGTTGTCAGTCAAATAAAAATTTAGGAGAGAGAGAGAAATCTTGCTTGAATTGTACATAATAATAAAAAAATTCTTTTAAAAAGAGAGAAAGATCTCCATTTTGGACAAAGATAATTAGACATGATGTGCTAAATGAGTAAGATTGATGTGATATTTGATATGGACTTAGATGCTGTGTAAAATGTCATAGTTAATTTCACATGTGTATATATAACGGTTGACTCATCAAAGATAATATTTAACGATTTTGGATACTACAAGGACTAAATTTAAAAATTTTAAATTATAATAATTAAAATATATAATTTCCCCCAACCTTTTATCCATTGACTGAGAATAGAGAGGTGCTTAATGAATGTGGGTGAGAATTAAAGTCACAACGTTGAATTTGGAATATATTATTGGTTTAAATCTTTAAAAAAATTTGTAGTTACCTTAATTTAATTTTAGAAAAATTAAATATTTTAATTTGTTCTAAAAAATTATTTATTTTAATTTAATTTCTATTTATTTATTAAAAGAATTGTTATCAACAAAAAATTTAAAATTAAATTAAATCGAAATAAATATAATTTTAAAAAAAATTAAACACTTACTTTAAAAAAATTGAAATGACTATCATTTTTAAAGAATTAATTTTTAGTATTTGAGTATTCAAAATGGTGAGAGGTTACGTGTAGCCTAATTCAGTAATTCAACATAATTTATGCAGGGGGGTACCAGACTAGCAAGAAGTTTGAATCAGAAACCTGCATTTTCAATAATGTCTCAAACTACAAATGCCCCAACCATAACTGATAATACCCGCCATTCAAATTCAATCCACTCCAAATGTCAAAACCCATATAATAGATCTCTGTTATCTCATCCTCTCTCATCAGCCTCCCAACAACGCAAACGGTTGGCCAAGAATGAGAGAATTTGTCATCCTTGGCTCCTTCATTGTCACTCCTCCATACCCATCCTCTCCTTCACACCATAACCACCACATTAAGCCCTACACCAAGTCTTCACTTCCTAAGTTCACTCCTTCTTCCAAACAATCTTCTCCCCCATCCTCCTATTCCTCTTGGATCGTTTCCAACACTCACCACCAAATCCCCCTCAAACACTACGCCCACCTCGCCTCCAAGCTTGCGCAGGATGGGAAATTCCACGATTTCGAAATGGTCGTAGAGGCCGTGATTGAAGCTGGGGTGAATGCGTCGCAGTTTGGTCCAGCTATGAGCGTTGAGCTCCTCGCGAAGGGGATTCTAGTGGGCATTCGGGGCGGGAGGTTCCGAGATGTGATTGAGACTTTGAAGAAAGTTCAGGGGCTTGGGATCTCTTTATCTGCTCAATTTGATAGCTCTGCCATGGAGTTGCTTGGAAAGGAATGCTGCCAAATTGTGACGAGCGGCCAAGTTGAGGAAGCTGTTGAATTGATGGAGGTTCTCGCACGTAATTCTTTTGTCACCTGTTCATTGCTGGTTTTAGTAAAGTAGAACCACCTATTCTGCATGGTAGAAATTTAGAGGGTATTACTATTCATTAACGTATATCCAGACAATGATTTAACACTTTCTCCACTGAAAAAGAGAAATAGAAAATTGTTCCAACTTTATGCCTTTTAATCTGTCACCTATGCTGATTATGCACTTTTTTTTTGGGTTCATGATTCTATATGGGATATGGAGATAAAATTGTAAAAGAAAAAATTCCAGCCAAGTTCTTCAAATAAATAAGTCAATGATACATTTGAGATATGTAAGTAGGTTGTCCTGAGATGACTCAAGCATGGAACTGCTTTGCATGATTGAGATATCTTGTCGTCATAAATAACACATGAATTTCTTCATCCAGGTTGCAAGTTATCAATCAGAGAACTAGTTCAGCCATCTGACATAATAAAACAATGTGTTCATAATCGTAACCCAAATTTAGCTGTGAGGTACGATTTTATCTGGCCCTGAGAGAAATGTAGTTTTTATTTCTTAAGTATATTGATAGCATAAATTTCATTTTACATTTATTTCTAACTTTTCTTTTTCATGGCTTATTATTTCATACTCCACTGTTTGCTGTTATGCTTTGTACGTTGACTGTCTCTAACTTTCTATTCACCACTATCTGATGATATCACATCTTGCAGGTACGCATGTCTTCTTCCGCATGCGCAGATATTATTCTGCACTATTATATCTGAATTTGGAAGAAGGAGGGATTTAGTCTCTGCGCTGACAGCATATGACGCATCGAAGAAAAACTTGAAAAGCCCTAATATGTACATATATCGGGCAATAATTGATGTTTGCGGCCTCTGTGGGGATTACATAAAATCAAGGCACATATATGAGGTAATTCCCTTTAATTCACATAACTTTTCTTGGTCTTAATGCACCCCATTTAAGGACTTCTGAGTTTTATGATGCACTGCAAAATGTAATTCATGTGATGCCCATGCCAATTCCATTTTTTGGTTCACCCACTCACACACACACACGCACAGAGTCCCTCTCTTCCCCCCACCCCCTCTTTTGATTGAGGATTCATAGTAGATCATTGTAGACCTATTGTACTAACGCTTCACCAAAACAAATTGATAAATTTTAGTCAGAATTTACAGGAAGTATGCAGCTAATGAGTTGAGGTCAAGAAACTTATAAACATAGATTTGGCACAATGGTGTCAAGCAAAAAGGATTTTTCTTTCGATACTTACGAATGATTATGTAGTCTCACCGTTATTTATTTCAATGTGAAGCATTAAAAGCTAAAAGGTACTGTACAAGCATAAGTATCCTTTTAAATGGGACTGTTACAGCATGAAATTTGCAATTATATAACTACTGCAATAGTTAGGGTTGCAAAGAATGGCCTATAGCTTCTAGATTGAGAAGCTGTTCTTTCTGTATGTAGAGATAAAAAACACTTTTAAAGTACTATATAGTCCTTCCAACCTAAAAAAAGTCAAAGAGAAAGTAGTAATAATAATAATAACAATAAAATGAGAAAGAGATCGTTCTTCAAATTCATTACAATGGGTACATAAACTGTAATTCCTTCTTAATGATGCTTCATTTTACTTGGGAATGCTATAATATTAGCAATGATATTGGCTGACAAGCATAAGTTATTTATTCAACATTCTGAGACACTTACTATGCCATTCACTTGCCTGTGTTCTGGTACAGGATTTACTCACTCAGAAGATTGCTACAAATATATACGTGTTTAATAGTCTTATGAATGTGAATGCCCATGATCTCAGCTACACATTAGATCTGTACAAGAATATGCAGGTAACCTCTCTCTCTCTCTCTCTCTCTCTCTCTCTCTCTCCCCCCCCCCCCCCATCTAAACCTCTTGCATGCACACACATGAACAGACCTAAACAAATTTTAAAATGAGAATAGGGGGAAAGAAGAACATAGATCGTGTGTGTGTATGCTCATATTTGGTTCTTTATACATGGGTTCTTCACACCTGTAATGTCCTATCATGTTTAGCATTCTAACATCCGCTTGATGATGCTCAATTATTTTGACTAAAAATAAATTATAATTTTTTTCCTTTCCTTTTGGTGATTTAAATTCCAGAATATGAAATTAATATTGATTCTGAATATGATATTTGGCTAATGGGGCTGCCTGCCCTTGCCGCTCCTTTTTTCATATCTTGTCAAAGCATGTCAAATGAATTACGTCCTTCATTTTAATTCCCATAAAAATGAGAAAAGAAGGCTAACTATATATTTTCTATTGAAGTCGACATATAAATTGACAGCATATGCTTTCTTTTGCATGCCAAGAATTGACAAGAGCATAAAAGTTTCTTTTCCTTCATCTGATGAATTACTACATCTTGTCCTGGCTAAAAATATCCTCTACAAATCCAGAATCTTCATCTGAAGCCAGATATGGCATCTTATAACATCCTGCTGAAGGCAAGCTGTATTGCTGGAAGAGTTGACTTAGCCCAAGAAATTTACAGGGAAGTTAAGCATTTGGAATCAGCGGGAGTGCTGAAATTAGATGTCTTCACCTACAGCACAATGATAAAGGTACATTAAATAGAATCATAATGATCCAATTGATATTACAGTACCTATATTCTCCTTCATTCTCTAAATATATAACTCACATTTGTACAGATTATTGGGCATCTTCTGACCATATGCCAAATTTTAGGTCTTTGCAGATGCAAAATTGTGGCAAATGGCTTTAAAAATTAAAAAGGATATGCTGTCTGCTGGTGTTTCCCCTAATACCGTTGCATGGTCTTCATTAATCAATGCCTGTGCACATGCGGGGCTTGTAGAGCAGGCAATTCAGTTATTTGAAGAGATGCTTTTGGCTGGCTGTGAACCGAATACACAGTGTTTCAATATCATTTTACATGCATGTGTTGAAGCATGCCAGTATGATAGGGCCTTTCGCTTCTTCCAATCTTGGAAAGGAAATAAGATGTTGGAGTCATTTAATGGAGGCCATGATAGCAATTTAGAGCAGGGACACCGGCACTCTGCCGCTAGTGGACCTAATGGCATTTGTTATTCAGCCATCTTGAGTTTTGCTGAGAGGTTCCCTTTCACACCAACTACAACCACATATAATATTTTATTGAAGGCCTGTGGTACTGATTATTACCGTGCAAAAGCATTAATCAAGGAGATGAAAGATGTAGGTCTTTCTCCTAGTCACATTAGCTGGTCAACTTTGATAGATATATGTGGAGGATCAGGCAATGTTGAGGGTGCCATTGAGGTAAGATATTTACTCTAGCATATCATGAATTTGCACTGATTTGGCTTGATTTAGGGTAACTGTTTTCAGTCAAGTACATAAAATCATGGTTGATGCTGGTTGAACTAGGATTGGTAGTTCGGAAACATTGCCATGGGGAGAGCAATACATTTAGTATCATAGTTGACCTTCCTATTTACCATCAGAGCTACTCAGTCATGTCAAGATAATATTAATGAAGATTTGTCAACCACATGACGCTTGTCCTAGTATGTTTGTTTATTTATTTATTTTTTTCTTGGTATCAAATTAAACTTAGCTTTATCAGTAACTATAGACTTAAAACTAATAATTTAGAAAAATTAAATTAGATAGGGGAAAAAATAAAAGCTTTCGAAGGCATCAAAAGGAAATTCCTCTGTAAGACCAAATACTATAGCTACAAGGTAAATGATAGTGAAGCTGCAAATCTATCATAGCCCTAAAATTGCACGCCTTGGTCTATCATTGTCCTTATATTTCTCTTATCTCCAAACCTCAGTAATCAGTCAGCTTCCAGATAAAACCAGTCAGAACCAAGGTATAATATCCAATATTTCATAATGATGTGGATTATACACTAACAATGGTGTCATAATACTATTAATTCTCTAATGACTCAACTGTGCTCCACTGCAGATTTTGAAAACCATGCGTGATGCTGGAATTGAACCTGATGTTGTTGCATACACAACAGCAATTAAGGTTCAAAACATTCCTCTCAAAATGAGTTTAATTCGTAGCTTTCTTGTACATGTTGCATAAACAGCCTGTACAATTAATCTTGAAGGGGGTCATTTTTCAACTGTTCTCAAATTACTTGGCCCTAGACATTTATAAATTAAGCATTTTGGTTTCACAGGTTTGCGTGGAAAATAAGAATTTTGAGCAAGCATTGTCCTTATATGAAGAAATGAAAAGATATGAGATACAGCCAAATTTGGTGAGTTCCAACATTTCTCAGGCTCTATTCTTTGGAAAATGATAAACAAATATAGCCACCAACTCAATTCAATTTAGATGAAGCTGCTCTTCGATTCTACATCCAACAACAACAACAACAACAACAACAACAGCCTTACCCCACTAGGTGGGGTCGGCTACATGGATCGCCCGACGCCATTGAGCTCTATCAATGACTATCTCTTCGATTCTACATCCAAAATTATAAAATCCAATTAAAGATGAGTAAAATGCTGGTGAATAATTTTTACTCTGTTTCCAAGACCCAGACAAAATAATGAGAGAAGCGCATAACATATGCAAATAGATATCTAATGATGGAAATCACAACTTATTTGTGAGAGTTTGCAAAATAGACGAAGCTTCACCAAATTGATGCTTATTGATTTTCTTAATTATCTGTCAGGTGACATATACTACACTTCTAAGAGCGCGCAGTAAGTATGGCTCCCTACATGAAGTGCAACAATGCTTGGCTATATATCAGGATATGCGAAAATCAGGGTATATTAGCTTGGACTCTGACAATAACTTGTTTATTATCTACGTTTTCCAAGCTATATGCACCTGTCAAATGTTACGTATACCATGATCACGCATTGGCAATTTCTGTAAAACATTGGTTCTTTGGGAGGATGCTACCACATGCTTTCAAAACAATATACGGCCACCGACAATTGACTAGTTGTAATGGGAGTGATTGTTTGGATCCTAAGGACCGTAATTGTTTGTTTCCTAGATATACCAATTTGGAGAGGACTGTACCTTTTACACTCAGTGACCTTGAAAGGGATTTAGTCTTCTATCCTGTCAAGTGGAAAAATTCCCTTGATAAAACCAAAAAAAGAAAGAATGTACAGCCAATTATTATTGTTAGATGCATAGTTGTTATTATCCTGAATTACTCATTCTTGTTCAGATCTAAATTTAACTGCAATTTATATCAAGTTTTACACACACACATGGAGGATTAGCTGAGCCATATTACTGATGAGGAAATTTGACTTCCTTTCTGCTGATCATGCGTTGTGATGCCATGCTCATAATTTCAACCTTTGCATGCCTGATGCTTTTTAATATAATCCATTTCTATAAGGGCCTCATTGCTTTTCCTTTTAATTATTAATTTATCTAGGAGAAAATTAATGAGGAAATTATGTCACTGAGGTGCTATACTTTTCTATGAATTGTTCATAATCTGGGAAATTCTTCCCTCTCATAATGCTTGTAACATAGATACAATATGTTCCAATATGCTTTAACTTTAGCATACAATGACCTGAACTGGGTGTATTTTCCGGTATGTTTAGAGGATTGGCCAGGGAACTCCTTTGACTTATACACTATTTAAGCTTTAAAGCTAAACAACAAGCATATTGCAGGTACAAGCCCAGTGATTACTATCTCCAGGAACTGATTGAGGAGTGGTGTGAAGAAGTAATACAAGATAACAGACAGGATCAAGGAGAATTCACTTCCAGCAATAAATCTGATTTAGAGAGACCTCAAAGTTTACTTCTTGAGAAAATTGCAGCCCACCTACAAAAGAGGGTAGCAGACATCCTAGCAATTGATGTTCAAGGGCTCACCAAGGTAATTATAAGTTGCTTAGGCATTATTTGGTATAAATCTGTCTCTAGCATGGCTTAAAGCTATAATTTTGTTAACTGCAGATTTTGAAGAGTATTTCATTTGTTGCCATATGTTCTAAAGTTGTCTCTCAACCAGTAGTTTTTTAAGTAAATCTTAGTTCTCACCTTTTGTTGTCAACAATTCTGTACCAACAGGTTGAGGCTCGTTTGGTCATTCTTGCCGTTCTACGTATGATCAAAGAGAATTATGGTTTAGGTATGAATGGAAATTTTGGTTCTTGAATGCTAAAATGCTACAATACCACAAGGAGTGTTGCATGGTCCTATTGTCTGTGTGGCTTTCAATATTCAAATGAACTAGGGGAGGTAGATGAACAATAAATTCTATAAAATTAGATTATGACTGAGGATGCGCATCCTGACTAATGGTCTTTATGATTCCAGGACATTCAGTGAATAATGATATTCTAATCATCATAGGAGCTACTATAGCAGACAAAACTCCAGCCAAACACATATCAGAAGTGCAAGATGCGATAACAAAACTTCTCCAAGATGAATTAGGGCTTGAAGTTCTTCCAGCTATAACCAGATTTGCACTAAATGACACTGTAAAGTTAGAGAATCATGTCATGCTAAATCCTAACTTGGAAGCTATAACAGGAAAGAATGTGTTACCCACAACAATGCAATTTAAGACCAGGAGACCTGCAGTACTACAAAGGTTGAAGGTAACCAAAAAGTCGTTACACCACTGGTTGCAGAGAAAAGTATGTATTAATAGGATCTGATCTGTTCTTAATTGCTAAGAAACTACAGAAGTTTTGTATACATGTTGGATACGCCAATTTTTTTTCTGTAGTTCTCCTCTCAGCCCTACTACTTTAACCTGTACATATGTGACTGTATATGTATCTATAACCAAAGTATGAGCTGTTCAGAATGGATGACCCGCAGAGTATTGAAATGAAACAATATCCTGCGCTGTTCTTTATAGCACATCTTATTACCAGTTGCACTGGTAGTAATCATACTAAATTTGTTATCATGACCCTGAGTTAAGGATTATAGGCAACGTTAAGAAAGCGTAAAGCAGTTTACAAGCATTCCGGCTTTAGAGTTTGTTATAAGTTGGTCGAGCCTTTGAGAGTGAAAAATAATTCTCAGTCTGTATAAATAAAAATACACAGTAGCAAAAGCCCCACAAATAAGACCGAAATATAGATAAAAACATGAACACAGATAAGATTAACATAATTTTTAAATGAAAACTATTGAACAGCTATTTTTATGAAAGAGAATTTAAAATCCATTCACTTAAACCGAAAATGAAACCTTACAGCATCGATACATTGGATTAAGTTCATATTTGAGTGAGAATTATATCAACTTGTGGGGCGAAGCAGTGCCTTGACAATATGTTGGACGTCACTCAGAGCCAATCTTTCTGCTGCAACTTCAGTGGCAAATAAACTTCAGAGAGATACTGAAAACCAAATGAACTCAAAGCCTGTATTTCAGCCTTCTGCTTAGTTTTAACCATCAATGACAGTTCCTCAACCCAACCCGGATTCTTCTTGACAAAATCCTCCTCCAGCAAGTCCTTCCCAGTTTTAATATCCTGCTCCGTCATTGGCAACCTACACTGCTCAGGTATCTTGTACTTGTCCAGGTCGCTCGGCCTAATCCCCAGCCACTTTATGTCAGGTGTCGTCAAATTCGCACTATCATAGGACATATTCTTCGATCCACAGCCATAAACTGACAGGATTTTTAACCCGTAAGGATCACTATCCACAAGCGCAAGCACAGGTAGCTTTAACTCCATCTTCATCTTCCTTAAGAACAGCCTCGTGGCCACATCAGGCTGCCCCTTTGCTGTAACAATTATACACGGGAATCGATTGTAAAATCTATCCTCAGCTAATCTCATATACGCTGCATCCTTCTCGACCAAGAGTATAAACAAAGCATCACTCTGCATATCCCCTACTCTATCAATATTCGGCGGGATTGCTTTTCCACCCATGCCCATTTTCGTACAATCGATCATATCCCCATTGTCACTGAAAATAAGGCGACCCACAACAACTCCTTTCTCAGCGGCAACCACGTTGAGACTAGAACGAGTACAACCCAGCATACAAGAGACATCGTCGAGCACAGCGTCAGACTGGGTCTGGTCCTGGAAGAGCTTGACGTCGGTATAGAAGAGGTCTCGCTTGGTGACATGGATACTCTTGAGGCACAACTGATGGATGAGCTGAATGATTCGAGCTGTGACGGCGGATTTGCGAACAGTGGATATGTTGGCAAAAGGGCGGAGGGAAGTTTTGTCTTTGAGGACTATGCGATCGAGCTCGGGCACATAGAGTTGGTTAGCGGCGGAGCGAGAGGGAACGTCGAAGGAGAAGCCCTGGCCGGAGAGGATGGATCGAGCGATACTGAGGACAAGAGATTCAATGGAGGACTGTACAGAGGAAAGAGATAGGTCAGTGACCTCGCGGCAGGCGAAGGGAAGAGATAGATCTTGGAGGGTTAGGGATTTGGAGGAGGAAGACGAATCAGAGGAGGAAGAATTGCCGAAGTCCTTGAGGATTCGGAGGATGACAGAGTCAGGTTTCAGCTTATTCTTGAAGGGAAGCTGCGTTCCGTCGTCGGAGTTCAGTTCCGCACGACGGCGCTTTTTCTTGTCGGCCATAACCACTGGAAATGTAGACTCGGCTCTGCTGGTCACTGGTGACTACTGAATGGATAGGCGGGAAATGAAAACCTCGAGAGATCTTTAGAGCTAGCATTTTATATCCTTCCTCGCAGTACCTTTTTTTTTCCTCTCTCCTAATTATTTAAAAAAAAAATTATACATAATTAATGCTATATATAGATTGAAATTATTAGTACGTATTCATTTGTAAATGTTTTAATAAATTACATTTTTTATGTGAATAGAAATAACTTTTTACTAAAACTTAGTAAATTAAATCAATAAATATATTTCTCTTATATACCATTGAACATAAACTCAAGCTTTTAACGAAGAAAATTTAATTTCCATAATGCAGGAAGGAAACAACACTTAAAATCACAGAAATAAGCTTCTACTGAAATGTAATTCTACATTAATATGACTTTGGACTCTTTGGTCTCATGAATTTCAAACTACATAAGAAATATTATAGTAATTTTTTTTAAAACGTAAATATAAAATATAGTCCAGAAGAATATTTTACTAAGAACAAACAAAATTGTCGTAAATTTTGTATCTTCACCACACTAACCAATAGCAAAGATTCCAAATTGAGTGCTCTACTTTTTCAAGTTTCTTCACCCTAATACTAATCAAATAACTGATTCCCGGAGGCAAGCTCCTGATCAGTGTAGGTAGCAGCAACTAATACTATATACAACGCACAAGGTATGCCTTCTGAGACTTCCACGTTTAATAAAGCACGACACATGGATACAGCACCAAAAGAGGAGATCGCCCGCGTATTTCTTCAAGAGCAACGTGCTTTTAATATATCTTCAATTTCTGGGTCGTCCCCTGCTTCTTTGTCCTGCTCTCATTGACACATTCATTAACTGATATCAGTAAACCGTAAACGCCCTTTGCTCTACCTAATATGAGATATATGCCAAGAATATTTTATTTGATTGATGGCTAATTGCACCTAAGCTGTTAAGGAAATTCTATTAAATAAAAGATGGATCTTAGGAGGTTGCACATGCCTTGTGAATGTATGCGATGTTACTTTTGCCAGGACCTGCAACTATTATTCCTCCTTGTCGCCTGTCATAGAGCCAAGTTCATAATATTAACAGGAAATTTTGAGCCAACCACAAAAAGAAGAAAATGGTCCTGTCAATGACTTAAACACTAAAATAATTAAGAATTCATATTACTTCTACGTAGATGATCTCTTTATGAAATTATTGGAGAGAAATGCAAGAAGATTCTAAAGCAGCTGGTTTTCAACTGCTCTTTGCAACAAAAACTCATCTTTCAGATGTTTAGGTTCTGGTTATATATCATTGAGAAAGCTGTCATTCAATATCTCTATAAACTGTAATTTATTCAGGCAGACATCAATAGTCAAATTAAGCTTCTTTTAAAATGCAGCTAAATATTTCCGTCATTCAATATAGCAGAAATAGGGATGAACATTTATGCCAACCATGGTAATATTTCTCCACAATAGCCAACTATGTCAAAATTTGCCCGATTGAAGTTTTTTTTTCAATTAGAAAGTTGTAAGAGGGAAATATTCACTATACTCCCATAATATTAAAAAATTCCATACTACCTCCGTTTATTTTAACAAGTCAGTGATTGTCGCTTAAAATTTAGGATCCAAATCAAACATGATTTAAAATTAGATAATGTGACTTTTACCAAGAATCACAATAAAAAACGTGACAGAATATGAATGAAAGTAATATTAAGTTCTTCAATACTACATGAATACCAATAAAGAAATAGTGGAAGAGGTCGGCTTACACCATTAAGTTGGAATGACACTTGTCTCTTCTTTAAATCACAGTAAACACAAGCTTTGAGTTGTTGGGAAAACAGAAGGAAAAGAAAAGAAGGGCCCTGGGCTCTATTGTTGTAGAGGCTAGGTGAAACCTTACATAATCTTCATAATCAGATACTCTACAAGACTGTTTGAGAGATAATTTACATACCAGCCTCCTCTGGTGACGGTATCCTTTTCAAATGAAAGCTTCCAATCTTGTCGATAACCTTCCATATATAACTGGATTATTTTAAGACCTGCCTACAATTTTACAGCTGAAATTAATATAGGATGTCCCTAGTCCATTTAAAGAATCTTAAGATACCCTTCATCCATTGATAATCTATGCATCTTTATTAAAAAACACAGGTATCTCACTTACTTTGGGGGTAAATGTGGTTGAAACCCCAGAAACAAATCTTAAGGCCTCGTATGATGAGTGCGTGGGGTCTGCATAAACCTCTAAAAACAGAATACAAAGTCTTGTCATTGTGCTGCAGCAAGATGATTAAAATGACCAAAATTCTCACAGATTCATGGCGTTAGAAGCAATGTACCTCCTTCAAATTTTGTTTGCTCAGCAAAGGTTTTGGCCTGTAAAGTATACATGTATCAGCAAACAAAGTCCAGCGTAATTGGATGACAGCAGAAGCCAGAAAGTTAATAAATGCAAGCAATGAACTGCAATTTGTATTGACGAATGTATGGATACATTCACTACCCCTCGTCGGACATACCTGATCAATGCTCCCAGGTCCAATTAATACAAGTGCCACACCAGATGCATCCATTAGATCCTGTTGGCATAGCAGTTCTAAGTTGTCAAAGGTGGGTTTCAGTGAAACAAAGATACTCCCATCTTTTGCCTAAATTTTAACCATGTAGCACACACAAATAATGAAAAACGAGTCCTCCCACCAGAACTTTATTGCTCATGTTTACACCCTTGGTAACGTTTAAGCAGCATATAGTCTTCATTTTGATTAAACCATAGCTAGGGTTCCAGTTAATACATTATTCATAGAAGTTACAAGCACCCTATTAACAAAAAGCATTATTGTTAAATTACAATCTAAATCATAAGGAACTATAGAATTGTTCATCACTTGTAAGGTACAAAAACCATGTGTCCCGTTTGAACCAAAATATCAAACTAAGATATCTTGCGTATATTAACTCCCAGCAGAAGAACCAAAATCATCTTCTTGAAAGAACAACGTGCTAAAAGCATTAGAACATCAAAATGAATCTTCTCAAGTTGTACAAGTAGAAGGTTAAAAAGAACATACTGCAATCAACTTTATCTAATTACAGTAAATGTAGAAAAAGAAATTAACGCGATCATTCAACTTTTAGAACATTTTTCATGTTTGTACCTTCTTGGAAGCAAGATAATCAGCCCTTTTGCGGCAAAGCACACACCTGAAGATATAGCCAGAAGGATAGCTGTTATACAAACTCATAAACCAAAGCTATAATATCCCTATACTTCTAACTAAATGAATCTAATTCAATGCGAGTATCAACTATCAAGGAAGAGAGAATAACCCAAAATGGCGAGCGAAAGCAACAACAGCTTTCCTCTCTTTCCACAAGTCAGAAATTGGGATTCCATTTCCTTTCAAATCGAATATTTTCACCCTATCTAGAGAATTCATCGTATCTTCACTTGACTGAACCCCTGTTCACATTTGCCCATTAAATGATTAACCACGACTCAATTTAACCCAATGAAAAACGTCTCGTATGGTAGCCAACAACTAGGAAGGAGCAAACAATGTATAAAGTAGCACACTAGAATTAACCTTATTTACGAGTTAGGACACAAAAACAGAAATCCATATTCAAATCAGCTTTCACAATCAAGAATAATTAGTGAGGTAAGCTTGCCTGTAGAACCGGACACGGCGGAGGCTACAGTGACATGGCGTGGGATTGGTGAGAGTTTAAGTAAATTCTTCGGGTATTCAAGAGCGTGGTAAAGGCTAAGATTCTTGTTTGATGGTAGGCTGGAGGGTTTATGAAGTGATCTCTGATTCGTAATTCTGTTGGACTGCAAACAATTTGATAAAAGCGTGGTGGAGAGAGAAGTTGCCATGGATGCGAGGAAGCCAAACAGAACGATGGCATCGGAACGGTCTTTCTTCTTATTCTTTTTCTTTTTTTGCGCGCTAAGAAATTGCTCGGGGTTGTGGATGCAAAATGCCGGTGGGCCCCACTCATACGTGGCTGATTTTCTAGCATCAAAAGTCCTAAAACTTGAGGCTTGATGTCACGAGCTTAGAGATTCGACACTAAGTTCAGCCCGTGCGGCACCCCCACCTTACTGCCACTCGGTAGAGGTTCAGCCGTTTAGCCCATATAGATAGAGAGGTTCACTGGTTTCGTCCTGCCATGGACTCATCAGGGGAGTGGCTCCAACTCCCAACCAGTGAGGTGCCCAGGGGACGAACCCGCAAGGCACGCACAACTATACATCCGTTGGAGCCACAACTAATAGATTGCAGTTAAAAACTAAGTGAACCTATACAATATTGAACATGTTGCGCAAACCCAATCTTCAAATATCTGGGTCGTGACATTCTCCCACCACAATTTCATGCACGTCCCCGTGCATGGCTAAATTCACAGAACACCACGCCCAATAACACCGAAGCAGTCCGCATACAACCATCTTGGCTTTCGTCAGTGGAAACAAGGGACGCCCATTCCCTGCCTACTCGTACCCGGCGTGCAGCGACCAAGCCATTCACCCTTAAGCGGCTGGCCCATTACTCTCTCCGACGAACAAGCGCTTGGAGAATCTCACCGGGCGAGATCACCACGATCATGTCACACCGCGTGACACCCTTGGGAGAACACAACTCCCACCACAAAGACACAGCCAATATTTTATCCTCGTGCGGACTACTCATGCGCAACCTTCCCATGGGCCGGAACCGCTCTGATACCACTTGTCACGAGCTTAGAGATTCGACACTAAGTTCAGCCCGTGCGGCACCCCCACCTTACTGCCACTCGGTAGAGGTTCAGCCGTTTAGCCCATATAGATAGAGAGGTTCACTGGTTTCGTCCTGCCATGGACTCATCAGGGGAGTGGCTCCAACTCCCAACCAGTGAGGTGCCCAGGGGACGAACCCGCAAGGCACGCACAACTATACATCCGTTGGAGCCACAACTAATAGATTGCAGTTAAAAACTAAGTGAACCTATACAATATTGAACATGTTGCGCAAACCCAATCTTCAAATATCTGGGTCGTGACATTGAGCTTTTATGTCAGCATCTTAATCAATTGGTAAAATCGTGAGATGTTTTATTCGACATTTTTCAGCAAAATTGACGGTATATCCGTATATGCGTCCTCCTAATTTTATTAGATTAGACATCTCTAAAAAAAAAAGTGTATAATTTATCGATTTGAGCGAGTTATCTTTGCACATATGCGACTCCTCTGCTATTAAAGACGGAAAATGCACACTCAAATTTGAATTGTTCGATCAATCATCCGTTCGATCACTCTTTTTTTTATCTTCACTTTTTTCATTTGTTTCTCACTGATTTCTCCCCTTCCTTTCACAGTTTCGCACTTCTTTCGTCCTTTACATCGTCTCTGTCGCACTCAACTCTCGGGTCTCTTTTGTATTGGTCTCCTCCTCTTTGTTCTGCTCTCTTGCCTTTCTTTTATGGTTTTTGCTCTGCACTGTTGTCATATTCTTGTTCTTCATCACTCTCTATACTCTCTTCGATTGTCTTGCTTTGTTCTCCACCTCTCTCTCTTTCTCTCTCTGTTTTTGCTGAAATTGTCTCTCGGTATGCACTCTCTCCATCTCATTGGAAGAAAGGCCCTTTCTTGGTCATTCTTAGCTCCTATAGTTTTTTGGTTAAGGAGAAAATCAAAATCTATTTCATTATTTTCGTCTTCTTGCTCTTGTTTTTGTTTCTCTTACTTTTTGAGAAACACGTGGTGAAACAAAATGACGTGATGAAAGTTAAAATTAGATGGTTAAAATTTTAAATACATAATACATTTTGCGCACGAAATGTAGAAAAGTTAGACATCATACTAATTTTCTATGTCTTGCTCCAATGTTCTTGGGAGGACAGCTAACATGAAAAAAAATAACAATATCAAACTTGTTTTGAACTCCAAAAGTATAGAACAAATTTTAAAATTTTAGAAATTGTAAAACTAAAATAATATTAAATAAATATTGAAAAATAAAAGTATATTTAAACAGAATTGAGAAAATATTTTATTTAGTTTATGTTTTGATTCAATTAAAAATACATATTGATGTGTTAAAATTAAATAATTTGTAGAAATCCTTTTATGTTAGAGCAGCAGCTGAAAAATAAGAATAAATACACAAAATAAAATTTTAAAAATTAGATTAAAAATATAAATTACATAGTATTAAGCTTTTATATTTCTTTAAAGTAATTTTTACTTCTCCTACAGATTAATTTTACTCGGTGTTGGGGTACATAAACATGTTACTTGCAGGATATAACAATCAATGACTTGACTGTTTGTTTACTATCTCTACATATAAATAGTAAATCAGAGTCGTTTTCTCTCACATTTTCTCTATCTAAAATGCTACATACATATAATATGTATATATCTATTATTTGTTATTTCCCTATCACCACTTTCCAAATACCAAAACATATATATATATATATATATATATATATATATCTTTCTAGGTGCATGTGACCTTTTTTCTTCCCCTTGTACATTAAAAAGCATTATGTATGAATTGATTCCAATTAATTTTGAGCTTTAATGTAAAAAAATAACATTTCTTTAATGTATAATACCTAACTTTCATATAAAATAAAAAGTCATTAAGAGAGGATGTTAATAACATGAAAAATCATCAACACATATTGCCAACATCTAAAACAATGAAAATTATTAAAATATTATTTTAATATTTATTTCAATATTTTATAATAATAAATGTCAAACAGTTTATATTTACCTTCGTCTATTTCTTGTAATAAAACGGACAGGATACTTGATTCTTACAAGGAATATTCTATAATTGATTAACAAATATGCCTTTGATGATATTAGAGATCTGAACAAATCATAGAGCGGTTACACTGTACTCTTCATTGAGAGGATGAATTACACAATTTAATATTTTTACCCAAATTTAAATGTAGTTTTATTTTTGGCCACTAAATTCAAATTAAAATAGCGTTTATCTCTTAACCAACAGGGAAAAATTATAATTAGGGCCTTGGCGATGGCGAATAATCATAAAGAACAACCCAGATCGCACGACTCAGTTCCATCTACTTCTCCCAATTCCATCGCCGCACCTCGAAGTTTTCTTCCGCTCCTGTAATTGCAATGGCGGCTATGACCCGCCTGGTAAGATCCGCATCTTCCATCTCTTACTTAGCGAGGAGATGCTTATCTTCGTCGGCTGCGTCCAATACCAATTCTCACGCGCCTCCGTACAATTCCCCTTCTATCAATCTGAAACCCCACCTTTCACGTAAAGATCCAAAGGACAGGAATGTCCAGTGGGTCTTCTTGGGTTGCCCAGGCGTCGGCAAAGGTACCTACGCAAGCCGCCTTTCTACTCTCATTGGTGTTCCTCACATCGCTACCGGTGATCTGGTTCGCGAAGAGCTTGCGTCCTCTGGCCCCCTTTCTGCCCAGGTTTCATCTTTTGTCTATTTTGAGCTTCACTTCGCTGCAGAAGTTATTTATTTATTTATTTTTTAAAAGTTCGCTTTAGTGTTGACTTTGAATTATTGCTCTGTATTGTGAAAGCGTTTCTGTTGTCTAATTTTGCTTGACCCCGCGAATCAAATAGTTGAAATAGCATTGTTAAATTCTAACATGCAATATGTCTCTTCATACGTGCAAAATAAATCGGCCGTTGTGCTTAAATTAAGGCAATCTTGTAAGATACTCTTATAAATCTGTCCTTTATCGCGGTTCTATTTCAGTCCATATTCATACTCGCAGCTAAAACTAAATTATAGTAAAATTAAAATAATGATTAATTCTATGTAGCATTCTTTTGATTAACGTTCTATAAATTTCAATTGCCAGATTTTTTTTCCCCGATCAGAACTTGCAGATATAAACTGGTGGGAGCCTGTATGAGTTTCAATAATAATTTTATGCCTACAATCATCTTACTATGCGTTATAATTCTTCGTATACTTGCCCATTCTTCATATCAAGTTAGGTAGTCTTTCGTCATGATGCAAACAAGTTTTTGGACTCGGGTGCCCTACACATATGACATTATACAATTATGACATTATACAATTATGTATCCTGTACAAATTAGGTCCAAGTTCGTTCTTTGTGCACGTCCAGAGTCCCATGTGCAAGAGTATTGAATCTATTCACGCTGGAAGACGTGAAAATCTTATTTTTTAAACTTTGTGAAACCTCTTATTGGACTTTGGAGATGTCATATTTGTCCTTTATATGCACTTAAAATTTTTGGTATCTCTTTAATTAGGCTTTGAATGAAAACAAGCTCATTTCGCAGGACCTAAATGATAGACATCTTACAGATTATGGCTTACCTGTTTCTTCCGTTAGTTGTTAAGTTCTGTTAGATGGTCCCTGCGAGCGGAGAACTTTCCGTACTATAGATTGCATACACAACTTATTTATTGGATTATAAGTAAAATTGGCCCATCTGTGAAGCATTAAGGTTTAAAAAGTACCTTAAGGATTTGAAGATAAAATTTAGTGTGGTTTTCATTGAATTAGTTTAGTGAAATCTTGATTGTTTCTCGGTTCTATTTTGCCATTTGTAAAACTAAACAGTGTAAGTTATCCGAAGGTCTACTGTTGGTGTTTTAATTGTTTGATCTCCTATAATCATTTTATTGAAAATTCTTCTTTCATTTTTTTTAATGTATAGTTCTGATGTATTAATATGCCTTAATACTTCGATGCAACTCTTGCCTTTTTGACTGGAATCATGGATTTAGGTGGTAAATTTAAATGTAAGATAAGATGGCTTTGAGGGGTAATTTTATGAGAAACTGTCTTAATTTATGTCCACCGCTCTCTCTTTCACTTTCATATTTTATTTCTGTCTTCTGCAGCTGTCTGAGATTGTAAATCAAGGTAAATTGGTGTCAGATGAAATTATTATAAATTTATTGTCAAAGAGACTGGCTGCTGGGGAATCTAAGGATGAATCAGGATTTATTCTTGATGGTTTTCCTCGAACAATTAGGCAAGCAGTGAGTATCTTCACTTTGGTAAAGTGAATATAATTTATTTTCAGTACAGGTACTTTTCCCTTTATTTTCCTTGAAAAATCTTTTATATGAATATTGGTGAATCTATAGTTGCTTGATAGTACGTCCCAATACACAAAATGTAATTTACCTTGTGAAGAATTATGCAAGTATCTGTATGGACAAACTTGATTGTTTCCATCTAACCTGCTGTTACTTTTCACCAGCATTTATTGATATACTTTTCCAACTGTTGGAATGAGTATACCTAGATTGATTTATGTGTTTCCAGTTTATCTCATCCAGTGATGTCTTGAGATTAACTAACCAAACTGGGAACCTTGTTGTCTCTGTCCGCCCCAACCCCTCTATATGTTGGAGTTTTAATGGTTATTTATAATTTATTCTGTTCAGTGAAGCAGTTTCTTTGGTCTGTGATTAAAATCTGGATTCTCTTCTTGTGTGCGTAGGAAATATTGGAAGGGGTAACTGACATTGACTTGGTAATCAATCTAAAGCTCCGAGAAGATGTACTTCTTGAGAAATGCCTTGGTAGGAGAATTTGCAGCCAGTGTGGGGGAAATTTTAATGTGGCCGCCATTGACATCAAGGGTGAGAATGGTAGTCCTGGAATTAACATGGCTCCACTTCTTCCGCCTGCCCATTGTATGTCAAAGCTCATTACTCGTTCAGATGATACAGAAGCAGTAGTTAAAGAAAGGCTTCGTATATACAATGAAAAGGTATCAGTCAATTTATTATTAAGTAGTTTCTTTTAGTGGACTTCCAGGGCTATCTACTTATCTGTTATAGCCTTGTGATAGTTCTAACTTTACTTGTATATAGTAGTTCTTATCTCCTGATGCTTCCAAATACGTATTGTGAGTATCATATATATATATATATATATTCTGTATCTGATTGTTTTATGATTTGTTTTCCATTGCAATTGTAGAGTCAACCTGTGGAGGAGTTTTACCGCTGTCGAGGAAAACTTTTGGAGTTTGACTTGCCAGGGGGGATCCCAGAATCTTGGCCAAAGTTGCTGCATGCTCTTAATCTTGATGATTATGAGGACAAGCGGTCTGCTGCAGCATAGGATATGATAATGTGTACAATAGAAGTGAGTATTTTATTCTTTGCATGCTTATGTTGCATGCTTGGCAATTTTGCAGGAAAGAAAACGGAAGGGGACTTCTCTAATAGTATTGATCAAGTTTAGCCCTGCTAAGCTTTCTATTATCATTATTATTATCATGTATTATGTATAACTATTATTATTATTTATATGGTTACATATGATATGGCAGAATTTTGGTGTATTTTTATGTCATTGGGAGAGTGAGTGAGTGAGTTGGAACAGCATTACTGCGCAAACGGCTGGTTAGGATTAAGCTTCAATGCCAGTGGTACATCATCACTGTAATCTTATTGCCCCATCGATTGCTTAAGAGACTTAGGGAGGTTCTTCCCAGACTAAACTTTCTAGGGAACCTAAATCATGATCTCTTATGTTATTTGATTGTGCACGTTGTCTTCACAGTGCTCATCAATACTCCTTTTCTTCAACCATGCATGTTACATCGGAATTTCATCAGTTTGTTGGTTCAAGAAGTAAGTACAATCGTTGAGAGTTGAGTATTCTATTGCTGCAGCTTCGATTTCACATATTTAATGTTTCCCTGCTGAGGGTATATCATTTTTCTTCCAAATTAGTTGGTATACATGTTATTAGTTTTCAGCTATATTTCAATGTTTCAATTATATTTGGGGCTTTTGTTGTTGCAGCTGATGAACTGGTTGGCTTAAGTATTGCAGGCCAGTAAGTTTAAGCAGCTGCACATTACCCGCATTTGACCTCTTTTCAAGTTTGCAGGGTGTCAATATAAGTTGTGCCCAACATTCCTCTTCCCGATTTAGTTCCTTTCCTTACTCTATGGCTCATAAATTTTTTTAATTTGTGTCGGAAGATGGAAATGTATAGTGCTTATGGGAATGAGGATGAAGAATTTTTTTTTTTAATAGAAGGGATTATGTAGTGCAATAAACTGTTTTTAAAGACTAAACTGATCATTTAAATAATAAATGAATTAATTTGATTGTGAACTTGTGCTAATTTTAATATAATAAATAATAAACAAGTAAATATGACAAAATAAAGTGACACAAAATATATAAACACAAGTTGTAATTTATAAAATATGATAATGCAGAATTAAATCTTTCGAAAATTTGTGTGCAAATTCGGAATGGGACAAAAAATTAAGGTATGGATGGAATGCTTGAGTTTCAAAAAAGAGTAAAATTACTTATTGTTTCATCATCTAAATGGCATTATTTCAAATTAAAACTTCAAAAAATAAAGTTTTACTATTGATTTGATCAGTCTTTCTCGGTTTGTTGGCCGGAGATCGGTATTTCTGGCTTTGGTTGGTATTTTTACAGTCAATTTTCTGGGTCGAACAGATCTGAGCCATGATCAGTTCATTGGTTGGCTCTAATCTGGCTGGTATTTTATGCAGTTGTGTAATATTCCCTCTTCCAAGATATATATGTTAGGATTATTTTACATAATTACAAACTAAACAGATAAATTCATAGAACAATTCAAATGCGAAAAATTTCTTAAATGTGTAATCTACTATTTGTAGATCGTGATAAGTAACAAGAACACAATAGAAAATGTTAGAGCGCATACCTTGATCCATTATGAACCCGAAAGAGAATTGAAGGAAGGTTGGCTCTTATAGGAAGATATGAGGTTTTTTTTCAACTCACTTTTCTGATGGAAAAAATAAAATGAACCTCTCAAAGTTCAAAGTGAACCAACCCCATATAATCGAGGGAACCATAACCTATAACCATCTACCCATGGATCGACCTATAGATTGATCATTTTTATAATAATACTTTATCACTATTATTATTTAGATAATATGTCAGTCCATACAAATATCTATTAGCGTTAATAGTTATTTATAAAATAAATAATATATATATATATATAACCTATGTGTCATATTTTGTTTCTTTTAGTTAAAAATAATAAAAAGACCTCAAATCTTTTTATTTTATTCAATTAGGTCCCTAACCAATGATAAAATTCTATTTATGTCTCTCAAAAATTTTGTGATTACTATTTTATCCTTATTTACTTACTTGATTATTTATTTAGCCTCATTTTATAAGGTAATTAAATTTGGGATATCACATTAATCTTTTTATTTTATTCAATTAGGTCCCTGACCAATGATAAAATTCTGTTTATGTCTCTCAAAAATTTTGTGATTACTATTTTATCCTTATTTACTTGCTTGATTATTTATTTAGCTTCATTTTCTAAGGTAATTAAATTTGGGATATCACAAAGGTATTAGATAATTTCTCATATGAAACATGGTTAGCAATGAGATGTTTGGTGCATGACCTAACTCCCTTTCTCCAAGCAACTAGAAGATAGAGATTAAATATAATATCAGTAGAAAGTTTAGAGCCAGGTGTACCTTGAGTGCCTTGATCGTCCTCCCCTGGAGTTGGATTTGGGTCAGATTGGCAATTTTCAAAAGTTATTTATTGTTTCCTAATCTATTTCTGCTTCGAGTGCCTTGAGTAAACCTTCAACTTTGCACTGTGTATTAGCGCTGGGAGCTTCTAATTCAGGTGGGTAGGTAGGTTACTTTTCAAAGTCAAGTTCAATAATTCCAAGTAAGGTAGCCCAAAATTGATATTCTCTTGGTGTTAAGTTCTCCCCCTAAATATGAGTTTTGGGGTAGAAAGAAATGTGTTCAAGGAAAGGGACATCCATAGAGATATAAAACTTCTGTGATGTTGGAGAATAGCATTTGTAACATTTTTGGTAAGGACATACCCAACAAAAATGCATTTTTTGGATTTAGGATCCAACTTCTCTCTATTGTGAGATGTAACATGTACAAAAGCAGAACAACCAAAGACCTTAAAAGAAATATTGATAACAAGTCTATTGTCAGGAAATTGCTTGGAGAGGACTTGACATGGTGTGTTGAATTTCAAGGTACAAGATGGCATTGTATTAATTAAATAGACAGCGATTAAGACAACTTCTCTCTAGAATTGATGGGGAACATTATAGGTAAGCATCAAGGATCTAACGACTTCGGGGAGATGTCTAATTTTACATTCAGCAATCCCATTTTGTGGAGGCGTGTAAGTACAACAACTCTTATGCATAATTCCTTACTCAAGGAAAAAGGTTCCAAGATAGTCCTTAGCATTGTCAGATCAAAAGATTTGGATTTTGGTTTGAAACTGGGTTTTAATCATGGTACATAAATTTTTGAAAATTTCTGAGGCTTTTGACTTGTCTTTCATAAGAAAAATCCAAGTAACATGAGTGTGATCATTAATAAAAGATATGAACCAATGTGCCCTAGATATGTTTTGGATGCGTGATGGATCCCAAATATCACTATGAATGGTGGAAAAAGGATGAAGTGGTTTATATGCATGACTAGGGTATGAACTCTGACAATGCTTAGAGAACTGACACATTTCATGTAGTTTAAGAGAATAGGAGAAAAGAATTTTATTTCGTAAGTACTTTGAGTTACACAGAAGGAGATTTATAACCTTCCAAGTCTAATAAACTTCCTAAAAAAAAATTATTGTAACAAAATATACATTGTACCTTAATCCTTAAAAATAGGAAATTAAAAAAAGAATTTAAATCTGATAACAAATCTTATCTACAACTAACTGACACTCCCCCTCAAGTTGGATTGTAGATATCTAGTAATCCCAACTTGTTAACTAGTGACTCAAAAGTAGGTTTAAACAGCCTCTTAGTCAGAATATCAACCACCTATTTTGTAGTTAAGATGAACGGAATACAAATATCTCCACCTTCGATTTTTTCTTTAATAAAATGTTTATCCACCTCTACATGTTTGGTTCTATCATGCTGCAAGGGATTATTTGCAATGCTAATCGCTACCTTATTGTCACAAAACATCTTCATATGACTTTCTTTAGGAAGCTTTAACTCAGTCATAATTCTTTGTAACCATAGTAGTTCACACACACCATTAGTCAGTGTCTTGTACTTAGCCTCTGCATTGCTTTTAGCTATAACATTCTGCTTTTTGCTTCTCCATGTAACTAGGTTACCCCACACATATGTACAATATTCAGTCATGGATCACCTAGCAGTAATAGATCCTGCCCTATCTGCATCTGTGTAAGCTTCAATTCCCTTATGGTCATTTTTCTTGAAAATAGTCCTTTTCCAGGAGTTCCTTTAAGGTATCGCAATATCCTATTTGCTGCCTCAAGATGATTTCTTCTCAGTGAGTGCATAAATTGACTCACAAGACTTACCGCAAAGGCAATATTTGAACAAGTGCGAGACAAGTAAATTAATTTTCCAACAAGTCTTTGATACATTCCTGTATCAACCAAGTTTTCTGACTCACTTTCGCCAATTTTCACATTAGGATCAATCGGAGTATCTATTGGTTTACAGTCTAACATTCTAGTATCTTTCAAGAGATCCATAATGTATTTCTATTAACTTATTATGATTCCCTTCTTTGACCTTGCAACCTCTATTCCTAAGAAGTATTTAAGACTTCTAAGGTCTTTGGTTTCGAATTCTTTAGCTAAGTTTTTCTTCAATCTCATCTCCTCTATATCATCTCCTGATAAGATAATGTCGTCATCGTATACTGTCAACAAAACTAACTTGTCCTCCTTTGTTCTTTTAAAGAATAATGTATGATCAGCCTACCCTTGTTGATAGTCTTGTCATTTTAAGGATCCCGTAAACTTTTCAAACCAAGCCCTTGGTGACTGCTTAAGTCCATACAAGGACTTCTTTAGTTTGCATACTTGTGAACTAAACTTTTCCTTAAATCCCCATGGTGGATCCATATAAACTTCCTCTTCCAAATCTCCGTTAAGAAACGTATTCCTAACATCAAGTTGTTGAAGTGGCCAGTCAAGATTAACTGCAAAGGAAATTAAAACTCATAACCGTGCTTAATTTTGCCACCGAAGCAAATGTTTCCATATAATTAACTCCATAGGTTTGAGTGAACCCTTTCGCAACCAATCTCCCCTTATATCTCTCAAGAGATCCATTAGCGTGATATTTCATAGTAAAAACTCATTTGCTCCCAATGGTCTTCTTTCCTTTAGCTAAGTTTTTCTTCAATCTGCTCATCTCTTCCATATCACCTCCTGATAAGATAATGTCATCATCATATACTGTCAACAAAACTAACTTGTCCTCCTTTGTTCTTTTAAAGAATAATGTATGATCAGCCTACCCTTGTTGATAGTCTTGTCGTTTTAAGGATCCCGCAAACTTCTTAAACCAAGCCCTTGGTGACTGCTTATGTAATACCCCTTAATTTCAGAATATAATTCGCTTAAGAGTATTTTAGAATTTTACAACGTTACTTTAGTTATTTATTTTGGTCATATTTAATTTTCATATTTAATTGTTCTCTTTGAATATTATTTATGAAAATTGAGTTAAATGACTGGACTAAATATTTGCACAATGTGGGATATATTCTAAGAATGGTGAAATTCATGGAAAAGTGGTTTCAGAATGGTCAATTAGTCCATTTATTGTAAATTGACTGGATGGGTTTGGATGTTGGGTTATGGATACCCATGGGTTATTGAATAACCCATTAGAAATATTTAATATAAAGTTTCAATAGTACCCCCCTTATTTTTTTCTCACGATCGAAGCAGCTGAAGTGAATAGTAAATTCACTTTCTCTCGTTTCTTCACCCTCTTCTCAAATCCTTACCTTGATCTTCAGAATTTCGATTATCTGTTCAGTTCAAAAGCTTTGTAAGGATTAAAGGTAAGCTTTAATATCATTATTTTCCTTAAATTTCAGTTTATGTAGAAGATCAGAGGAGGTTTTGTTCTTGAAGATTTTGATGATAATTCATGAATCTCAGTAGTTTTAGAAGTTATATTTGAGTTATAATCGGTTAAAAGAGTTGAAATTCTGGTTTTGAAACAAGAAAGGAAAGGATGAATTTTTGAAAGATTTTTCTGCAAAAATTCGAGTTACTGTAGCGACCAGAGATTTTAGAAAAATTCTGGAAAATTTTCTTCGAGTTACTGTAGCAGTACTGTAGTGTCGGCAGTCAACGGTACTGTAGCAGTCAACGTTACTGTAGCGAACCGACACTGTAGCGAACCGTTACTGTAGCAAACCGTACTGTAGCAAACCGTCAATGTAGCAATCAGAAAATTTTGCGTATTTTCGTGATTTTGTTTCCTTTCTTATGTTTCCTTGTAATATATTTTACTAGGAAATTTTCCTACACAAATTCTAGTGTGGAACAAGGTAAACTTGGACAAACATCAAGGTGAGTGAATAACCTTGCTCAGCCAATTTGATATTACTAGTCAAAGTACAATATAAGTCCCATTTACAATATTATTTGGATAATAAGCAATTAATTTTTCATATGGGAGTATATGATGATCAGTAGAAATAAGAGTATGTAGAAATTATTTATTTCATGACAATTGTACTATGTGATGAATTCTCACTATCTTATTAATGAGTAAAGATCTACGGGATCTAATACACGAGTGTGAAAGGGTTAAAGTCCCATACTACTCAGTGCATATCTATGAAACCTATACACGAGTTGAAAGGGTTAAAGTCCCATACTTCTCGGTGTATACCTATGAGATCTTATTCACGAGTTTGAAAGGGTTAGAGTCCCATATTACTCGGTGTATATCTATGAAATCTTATTCATGAGTTTGAAAGGGTTAGAGTCCCATACTACTCGATGTATAAGACAATTAATTATATGAGTAAATGTGGTATTTGTACTTTTGATATTTTATATAGTACAGTTATTTACTTACTGAGTTTTTAAATAAACTCACACTCCCTATGATTATTTTTTTCAGATACAGAAAACAAAGATCAAGAGTATCCGTTTGAAGATTAGAAGCCCCTTGAGATTATTCTCTATTTCTGTCTGGTGGGATACCAGTACTTATTAATGTGAATACTAGAAACGCTCTGTACTTTCTATAGGTCTCCTAGGCTTGCGATGAGATAGAAATATCAGACTATGTATGTCTATATTTGCTTATCAGATGAATATAATTCTGTAGTGTGGAATGAATGATAAAGGTTGAATGTAAAACCTTACAGAATATATGTAAATAACGTATGTTTGAGAATTTTATCAAATGAGTAGTATATTTTCACATGCTCAATTTTGGGATGTGACAGCTTAGGTCCATACAAAGACTTCTTTAGTTTGCATACTTGTGAACCGAACTTTTCCTCAAATCCCTCTGGTGGATCCATATAAACTTCCTCATCCAAATCTCCATTAAGAAACGCATTCTTAACATCAAGTTGTTGAAGTGGCCAGTCAAGATTAACTGCAAAGGAAATTAAAACTCATAACCGTGTTTAATTTTGCCACCGAAGCAAATGTTTCTATATAATCGACTCCATAGGTTTGAGTGAACCCTTTCGCAACCAATCTCGCCTTATATCTCTCAAGAGATCCATCAGCGTGATATTTCACAGTAAAAACCCATTTGCTCCCAACGGTCTTTTTTCCTTTTGGAAAATGAAAGATCTCCCATGTTTTTTTTTAGAGCCTTCATTTCTTCCAAGACAGCCTTCTTCCATGCAGAAACCTGTGAAGCATCTTGTATTTTTTTTTGGAATCTCAACACTAATGAGTTTAGTAAGAAAACAAGAGAAAGAATTGGAAATATTTTTATGTGAGACAAAATTGGAAGTGGGATGTCGAGTAGTAAATGTCTTTTCCCTTTTTCTATGAGCAATCGGTTTGAATAAATTAGAGTAGGAAACTTCCTGATCATTGAGTTAATGTTTAGAGTTATAAGGATTTGGCCGAGGATCATATGATTGAGAGTGCTAAATTTCTTGGTGTAGATGCTGCCTATAGTAAACCTGCTCAAAGAACTCAAATGGTATTTTCTCTCTTACAGAAGATCCTGGTTCTGGTTCCATAGATTCTTTTTCTCTCTAAATATCCTTATTTTTTCATTAAATTGTGTTTTAATCATAAAGAAAAATTTTTGAAAGATATTTGCAACTTCTGATTTTTCTTTTATCAAAATATCCAACTCAAATGAATATGATTGTCAATAAATGAAATAAACCATTTTTTTCCTGTACTTGTGGGAACCCGAGAAGGGCCCCAGATATCACTATGAAGAAGTTGAAAAAGTTTTGAAGGGTTATATGATCTTGGAGCATAAAAAGAGCGATGATGTTTAGCCATAACACAATATTCACATTGGAATAAAGAAGGATCTTTATTAATAAATAACTTAGGAAACAAGTGTTTGAGGTAGTGAAAACTTGGATGCCCTAACCTATAATGCCATACATGACATCTTGGCTACCATTTTTCGAAATAGAACCTAAGTTGGAACCAAAACAAGAACTTTGAACTAGTTTACCCGAGTGATATCCTTCTTCAAAAAAATATAGGCCTCCACTTTCTTTAGCACTGCCAATCATCCTCCTCGAGACCAAATCCTAAAATTCACAATGAGAGGGAAAGAAATTAGCTTTGCATTTCAATTCTCTCGTTATCTGACTAATAGATAACAAGTTACAAGAGTGTAGGAACATGGAGCACATTTTCAAGGATAAGAGACGGTGAAATTTTAATTGAACCAAAACCAGCAATAGCAAAAAAAGACCCATTAGCAATTTTTATTTTCCGATTATCCGCTGCAGGACTATATGAGACAAAAAGATGAGAGTTACTCGACATATTTTACTCGACATATGGTTAGTAGCTCCTAAGTCTATAATCCATGGACTAAACATAGAATTAGCAGAAAAGGCAGTAAGAAGAAGTTTACCTTGATGAGCTAAAGAACAGGACGGAGAGTTATTTTGGGAGATATTCTGAGAGTTGAGTAATTTATATAGACGCTCTATTTGTTCCTTTATGGAAGGAGAAATGTCAGAAGATGTTTTCTTTTGAGGCTGGTCACTAGTTGTGGAGAAGGCCTTGTTGCCTGATTTTTTTTCTTAGAATTTACTAGTTTTCCATGAAGCTTCCAGCAGTTCTCCTTGGTGTGCCATGGTTTCTTGCAATATTCACACTAGAATTTTTTATTGCTGTCTCCATTAGGGCCTCGAATGAGTAGTGCAGAACTTTCCATCCCTGTGCTACTCAGTGTTGTCATCACCCATTTTCTTCCCTTCTCTTGATGTAATTCAAAAAATACCTCTCGGATGGATGGTAGTGGTTTCCGTCCAAGAAGGCATCCTTTAACTTCATCAAGACTATGATGAACACCTGCCAAAAACATGAAAACACGATTATTCTCTTCACGCTTCCTAAAACATGCCAAGTGATGTGGATTTTCCCATTCGTCATTGTAACAGGGATCTAATTCCTGCCATAACGTTAGCATTTCGTTATAGTATGCTGTGATGTCCCGCTCTCCTTGCTTGGACAGCCACAATTTTTGTTTCAATTCGAAGACTTGGGAGGAGTTTTTGACGTTGGAGTAGGTGTCATGGACTGCCTCCCATATCTCTTTTGCATCCATGAACATATAGGGCTAGCGAATAGACTCCTTCATTGAATTGAGAAGCCATACCGTGATTAAGGAGTTCTCTGAACGCCACCGTCGAAAATTCTAATCCTTCTCACTTGGCTGCACCTCTTCCCCCATTAGAAAACCTAGTTGACCCCTATCGTCAATGGCGAGTTTAACTGACTAGGCCCACTCCAAAAAAATACTGCCATTTAGCCAAACAACAGCAATTTGAAGAGAAGCGTGGGTTCCTATCTCGACATTATTGGACTAATAAGCAGGATTAGAAGGACTTAAAGAGGGGGCAAGGGTGGCGGCAGGTAAAGGTGAGGTCATTTTGAATTTAGGGTTCTCTCAGACTTGGATAAAATAATAAATTGGAGGCTCTGATACCATGTAGTTTGAGAGAATAGGAGAAAAGAATTTTATTTCGTAAGTACTTTGAGTTATACAGAAAGAGATTTATAACCTTCCAAGTCTAACAAACTTCCTAAAAAAAATAAATTACTGTATCAAAATATACACTGTACCTTAATCCTTAAAAATAGGAAATTAAAAAAATAATTTAAATCTGATAACAAATCTTATCTACAACTAACCGACACTTCACATTCAAAAAACTTTAGATGTTTATTAATAAGAAGATAGGAAAACATCTTTGATAAATATATAAAGTTTAGATGACCAAGACAATGATGTCATAAGATTACATTGTCATTATCAAGACTATTGGGACTATTTGCAATGTGGCATGTCAGAGTTGCTTGATTACTAGCTTGAATCTGATTGAATCCATCAACCTCCTTAGCATTGCCAATCGTCCTCCCCAAATCCAAATCTTGAAATAAACAACCAAAAGGAAATAATTTAGCAACACAATTCATGTCTCTTGTTAGCTTACTAATTGAAAGTAAGTTGCAAGATAAATTTGGAACTAAGAGGACAGAATCAAGGATGAAAATGTATGAAATGGTCACTTTTCCAACACTAGTGATAGTGGAGAGGGATCCATCAACAATTTTGACCTTGAGAATTTTTTACACAATTTGACCTTTAGAAGTGGAGAGGCAGTACCAATCATATGATCTGAAGCCCTAGAATCAATAATCCATATCGTCGGGTTTGCAGTTTTAACTAGAAGGGCATTTAAGAAGGTACCTTTCTGGCAGTGGACCCAACAACTTTGGGTGAATTTAGAGATGAACCTTGGGAGAACATTTTTTGCAACCATTCAACTTGCTCTTTACTGAATAGTGCTGGCTCACTGCTGGCCTTTTCTATAGTTTTGTAGAAGTTATACATCCTTTATTCTCCTTTTCTTTGTTTGGTTTCTAGTAAGCCGGTTTTCCATGGAGCTTCCAACAAGTATCATGGGTGTGGCCCTAGATGTCTGAAATGATCGCACCATGGTCTCCCTTTCTTTTGCTTGTTGTCATCTTGTTGGTGGGTGCTCTAAGACACAATGGCAAAATTCTTTGACATCATAGTTGAGGCAGATGACCCTAACATCACCTTTTTCATTTTCTCCCCTTCTAACTTTTGAAAAAGCTTCTCGAATAAATGGTAAAGGCTTGGTTCTAAAAATCCTTCCCCTGATTTCATCAAGGGACTTGTTCAAGCCAACAAGGAATGTGAAGAGCCTCTCTTTCTCTACTAGCTCCTTGTATGTCTTTGCATCATCAGGACACTTCCAATCGAGATTCTCAAAATAATCCAACTGTTGCCAAAGGTGGGTTAGGGAATTATAATAATGTGTAACAAATAACTCACCTTGCTTGAGATTATGTAAAGTGCTTGATAACATACTTTTTCCATTTATTTTAGTCCCTATTTTAGTCCTTTTTACCTCTTTAATTTTGTCAATTCTCTAATTTTATTATGTTTTGGAATTTATTGGGTATAAACTATTTATGGATTGAATGTGTCTCAATTTTTATATTTTTAGAACTTGAATTGTAAAATGCTCAATTTAATTCCTACAAATTTTAATTTTGGAGAGAAAAGTGTTGACATAGACAAAGATGATGATTTGGATGCTAATGTGGCACTTTTTGGGTGATGTAGATGCTTACTAGGATATGCTGGATGTGGGGCCCACTTGAACTCTTATTCAATGCCATGTAGTCAGAATTTTTGGGCAGAAATATTAATTTTCGTAGGTCAAGAAAAGCATGGCTGAAATATTAATTTTGCCATGATATTCTGCTGCTGTTCTGCTGCTGTTTGTCACTTTCTGCTGCAGAAATATTAATTCTTCTGCTGCTGCCATACCATTCTGCTGCTGCCATACTTTTCTGCTGCTGCAGAAATATTAATTTTGCTGCTGTTTTGCTGTCAAAGTGCTGCCATATCATGGAAGAGGCATCCAAGGAGGCATCTAGGGCAAAATATCCCTTTAGGCATGTGTTAGATCAGTTTTATATTTGCAAAAATCGAAATTTATTAAGGAGGCTAAGTCATTTTTCTGATGTGAAGTCCTAGCACCATTTTTCTGCCTTCCTTGGGCAACAGTGGTTGGGAGCAACATAGAGGCAACTCTCTAGCTTGGTTAGAGGGAAAGGAAGCCTTCCCACTTGGGAATGGCTCTCCTTCTCCCATTTTCTTTCCTTTTCTTCCATTTTCCTTCATAGTTTCTTAGATTTCTGCTGTATTTTCTATTTTCTGTCATGTTCTTCTTCTCTTCCATGTAATTTCTGAGTTTAAGGATTGATGTAGTTCGGTTTTATGAAGCTTTATTGTTGAACATATTCAGTTTTAATGCATTTTCGTTTAATGGAATGGATTTTACCGATTATTCTTCCTCTTGAATGTTTGATGAACCTTCAATGAGTTTGGGATTTTTATGTCTATGCTAGAGTTAGCTAGATATTGAGCTTGACCTTGTGATTTCCACCATAAATTAGATTATCTAGATATAGATAGTTTTATTTATGTGGCTTGAATAATTTTCTTGAGCTTCATGACTTAATTGAATGGTTGATCTAAGATTTTAGTCAATTATTTTGGATAAGTTAGATTGTAATTTCAAAGCTTTTGGATTCAATCATATTTTAGAAAATTGGCCAACATTGAATGGATTGTAATTTAATTGAATTGTTCTTCAATGATTCAAAGATTAATTGTCTATGAATTAATCGGATTAGACCAACGAAATCAATCTCATTTTCTTGTGTAGTCGGTCATTTGATGAAATGGAAATTGTACTTTAATTCATTTGGACCAATGAGTATTTTCTTGGCCAAAGTTCTATTTTATTTATTGTTCTATGAAGCTTGTCATTTATACATGCATGTGTTTGCTATGTATTTGTAACGAGTAGGACAAGAGATAACATGTCATATGCGATTGCGGGGCATTGATGTGATTAGGACTTCATCGGATTATATTTGAGTTATAGATTAGTGAAGATCTTCCTAACTATAATTTTAATATAATTCAGTCTTAGAAGACTTTCTGAGAATTTTAGATTGAAGATTACATAATAGAATTAGCCAAGAATATTCAAAGGAAATGATGATGATGTACAATTCTATGAAATTTGTGACCAATCCATATCTTTTCTCTGTTTTGTTTTCTATCTAGTTATTTAAATTTCAGTTATTTATATTGTGTTGTTTCAATCATCACCCCCCCTTTTTTTGTGTAATTTCTGAAATTTCCCTCATAAGTCTTAATAGCATTTCACTTAACCTAATTAAATTTTATTTGATACCTCAATCTCTGTGGGACGATACTCTACTCATCACTTTATTACTTGTTGCGACCCAGTATACTTGCTGGAATATTTTATGTGCTATAAATTATACGCACCAGTGCTCTTGATCTACACCTCTGCTGTATTTTTGTTGTCAAAGAAGGTCTCCTTCACAGCTTCCCAATTTTCACAGGCCATATCATAGAACAAAAAAATTTGTCCTATATCATTGTCCATGCTATTGATTAGTTATGACATAACCATATTATTTTCAGCCTTCCAAATCTTCTTTTCTAGAGCAATAGTGGCACCAATCAAATAATCAAATTTTTCTCTCTCAGAGACAAACATCATAACCAATGTTGTCAGAACCGGCCCAGCTAGTGACCCGGACAGGCCTTTGGGTCACCGGGTCACTGGTTCAACCGCCGGGTCACTGGGTCACTTGCTGACCCGGATAAATACATTAAAAAAATTAAAATTATATATATACCTATATATCTTTACAAATAAATTAAAAAATAAGTAAAATAAATAATTTATATGTAAATTTCACAATTTAAAGTCATAAACATCCAAAATAATTTATAAATATCTATAATAATTTAAACATAAAGTCATAAATATTCATAATAATTCATAAAGTCATAAATAAAATCATCCAAACATAATAATTCATATACTAAAAGTCTTAAACATCCATAATAATTTATAAAGTCATTAAAATGCTAATGTTCATAAGATCCACAATCAATTTAAAAATTCCAAGCATCTGGGTTGTCCGTTTCTCCAGTAAGAGGCATGCCCCATGAGTCAACTAGTCATCTATTATATTCTACGTTAGCAGCCCCCTCAATATCTTCACCACCATCACCACCACCACCACCACCACCACCATCATCATCATCATCATCAATAATCTCATCCAAATTCAATTCTGTAGAAAATAATTTAGATAAATAAAAATTTTGAAATGACTTCACAAAATAATATATCAAAATTATCAAACACAAACCACAATTAGCATCATCTTTCTCAGTGGTGCAAGCTGCAAATTCACGATTAAGAACTTCTAATTCCTCAGCAGTCAAGCTTGATGGTTCTTCTTCCAATATCCAATTACTATTTTCTTCAAATGATTCGAAACTGATCGGATCATAACTCTTCTTTAAATCTTTCCTGTACATATAAAAATATAAATGATTATTTATATGTTTAAAAATTGCAAATACTGTTATGAAGAGAAATATATCTCTTTTGTAGCTCCAAGTTGTAATGAACATAAACAAGATCATTAAGCCTTTGATGCTCCAATTTATTTCTCTTTTTTGAATGAATATGTTCAAATACACTCTAATTTCTTTCACAACCTGAAGAACTGCATGTTTGGCTTAAAACTCGAATTGCAAGCTTCTGTAAATTTGGAGCACTTGATCCATAGCATTGCCACCACTCATCTAATGATTTTAAGCAAAACAAATTAATGAAATAAAACTAAAACAAATGAAGGTTCTTTTGTTAATAAATATCAAAATTACCTGGCATCATTGTATGACGACTATTTACTGCAAGTCTTCTTCCAAAATCTCCTTCTGCATTCCTAAAGATTTTCATTTCACTTGATAACTTGGTTTCCAGCTCTCTATCATTATAAGTATATTTTTCAATGACATCAATAACCCCTGAGATAGCGTTCTTGTACCTTCCTATTGCTTCAACATCATATTGATAAGATGGATTAAACCAAAAGCCAGCAGCATGAAGATTTTTTTGTAATTGATTATCCCAACGCCTATCAAGAATTCTTAGAAAAGGCTCAACCATTCTTTTCCTTATTTGAAACCTTTTCATCATTTCATCCCTAGCTGCATGAAATGCTGCAAACAAATAACCCATTGCAGGCTTATCTTCACTATCTACAATACGCAAGACACGGATCAATGGCTCAGTGACTTTCACAATGAACGCACAATCTTTCCAAAACATTGAATCTAAGATAAGATCCACAAATTTCTTTGATTTGCTGTCTCTAGCAAATGCTGAGCTTGTCCATTCTTTACATGTTACCATGGCTTGCAAAGCAACCTTTTGAACTAATATGCTTTGCAAAGCAATGAAATTAGTTGCAAAACGAGTTGGAGCTGGACGAAGGATCTCTCTTCCATTAGTATGCTTCCTCATCAAATGCAAAGCAAAACAATGATTGTAAATAAATTTAGTAATTTTTGAAGCATGATTTACAACTAGTGTCACCTGATCCAATTTGCCAATATCTTGCAACATCAAATTAATACAATGGGCAGCACATGAAGACCAATAAAGAGTTGGAAATTCTTGTTCCAACATTCTACCAGCAGCAACGTAATTTGCAGCATTATCAGTCACAATCTGAATCACATTTTCAGCTCCAACATACAACACAATTTCCTTAAAAAGATTAAACAACATATCACTGGTCTTAGAAGCATCAGATGCATCAACAGATTTTAAAAACACAGTCTCTTTAGGACAATAAACTAAAAAGTTTATGAGAGTTCTCCTACATTGATCAGTCCACCCATCTGCCATAATCGTACACCATGTTTCCTTCCAAGTTTTGCGATAACTATTAACATATGAGTTTATTTCTTCAACATTTTTCGTCAACAAATATCCACGAAGGTTTTGATATCCAGGACCCTTATATCTCGCACCCATACTAGCAATAGCATCAATCATTGGTTGGTAGTATGATGAATTAGTAGCATTGAATGGCAAATTAGCATCAAACATCCACTTAGCAATAGCAATGTCACACCTTTCTCCCCCCACTTTGCTTTGCAATACACTTTTAATAGTGGGTTGGGCTCCAAGAGTTGTTCTAGGCAGAAAATAGGAGCTTATATGCTTCTTTCCCTTTTCTTTTGCTTTTCCCCTATCCTCAGAAGGCCGAACAAAAGAGTTATTTAATTCTACAACATCATCACTATATAAGCTCTCATCAGGATAAGGATTACTTTCTTCATATTCTTCTACAACCTTTCTTTTCTTTTGAGTAAACTCTTCAACACTATTTTGTAGTTGGAAACGAACATTTGCTGGAACCTTTTTACATGGCTCCACATCTCCCTTTATTCCAGCCAAATGTAACTTAATTCGATTAATTCCACCCCCCTTGAAAGTCTTGTTACAGTATAAACATATTAAATGACGCCTAGAACCAGTTCCTTCAGCAATTCTACAATGACCCCATGCTAAATCTGTTTTTCCTCTTGAAGCACCTTGTTGCACAGACTCAACTGACTCTTGTGTGGGATTGCTAGACGACATTTATGACAATCTAGGATTAACAAAAAAAATTCCTAAATTAAAATTGGTCCCAAAGTTATCTATAATTAAGAGATGCATAATTAATTTCAATCTTAGCACAACTCAAAATTTAACTACTCCATTTAGATAAGCCAACATTCAGATCAGCCAACAGCACCAACCAACATTCAGCAATCAAAAAAAAATTAAATTACTCATTCAGATCAGCCAATGCACCAGCCAGCATTCAGTACTCAAAAAAATTTTAATTTCAATTCAGCCAACATTCAAATTCAGCAATCAGCCACGGTTGAGTCAACATTGAACATTGAACATTCAAAAATTAAAAAAAAAATACTGAGCTTGAGAAGTACCTCGAAGAAGAAGGTGACTAATGTTTGAATAGAATTAGCAGCTTCACTGATTTCCGAAACTGACCTGCTTCAATCGCCTTCAATGGAAGGGTAATCCCAGTCGATTGAAAAGAAGTGGATTTGGAGACCTTTGATCGGCCAATAAAGAGCGCTAGGCGTTGGTCTTTTAGTTACCTCTTTCTGAATACTTGAAGCTATGGATGAGAAGATGACTTGAAGCTCGGCTGATGCTCTCGACGAAGTTGCTGAGGCTGGAAAGAAGAAGGAGCTCTCGTGGGAAAAAGAAGGAGCTCGCGTGGAAAGAATAAGAAGTCGTCGTGCAATGGCTCTCGGTGATCGCCGGTCGCTATTTGCAGTAGCTCTCAGTGGTCGCCATTCGCAATGGCTCTCGGTGGTCTCCGTTCGCAGTGGCTAGGGGTGGTCGCCGTTCACAGTGGCTAGGGCAGAAGCATCAGACGATTTAGGGCAGACAGCCACGGTCAGTCGATTTAGGGATTTCATTTTAGGGGCTGCAGCGAAAATAACCAGAAGGAAAGGAAAAAAAAAAGGGAAACCTGGAGACCGGGTCACCGGGTCTTGACCGGTCCGGATGCGATCCGGTCCATTAGAGAGACCCAGCCCGGATATGTCCATGGGTCGCGGGTTCCGGGTCGTCTAACATTGATCATAACTGACTTGGCCCATTGTAGGTAATTTTCGCCATACAACTTGGGACTTGTGATAATTTTAGTAAACCCTTTCAAACCCCCCACAGTTAAGGTTCTTGGGCATAGGAGTAACTGAACCAGAAGTAGCCATGTTTAGAAAAACAAAAAAGAGCCAAAAAACGGTTGGAGAATACTGGGGTTGATGAAGAATAGCACGGACAAGGGCCCAAATGGAATAAACCATGAACAAATAATGTCTTATGTTGGCCGGTGATCAACTTTATCCAAGTGGGTACCGGAACGGCGACTCCATGTTCCTTCACGCGCCAGCGCTTTGGAAGCTGCTACAGAAGAACGAAGCTGTGTGTGGCAGTGCATGTGGTGGTCAGAGAAGCTTTGGTCGATGAGGATAGGCCGATGATGACCTTCTTAGGTGAACCATAGGGTGGTTCAGCCAAGACAAAGGTTGTGCAAGGGTGGAAGAAGCACTATGCATGTTCCAGTGAGATAGATTGTACGAGGGTGGAAGAAGCACTATGCATGTTCCAGTGAGATAGATAGATTGATTGATTTTGAGTGGAGCAAAGCTAGGTAGATAGATATAGATAGATTTTGAGTTGAGCGAAGCTAGGTAGATAGGTAAATAGATAGATGGGCGAACCTTAGGGTGGTTCAGCCAAGACAGAGATTGTGCGAGGGTGGAAGAAGCACTATGCATGTTCCAATTAAATAGATTGATTTTGAGTGGAGCAAAGCTAGGTAGGTAGGGAGATAGATAGATATAGGTAGATAGATAGATTTTGAGTCGAGCGAAGCTAGGTAGATAGGTAGATAGATATAGATAGATAGATAGATAGATTTTGAGTGGAGTGGAGTGGAGCGAAGCTAGGTAGATAGATAAATAAATAGATTGATTGATTGATAGATAGATATAGAAAACCTGCTTTGATACCATGTAGAATATTATTCACTCAAATATAATATTTACAAGAAGATTCTAGGGTTTATATACACCTAGCTAGCGCAATTAGAGGAGGAGAAACCTCCACAAACCTAGAAATATAATCAATCCCGTTGAATACAAACTAATCATAATCAATCATAATACCAGAAAATGAAACAAATCAAAGACTAAATATTTACACGAAAAGGAAACAAAAAAGTCATAATAATAGAATAAAAATAGAATCCCACAATAACAATTCTTCAAATTATATATACTTGTCAAGGACCTCAAGCATAAAATGTTAAGCAAGCTTTTATTATGATCTCTAACGCGTCCATTTACGCTAAAGTCCATTTGGCTTAAGTATGGACAAAGTGTAAGTCCATCTATCTTGTGCTAAAATTTTATTTTATTATGAAGAAAGGGATGTGATAAGGATCAAAATCTTGACGATATTCCAAAAAAAGCTATACTAACTAAAAAAGTTGCATTTGTGACAAATTCATACCAATTCTCAGAATTATTTGAATTTGGATGTAAAAGGTCTATAGACGGAATTAACAATTTTGATAACATATCCAAATCTAGTCCCAATTCAGAAGCTTAAGCTCATGAATAACATTTTCACCAAATACAGGCCTTGAAATGCAACTTTACAGTTATTCAGCCACCTTCTTTAAGAACCACACCTTTCATGTATGCATTTATGTTCATGTTATATGTGCATGTGTATATATATTATGTTTACATATATTTTTGTTTCTGGGAATCAATATTTTTGTTCTTCTTTATTTATTTATTTTGACAATACGCATTTCATTCTTTTCCCTGGACAATGTCAAAGTCAAGGAGCTGAATGTTGACTCAAGCAGAGAACTTGACTTAACTCTCCACTATAGAAATGAGGTTCCTCTCCAAACAGCTTATGCAAAACATAGTTCCCCACTTGATGTTGGCTCCTCTAAATTGAACGAGCAGAGTAATAGAGGACAACTGGATAATAATTGTGAGAATTCATCTAGCAAGATAAGGGGCAAAAGCCCTTTAGTATCTGATGCCAATACTGGCAGTGGCACCTCTGATTCTCAAATTCATGGTGAAGAATTTAAAGACCCGAACAGAAGGCCCAAGTCCTCAGATATTGAAAATAAAGCTACTAATAATATTGAAGAATTGCCCTCTGTTGAGCTCAGTTTAAAGAGACTCAGAGGGGTTAAAGATGCTGGAATTACAGTTCAGGATGAACGAAATGTTACAAGACGTTCAGACCTTTCAGCCTTCTCAAGGTTAGATTACTTGATGATATTGTTTTGTATTGCTCTGAACTAATCTTGATACCAGTATAATTTCAGCAAGTCTTCTGCTGCAGGTACAATGCAAGCTCTAACACTAAGAAGTCTCCAATTGGATGTGTTGGAACTGGAAGTAACTCTCCACATAATAATAGGTTAGAAGCTACAAAGAAAGTTTCATCACGTGTTCACCAGAACTCTAACGATGCAAGCAATAACATAGTATGGGTTCCACAACTACTAATGCTTTTACTAAAACTGCAGTTATAAGTGAGCCAGCTGTAGCATCAACAGCCAATTGTTTGAAGCAATCATCTGCTTTCCAGCCTATAACAAATGACCTTATATATATACCTCTGAACAAGTTGTAGTACATGATGAAGATATGACTGCTACAACAATGCTGGCACCAAGAGGAGTCACACATGGGGATTCTTCAACTGAGGACAGTAACAACTGCAGCACCAGCCGCTGCCTGATCATGATGATTCAACATTAAAGGAAATGGCTGCTGCTGCACCACATTGTGGGTCATCAAATGTAGTGGAAGTGCTGGTTGAGGGTAATATTAGAAGTGCATCAGGCAGCAACAATGAAAGCGATGGACAAAATGGGAGCAGTACTGCAGTTAATGCCAGAGGGACAAACATAGAAAGTGACTATGGAATTGCAAGAAATAGTGGAAGTGGTGATGTTAGTGGGAGTAGGGGTGGGAGCGGGAGTGAGAATGCTAACAGAGTAGATCAAAACAAAACTTCTAAGAGAGAAGCAGCCTCAACTAAGTTTCGCCAAAAGAGAAAGGAGAAGTGCTTCCGGAAAAAGGTAACTGATGTTTGAATTTTTACTACTGGATATCGGTTGGTGATTTATGATATTTTCTGGATATACAGCACCATGAATTACACTATTTTCTTTTCATGCATCTTGTGTATAATTACTCACTCTTTGTTTCCAAGTTTTGTCCCTTTCCTGTTATTCTGTTTTCTTGGACTTGTGTGGTTAATTTGAAAGGATGGCTGGCTCTATGTGGTTGGGAACTATGATATCCACTTGCATTTTTGTACATTTGTGTGATTTAAATAATCCTAATTATTGAATCACATAATATGAAGTGATTTATCTAAATGTTTATTCCCTTGATATAGTATTCCCTTATCAGGATTCCTGCTGCCATCTTCACTACATTCCATGACATGGAGATCACATATGAAAGTAAAGAAGATACAGTGATTGGATTTCCTTGAACTGAAGATGAAATAGGCTGTCTCTAAATTAGTATAAAGTTTTATACTAAAAGAATGAAATCTTTGGTGTGGCTGATGAATATAAATACCTGGTGGAAGCAGGATATTTTGAGACCTTGCGTGTACTTGACTCTACTTATTTTAAGTTAGCAAGGCAATGGATTCTTAAACGCACATTTTAAATTTTACTTCATTTTGTATCTGATAGAGTGCCTTAAGTTGACATAAATTCAAAATGGGGTTAATTTATCTTTGTATGACTGAAAATTGTGTTTGTTGATCTTGAATTTTTTATGTGCAATTAAGCAAGATAATCAATGATTATTACTTATGAGTTACGAATATACGACCTTGTTTTGGGAGGGGTATGGAAGTTCTATTCACTCCGTGAGTGAAGCAGACTTCTGCTACGAATATGAAGTTTTACCCGTTATGATTATTGTATCATGTAGTGCATTGGTACTCTTTTGATTTAGAAAGTTAAACCCAATATAATTGGCTTTTCAGGTTCGATAACAAAGTAGAAAGAATATAGCTGAACAACGCCTCGCTTTCGTGGACAATTTGTGCGACAGTCCACAAACGAAAATGCAAGTGAGGCAACAGATGATTGATAGAGCGTTTCCCTGATCGGCATAATGAGTATATACACTGAAAATGGTCAAGAAGCCTTCAATCTCCATGTATATTATTGTTATGTAAAGTGGATTTTCATTATTTGAGTCTGTTCATTTGGCACCAGAATCAATTTATTGCTAAGTCTTTTCAGAGACGTTCTTAAGCTGATTGCTATGCTTAAAAGACTCTCATGTAGCGACTGTTGAATTGCTAAAGCTCTTTCTCATTGATATTGTGCTGGACTAATCAAATGTGTATCCTTTGTTCATGATAAAATTTTAAGTTGAGTCGAAGTCAAGAGTGTTTGCATTGCATCCCCATGGAACTTGATTTCATATAGAAGTTTCATCTGTTTACCAAGAAATTTGTTTCCAAGATACACTTGATATAATATATGGATAATGGCATTAGTCAGAATTCCGAAACTTTTAAGTCGCAATTTTGTTCCTTATAACATAAGCAGCCAGAGACAAATTTCCTCTGAAACTTACATACCACACTGGCTCTAGTCTCGAGAGGTCTGTTATATGAAATAAGGCAGTTAAAAACAATATCACTTTTTTTTTTTTCTTTTCTTTCCTTTAGTTTGTTGAAGTAATTTGAAGTTTCATTCTGTAAGTAGTTAATTAATTTTCCTTTTACATACAGGGGTTAAATTATACCTCATTACACTAACAGGTAAAAGTTTATAGCCAATATTCTAGTAGAATCAATTGTCTGGAGCTGAGAATGAGATATCTTTATGGCTACAAAGAGGGTGGAACAGTGAAAAGGGATAGACTTTGTTCCTTATATTGTGATTATCAAGTTTTTCATTAAAAGTAGAACTTGTGTAAAAGGTTTTTTAAAAAATTAATTATACAATACTGAGATGTAAAAAAATATAATTTATTTTCAATGGCATACACTTCTCATATTTATACACTTAATTTTTTTAATTAAGAAACTTGATAACATATAAAAAACTATATATAATTTTTTTGAAAAGAAAAAATTATTACTTGCACTTGCTACGGAAACAAAAACAAACAAATGCCTTGGACACAGCGTTTTGTTGACTGAACTCGACTAATATTGAATTCTCTAATATACTATTATTAAAATGGAATCCACTTTTCAAGTCTGTTCAGTCACTTGCAGTTGTCGAAAATAATATGCACTACTCTTTCTAAGCATGTTAAAAATAAAATTACAGTATCATATTATATAATTTTTTTTTGGTAAAAGTATAATATATTAAAAATTATATTAAGTTTCGTTAATATTTTAATTTATATTGCAAAAAATTTCACTATAATCAGATCTCAAACTCTTTTCTTTCAGGAAAAAAAGGTTTTTTTAGTACCGCGGCCGTCCATTATTATCACATTTCGAGCATGTTGATCCGTAGCCAGAAAATAAAGACCAAAGCATTTATTTTCCTAGAAAATGTCGGAATATTAAACTGGAGTTGGATTTCCCGCATTTATTTTTCTTGGCACTAGGACCTTTGCCAGCGTCGACGTCGTTTACTATGAAGTTAGATTTGAAATAATTTACTTATGAACTCAAATAAAAAATCACAAGAAGCTGAGACGGATGGAGTCCATCTATATTTTCTTCCAATTATCTAATCGCAATGACAATATATTATTTTTTTAAAATATTTTTCATTAGTTGTTTGGTCGTGATTGAATATCTATTAAGGATCCCGATTATCTCTAATACAAAAATCAACCAAATTCCCAAAGAAGCCAAACCTACTAAGTGGGCAAAACATTTCTACGCAGTTTTGTCAAACATTGTCGATGGAAATATATTTGCTTTTTTTTTTTCTCTAGCGAATCTTAGTCAATAAAAGACTTTTTGTCATTCAAGAGGCCTCACTTGTCCCTGCACTCCATTTAATTAGTTGTGATTAACTGAGCCTCGAGACAGTAACCCGGGCCTCTGATAATTATCTATTTTGGATCAACTTGAGAGAAAAGAATAAATAAATAAATTCTTGAATGGAAAAAAGTTAAAAAAATTATTAATTTAATGTTTTAAATATTACAATTGTCTCAATTTAATATTTAAAAAATTAAATATTTCAATTTAATTTCTAAAAGATTGTATTTATTTCAAATTAAATTCCTCTTTTTTGTTAGAATAATTTTTAGCAATAAAAATTTTACAATTTAGCAATGATAAAATTTTAATTTAGCAAAAACAAATACAATCTTTTACATATTAAATTGAAAAAGTTGTACATTCAAGACTAAATCAGTAATTTACTTAAAAAAAGGTGTAATTTTTATATTTTCCCTCTATTTTTTAATAAGTGAACATCCTTAATTAAATTGATATTTTTAAAATAACCTTTTTATATATGTTATATTTTAAATAAATTCTCGTCTGATAATAAATATATATAAAAAATTGTATCTAAAATCTAAATCAAAATTCTAAACCCTAAACCACTACCATACTCGATTTTAGAATAAAAGTAATTTTTTAAGGATGGCTTTATCTTTTAAAAGATTAAGTTTTTTTTTAAAAAAAAATTATCAGACGTATCTTAAAATCTTTACCTTTATTCTTAATTTGTAAAATAAAAATCTCAAAACAATTTTAGTGATCCAAAGTGGATAATTCAGAATAAAAATCTCTTGAAAATGAAGACATTTTCAAAACGTGATCTTCTAGAAAGTGGACAATTCAGAATTGAATGGTACTAGCATCTAGTGTAGACACACATCTACCAGTCATAGAACCTGGAAAACAGAAACGGTTCACGAGAAAGGACACCATGCCACGTGTCAACCACACGCACGTGTCGCAACTAACATTCAAAGTCTCAACCAATATTCAAACCCTACAACAAACCCTAATTTTGATTCAACGCATTAATCTTCATTAATCTCATTCACTATATATTTCCCCCAAACTCAATTACAACAGTGGGATTCATAATTGCAAGGAGCCAAGGACAAATATGGATTTACATCATGGGATTTTCAAATATTACTCGAAAGCTATCATTGGATATAAGTACAAATCAATCTATTTAGTGGGCGTTTGCATGACAAGTTGATTTCAAAATTTCATGGATACTTTTGCGATAAAATTTAATACTTTAATGATACAAAGAAAAAACGTTAGCTATGTAGTGAAATAGTGCTAGCGTCACAATTGAATTTTTCAATAACTACATATAAAATAATCAAATAAATAATTAGAAATGAAACTATTTATGAAAGATGTAGCTGTCATAAATTTTTAAGTAAATTATATTGCTTTTATTACATAACTTTATCATGCAAATATACTCAAACCTCTCTTGAAGTTAAAAGATGATCAAAATATCCTTCAAAGTTATATAGATTATTTTCTTAGAAAAGAAAAGTATAATTTCTTAAAATAATGTATCCTTAAACTTTCGTTTCAATATTATTTTTTAAAATCATAAATTTAATGTATTCTAAATTAAAAATAATAATAATACTTATTATAGTATACAAAATAATAAATATAAGAATATTTTAGCTTATCTTTTGTTACAAGGAGAATTAGTTCATGGCATGTTTTGATTTTATGAAAAAAGAAATTATTTTTTAAAATATGAAGAAAAAAATTGTTATAATTTGGCCTACAAGAGAGAATATTTTGGCCTACAATTTTATTATAACCCACCTATTAATTAATTCCTAAACTTGCTGTGTCATAAGGAAGCCCGACAAACCAAAAGTCTTGGTTAGGGCATTTGTACCGACACTATGTGCGAAGGGATGAGATCATGATGACTTGTTCTAAAATTTAAGTAATTTAAATATTAACTATATCTTGACGAACTATGTCTATTTCTAATTGTTTAAAAGAATATAAAAGGTTATGCTTTAAAAATCTATTAGTAGTTGGTTAGCTAGCATTTGCACACGTATAAATTTTTGTAAAATAATGAATATACATACGTATAGGGCAAAAAGAACTACTAAAATGGAACGTAAACATCGAAGATTATATTAAGCATCAAATCCCAAAGTAAAAACTAAAAAGAATAACCACCGAATGAAGACCCAAATCAATGAAGTAATGAATTAAGTGACAGTATAGTCCTTTCACTAATAAAATCTCAACGAGACAGAAAATTGAATGAAAGTTGACATAAATAGAACTCTTTATATATAATACTGTTTGTTGAATCAATTTGATCCATATCCTAGGTACAAACTATGTGTGTATGTGTGTGTAAGTATATAAAATGTTATATAAATAAAAAAAAAAAAGTGAAGCTCACACTTACGCAAAAAGGTATCTCATGAACATAAATAATGCTTATCGAATATAGTCACATCATACAATAAAATACATTAAATTAATAAATTGAAAGGGCACGGAAATGACCCTTATGCCCTACCAGATTGACTGAGTGTAGCACCAGGATAAGAGGACAAATACGTCTTTCCGATTCCCGGAGTAGCTCTCAGTCTTATACTGCATTAATCGCTCATAAATACAATTCATCAAATCCGACAGTGCCACCCGTCGGTGGCCCTTAAGCGAACGGTTTTTAAATGTCCACGTCGAGATAATACAGTACAAGTCAGTATCTTAGCCAATCGGACGCAACGTGACTTGCACGCGCGAGGTTACTCGTGGGATAAGGTACCTACCACATTCATCCACGTCAGCGTATTAATTTAACGTTGTTATAGCGGAGGGTCAAAGGTGACGTAGAAATAAAGTTAGTTGGCCCTCCCATTTTAGGAGGGCCTGGGATTCCTCTCTCCAGCTGTTAACACAATTTCCGTGTGTATCCACTATTATCTATTATATATATATATATATATGTTGTAGCTTGAATTATGTGAGAGTATAAAAATGTAAAATTTTCATAATGTTAATATTTTTTATTTACAAGACTCAAGTTTAAAATTTATTTATAAAAAATAAATATTAAATTATTTAAATTAACTAGTATTTAATTTATTATATATTATAATATGCACCCACACTGATAAATATTAAAAGGATATAGATTTATAACTTTTGAATTCTCATGCCCAGGACAGAACATATATACTATATATATGTGTGTGTGATATCTCCCTCTGTCTGGTCGTATTTGCAGCAAGAAAGGCCACTTTATTCAGAAGACTCTTGATTGTAAGAAACTATATTTTGATTTGATTGGCTTTTTTAAAAAAAGGAAAAATTCTTGCCTCAGAACTCAGAAGAGGACAACCCTAGTAGGATAGCCCAGTTGATTTCGATTTTCTGAATGTTGGAATTGTGTAAGTTGTTTCTTCTCGCGCTTTACTCAAATTATTGAACGCAAGACGCATTTTGGGAAATTGTATTTCTATTTTTGATTGTGATGTATTATTGGCTTTGCTCATAGAATTCTGGGCTCCGAAATGCAGGCGCGTGGTTGAGCTGAATTTTGTACGTCCTCGGATTGCTTCTTGACTTTCTGGTTCGTTGGTTCTCACTTTCTTCCTTTTTCTTTCATTTTCCAGCCCAGAAATACTGCTTCACTTGGAAGAAAACTTGTGGGTTTCAAAGAAAAACCAAAAGCAAAACAGAATAATACGACTTTAGAGCTGGCTTTTTGTTTTTGTCTTTGTTTAGTTCCAAACTTGTCAGGCTTTTCTGGCTTCTGCATAATTCATTTCCAGCGAGGGATTGTATCAGTGGATGATTTCTTTTGGCTGTTTTGATTTCTTATTCACTTTTAAAGTCATTATTGCGGGTGGAATCCTCTATTCTGTACTAATCCCATCAAATAACTAGTGTATAGAGGAGAAATCTTCTCAGAGGAGGAGGAAAATGTGCCAGAATCTTGAAATATTTTTCACAGGGGAGATGAGGTTTGGCTTTGTTTGACGATATTGAGGATTATGAACTGAAATGTCTGCAAGTATGCAACTTTGTGAGAGAGGATGCCATGAGAGGTTTCATATCTTCACTCATGCAAATATTTAACTGCATTTGTCAGTTTGAGGATGTTCCTCGGAAGGTCTAGGTGGTTTGTTCATTCCTCGAACCCCCCAAAACTTCCCTCTCCTCCTCTGGGTGTGGATCTAGAGCTTCCTCATTTTGAGAGTGATGATGCTGCTTCTGAATACCTCTTGCCTTGTACTCATTGAAGATGAATAATATAGTTTTATTGTTTATTTTTGGGACTATAATTGAGCTCCTATTTCTATATTCAGTAGCTTTTCGTGTAATTCGTTATAAATATATACAAAAACCAAATTGAAAGCAAACATCTTGCTATTCTACTCCTATCTTGGAGCAGCGAAAATTCAAGAGGGTCAAGCTTTATGCTTTAGGTTTTGTACCTTTTTTTTTTAAAAAAGGGTTGTGAATGTAAATACTAATTAGTGGTACGTTACTGTGATATGATTCTTATCCTCAAACATAATTAGCATAATGGCAAGAGCCAACTAATATCTGCACAGTGTAAAATATAAAAAGTCTTTTCAGATTGGAAATGACAATAAAATCTTTTGCAGTCTTTTCTATGTGATATTATCTAATCATAGTTACTACTGTTTCAGCTGTGAAGAAGTTTATATTCATAATGGGCCACTTGAAGCAAAATACTCAGAAACTGCTTTCCTGTGAAGTTTTCTGCTAAACGTCATCATCATCATCATCATCATCATCGTCCACAATCTGGAGTTGTGAACCTCAAAAAGGAACAACCTTTGCAAAAGGAAAGAAACAACATAGTACTTGAGGATGGATGTCAAGGAAGCAGAGAGGGTAGTTGTTGCAAAACCAGTAGCTTCAAGGCCTACTTGTCCCACTTTCAGATCTTTCTCAGAGCTACTTGCAGGTGCCATCAATGCCTCTCCCCCCGTTGATTCTCCTCAAACCACAGTCGCTGCCATTAGACCAAAGACTGTGAGGTTCAAGCCAGCCATGAATCGCCCTCCTCCTCCTTCTGAGGTAAAATTTTCACTCATTACTACACAACACAAACTCTGCCTTTTTTTTTTTTCTTTTTCAGGGCTTCTTGAATCTTGATTTCTTATATCTGCCACGGTTTTGACACTTTCAGGCCACACCATCTTACAAAAATCATAAACCAGACACTAATCAATCTGTGATTTACAAGCCAATGGCCAAGCCTGTTTCGAAGGCCACTGTTTCTCTTTTGGCAAACATGGTAAGTACCTATGCTGTGTCTTGTATGTTCGTTTCTAGGAGGTAAAAGTACCATTTTCATCCGTAAACTTTGACTTGAATTTTAATTTTGTTTCTGAATTTATTGTGTTAATTTTGTCTTTAATTCTAATGTCCGTCTAAATTGTTAATGATAAATTATTGATGTGATTATATCTACTATATATGTCAACTTCAACTCGTTCAATTAGGCACCTTTTACATTGACAAAATTTTTTTTTATTGTTCAAGAGAGTTGAAAAAATAAAGTGAATAATAGAGGGTGATTTTATCATTTCAAAAAATACAGTTAACATCTATAGTTAATATTAGCATTAAGGATAGAAGTGGTCACAGCATTAAGGTAAAGGATAAAATTAGAAGTTGGTCAAAGTTTAGGGACAAAAATTGTAGTTGCGGTCTGGATTTGATTGTTTCTGACATGTTTTTCATGCACTCAAGGGAAATTTCAGTACTAGTCAGCAAATTCAACCCCCCAGGCAGGACAAACCCAGACGCAATTCGACATCAAATCTTCCACAGAACAATACCCCACGTGCTGAAACGAATCGGACAAGCGAATGTTTGAAGATGGTGGCACATAACCAAGAGGAAGACCACAAAACCTCACCACCATCCACAAGTAATGGAGGCGACAGACCTTGCTACGATGGGTATAACTGGAGAAAATATGGACAGAAGCAAGTGAAAGGAAGTGAATACCCAAGGAGTTACTACAAATGCACACACCCTAATTGTCCAGTGAAGAAGAAGGTCGAAAGATCATTTGATGGAATGATTGCAGAGATTGTGTACAAAGGAGAGCACAACCATTCAAAGCCTCGGCCTCCTAAGAGAAACAACTCGTCATCCTCACAAGGACCGGGAATGGTGTCTGATGGAATGTTAGTAGGTCAAGATGGTAATAATAGCCATTTATTGGGTAGCAATCACAGTGAGGGTAGAATTGAGAACCAGAATGACACTGCAGGGTTTCATGCCAAAACTGGAGGAAGCCCTGAGAATTCATGTGGCCAAAGTGGGGAATGTGAGGAAGGAAGCAAAGGATCTGAAATAGAAGAAGACGAACCCAGAAGTAAAAAAAGAAGGTAAGTGGTCAAAGAATTCCAGTTTTCATTATTGTTAGTGTGAATTATTGATTTGCTTCCCAAAAGATTACAATTACCTCAATCTCAATTTAGTTCCTGAAACATCGTCGTTGTTTAATTTTGATCTGTCTTTTTGTCAAAGTAACTATTAACAGCGAAAATTTTGAGATTTAGTAACAGTAAATTTTATGATTTAACAACGAAAAAGATCAAATTGAGGCAAATATAGTCTTTTAGAGACCAAAGTGAGACACTTAATCTTTTAAGGATCAAATTGAATAAAAGGCAATCTTTGAAGGACTAAATCAGTCATTTACTCTTGTTTGGTCTTCAAAAGATTATAATTGCTTCAATTTGGTAATTTAGTAACGAAAACATTCAAATTAAGACAAATATAATTTTTCAGGAACCAAATTGAAACACTTGATCTTTCAAAAAATAACTTTAAAAAACACAATCTTTCAAAAAATTAAATTAGTAATTTACTCTTATTATTGTTAATCATAGTGTAATTTGGATTGCTTCAGGAAAACACAGAATAAATCCAATGAAGCAGTAGGAGTAGGAGAGGAAGGTGTAGTAGAGGCTTCTCAAGTGGTGGTTCAGAGTTCTGCAGATTCTGAAATACTTGGAGATGGCTTTCGCTGGAGGAAATATGGACAGAAGGTGGTCAAGGGAAATCCACATCCCAGGTTCCTACTTCACACTACATTATTCTTGTATATTTACTATTTCGTTGTATCATTTTTTTCAATGTTTTCAAAATTGAACCAGTCATTGAAGCGATAAAGGATGTCGTCTTCTTTTTTAGCTTTCTTCTTCTAGCGACGGGAGATGGTAGTGATGAATGATGATGGTTGAGTCTTTTTTTTAAAAAAAAAATTCATTGAACTAGTCAACCTATAAAATCGGTCGATTTGGGACCGGTTTAACAAGTTTCATACTGATTTTTAGTGAAACCGGTTCAATGGGTTGACCAGAATGGGTCAATGGCAGATTCCTGGTTTGACTAGTCGATGCAGGCAGTTAGGTCTAATTTTTTAAACACTAAATTATTTAAGGACTAAAATTTCACTTTGGTCCTTCACAAAATTGTCTTCTCATTTTGGTCTTTCACATTTAGAGTATTTCTTAATTTGGTCTCTCATAGAATTACCTTCTCAACTTGGTCATTGACAGATATGATATTTCCCAATTGGTCCCTCAAAAATAAAATTGTTGTAATAATATCCTTCTATGAATTTGTTGATAATAAAACTAAAAGTCAATTTACATATTATATATATATAATGACCAATAAAATATATGTCACACAACATCAAGTTTGTAATTTCCTTAGTAACATATTGACCAAAAAAGATTATTGATAACAAATCTATTTGTGAGGGATGTAAAAAATACTTTTGCTTAAAAAAAACACCAAAACATTATTTTGGTTCTTTAAAAATAGAATATTTCTCAATTGATTTTTTATAAAATTACTTTCTCAATTTGGTCCCTCATTAAATTATCTTCTCAATTTGATCTTTCACATATGAATATTTTAAAAAATGGTAGAATTGAGTCTTACATGTTTTATTTTTATTTCAAATATATTATTTTTACTAACCACTGAGTTAATATTTTCTGTTAGTGTAATAGACAGCGTTAGTAAAAATAACATATTTAAAATAAAAATAAAATATGTAAAATATAACTGAAACGAAAAAAAAAATAGAGATAAAATTAAAATTCAGTGTGAATGTTAGAACCTAAAAAGAAAAATACTTTTTTCCTTTTTTTAAAAGTCACGTGAATTATCTTCCATGACAAGCTCGTATGGTTTTTGCTTGTGTTTGTGTTGCAGAAGTTATTACAGATGTACCAACATAAAGTGCAGTGCACGCAAACATGTGGAAAGATCGATAGATGATCCAAAAGCATTCATCACTACGTACGAGGGAAAACACAACCATGAAATGCCAAGAAAAACCACAGGTGCTATGGCCTCTGGCAAAGATAAGCCATGACTCACACTTTCACGAGATCAAGTTCATCAGACTCAGAAAGCGATGACTGTAATGTATGAAACTGAAATGCAGACCCTAATATATTTAATGCAAATTTGTAGTATGTGTCATCAGCACATTCTTTACGTTCTTGCTTCATTTTATTATAACTCGACCTTCCTCTTTTAATATGGAGGTATAATATAAGGTACCTTATTGAGATCTGGGTTCATTATTGTAGTATTATGATTAGAAACTAATCACCTTATTAAATCTTATATTATCTTTTATTAACATTTTTTTGTGTGGAACAATGATTAGTGAGCTTAGTTAATAGATTTAGTTATGATGGCTGATGAGCTTGGTTTACTTATTTGATTAAACTATTGATCAAGTTCGAAAGGCATGACTGGTTCAAGAGTGAAGCAGGTTTAGAAACTTCGGTTTTAATATAAACAATGCATCACATTTAATAGTTTATTTTTTAATATTTTTTTATTATTTATAAAAAAATTCACTAACTGTCAAATTTTATAGTCATTAAATTCAACGAGTAAAATTTATATATACCGAAAAAAAAAAGGTAAAACGTTGTTGGAACTAAAACTTCGTGTATTTTAAAATGCAAAAGAGAATCTGATTGCGCTTGCAAAGAATATTTACTCTATTTTACTTATTTTAAAAGAGTATTACTCTATTTTATTTATTTTAAAAGAGTGTACGTGATTTGTGCCTTAGATTTTTCAATACCAAGTGCCTTTGCTTAATTGGTAATCAAAAACTAAAGTGTAAACATTTATCAAAAAATAAATAAAGTCTACACTGTGCATATTGTGAAGGCAGGCTTTTCAATAGCCCCCTCGATGCCTATTTGATGTTAGGCTCTATTTATATTAATTGCCAATTTATAATAATTGTCAAATCCTTAAAATTTGAATATAAAAAATTGTGTAAGATACTTTTTGGCATGTCAGGATTAGTGTTCAAAAAATTAAATTAAATCAGTCAATTTAATTAATAAATTAATAAATTAAAATTAATTTAATTTAAACTATTGGAGTATTAAGTGTTTAAATCAGTATAAAATTGATCTCTAATTTAATCGGCTCAATTTTTTTAATTTTTTAATTTTTTAAAATTTTTACTAAATATTATTATATATTTTCAAGAAATGGCAAAAAATTTAAGTCATTAAAAAAAGATATATGATTGATATAAATATATTTCTGTAACATACTTAAAATATTTTAATATTTATAACATATATAGTAATTATATATTTTAATATTTTAATATATTTGAAGTATCACTGATTCGACCACAATCTAATTATTGATCCTTGAAATAGTATTTCAACCAATTGAATGTTCAGTTGAATTTTATAAAGCTTGGTCAGAACAACAACAAAGATTAATGGATTTAAGGTATTAGAATAAAAAATGAGACTATTATGTATAAAGTAACACGAATTCTATATGTATATATGAGATTGAGTAAGGAAATCTGTTTACTCACTTGAAATTGAGTATTTGTTTTTCTCCTTTTCTTATTTGGATTGAAAATCCTGTATTTTATATATACATACGATTGAGTCTTTGAATTTTTAAATTAGTGTAAAAAGAAACGGTTCGAATCATTGATATTTGACTTAAATCTGTTCTAAAAAAGTCAACATTTTGAATTGTTTGTTGACACGAATAAAGTCAAAGAAAATTTTTAAAATTATTTCAATGACCTTGTACATATTATATTTTTTGAATCAAATCTTTAAAAAAAAATCTTTTATCTCATTATAGCCTGATTTATTTTCCTCACGAAACTTTTGTTGTTAGGTTAGTAGATTCGGTTCCCTTGTCCATGCCACTATTTCAAATTTGTGAAGGAAAGATAAAAAAAAATCTTATAATTTTATAAAAATAGATGGCAGAATTATAGAGTGCCATCCCTTACGATGACATCTATCTCCGACATTTAAAATTTCGAACATGAATCTTTTTTTCTTAGTTGTACATTATTTATTTTTTAAATTAATATTTTTAATTTAATTATTAAAATATTATATTTCTTTTAATTTAATTTTTTATTATTGAATTATAAAATCTAAATTTTCATTGTTAAAAATTATTTTAACAAGAAAATTATATTAAAATAAATATAATTTTTTAATGACTTAATTAAAATATTTAATTTTTTAACAATTAAATTGTGATAATTATAATTTTTTTAAGAAACAAAATTAATAATTTACCCTTCTTTGTATACAAAATGAAACTATTAAAACTTTTATTAGTGGGTAGTTAAAAAGATAAATGTGAAACAAGAAAGAGGAATTCACTCCAATTATAAGATATCATTCAATTAAGGACCTTCTAGATGGAGCCTTATCCAAGCTCTAATCTAATCCTTCAGATTTCTTTTGGCTACATTAAAAAAAAAAAGCCAAATGGTTAAAATAATAGCTTCTTTGGAGTCCAAAGAGATACTGTTACTGAAAAATTAAGACAGAAAAAAAAAAAAAGAGAGAGAGATATTTTTGAAATGGTCTTATATGAGTCTTACATTGTGATAACTATGGGAATGTCTTTCAGATCTACAGCTGTTAGTACTTGTTCAGTTGAAGGCGGCCACAATATGATAATTATATTACATTTACATAAGTAACAGAATTCAAATCATTAATAAATTTAGAATATTGATTCATGTGAATTTCAATAGCAGCAGAGTCTTTATTTTTGTCCACCCTCTCTTTTTGAATACACGTAGTGGGTAGCATGATAAGTCATGTGTAATATCCCGAGAAAAAAAAATGATACTTGTATCACTTTTTCCCTCTCCGTTTTCGAGGATTGTCGTCTTCTCCATAGAAATTCTAGCTTCTTCCCCTCTCGTACCAGGCAAAAACCCTGGCAGATCTTTCACTCTTCGATGCTCTTCGAGCGTGCAGGAGATTTCGAAGTCCTCCAGCTCCTCGACGGACTCGGAGCTATACGCTTCGGTCTCAATACCTCCGATCAAGGCTTTCAAGAGAGTGGTGTTGGTGAGGCATGGTCAGAGCACCTGGAATACCGAAGGCCCCATCCAAGGTAGTTCCAATTTCTCGGTCCTTACTAAGAAGGTTGAGGCTCAGGCCGAGACTTCGCGTCAGATGCTTATGGATGATGAGTTCGATGTTTGCTTCGCCAGTCCCTTGGCGCGATTAAAGAGAACGACTGAAATAATCTGGGCAGCTCGTGAACAGCCAAAATTCCAGAATATGAACTGAGGGAAATCGATTTATATTCATTTCAAGGCCTTTTAAAGCACGAGGGAAACGAAAGATTTGACCCAGTTTATCGCCAATTGCAAGTAGATGCTGCAAATTTCAACGTCGATGGTCATTATCCAGTGATAGAATTATGGGAACGTGCTAGGGGCTGCTGAACTAAAATATTAGCTCACGATAGCAGGTCTGTTCTTCTGGTTGCTCACAACGCTGTTAATCAGGCTCTTGTTGCAACGGTAATTGGTTTAGGGACTGAATATTTCAGAACTTTACTTTAGAGCAATTGTGGTGTGAGCGTGCTTGATTTCATCCCAAGATCTGAGGGTGGCTCTCCACATATTCGTCTTAACCGCTTAAATTAGACCCCTGGTTCGCCTGTTGCTGAAGAGAAATCTGGAGGCAGAGGAACAAGTAAGCAGATCATACTTGTCTGCCATGGATCGCACTCAGAACAACATCGAACACCTTCTCCTGCGGCTAAAGCCTGATATCGTCTTCTTTGACTCTGTGTATTGGCTTCCGAACTTGGCTCGCAAATTAGGCATCAAGTCTCTTCAATAATGCATAGTTAATCCAGCCACTGCAGCTTACAATTTCTCCCCTGAAAGGATGCTTCAGGGAACTATCGTAACCGAGGCCGATCTCACGAAAACCCCCTTCTGGGTATCCTTCTTCCATCAAGCTTCACCCTCACGAGGCCAGAATATTTGCAAGGATAAAAAAAATGGGAATTTGGAAGTGGGGTTCTTTTCTTTGATCGCACATATAAAGGGTTAGCCCAAACAGATGCTATAGCATTCAAAGGCTACACAGAAATCGAAGGACCTTTCGTTGACTATCTTGGAAACCAACACGGCAAACCTGCTCTGCTCTCAGGCCCTGTAATTCCCGAGCCACCAAACTCTGGTCTTGATGAAAAATGGGCTAGATGGCTCGGACAATTCAAAGAAAATTCACTGGTCTATTGCGCACTAGGATCCGAATGCACATTAGAGATAAACAACCAAGTGGGTTGGAGTCTATTAAAGCAGCTTTGCCAGAAGGGTTCACAGAAAGAACTAAAAGAAAAGGGATTGTTCATGGAAGATGGTTTGCTTACGAGAGAAAATGTGTGTAAGGCTGTGAGGAGTGTAATGAATGATGAGAGTGAGGTTGGGAAAGAGATCAGAGAAAACTACGCTAAATTTAGGAACTACTTGTTAAGCAACGATTTGGAGTCTGCGCATATTGATAGTTTCTGTGACAAACTTCGAGATTTGCTCAGGCCTTTGATGAGTTCCTTGGCATTTATCCTCTGATTTGAAGTGTAGAATTTTAGCTTGGAATAGAGGTGAGAGATCCTACCTTACCTTGTTTGCTTATTTAATGTATATATTAAAAGTATACTCTATTTATATATGTGACATGAAATTCATGCATTCATGATATACAATGAAATGTGTAAATATGATTCTGTTGTGAACTTTTCCTGAAATGGAATGCATTATGGTTGCCTATGGTTGTGTAATGTGATTGTGTTTGATTTCGAAAGAAATGGAAGTGGAGTTCATGGGATCCCCTGGGATGAAACAGGGGTAGAATGAAATCACTATGGCCATGTGATATTGAATATGATATTCGTCCTTTTAAGGACAGGGTGAAATAAGGTTGGATTACAGATTTGTCCCTTTGAGGACAGGGGTGAAATAAGGGAGGATGCGGCAGGGGCCGTGGGGCAACGGCCACTTATTGTGGACGGGACCCGAAAAATGTCTGGGAACTTGATTTGGAATTGTATGAATTGTTTGAAATGTGATTTGGCTTGATCTTAAATATGTTGTTAATAATTGCGAGGTGATTTCAAGGTGTGTGTCTTGATAAATATCTTGTACACCAAAACTTAGATGATTATACCGTTAAGTCAATTATATGTATCTGCATGAATGTATGTGTACCTATATTGTGTGTGAATGTGGTAGGATTCTCTCAAGTAGAAGCTGTTTTCAGTTTCAGGTATGGAGAACTTCCTAATCTGATGACGTTCATGCCAAGATTACCTTTTATTTGTTTAGGACTTATTCTGATGTGTAAATCTATGAAAGCTCTGTAATCGGGTAGGTTTGTTCACCGATGTAATGTGTATCATTGTAACGTGTATGAGAAATTCAGTTTAGCCATAATTTCTTATCATTTTGTGAGAAAAGAAATTGTTTTGTTTTATTTCTTAAATTATGTAATTTAAATTAATTGCATTTAAAAGAATAACCAAAATAAGGTTTAGTATTGTGCTTAAGAGAAAGATAGGCTTACGGAGGTGAGGTGAAATTCACTTTCCGTGCCGGTCACGTGCTCAGATTTTGGGACGTGACAAAGTTGGTATCAGAGCTTTGGGATTAGGTCTCCTACCGATTACAGAGCAAGGTAACCTTAGTGGGACTTCCTCTATCGTTGTGAACCCGGGCACAACTATAGAGAGACGGCTCCACTAAAGGTCATATAAGATGTTTTCATTTCCTTTCCCTCAGAGATTTGTCTTTTCTTAGGAATTATGTTTTTAGTTTTAGTTTTATACAGATATGGCTATACTTTTGAACTTGGTAAAGGAAATGTTATTTGTTTTGATTCCGTCGCTGTCGGATCAAATTGTATGTATGAGGCTTTATATGTTACATTCATGATTGATTTTGTGTGACTGATTTCTTTTATCTTTCTTAATTTTATTATTACTATTTTTGGAGTACCATCCCATAAAAGAAACCACTGGCATTAAAAGCAGAAGGATTTCATTGCAAAAAAAAAACAAAAAAAAACAATTACTCATGTATGAGTAATCTAAAAGCGAGGTGGTCTCGGATTAGGAGGGTTGTATTGTATCATCACCCCTCGACCATTCCTTGGAGCGAGAGACAGAGCAATGTCACGGAGGGTAGTGTAAATCCCATTCATACAATCAACACTTCTTTGTTGTTGATTGTAGAAGCACTGGGTAGACCAATAGAAGAACCTGTCTATTTTTGAAGTCATTTCTGCATGATTGCGTTTAGTTAACTTCTCCAGGTCTCCTATCATCTTTTTCAGGTTTTTCACCTCTTGCTCTAGACAGGCGATTTTGTCCTCCGAGGTATGGCCCGTGCTAGTCTCCTCAGCTTCTTCGTTCTTCTTCATTTTCTTCTCCTTATGTTTCTCTAGAGACCCCTCAAAAGGTCTTTTGCCCAGACTTAAGTTTAAGTCGAGCTCTTCTCTCGTGGCATCCACTGTGAGATCAATGTACTTCCTTGTGGCCATGATTTGAAAAAATTTAGAAATTTTTGTAGGAGTATGAGGCGAGAGGAATACTGGGGGATTGTAGGCTCAGAGATTATTACTCTTTGTGGTGTGGTAACTGAGAACGCTGGGATGGTTTTTATAGGAAAAAATTAAGACCTAGAGACAAAGAAGATATCTCTTCGCCGCACCACTACACGCTCAACCTATGAATTTCTGCAAGCTGGAAGCCAGAAGTCTAGGGTAGGCGTGCACCGATAGCGCGTTGCATTAATGCCAAACCACGAAAGTCAATATTCGGTGGATTTGCGGCCGATTTTACTTGGTTTTCTTTTTTTATTTCTCTCGTTGGCATTTTCTGGAATTCAAAGAAGTACACAATGTAGCCGTTACAGATTGCTTTGGATGCTTTTATGAGAAACTGAAATGAATTTCTCTGTTTTATTATGTTGTTCTTGAGAGCCTTCAGTTAAGTATGATATACATAACTGATTGAATCATGTTGTAATTACATGTATGTATGTTATTCATGCATAATGAGTGAAGACTACGATCAAGGAGAATATGTGATGATCCTACATATACTCATAGAGATGTAAAATCAAAATGAATTGGATAGAATGAAATGTGTAGATGATGATATATCTTCATGGTTACACATACTTACATATAATGCTCTCATGGGCAAATGAAAGGCAGTGATTTCCTTACATCATGATAATGCTTAAGGCATGCGACCGTAAGCAGTTAACTTTGTTTTAAAATATATATATTTATATATATATTATGTGTAAGTCTAGAGTAAAGACACCGATTAGAATCTAAGATACGGCCAATATGAGGCTACCTAATCATAGAATGATATCATGATATGAGATTACACTATAAGACATATATAGAGTGAAGAAATCATAGATTGGAACAGCGATTAACCGAAATTTTTGAGGAAACTTTTGACTTATGTTAATTGCATTAAATTATATTTACTATTTATCTGCATGTCCGACATTAATTGCTGGCATTACGACGTATGTGATCTGTGAACCTCCTAACGAGCGGCGTATAGGTTGTGGTGGCTTTAGCTCGAGGGGCTTCGGGTTGTCTATAAATCTTGTATGCCCGTTACCCTACTCATCGCACCAAGCAAACCTACTTCTTTCATTACATACCTATTTCTCAATCTCCATTCCTTTCTCATTCAAAGTTATTTCTGAGATCCCTAGAGAAATGGCCGATAATAAGTCTTTCAACTTGAATTTTGAGACTGGCAATGTAGAGCTTGATTTAAATCTAAGTCTCGGAGACAAAAAAGGGAAGAGACTTGTAGACAGGTCACCAGAAATTAAGAAAAGAAAGAGGGATGTAATAGAGTTGGAGGAGGACAGTACTGCAACATCCTCAGAAAATAAGCTTGCGTTCCTGGAGCGTAAGATCGAAAATCTGGAGCGTAAGATAGAGAGCCTGAAATACAAGACAGAGGACCAGAAGCGACTAATAAATCGTCTCTTTGAAAACCAAGAGAAACTAATAAACCGTCATTTTGGAGAACTAGCTAATCGAGTTGATAGACATTCAATGTTTGCAACTCAAAATTTTCGTGATCAACAAGTAAGGTGTATTGACTGTATGAACGGAGTGACTTATGCCCTTCGTCAAATTTCTCAGGCGCTTCCTCCAGAAACCCTTTCTAGGCTGCAACGATTAGTTTCCTCCTTAAGGTCTGAAGCACCTTCCTCTTCTAGACCTGGAGCACTTTCTACATTTCAAAAGCCTCATCGTCCTTAATGTATCTTTTCTTTTGTTTGTACTTTAAGTTGATGCTTGATATAAGCTTCACTAAGCTTGTTGTTTGTAGGTTATATACCAAAAATAAATTTTAAGTTTTCAGATCTTTTGATGAGGTGATTCTTTTATTGAAAAAACTTGAAAAATGAGAATAAGTTGAACTTGTTATATTTCGTACTTGATTGTGAAAATTCTAAAGCATAAGTATGATAATTCTTTCTTAAGTTTTAGTGTAATAGAGAAATTCGGAGGACCGAATTTCTTAAGGGGGAGAGAATGTAATACCCCGAGAAAAAAAAAATGATACTTGTATCACTTTTTCCCTCTCTGTTTTCGAGGATTGTCGTCTTCTCCATAGAAATTCTAGCTTCTTCCCCTCTCGTACCAGGCAAAAACCCTGGCAGATCTTTCACTCTTCGATGCTCTTCGAGCGTGCAGGAGATTTCAAAGTCCTCCAGCTCCTCGACGGACTCGGAGCTGTACGCTTCGTGTAATACCCGTTAATTTCGGAATATAACTCTCTTAAGAGTATTTTAGAATTTTACAACGTTACTTTAGTTATTTATTTTGATCATATTTAATTTTCATATTTAATTGTTCTCTTTGAATATTATTTATGAAAATTGAGTTAAATGACTGGACTAAATATTTGCACAATGTGGGATATATTCTAAGAATGGTGAAATTCATGGAAAAGTGGTTTCAGAATGGTCAATTAGTCCATTTATTGTAAATTGACTGGATGAGTTTGGATGTTGGGTTATGGATACCCATGGGTTATTGAATAACCCATTAGAAATATTTAATATAAAGTTTCAATAGTACCCCCCTCATTTCTCACGCAGAAGGAAAAGCTGAAAACTGAACAGTGGAAGTTTTCTCTCCTTTCTTCATGCTCTTTTCAAATCCTTTCCTTGATCTTCAGAGTTTTGATTGTTTGTTCGGTTCAAAAGCTTTGTAAGGATCAAAGGTAAGCTTTAATCTCATTATTTTCCTTAAATCTAAGTTTATATGGAAGATTAGAGGAGGTTTTGTTCTTGAAGATTTTGATGATAATTCGTCAATCTCAGTTGTTTTAGAAGTTATATTTGAGTTATAATCGGTTAAAAGAGTTGAGATTCTGGTTTTGAATCAAAAGAAAGGAAAGGATGAATTTTTTGAAAGATTTTCTGCAAAATTCGAAGTACTGTAGCAACTGAAAATCTGGAATTTTTCTTCGAGTTACTGTAGCGACCAGAAATTTCGGAAAAAAATCTGGAAAATTTTCTTCGGGTACTGTAGTAGTTACTGTAGTGTCAGCAGTCAACGGTACTGTAGCAGTCAACGTTACTATAGCGAACCGGCACTGTAGCGAACCGTTACTGTAGCAAACAGTTACTGTAGCAATCAGAAAATTTTGCGTATTTTCGTGATTTTGTTTCCTTTCTTATGTTTCCTTGTAATATATTTTACTAGGAAATTTTTCTACACAAATTCTAGTGTGGAACAAGGTAAACTTGGACAAACATCAAGGTGAGTGAATAACCTTGCTCAGCTAATTTGATATTACTAGTCAAATTACAATATAAGTCCCATTTACAATATTATTTGGGTAATAAGCAATCAATTTTCATATGGGAGTATATGATGATCGGTAGAAATAAGAGTATGTAGAAATTATTTTATTTCATGACAATTGTGCTATGTGATAAATTCTCACTATCTTGTCAATGAGTAAAGATCTACGGGATCTAATACACGAGTTTGAAAGGGTTAAAGTCCCATACTACTCAGTGCATATCTATGAAACCCATACACGAGTTGAAAGGGTTAAAGTCCCATACTACTCGGTGTATATCTAAGACAGCTTATACACGAGTTGAAAGGGTTAGAGTCCCATACTACTCGGTGTATACCGATGAGATCTTATTCACGAGTTTGAAAGGGTTAGAGTCTCATACTACTCGTTGTATATCTAAAAATCTTATTCATGAGTTTGAAAGGGTTAGAGTCTCATACTACTCGATGTATAAGACAATTAATTATATGAGTAAATGTGGTATTTGTACTTTTGATATTCTATATAGTACAGTTATTTACTTACTGAGTTTTTAAATAAACTCACACTCCCTATGATTATTTTTCAGATACAGAAAATAAAGAAGAAGAGTATCCGTTGGAAGATTAGAAGCCCCTTGGGATTACACTTTATTTCTGTCTGGTGGGATACCAGTACTTATTAATGTGGATACTAGAAACGCTCTGTACTTTCTATAGGTCTCCTAGGCTTGCGATGAGATAGAAATATCAGACTATGTATGTCTATATTTGCTTATCAGATGAATATAATTCTGTAGTGTGGAATGAATGATTAAGGTTGAATGTAAAACCTTACAGAATATATGTAAACAACGTATGTTTGAGAATTTTATCAAATGAGTAGTATCTTTTCACATGCTCAATTTTTGGAATGTGACACTTCGGTCTCATTACCTCCGATCAAGGCTTTCAAGAGAGTGGTGTTGGTGAGGCATGGTCAGAGCACCTGGAATACCGAAGGCCCCATCCAAGGTAGTTCCAATTTCTCGGTCCTTACTAAGAAGGGCGAGGCTCAGGCCGAGACTTCGCGTCAGATGCTTATGGATGATGAGTTCGATGTTTGCTTCGCCAGTCCCTTGGCGCAATTAAAGAGAACGGCTGAAATAATCTGGGCAGCTCGTGAACAGCCAAAATTCCAGAATATGAACTGAGGGAAATCGATTTATATTCATTTCAAGGCCTCTTAAAGCACGAGGGAAACGAAAGATTTGACCCAGTTTATCGCCAATTGCAAGTAGATGCTGCAAATTTCAACGTCGATGGTCATTATCCAGTGAGAGAATTATGGGAACGTGCTAGGGGCTACTGAACTAAAATATTAGCTCACGATAGCAGGTCTGTTCTTCTGGTTGCTCACAACGCTTTTAATCAGGCTCTTGTTGCAACGGTAATTGGTTTAGGGACTGAATATTTCAGAACTTTACTTTAGAGCAATTGTGGTGTGAGCGTGCTTGATTTCATCCCAAGATCTGAGGGTGGCTCTCCACATATTCGTCTTAACCGCTTAAATTAGACCCCTGGTTCGCCTGTTGCTGAAGAGAAATCTGGAGGCAGAGGAACAAGTAAGCAGATCATACTTGTCTGCCATGGATCGCACTCAAAACAACATCGAACACCTTCTCCTGCGGCTAAAGCCTGATATCGTCTTCTTTGACTCTGTGTATTGGCTTCCGAACTTGGCTCGCAAATTAGGCATCAAGTCTTTTCAATAATGCATAGTTAATCCAGCCACTGCAGCTTACAATTTCTCCCCTGAAAGGATGCTTCAGGGAACTATCGTAACCGAGGCCGATCTCACGAAAACCCCCTTCTGGGTATCCTTCTTCCATCAAGCTTCACCCTCACGAGGCCAGAATATTTGCAAGGATAAAAAAAATGGGAATTTGGAAGTGGGGTTCTTTTCTTTGATCGCACATATAAAGGGTTAGCCCAAACATATGCTATAGCATTCAAAGGCTGCACAGAAATCGAAGGACCTTTCGTTGACTATCTTGGAAACCAACACGGCAAACCTGCTCTGCTCTCAGGCCCTGTAATTCCCGAGCCACCAAACTCTGGTCTTGATGAAAAATGGGCTAGATGGCTCGGACAATTCAAAGAAAATTCACTGGTCTATTGCGCACTAGGATCCGAATGCACATTAGAGATAAACAACCAAGTGGGTTGGAGTCTATTAAAGCAGCTTTGCCAGAAGGGTTCACAGAAAGAACTAAAAGAAAAGGGATTGTTCATGGAAGATGGTTTGCTCACGAGAGAAAGTGTGTGTAAGGCTGTGAGGAGTGTAATGAATGATGAGAGTGAGGTTGGGAAAGAGATCATAGAAAACTACGCTAAATTTAGGAACTACTTGCTAAGCAACGATTTGGAGTCTGCGCATATTGATAGTTTCTGTGACAAACTTCGAGATTTGCTCAGGCCTTTGATGAGTTCCTTGGCATTTATCCTCTGATTTGAAGTGTAGAATTTTAGCTTGGAATCGAGGTGAGAGATCCTACCTTACCTTGTTTGCTTATTTAATGTATATATTAAAAGTATACTCTATTTATATATGTGACATGAAATTCATGCATTCATGATATACAATGAAATGTGTAAATATGATTCTGTTGTGAACTTTTCCTGAAATGGAATGCATTATGGTTGCCTATGGTTGTGTAATGTGATTGTATTTGATTTCGAAAGAAATGGAAGTGGAGTTCATGGGATCCCCTGGGATGAAACAGGGGTAGAATGAAATCACTATGGCCATGTGATATTGAATATGATATTCGTCCTTTTAAGGACAGGGTGAAATAAGGTTGGATTACAGATTTGTCCCTTTGAGGACAGGGGTGAAATAAGGGAGGATGCGGCAGGGGCCGTGGGGCAACGGCCACTTATTGTGGACGGGACCCGAAAAATGTCTGGGAACTTGATTTGGAATTGTATGAATTGTTTGAAATGTGATTTGGCTTGATCTTAAATATGTTGTTAATAATTGCGAGGTGATTTCAAGGTGTGTGTCTTGATAAATATCTTGTACACCAAAACTTAGATGATTATACCGTTAGGTCAATTATATGTATCTGCATGAATGTATGTGTACCTATATTGTGTGTGAATGTGGTAGGATTCTCTCAAGTAGAAGCTGTTTTCAGTTTCAGGTATGGAGAACTTCCTAATCTGATGACGTTCATGCCAAGATTACCTTTTATTTATTTAGGACTTATTCTGATGTGTAAATCTATGAAAGCTCTGTAATCGGGTAGGTTTGTTCACCGATGTAATGTGTATCATTGTAACGTGTATGAGAAATTCAGTTTAGCCATAATTTCTTATCATTTTGTGAGAAAAGAAATTGTTTTGTTTTATTTCTTAAATTATGTAATTTAAATTAATTGCATTTAAAAGAATAACCAAAATAAGGTTTAGTATTGTGCTTAAGAGAAAGATAGGATTACGGAGGTGAGGTGAAATTCATTTTCTGTGCCAGTCACGTGCTCAGATTTTAGGACGTGACATCATGAGAGCAATCACTTAATCCAAAAGCCACTATTTAACGATTAAAAAAAATTAGTAAATTGATTAAATTTCATGTAAATTAATAAATATTTAAAACAATATAAAATCAATTGAACTAAGAATAATCTACTTAACTCATTCTTTTTGTTTAAATTTTTATTGAATATTATTATATATTTTTATAAAATTTTTAAAAATTTAAACTATTAAAAAAAGATATAAAATTTATATAAATAAATATATATATATATATATATTTAATATGTCTTAAATATTTTAATATTTATAATATATATATTAATTATATATTTAAATATTTTAATATATTTTAATTATTATCATTTTAATTATAGTTTGATTATTAACTATTAAATTATTATTTTAATTAATTTAATCGTCGATTTAATTTTGTGAACCTTTATATTTAGTCGTTAGAAAAACAAGAAAATACTTTAATATAAATTATACTTTTGTTTTTGAAATTTGATTAAATTATATCTGATATATCTCCTGTTTAAAAAAATTACACTCAATTTTTTGTCATAAAATAAATGGTCTTGCATAGCGTGTGTTTCTTTGAAAAATAAATCTAATATCTGAAATGAAAAGGATTAAATGTAATTTAACTAAATTGGAGAGGAGGTTAGTGAAAATTAATTTTATTGAAGATAAAGTAGTAAACGACAGCGTTTGACGATGTGTTCTGTTTGAAGTTGGTTTCGGAGGTGATCCAGTGTGGCTTATTTCAGCCAATGATGGGGGTTTTTCCGACCGAAAAGAAGCCAATGACGAATTATGTAGGGGAAAGAAAAACGCTTTAAAATAAAATTACGAGTAGACAATTCAAGAACACAAATGATAAACAGCTAGAGTGAGAAAGGGAAAGAGGCACGAACGAGGCAGGTTCTTCTCCGGTCGTGACTGCCCGAGCACTCTGGTCAGTGTCGGGTCATCTGAGTCTCACACTGTGAATTGGGGTGATTGATTTTTGGGCTATTACCTGCATCTTCTGAGAGGAATGAACATGGGTTGGATTCCCTGTTCCGGAAATTCAAACACTAAGAAGAAGGTAAAGAAGCAGGTGAGGAAGATGGAGGCGCAAGATAGCATGGTTGATCAGATCAAAGCCGCCCCAGGTACTGATACTGTTATTCTAGCATGGAATATGGGGAATCGCTAATAGGTTTATGTTGGTGAGACCCAGTTGGGTCAATCATGCTCTCACTTGATTTGTTTTTCGCCTCCTTGCGGGAGTTATTTGGGTATTATATACGTCTTGTCCTAATTTATCGATTGCTTTATCTGGGATTTCGTGCAACAATCAAAATAGAGGGAGTTTTATTATGTATTACTATTTGCTACATCAATTTGTGTTCACAATATGTGAAGCTCCCAGATAAAGATAGCTGGGATTTGATATTCTATGACTGCCTACCTTATCCTAATTTTTTGGCTATAATCTACATTTGATAATCTGCTACATTCAATTTTTTACATATTAAGAGAGATCCTTTATGTTCATCAGGAGTAGTGTAAATTTCAAGACTTAGTCTGTCAGATTTTTTTTTTAACTGTAGATTTTGTCTGCTTTTAAATTGTCTTACATCCTTATATTGGATGCATTTGTTTGATCTATGTGTTAATTAGGCGATGCTCTATCCTACAACTTACAGTAGCCTAAGTGAGTAAATTTCCCTGTAGTTATCTTGGTAGTTTTCCCAGTGACATTAAACTAGTCATTGGAGTTGCATCCTTTAATCTTAGTGGATTCCTCATTCACAAAAAACATGTCTAACGTGAATTTGTATTATTGATGGTAATTTTGGAACAATGCATCCTGTGTGGCAAAAGCTTTTTTGTGGTTTAGATTTGGATGACCTTTAGTTACTTTTGGGAGTTGAATAATGAAACATTCCCTCGAAGTATTTTTGTGATTCCAAGAGACTGAGTGAACTCGGACTGTTTTCAGAAGTCTAAATTAAACTTGACGTAGCTTCTGCTTCTTTCCCCTTAAATCATTAGTCTTCTGTACAGGAAAGTTGAAGAGGAATTCATCCACAAATTCCAAAGATACCTCTAAAAATGGGAACCCTGACCACATTGCAGCACAAACTTTCACATTTCGTGAGTTGGCAACTGCAACTAGAAATTTTAGAGCAGAATGTCTTTTGGGCGAGGGAGGTTTTGGTAGAGTATACAAAGGGCGCCTGGAAAGTACTAATCAGGTGAGTTTGGTTTCATATGATATTTAGTTCATGAATAGCAAGACAAAGCTTCAGGCCTTACTTTTTTCCTTTTTTGATTTTTGTTTATTGTTCTTCAGGCTTTGCTGTTGTTGTTGTTCTTATTCATCATTTTTTTCCTTTTTTGGTGTTGCTGTCTTCTGGCTGCCCTTCTACTCGTTTATAAGTTTTGCCAACATCCATTTAAGCTTAAAATTTTTTAAGTTTAAGTTGGCAACACGGTTCATCCTTTGTAGTGTACAATGTAGGTTGTTGCAATCAAGCAACTTGACCGAAATGGGCTGCAAGGGAATAGAGAATTCCTTGTTGAAGTGTTGATGCTAAGTCTACTGCACCATCCTAACCTTGTCAACCTTATTGGTTATTGTGCTGACGGGGATCAAAGGCTTCTAGTTTATGAATATATGCCCTTGGGATCCTTGGAAGACCACTTACACGGTATTTGTATTCAAATTTACACAGATTATTTCTTTAATATTTGTGTTGTCGTCTAGCAGATATTGGTAATAAATGTTTGATTTACAGATATTTCTCCTGGCAAGAAACGGCTGGACTGGAATACAAGAATGAAAATAGCTGCTGGGGCAGCAAAAGGGTTGGAATATCTACATGACAAAGCTAACCCTCCTGTTATATACCGAGATCTAAAGTGCTCAAACATTTTGCTTGGTGAAGGGTTTCATCCAAAGTTATCTGATTTTGGCTTGGCTAAACTTGGACCAGTAGGGGAAAACACCCACGTATCAACAAGGGTTATGGGCACTTATGGATATTGTGCTCCAGAGTATGCAATGACAGGTCAACTGACACTAAAATCAGATGTCTATAGCTTTGGTGTAGTTCTTCTTGAAATAATTACTGGAAGGAAAGCTATTGACAATTCAAAGTCTGCAGGAGAACAGAATCTTGTTGCGTGGGTAAGAAAACTCTTTCAATTGTCATAATTAATAGGGTTGGCCAATGATCCAAAAGCTACAAGAGAGCTTAATAGTTTGTCAAATAATCAGTCTGACCTACCAGTGAAACTACTTTTGGTTTAACGGCATAAGATAAGGGGGCCCAGTAGTTCAATATGAATTGGCTGTGCTAGGAAAGTTTTACCTGCATAGTTATTCTTGTGCTTGAGAACTGATGGTAATTAATCAATTTTTCTTTTTTTCACTTCAACCGTTCTTAATCACCTTTTTATTAAAACTAACAATGCATAGCATAGTAATGAAGACAGACAAACCTAACAGTTATGTACGGTTAGATAAATCATTCTTGTTGCAGTACCCTCTTGAGTTGATTTTACTTTCTGTTTTAGTTCCCTTTTTATTGGTTTTCCATAATTTTGGCAGGATTCCTGATGCTACCACTTCATTTTCTTCCTCTCTTAATATAATATTATTTTATTGCCAAAAAAAAAAGCCACTGTGATGAACGAAGCCAGTGGTCAAAGTTACCACCTATTTGACTTCCGTTGAAATTTGAGTAGTAACTTTGGTATGAACCATTTTAATTGCAGGCGAGACCTTTGTTTAAAGATCGAAGAAAATTTTCACAAATGGCAGATCCAATGCTCCAAGGTCAGTATCCTCCAAGAGGCTTGTACCAGGCCTTCGCTGTTGCAGCCATGTGTGTTCAGGAGCAGGCCAATATGCGTCCAGTAATAGCTGATGTTGTCACAGCTTTGAGTTACCTTGCTTCACAAAAATATGACCCAAATACCCAGACCCTGCAAAGCTCCCGCCTTGCCCCGGCTACTCCTCCTAGAACCAAGAGGGGGCAATGATATGAACCCCGATGTTGGTTATGTGATCATCTGTAGAGTATTTCAAGCATTGTACGACACACTGCAATACATAGGTTTACAGACGTTAATACCAGTCTTAGTGGTGTTCTCAGTTCAGAGCATAGTTGCCAAAAAAATTTGTGAAGTTTTGTTCTTTTCTTGTCAAGAGGATGCACAGAACTGCTCCTACTTCCTTGTGGAGCTAATATAGTATATTTGCTTCTTTTTTACCTTAAGTTACCTTTTAGAGCAAACTGATGGATTCATAATTCATGTGTCTTCTGTCTAGGCAATGTTCTACCTGAGGTACCTGCATTCTGTAGAAGTCCTTGTTTCTATTTATTTATCCCGGTTCTGTTGTATAGTTATGCTTTTGTAAGTTATGAAGCTATGTAGAAATAGTTTTTCAACCAAAAAAGTAGTCTAATATCTTTTGTTGTTCGCTGATATCTTCTTTGGAAGTTTTTCTAGCTGTTATATAGATTGTCCATACATGGTTGTGACCTACATCTACCGGTTCTGATCATGAGTAGTTAAAATTTGTTGTGGGCTCAAGTTCTTGAAATAAGTGTTATTAAGGTTTTCAACCTTGGAGAGAGAACAAAATTTGGCATATTATCGCAGGATTAAGGTTGATGAGGTCAAGGAACCTCTTAGGAAAATGGATAATGGTAAAGCTGTTGGTCCCGATGGTATTCCTATTGAAGTTTAGAAGTGTTTAGGAGAGGAGGGTACTATCTGGCTAACTAAGCTCTTTAATGAGATTTTAAGGTCTAAGAAAATGCCTGAGGAATGGAGAAGAAGCACTTTAGTGCCTATTTACAAAAACAAAAGAGACATTCAGAATTGCGCAAACAATCGTGGGATTAAGTTTGAGTCACACTCTAAAATTATGTGAAAGAGTGATTGAACGTAAGTTAAGAATCGAGACGAGTATTTCTGACAATCAATTTGAATTCATGTCAGGACGGTCTACTATAGAAGCTATATATCTTCTAAGGGGGTTGATGGAAAAGTATCGGAGTAAACAAAGAGACCTTCATATAGCATTTATTGACTTGGAAAAAGCCTATGATCGAGTACCAAGAGAGGTGCTGTGGAAAGCTTTGGAACATAAAGGTGTATGGGTTGTGTATATTAGAGCCATAAAAGATATGTACGAGGGGGCTACGATTAGTGTGAGAACGTCTGGAGGGGAGACTAGAGACTTTCCTATTAAAATAGGCCTACATCAGGGGTCATCCTTAAGCCCTTATTTGTTTGACTTGGTTTTAGATGTTCTGACGAAACACATCCAAAAAGGAATCCCTAAGTGCATGCTTTTTGCAGATGACGTTGTTCTCATAGCAGAGACAAGGGAAGAGATTAATTTTAAACTTGAGTTATGGAGAGCTATTTTGGAATCGAAGGGTTTTCGTTTGAGTAGGAGTAAGACCGAATATATACATTGTAAGTTTAACAAGCGACAAGCTAGGAACGAGATGGAGGTTAAACTTGGTGATCAGGTCGTATGACAAGTGTCAAAGTTTAGGTATTTGGGATCAATTATACAAGATGACGGCGAAATTATTAGAGATGTGGAACATAGGATATAAGCTGGGTGGTTGAAGTGGAGAATGGCATCAGGGGTTGTTTGTGATCGGAAAGTACCTGATAAACTCAAAGGAAAGTTTTATCGTACTGCTATAAGACCAGCGATTTTATATGGGAGTGAATGTTGGGCAATGAAAGGACAACAAGAACATAAAATTGGAGTGGCGGAGATGAGGATGTTGTGTTAGATGTGTGGTCATACAAGAAGAGATAGGATCCGTAATGATCATATACGAGGTAGAGTTGGGGTGGCACCTATTGAGGAAAATATAGTTGAAAACCATTTAAGATGGTTTGGTCATGTGCAAAGAAGACCGTTAGAAGCGCCAGTTAGGAGAGTTGAGCACATGGTTTGGAGCCCTGTGAAAAAAGGTCGAGGAAGACCAAAAAGGACACTTAGAGAAATTATTGAACGAGACCTTTTAGTAAATGAGATATTTAAAAAGTTGGTTTTTGATAAAGCTCAATGACGTCGTACGATCCATGTAGCCGACCCCACTTAGTGGGATAAGGCTATGTTGTTAAGGTTTTCAACAAAATCATTTTATGCGGAAAAACTTTTTCGGAAAGATCAAGTCATTCAATTCTAAAATGTAAAATGCATTCATTTGTCTCGTTCTTATTGTAGAACCTAATATAAAGCACTTGAAAACTATATTTAAGGTTTTTTTTTCTTTGGCAATTCTATATAGAATTTGGCTACAAGTTAGTGACTTATTTCTAAAACTAGACGTATATGTTTTAGCAAAAGAAAAAAGGTTGAACTTATTTATTTATTTATTTTGTGGTCAGAAGTTGAATTTATACTGAACGAGCTATAAGTCCAAGAGTTATGTAAAACCAGACCACAGCCTATGAAGTCCGGTAAAATTGTTAGAAGTTCAAACCGAGTTAAGTGTATGTTACAACAACCGGTTCAACTTTCTTATTTTAAATTTATAAAATATGAAACAATTCAACATATCGCTATTCTTACATCTGTACGTGTGCAAAACCAAGATTAGATTAGATTAGATCGAAAAGCTATGTTAAGGGCACAATTTTTTCACTTTAGTAGTAGGATGGTGGTAATCTTTTTCCTATTTAATGTCAATCATTACCAACAACGGACATAAAAACACGCTTTGCATTTGAATCTAACGGAATAAAGCAGATAACAGAAAAAAAATTGATCGATTAATAATTACCCATTTGGATTTTGATAATAAAAAAAGAAAACACATTCCTCCCTTAACTTTCAGCCACCATTACGACACGTAATTACCAAGGAAAGCAGTAATAATTTAGGGGGGAAGTGTCCCAAAAAAAAATTAGGGGGAAAAAAAGTCAACTCCCAAATACCCAGCCAGGAGAGGACCGGGCTATGGGTGTACAATGGCACTGCTCTGATGCTCCATCTATCTACCTATCTATCTATCTTGATCCTAGTTATTGGAATCCCTGCTGGGAGTGAAAGGGTCTCTTCCCTCGTTGCTAGACTGATTTTCGCCAGATTCCTCGCCATTAGCAGGTTTGCCCTGTTTCATTGAATACTTAGGGGCAGTCTTTACAAATAAAATGACATACTGAGCAATTTGAAAATGCTTCAAAGGACTGATATGCCAAATAAATGGTATTTTTAAAACATGAAGGTAGGTTCGAGAAACTATGAACTGGGCAGTATATTGAAATTTGATGTCAAGGGATAATCAGCTTGGACTTTGCATATGCTTCTGAATTAATTTAGCAACCCATAATTGTAAAGAGGTGTTATACTTGAATATAGCTTGGAAAATCCAGAGAGGAAGAATTTACCTTGTTTCTGTCACGCCAACCAAGTCCAAAATTTAGTAGACGTAATTTTGGCGGGGGTATTTCGATTCTTGGGCCTTGTACTTGGTCCGCCCTACATAGGACTAAGTTAAGTCAAAGGCAATAAATTCAGATGACACAGACCTCAATATCAAGTTAAAGTAATCAGTATTTGCAATTACAATATTAAAACGCAATAACAAATTTTCGGTTTCAATACTTGCTGCAAGGAGCTAATTTTGTGCATCTCACAATATATCAAGTCTCAACTTTCATTGCCTTGGACCAGGAAAGAATAAACTTGCATGCAGGATCTGAAATTTGATAGATAAAAAATTTGTACCTTGGAGAAAGTGCTTTCGATTGGCCAGATTCATATTGAATGGTGGCTTCTAACATACTTTCTGCCATAACCACACGCTTTTCCATCTCAGCGAGTGATGCAACGGTCTTATCATACTTGTCCTGCATATATATAATACTGGGAATAGATACAATCATGTCTTGTAAGCTACTTAATACAATGTGTTTGCAGAACAAGATCCTTTAAGCAATTTGGTTACTTCTCTGGGAAATAGACCTAACCATCTTATTTAAAAAGCTCCTCAATGGATGCATATGCCGTGGGTATGAGGATAGAAACAAACATAACAGGGTAAGGTTTTATTTTACAATATTTACATAATTATTTTCGTCCAAACTACATTACAGAAGAAATACAATTAAATAGTAAAGCATATTTTCCTTTCCATGAATATTAGGAAAAAGAAAAGGTACAGATAATGAATTGCATTTATAATAGTTCAGCTACTTTATGTCCTCAACTGCTCATACTTGCATCCAATTCCATCAGGCAAAAGCATCCACAGGGATATTTCTTACAGAAGTTGTATGTGAAACTACAGAAGAGAAGCGTACTGAAACCACTATGTGAAACTACAGAAAAGAAGAGTACTGAAACCAGTGTATCAAGCATTAAAATCCATATGCTAAATGAACATGATCCATAGCGGTTATTAGAATTAGATGTTGGCTAGCTAAAATTTTCGAGTAAACTTTATTTATAGATGGAAATTCTGGCATCAAATTAGTAGTATAACTGTTGTTGTTGTACTTCGGTCATTTATGATGTATTGATATAGGTGGACAAACTCATAAACTGACCTGTAAAGCAAATCGAAGAAATGCTTCTTTTCTTTAATCACAACCAGTAAAAGGTTTTTTGTTGTGTTGTTGTTGGGGGGAGAGGGTGGGGGGAGGTTGGGGTACCTGAAGCACATGAACTGCATATTTCTGAGCAGCAAGATCTTGCTCAGCTCTTCTGCGAGCATCTTCAGTAACTTTTTGCTCCTGGTCTACCCGCATTAGGATCTGTAGCACGCAGAAGAGTTTTCAATATTTTAATTAAACAGAGGAAAGATTTGGTGCACTGGTTTCTTGACCTTTCATCTCACATAAATTAGGTGACATTTTTTGGCATGTTGTTATGTGATATCAGGGTATGAGATAACATCTCACAACTCAACATGAAGGATGTTATCTGAAATATTCTGTCATCTTACGTCACAGGTTAGAATGTATTAACTTTGTTATACACTACCAATTTTACCAATATATTTATATATAATAATTAACTGCACAAATAATTTTAGTTATAAAATTATAAGAAACATGTAAAGTATAATACACAAATTATGAAAACTTACATTCTATTGAAGACAAAAGAGGGAGGGCTTTTTCTTTCAGTTTTTTCTTTTTTAGTTTTTTTGAATTATATTGCTATTCACAAATAACAAAAAATAGTATAATTTATAAGATGAAATTTATTTAAATTTGAAAGGGTATATTTGGAAATTCAAGGAGTAAATAACATTGATTAACATGTGCAACTAAACGTAAGTATACACTAATTTCCATAAAGAACATTAGGTATCATGAATACTTTGTATTTTATACCATGACATCTACTATGTTATGCAAAATACATGATATGTAAGATAATAGTATACCAAACATCATCTCGGTTTTTTATAATTAATTGTCATTGGTCAAGCTTATGGAAAGATACTGAAGAAAACAGAAGCACAATAAACCTCAAGCATGGCAGCTTCTTGTAATTTCTTATCAGCAAGGGCTTGCTGTAGCTCAGCTACCTCGTGCTCCAATTGCTCAACCTGAATGATTTTAAACCTTAGAAGCAAATTCTTTAGCAAAGTTCGTAAAGAATCATGACTGTACTTGGATGTTGAACTAGCTCTTTCTAGTGCTTCTATTTTTCCAGAATAAGTACGAAGTCCTCCCTGTCATTATAATAATTAAGCAACCACGTATCTAGATCAAATTCATCTATATTAGTATCCTTATCTGTCCAACTCCAAGTTAGCTGCCTAGGATAAAGCATGAAAAGTTGAAAACACTAATTCAGAGATAGTTTGACATATATTTGTATAGAAAAATGAGGACAGGAGAACTTGATGCATTTCCATTTCTACAACTTTAATAGGCACCAAAAATGTCCCTCAACAAAATTGAAAAAAATAGATAACAAGTGCATTCTTCCAAATGTTAGATATACCCTTGCGCACAGTTCCCGTCGATTATCTTCCTGGACCATCTCCATAAGAGCTGTTTCTAGCTCCTCTGCTCTGTTAAAGGATGAAAACACACATGGGGATTAGTTCATTACCTTAATAAGGCATGATATTGTTAGAAACTTTCACATCAACAAGAAAAAAATGAAGAAAGGGAAGGGTGGGTATAAAAATATAGAAAAAGAACATAAAATGATAAATATGATGGACTATAAAGATCTGTTTTAAGCATTTTGATCTATAAGATTGACAATCCACATAGTAGATAAAGTAGCGAACAAAGTTTAGCAAATTCATAAACGGCACAATAATGCAGCACTTTCACTTAGCAAGGTCCTTAAAAGGTGCACTAGCAATTTTTGAAGGGCTTTCTCAGGGTTATACCCTGTAATACTCTCTTGGCAGGAGATAAAGTAAAAAGGCTAAGCATGATGCTAAAAACTGCATTGAGTTGGCTAATACTTCCTTCACAAGCTAGATTTATCTGCAATTATCTTCTAAAAAAATTGTTCTCAACTTCCAATGGGCCGGAAAATCAATTTTTTTAAAGAAAGATTTAGAATATAAACAACAAAGGAGTACTAACCTGAGTACAGCAGATCTTCTCTCCTCTAGCATATTGCACAACTCAACCTTTAACCAATCCACCTGCACAGAGAAGTTAAGACTCAACTACTAAAAAACCAAGAGAAGCCTGGATGTGTTCAGAGAAGTTGATCCATTGTCATCCAAATTTGATGCCTTATCAATCTCTCCGGTGAAATTTTAATATATATATATATATATAATAAAATAAAAGGGTATACCCAGTGCTGAAGCTCCCACATCGTGGGGTCTAGGGAAGGGTATACATATGCAGCCTTACCCTTGCTTTGCAAGGAGGCTAATTCGAACTCGGGACCTCTAAGACACAATGGAGAGACTTCATCATCACGCCAGGCCCGCCCTTTAATATATATATAGATACAAATAAAAAAAAAAACTAAGATGTCGTGGATAGAGACATTACATAACACCAAACCCTGTGGAATATGCTGAACCTAAACTACTTAAGCATGTTGTGACTTATATAAAATTATTCATAAGATCAGCATATCTGATTTCTCAATGCATACAGCGCAAGCCACTCTTATCATAATCAAGTTTGACCTGAATGGATCAAAGGAAAACAAGAAGACGCATATTCTTCATGGCATTTAAAAGGAGAAAAAAGCTTAATGGAAGATGATTTTCAATCTACTTTACAAAGATGGTCAGAATTTTTAATTTGGGGGTGAAAGAGTGGTGACATAACCTGTTCCTGGAGATCTGGTAGAGAATCCACTCCTGAATCAACGTTGAGGCTATTAAGCAATTCATCTAAATCAGAGGAACAGGATTCCATCTGTGATTTGTCTGCATCAGTTACCATATGACATCTTTCAGTGGTTTTCCCTGCTTCTAACAGCGGGTCATGCTTGAAACTGTACAGTTTAGATGCAAGCCCTTTGGAATCCTTCCAAACTCGCCCCCCTTTAGACCTTTCCTCTACAACAACTAATACAGATGGCCGATGTTTTTCTCTCAGTTCCTGCAATCTGGCCTCTGTCACAGCTAGGAAACTGACACAAGCAGTAAAGACAAGCTGGCTGCTATCAAATGTCGAGCCGGCAAGTGATTGCAATAGAGTAATTGCATCACCTGCATCTTTTGTTGTAGCTAATGCAGGACCTATACGAAGACAATAAAAAATTGTATCGCTTTGATAAAGGTTTAAACATTAAATTATTTTACTCTGTACACCTACTATTCTGCACAGACCAGACAAAAAAACACAGGAAATTACAACTGAATACCATATAACTCCATTAGAGCAAGGGCTGTTCGAAATAGCATTGCACGGTTCCCTTCAAATAGAAACACATCCCAAACTCGAAGAACTAAATACAGAGAAACCCACCATAAGGTTGGCTTTAGAATGTAACAGGTTCAAGGTCAGGGCTGTAATGCAAAAAGAATATATGGTGTGTGTGTGATATCTCACCGCTTTCCCAAGGAATCATGTTTACAAAGATTGATAAGAACCAAGGTCCAGAGATCCATGCCACCTGCACTCCCAAGTAATCCAGATGATTAACTGCACCAGAAGGATAAATGGAATAAAAATTGCTATCCAAAATGCTTCATAGGACAGCTAAAGAAAATTATTACAAAGCAAATCTAATATATGCAAACCCAGTTTGGGAAATCTTTCACGCATCAATTCCTCAAAGACAAGCTGGTCCACCTGACAAAACGAAAAACTACTATGATTGCTGAAGTGCATAACAAGTGTCCCTCCATAACTCCAACTACCTGACTCAGGATAAAGTTAACTATATTCGAAGCACATAAAACCACACCTGGGGTTCTACCATTTCCTCTGTATAATAACCTTCAAAATAATCATCAATAATGCCCACCAATGCCCTGAAATATCCCCCTAAAAAGTTAGCTCATAAATCCAAGTTGAACCAAGTGTTTTGTGTACAAAAATACAATACATTCATGTTTAAGTGCACAACTGTTTTTAAAAAATTGTAAATTCCTTAAAGTCAGTTACCAAAAGATAAAAGTAGCACAAGTATGCTCCCTGAAACAGTTAGGGTCTGTTCAGAAGCATTCCCCATTTCCATATAGTCTAGATGAGAGAGCTATCTATGCCGGAAAGATGAATTGACTAGGGGAAAATACATGAGACAAACCTCTAAAACCTACCAAAAGGCATTTTCTTCTGGCATAAGAAGCAACAATAAACCAGCAAAAAAGTTCATTGCCTGCAAATGTTTGAATAACAAGAGAACATAAGGACAATGATTATTAAAACAACAAAAACAACAATAATTACTACCAGTAAAGACATTAAAAGACACCATCCCCATAACTATACCAACATAAAAGGGGAAATTACAGTAACCTCCCCGAAGGATAGTCAAATTTATGGAGACTTCATCAATGGTGAGAATTTTTCATTAAAAAAAAAAATTAAAAAACATCTGCTAGCCTGCTACTTATATCTTTAATTTCCCCAGTGGTACCAATTACCAAGTATTTCAGTTTATTTGATCCCTCTGTAAAAAATGTTTGCTTGGACAGGGAAATTTTATTAGATGTCCATTGGAACAGAAAAAATCAAAAAAGCTCAGTTGGTATTTATCAAGAAACACTATATTCGACCACAGTTACCTGACAGTAACCAACAGAGGGGTTATGCCGAGCATATGCTAGGAGTAAACGCCTCAAAGAATTCCTACCATTTTCATCCAAAGCAGGATGTCCTGGGAAAGTTCGTGGTATGTCCTGTGAATAAAAAATTTGATTTATTCTAAGGACGGAGCCAACTTGCAATATAAAGCAAAAGAAGCAGCACGTACAAATCAAAATAAATTCCAAGGCGCATGCAGCTAATGACCTTCTCAATCTGCTTTCTCCATTTTGATGGAACATCTTGCTCCTTGCTTTCCCTACTGTTAGTTTCCTGTGCCAACAGATCCTCATAATACCTCTCTACCCGACGTGTCTTCACACCTACAAAGGCTTGCCAGACCTGCAATAACAATATGGTAGTCAAGACTTCACATTTTCACCCTCATGAAAATAAGAAGTGCCTTGATGTAGAAGACAGCATCGATTATACCTCTCCTCTGAGATCCTTTGGCACTCCTCCCTGAACAAGGGACTCCAGTTCTTTCAATGGAGAGAAAAATTCAGGTGACACATGATCCACTAAAGCATTTTCTTCCCTTGAGGCACTGTTACTGTCATCTAGTGTCTCTTTAATGCAGATCTTTTCCTCAAAGATGTTCTCAGAAACCCCTTCTAGAGGTTCAGATACTTCTACAGATGGCGGGTGGTCATATCTACCATTTGTCAGCTCACCTTTCGTTTTCTTTGCCTTCTTGACATGACCACTCATCATCTTTTCAATGGCAGCAAGAGAAGATCTAATTTCACCCCAGGTTTGAACCTTACGGACCTTTCTTTCTTCTGCATAGCGCACCTCCTTTTCAGAACTACTTGCTGTTGAACCATCAGAAAAAGGCTTCCTGCCACTTGAATCATTCCCCTCACCGACCCTCTCTGGACTTGTCTGTTCTTTAATTTCAGTACCATCAGCAGGCTTCCTGCCACTTGAATTGTCTCCTTCTCTAAGCCTCTCTGGACTTGTCTCTTGCTTTATCTCAGTACCTTCAGCAGACTTCCTTACACTTGAATTGTTTCCTTCTCTAAGCCTCTCTGGACTTGTCTCTTCCCTTATGTCAGTACCTTCATCAGACTTCCCGCCACTTGAATCGTCTCCTTCCCTAAGCCTCTCTGGACTTGTCTCTTCCTTTATGTCAGCACCTTCAGCAGACTTCCTGGCACTTGAATTGTCTCCTTCCCTAAGCCTCTCTGGACTTGTCTCTTCCTTTATCTCAGTACCTTCAGCAGACTTTCTGCCACTTGAATTGTCTCCTTCTCTAAGCCTCTCTGGACTTGTCTCTTCCTTTATCTCAGTACCTTCAGCAGACTTCCTGCCACTCAAATCATTTCCTTCACTTACCCTCTCCGCACCTTTCTCTTCTTCTACCTCAATACATTCACATGACTTCCCGACACGCAAAACATTTCCTTCACTTACGCTCCCTGAACAGGTCACTTCTTTTATCTCACTACCTTCAGCCTTTGATATTTCTATGTGTTTATTCTCAGAAGAACACTGTTGAGATGATTTGACTATCTGTTCAAGGAAGACTCTCCATTTATCTGCTCTTTCAACTTCCTCCTCCTGAAAAAAGCCACGTGACATGAGACATTGTAACAAGCTGACAGTTAATGTTATAAATTGGTGTCATTTAATTTTGTCGTTGCTACCATTTGTATCATAAACATCAGTTAAGCGAAAAACTAGTTATTATTTCAACCTCCTTCAACTGTTCTTGATTTTAAGTGCTATTATATACTAACACTGATTGTAAGCAAATGAATAAATTTACTTTCAGAAAAAAAAAATCTTGTAATTATCTGATTATAGAATGCAACAATGTTTCTATATGTGCTCACCAGCCTTTATTGTATTAGAATGAAATTTGAAATTTTAAGCCAAATGTAGCAGAACCAAAAAAACAAAAAACAGAAGTGACAGATACCTTGTAGATAGAAGCATACTGTCTGTATCTTTGTGTGTGTTGAGGTCTTAATGCAAATCCAAAGGAATCCCTGTAGACATAGATGTGTTCTCATTGCAATGATAAAAGAAATAAGGGAAAAAACTGCCATCATGAGGAAGTAGGGTGCAAAACAACGAATTCTACCTAAACAATTAAATTGATTGACAATATTGGAATAAAAAGAACGGTAATGACCCGGGGGAAGACACACATATATGAATCTGTAGAGGATCAATTACCTGGAATCAACTTCCAAATAGCGCTTACTCAGTAAGGACAACAACATACTTTAAGATCATTTGCAGTTCTACTGCCCATAGCTTTTGGTCTATGCCAATATCAGAATGCTACCACATTTCAGACTTTAGAGCAACTGTACCTGATGTCTAACGCACGTTACACTAATTCTACCCCTATGCTTCCAAATTCTAAAAGATCACCTCAAAGGGACATCAAAATTCATACGGTGACCTCTAACTAATCGTAAAAATCGATGAACCAGTTAGCGTTTTTAGTTGAAGTGAATAGTAACTGGTACGAAGAGTTTGGCCTGCATACGAGATCAAGCCGAAAACAGTAAAATCTCTAAGGCGAAGAATTTTTCCAATTTCGATCCAATTATTTGAGATATTTTAGGGTTTCAAGACGCGTGGATATACCAGAAGAGCAACTATATGCGGCATTGTGATACAAATATTTACATACCTCTTGGGCTCGAAATTGTGGAGGAGACTGAAACTGAAGTCCACCATATTCGGCTGCTTCAGCGAATGTAAATCTGATTAAGCATCGAGATATAGAAATATTAGAGTTTTTTTTAAAGTATTCTCTTTTTCGAAATATCATACACTACTCCATATTTTACTGGTAACTGAAATTTTCCCTCCAGTTCCGTTTCTGTTTCTTCTGGCCACGGCTCGTGTTGTCTCTGGCAGAAAATAGTTGATAGTTGATAGTTTTGTCACGTGTCACTTGCGGACTTTTTCCGGGAAGTTCCAAGGTGCGATAACATGCTCGTTGGTTTTCGCCTTTTATTGGTTGACTTGTCACCGCCCGTGTCTATCAAGCCAAAAGATGCCACGTGTTCACTTTTAGCTTTAGGGATTACTATATACAACCTTGCGCAAACAGCGTAATGTTATGGTAGCAATTTGAAAGGTGGCTCACGCATTTTTTGTTTTTCCCTTTTTTTTTTTTGGCAATAGATAGCCAGAAGCCGACACACTGAAAAATGCACGTTTAGAACTTCTCTTTTTTATGTGCAATAAAAAAAAACTAGAATTTATAATATATATATATATATATATATATATATATATATAAAGTGCATCAAATTTTTTTATTTTAAATTTTGGATTTTTTTTTAATTTAAAGAACTAGAGGCAGGATTAGTTAGAGCATCTACAGTGGTGGTTCTTAAGGGGTTCTTAAATTAAGAATTGGTTCTTATTTCAGTTCACCACTGTAGTTCGCCATGTTGGCTGCCACGTGTAAGAACGGTTCTAATACAAAAAGTAATATAAAATAATTAATTTACAATAAATGTTAGTGGAGTTAATGGAGAATAATAAATGCTGAACTAGTGGAGAATTGATTGTAGGACCCATTTGTAAGTTTTTAAAAGGTTCACTATTAGAATAAAATGTTACTTAAAATAATGGGGAGTTATTTAATATGATGTGGTATAGTGGAATTTACAATAAGAACCAAATTAAGGTTCACCACTGTAGATGCTCTTATATTTTTCGTATTTTTTAATCTAAATATTTTTAAAAAATAATTATATATTATTTACAATTCAATGTTACATAATTGATATATATATATATATATATATGATAATTTTTTTATACATATTATGTTTCTAATAAAAAACTAAATAATAAACCTATTAAAAAACTAGTGCTCTTTTATCTTCCATACTGAATTTAAGCTACGACTCGAGAGTAGTAGAAATAACTAATTGAAAGGGAAATAGTAAGTTTTTCTAATCGAAGGATGATAATATGTTGATCAAAATGTTGTTCGTCACATTATTAATAGATCAAATTATCTACAGCACACATACAATTGATTAGAGAAAGCTAACCATAATTTCAACCACAGAGAAGGAAAGCATTCCAATAATACAAAGGAAACCATTTTGGCCATAATCTACATCATAAACATTCTGTGATTTCGTGATTTCATGTTTGACTATTTAGCCTGCAGAGCTAGAGATATTTTAAGGTTTAATGAAGTGGTAAAGAGCAGAAAGAAACCAACTACGAGGTTTCAGAGTTCAAACTAAATCGCCAGAGAATTACGTGTGGATTATATTTGTATTGCCAAAAACTATTTTTTTGAAAACGTTAACGATTTCCTTATGATTGATTATTGTCTGAACAAATCTGTAGGAACCAGTATATTTGAATTGATTGCATGCATTTGCAATTCTAAGAAATTTTCCAAAATGCAAAGTAGCGCAATTCTTCTTTAACATAAAGATGATTAGCATAGTCAAAATAAGCTAAAAATAAATTGGCTGTGTCACATCCCAAAAATTGAACATGTGAAAAGATACTACTTATTTGATAAAATTTTCAAACATAAGTTATTTACATATATTCTGTAAGATTTTACATTCAACCTTAATCATTCATTCCACACTACAGAATTATATTCATCTGATAAGCAAATATAGACATACATAGTCTGATATTTCTATCTCATCGCAAGTCTAGGAGACCTATAGAAAGTAAAGAGCGTTCCTAGTATCCACATTAATAAGTACTGGTATCCTACCAGACAGAAAGAGAGAATAATTCCAAGGGCTTCTATTCTTCAAACGGATACTCTTCTTCCTTGTTTTTTGTATCTGAAAAGATAATCATAGGGAGTGTGAGTTTATTTAAAAATTCAATAAGTAAATAATTGTACTATATAAAATATCAAAAGTACAAATACCACATTTACTCATATAATTAATTGTCTTATACATCGAGTAGTATGAGACTCTAACCTTTTCAAACTCGTGAATAAGATCTCATAGATATACACCGAGTAGTATGAGACTCTAACCCTTTCAAACTCGTGTATAGGTTTCATAGATATACACCGAGTAGTATGAGACTCTAACCCTTTCAAACTCGTGTATAGGATTTCATCGTTATGCATTGAGTAGTATGGGACTTTAACCCTTTCGAACTCATGTATTAGATCCCGTAGATCTTTACTCATTTATAAGATAATGAGAATTTATCACATAGTACAATTGCCATGAAATAAAATAATTTCTACATACTCTTATTTCTACTGATCATCATATACTCTCATATGAAAAATTGATTGCTTAATATCCAAATAATATTGTAAATGAGACTTATATTGTACTTTGACTAGTAATATCAAATTAGCTTAGCAAGATTATTCACTTACCTTGATGTTTGTCCAAGTTTACCTTGTTCCACACTAGAATTTGTGTAGGAAAATTTCCTAGTAAAATATATTACAAGGAAACATAAGAAAGGAAACAAAATCACGAAAATATGCAAAATTTTCTGATTGCTACAGTATGGTTCGCTACAGTAACAGTTCGCTACAGTGACGGTCGCTACAGTAACGTTGACTGCTACAGTACCGTTGACTGCCGACACTACAGTAACTCGAAAAAATTTTCCAGATTTTCCAGTTGCTACAGTACTTCGAATTTTGCAGAAAATCTTTCAAAAATTTCATCTTATAATTCCTTGTTTCTAAACCAAAATTTCATCTCTTCTAACTTACTTAACTCAATCTTAACTCAAAAACTTCCAAAACAACTCAAATCTATGAATTATTATCAAAATTTTCAAGAACCAAAATTTCCTCCAATCTTCCACATAACTGAAATTTAAGGCAAATAAGGAGATTAAAACTTACCCTTTAATCTCTACCAAGCTTTTGAACCGAACAATTCTCAAAAACAACACCAAATCTATGGGAGAGTTGAGAGGGAAGGTTGAAGGTTGAGAGAATTGTGAGAGAGTGAATGAAGAAGATGCGGGAGAAAATGAAGCTAGAAGGGAGAGAGATAGTTAAAATGTGGTGGGTTAGTTGGGTAACCCAATGGGTATCCATAATCCAACATCCAAACCCATCTAGTCAATTTACAATAAATGGATTAATTGACCATTCTTAAACCACTTTTCCATGAATTTTACCATTCTTAGAATATATCTCACATGGTGCAAATATTTAGTCCAGTCATTTAACTCAATTTTCATAAATAATATTTAAAGAGAACAATTAAATATGAAAATTAAAAATGACCAAAATAAATAACTAAAGTAACGTTGTAAAATTCTAAAATACTCTTAAGCGAATTATATTCCGAAATTAACGGGTATTACATTCTACCCCCCTTAAAAGAATTCGGTCCTCCGAATTAAAATCTTATCTCAAGTTTCAAATAAATGTGGATATTTTTTTCACATTTCATCTTCTGCCTCCCACGTAGCTTCCTCGCGAGAATGATTTCTCCAAAGAACCTTGACAGTAAGAATTTCTTTAGTACGCAATTTCTTGACTTTTCTATCAAGAATAGCTACTGGTACCTCTTCGTAGGTGAGAGTTTCATCAAAATGAACTTCTTGGGGTTGAATGACATGAGAAGGATCAGGAAGATATTTCCGTAGCATGGACACATGAAATATTGGATGAACTCCCTCTAGGTCGGAAGGTAAGTCTAGGCGATATGCCACATTACCCACTCTATCTACAACCTCATATGGGCCAACATATCTCGGACTAAGCTTGCCTTTCTCCCGAATCTCATTACTCCCTTCATAGGTGAGATTCGTAAGAAAACCATATCACCTATTGCAAATTCAAGGTCACGTCGTCGGTTGTCCGCATAAGACTTCTGTCTACTCTGAGCAGTTAACAACTTCTCTCTGATCAGTTTAACTTTATTTATATCTTCTTGTATCATCTCAAGTCCAAGTATTTTGATTTCACCAAGTTCAAACCAACCTATAGGAGATCGACACCGTCTCCCATATAAAGCCTCAAAAGGTGCCATCTGGATACTGGCTTGGTAACTGTTATTATAAGCAAATACAATAAGAGACAAATGATCTTCCCAACTTCCACTGAAATCCATCACACAAGCTCTTAGCATATCCTCTAAAGTCTGAATTGTCCTTTCGGACTGTCCATCAGTCTGAGGATGGAATGTTGTGCTAAGATTCACTTTGGTACCCAAAGCCTCTTGAAAGACTTTCCAGAACCGAGAGGTAAATTGAGGTCCTCGGTCTGATATAATGGATATTGGTACACCATGAAGTTTCACTATTTCTTTAACATAAAGTCGAGCAAGTTTTGCTACACTGAAAGTGGTATGGACAGGAAGAAAATGTGCTGACTTAGTAAGTCGATCCACTATGACCTATATTGAGTCATTTCCTTTTGTTGACCGGGGTAAACCTACTACAAAATCCATAGTAATTCTTTCCCATTTCCATTCGGGAATATCTAGTTTTTGCATCAAACCAGGTGGTCGTCGATGTTCAGCTTTAACTTGCTGACAAGTCAAACATCGAGCTACAAAGTCAGTCACATCTCGCTTCATGCCCTCCCACCAGTAAACTTATTTCAAGTCCTGATACATTTTCACAGCACCAGGATGTACAACGTAGGGCGAACCATGAGCTTCCATTAAGATTTCATGTTTCAAAGATTCAATGTTGGGGACACAGAGTCTCCCATTAAACCATAAGACTCCTTCTTCATCTACCAAGAAACTTGGTGCTAGACCTTGCCTTGCCTTATCTCTGATTTTGACCATATCAATGTCATTTTCTAAAGTTGCTTTTACTTTTTCAACAAGGGATGATCTAACTATTAAATGAGCCAGAAATGTACCTGACTCAGTGATCTCAAAGAATACTCCATCAGCTTCCAATTCTTGTAGTTCATGTATTAGAGACCTCCTTATAGTGGCAATGTGAGCTAAACTTCCCATAGACTTTCGACTTAGAGCATCAGCCACTACATTTGCTTTACCTGGATGGTAAAAGATGGTACAATCATAATCTTTCAGAAGTTCCATCCACCTTCGTTGCCTTAGATTGAGATCTCTCTGCTAAAAAATGTACTTAAGGCTTTTGTGATCTGTAAAAATTTTACAAGTCTCCCCATACAAGTAATGTCTCCAAATCTTTAGGACAAACACTACAGCTGCCATTTCCAAATCATGAATGGGGTAATTCAATTCATGCTTTTTAAGCTGACGTGAGCCATAAGCTATAACTTTACCATGTTGCATCAATACACACCCTAAGCCTATCTTTGAGGCATCACAGAATACAGAGTAATCCCCTGGTCCTGATGGTAGGATTAAGTCTGGTGCAGAAGTTAAACACTCTTTCAATTGGGTGAAACTTTGTTCACATGAATCATCCCAAATGTATTTAACATTCTTTCGAGTTAACTTATTTAATGGGAGAGCCGTCTTAGAGAAATCTTTGACAAAGCGACGGTAATACCCTGCTAAGCCAAGAAAACTACGTACTTCAGACACAGTTGTTGGTATAGGCCATTGTTTTACTGCTTCAATTTTACTTGAATCTACATGAATACCTTCTTGAGAAATAACATGTCCCAAAAACGTTACATGACTCATCCAGAATTCACATTTTGAGAGCTTTGCGTACAACTGATGCTCTCTCAAGGTCTGAAGCACTATTCTCAAATGCTCAGTATGTTCTTCATGACTCTTTGAATATACCAAAATATCATCAATAAATACAATTACAAACTTATCAAGGAAGGATTTAAACACTCTGTTCATTAAATCCATAAATGCTGCTGGTGCATTTGTCAACGCAAAAGACATCACAAGAAACTCATAATGTCCATATCGTGTACGAAAAGCAGTCTTAGGTGTATCATCATTCTTAATTCGTAACTGATGATATCCAGACCTTAGATCAATCTTTGAGAAGTATTTTGCTCCTTGAAGCTGATCAAACAAATCATCTATCCTTGGTAAAGGATACTTATTTTTCACTGTGACTTTATTCAACTGACGATAATCTATACATAATCTCATAGAACCATCTTTCTTTTTCACAAAAAGAACAGGAGCACCCCAAGGTGAAAAACTTGGGCGAATGAACCCTTTGTTCAACAAATCTTCCAATTGTTCTTTGAGTTCTTTTAGCTCAACAGGAGCCATACGATAAGGTGGAATAGAAATTGGTCGTGTGTCTGGGACCAAATTAATACTGAACTCAATATCTCTTTCTAGCGGTAATCCAGGTAAATCTTCTGGGAACACATCTGGGAATTCATTTGTCACGACCCGTTTTCTGGGCACATGACCGGCACAATGATGAATATCCCATCACTGTAAGCCTTTCAATAAATTCCACCCATGAGTTTAGTCATTATCTCTATATTATCAAAATAATCATTCCTGAAGAAAATATATCAAATTTTCTTATTTGAAATTCATAGAGACGATTTGCACATAATAATAGATTCTCAATATAAAATACATTATTATGCTGACATACAAACCAAATGTCAAACCCCTGACCTAGATGTCCTAGACGATTACAGAGCAACATAATCTACAACAATAGAGGGGTCTACCCGACAACGGGAAGGTCCAAAGTGATCTACTCCTCTAGCAGATATCCTTCGCTGGCAACCTGATCTGAACAAAAAGGTTGTACAAACAATGTGAGCTTTTAAACTCAATGAGCGAATCAGCCTCGCGTTAATAAAATTCAAATACATCACCAGTCATGCAAATATATCCGAAGGCTCATACTCAACCAATAGACATAGTTAGAAATTACATACAAGAAGATAAAAATTCATCCAATTCAACAAACATTACTAGTACTCATCATCCCGGAGAGCGCACTCAGGCCAGCTCACCAATTCTAAAATTCATCCAATTCAACAAACGTTACTAGTACTCATCAATAGAAATATATCCCGGAGAGCGCACACAGGCCAGCTCACCAATTCTGTATATTTCCGCCATGACGCACAACCTCATCCTCTTATCTAGGGCGCCTCACAGATTTATCACCAATTCGGGCTATATCCCTACTGAGGGAATCGTTGTCTCCACACTCATTGGTCAAGACACCCTTTCAACCGGGTTTTTCGCCTTGCCATGAGAGGGGGTACTGTCCCACTCAATCACAATCAATAGTACAACAGTTCATATCATAATCAGAAGCACAATATAATACTCATCCATATAACAGGTATAGTATATAACTATATGATTCAAATTTCACATCATCATGAGATACTTGCTTCGTCTTATCCATACTTCTGGATTAATTATCTAATTATATTCGTCATTCTGAATCCAATTTCTCCCTATGAATCTTGGGAGTGTCCTACGACATACTTTTTATCACCAGTAATGCTAAAACTCTATTAAAACGGGGTCGTTTCACTCACCTGGATTCCGTACGAGCATCGCTTCTCTAAGTCATTACAGATAAGAGTGCTCAGGTGAATTTCGGTGTTCTGCTACGGAGATTTTCATGAAAGATTAGAGAAAATACGTTAGGATTGTTTTCGTACAGATAATGTTCATACGTACGGTTACTGTTCATATATATAGTTACTATTCATATGGTTACTATTCATACGTACGGACAGTTTTTCTGATGTGGAAGATCAGCCAAGGCCGCAACCAGAGCATACTTAAGAAAATAACTTCTAAAATTTGAAAGACATAGAAAGGGCATAGTATCCTTACCTAAGCTGAAAAGGAAAGGCCCAAAATCTCAGAGGCCTAGCATTGAAGTAAGAGAAACTTAAGGAGAGAAGAAGAGAAGTTGAAGGTGTGAGTTTAGAAGTGAAATAGAATGGCCTATTTATAGCAAAAGTCAATGGTACTATTTGATACTATGTACTAATAAAATATTCAATTTACTATTCATGAAAATGACATTTCTAATAATGCAGTACACTATTAGAAACTTAAAAGGAAAACTATCCTTTCACCTTAAACCTTTAAGTTTCTTTTCAATTCAGTCCTTTCACTTTAGTCCCTGAGGGTATTTTTACACATAAAACGTCATTTTCTCCCACGAACTTCTTTCTAGTTTTCTCTTATGACCAAACCACATCTAGTACTTGACATTTCGATTGTATAAATGAACAGTATCGTATACGTAAATAGTATTATACGGGTAAATAGTACCATATACTAAAATAGTAACAGTAGTTTGTAAACAAATATTTATATTTTATTTTTCTTGGGTATTACATCATTAACCACATGTATGTCTTCTAACTTCTGTTCTTTCTTTTCTAAATCTTTGATAAAAGCTAGAAATCCCTGACATCCCTTTCGCAACATACGCCGGGCACTTAGCATAGATATCATGTTGCAAGGTACATCACTTCGATCTTCTTGAAACACAAAATTACTCCTCCCAGGTAAATTAAAGGAAATGACTTTGTCACGACAATTTATAGTAGCATGACAAGAAGATAGCCAGTCCATCCCTAAAATCATATCAAAATCTAACATATTGAGAATCATAAGATCAATCTCAGTTTCCATGCCTCCAACGATTATTTTACAAGAACGATAACATGTTTTAACCATCAAAGTCTCTCTCATCGGTGTGGAAACCAAGAATGGTTCTTTAAGAGTAATTGAATCAAATGTAAATCTCTTGGCAAATAGGGGTGACACATATGAGTGAGTAGAACCGGGGTCAAACAAAATACGTGCAGCAAAAGTATTAACAGATAATACACCTGTAACTACATCATTGGATGTTTGAGCATCATGTCGGGTTAGAGCATATACTCTTGCATTTCCTCTGCCAGCAGCTTGTTTTCCACGGTCACCTTGGCTTCTTCCAGAACCTCTTCCCATACTACCCCCTATTGAAGGGGTTGGTGTTCGAGTAATAGAAGCAGAAATAGACTGTGGTCGAGGTGGCAAAGTAGACCCTTGACCTGGTCTTGTCATGAGCTGAGGGCACTCCCTTATAAAATGTCATTTTTGTCCACAGTTAAAACAACCTGTACCAACAGTGTTTAACCTGCATTCTCCGAAGTGAAACTTTCTGTAATACCCATGAAAAATAAAATATAAATGCGTGTTTTCAAACTACTATTACTATTTCAGTATATAGTACTATTCACCCGTATAATACTATTTACGTATATGGTACTGTTTATTTATACAATCAAAATGTCAAATACTAGATGTGGTTTGGTCATAAGAGAAAACTAGAAAGAAGTTTGTAGGAGAAAATGACGTTTTATGTGTAAAAATACCCTCAGGGACTAAATTGAAAGGACTGAATTGAAAAGAAACTTAAAGGTTTAAGGTGAAAGGATAGTTTTCCCTTTAAAGTTTCTAATAGTAAATAAAAAAAATTTTCCATCGTACGCGTAAGGTGTACAGTAACTGCATTATTAGAAATGTCATTTTCATAAATAGTAAATTGAATATTTTATTAGCGCATAGTGTCAAATAGTGCCATTGACTTTTACTATAAATAGGCCCTTCCATTTCACTTTTAAACTCACACCTTCAACTTCTCTTCTTCTCTCCTTAAGTTTCTCTTGCTCCGACGCTAGGCTTCTGAGATTTTGGGCCTTTCCGTTTTTACTTAGGTAAGGATACTATGCCCTTTCTATGTCTTTCAAATTTTAGAAGTTATTTTCTTAAGTATGCTCTGTGGTTGCGGCTTTGGCCGATCTTCCACATCAGAAAAACTGTCGTTAGCTGTTATTTTGATTCTCTGATTACCGAAATAGAATATAAACTGTGGAGAATACATGTCTAGGAAAGTTCTGGCTAAGAAAAGACCTGGTTTTTAAGTGTGTCCAGTGTGACCCTCCACTCTTTCTTAGAAACTTACCTGGTGTACTCTTTTACATATTGTATTCTGTATTTCTGATATAAATAGTACTCGTACGTATGAATAGTGACCGTATGAATAGTACCCATATGTATGAATAGTGACCGTATGAACAGTATCTGTACGAAAACGATCTTAACGTATTTTCTGTAATCTTTCATGAAAATCTCTGTAGCGGAACACTGAAATTCACCTGCGTACTCTTGTCCGTAACGATTTAGAGAAGTGATACTCGTACGGAATCCAGGTGAGTGAAACGACCCTGTTTTAATAGAGTTTTAGCATTACTGGTGATAAAAAGTATGTCGTAGGACACTCCCAAGATTCATAGGGGGAAATTAGATTCAGAATGACGAATATAATGAGATAATTAATCCAGAAGTATGGATAAGACAAAGCAAGTATCTCATGATGATATGAAATTTGAATCATATAGTTATATACTATACCTGTTATATGGATGATTATTATATTGTGTTTCTGATTATGATATGAACTGTTGTACTATTGATTGTGATTGAGCGGTACAGTACCCCCTCTCACGGCAAGGCAGAAAACCCGGGTTAAAGGGTGTCTTAACCAATGAGTGTGGAGACAACGATTCCCTCAGTAGGGATATAGCCCGGATTGGTGATAAATCCGTGAGGCGCCCTAGCTAAGAGGATGAGGTTGTGCGTCATGGCGGAAAATACAAAATTGGTGAGCCGGCCTGTGTGCGCTCTCCGGGATATATTGCCATTGACGAGTACTAGTATCGTTTGTTGAATTGGATGAATTTTTCTTGTATGTAATTTCTAACTATGTTTATTGGTTGAGCTTGAGCCTTCGGATATGCTTGCATGACTGGTGATGTATTTGAATTTTATTAACGCGAGGCCGATTTGCTCACTGAGTTTAAAAGCTCACACTGTTTGTACAAACTTTTTGTTCAGATCAGGTTGCCGCCGAAGTACATCCGCTAGAGGAGTAGATCACGTTGGACATTCCCGCTGTCAGGTAGGCCCTTCTTTTGTTATACAGTATGTTGCTCTGTAACCGTCTAGGACATCTAGGTCAGGGGTTTGGTATTTGGCTTGTATTTCAGTATGATAATGTATTTTGTACTCAGGATCTATTATTTTTAATTAAGAAAATCTGATGTATTTTCTTTGTATTTATTAAGGAATGGTATTTTGAGAATATAGAGATAATGACTAACAATTTTACTTGTGGGAAGAATTTATCGAAAGGCTTACAGTGATGGGATATTCATCATTGTGCCGGTCATGTGCCTAGAAAATGGGTCGTGACAAAGTTGGTATCAGAGCATAGGTTGTTAGGTCTCCTAGTGATTACAGAGCAAGGTGTCTTTAGTGGGCCTTCCCCTTTTGTCGTGACTGCAGCACGACCATAGGATGAAGATCCACCAAAAGCCCTGTAGAGATTAAAATCCCTTTCTTTCGTGTCTTTACTTGAAGCATAATAGTGACGATATATATTATTCTTAATTGTAGAATAAGTTTAGATGGCACCAAGAAAATCAAACGCTTCTGGAATCCGCACAAGATCTAGCAGGGCCTTGGTCCCTCCAGCTGCTCAGTCAGTAAATGCAAGACTGGAGATGCCTAACCGTGCAGAAGATAACCATGCACAAAACAGAGAAATATCCACTGAAAACCCTGGAAGAAATGCTGGAGAACCATCACAAATCGACGCGACTGTAGTGATGGAAGCATTAGCTGCAATGCAGAACGAGGTGAATGGGCTAAAGGAACTTCTGATGGGACAATCATCTGAAGATGGCTCACAGGCATCAGTACATGCTGCAAAAGTACAAGAGACAGACCAGATGCCACCTCCACCCCCTCCTCAGGATTGGGTAGGTACAGAGGTCAAAATCTCAGAATTTATGAAGCTGAATCCGCCAACCTTTGCAGGAGATGTTAATGAAGACCCACAACGTTTTCTAGATGACTATGAGAAAATCCTTGACACGCTAGAATGCCCTGAACCTCGAAAAGTAACCCTTGTTACCTTTCAGTTAAGAGGTAAGGCCGACCGCTGGTGGCGAACATGGAAGAAGGGCATGGCCAGAAATGCCCCACTCATTAAATGGAATGACTTTAAAAGAATTTTTCAAGAACAATTTATTCCGGAGAGTATACGAGAAGCAAAGATGAATGAGTTTGAAGCACTCCGGCAAGGATCACGAACCGTCGATGAATACGACAATCTGTTTATAGAGTTGTCTGAATATGCTACTCACATGGTCCTAACTGAGAAAGAAAAGATCCGACGGTTTATTAAAGGCCTTCGAGAGTCTTTATTTGACAGGGTGGGATCGAAAATACGAGATTTTTCATTTTACACAGAAGCCGTCGACATCGCCCGTATGATGGAAGAAAGAGATATGCAAAAAGAAAAATGGAATAACAAAAGAAAGAGGAAACAAGATGAGAAATCACGCTACCACGGAGAGAGTTCTGGACGTGCAGCCTCTACCGCTAGTGCATCACAGCATCAACAAAGTGGTACAGGGGGTCAACAAAGGCCCTGGTGCTCTAAATGTGAAAGAAATCACTTCGTAGCTTGTTTTGTCAACAACAACACTAGGGTCTGTTACCAATGTGGTCAACAGGGCCACATCAAAAGAGATTGCCCCCAACTCTACACGAGATCTGGCCAAGGGTCAGTACGCCCTAATCAATCAGAGGCTACTGTTGCCAACAGATCCCCTGTAACTGTAGGAGGCAATGGAATCGGAAGAGGTGCTGGCAGAGGACAAGGTGGTCGAGGGCAGGCTTTAGCAGGCCGAGGGAACGCTCGAGTATTCGCTTTAACCCGTCAAGATGCTCAGGCGTCTAATACGGTGGTAGCAGGTACTCTTCTGATTGAATCAAATTTTGCACATGTTTTGTTTGACTCTGGCTCTACGCATTCCTATGTGTCACCATTCTTTGCTAAGAACTTTAAGCAAAAAGTTGTTAGATTAGAATGTCCGTTTTTAGTAACTACGCCTACTGGAGGCACCTTACTAATAGAACGAGGCTATCGAGCTTGTAAGGTAAGAGTCGGAGAAATAAATACAACAGTAGACCTAATGCTATTAGATATGACAGACTTTGATGTGATCTTAGGCATGGATTGGCTGGCATCTTGTCATGCCACTCTGGATTGCTATAATAAGATAGTTATGTTCAATATTCCGGGGGAGTCTTCCTTCGTATTTCATGGTGAAAGGAGTGAAATTTCTGGAAATCTTATATCTTTAATGTGTGCCCAACGTTTATTGCGAAAGGGCTGTCAAGGATACTTGGCAGTTGTTAAAGATATTAAGAAAGAAGAACTAAAAGTAGAAGACGTTCCAGTAGTCCAGGAGTTTGTAGATGTCTTCCCAGATGATCTACCAGGTATACCCCCTGTCACGCCCTAAATCTAGGCCCGTGACCGGCGCGGACGATGTCTAATCTCACACCACCGCAAGCCTAACTTTCCATTTAACTTATTGCTCTTTCCTTAATCCAATTATTCCTTTAAATATAATTGTTTTAAATTACACAATGAAGAAGTAAAACAAGAGAATGTTTTCATATTTAACCATCTTATACAACAATACATGACCTACCCGATTACAGAGCTTTCTAAAATTACTAAAACAACATAATTAAGTCTGTTACCGTACCCCGAACAAAGGGGAGGCATCATCGACACGTTCATCCTCGAAGTTAAAGGGCCTTCTTTACCTAAAACTATGAGGGGGTGAGTCTTATCTACTTGACTCACCATAAAATAGCCTTACCGCACATATAATCAATTATGCATGCCAAAAGTACATATAATCATGTATGAACATGTGAAAACTCACAACATTAATAATTCATGACATAAATGTAAGTCAAGAGGAATTCATCATAAGAAAGTTTATAAATAATCACATGCACCTCTCCCGAAAGCATTATCCCACTTGTAGATGTCATCCCGCCCGAAGGCATGTTCTGTCCATTGGTAATATTTCTGCTTAAAGATATATTCATGTCTACAACCATTACATGCATTAGTATCTTGGGAAATCAAGCCCTCAACCATTCCATGTGTATAATTCCATGCATTGGTATCTTAGGTCAAGCCCTCAACTATTCCATGTGTATAATTCCATGCGTTGGTATCTTGGGTCAAGCCCTCAACCATTCCATTTGTATAATTCTATGCATTGGTATCTTGGGTCAAGCCCTCAACCATTCCCTTTGTATAATTTTATGCATTGGTATATTGGGTCAAGCCCTCAACCATTCCCTTTGCATAATTTCATGCATTGGTATCTTGGGTCAAGCCCTCAACCATTCTATGTATATTATATACTCAATTCATAATTCTCATCAATATAATCTTAAATCAACAATAAATTTCATTATCTAGCAATCATCATTAAATATAGAATCTAACTGCGATATGAGATGGAATTTATATTGTATCTTAGAGGGATGAATCCCTCAACTATTCCATGTGTATAATTATATACATTGAATATCTTGTGTCAAGTCCTTAAAAGGACGTCAAGCAATTCAACCTTATTTCACCCCTGTCCTCAAAGGACGCAAAAGTGTTCGAAATCTCTGTTTCTTTCAAATACAATCAATTGCACAATCAAGAGCATTCATATGCACATCATGAACTTTAATAAATCCATGTCATTCATAATCATCAATCATTCACATGATTTCCTTTGCAAGCTCTATCCCAATATATAGAAAATATATTCATTCCTTAATTTATTATATCTTCTAACAAACAAATTTTTAAAAATAAATCAAACAAGACAAGGATAGATCAATCCTTCAACTGAGCTCAAATTTTCAAAATTAAGGTATAGTATAAAGTTCTATATTCCTTCATCCACATACAGTTTGCAAGCTCAAATTATATGCATGTGGTACCTTATATCATGTATGTCAAACACATAATCACCTTATCACATGATATCATTTTACGAAACTTTAGAAAGTACAATCCTAGAAAATATAATCATACAAGGTATAGCTAGATCCCTCACCTCGAGTCCGAGCTAGATTTCTACATCTTATATCAATCAAAGGATGTCCAAAATCTCATTGAAGGCTCAAAGCTAAACATGCATCTCCATTGGGATGCTCTGTTCTCTCCTTTTCCTTCGACTCTTGTAATATTTAAAAATACGTATGATTAATATTTACATGTATAGACACTATTCATACGTACAATTACTATTCATACGTACAGATACTATTCATATGTACGATTACTATTCATATATATATAGATACTATTTATACATATAGATACTATTTATATGTACGATCACTATTCATACGTACATATATTATTTATATGTACGGATACTATTCATATGTACGGTCACTATTCATACATACATATACTATTCATATGTATGGTTACTATTTATACATACGAATACTATTCATAAATATGGTATAAATACATATGATCACTATTCGTACTAGGAAAAGTTCTTTTCTGGTGTGGAGGATCAGCTAAAGCCGCAACCACAAAATATACTGAAGAATTTAACTTGTATAATTATAAGAAAGGGTATAGTATTCTCACCTTGGATCTAAGCTGAAAGATAAATGCCTAAAATCTCAGAGACCTAGTGTCGGGGTAAGAGAAGTTTGAGGAGAGGAAAGAAGAGAAACTGAAGGTGTGAGTTTAGAAGTGAAATAGAATGGCCTATTTATAGGGAAATCAAAGGTACTATTTGATACTATTCCATCTACCGTTCTTCTATACTATTCCATCTACTTTTCTTCTATACTATTCCATCTACTGTTCTCCTATACTATTCCATCTACCGGTTTCACTTACCAGTCTCACTTACTAGTCTCACTTACCAGTCTCACTTACTAGTCTCACTTACCAGTCTCACTTACTAGTCTCACTTACCAGTCTCACTTACTAGTCTCACTTACTATTTCACTTACTAGTCTCACCTACCAGTCTCAATTACTAGTCTCACTTACCATTTCACTTACTAGTCTCACCTACCAATTTTACTTATAAGTCTCATCTACTAGTTCTACTTATCGGTCTCATCTATCAGTATAATCAATTTACTATTTAAGTTTCCTTTCCATTTAGTCCCTAAGGGAGATTTTCTTATATAAAACGTCATTTTTCTCCCAATTTCTTTCTAGTTTCCTCTTATGCCCAATCCACATCTTACCCGTGGGATCATTGCCACATCCCACAATTTATACAATATTGTGAAAATCTGTATTTTCATCAACATACACATACAAGATAACAAGATTCACATAAGCATATGGGAAATTAAATAAACAGAGAGATCATTTTCTCCATTGAATTATTCCAAATCAAAATTAGCACTCATTCATGATGACCATATACGTGAACAGTTCTGTATACGTGAATAGTGTTGTATAGGTAAATAGTATCATATACTGAAATTTTTTTTTACGGGTATTACATTACTTCCCCCTTAAAGAAATTCGGTCCCCGAATTTCAACAATTGTTATCTTCTGTCTTACTGATATTATATTGTTTCCTGAAATCTCTTTTAGTACTTACTCTATAGATATGTCCCTTTCAATACACTGCTTACTAAAGCTTTCACCTTCCTTAGCATTTTTTTTATTCCCTTCCATTTGAAGTGTTATTATCCCTATATCCAACACGTCAGTTTACTTATATATTTCCTTGACCTTATACACTAGTGTGATTTACAAGTATTTCTCTTGGGGACTTCCCCCTTAATAGGTCAACCCTTGTAATGCAACATGTTCTTACTTATATCGTATCAAGATCTTTTTGGCTCACACGTCGCTTACCATCATATAGTATGCCCCTAAAGACATCACACATTGTGTAGAATTCCTAAAGTTACTCGAGTGCCTTACTTTCACAAGTCAACTTATGGTTACCTAGGAATTCACATTCCCTTCTTTTGCCTAAGATTTCTTACACATGGTGACACCTCCAAGGTGCCATATCCTTGTCCTTCGTCTGGTCATGACCCTGATGAGATCAATTAAATAATATTTCCTCACTGGTCATTGCAATCTTCTTTTTTATAACTTATCTTATTATATTGTATTGTAGTTGTCTCTAATTGGGGAGAATACACAATCGCCACTAGTTAGTTTACCGTAACCTCTATCAGATTGTATTCCTAAAGAAAGTAGGGTGCTTGACTACAAGGTCCTTCAAGATTTCATTCTATTTTCTCTCAAGGTATTATATCACAAGGAATTTAGTTGCTTCCAATCGTTTAGACCTGTTTATGTAACCTATTTCATAAAAATTTTGGTTCTACTATCTCAATTCTCAAGATTATGCTAACTTTCTTCATAAAGGAACATCTTCATACCTACACAACATGTACGATTGCCAATTTATACGACTTATCTTTTAAGCCTACTATTTCAAAGTAACCCACACTAGGGCTAAATTTACTCATAGGATCAATTGTCTTAAATATCAAGTAGTATGATTGTGTATAGGTTTTCATCTATATACACAGAGTAGTATGAGACTCTAACCCTTTCAAACTCGTGCATAGGTTTTCATCTATATACACCGAGTAGTACGGGACTCTAACCCTTTCAAACTCGTGCATAAGTTTTCATCTATATATACCGAGTAGTATGGGACTCTAACCCTTTCAAACTCGTGCATAGTTTTTCATCTATATACACCGAGTAGTACGGGACTCTAACCCTTTCAAACTCGTGCATAGGTTTTCATCTATATACACCGAGTAGTATGGGACTCTAACCCTTTCAAATTCGTGCATAGTTTTTCATCTATATACACCGAGTAGTACGGGATTCTAACCCTTTCAAACTCGTGCATAGGTTTTCATCTATATACACCGAGTAGTACGGGACTCTAACCCTTTCAAACTCGTGCATAGGTTTTCATCTATATACACCGAGTAGTATGGGAATCTAACCCTTTCAAACTCGTGCATAGATTTTCACAGTTATACACCGAGTAGTATGGGACTCTAACCCTTTCAAACTCGTGCATTAGATCCCGTAGATCTTTTGCTCATCAATAAAATAGTGAGAATTTATCACAATACAATTACTATGAAATAAATTAATTTACACATACTTTTATTCCTTTGAATTTCTATCATCAATCATAGCAATCATCATATATTGTCAATTGAAAGATTGATTGTTTAACATTTCAATAATATTGTAAATGAGACTTATATCGTACTTGGAATAAAAATAAATAAACTTGGTTAGCAATGTCATCAACTCACTTAAACTTACTACTATATCTTGGATTCCTCAATTCCCTCATCATAAACTCCTTATTTTTAATGACAATAAGAACCTTCCCAATTCATAAGGGTAAGTTTAGCACAATAGCAATATATCTAGGTTGTCCTAACACATTTTAATCTTGAAATCTCATCCCTAATTTATCTCCATTAGGATTTACTGCCCAGGTACATCTTTATTTGACAACAAACAACATAATGATTGTCTCCTTCCATAAGTTAAGGTATACTTATATTCTTACAAATTTGTAATTCAATAGATGAGGCCTAACTCACATCACATAACCCAAAAGACCTGAATTAGGTTCTTACACCTATCACTACAATTCGATCACAAACTTTTATAAAGCACTATTCTTCATGCCCTACACTCAAGTATATCCTTAAAATTAGATTCATATATTAGTAAATTATAGTATATTTCTCTTTCCTACCACTATTCACAGTTACCACATTCATGGTTCAAAGAAAACTTCTCCTTTAAATAGAATTACTCATAATTTAATAAGGCGTTTAAATGACATCCTTTCTCACATTCCAATATTATTCCAATATCCTTGACTTATATATCATTAAAATACCCAATGAATGACTTCAATTAAATTCATATGCTTTATAATTATCATTTATCTCATAGTGTACCATTTGCCTACACGACGGAGGTGGGTATACCAAGCATTATTTCATATAAGCATCATAAGGGAATAGGGTGTTCAAAATAGTCCATGGTGCCCATGTACCATCATATCGGTAGCCATGTAAATACTTCATTATAGTCTACATACTTATCCAGAATACATAACTCCTCTGTGTCCTACCTGAGGTGACAAGGTCTTTACTCTATGAATATTCTGTTCAAAGTAGAGAAAAGTATACATAACCACTAGTGAGGAGTATGACACGAAAGAAAGACATTATTGACTATATAGGGCCTTTTTATGGATCTTCGTCCTAAGGTCGTGCTGCAGTCACGACAATAGGGGAGGATCCACTAAAGAATTCTTGCTCTGTAATCAGTAGGAGACTTAAACCCAATCCTCTGATACCATCTTTGTCACGCCCTAAATCTAGGCCCGTGACCGGCGCAGACGATGTCTAATCTCACACCACCGCAAGCCTAACTTTCCATTTAACTTATTACTCTTTCCTTAATCCAATTATTCCTTTAAATATAATTGTTTTAAATTACACAATGAAGAAGTAAAACAAGAGAATGTTTTCATATTTAACCATCTTATACAACAATACATGACCTACCCGATTACAGAGCTTTCTAAAATTACTAAAACAACATAATTAAATCTGTTACCGTACCCCGAACAAAGGGGAGGCATCATTGACACGTTCATCCTCGAAGTTAAAGGGCCTTCTTTACCTGAAACTATGAGGGGGTGAGTCTTATCCACTTGACTCACCATAAAATAGCCTTACCGCACATATAATCAATTATGCATGCCAAAAGTACATATAATCATGTATGAACATGTGAAAACTCACAACATTAATAATTCATGACATAAATGTAAGTCAAGAGGAATTCATCATAAGAAAGTTCATAAATAATCACATGCACCTCTCCCGAAAGCATTATCCCACTTGTAGATGTCATCCCGCCCGAAGGCATGTTCTGTCCATAGGTAATATTTCTGCTTAAAGATATATTCATGTCTACAACCATTACATGCATTAGTATCTTGGGAAATCAAGCCCTCAACCATTCCATGTGTATAATTCCATGCATTGGTATCTTGGGTCAAGCCCTCAACTATTCCATGTGTATAATTCCATGCGTTGGTATCTTGGGTCAAGCCCTCAACCATTCCATTTGTATAATTCTATGCATTGGTATCTTGGGTCAAGCCCTCAACCATTCCCTTTGTATAATTTTATGCATTGGTATATTGGGTCAAGCCCTCAACCATTCCCTTTGCATAATTTCATGCATTGGTATCTTGGGTCAAGCCCTCAACCATTCTATGTATATTATATACTCAATTCATAATTCTCATCAATATAATCTTAAATCAACAATAAATTTCATTATCTAGCAATCATCATTAAATATAGAATCTAACTGCGATATGAGATGGAATTTATATTGTATCTTAGAGGGATGAATCCCTCAACTATTCCATGTGTATAATTATATACATTGAATATCTTGTGTCAAGTCCTTAAAAGGACGTCAAGCAATTCAACCTTATTTCACCCCTGTCCTCAAAGGACGCAAAAGTGTTCGAAATCTCTGTTTCTTTCAAATACAATCAATTGCACAATCAAGAGCATTCATATGCACATCATGAACTTTAATAAATCCATGTCATTCATAATCATCAATCATTCACATGATTTCCTTTGCAAGCTCTATCCCAATATATAGAAAATATATTCATTCCTTAATTTATTATATCTTCTAACAAACAAATTTTTAAAAATAAATCAAACAAGACAAGGATAGATCAATCCTTCAACTGAGCTCAAATTTTCAAAATTAAGGTATAGTATAAAGTTCTATATTCCTTCATCCACATACAGTTTGCAAGCTCAAATTATATGCATGTGGTACCTTATATCATGTATGTCAAACACATAATCACCTTATCACATGATATCATTTTACGAAACTTTAGAAAGTACAATCCTAGAAAATATAATCATACAAGGTATAGCTAGATCCCTCACCTCGAGTCCGAGCTAGATTTCTACATCTTATATCAATCAAAGGATGTCCAAAATCTCATTGAAGGCTCAAAGCTAAACATGCATCTCCATTGGGATGCTCTGTTCTCTCCTTTTCCTTCGACTCTTGTAATATTTAAAAATACGTATGATTAATATTTACATGTATAGACACTATTCATACGTACAATTACTATTCATACGTACAGATACTATTCATATGTACGATCACTATTCATATATATAGATACTATTTATACGTACAGATACTATTCATATGTACGGTCACTATTCATACATACATATACTATTCATATGTATGGTTACTATTTATACATACGAATACTATTCATAAATACGGTATAAATACATATGATCACTATTCGTACTAGGAAAAGTTCTTTTCTGGTGTGGAGGATCAGCTAAAGCCGCAACCACAAAATATGCTGAAGAATTTAACTTGTATAATTATAAGAAAGGTTATAGTATTCTCACCTTGGATCTAAGCTGAAAGATAAATGCCTAAAATCTCAGAGACCTAGTGTCGGGGTAAGAGAAGTTTGAGGAGAGGAAAGAAGAGAAACTGAAGGTGTGAGTTTAGAAGTGAAATAGAATGACCTATTTATAGGGAAATCAAAGGTACTATTTGATACTATTCCATCTACCGTTCTTCTATACTATTCCATCTACTGTTCTTCTATACTATTCCATCTACTGTTCTCCTATACTATTCCATCTACCGGTTTCACTTACCAGTCTCACTTACTAGTCTCACTTACCAGTCTCACTTACTAGTCTCACTTACCAGTCTCACTTACTAGTCTCACTTACCAGTCTCACTTACTAGTCTCACTTACTATTTCACTTACTAGTCTCACCTACCAGTCTCACTTACTAGTCTCACTTACCATTTCACTTACTAGTCTCACCTACCAATTTTACTTATAAGTCTCATCTACTAGTTCTACTTATCGGTCTCATCTATCAGTATAATCAATTTACTATTTAAGTTTCCTTTCCATTTAGTCCCTAAGGGAGATTTTCTTATATAAAACGTCATTTTTCTCCCAATTTCTTTCTAGTTTCCTCTTATGCCCAATCCACATCTTACCCGTGGGATCATTGCCACATCCCACAATTTATACAATATTGTGAAAATCTGTATTTTCATCAACATACACATACAAGATAACAAGATTCACATAAGCATATGGGAAATTAAATAAACAGAGAGATCATTTTCTCCATTGAATTATTCCAAATCAAAATTAGCACTCATTCATGATGACTATATACGTGAACAGTTCTGTATACGTGAATAGTGTTGTATAGGTAAATAGTATCATATACTGAAATTTTTTTTACGGGTATTACACCCCCAGATCGAGAGATTGAGTTCCAGATAGAGTTAGCACCAGATACTCGCCCAATCTCCATACCCCCTTATAGAATGGCACCAACAGAATTAAAAGAGTTAAAGACTCAGTTACAGGACTTGCTAGACAAAGGCTTTATAAGGCCAAGTTATTCACCTTGGGGAGCTCCTGTTCTGTTCGTGAAAAAGAAGGACGGATCGATGAGACTATGCATAGATTACAGGCAACTAAATAAGGTAACTATCAAAAATAAATACCCGTTGCCTCGTATCGACGACCTTTTCGATCAACTTCAAGGAGCCAAGTGTTTTTCAAAGATTGACTTGAGGTCTGGTTATCACCAACTCAAGATCAAGGAGGAGGATGTGTCTAAAACAGCCTTCCGTACCAGATATGGGCACTACGAGTTCTTGGTGATGTCATTTGGATTAACGAATGCACCAGCTGCTTTCATGGATTTAATGAATAGGATTTTTAAATCCTTTTTAGACAAATTCGTCATTGTCTTCATAGACGACATTCTGGTGTACTCAAAGACTTCAGAAGAGCACGAACAACACCTTCGTGTTGTGTTGCAGACATTGAGGGATCATCAATTGTACGCCAAATTCTCTAAATGCGAGTTTTGGATTGATCGTGTAACTTTCTTGGGACATGTGATCTCCAAAGATGGCATCCAAGCAGACCCAAGCAAAGTAGAAGCGGTCAAAATGTGGCCTAGACCTACCTCCGTCACGGAGATTCGCAGCTTCTTGGGATTGGCAGGATATTATCGTCGTTTCATCCAAAATTTTTCTCAGTTAGCTGCCCCTCTCACACGACTGACTAGGAAAGGAGTAAAGTACCAATGTGATGACGCTTGTGAAGAAAGCTTCCAAGAACTCAAGAAAAGGTTAATCTCCGCACCTGTATTGGTCTTACCCTCAGGACCAGGAGGTTTTACAGTATACTGCGATGCATCAAGAGTAGGGTTGGGATGTGTTCTCATGCAGCATGGCCAGGTAGTGGCATATGCATCGAGACAACTTAAGAAACATGAACAAAACTACCCCACCCACGATCTGGAAATGGCAGCAGTAGTTTTCGCTTTAAAGATATGGCGACATTATCTATACAGAGAAACTTGCGAAATCTACACTGACCATAAAAGTCTAAAATATATTTTCGACCAAAAGGACTTAAACTTGAGGCAGAGGATATGGGTAGAATTACTAAAAGATTATGATTGCAATATTCTTTACCACCCAGGCAAAGCGAACGTGGTAGCAGATGCCTTGAGTCAAAAATCTATGGGTAGTCTGGCCCATATAGCAGTAACAAAAAGACCCTTGATCCAAGAACTACAAGATCTGAGAGTAAAAGGTGATACTCTTGAGGTTACAAGGATAGGATCATTCTTAGCCCATATCAGGGCTAGATCTTTCCTTGTTGACCAGATACAGATATCTCAAATAGAGGATCTTGAGCTTGTCCAAATTATGGAAAAGGTGAAGATTGGTGAAGTGAATAGTTTCACACTCGACGATACAGGAGTCTTACATTTTGAACAACGGTTGTGTGTACCACATGTTGGAACTCTTAGACGAGACATCATGGAAGAAGGCCATCGTGCTGCATATACTGTACATCCAGGAGCCACCAAGATGTATCAGGATCTGAAACAGATCTACTGGTGGAAAGGAATGAAACAAGACATAGCAGAATTTGTGTCTCGTTGTTTAACCTGTCAACAGGTTAAGGCTAAACATCTAAAGCCATGAGGCTCGTTACAACGATTAGAGATTCCTGAATGGAAATAGGAACGAGTGACGATGGACTTTGTTGTTGGTCTACCTCGCTCCACAGGAGGTTATGACTCAGTTTGGGTCATTGTTGACTGACTAACCAAATCAGCACACTTCATCCCAGTCAAAACCACTTATGGTGTAGTAACGTTGGCACAATTGTATATTAAAGAAATAGTAAAGCTGCATGGAGTACCTATATCTATCATTTCTGATAGAGGTCCTCAATTTACCTCTCATTTCTGGAGAAGTTTTCAAGAGGCATTAGGTACTCGAGTGGACCTTAGTACCGCTTTTCACCCATAGACAGACGGACAGTCAGAGCGGACGATTCAGACGCTAGAGGATATGTTACGAGCTTGTATTCTAAATTTCAGTGGTAGCTGGGAAAAGCATTTGTATCTTGTAGAGTTCGCATATAACAACAGCTACCAGGCCACTATTGGGATGGCACCCTTTGAGGCCTTGTATGGGAGACGTTGCAGATCTCCGATCGGTTAGTTCGAGGTAGGTGAAGCGAAAGCATTAGGACCTGACTTGGCCCAGGATGCCCTAACCAAGGTTAAGACAATACAAGATAGGATGTGAGCAGCTCAAAGTAGACAAAAGGCATACGCTGACCACAGACGACGTGATTTGGAGTTCTCAGTCGGCGATATGGTATTCTTTAAGGTCTCTCCAATGAAAGGTGTGTTGAGATTTGGAAGAAAAGGAAAGTTGAGTCATAGATACATCGGGCCTTATGAGATTCTAGAACGAGTGGGAAAAGTGGCTTATCGGCTTGCCCTACCTATGGAACTGGAAGGGATTCACCCTGTCTTTCACGTATCCATGTTAAGGAAGTACCTTCATGACCCTTCTCACATACTTCACCCTTCTCAGAATGATTCTATCCTAGTAGATGAAAACTTGTCATACGAGGAGATACCGGTGGCTATCCTCGATAGTCAAGTAAAGAAACTTCGATATAAGGAGATTCCATCTGTCAAGGTTTTGTGGAGGAATCAAACTCATGAAGAAGCCACATGGGAAGCCGAGGCCGACATGCGTTCTAGATATCCGCATCTTTTTACGACTTGAGGTAATTTAAATTCGGAGGACCGAATTTCTTAAAGGGGGTGATAATGTAATACCCATGAAAAATAAAATATAAATGCGTGTTTTCAAACTACTGTTACTATTTCAGTATACGGTACTATTCACCCATATAATACTATTTACGTATATGGTACTGTTTATTTATACAATCAAAATGTTAAATACTAGATGTGGTTTGGTCATAAGAGAAAACTAGAAAGAAGTTTGTAGGAGAAAATGACGTTTTATGTGTAAAAATACCCTCAGGGACTAAATTGAAAGGATTGAATTGAAAAGAAACTTAAAGGTTTAAGGTGAAAGGATAGTTTTCCCTTTAAAGTTTCTAATAGTAAATAAAAAAAAATTTTCCATCGTACGCGTAAGGTGTACAGTAACTGCATTATTAGAAATGTCATTTTCATGAATAGTAAATTGAATATTTTATTAGAGCATAGTATCAAATAGTACCCTTGACTTTTACTATAAATAGGCCCTTCCATTTCACTTCTAAACTCACACCTTCAACTTCTCTTCTTCTCTCCTTAAGTTTCTCTTGCTCCGACGCTAGGCTTCTGAGATTTTGGGCTTTTCCGTTTTTGCTTAGGTAAGGATACTATGCCCTTTCTATGTCTTTCAAATTTTAGAAGTTATTTTCTTAAGTATGCTCTGTGGTTGCGGCTTTGGCCGATCTTCCACATCAGAAAAACTGTCGTTAGCTGTTATTTTGATTCTCTGATTACCGAAATAGAATATAAACTGTGGAGAATACATGTCTAGGAAAGTTCTGGCTAAGGAAAGACCTGATTTTTAAGTGTGTCCAGTGTGACCCTCCACTCTTTCTTGGGAACTTACCTGGTGTACTCTTTTACAGATTGTATTCTGTATTTCTGGTATGAATAGTACTCATACGTATGAATAGTGACCATATAAATCGTCACGACCCTCAAAATGGTACGTGACCGGCACAACTTAGAGATACTCTCTAGTTGTAAGCCTAATGCTTTTAGCTCCATATAATAATCATTCTAAAATGTGAGAGTAATAATATAACAAAGACTTATCTTAGTTAAATACTCCGATTTTACTTATTAAGCTACAATCTTACAAAACATACAGTAAACTTAAAGTACTGTAATAACATAAATATGTACAATAACAACTTCCTCCTAGATGTCCTATTTGACTGCAGAGCTTTCTAGAATTTAAAACTGAAGAAACAGCTTTAATTCAAATAAACACCAACCCTTGAAGCAAAGAGGGTTAGGATATTGAACTTGCGCTACTCCTCAGACAGATGTTTTTCGTTAATCTCAGGATCTGAAAAAAATATATCCACCACAATATGAGATAATAATCTCAATGAATAGATAACGTTACAAGGATAGAAACTTAATTACAGATAATCATCAAGTGATTAACAATACACAAGTATATGTATAAAATGCATAAGTAAAATCATATCATACTTATAATCGACAAACAGCCATAGAATATGACCATAATCATATTCGGCACACAGCTATCTCCACGTTTGGCATACAGCTATAGCATATGACCATAATCATATTTGGCACACAGCCATATTCATATTCGGCACACAACCATCTTCACATTCGGCACACAGCCATAAATATGACCATAATCATATTCGGCACACAACCATATTCACATTCGGCACACAGCCATAGCATATGACCATAATCATATTCGGCACACAGCCATATTAATTGAAATATTCAGTCAAAGGTAATAGTAGATATACTCTGAATATGTAAATTACTTGGACTATTCATATAATTAAATAAGTATCCAAGTAGGTTAGCTACTCACCTGAAATCCAAGTTACTATATCTTCTTTAAATCTACACAATTACATTTAATGGATTCAATTAATATAATTCTTTAATACACGTATATGTACTATTCAAAAATACATATAAAAATGTACATGTATATGTACTATTCAAAAATACATATAAATACTATTTATATATAGTTACTATTCATTTATACGTATAGTTACTATTCATATGTACGGTTACTATTCATACGTACAGGTACTATTCATACCAGAAATAGAGAATATAATCTTTAAAAGAGTACACCAGGTAAGTTCCCAGGAAAGAGTGGAGAGTCCCAATTGACACACTTAACAACCATGTCTTTCCTTAGCCAGAACTTTCCTAGACATGTATTCTTCACAGTTTACATTCTATTTCGGTAATCAGAGAATCAAAACAACATATAGGTAGCTAAGGACAGTTTTTCTGATGTGGAAGATCGGCCAAAGCCGCAACCACAGAGCATACTTAAGAAAATAACTTTTAAAAATCTGAATGGCACAGAAAAGGGGCATAGTATTCTTACCTTAGATCTAGGCTAAGGAAGAAAGACCTAGAATCTCAGAGCCCTTGTAATATCTCAAGAATTTATATGAATATTTAAAGTCTAATTTGAAATTTAGTGAAAAAATTTAATTACGTGAAAATGTGCTTTTTGAATTAGTGAAGAAAATCTGAGAATAGAAATTTTAATTTTTAATTTAGGAAATTTTTACAAATTCTCAAGGACTAAAGTGAAAAGAAAAGAAAGTATAGAGGACTTTTGAGAAATGACCAAATAGAAACCTGAGAGGAAGAATAAAGCTTATGAGAATGAATTATGAGTCCGGTACCGAAAAGATGATGGATTCGAGGTTAAAGTGGTATTTGAGACATCGAGAGGGATTAAAGTGAACAAATCTTATAAACTAAGGTGGCTATGAGCGATTTTATCGAAAAAGAAATTAGTGGGGCCCACACATACAATTATTAGTTTTTCTTCTCCTTCTTCCTCCCGAGGCTTCATGTTTCGTTCATTTCCATCTTCCCTTCTTCAATCATTTCTCAAATTTTTATCCGGCGATCTTGTATTTTCTAACCATACTTCCGATTCTCAGGAGTTCTAGAGGTAAAGAGGTAAGTTTTATCTACTCTATTTTTCTTTTTCTCCATTTTCGGACCTATGGAAGAAAATTAAGATTTTGAGTTTTAATGGATGAATTTAAGTGTGGATGTTAATGTAAAACATTCTTAGGTGGTTTATGATGTTATTAGAACAAGAAATTTCGTAGAATTTGGATATTTGAAAAAGTTAGTGTTCTTGATGAAAATTTGAGATTTGAGCTTGGATTGTTGGTAGAAATTGGGGGTTTTGGTGTTAAAACACTCCTTAGACATTAAGGATGAAAACCCATGGAAGAAATCAAAAGAAATGTTGTTTTAGATATGATTTTAGGATTTTTGGATGAAGAACACGAAGAACATCGAAAATTTTCCCCAGAAATTACTGTTCACCGAGAAAATTTTTCCAGATTTTCTCGTTACTGTAGCGTTGACTCGGTCAACGTTACTGTAGCTGCGTTGACCGTTGACTATTACTGTAGCATCAGTTTTTTTTTTAATATCTTTGAAAAGCTCTTTGAGTCTAGTTTCCAATGGTGTAAGTGTCATTTAGAAATTCATTACCGGTTAGGAGTTATGACTTAAGATGTGAGTAAAGGTCGAGAGTAGTGATAGGAAATTTCTCTATTTTGTAACCCTAATGGTTTTTACCTGGTTACAATAGGGATGATTGGGGCGCAAGGTGGGAGCGCCGAGAGCGTGGAATCCAGGTGAGTAGGCAACCTTGCAAAATTAATTTAATAAATTAGTCAAAGCACAATATAAATCCCATTTGCGTTATTTGTGAAATTGAGAAGATTATCAGTGTGTGTTCAGGTTGAGAAAAAGTATAATATCATTGGAAGGTATTTTATTACCTTTGAGAATTGATTTCTCTAGTTGACTAAAGAACTAGATGTGATTGTTCCTTGAATAAATTGGAACATTTTGTAAGTGAATAACCTTACTAAACTAATGTGATCTTATTAGATAAGGTACAATACAAGTCTTGTTTATAACATTATTGAAGTGAGAAATAATCAATCTTGCTGTTGATAATATATGATGATGGTTATGGTTGATGATAGACATTCAAGGGAATAAAAATATGTGTAAACTCATTTATTTCATAGTAATTATATTGTGATAAATTCTCACTATTTTATTGATGAGCAAAAGATCTACGAGATCTAATACACGAGTTTGAAAGGGTTAAAGTCCCATACTACTCGATGTATAAATGTAAAAATCTATGCACGAGTTTGAAAGGGTTAGAGTCCCATACTACTCGGTGTATAAATGTGAAAACCTATGCACGAGTTTGAAAGGGTTAGAGTCCCATACTACTCGGTTTATAACTGTGAAAATCAATACACGAGTTTGAAAGGGGTTAGAGTCCCATATCACTCAGTGTATAAATGTGAAAATCTATGCACGAGTTTGAAAGGGTTAGAGTCCCATACTACTCGGTGTATAAATGTGAAAACCTATGCACAAAGAGTTTGAGGGTTAAATTCCCAAGTCACTCAGTGCAAGTATTTATGGCATATAATACTATAATTATTTAAAATAAATGATAGATTGATTGTATTAGTAAATGTGGTGTTTGTGCTTATGATATTTTCATGTACAGTTGTTTACTCACTGAGTTATGATAAACTCACACTCTCCATGATTATCTTTTCAGATACAGTGGTTGAGGAGAAGAATTTATAGCCTTTAAGGATATACTCCACTTTTGTCTGGTAAACAATTGGTAAGGATTAGGAAACGCTCTGTAATCTAGTAGGTCACCTAGGCTTGGGAGGTTGTATAGTACTGTATAGTGTTTGAAAGTTGAATATTTTCTGAATATGTATACAAAATATCTTTCTTGGAATATTTATGATTCACATAATTATGGATATTAAGAATGTTCACAGAGATTATGGGGTACCACGGAGGTACACCCTAGGTATTTTATGTTTATATCACATGTAAGTTTTGGGATGTGACAGCCCTAACGCCGGAGCAAGAGAAGTTTTGAGCAAAGGAGAGAAGAGAAACTGAAGGTGTGTGTTTTGAATTGAAATGGAAGGGCCTATTTATAGGAGAAATTATGGTACTATTTACTACTATTCCATCTACCATTCTCCTATACTATTTCATCTACCATTCTCCTATACTATTTCATCTACCAGTTTCACTTACCATTTTTCATCTACCATTCTCCTATACTATTTCATCTACCAGTCTCACTTACCAGTTTTCATTCTAGATTCCACTTTTGAACTGTATATTTACTTAATGGGATTAATTCCATATCATATCATCCATTATATCCCACAATTTATAGAATCTATAATTAAAAATTTATATTTTCAACAATATACACAAACGAGTATGCAAAAATTCAACTAATAGGGAATTTATTTTCTTCAAAATAAATTTATCGAAATTCTTAAATACTTATAACTAAAAAAAAATAATGGGTATTACATAAATAGTATCCGTACGTATGAATAGTGACCTTATGAATAGTACATGTACGTATGAACAGTATCTGTACGAAAATGATCTTAACGTATTTTCTGTAATCTTTCATGAAAATCTCTGTAGCGGAACACTGAAATTCACCTGCGTACTCTTGTCCGTAACGATTTAGAGAAGTGATACTCGTACGGAATCCAGGTGAGTGAAACGATCCTGTTTTAATAGAGTTTTAGCATTACTGGTGATAAAAAGTATGTCGTAGGACACTCCCAAGATTCATAGGGGGAAATTGGATTCAGAATGACGAATATAATGAGATAATTAATCCAGAAGTATGGATAAGACAAAGCAAGTATCTCATGATGATATGAAATTTGAATCATATAGTTATATACTATACCTGTTATATGGATGAGTATTATATTGTGCTTCTGATTATGATATGAACTGTTGTACTATTGATTGTGATTGAGCGGTACAGTACCCCCTCTCACGGCAAGGCGGAAAACCCGGGTTAAAGGGTGTCTTGACCAATGAGTGTGGAGACAACGATTCTCTCAGTAGGGATATAGCCCGAATTGGTGATAAATCCGTGAGGCGCCCTAGCTAAGAGGATGAGGTTGTGCGTCATGGTGGAAAAATACAAAATTGGTGAGCCGGCCTGTGTGCGCTCTCCGGGATATATTGCCATTGATGAGTACTAGTATCGTTTGTTGAATTAGATGAATTTTTCTTGTATGTAATTTCTAACTATGTCTATTGGTTGAGTTTGAGCCTTCGGATATGCTTGCATGACTGGTGATGTATTTGAATTTTATTAACGCGAGGCCGATTTACTCACTGAGTTTAAAAGCTCACACTGTTTGTACAAACTTTTTGTTCAGATCAGGTTGCCGCCGAAGTACATCCGCCAGAGGAGTAGATCACGTTGGACCTTCCCGCTGTCGGGTAGGCCCTTCTTTTGTTATACAGTATGTTGCTCTGTAACCGTCTAGGACATCTAGGTCAAGGGTTTGGTATTTGGCTTGTATTTCAGTATGATAACGTATTTTGTACTGAGGATCTATTATTTTTAATTAAGAAAATCTGATGTATTTTCTTTGTATTTATTAAGGAATGGTATTTTGAGAATATAGAGATAATGACTAACAATTTTACTTGTGGGAAGAATTTATCGAAAGGCTTACAGTGATGGGATATTCATCATTGTGCCAGTTATGTGCCTAGAAAATGGGTCGTGACACTTTCCATATTCAGGACATTGAGGTTTTTCCCTTCTAGCTTGAGTACCTACTCTACTAGAAGAGCTAAAACCACCCCTGCTCTCTGAACGAGGCTTAGCCACACTGGCTGTAGAATAAGATGACTTAGTAGGAGTGGCTGGAGCATGTTGTGATGCAGTAAAGGGTTTCAAATTCCCTGAGTCTTCCCCTTGATCAAAAGATCTCCTATATCTGGCTTTCTTCTTTTAACGATATTCTTCTTTATTCTTTGACCTTTTTTCCATTCTTCGGGCCACATCAACAGCTTATGAGTACGAAGAGTAATCGTTCATATTGGAACCCACTTGATCATATAAGGGATCACGAAGCCCTTTCACAAACTTTTCTATTTTCTTCCTTTCAGAAGGAATGATTTCAGGGGCATATTCAGATAATTTAACAAACTGAGCTGAATATTCATCAACAGTCATGGTTCCCTGCCGTAGATACAAAAAATCCCTGGCCCTAGATGATCGTTCACTTGCCGGAAGAAATTCATCCATAACCAATCTGTAAAACTCCGTCCACATAACTGGCGGTGCACCTTGAATTCTAGCTTTCTTCCAGTTCCTCCACCATTTACCTGTCACGACCCGTTTTGTGGGCACATGACCGGCACAATGATGAATCTCTCATCACTGTAAGCCTTCCGATGAATACATCAAATTTTCTTATCTGAAAATCATAGAGATGATTTGCATGTAATCATAAATTATCAATTTAAAATACATTATTATACTGACATACAAGCCAAATGTCGAACCCCTGAACTAGATGTCCTAGACGATTACAGAGCAACATAATCTATAACAAAAGAGGGGTCTACCCGACAACGGGAAGGTCCAAAGTGATCTACTCCTCTAGCAGATATTTTTCGCTGGCAACCTGATCTGAACAAAAAGGTTGTACAAACAGTGTGAGCTTTTAAACTCAATGAGCGAATCGGCCTCGCGTTAATAAAATTCAAATACATTACCAGTCATGCAAACATATCCGAAGGCTCATACTCAACCAATAGACATAAGATAAAAATTCATCCAATTCAACAAATGTTACTAGTACTCGTCAATGGCAATATATCCCGGAGAGCGCACACAGACCGGCTCACCAATTATGTATATTTCCGCCATGACGCACAACATCATCCTTTTACATACAAGAAGATAAAAATTCATCCAATTCAACAAACGTTACTAGTACTCGTCAATGGCAATATATCCCGGAGAGCGCACACAGGCCGGCTCACCAATTATGTATATTTCCGCCATGACGCACAACCTCATCCTCTTAGCTAGGGCGCCTCATGGATTTATCACCAATCCGGGCTATATCCCTACTGAGGGAATCGTTGTCTCCACACTCATTGGTCAAGACACCCTATCAACCGGGTTTTCCGTCTTGCCGTGAGAGGGGGTACTGTCCCGCTCAATCACAATCAATAGTACAATATTTCATATCATAATCAGAAATATAATATTCATCCATATAACAGGTATAGTATATAACTATATGATTCAAATTTCACATCATCATGAGATACTTGCTTCGTCTTATCCATACTTCTGGATTAATTATCTCATTATATTCGTCATTTTGAATCCAATTTTCCTCTATGAATCTTGGGAGTGTCCTACGACATACTTTTTATCACTAGTAATGCTAAAACTCTATTAAAACGGGGTCGTTCCACTCACCTGGATTCCGTACGAGCATCGCTTCTTTAAGTCGTTACAGACAAGAGTACACAGATGAATTTCAGTATTCCGCTACAGATATTTTCATGAAAGATTAGAGAAAACAAGTTAGGATTATTTTCATACAGACACTGTTCATATATACGGTCACTGTTCATATATACGGTCACTATTCATACGTACGGTCACTATTTATACAGATAATATTCGTACATACAGTCACTATTCATACGTATAAATACTATTTTTATGTACGGATACTATTTATATGTACGATTACTATTCATACAGTTACTATTCATACGTACGGGTACTATTCATACCAGAAATAGAGAATACAATCTGTAAAAGAGTACACCAGGTAAGTTCCCAGAAAAGAGTGAAGGGTCACACTGGACACACTTAAAAACCAGGTCTTTCCTTAGCCAGAACTTTCCTAGACATGTATTCTTCACAGTTTACATTCTATTTCGGTAATCAGAGAATCAAAATAACATATAAATAGCTAAGGACAGTCTTTCTGATGTGGAAGATCGGCCAAAGTCGCAACCACAGAGCATACTTAAGAAAATAACTTCTAAAATTTGAAAGACATAGAAAGGGCATAGTATCCTTACCTAAGCAAAAAGGAAAGGCCCAAAATCTCAGAGGCCTAACGTCGAAGCAAGAGAAACTTAAGGAGAGAAGAAGAGAAGTTGAAGGTGTGAGTTTAGAAGTGAAATGAAAGGGCCTATTTATAGGAAAAGTCAAGGGTACTATTTGATACTATGCGCTAATAAAATATTCAATTTACTATTTATGAAAATGACATTTCTAATAATGTAGTTACTGTGCAAATAGCGGCAACGGCTGAAAATTTTTCTGTTATTACTATTGAAAACTTAAAGGAAAAACTATCCTTTCACCTTAAACCTTTAAGTTTCTTTTCAAATCAGTCCTTTCAATTTAGTCCCTGAGGGTATTTTTACACATAAAACGTCATTTTCTCCTACAAACTTCTTTCTAGTTTTCTCTTATGACCAAACCACATCTAGTACTTGACATTTCGATTGTATAAATGAACAGTATCGTATACGTAAATAGTATTATACGGGTGAATAGTACCGTATACTGAAATAGTAACAGTAGTTTGTAAACAAATATTTATATTTTATTTTTCTTGGGTATTACATTATCACCCCCTTAAGAGAATTCGGTCCCCCGAATTCAAAACTCATCTCAAGACCGAAATAAATGTGATTACTTCGTCCATATCTTATCCTTTGCATCTCTTTCTTCCAAAACCTCATCACACCCTTGGTGAGATTTACAAGAACATTATACCATTGACTGTGAACTCTAAACCGCATTATCAATAATTTGCATAAGACTTTTGCCTTTTCTAAACAGCAAGTAATCTCTTCCTCATCAGTTTAATATTCTCCACAACCTTTTGTACCATAAAGTGTCTCATGCTCATAACCTTTACCAAACTCAAACCACCTAATCAGAGACGAACTCTGTCTCTATGTAAAACCTCAAATAGGTGTCTTCTCAACAGTGGCACGTGGTCTTTCCAGTTTATACTGAATATCAGAACACAAGCTACCATACACATAGTGTAATACCCAAGAAAAATAAAATATAAATATTTGTTTACAAACTACTGTTACTATTTCAGTATACGGTACTATTCACCTGTATAATACTATTTACGTATATGATACTGTTCATTTATACAATCGAAATGTCAAGTACTAGATGTTGTTTGGTCATAAGAGAAAACTAGAAAGAAGTTTGTAGGAGAAAATGACGTTTTATGTGTAAAAATACCCTCAGGGACTAAAATGAAAGGACTGATTTGAAAAGAAACTTAAAGGTTTAAGAGAAAGGATAGTTTTCTCTTTAAGTTTTCAATAGTAATAAAACAAAAAATTCCAGCCGTTGCCGCCATTTGCACAGTAACTGCATTATTAGAAATGTCATTTTCATGAATAGTAAATTGAATATTTTATTAGCGCATAGTGTCAAATAGTACCCTTGACTTTTGCTATAAATAGGCCCTTCCATTTCACTTCTAAACTCACACCTTCAACTTCTCTTCTTCTCTCCTTAAGTTTCTCTTACTCCAAAGCTAGGCCTCTAAGATTTTGGGCCTTTCCTTTTCAGCTTAGGTAAGGATACTATGCCCTTTCTATGTCTTTCAAATTTTAAAAGTTAATTTCTTAAGTATGCTCTGTGGTTGCGGCCTTGGCTGATCTTCCACATCAGAAAAACTGTCCTTAGCTGTTTATATGTTATTTTGATTCTCTGATTACCGAAATAGAATGTAAACTGTGAAGAATACATGTCTAGGAAAGTTCTGGCTAAGGAAAGACCTGGTTTTTAAGTGTGTCCAGTGTGACCCTCCACTCTTTCCTGGGAACTTACCTGGTGTACTCTTTTACAGATTGTATTCTCTATTTCTGGTATGAATAGTACCCGTACGTATGAATAGTAACCGTATGAATAGTAACCGTACATATAAATAGTATCTATACATAAAAAATAGTATTTATACGTATGAATAGTGACCATATGTACGAATATTATCCGTATGTATAAATAGTATCCGTATGTATGAATAGTGACCGTATATATGAATAGTGACCGTATATATGAATAGTACCGTTTGTATGAACAGTATCTGTATGAAAACAATCCTAACTTGTTTTCTCTAATCTTTCATGAAAATCTCCGTAGCGGAATACTGAAATTCATCTGTGTACTCTTGTCTGTAATGACTTAGAGAAGCGATGTTCGTACGGAATCCAGGTGAGTGAAACGACCCCGTTTTAATAGAGTTTTAGCATTACTGGTGATAAAAAGTATGTCGTAGGACACTCCCAAGATTCATAGGGGGAAATTGGATTCAGAATGACGAATCTAAATGAGATAATTAATCCATAAGTATGGATAAAATGAAATAAGTATCTTATGATGATGTGAAGTTTGAATGTTTTCAAAAATGGATTAATTGTTATCTTGATATGTGGTTTATAAATCCATAATATAGTTATATACTATACCTGTTATATGGATGAATATTATATTGAGCTTCTGATTATGATATGAAATGCTATTGATTGTGATTGAGCGGGACAGTACCCCCTCTCACGGCAAGGCGGAAAACCCGGTTGACAGGGTGTCTTGACCAATGAGTGTGGAGACAACGATTCCCTCAGTAGGGATATAGCCCGGATTGGTGATAAATCCGTGAGGCGCCCTAGCTAAGAGGATGAGGTTGTGCGTCATGGCGGAAATATACATAATTGGTGAGCCGGCCTGTGTGCGCTCTCCGGGATATATTGCCATTGACGAGTACTAGTAACGTTTGTTGAATTGGATGAATTTTTATCTTGTATGTAAGAGGATGATGTTGTGCGTCATGGCGGAAATATACATAATTGGTGAGCCGGCCTGTGTGCGCTCTCCGGGATATATTGCCATTGACGAGTACTAGTAACGTTTGTTGAATTGGATAAATTTTTATCTTCTGTCTATTGGTTGAGTATGAGCCTTTGGATATGCTTGCATGACTGGTAATGTATTTGAATTTTATTAATGCGAGGCCGATTCGCTCATTGAGTTTAAAAGCTCACATTGTTTGTACAACCTTTTTGTTCAGATCAGGTTGCCATCGAAGAATATCTGCTAGAGGAGTAGATCACTTTGGACCTTCCCGTTGTCGGGTAGACCTCTATTCTGTTATAGATTATGTTGCTCTGTAATCGTCTAGGACATCTAGTTTAGGGGTTCGACATTTGGCTTGTATGTCAGTATAATAATGTATTTTAAATTGATAATCTATGATTTTCAGATAAGAAAATGATATATTTATCGGAAGGCTTACAGTGATGAGAGATTCATCATTGTGCCGGTCATGTGCCCAGAAAATGGGTCGTGACAAAGTTGGTATCAGAGCCTGGTTGTTAGGTCTCCTAGTGATTACAGAGCAAGGTAACCTTAGTGGGACCTCCTCTATCGTTGTGAACCCGGGCACAACTATAGAGAGACGGCTCTACTGAAGGTCCTGTAGGATGTTTTCATTTCCTTTCCCTCCGAGACTTATCTCTTCTTAGAAATTATGTTGTCAGGTTTAATTTTAGATAGATGTGGCTACACTTTTGAACTTAGTAAAAGGAAAGGTTATTACTTGTTTTGATTCCGTTGTTGTCGGATCAAATTTTTATATGGTGGATTTTATAAGCTGAATTCATGATTGAATTTGTGTAGCTATATTATTTTAGGGTACCAGCCAATAAAAGAAACCACTCGCATTAAAAACAAAAAAAACTGAAGGATTACATTGCAAAAAAGAAGAAGTTTACTCATGCATGAGTAATCTAAAAGCGAGGTGGTCTTGGATTAGGAGGGTTGTATTGTATCATCACCCCTCGACCATTCCTTGGAGCAAGGGACATAGCAATGTCGCGGAGGGTAGTGTAAATCCCATTCATACAATCAACACTTCTTTGTTGTTGATTGCAGAAGCACTGGGTAGACCAATAGAAGAACCTGTCTATTCTTGAAGTCATTTCTGCATGATTGCGTTTAGTTAACTTCTCCAGGTCTCCTATCATCTTTTTCAGATTTTTCACCTCCTGCTCTAGACAGGCGATTTTGTCCTCCGAGGTATGGCCCGTGCTAGTCTCCTCAGCTTCCTCGATCTTCTTCATTTTCTTCTCCTTCTGTTTCTCTGGAGACCCCTCAAAAGGTCTTTTGCCCTTGTCTTTGCCCAGACTTAAGTTTAAGTCGAGCTCTTCTTCCCTAGCCTCTACTGTGAGATCAATGTACTTCCTTGCGGACATGATTTGGAAAAATTTAGAAATTTTTGTAAGAGTATGAGGCGAGATGAATACTGGGGGATTGTAGGCTCGGAGATTATTACTCTTTGTGGTGTGCTAACTGAGAACGCTGAGAAGGTTTTTATAGAGAAAAAATTTGGACTAAGAGACAAAGAAGATATCTCTTCACCGCACCCCTACACGATCAACCTATGGATTTCTGCAAGCTGGAAGCCAGAAGTCTAGGGTAGGCGTGCACACCGATAGCGCGTTGCATTAATGCCAAAACCACGAAAGTCAGTATTCGGTGGATTTGCGGCCGATTTTACTTGGTTTTCCCATTTCTCCCGTTGGCATTTTTCGAAATTCAAAGAAGTTGACGATATAGCCATTAAAGATTGCCTTAGATGCTTTTATGATGAACTGAAATGCATTTCTCTGTTTTATTGTGTTGTTCTTAAGAGCCTTCAGTTGAGTATAATATACATAATTGATTGAATCATGTTGTAATTACATTTATGTATGTTATTCATGCATAATGAGTGAAGGCTACGATCAAGGAGAATATGTGATTATCCTACATATACTCATAGAGATGTGAAATCAAAATGACTTAGATAGAATAAAATGTGTAGATGATGATATATCTTCATGGTTACACATACTTACATATAATGCTCTCGTGGGCAAATGAAAGGCAGTGATTTCCTTACATCATGATAATGCTTAAGGCATGTGACCGTAAGCAGTTAACTTTGTTTTAAAATATATATATTGATATACATATATTATGTGTAAGTCTAGAGTAAAGACACCGATTAGAATCTAAGATACGGCCAATATGAGGCGACCTAATCATAGAGGGACATCGTGATATAGGATTACAGAATAAAACAAGTTTAGAGGGAGAAAATCTCAGACTAAAGAGCGTAGTTAGTCAGAACTTTGCGAAAGGTCAAGATTAGCCGAAATTTTTTTTTGAGGAAATCTTTGACTTATGTTAATTGCATTAAATTATATTTACTATTTACTTGCATGTCCGACATTAATTGCTGGCATTGCGACGTATGTGATCTGTAAACCTTATAGCAAGCGGCGTGTAGGTTGTGGTGGCTTTAGCTCCAGGGGCTTCGGGTTGTCTATAAATCTTGTATGCCCGTTACCCTACTCATCGCACCAAGCAAACCTACTTCTTTCATTACATACCTATTTCTCAATCTCCATTCCTTTCTCATTCGAAGTTATTTCTGAGATCCCTAGAGCAATGGCCGATAATAAGTCTTTCAACTTGAATTTTGAGACTGGCAATGTAGAGCTTGATTTAAATCTAAGTCTCGGAAACAACAAAGGGAAGAGACCTGTAGACAGGTCACCAGAAATTAAGAAGAGAAAGAGGGATGTAATAGAGTTGGAGGAGGACAGTACTGCAACATCCTCAGAAAATAAGCTTGCATTCCTGGAACGTAGGATAGAGAGCCTGGAATACAAGATAGAGGACCAGAAGCGACTAATAAGTCGTCTCTTTGAAAACCAAGAGAAACTGATAAACCGTCGTTTCGGGGAACTGGCTAATCGAGTTGATAGACATTCAATGTTTGCAACTCAAAATTTTCGTGACCAACAAGCAAGGTGTATTGATTGTATGAACGGAGTGACTTATGCTCTTCGCCAAATTTCTCAAGCGCTTCCTCCAGAAACTCTTTCTAGGCTGCAACGATTAGCTTCCTCCTTAAGGTCTGAAGCACCTTCCTCTTCTAGACCTGGAGCACCTTTTACATTTCAAAAGCCTCCTCGTCCTTAATTTATTTTTCTTTTGTTTGTACCTAAAGCTACATTTGGTGTAAGCTTCACGTATTAAAATTATCTATGTACTAGAAATAAAATTTAAGTTAGTATCTAGATCTTCTTTGTTGAAGTGATTCATTTTACTGAAAGAACTTGAGGAATGAGAAGATGTTGGACTTGTTATATTTCATACTTGATTCTAAAGCATAGTATGGTAATATCTTTTTGACTGAGCAGAGTTACTAAAATGATATTTCATTGCACTTCTGAGCTATGGAGGAATGCTGAATAAGTATTTTATGAACCTATAGAACTATGGGTTTGCCTCAATCATTGAAGGGATGCGACTCTATATGAGTCATTGAGGTGAGAGGAATTTTCATATATATAATTATGCGTAAGAAGTATGTTATTTACTTATCATATTTTCTAGGATTATTCTTCCTAGAGATTTATGTAATAATTTCATGTGATTTTTCCTTTTATATGACGCCATCAGCTGAGAGTGTCGCCTTAAGGTAGAAGGATCGCCTTCGGGCAAGAGTATTGCTTATGGCCAAAATGATGCCTTCGGGTAGGGTGCTTGTATTCGTAAAAGTTATAAGCTATGTGTGTGGAAACATGTGTTCTGATATTCAATGTGAACTGGAAAGACCACGTGCCACTTTTGAGATGACACCTATTTGAGGTTTTACATATAGACAGAGTTCGTCTTTGATTAGGTGGTTTGAGTTTGGTAAAGGTTATGAGGATGAGACACTTTATGGTACAAAAGGTTGTGGAGAAGATTAAACTGATGAGGAAGAGATTACTTGCTGTCTAGAAAAGGCAAAAGTCTTATGAAAATTATTGATAATGCGATTTAGAGTTCACAGTCAATGGTATAATGTTCTTGTAAATCTCACCAAGGGTGTGATGAGGTTTTGGAAGAAAGAGATACAAAGAATGAGATATAGACGAAGTAATCACACTTATTTCAGTCTTGAAATGAGTTTTGAATTCGGGGGACCGAATTCTCTTAAGGGGGTGATAATGTAATACCCAAGAAAAATAAAATATAAATATTTGTTTACAAACTACTGTTACTATTTCAGTATACGGTACTATTCACCTGTATAATACTATTTACGTATATGATACTGTTCATTTATACAATCGAAATGTCAAGTACTAGATGTTGTTTGGTCATAAGAGAAAACTAGAAAGAAGTTTGTAGGAGAAAATGACGTTTTATGTGTAAAAATACCCTCAAGGACTAAAATGAAAGGACTGATTTGAAAAGAAACTTAAAGGTTTAAGAGAAAGGATAGTTTTCTCTTTAAGTTTTCAATAGTAATAAAACAAAAAATTCCAGTCGTTGCCGCCATTTGCACAGTAACTGCATTATTAGAAATGTCATTTTCATGAAAATAGTACCCTTGACTTTTGCTATAAATAGGCCCTTCCATTTCACTTCTAAACTCACACCTTCAACTTCTCTTCTTCTCTCCTTAAGTTTCTCTTACTCCAAAGCTAGGCCTCTGAGATTTTGGGCCTTTCCTTTTCAGCTTAGGTAAGGATACTATGCCCTTTCTATGTCTTTCAAATTTTAAAAGTTAATTTTTTAAGTATGCTCTGTGGTTGCGGCCTTGGCTGATCTTCCACATCAGAAAAACTGTCCTTAGCTGTTTATATGTTATTTTGATTCTCTGATTACCGAAATAGAATGTAAACTGTGAAGAATACATGTCTAGGAAAGTTCTGGCTAAGGAAAGACCTGGTTTTTAAGTGTGTCCAGTGTGACCCTCCACTCTTTCCTGGGAACTTACCTGGTGTACTCTTTTACAGATTGTATTCTCTATTTCTGGTATGAATAGTACCCGTACGTATGAATAGTAACCGTACATATAAATAGTATCCATACATAAAAAATAGTATTTATACGTATGAATAGTGACTATATGTACGAATATTATCCGTATGTATAAATAGTATCCGTATGTATGAATAGTGACCGTATATATGAATAGTACCGTTTGTATGAACAGTATCTGTATGAAAACAATCCTAACTTGTTTTCTCTAATCTTTCATGAAAATCTCCGTAGCGGAATATTGAAATTCATCTGTGTACTCTTGTCTGTAATGACTTAGAGAAGCGATGTTCGTACGGAATCCAGGTGAGTGAAACGACCCCGTTTTAATAGAGTTTTAGCATTACTGGTGATAAAAAGTATGTCGTAGGACACTCCCAAGATTCATAGGGGGAAATTGGATTCAGAATGACGAATCTAAATGAGATAATTAATCCATAAGTATGGATAAAATGAAATAAGTATCTTATGATGATGTGAAGTTTGAATGTTTTCAAAAATGGATTAATTGTTATCTTGATATGTGGTTTATAAATCCATAATATAGTTATATACTATACCTGTTATATGGATGAATATTATATTGAGCTTCTGATTATGATATGAAATGCTATTGATTGTGATTGAGCGGGACAGTACCCCCTCTCACGGCAAGGCGGAAAACCCGGTTGACAGGGTGTCTTGACCAATGAGTGTGGAGACAACGATTCCCTCAGTAGGGATATAGCCCGGATTGGTGATAAATCCGTGAGGCGCCCTAGCTAAGAGGATGAGGTTGTGCGTCATGGCGGAAATATACATAATTGGTGAGCCGGCCTGTGTGCGCTCTCCGGGATATATTGCCATTGACGAGTACTAGTAACGTTTGTTGAATTGGATGAATTTTTATCTTGTATGTAAGAGGATGATGTTGTGCGTCATGGCGGAAATATACATAATTGGTGAGCCGGCCTGTGTGCGCTCTCCGGGATATATTGCCATTGACGAGTACTAGTAACGTTTGTTGAATTGGATAAATTTTTATCTTCTGTCTATTGGTTGAGTATGAGCCTTTGGATATGCTTGCATGACTGGTAATGTATTTGAATTTTATTAATGCGAGGCCGATTCGCTCATTGAGTTTAAAAGCTCACATTGTTTGTACAACCTTTTTGTTCAGATCAGGTTGCCATCGAAGAATATCTGCTAGAGGAGTAGATCACTTTGGACCTTCCCGTTGTCGGGTAGACCTCTCTTCTGTTATAGATTATGTTGCTCTGTAATCGTCTAGGACATCTAGTTCAGGGGTTCGACATTTGGCTTGTATGTCAGTATAATAATGTATTTTAAATTGATAATCTATGATTTTCAGATAAGAAAATTTGATATATTTATCGGAAGGCTTACAGTGATGAGAGATTCATCATTGTGCCGGTCATGTGCCCAGAAAACGGGTCGTGACACATAGCTTATAACTTTTATGAATACAAGTACCCTACCCGAAGGCATCATTTTGGCCATAGGTAATACTCTTGCCCGAAGGCGATCCTTCTACCTTAAGGCGACACTCTCAGCTGATGGCGTCATATACAAGGAAAAATCATGTAAAATTATTACATAATTCTCTAGGAAGAACAATCCCAGAAAATGTGTTAAGTAAATAACATACTACTCATGCATAATTATAAAATAAATATATATAGAAATTCCTCTCACCTCAATGACTCATATAGAGTCGTATCCCTTCAATGCTTAGGGCAAACCCATAGTTCTCTATATATAGGTTCATAAAATACTTATTCAGCATTCCTCCATAGCTCAGAAGTGTAATGAAATATCATTTTAGTAACTCTGCTCAGTCAAAAGAATATTACCATATTCTGCTTTAGAATTTCCATAATCAAGTATGAAATATAACAAGTCCAACATATTTTCATTCCTCAAGTTCCTTTAGTAAAAGGAATCACTTCAACAAAGAAGATATAAATACTAACTTAAATCTTATTTCTAGTACATAGATAATTTTAATACGTGAAGCTTAGACCAAATATAGCTTTAGGTACAAACAAAAGAAATAATAAATTAAGGACGAGGAGGCTTTTGAAATGTAAAAGGTGCTCCAGGTCTAGAAGAGGATGGTGCTTCAGACTTTAAGGAGGAAGCTAATCGTTGCAGCCTAGAAAGAGTTTCTGGAGGAAGTGCATGAGAAATTTGGCGAAGAGCAGAAGTTACTCCGTTCATACAGTCAATACACCTTGCTTGTTGGTCACGAAAATTTTGAGTTACAAACATTGAATGTCTATCAACTCGATTAGCTAGTTCCCCGAAACGACGGTTTATCAGTTTCTCTTGGTTTTCAAAGAGACGATTTATTAGTCGCTTCTGGTCCTCTATCTTGTATTCCAGGCTCTCTATCTTATGCTCTAGATTTTCGATCTTACGCTCTAGGAACGCAAGCTTATTTTCTGAGGATGTTGCAGTGCTGTCCTCCTCTAACTCTATTACATCCCTCTTTCTCTTCTTAATTTCTGGTGACCTGTCTACAGGTCTCTTCCCTTTGTTGTTTCCGAGACTTAGATTTAAATCAAGCTCTACATTGCCAGTCTCAAAATTCAAGTTGAAAGACTTATTATTGGCCATTGCTCTAGGGATCTCAAAAATAACTTCGAATGAGAAAGGAATGGAGATTGAGAAATAGGTATGTAATGAAAGAAGTAGGTTTGCTTGGTGCGATGAGTAGGGTAACGAGCATACAAGATTTATAGACAACCCGAAGCCCCTCGAACTAAAGCCACCACAACCTATACGCCGCTCGCTAGGAGGTTTACAGATCGCATACGTCGCAATGCCAGCAATTAATGTCGGACATGCAGATAAATAGTAAATGCAATTAACATAAGTCAAAGATTTCCTCAAAAAAAAATTTTCGGCTAATCTTGACCTTTCTCAAAATTTTGACTAACTACGCTCTTCAGTCTGAGATTTTCTCCCTCTAACTTGTTTTATCCTGTAATCCCATATCACGATGTCCCTCTATGATTAGGTAGCCTTATATTGGCCGTATCTTATATTCTAATCAGTGTCTTTATACTGGATTTACACATAATATATATGTAAATATATATATTTTAAAACAAAGTTAACTGCTTTCGGTCACATGCAGTAAGCATTATCATAATGCAAGGAAATCATTGCCTTTCATTTGCCCACGAGAGCATTATATGTAAGTATGTGTAACCATGAAGATATATCATCCTCTACACATTTCATTCTATCCAAGTCATTTTGATTTCACATCTCTATGAGTATATGTAGGATCATCACATATTCTCCTTGGTTGTAGCCTTCACTCATTATGCATGAATAACATACATACATGTAATTACAACATGATTCAATCAGTTATCTATATTATACTCAACTGAAGGCTCTCAAGAACAACACAATAAAACAGAGAAATGCATTTCAGTTCATCATAAAAGCATCCAACGCAATCTTTAATGGCTATATTATTAACTTCTTTGAATTTCGGAAAATGCCAACGGGAGAAATGGGAAAACCAAGTAAAATCGGCCGCAAATCCACCGAATACTGACTTTCGTGGTTTTGGCATTAATGCGACGCATTGTTGGTGTGCACGCCTACCCTAGACTTCTGGCTTCCAGCTTGCAGAAATCCATAGATTGATCGTGTAGGGGTGCGGTGAAGAGATATCTTCTTTGTCTCTTAGTCCAAATTTTTCTCTATAAAAACCTTCTCAGCGTTCTCAGTTACCACACCACAAAGAGTAATAATCTCTGAGCCTACAATCCCCCAGTATTCCTCTCGCCTCATACTCTTACAAAAATTTCTAAATTTTTCCAAATCATGGGCTCAAGGAAGTACATTGATCTCACAGTAGAGGCTAAGGAAGAAGAACTTGACTTAAACTTAAGTTTATGCAGGGACAAGGGCAAAAGACCTCTCGAGGGATCTCAAGAAATTCAAAAGGAGAAGAAGATGAAGAAGATTGAGGAAGTAGAGGAGATTAGCACAGGCCATAGCTCAGAGGACAAAATCGCCTGTTTAGAGCAGGAGGTGAAAAACCTCAAGAAGATAATAGAAGATCTGGAGAAGTTAACCAAACGCAATAACGCGGCAATGACTTCGAGAATAGATAGGTTCTTCTATTGGTCCACCCAGTGCTTCTGCAATCAACAGCAGAGAAGTGTTGATTGTATGAATGGAATTTATACTACCCTCCGCGACATTGCTATGTCTCTTGCTCCAAGGAATGGTCGAGGGGTGATGATACAATACAACCCTCCTAATCCAAGACCACCTCGCTTTTAGATTACTCATACATGAGTAAACTTCTTCTTTTTTGCAATGTAATCCTTCAGTTTTTTTTTTGTTTTTAATGCAAGTGGTTTCTTTTATTGGCTGGTACCCTAAAATAATATAGCTACACAAATTCAATCATGAATTCAGCTTATAAAATCCACCATATAAAAATTTGATCTGACAGCAACGGAATCAAAACAAATAACAACTTTTCCTTGACTAAGTTCAAAAGTGTAGCCACATCTGTCTAAAACTAAAACTGAGAACATAATTCCTAAGAAGAGATAAGTCTCGGAGGGAAAGGAAATGAAAACATCCTACAGGACCTTCAGTAGAGCCGTCTCTCTATAATTGTGCCCGGGTTCACAACGATAGAGGAAGTCCCACTAAGGTTACCTTGCTCTGTAATCACTAGGAGACCTAACAACCATTGCTCTGATACCAACTTTGTCACGACCCGTTTTGTGGGCACATGACCGGCACAATGATGAATCTCTCATCACTGTAATCCTTCCGATGAATACATCAAATTTTCTTATCTGAAAATCATAGAGATGATTTGCATGTAATCATAAATTATCAATTTAAAATACATTATTATACTGACATACAAGCCAAATGTCGAACCCCTGAACTAGATGTCCTAGACGATTACAGAGCAACATAATCTATAACAAAAGAGGGGTCTACCCGACAACGGGAAGGTCCAAAGTGATCTACTCCTCTAGCAGATATTTTTCGCTGGCAACCTGATCTGAACAAAAAGGTTGTACAAACAGTGTGAGCTTTTAAACTCAATGAGCGAATCGGCCTCGCGTTAATAAAATTCAAATACATTACCAGTCATGCAAACATATCCGAAGGCTCATACTCAACCAATAGACATAAGATAAAAATTCATCCAATTCAACAAATGTTACTAGTACTCGTCAATGGCAATATATCCCGGAGAGCGCACACAGACCGGCTCACCAATTATGTATATTTCTGCCATGACGCACAACATCATCCTTTTACATACAAGAAGATAAAAATTCATCCAATTCAACAAACGTTACTAGTACTCGTCAATGGCAATATATCCCGGAGAGCGCACACAGGCCGGCTCACCAATTATGTATATTTTCGCCATGACGCACAACCTTATCCTCTTAGCTAGGGCGCCTCACGGATTTATCACCAATCCGGGCTATATCCCTACTGAGGGAATCGTTGTCTCCACACTCATTGATCAAGACACCCTATCAACCGGGTTTTCCGCCTTGCCGTGAGAGGGGGTACTGTCCCGCTCAATCACAATCAATAGTACAATATTTCATATCATAATCAGAAATATAATATTCATCCATATAACAGGTATAGTATATAACTATATGATTCAAATTTCACATCATCATGAGATACTTGCTTCGTCTTATCCATACTTCTGGATTAATTATCTCATTATATTCGTCATTTTGAATCCAATTTTCCTCTATGAATCTTGGGAGTGTCCTACGACATACTTTTTATCACTAGTAATGCTAAAACTCTATTAAAACGGGGTCGTTCCACTCACCTGGATTCCGTACGAGCATCGCTTCTCTAAGTCGTTACAGACAAGAGTACACAGATGAATTTCAGTATTCCGCTACAGAGATTTTCATGAAAGATTAGAGAAAACAAGTTAGGATTGTTTTCATACAGACACTGTTCATATATACGGTCACTGTTCATACGTACGGTCACTATTCATACAAATAATATTCGTACATACAGTCACTATTTATACGTATAAATACTATTTTTACGTACGGATACTATTCATATATATGGTTACTATTCATACAGTTACTATTCATACGTACGGGTACTATTCATACCAGAAATAGAGAATACAATCTGTAAAAGAGTACACCAGGTAAGTTCACAGGAAAGAGTGAAGGGTCACACTGGACACACTTAAAAACCAGGTCTTTCCTTAGCCAGAACTTTCCTAGACATGTATTCTTCACAGTTTACATTCTATTTCGGTAATCAGAGAATCAAAATAACATATAAATAGCTAAGGACAGTCTTTCTGATGTGGAAGATCGGCCAAAGCCGCAACCACAGAGCATACTTAAGAAAATAACTTCTAAAATTTGAAAGACATAGAAAGGGCATAGTATCCTTACCTAAGCAAAAAGGAAAGGCCCAAAATCTCAGAGGCCTAACGTCGAAGTAAGAGAAACTTAAGGAGAGAAGAAGAGAAGTTGAAGGTGTGAGTTTAGAAGTGAAATGAAAAGGCCTATTTATAGGAAAAGTCAAGGGTACTATTTGATACTATGCGCTAATAAAATATTCAATTTACTATTTATGAAAATGACATTTCTAATAATATAGTTACTGTGCAAATAGCGGCTGAAAATTTTTCTGTTATTACTATTGAAAACTTAAAGGGAAAACTATCCTTTCACCTTAAACCTTTAAGTTTCTTTTCAAATCAGTCCTTTCAATTTAGTCCCTGAGGGTATTTTTACACATAAAACGTCATTTTCTCCTACAAACTTCTTTCTAGTTTTCTCTTATGACCAAACCACATCTAGTACTTGACATTTCGATTGTATAAATGAACAGTATCGTATACGTAAATAGTATTATACTGGTGAATAGTACCGTATACTGAAATAGTAACAGTAGTTTGTAAACAAATATTTATATTTTATTTTTCTTGGGTATTACATTACCAGCCCTACCCTTTAACTGAAAGGAAGTGAATTCTACCTTTTGAGTAGGAGAACACCCTATAGCATCACAGATTGCTTCACAATCTTCAAGGAAACATTGTGAGTCCTCTTTGGGATCTTCCCCTGAAAAAGTAGAAGGCCTCATTTTCTGAAATTCAGACATTCTTACCTCCCTTACATTATCTCCTCCAGCTAACTGAGCTGGTGGTACAATTTCAGCTTCAACAATAGGAGGATCCACTGGCAGGTTAGCTTGTGCAGCTCGACCTCTCATTTCAGCCTCAAATGGGTCAAATCGTTCATTCATCAAATTAATCACATGTGCAATAGTTACAGTACCAACGTGAGCATCAGGTTCGACTCTCCTTGCTTGCTCACTAGTTGCGCCCTCAGTACTTTGAGCATGTAAACTATCACCACGGTTAGGATCATCTTGCACATGTACTGGTGGAATTATGGCCCTCCTTGGACCCATATGCTCATTATTATTAGAAGATCCTTCTGACATTGAACTGTCACAGATCTACACACATAACAAACAATTTTCAGACATAAACAAAATATCACTTACTAGCCCCACTGAAAATTATCTATAAAATGACGTTATACTCTACAAGGTCTTTTATGGAACCTAATCCTATGGTCATGCCGCGGCTCATGACAATAGGGAAGGGCCCACAAAGATCACTTTGCTCTGTACTCTATAGGGGACCTATAAAACCTATCCTTTGATACCAAATTGTCACATCCCAAAAATTGAACATGTGAAAAGATACTACTCATTTGATAGAATTCTCAAACATAAGTTATTTACATATATTCTGTAAGGTTTTACATTCAACCTTAATCATTCATTCCACACTACAGAATTATATTCATCTGATAAGCAAATATAGACATATATAGTCTGATATTTCTATCTCATCGTAAGCCTAGGAGACCTATAGAAAGTACAGAGCGTTCCTAGTATCCACATTAATAAGTACTAGTATCCCACCAGACAGAAAGAGAGAATAATTCCAAGGGCTTCTATTCTTCAAATGGATACTCTTCTTCCTTGTTTTCTGTATCTGAAAAGATAATCATAGGGAGTGTGAGTTTATTTAAAAACTCAGTAAGTAAATAACTGTACTATATAAAATATCAAAAGTACAAATACCACATTTACTCATATAATTAATTGTCTTATACATCGAGTAGTATGAGACTCTAACCCTTTCAAACTCATGAATAAGATTTCATAGATATACACCGAGTAGTATGGGACTCTAACCCTTTCAAACTCGTGAATAAGATCTCATAGATATACACCGAGTAGTATGGGACTCTAACCCTTTCAAACTCTTGTATAGGTTTCATAGATATACACCGAGTAGTATGGGACTCTAACCCTTTCAAACTCGTGTATAGGATTTCATCGTTATGCACTAAGTAGTATGAGACTTTAACTCTTTCGAACTGATGTATTAGATCTCGTAGATCTTTACTCATTTATAAGATAGTGAGAATTTATCACATAGTACAATTGCCATGAAATAAAATAATTTCTACATACTCTTATTTCTATCGATCATCATATACTCTCATATGAAAAATTGATTGCTTAATATCTAAATAATATTGTAAATGAGACTTATATTGTACTTTGACTAGTAATATCAAATTAGCTTAGCAAGGTTATTCACTTACCTTGATGTTTGTCCAAGTTTACCTTGTTCCACACTAGAATTTGTGTAGGAAAATTTCCTATTAAAATATATTACAAGGAAACATAAGAAAGGAAACAAAATCACGAAAATATGCAAAATTTTCTGATTGCTACAGTATGGTTCGCTACAGTAATAGTTCGCTACAATACGATCGCTACAGTGACGGTTCGCTACAGTGACGTTGACTGCTACAGTAACGTTGACTGCTACAGTACAGGCCGGTTACAAGCTAACCCGTTAATAAACAAATCTATATATGGAAGACCATGATTACTAGTGACTAAACCACTAGTAACGTCTAGCTTGCAATTTTTTTTTATTTAAGTCCAACTTCTAACCTACATATTTGCTACCACCGAAACTGAGAGCAGATAGACTTAGATGAAGATAAACAAAAGCGAACATCCGAAAACATATGGACAGAGGAGATGCCATCAATATCAAGATCAGAAAGACTCAAACGAACGTGAACAGAGAGCAAATGGACAGAGGAGTCGAGACTGAGAACATAGAGACTCATACGAACTACTGAACCTTAACAAAAAAGATGAGACGAGATGGAGATTGATGTGGAATGCAGATGGACACAAAATTAGTGAATCACAAAATGGATTAGACTATGAGAGGGGGAAAAATGATAGGCTAGCCCATGACTGTTCCCCCTAAACATGTTTTGCCCATAAGCCAAATGACTTGACCCATTTAGATATGTTTTTAAATGGGGTCTAAACTTTTGAACTCAATACTATCTATTTACGGATTGTTCTTGTAATATCCCAAGAATTTATATGAATATTTAAAGCCTATTTTGAAGTTTAGTGAAAAATTTAATTACGTGGAAATTTTTTTTTTTTGAATTAGTGAAGAAAATGTGGGAATAGAAATTTTTATTTTTAATTTAGGAAATTTTTACAAATTCTCAAGGACTAAAGTGAAAAGAAAAGAAAGTATAGAGGACTTTTGAGAAATGACCAAGTAGGAACCCGAGAAGAAAAATAGAGCTTATGGGAATGAATTATGAGTCTGGTATCGAAAAGATGATGGATTCGAGGTTAAAGTGGAGTTTGAGACATCGAGAGGGATTAAAGTGAACAAATCTTATAAGCTAAGGTGGCTATGAGCGATTTTATCGAAAAATAAATTGGTGGGGCCCACGCGTATACACTTCTCCTTATTCTTTTCTTTTTCTCATTCTCCCTCCCGTAGCTTCACTTTCTCTCTCTCTCTTGATTATGCTTGCAAAGGAATTTCTTCATCAATCATTTATGCAATTTTTGCTTTGGGAAGGAAGCTATGAAAGTTAGGATGATTGGTAAGTTGATGTTCTTCTTCTTCTTCCTCTTATTACAAGATCAAATCCTTGGTTATTATTTTTGCAAAATTTTTATAGAATATTTTAATGGATGAATTTAAGTGTGGATGTTAATCTAAAACATTCCTAGGTGGTTTATGATGTTATTAGAACAAGAAATTTGGAGAAAACTAGGAGAAATTCGTAGAATTTGGATATTTGAAAAAGTTAGTGTTCTTGATGAAAATTTGAGATTTGAGCTTGGATTGTTAGTAGAAATTGGGGGTTTTGGTGTTAAAACACTCATTAGACATTAAGGATGAAAACCCATGGAAGAAATCAAAAGAAATGTTGTTTTAGATATGATTTTTGGATTTTTGGATGAAGAACACGAAGAACATCGAAAATTTTCCCCAGAATTACTGTTCACCGAGAAAATTTTTCCAGATTTTCTCGTTACTGTAGCGTTGACTCGGTCAACGTTACTGTAGCTGCGTTGACCGTTGACCGTTACTGTAGCATCATTTTTTTTTTTAATATCGTTGAAAAGCTCTTTGAGTCTAGTTTCCAATGGTATAAGTTTCATTTGGATATTCATTACCAGTTAGGAGTTATGATTTGAGAAGTGGATGAAGGTCGAGAGTAGTGGTAGGAAATTTCTCTATTTCGTAACCCTGATGGTTTTTATCTGGTTACAATAGGAATGGTCAAGTGCAAGGTGGGAGTGCTGAGAGCATGAAATCCAGGTGAGTGGGTTAATACTTGCTATGATTAAATATCTTTGTTATTGACTTTTTGCATCATAGTGAAAATATGTTGAATATCCAAGTTTGAAGAGAATGATGTGGGATGATGAGACATAAACAATTGTGGAACGTGCCAGGTGATGCATATAATTATATTTTCTTATTTTCTCATGAATTGAGGTTATATGATGGATTGTGAATGGCATGTGAACTGAGTTGAAATGTATCATACTCTGATTGTTGAGTTCAATCATATGCGGATAGTTGAAGTATGTTATTGTTGAATAATTGTTCTATATTATGGGTTATGTTATATACATGCTATATTGCTGGAACCACATTGATTATGTTGTGGCTTGAATTGTAAATGACTGAGTTGTGTATGTGGCTCAAAATTATGATTGAGGATATTTTTATATGTGATTGTGATTGTGATTGTGTTTGACTGAAAAGGAAAGGCATGGTGGTGCACCCCATGGAGAAATCTATGTGAAGCTATAAGGGTGGAGAATATAAATGGAGCGATAAGGGTGGATGCGACGGGGGCCACGGGCAACGATCCAGAGGTATTCTGGACGACCCGGTTGGTACGGGAATTGTGTGTGAAATTGATTTCATCATTGCTGTTGTGAATTTTGAATTTTGTTGAAATGCATTTGATTCACTTGGATATTGTTGTGAAGTATTATGAATAATATTATATCATATGATGATCGATCTACGTATGATTGCTGCATGTTATCATTATGATGCATGATTTTTATTTTGTCATAGTATTGTGTTATCTACTCACTGAGCACGTGGTTTGCTCATACCCCTCTTATTGATATTTTTTTTCAGAGTTGACAGCTGAAGGTAAATATCGGAACAAGGAATTATGGATCCTTAGTCCATAATTACCTTTTCATTTGTTCAGGATAAAGGTATAATAGTTAAGTTTTATTCTAAGTTGTATAAATCTAAAAATCTCTGTAATCGGGTAGGTTCATTCAGTGATGTAATGTGAGCAATTGTAGTATGTATAGAGAACTCGTTTTGGTTGCATGAAAAAGAATTGTATGATTTTTAAGAGAAAGATAGGCTTACGGAGGTGAAATGAAATTCACTTTCCATGCCAGTTACGTGCTCAAATTTTGGGACGTGACAGTTCTAAACTAACCAATAGGTCTGGAGCCTTTTTTTAATAGAGACAATATATAGTTAACATAGAATTGGTTCCAATACCTCAATCCATGTTATGATATCATGCTTGAAAACCTCAGACAAGACGATGTGGAATCCTTCAACAAATGGAATAAAGGAAATATTCACCTGATGCCATCTTTCATTACCATATGGTTTAAAATATTATCAGATAACAATATTGTTGGTTCAAATTATGACTGCTTTGTTAGTTTGATACTTTCTTTCATCAGATAAATGACAGACATTAGACTTGGGAGTTTTTTGATGAATGAGTGATTGGCCAAATTCAGAAAGGGCCAGAATTTTTAATTAAAAAAATATAAAAAAAAAAAGAAAGAAAAAAAAGCAAGACTTCTTATGCCAATTTATGAAACTAAATTGCATTGTGGAAAGATGCACAAAAGGAAATGCATACATTATTGTATGTTGCTACCTAAAAGTAAGGTAAGGGGATGTACAACCTAAGTCAAATCCTCTGTTGTTCATTGTGAGAATAGCAGGCTACTAAACTTTATAAATTTAATATTGTCAAATAACTCTGACAAGTAAGGCTCATATGAATTTCATTATTCATCATACAACATTGAGAAATCCAACAGCGTATAGTACAATAAAAATTTTTGACTTGTACAGAGTAGAGAATAAATCTCACTATATATAGGTTATTCTCTTTATTTCTTTTTTTATTATGTTTATTTTTTTAATTTTCTTTTATTTCTCAAGTTCATTGTATATGTGTCAAGACTTAAAAAAAGTTCATTTTTTTTGTGTAGACCTCCACAAGCTTGGGTTCTCTCCCATACTTCCCTCTCCTTAGCGCCCACAGCCATCTAAGGACTGTGGGCCGCCAAGGACTCTCCCATAAGGGAGAGAACCCAACGCCGACCTTCACAAAGGAATTTTAGGTGATGATCTTTATGCTTTTATTTTAAGTTCTTCACTTATATAATAAATGTATGGTTTTTTAATTGAAATATAAAAAAGAATATAATTTTTTAAAAAAATTATTTATCTTTTACAATTAAACATTATATCATGAATCTATTAAATATTTTTTAACACGTTATATTTTTAATTAAAATTTGACTTTCATCAAGTGAACATGATTTTGATGCTTCCTTTTGCCCATTTTATTGTCGATATTGGGCCTTTTGACAAGTTTGAGTTTTTATCTTAACCTGTTTAAAAACGGATGAAAATGAAAAAATGAAACAGATCAGGAAAATAAAAAAAAAAGAGACTGACATTTAAACCAAAACCCAACTCGTTATGCCCTACAAGAATGACGATCTTCCTTCCTCATCCACATGACGGGCGTTTTTCACAGCCAAGGCTGCTGGCGCTTTCAGCTCTTTCTTCGTCGCGGCTAGACTTCGGGGGTGGCCTTCTGAAGCTAATGCGAACAAAGACAGAAGCACTGATGAAGGAGGAGCTTTTTCCAGCTCTAAAAAGTTGACGTCGGCTTCCAACTCAGCAGAGCTTCCATGACCTCTAGCCTCCTCCACTAGAAGGTCCTACTATAACAGAAAATAAGCAAATCGGCTAGATCACGAATAATCTTCGATAGGATGAAGAGGAAAACATTTTTTTGAACAACTATGCAAGCTATCAAAGCTTACAAAATGAGCTTCGAAGGCCCAAGGAAAACATTTTGGTTACGATACCTTTTTAACTAAAATGAAGAGGACATAACATCTCCCTAAATTACACCTCTCTTGGGATGAAAAAGGCCCAGCACTAACAATAAATTGGGCAAAGGCCCAAAAGCTATCATTTTATTTTCAATATGATAACAACAACAATAACAAAGCTTTATCTCACAAAGTGGGGTCGGCTACATGAATCGCACGGTACCATTGAGCTCTATCAATGACCCACTCTTTAGGCATCTCATTTATCAAAAGATCACGTTCAATAATTTCTCCAAGTGTCCTTTTTGGTCTTCCTCAGCCTTTTTTCATATGACTCCATACCATTTGCTCAACCCTCCTTATTAGCGCCTCTAATTGCCTTATTTGAACATGACCATACCATCTTAAACAATTTTCTACCATTTTCGTCTCGATAGATGCTACTCCGACTCTACTCCGTATACAATCATTACAGATCATATCTCGTATTGTATGATCACACATCTATCTCAACATCCACATCTCTGCTACCCTAATTTTGTGTTCTTGTTGTCCTTTCATTGCCCAACATTCACTCACATATAATATTGTCGGTCTTATAGCCGTACGATAAAACTTTCCTTTGAGCTTATTAGGTACTTTCCAGTCACAAACAACTCCTGATACTTTTCTCCATTTCACTCATCCAGCTTGTATCATATGTGTAACATCCCCTTTAATTCTACCGTCATCTTATATAACTAATCCTAGATAACTGAATTTTGACACTTGTGGTATAACCTGGTCTGAAATCTTAACCTCCAACTTATTTCTATCTTACCGCTTGTTAAACTTACAATGCATATATCCTATTTTACTCATACTCAGATGGAAACCCTTCGATTCTAGAGTACACCTCCATAACTTGAGTTTAGAGTTAATCTTTTTTCTTGACTCTGCTACGAGGACTATATCATCCACAAAAAAGCATGTATTTGGAGATTTCTTCTTGAATGTGTTTCGTCATGACGTCTAAAACCAAAGCAAACAAATAAGGGCTCAAGATGATCCCTGATGCAGGCTAATCTTAATGGAAAAGTCTCTAGTCTCCCCTCAAGACGTTCTAACACTAGTTGTTGCCCCCTCATACATATCTTTTATAGCTATAATATAAGCAACACATACACATTTCTTTTCCATGGCTTTTCACAAAATTTCTTAGTATTCGATCATAAGTTTTTTTTGATTAATAAAAACTATATGTAAGTCTTTTTGTTTACTCTGATATTTTTCCATCAACGCTCTTAGTAGATAAATAACTTTCATAGTAGATCGTCCTAGCATAAAATCAAATTGATTCTCAGAGATACCGGTCTCAATTCTTAGCCTGCGTTCGATCACTGTTTCCCATAATTTTTTGCTGTGACTCATAAGCTTAATTCCTCGGTAATTTGCGCAGTTTTGGATATCCCTTTTATTTTTATAAATAGGCACTAAAGTGCTTCTTCTGCATTGCTCAAGCATTTTCTTGAACCTTAAAATCTCATTAAATAACTTAGTTAGCCAGATAGTATCATCATCCCCTAAATGCTTCCAAACTTCGATAGAAATATTATCAAGACCAACTGTTTTATCATTATCCATTCTCCTAAGAGCTTCATTAATAATAAGCCAAATTTTATTCGCTCTCTTGGGTTGTTAAATCGTCCATATCACTAATTGACCCTACTCCGTCATTAAAAAGCTTGTGAAAGTAATGTTCTCATATCTCAATCTGAAATCAACACTTTTCCTTCTTCATCCTTAATATATCTTACGTGATCCAAATATTTAGACTTCCTTTCTCTATTATTCGTGATTCTGTAAATCTTTCGTTCGCCATTTTTCGTTCCTAAATCCTTGTAAAACTCTTCAAACACTTTAGTTCGAGCTTCACTTGCTGCTTTTTTAGCCTATTTGTTAGTCTTTCGATACTTTTCCCAATTTTTGGTATTATTGTACAAATGTATAGTTCTGAAGCATTATCTTTTATATTTGACATTCTTTTGAATGCTCTCATTACACCACAAAAATTCCTTATCTCTTTGTATAAAACCTTTTGATTTTTGTTAAAGTACTTTAGCAACCTTCCTAATCTTTTTTGGCCATATCATCCCATATGATGTTAGCACTTTTTTTATCCTCTGAGGCTCCTTCCTCCAACAATTTTCTCTTTAAAGTCTGTTGTTTCTCCCTCTTTAGCTGCCACCACTTAATCTTATGGTTCAACACCTGTCGATACTTTTGTTTTCGACATTTAATAAGTATGTCAATGACCAAAACCCTATGTTGAGTTGTCACGGGTTTCCCAAGGATCACTTTACAATTTTTACAAATTTTTTATCTTGATTCCTTACCAAAAAGAAGTCAATCTGTGACCTTGAAGCTCTACTATTATATGTGATTAAATGCTCCTTTCACTTCTTAAAGAAAATGTTGACAATCTTGAAATTATAAGTCATTGAAAAATCAATTATAGATTGCTCTTTCTCATTAACCTCTCCAAAACCAAAATTACTATGAGCGCTCGTATACTGTTCTGCTTCTTTCCCAATGTGGCCATTAAGGTCCCTTTGATAAAAATATTCTCTTCTAGTAGATTATTTATTTTCAATATGATATTAAAAATTAGTGTTATTGTTAATAAAAATGACAATTTTATTTTTAATATGATATTAAAATTTATTAAATAATTTATTTTTGAAAAAAGTGTATGACGTGTATAAAATAAACTTGATCATAAAAAGAAAATAAAAAAAGGGTGGAATGTCTTTTTTAAAATAATGGGGCATCAATAAGACAAACTATACTCAATGACTTAACATTGACTTTTTTAAATATGTGAAAAAGTTATCATACAATAATATTTTAAAAAATATTTAACATAAATTATTTTATATTTTTCTGAACTAAAATAATTTTATAAAATAAAAAGAGTTTGATTAAATGGTGTTTTGAGAACCAGAATTGGAAATGGAGTTTGAATCTCATATCTAACTAATTAACCAAAAAAAAAATCTTACTCATATTATCTAATATTGAATTTTACTTTGGTTCTTATTATAGGTCTTATAGAATCACATAAGATTAAGTAATTTTTCACTATTTTAAATAACTTTCCAGTCAAACGATAAACTTCTTAAAAACCTACAAATGTGTTCAACAGTCAACTATCTACTACTTTAACATTTATTACTCGCTACTAACATTTATTATTTTATTATTATTTTTTGTATAAGAACATGTTCTTATATAAAAATTATTGTTACATGTGACAGCTAACATGATTAACTATAATGATAATCTAAAATAATAATCGATTATTAAATTTAAAAATTTCTTAAAAATTATCATTGATGCTCTAATAAAAAAACTTTTAGATTATCTAGCATAAAATTATAATTATAATGCTTTTTTAAAAAAATCGTAACCAAAAGGTTGCTTTGTGATTATTATGACATTTTTTTTTTGGAATATAGCATTAATTATAGCTAAAATCATCTTATTATGGATTATGGTTAGAGGGTTATAAACGGATAATGAACCACTAAGAAAGGCAGCAGCCAAATAAGTACAGTATATAGTCTATTGTTTCTGTTGTATATAATATCTGATTTCACAATTTGAAAAGGAAGTGCATTCCGTTCTGGTTTTTAACTATTACGCAATCTGTGTTCTTGTTCCTCTGTATCAATTTCTGCAACCGTTCCAATGGCAACCGCAACGGAGAAGCCCATCGCAGAGAATCTTCAACAGGAAAACCCTAACAAAACCCTAGATCTCACTCTTCCGGCTGGCGCCAAATCAGACCCAGATTCTTCCCAGGAAGCAACCACAGATGCTCTTTCTACTCCGCCGGCATCTCTCCCAGAACCGGCTTCGAACGCTATTTCCACCCCCGAAGGCTCTGTGAAAGACGGCACCGAGTCGAAGGGGGTAGTTCCTACCAACGAAGCTCCGCTTTCTGATATTCAGAAGAAGATGCGCCGAGCTGAGCGATTCGGAATATCTGTCCAGTTGTCTGAGCAAGAGAAGCGCAATTCCCGAGCGGAAAGGTATGCTATCATCTAATGTTGGTAATTTTGGCTATTTTTGTTCCTGGGTTTTGTGGGATTTTAGGGTATATTCTGGGGTAGAATGAGGGTTTTATTTCATGCTGTCCCTAATACATTTTTAATTTTACTGAAGGTACTCGTCCATAACTATTACTATAATTAGTTATTAATTGCCTTTAATACCGTGTTCTAAGTCAACCGTAAACTCCAAACCTAAGTGAATATGTATTAGTTAATTTATACTGTAAACATAAGCCATTTGACCTCGGCATGCCAAACAATAACGACATCTATTCTTTACCCAAAAATTGGAAGTGGCCAAATTCCTGGAAACATTTGTTCACAGAATGTTTACCTGCGAGAAGTGATTTTCTGTTTTAGGTACATCGGAGTTATCACCACTACTTGAACTTAGGGCCTCTCACACTGAGATTTCTGTGAAAAGCAATAATGTATGACCTGCAATGTTTCTTGTCTTAGCAAGTTCACTTATAGTATAATAATAATTATCAATATATTATGAAATTACAGTTATCTTATTGCTGAAATTTGTTTTATCTTACAATGACTGACATTTTAGTCCTAAAGTTACATGTTTTATTTGATTTTTATGATAATTAATCCGGTGCACTTGCTGAACTAGTATATGGTTGACACCGGGCCGCATCAGAACATGTGAATAGTTGAGAACTGGGTAAAGCAACTAATGATATACTTTTTTGTTTTGAAATATGTGATTTAAATGTTGATTAATGGAAGAACCTTTGGAGTTCAAGTTTCTAATATCTAAGGTGTTCAGAAGTTGAATTCTTTGTTATAAATTTTGTATTTCTGTAATTCCTCTCTTCATTTCTTGGTAAATCTGTATCATATCTGCATTTCTAAATAAGCGTCCTTAAAAACTTTCAACTAAATTTGTTTCCCACCAAATGAAAGCAAAACAATTGGTATATGGAAATGAGGTTTGACTTGATTTCTCATTTTCTACACCTTTCGTTGATGCAGGTTTGGCACTGGGTCCACATTACAAGCATCGGCAGCATCAAAGTCAGAGGAGCTAAAGAGAAATGCTAGAGCAGAGAGGTTTTCCCCCACTAATGTTAATTCATTAACTGCAGTTTATTAAATTAATCAGATAAATTGAATGCAAGCTAGTTTTCATACCCTTGTCGCACTCCTCATGGCTTTTTTGGCTGTGGAGTTGGAACTATAATAAAAATGAGTACTGTTACTTGATACGCCTTGCAGGTTTGGGATTCCTTCTACCTCTACTGCTGACAATGAGGCCAAGAAGAAAGCTCGGCTTGCTAGGTTTGCACCAGTTCCCAAAACTGATCCTCAGGAGGAAGAGAAAAGGAAAGCAAGAGCTCTAAGGTGCATATTAAAATTTCTTCTTCCCTTTAGCATACAAAAATTGCATCCTGCTACATATAATCTGAAATTTGATTGTGCATATGAACTCCCCCCCCCCCCCCAGGTTTTCAAATCCTGCATCAAGTTCTTTATCTCAAGTTAATGGCGAAGGAAACATTGAACCAGTAAGGCCCTTTGGTTACTTCCAACTTTCAGAGGAATAGGAAGCGAAAAAAAAAAAAAAAGAAAGTATATGTTTGTGCTGCTTGCTTACTGATTTTTTTTTTGTTCTAAACTAGAAGGCAGCTATTGCAGGCAAAGCTGGCGAAGGGGTCTGAGTGGCAGCTTGCTTCCTTAATAGTAGGAAATTTTCTTGTAAGTTACTCAATGATGTTTGGTCTTATTCTTGATAAATTAACCTTATATTTTTTTTTCGCCATTACTTTTGTGAATTCTCTATGTCTTAACTGTAACTTCATGTAATGTATCATTCTTATAAGTTTTTTCTATTCTTCTTTTGAATACTCTTACGCAGGTGTAGTTTATAACAGTTCAAGATTCCTTTAGTGGCCTACATACTGTATGTACATTTTGACATAGTAATCCCCAGGTGCAGCAATCTTCCGTTTGTGGACCAATTTATTCTGCCACATGGCCTAGATCAAAATGGTCTGAAGAAGATTCTTTTGAGTGGTCTTATTATTGGTTCAGTGTAATGAGCAGTTATCTTCATAGTGCTTGCTTGTCTTCAACTCTGACAAGATCAGAAATCTGGAATCTACAGCCTAGGAAAAGAAACCAAGAAATTTTTCTTTTTGCTCTTTCCCTTTTTGATTATAAAATACAGGATGAAGCTTTTGCTGGAAGGTGGTTTGTCATATATTAAATCTCTTTCACCCTTATCATTACAACTTGGCCAGTATCTCTTGTCTACTTGTTTACAAATGGCCCTAATCACTGTTCCTAAGGGCAGTACCAGGTTGGTTTTGTTAATCCATCCATATATGCATCCAAAGTCTGCTAATCTCAGGGTACGCTTGATTGCTTTGTTTTTCTGAAGGAGTAGTGATAAATTGAGAAGATAAGGGCCTGTTTGGTTTGGGCATTTCCTGTTTTCATTTTCACTGAAAACAGAAAATAAACTTGAAAATGCGTTTGGTTAAGTTAACTGAAAACGTTTTCTTGAAAACATTTCTTAAAATAAGCCTAAATCTGAAAACACAAAAAAGATGTTTTCAGTGTTTCAGGAAATGCATTTCAGGAAATGAAGATTGAAAATGAAAATAGGAAATGTTTTCACAAACCAAACAGACCCTAAGTTTTTATTAGCATGCTTTTACAGTAAACACTCTTCTGCTCAATTCTAAGAACTAAATTCATTTCGTCATCAGGAAGGGTGCTTTCTCTCTTTCTCTCTCTATCTCTAAAAAAAAACTATTACTGTATTACTAGTGAATAAAAAAGATGAAACCAACATAAAAATATTGACAATGGCTGCATTTTGGTATACGTACAGATTGTTTTTGTCCAGGCCAACTGTAGTCCTTTTTTTTTTTTTGGGGAGGGGGGGTGTGATAGTAGGCCTTTTGTTTTTGTGGACACTTGATTTTACTGTGTTTAAACTTGTTTGCAAGTAGTGATTGAAGCATATCTTGACTTGGTACCGTGGATTGGAAGCATATCTTTGGGAAAGGGATTGATAGTTAAATATATGGCTTTTGGTTTAGAATTAGTGCTACTATTTTGCTGGGTCAATAGTTATAACTTTTAAAGTTTATATTCCTGGTACTGTCTTTTGGCACTCATACGTTAAAAGAAAGTGAAAATGGTGAAGTTGAATGTGACAAACGACAAATTGAACATTGGTTGAGTTCTTTAAATTTTATTTTGGACATTGAAAACAGGTTATTTCCGAGGCTGTAGCTTCCAATTCCTTGCTGATATTTGGAGACAAGTCAACTCTTTGAAGATTTCTAGTAGTTGATTTAACTCAGTTTTTGCTTTATTGTAAACTATGTTATTTTCTTGTATCTTTTTCAGTGGGGCAATGATTTGGAAATCCTGGGGGATAACCTTTATTGTTAATCAAATTATTCAAGTGTATATGAATGGCAGGACCATCTCTTTTATGGGGGAATCGGTATATTTTTTGTTTTAGCCTCTAATTTCTGATTTATGTCCCGCTTTGGTGGGATATTAGTATGAATTGAACCGTGTTACCGTTAGACATGCATGTTTATTATCTAGTGATAATTATAATTTATTTGTTTTTGTTTCGACGTGCAATTGTTTAAATCCTTATGGAGTTTTAATATAGGGGCTGGTGCTGCTGAGGTGCTTTGGCAGCTAATATGTATAGCATTTTAAGGATGATTTCAACCGAAAATCAACTCTTTTGAGGAGAATGGTTATGGATAACACGCTTATGAATAATTTTCAAATCTTTAACACACTTGTGAATGATTTTTAAATCTTTAAGACTTTAACACACTTGACTGCATGGACATGCCAACTTTAATAGCATATGAAATATTATTTTAACCGGAAACTTAAACTGATAGGAGGGGGTTCTTGAATAATTTTATTAATAAATTTAAAGCACATTGCTTTTTTTTAAAAAAAAAAAACTGTTTTGTTCTTTTTTTAGTGTATATAATTTATATTTAAGACTTATGAAATAGCTTAAAGGCCAGCTTTATGTATCGGTTTGTGGCAGCATATAAATAGGTGTTACTCTATGCACTCTGCGAATTCTTAGAAAATTGTGACGTAACGTCGATTTGTAGTCTTGTCATACACACCTATGCTGTAAGTTGACCGCCATAATCAATCTGCAGCACTAACTGGACGATGGAATGGAATATACAATGGAAGATGAAGCTGTAGATTCATTGACTAAAGTAAATAAAGATAAACATAGTAATACATTAATCTTAACAAAATATGATACACTTGAGAGACCAGGCTCTTTTATTGGTAATGATAATGGCTTCATCTTTTAAGCACGCTCCTTTATTGGTAATGATAATGGCTTCATCTTATAAGGTCATTGCAGAATTATTCGCATTACAAGTTGGCAGAGCGACCTCCTTTGATTGAAAGAGGAGAGCCCCCAGGAGAGCTATTATCAGTTAGTTTGTGACTTAGAAACACAACTACTACTGTTATATCATCGTGGAAGTGTCTTCTGACCCCTGGTTCAATCTTTTGGAGGTCTGAGAATCTTATTTCCTTCTTCCTTGCTGCTTCTCGAAGGGCAGCCTTCACGAGCCTCCTCGCAATTCCCTGTCTCATGAAACACCAATCATTACTCATATTAGAAATACCAAATCACGACTCTACACTTCAGGGTATGATATATGCAAATGCTAAAAAAACGTATTCTTACATTACGTGGATAATTGCTGACAATGTTAACAGCCTCTTGGTTGCTAAGATGCTCCCATAAGCCATCAGAAGCAAAAATGAGGAATTGATCCTCTGGTTGGAGTTTGTGGGTTGATACTGATGGTTCACAACTTAGAATTGGCTTGAAGTATGGTTCAGGTAATCTGTACTTATATGGTAGAGGCTCCCTGTTAAATTCTGCCTTTTTCAGATACGCATCACCAATGGATCTTGAAACCTACAAAACAGGACAAGTCCTCTGTCAATGATTCTAGCGATCAAAATAAGTTCTTTGCTTTCTTGCTTAAAAGGATTTTGAGCCTACAATCTAAAAAGTAACATAGATCTCCCACATTTGTACCTGAATGAGGCCTTTCACTCGCCAAACATTGTGTCTGACAACTACAATTTTCGAGTCGTAAGGATGTTTTGACTTTAGTTCATCTCTCACTGTTTCTATGTTAACATTGTGTTCTTCAGATAGCTGAACAGCTTCTGTTTCTCTCGTTGCCTTCTCTACTCTTCCTAACACCAGCCTGGAATCCCCAACATTTGCAACATAAAGCGTGCCATTACAAATCATCCCCACCAAACAGCATGTTCCTGTGGATGCAATTTGTGGCTGACTTAGCCACTGCTTCTTTACCAGAGACAGAAAATCCCTATCTGTTGCAGAAAATGCCCTCCTCATAACATTTTCTGACATGCCTTCTTCTTCACCTGCAAACCCTGAATCACACAGGAAAATACATCAGTAAGTACTAAAGTGAAATGATATGTGGAAAAAAAAAAAGGTTTTTTGTGCTTGAGTGAATGCATATTTGTCATATGCCATACTCTTAATGTTGGGCAAGAGATTGTCAGCTACGAACTGTGAAGCCTCACTTCCACCATGACCATCATAGACACCTATGAAGGTCCCTTGAGGACACAGCTGGTTGGAAACCAACGATCCAGATTCAAGTTGGCTTCGATCCTCCAATGAACTATTAGCCTGAACTACAGCCATTGAGAACTCCCCAAAAACATGGGTTCCCAAATCCTTATACCATAGCAACCCATCAACTTTCCCATTCAAGTCTCCTTCTTCATCTTCTACAGATGGCTTCCAGCATGATCTAACCATTTTTCAGACAACCCCTTAGTGTAACACAAGCTTATGTTTTAAGATTTATCATCCAAATAATGCAAATCCAATTTAAGCTTCAGTTTCAGTGTTTTAGCTCATCTTCTTCAATCCCACAATCTCAACTCCTGAAGTATATAATACAGTGCAGAAGCAGACAGGATCAGAAATGAACAAAACTCGGATAAAGACCAAAGGGTATGGGCTGAACTAACAGGGAAATGAACCTTGTGAGGAAAACCAGAAAGTTCTCATGCAAAGTTCAGAGAATATGGAGGTGTGTTTCTGATACACTGTACCTTATCTCAGTTAAATGGGTTTTGGGACCTTAAAGGTGTGCCATATTCAGGAACAGACTTAGCTGTAAGGAGACAAAGAGATTAAGCACGACAGAGTTGGTCGAAGATCTCAGTGAAGGGAGCAATGGATGGAGAAGAATTTGGAGCTTTATGGTGAATGAACAGAGATTTGAACCACAAACTCTGACATTGGTGCTTCTTTGCCCTTTAGTTTGTCCCTTATGATCTTAATATTGTTGTGGCAATAAGGGTTTCTAAGGGTCTTTGTTCTTCAGTTTCGTGGCTAAGATTTTGGGTTTCATGACCTTTTTAAGCAGGAAAACTCAGTTTTAAGCTATTACTTACTATTTTCTAATTTTCTGGGTTAATAATATCATCTTTTACCTGTTCTAATTTTCGTGAGAAAACAAAGCTTTACTAGATTCCAGTAACTTCATGACCGACAGGTTTTCTAAGCCTCATATTCATGCACTTCATCTTTTAGCTGTGGCAAATCTTTTTAAGACCTTTTTTAGTATTGTCTATTTTAAACTTGAGAAGAAATCAACATGAGGTATCAATTTCAAGGAAAATATAAATCTACAAGATTGAAAAAATGCACATCAAAGTAGAAATTGAATTTTAATATTCCGAAGTGCTAGTTACTCACTATAATTTTTTTGAGCTCCCAATTTTCATCGAAGAATAATTCTTGTACAGTCTTTACCTTTTTTTTTTTTTTAAATGTCTCTTTTGTATGGTCAAAATTTTTTGTAATCAGAAAAGCGTTGATGTTTGTTCAGAACCCTCTCTGTGTCTCTCATATATTCTGATCAAATTTAGCATGTAGCTTTTGCAAAAATGATAAACTCCACATACACACACACACATTAAAAAAATTATTTAAGTGACTAGTATTTTGAAAGGAGAATATTTTTTAATGACTTCATAAAGAGAATTATTATTTACCTACATGCCAATTTCTAGGCTTTGACCCTTTAATCATGCCTTAAATTTCATTAACCATGTTTTAAAAATAATAACAATTACTGATAATATTAATTAAATAAGATTTCGACATAACTGGGTAGATTAAAAATAAAAATGGGATGATTTAATTAAAAATTAAAATTTATGGTTGGGCAGCCAAAATGGTGGATGAATATTGTGATTAAAAAAGCTTCTGGTTGATCCTTTTACTTCTCTTAACTTTCAACTGTCAAACCACAATGCGAAAGATAGATCATGCATTCTCATATAGGTTAATTTATAGAAAACTAAGGTGAAATTCTCTATTAGTAGAGTTTTTATTAATAAATGAAGATTTTTGCACAAAATTTTATACATAAATTTTCATGCATTTTTTAAAAAAATTTAACAATAAAGAAGTCGACTTTTTGATGGTCATGTTCTCTCGTAACTTTGTTTCCTGTTGTTTTCAATCCCTAGATGACGTGTCTCGTTTTCACGGTCGCAAAAGAATAAAGCAGGGTGAGTCATAACACTGCCAACTTTTACGGGGAAAAAACTTATATCCAGATGTTTGTATTTTTGTTATTAAAATTTTTAATAAAAATAAAATAAGTGTGTATTTTTTTAATTAAAACATGACAAATGTATTATTTATATATTATACAATTCAACATTTGACGATTGATCTTTAAAGGAACATTTTATACATATTTTATTGTATATAATTTTTGTCCATTTTATAACTTCCCCCTTGTATTAAATGTAATAGCAAATTCTACAACTTAGTCCTTTTTTCTTAGTTAAGTAGCAAAGGAGGAAATAAAAGTAAACCAAACGAGCGCATACATGCCAATATTAATAATTAAATAATTAATATAACAAATGCACCAAAATATTTTGCATACACTAGAGGGAACAAAAATATTATATTCCTTTTATTAATAATTCTTAATTTAATACCACCCTTCACCATTTTTCTATTAATCCTTTTATCTTTGTTTCCATTTTGTAATGAAAGGCGTTTATTCAATTTCACTTATTAATTATAATTTTAAACCCTAAATCATAACAACCAATTATCCAAATATCGGCATTTTTTTAAAAAAAAATTAAAATTAAAATTATTAATTATAAAAATCAACTAATGAAATTGTGCCAATCACTTTATTGCCTACTAAATCTAAAGCTTTTGTAACTATATTTATTAATTTCCTAAGTTATTGCATTGGCCTTTAGCCCCATGTGACCTTCACCTCCTCACAGGACTCATGTGACCACAGTTCACCAACCCCAATATTCTTTTACACTCCCAAATTAGCATTTCTATGCCCTAAAAGTTAAAACCCTCACATTCCCAACAACCTTTACCACTGCTTGTGATCAACAACTTATTCACAAACTATTTATTCTTTTAATAAAGTACGTGTATTAGTTATTTAATTTTTGAATTTAAAAATACATAATTCAGTCTCTAGAACGTGTATATTTATTTTGTTTTTGTCTATTTTTTAGTAACAAAAATTAACAAGTAGCAAACTAAAAACCTCAAAAATTTGAATTTTATATTCAAGAATTTAGAACTAGAAATTAAAAAAATTTAAAATTTAAAAAAAATATATTTCCTCAATTATTTTGTATCAATGAGCTTGTTGGGCCTAACTTTAATCAACGTCCTTGTTGTTGTTTTCCTTGAGTCCAAAAGCTTCACTATGTCATTTCTTAATGTTTAAGGGTGTATACGAGTTGTGTTGGGTTTAATTGAGAAGATTTTAAGAATTAAACTAATAAAAAAAATTAGGTTAGTTCGTATTAAGATATTTTTATTCACTCAATCTGAACGAACAAATAGGTTTGTTTGATTTAGGTTGGTAGGTTATTTATTAATTTATTTTCTTAAGAACAATAGTCTCGATTTAAAATACTAAAATTAAAAATGAAAAAAATAATAGAATTAAAGTTTAGATAGTTATATGTTTTTTAGAATAAAATCTCATTTATAATCTGATATTGAATTAATTTTTCTTTTGATTTTTATTAGATCTAAAATGAAAAGTGAAATAACAAATTTTTAACTAAATGAGCTAATAGTTTAACGAATAATAAAAGTGGTAGATACTATATGTGGTGTTGTATATTATTATTGAAAAAGAAAAATATTGCAAACAAAAATTAAATAGTATGCTAACTAAATCTTAAATATTTTACACATAATATTAGTGCATAATATAAGAATAGGAGTACTACAATAAAAAAACAAAGAATTGGACAGGTTTATGAGTTGGTCAGGTTCAACAGCTTAAAAATTTATAAACTCGTTATTTACACCAATAGTCAACGAATTGAAAAAAAGATAAAATTGAACCAACTTACTAAACTAACTCAATCTCATAAATTAGTTTGAGTTGAGCAGGTGATATTAATGCTTCTATATCATCATTCATTCATTCCCATTCTTCCTCATCGATGGTTTTGAGTCTTTGACACTATAAATCCAACAATGTCATCTATTTTAAATTAAATATCCTAAACTAAATTAAAATAAATAAACATAATAAATTATAAATCTTAAGATAAATTCTAAAAAAAAAATTAATTCTTATAAAATTTTAATCTAAACGAAAATAAAATCAAATTAAGACATGAAATAATTTATTTTACTTAATTTATTAATAAAAATATTGGTAAAATTTATGAGCAGGTCATATCAATGTTTCCATATCATCATTCATTCATTCCCATTCTTCCTCATCTATTATTTTGCGTCTTTGACACTATAAATCCAGCAATGTCAGCTTCGTTGAACAAACAAAAATCCTAAGACAAACTCTGCATCGTCATATTTATTACCTGCTGTCATCGTTGTTCGCATTATTATAAGAGCCCACATTTGGGTTAAGAGTAATGGAATCTTTTGTCGATGATTTCGAGCTTGACATTGGAAACCTGACACGCAGTGTCAGAAATTGGATTATTCTTAAACCAATGCAACAGCTAAAACACACTAATTTTTTATCAAATAAAATGATTCTGCATGTTCAAGCTTCACACCTGCTTTGATCGCTCTTCAAATCTTTGGAGTTCTGAACTGAAACTTTCTAGCTGTGTGACATTAGTGGATTTGTCGTACGACGTTCTGTTTCTTCTCTGGAAGACGAACTACTTGTGGGGGTCGTACATGAATGTTCATAGTTTGAAATGTTGAAAGATTCAAGCTTTTTCTTCAGAAACTGAAGCCTCCTTTCAGCTTTCTCTCTTAACTTGGTCTCTTCTATGAGTTTCTTTTCCAGCTCAATTAACTTCTCACCACCCGAGTCACATATTTTCATTTTTTTTAGGACAGAATTACAGAAATAGAATCAGAGAGACGAAATTCTACATTGAATGTGATTAGAAGAATATATACATACCTTGTTGGCTATAGAATCTGCTTCCTGATTTGCGCGTTTAGAAGCGTGCCTCTCAGCGAGCAATCTTGCTCTCAGGCCCTCCACTGTATTGAATTCGAAACCCTCTTTTTCTTGCATTTTCTTGTCACTGCGATAACACATTTTGTAATGTACAGCACAAATCATAACAGATCAAAGAGGGAATCAAAGAAAATTCAAAGTTCGAAAACGCACCTCCATTTATGATCATCCTTCCTGGCAACACCTAACATTTCAATTTCAGTATTCGCATCAACTTCCCGCTGCACAACTCAACTATTCTATACCCACAAACAAATCACCTCCCAATAAAAAAAAAAAAGGAATGTCATTAATTATTTGGTTCACGTTCACAAGTTAAAGATAAAAAAAAAAAAAAAGGTATTTTGACTTAATAAGTATTCGAATGTTGCTCACAGGTGACCGTTTGAGAGTTATAAGTACTTCACCTCCAAGTACAGTCCTGTGATATTCATAAATGGGTCGGTAATTGTAAGTTACTTTATGCTTAATATTATATTCTTAACATTCTTATTCAACATGAAACTATAATTTTATATTTAATATGATGGTACAAATAAATAGATTAAAGAAAAGTCAAGTTTAATATTTAAATTTTAAATAACGTTAAATATAATTTAATCAGCATAAACCATTACTTTGTTACTACACATGCAACAGAATTCAGATTCTCTACTTAATTCAATCTAGATTGTTAGTAACTAGTCGTCCAAATTTCAATATGTTGTTGTTTGTTTTTATTTTTTTAGAAATATTGTAGCCATCCAATTATCATATTCAGGTAATATTACGGCAAATCCAGCCAAATTCAGATGGAGCATTTAAAATTTGAAGATGCAGCAACATATATGTACCTATTTTGTCGAGCCTCTTCAGTTTTACTTTAACCTGCTCTTACTGTGGCTAGGGTCACGTGATCTCCATTGATTCGATCTTCTTCATCTTCAAGAGACGCTGCGTTTAAGTTTTTTATTGATAAAATAAGGACGAAGCATAATTAATGGGATTAGATTTGATATGTATTGGGTGGGGCTGCATTAAGATGGAAAGAGCTAGCATTGGCATATTGCACTGAGTATGTCAGACAGACACTTGCAACCCGGCCCACCTATACTAATAGAGCTATATATACATCCAAGCTTATTATAAATGCAATAACTTTAGCCTCAACCTTTTATTATTTGACAGCACCACTTCTGGTCTTTACTTAAACGACACATTCTTCTCACTTCTTGTTGGGTTACAGGGCCAGGGTGTGCCCTGACGCCAAAGAATTTGCATGGGCACATCGTAAGAAAAAAGATATATATATATATATATATATATGAAAATATTTATATCCGTGAATTTTTTTTTCATATGATTTTTATTTAATTTTGATTATATCTCTAAATTTAATATTGTCAAAATATTGTATGACAAAGATTGACATGATATCACATTTTGTATACGTCAATATCTACTAAGTTATCTTAGTTTTTTCATGTAGAATTGGAATTTGTAATGATCAAAATCACTCAAACTTATCTCTTGATTATTATATGAATACTGAACTTACAACCATACTATAGTTATTATAAGTTATAATCCCACGTGATAAAATTAAGATAGATTAATAGATACTAAAATGTATAAGATAAAATGTCAAGTTAATATTTACTATTAAATATTTAGATGACATCAGGCTGAGAGGTATAATTAAAATTAATTATAAACATATATAATATAATTAACGTGAAATAAAATTATGAATTATAATTGAAATTGTATAGGTCAAAGTTGATGGCCCCAAAATGTTTGAAACCAAATTATGAAATTTCTTTTTACGACAATGTGAAATCAACTCTCTAAAAATGTTGATTGAAAAATACTCTTCCGGCCTTTTTTTTTACTCAAAAGAGTTTTAGTCATTTTTTAAATATATTTTAAGAAAGAACCGGCGAGTATTTAATGTTAACTTCATTAACATGTCACTTGCGGGGTTTGATCTTTAAAAAAAAATTGCTAGTCGAGAACTATAATTTCAGTATTCCAAACGTGATTAGTCTTACATTAAAAAAATAAAATTGTAAAAAATTTAAACAAAAATAGAAGTAATTCAGAGTCACAATACGAGAATGAATAATTCCCAAGCTAAAATACCTGCTGCTACAATTTTTTTTCGGGGTACTTTTTTCTAATATGTTTTCTGGGAGTACTTGATAGTGAGGGCTTCTTAATTATTCACACCTCTCATGTATACCTTATTGTTCATTAGCTACACTTAATAGTGTTAAAGGGTCATACCAGATTGTGATAGTTTTGATGTAAACAGGCAGTCACAAGGTAATCTGTTTATAAATGAACTAAAATCTTAAAGATTAAGACCATCTATTTAGGCTCGCTGACTATTCTTTTTTTTAAATATTAAAAATAATATAATTTTAATTTTTTTGTTAAAATAGTATTTATACATATAAAACATTATTTCTTTAATATTTTTAAATAATCAATAACTTTAATTTTTCATATTTTCTGTCAAAATTAACTATATTATATTTAATTTTAAAAATTTTATATTTATTTTTAAAAAATTACAAAAAATTTTTATATCTAAATTTACTATATTTATTTAATATAATGTTATAAAATATAGAAATATGATAAAGCCAGATTATTTATATTAAATAATTTTTTTTTAAAATAATTATATTATATATATAATATTATATTGATATATTTTATGTCAACAAAATTATTTTAATTAATTTGACATCTTTTTATATATTTACATATATTTCATTGAAATTTAAAATCAAAAATTATTGTAAATAAAAACAATCAAAAATTGAACTAAACCACTTAATTAAAAATAAATAAGTTCATAATTTTGCAAAAAAATAATGTGCTCAATTTGGTTCAGTTAAGATTTAAAATCGAACCCGACTGAATCTATAAATACTCTTAACTGTTTATAATTGGTTTTTGGTCATGGCTTTGCTCAGATCGGCAATTTGGGCTGATAGTTGGGCCCGAACATGGATCAAATAATCCAAATACAAATAAATTTCTTTCAGTAAACAAATACCATAGTTTTTGTTACATTTTTTAAGCCGTTATATATCAATAAAAGGTTTCAATAATTGACATAATAACTAGCCATGCTATGATCACATTCAATTTACATAAACGTGTTTTGTCGAACTTGTAGTTGATAGCTCAAGTACCTTGTTAATTCCCGGGCCGGGATTTCCATGTAAACATCAAGAGTTATGTGTTTCGTAGAATTTGAATTTAAAGAATGGATTAATTTATTCAGTTGAATTGATGTGCGTTTAAAGGGCAAACCATTATCACATAGAATCATGATCCAACGATAAATCAGCAATTAATGCAAAATTAACTCTCAACTTAATTAAGCTCCAAAAATTCTTTTCCTCCTCATTATAACCGTTAAACTAGTGTTGTGACCCGTGCAATGCACGGATAATTTATAAATTTAAATTTTTTTATAATTTATAAAATAATAATAATTAAATGACCTAAGTTATTGACAAAATGTTGATTCAGCTCTTATGCGAATTATCTCCACAATGTACACATAATTCTGTTATACCTACAAAAAAAAAACCACACACACACACACACACACACATATATATATATATATATATATATATATATATATATATATATATGTTAAAAATAAGAAAAAAAAAGGAGAGAACACTAATAGAAAGATATAATAAATATACAAAAAATAAAGTAATAAATATAAAAAAATAGAATAATCAAAATACAAAAAAAAAAAAGACAGGAACAATACTCTATATCTTTAATCTCAATTTCTATACGCCTGCTTTTGATATTGTTTTTTAAGCTCTCTATGATAGGACCAAATATATTGACTATCCTAATAACATTTGAAACGAAATAATATTATTTGTATAAAGTTAGAATCAATAATAAATAAAACATAATCTACAAAATATAAGATAAAAACTAACTTACTAAATAATTCTCATCTGTAACATGATTCAAAATATCATTGAATGAACAAAACATGAAAATATATTTTGGAATACTCAAAACATCTTCAGCTAGTTGGACATCAGTTGAAAATCGAAATTCAAGTATGAATGAATACTTCATTGTTCGATAATCACTATTAGATTTAACTACACTAAACATAAACACCACATGAACATTTTTCTCGGTTATTTGACGTTTGAACCTATTCACATATGATCTCTTCACACGACCGTGTATGCGATCATCCTTATAAGCTAAAAGATAAACACAAGACTAAAAAATAAAATTAAATTTACCTAAGAATCTTACAAAACCGTCTCCAGATAAAAAATCTTCTCAAGCATATTGAATGATAGAATTGTCTACTACCCGAATCTTAATCATCCAATCATCCATTGATACATTAACATCAACAATGTCGCTAAATTTAGCTATATGTGAAGCACTAACGGAATGAAAACTAATTCTGCAAAAAACATATTCAATACAAACACAGGAGCAATACAAGACAGTTGTAATGATCATTTATTTATATAAAGTGAATTTTGAAATAGTAAATTGAATATGTTAAATGCTAATGATGTAATTATTAATTATTAAATTATTAATAAAATTTATGATAAAATTTACAACAATTCACAATTTTAAAAAGGATGTTTTAAATTCATTTGCATTCCAAATTTTCAAATGCATTTGAATGCAATATATATAATCAATCATACCAATTTGCATTTAATATTTTGTAATATTAAATTATATTAAATTATTAATAAAATTTACGATGATTCACAGTTTTAAAAGGGATGGTTTGAATTTATTTGAATGCAAATTTTCAAAGTCAATTGAATGCAATTATAGAATCATTCACACCAATTTGCATTTAATATTTTGTAATTATTAAATTATTAATAAAATTTATGATGATTTTTTTTAAAAGGGATGATTTGAATTCATTTGAATGCAAATTTTTTAAATTCATTTGAATGCAATTATAGAATTAATCACACCAATTTGTATTTAATATATTGTAATTATTTAATTATTTAATTATTAATTAAACTTATGACAATTCACAGTTTTAAAAAGAGATGATTTGAATTCATTTGAATACAAATTTTTCAAATTCATTTGAATGCATTATAGATTTAATCACACTAATTTGTATTTAATATATTGTAATATTCACAAAATTTAAAAGAAAGCCTTACAGTACATATCAAAAGAGTTGTTTGGAATGAATTTAATGTGGTGTAAATGAATTTATTCATTTACATAATTTTTTCATTTAAATTTTATTTCAATTTATTAATTTTATTATATGTTATTTAATAACATATATGTAATTAACGCTTTAGAGTATAATTGTTTTAGTCTATTATATAAATGTAAATTTTTCAAATTCATTTGAATACAATTATATAATCAATCACACCAATTTGTATTTGATATATTATAATTATTTAATTATTTAATTATTAATTAAATTTACAACAATTCACATTTTTTTAAGGGATGATTTGAATTCATTTGAATGTAAATTTTTCAAATTCATTTGAATGCATTATAGATTCAATCACACTAATTTGCATTTAATATATTGTAATCTTTATAGAATTTAAAGGAGAGCCATACAATACATCTCAAAAGGATTGCTTAGAATGAATTTAATGTAATGTTATTAATAGGAATGAATTTATTCATTTACACAATTTATTCATTTAATTTTCATTTTAATTTATTAATTTTATTATATATTATTAAATGACATCCATGTAATTAATACCTTAGAGTGAAATTGTTTTAGTCTATTATATAGATTAGACTTGACTTAATAGACTAGCCCACTCTAACTATGCAAATAGAATGTGATAAGCAAATAATTTAATAGCCTATTTTAAATAAGAGCTTTTAGCCTAATCTATCAAAACATTTGAAATTTAGGTGGGTTGGGATGAGTCGATCTTTGTGAATTTTTTAGTTTTTATTTTTTTATGTTTTAAATTTAAGTCTATTTTTTTTATAAGTTTAACTCTATTTTTTTTTAAATTTCATAGTTTTAATACCTAATTTTGTCATTTAAAATAATTAAAATTATATTTTAAAAAATAAAATGGCCTATTTTAATGTATAATATATTTTTTAAAAGTTTAATTAAATTTTTTAAAATTTGATTATTCTAATATCTAGTTTCTATTATTAAAATAACAAAAAATATATTTTTTAAACAAAATAAATAAGTTTATGAGCCATACTAAATTGAGATGAATTAAAATTTTTTTAGTATAAATTATATAAAATCTAACTTATTCTAACCTAATACTCACCATTAACCAAACAAAATTTAGACTAGAGTAAATTGTCCTAGCCCAATTGACAACACTACACTTCGTTGTAAAAGCCCCCGGGCAATTTCCCATTTATTTCAATATTTATCATCTATCACTATCACTGATTAACAACAACTGTTCAAGGGATTGGAAACCCCATAATTACGTACTCGCTTTATCCTTTCCTTCATCTATTTATCTGAACATAATTAATTGTGCTTCTAAGTTCTAACCACAGCCACAGGACTCTGTAGTGTATCTACTTTCTTGCTTCCATATAGACAGAGACCACCAAAAATCAGAATCAAAGAAAAAAAAAATCCATTTTAGCATATACACATCAATGTGGGTCCCACATCGTTCCATCCTTCGTCTTCTCCACACAATCAACCAGACTCCCCTGTCTGATATCAATCACCCAACTCTGTTCCACCCGTTTTGACCAGGACCTCCCAGAGCCGTTGGATCTCTGCCAGGACGTCATCGGACGGCAGCCGGAACCTGCAGCAAGGGCACGTGTTCTTCTTCCTCAGCCATGGCAGTAAGCAGTTCCAGTGAAACCAGTGCTGACATGGCAGCTCGCACACATCCCTCCCCACGCGCATGTCCTCTTTGCATATCACGCACTCTCTTCCGCCCTCCCTCACCTCCACCCCCGGCAGCGCCACCACAGCCGCCCTCGACGCCGCCACATCCCCGCCACACTTCTCTCCGCCGTCGCAGCCAATCGCACCAACGAGCCTCCGGCACCGGATTACCATCTCGATGAAGGGAATCAAAATCGTGGCAGGACATTCCCCAATAGGCATAGAAGAAATCGTAAGCAATGTATCGGAGAAGAGGCTGCTCAATTTTCTGCGCCAATCGGAAAATGGTGAGTATTCGAGGGCTTGTGAGTTGTACTGGTGAGTATCGCAGAATAAGAGGAGTAGCAGAACAGCGTCAAGATCACGCTGTCTCATGGAGGTGGACAGTGGAGGCGGGGGGAGCGGCGGTGGGAGGTAGGGCGTGAGGAGGTGGAGGGAAGAGAGGAGATGGCGGGCAATGAGGAGGGACTTTTGGGGGAGAGAGAGGGAGTGGAGGTAACGGAGGGTGAGGGAGAAAAGGGGTGGGGAGGAGAGGAGGGAGGAGAGGCGAAGATGGTGGCGGTGGGTGGCGGAGTCGACGGAGTGGGTGAGATCGGAGAGGAGAGAAGGAGTGAGGGTGGAGAGTGCGGCCATGATGCCGGCAGTTTCTTCCATAAAGATTATGGGATCATGTGCTTCCATCCCACTTCGGCTTTTTGGACGGTCATGTATTACTGTGGACCTATGGAGGTTTGAGAATGTGTGTGGTTTTCTATGTGTGCGTGTGTGCTGTTGGGATTATAATGGAATGAATCAGTTGTTTATATTGACCCTTGTGTCCTTATTATATCTTTTCTTTTCCAGCTTTCATATTTTTAAGTCGGTTCTTTTTGTAGCCTAATAATATGTTTTCTGGTAAGATGTGATCGGATTGGGTAAAGGAATAGCAATTGCCAATTAGTGGGACTATATATTTTCTTAAATATTTTGAGTTAGTTATTGAATATCTACATATTTAATACATGTTATCTATCAAAAGAAAACTTTTAATTAAATTTATACTATATTTATATATTATACAAAATAATATTTTATAATTTCTATTATATGTTTATATATCATATAAATAATTATCAAAATGATATAAAGTATTTGATATCAATATCAGCATATATTTAATATTTAATAAATATTTATTTTTTATTATTCATAGTGTATTTGATATTCAATAAAAACCAATTATTTTCTAGATACTACTAAATACTAAAAATATTTATAAACCATTGTGATCCATAGATTTGAGAAGTGAAGTGCTCGACTTTTCATACGTTTTTTATCAAAATTTAAAATTTACCTAAAGTTTTCGATCAATGGGAAATAGAGATAGCTTTGAAAGAATGGTAATCAACTAATCAGTAAATCTGACATTTAGAGGGGCTTATGGTTCATAAATCATAATTACCTGTGAATAAACACTTTGATATTAATTGTTGTACTTGTACTCTTTGCTTTTCCTAATAACATTAATGTGATTTTGATTGCTAATAAAATCATAAATGCTTATCGTCATGACCATCTACTATACTTCATTTACTTAAAAAATTGGGTAAGAGTTTCTTTAACCATGGGAGTTAAGGGACACCTATTATACATCTTCGTTAGGGCAGTGGACCCATTGGAAGAAGGTGACCATGGTGTGACCCTCGTGATCGTGGTAGAGAAAAGAGATAGAACAGGATGAAATGGGCATTTGTCCACATGCAAATGTCCAGTTCAAGCACGCTTCTAATAATTTAGCATAAATATAAATATAATACGACAGGAAATAATAAAACCGTCGGTTGTAATATTAATAGTTTGATAGAGAGATGACTGTAATTTCTCCAAACCACAATGAAGGAAGGAAGGAACTTGTGCTCATCATATCTTCTCCCGTTCTTCATTTACACTCACAGGCTTATGAAGGTACTTTTGTTTCCTATATTTTCCGGAAGCTTTGCACAGGAAAAGTATTCTTTGATGATGGGCATTCTGGTCATATTATATAATATAAGGTCCAGTGGGCATAGGGATGGCTAACCAAAGTTATGATTACGGGCTTATCAAAGTACAAAATATATATATATATATATATTTAACTCATTGGATGCTTTAGATGCAAGGAAACTACTTTCCAGACAAGAATGGGTAAAGATCTGAAAGGAAAAGAAGGCAAGAAAAAAGATGAAGCACAACCACAAGCCCCACAAAGAAAGGATTAAAGAAAATAAAAGGAATCCTGATTTTACTTCAACTGGCTCTGTCAAAAGCAATGCCAAGAAGTGCATACTATTATCTCACTAGTTTGGCGACCTCGAAAGAAATCTTATGCGTGGTGGAGCCATTCTAAACACTAAACAGAAAGCATCCCTTTTCTTTTAGCTTTTCACAAAATATTTGGTTCCTCTCTCATCATTCACAACCGCATCAATGTATAAATCGAAAAAAGAGAAAAAGAAACAGGGAAAATGCAGGAATCCTAAGTTCGGAGAATCTGACTAAAAATGTAGTTTTCCTCAAGCAAGTAGCAATTACATGTACCTAATGATATGTCCGTCTTCAAGAAGAAGCAGTGTGGAAAGCAGTATGATGAGTCTCCAACTCCGAAGGTCCACGCAGAATTCTGATAAATTCACCTGATGGATAGTGATTCAGTAGTCTGGTGAATCTAATAAACGTGTAATGTCTGGGACGAACTCTGCCTAATTCAGAGCATACTATGAGATCCAGTCGTACACCATTGGATTGAATGGAGCTTAAAATCTGAGCGGTTCTAAAAACATTGCAATATTGAGTGAACAGGCAATAAAGCCAGAAGACAAATTCGAGGTCGATTCAACCCAAAAGAATAGTGATTCAGTAGTCTGCTGGTGCTTCTTGTCTCGTATTGTCAGGTGTAAAATCATGAATCACTGGGCATAAACTCTTTATCGACACTTTACAGGAAGCAGAGCTCATTTTTAAGTTGAAGCACCCACTAAAGTCTGATATTCTTGCTGAGTCCTCAGATACAGGTGCTTGATAGTTTTTGTAACTCAATAGTTGACCAGTCTATTTCAGCTAATATATCCTCCTTCTAAGTTGTCAGCTGAAAGCACTCTCTTCATCTAACTCTGCCTGCACAATATATCCTTCTTCTCTCATCAATCCAATCAACCCTTCTAACAATGCATAAATCTCATTAGATCTCTCATTTGAAACATCCTTAGCAATGAAGCTTAGTAACCCATCACTTGTTTCAATCCAGCTACTGCCACGGATCTTCTTTAACCCAGTTGCTTTCATTTTATCCCTAACGTTATCAGCTTCTTCCCATCTCCCAGCTTGTGAATATAAATTTGCCATAATTATATAATTCCCCGTATTTTCAGGCTCCATCTCGAACAAATGATCACAAACAAACTTGCCCATTTCCACATCACCGTAAACTGAAGCCCCATGTAACAAAGCACCCCACACTCTAGCACTTGGCTCCATTGGCATTTTACAGATGAATTCTGCTGCTTCTGAGAGCTTACCAGCTCGACTAAGAACACCCACCATGCAAGCATAGTGCTCCTCCAAGGGCTGAATACCATATTTCGAGGACATTGCATTGAAGATTTCCCAAGCTTCATCAACTAGTCCAGAATGAGCGCAAGCGGCCAGTACAGATGTTAATGTCACGGGGTCAGGTTGAACCATGCTATTTAGCATCTGAGCGTAGAGATCAAGTGCCGAGCTAGCATCTCCATGGGCAGCATAAGCCGATATAATCGCCGTCCAAATTACTAAGCTCCTACCTTTTGATTGATCAAAAACCCGTTGTGCCCCTTGAATAAACCCCAGCTTTGCAAAAGTATCAATTATGGCAGTTGCAACATATATATTTTGATCATAACTTCTTCTGATAGCATAACCATGTACTTCTTTCCCTCCTCTCAGGTTTGAGAAGTATGAAAATGTAGGGAGAATGCTAGAAAGTGTAACAGTATTTGGTCTAGAACCAGAAGCCTGCATTTCCTGTACTAAATCCAAGACTTGTTCATGTTGGTTGTTTTGAACCAAACCAGATATCACAGCATTCCACGTACTTAATCCTGGATTTTTCATTTCTCGGAACAAAGCCATAGCTTTGTCAACAAACCCATAAAACATGTACCCTGAAATGATGGAACCATAAGTAACTGCATCCTTTTCACCCATCTCTTCAAACAATTCCTGAGCGTAATCCAAACTACCACATTTCGCGTACATTCCAATCAAAGCATTACAAAGCGAAATATCCATCTCAATTTGGCTCTCATTGACTAAACGGTGGACTTCCATTCCGAATACAAGATCCTTTGACTGTGTACATGCCTGCAATACACTAACCACCGTTACTGCGTTGGGATTAAACCCTACTGAACCCATCATCTCTAAGTAAAGTTTCTTACATTCTTCATAAAATCCACTTTGAGAATACCCAGCAATCATAGAATTCCACGACACAATATCTCTCCTGAGTATTCTGTCAAATATAGTCCGTGCCAATCCAAGCTTATCACATCTGGAGTAATAGGTAACCAAAGCATTAAGAACAAAAACGTCCGAATCCAACCCTTGCCGAAGAACGTAACCATGTATCTGTTTCGCCATATTGGGGCTAGAAGACAACGAAGCCAGCGCTTTCAAAACACAAGTAATCGAAACATTATCGGGGGTGGCACTGTTGGAGAACGACAAAGACGAAAAAAGCTTCAGCGCGTCATGGAACAAGCCGTTAAAGGAGTAGCCAATAATCATAGCGTTCCAGGAGAAAACATTCCTGTGAGGAATTTCATCGAACACCTTGCGCGCTTCCGAGATGCAGCTGGATTTAGCGTAGAAAGCAATGAGCTTCGAGGCAATGAAATTATCAGGTGTGACTGAGAGCAGGATAAGGCGGGCATGTAGTTGCTTGGCTGGGCGGACAAGGCCATGGTCGGTACAGTGCTGAATGAGGCGGCCATAAACGCCATAGTCGAGGCCGTGGGTATAATGGAGGCCTTGCAGGGCTCGTCGGAATGTGCCGGCGGCGGCCATTTGGGTATTAAATGATCACCGGCTTCCCCATCCTCATTCATTTTTGTAATTTCTCTATCGCGCGAGACCTTCGAGTTTTGCTGGGTTCAGATGATGAACCATGATTGTTAGCGAGAGTGGGCTCGGCTTCGCTGCTTTGCCCAAGGCCTGGCTTCTTTTGCACTATCATACCGGGATGGGTGGGCCATGAGCTCCAGAAGTTGATTTTTTTCTTCCTTCTAATTTGACCAAAAAGAAGAAGAGTTTTCTAAACATCTGTTTGTGAAAAATATTAATATTGTAATTCTAGTCAATTTTTTTTGGTAGAGGTTTCCTTTTTAAAAAATGATCCTTCAAACAATTAATTTCAAAAAATCGGACCAAATCATTAAATCGGTCGAAACATTAGTTCAATGATCGGATTATAATTGAACAAGTAGTTGTTCTAAATATTCTCTTAATAACTTAAATTTTTTAAAATTTTTTTAAAAACTATAATAATATTCAATAAAAAAATAATATTACAAAAATTCAAAAAAAAAAAAATTAGTTGAATCGACCTATTTTATCGTTTTAATAAATTTTTTACTGATTTAAAAGCTCATTAATTTTTAAGTACAAATTAAATCAGAGATTTTGTCAATTTATCAATTTATCAGTCGAACCAATCAATTTGATTTAGTTCTTTGAACTATGTAATTAACATCTCTGTACATAGTTGTTATTTTAAAGAAAAAATTTAGGTTAATTTTTTTAGATATTTATTATCAAGTTTTCAATAAAAACATCAATTAATAATAAACTGTATAAATAATTATGAGTTTGAAACTTTTTTCTTGTCCGACATTATAAGCCCCCAAGCTAATCACATATCGGACTGACATCAATATCTAACTTTGGTCTTTTATTTTGTTTGCCTTTTTTGGTCCCTTTTTGTCAAAAATTTGGGTCTGTTGACTATCGATAAGAGTCCAGATGGGCCGGTTACGGCCCGTGTATTAACATATTTTTTAGAAAAAAAATTATCTTAAGAACTATCACTGAAAAAAATGGAAGGGTTTTTTTTTTTTTTTTTCTGATTTCAGAAGAGTAGCACGGCCTCCCGTCAATTCGTACACCTACGAAAAGCCCTCGCCTGCATCCTATCCCGACCGCCGCGTGCCGGTCCACACCTGCAGCCGTCCAGCCCCCGGCCAACCACCTTCTTCCTCCTCCTGGTAAGTTTCATTTGAAATTTAACTCAAAGTTTCATTGCTGAAGTGCTCTTTGTGAAACTATGGATCTATAGATGGAAAATATTATACACATTCATTTAACCATGATAAAAAGTTAAGTTTAATTTCAAATGAATGTTAAAGGTTAAAGAGGGGGTTATCATGAGTAACGGGGAAGAAGAGAAAAAAGGAACATCAATTCATGATTGGAGAATCCTCCCCCAAAGGGGAAAATAATAATCCACTGCAAAATGTAATCTCATAGCTATTAATATTTAATATCTCTATTATGTTTTAGAACTCGTTACCTTTTATAAAGATAAGTGTGTCATTTTAGGGATTTACCATTTGGATCTTCAGCATATCCTTCAGGTTTAGAAGCAATTCGGAAAACTGGATATAGGCACTGTTGCTATTGTCTGTACCTGCTTTTGCCTCTTACTAGCTCACTTGCATGCTGTAATTGCAATTAGTTTGTTTCTGCTTTTGAAGAGTTGCACCATTAAAATTGTTGCTCAAGTAAAATTTTCAAGTTGCAACCTCATTGTTTTCAGAATACCATGTCTGTATTCTAGAATAGGACAGCTTTTTGAAATGAGAGGGATAAGAAATCAGCAGGAACCAATCAGCAACAAATATTTTTGGAGTTACGAGGAGAGCCTGGTATCGTAATTAATGGGGTGGATGATTCTTCAGCACTACTGCTTTTGTGACTAGCTTCATTGGCTTCAATCAGGGCCCGTTATTCAGGGATGATTATTTTTCTCCATGTTCGAAAATGTCGCAAGATGAATTCTTGTTCTGTTATGCAAGCTCTCCCTTTCCACAGGCCTTTCTCTTCCCACAAATTCACCTTCAGAAGAGAAAACAGGGAGTTAACTAATGCTCTAAGAGTTCTAGACCTTGTAAACCTCAAGAAAAGAGATACTGAGAATCGTCAAAGCCATCTTCGTCTCATTGAGGGCATGCTGGAAAGCAATGTAACAGAATATGTTAAGGTTAATTCTGCTGGTGGAAAGAGAACGACTGAAATCCAGGATGTGGCCAACAAAATGGTCCAATCCTCTGGTCTGCAGATTGAGAATTCAGTTTATATTCATCTTAATCAGCAGGAACAAGGATTGGGAGTTGACGCACACTTCTTATCACATGCTGTGAGCACATGTGGGTCCAAGCGTGACCTTCGTGGAGGTCTTCAATATCATTGCTTAGCAATAATGACTGGGTATATTGCCAATATTTATGTTGGAAGTTCGTTGATAAGTTTGTACAGTAAATGTTCCTTGTTAGAAGATGCATTTCGAACTTTTGAAGAAACACCCATAAGAAATGTGGTGTCATGGACGGCAATTATAACTGGGTTTGCACAGGAATGGAACATAGACAAGTGTTTGGAGCTCTTCCATCATATGAGGGATTCAAAGTTGAAACCGAATGATTTTACATATACAAGCCTTCTATGTGCTTGTACAGGCAGCGGAGCTCTTGGACAGGGTAGAAGTGCCCATTGTCAAATAATTCAAATGGGCTTTTATTCTTATGTCCACATTGCTAATGCTCTTATCACCATGTATTGCAAATGTGGAGCGATCCATGATGCCTTTTACATATTTGAACATGTGGAAAGTAAGGATGTTGTCACATGGAACTCCATGATAGCAGGGTATGCACAGCATGGGCATGCGCAAGAGGCTATTGATCTTTTCGAAAAGATGAAACTGCAAGGCGTTAGTCCTGATGTCATAACTTACCTTGGTGTGTTATCCTCGTGTCGGCATGCAGGGCTTGTTAAAGAAGGTTGGCTATACTTTAATTCAATGGCTGAACATGGTGTCAGCCCAGAATTAGATCATTACTCATGCATTGTTGACCTTCTTGGTCGGGCTGGTTTGCTTTTGGAAGCTATAGATTTCATCCAAAACATGCCTGTTTACCCTAATGCTGTAATATGGGGTTCACTGCTTTCCTCCTCTAGGCTTCATGGAAGTGTTTGGATTGGCATCCAGGCAGCTGAGAGCAGGTTATTGCTGGAACCAGGTTGCCCTGCAACACTCCTGCAGCTGGCCAATTTGTATGCTAGTGTGGGCTGGTGGGACCAGGTAGCACGAGTACGAAAATTGATGAAAGACAAAGGGTTGAAAACAAGTCCTGGTTATAGTTGGATTGAAGTTAAAAACAAAGTCCATAGATTTGGAGCTGAAGATAAATCAAACAGTAGAATGACTGAAATGATTATTTTAATGAATAGCCTGATAGATCACATGAAAAGTTCATGCCTTTCTCAGATGCCTGATGAGGAAGATGCTTTGTTTACTTAGTATAGCTTGGTCCTTCAGCATAATCCTAAATTCATTCTTGAGCTTTCTAGTATTTCTAGCATCCCCTTGCACGTTTGCAAGGACTGGAACAGAGCAGACTGAGTGGCATTCAAGATGCAATACACACAGGAAGCAGCTAAAGGGGGAAAAAGAGGCTTTCAGAATCTAAACCATCCATAGATAAATTAATGTTGTAAAACATGAATTGGCAAGATGTCCGCTCACCTTGATCTCTCTCTTAATTCTCTTTGTAAAAGTTCCTTGTGAGCAGATATATCTCTCTGGGCCACCAAGAGAAAGGCATTAACATTTCAAGTAGATCCTGAGTTTTACATAATCCTATGATCTGTTCAGTTCTCTTTTTAATATTGTCTGGCCTCATCATCATCATAGTCATCATTATTATAATAATCATCGTCATTATTTTGGTTCATGATCTAAGATGTAAACATAATTTAATTTTTCAAATTACTAAATTTTTTATTCTTTCTGTAGATTTATTGGAAAGAACCTTTGAAATGGAGGGGGGAGGAAGCCAGCAAATATTAACTACTTCAGCAACTGCAGTTTTTGAGATACCAGGAGAGCCTGCTATTGTAATTAATGGAGTGCCTGACATTATCCCTAGTAATAGCACTACTACTCTCTGTAAGGCTTCAAGCACCGTTGAAACACCTCAGGATTCAGGTTTTGGTGAATGGTTGGAAGGGAGGGAGGTTCTAAAGCTGTTTATGGGGAGATATTACTCAGGGACAGTACTTGCATTCGACAAAGAAACTGGATGGTACAGGGTTCTCTATGAAGATGGTGACTCTGAAGATCTTGATTGGCACGAGTTGGAAGAGATTCTTCTGCCTTTGGATGTTTCAGTTCCGCTGAAATCGTTGGCACAGAGGATTGTTCAGAAAAACAAGAAACTTGTTCATAAATCTGGAAAGATTGTATCCAATTCGCAAAATCCTCAAGTCAAACGTATGGCAACTAAAGGAAAGATGATCACATTTGCATAGCAGGGCATCAGTCAAAGATTTAGTAGTTTGTAGATATCGAATGTGTAAGCCGCGTTACCATTTCAGAAGCAAGTTAGCAACTGGAAATGAACAGATTCTGAACATGTTCCGCAGAGGAGAGTAATTAAGGGAATTGTTATAGCATATCCAAAGTTTTGTTCTAATAGTTTTTCTGTGTGGCTGCTGAGTTACAATGCATATAGTAATGTCAACAAGAAATATTTCTCGTGTTTTTCTGTAAATATTAGTCTCTTAAGAACAATGTGAAACTTTTATTGCGGAAGTGTCTCTTGGACGTCATAATGACCGTCTACTATATGTCAAACCTAAGGATGGGAATAGAAAACAGCAAAGCCATCAGTTAGGCCGAAATAATTGATTACTAATAATTATACAAGTTTTATTGCAAACCAACATTGCTCTAACATTGTCTTCAATGCCATAAGCATTAGAGAACTTTTAAGAGGCGTGCTCGTAGCACTATAGCACATAATGAATGGGTTCAATGCATCCATCATAACCTTGTTTTCAATGCCATATACATACGAATAACCTTGTTTTCAGAAATAATGAAGGATTTGGATCTCTTCACGTAGTATGTCAGGAGAGAGACATGAACTCACTTAAGTTGTAGGTTTCACTTGAATCTCAGAGTGTATTAGTCCCAATACTTTGTATTTATCTTTCTTTTTATACAAAACTATCAGTACTAGTTTCTAAAATAAGAGGATTCGGATAAATTGCCATATATTCGAGATTCTCAGGCTGAGAAATATGCAAAACACGAAACCCGAATTAGTTCAAAATTTTTGAACTTCGGGACAGTATGTAACAGAATGAAGCGTATTTTCCATGGAAGCAAAGCAAAAGAGACATGAGCCATCCACTATCATTCGTCTATTTTCTAACAACATCAATTCACAAAAGTCTGACTACTATCGCCAAATTTTCTAACAAGGCAAGGCCTTTCAAAAAGAGACTTTTAGGCTTTTAGCAGTCCCCTACTTCTCCAGGTGAAAGAAGGATTTCTACTCTAATGGAGCAGATAAAAAATCATTTCCATGGAAATATTTAGCGCGTAGTACAGTAGCCAAGGAGACTATCAAAAAACATAAGGGGAGGAACTCTTCTGCTTGATAAGCCCTCTGCCTAGCAAGCAGAGACCATTAATTTGATGTGGGTCCCACATGCTGGGTGGGGCCCACCCCATTCAATAGTTATGCTTGGCAAGCATGGTACTTGCCAAGTAAACAACCCAAACCCAAACTCAAATATAAGGCCCTACCCTTTAATTTTATATCCGAAAACCAATGCCTCCCATATATTTTGGGTTACACAATGCTTACAACTTCAAATTACTTATTAAATTACTTACATCCCCATTTCATTAGACCAATAATTTATAGGTTATTAATGATCACATTCATACACATCCTCTACCATGATAGGTAATGAATCTTTTAAAAACGCACCTTAATACTTGTAAGACTATGGAAGAACCAAGACAATGTATGCCAAATTCACAAGTAAAGAGGCAAAATAGAAAAAATATAGTTCAGTGGGGAAATATTCCCAATATGATAGACAGCTTGATCAACATAAAGATGATTCGGGATTATAAGTGGCAAAATCTCTGGAGCAATTCAAATACAAAAATAACATAATCTCATTTTGTTTTTGTCATTCCAAAATTTATTGTTGTTTATCTAAAGTCCACTTTTTGACTGTCAAATTTCTGCAATCGAACATCTTTCTTGGCCCTTTTGCCATGAACAAGATTCCTTCCATAGTTACATTGAAGCTGTGAGGATCTAAGATAGCGTTTGGTATTCATTTAAAGAAATGAAATCTTATTCCATAATGCTGAAAAGTTTGTTTGGTACTAATTTTCTAAAAAGATTGGGAATGGTACTAATTTTCTAAAAAGATTGGGAATCCAATGATATTGAAGATTGTACGGCATCTTTTCATAAAAAATTGGTTGGAACAAGATTTCATTCCAATGAAATTATTGTGAAAGTTCATATTTGCCCCTTTGCTTCCCTTCAAAGTTGCTCTTCTGTCATTGTTGCTGTTAAGCTCGAGCTTCTGTCATCGTCGCTGTCAAGTTTGAACTTCTTTCATCATCGTCATCGAGTCCAAGCTTTTGTTACCATCGAGTCTGAGCTTCTTTCATCGTCATTGTTACTTTTGCTATCAATGAGTGTTTTAACTTGCGTTGAGCAATGATGAGAAGGAGAGATAACGATAGAGCAAGGGCCATGGAAGGCAACAACGACCAACTTCTCCACATCAGTAGCCACGACAAGCAACTTTTGCAATCTCAAGATAACAACAGTGACAGTGAACCCTAGATCCTAACTAAGGGCATTTTAGTAAAATTATGTTAAATCCATTCCATTATCTTATTTTAAATACTATACCAAACATATTAGTTTATTTCTCTCCAATCTTTTCTATATTATACAAAATAATTTTTTTGGATTGTCATTTCCTTTTTTTATTTTCTATTCCTTTTCTCTTTCCTTTAAAAACTTAAATTTATACCAAAGATATCTTAAATTAGGAATGAGAAGAGGTCTTCGGGATTCATTGGATGTTTGATCCAGCGGCTCCCAATCATCCAATGTTTCTTTAACGTTTTTTTAAAAAAAAATTGCATGTATTATTTCATAATTATTATTGTGTTTACAATCATTATTGGATCAATTAATATTTATAATTTTTTTTAAAAAAAGAGAAAACACTAGATAAATAAGAACCATTGGATCAAACTGATCCAATAATTTTAAAAGGTTACCCTAAATTAAACTTAAGTTTTCAACCATCTACACTAACCTCTCAAATGACGCTATACTAGTTCCTTTTTTTTTTTTTTGGTTGGTAAAAGAAATGGATCATAGCCCTCATATCAGTTCCTTTAATTTCTCTAAAAACATAGAAGTCCATCTGAAAACCCCACAAGTCAGTGTCAACTGCCACAAAATCTTTCATTGCAATTGGCTATTATATGAACTAAATAACAAATACAATCATAACAAGGGATCACATTGCAGCTATCAAATTTGCAAAACAAATACAGGAAAAAGAAAAATAAAAAGAAAAAGAAAAAATACTTGAGTAACAATAATACCAGAGACCACAATAACCTAAAACCATCATTCTGAGCATGGGCTCCTATAGAAAAAACGTCTGAAAAAGAGACATATTCACAACCCTATCAATTATCACCAAAGATACTGACAAATACTATCCCTATATATATTTGTGCTTACACGTGTGCGCATTAGGGAATGAGATTCCCTATCGTGCGCACAGGGTATTTGAAAGTCATTAGATCAAGTGACTTGTGCGTAAGAGGCCTTTAAAAATCATTTGATTTAACGATTTTAGTTCATTTAATATATTTTTAAAATTTTTTTTTACAAATATTAACTGATCATGGCATAATTGTAAATACAATATAAAAATAAAATTATAATTATAATTTTAAAAAATATTGAAAAAAAAAAAACTGAATGATTGGTAGCTGTAAGCCTCCTTGGTGCCGGAGGTAATCTCATTAAGTGGGGGATTTGGCGTTTCATTATTATTAACCACGGGGTTCTCAGTGCTCGAAGTTTCCGGGCGGATCGTACTCGGAGATGACCAACATACCCGATTCATTTTTTTGCGGCACCGCTGGTGCGCGCACCCGACCCTTCGTGAAGTGGCCACACCCTTTCTCCTCCGGCGCCGAACAATCCAGAGACTTGAAATCGTACAACTTGTTCTCCACGTACCAATAATACACGGCGTCCGACGCCGTCCAGTGCTGCTTCTTCCTCCAGGACATGTTCTCGCCGTACGGCCCATCCGAGTGCACCATCATGCAGTCCTCGTGCTGCCGCATTGCGTATTGCCACGCAAAGCTCCCTAGCTTCTCGTCCCACTTGAACAGAGGCCGGTTGAATAGCCTCCTCACCCAGCTGTGCGCCGCCACGAATTCTTGCTCTAGCAGGAACAGGTGTTGCTTCCCCGGCGCTGCCGCGTTTGGTTCGCGATCGAATCCGAACATTTTTCCGGGTTGGCTGTTTTGTTCGGGTGCCGTGGTGACCCGACCCATTGTTATTTCCGGGGTCCTTCAAGCTGCTTTTCGTCCTGGACGGATTCGTGTTTTCCCGGTCGAGGGAGGGGTTGGGGATTCCCGGAGACGGAATCAGCGGCGAGGCAGAGGAGGTAGATGATGAACATGGATAGAGAAATGAAATGCATATTTGTTGAATCTGCGTTTGAGGTTTGTGGGGGATTGCGATTGTGAAAGGAGTTTGGCTGGTGTACGTGTCAGATTATTAGAAGAAATTGGCGAAACTTTTAGGGGTCCAGAGGTTAGGGATTACCTATTTCGAAATTCGTATGATCTTCTTCATTTCCACTTCACAACCTCAAGTCCTATAGGCTATAGCTCCCATACATATTCAACAAACTGCATCGATTTACGTTCTTCCGGTTTAACAGTATTCCCCAAGACACTGCTCAAGGGGAGATACGTTCTGACAAATATTTATCACAAGAATCAAACATGATTTTGAATTCTCTCATTACATGAATTCCCGATGAAACGACTCCACAACTTACATTTATCTTCGTATACTTTATCTAATGTATAAAAATAAGAAAAAAATACACTTTATCTTCATATACTTTATCTAATGTATAAAAAATTTTATGATAATGAATTCTTGTAAATTTTTTAATGTATGCAATTAATTTTTTATATTAAAAAATATGTTAATCAACTTAACGATCTATACTTAATTAACAAAAAGAAATCATATAAGTTGTTGGTATAATATAAAATACTACATTAGTTTTTAAAATTATTTTTTTGTTTACTCATACCCACCAAGATCCAACCAGTAACTCATCCCACAATTAAATCATAATAATTTATCAGTATGGTCCTCAAAAGTATTATATTATTATCAAAAAATTTTAAAACAATAATTTACTATCAAAATAGTCTCCAAAAGAGTTATATTATTAGTAAAAATGCCTAAAACAACAATTGACTATCAAAATGGCCCCAAAAGAGTTATATTAATTCAATAAGTACCCAAAACAACAATTTACTATCAATACAGTCCACAAAAGTTATATTATTATCAAAAGAGTCTAAAACAACAATATTTCAATATGGTCCCTAAACGTGTTATATTATTACCAAAAGTTCTCCAAAATAACAATTTACCATCATAATGGTCCCAAAAGAGTTGTATTATTACTAAAAGTGCCCAACACAATAATTTACTATTAATATGGTCCTCAAAATTATATTATCACCAAAAGTGTCCAAAACAATAGTTTTTCAATATAGTCCCCAAAAGTGTTGTATTATTACCAAAAGTTTTCCAAAACAATAATTTAATATCAAAATAATCCCCTAAAAAGTTATATTAATACCAAAAGTGTTCAAAATAACAATTTACTATCAATGTAGTCCCCCAATAAGTTATGATGTAGTTTGATATATATTGCAAACAAAACTTTACTTAATTTTTCTTTAAATTATAATTTTGGTGCTTATAATTTTACTAAAATTATAAATTAGTTTTTATATTTTATTTTTATGTAAAAAGGTCCATATAGTTTCCATATCTAAGTAAGTTAGTATCTGCCGTCAGTATGATTAACTTTGTTGCTAAAATAGTCCTACATATTAGTGATGTATATATTTGTAAATATGTCAGTATATTCAGTCATTAAATTTTACACAATTCAGCCATCATGTCAACAAAATTTAAAGTAAACGCTAAGTTAGAAAAATTGGGAATTAAGGTTAAAATGATAATTTTATAGACATGACAGTTGAGTTATGCAAAATTTAATAACTAAGCATGCTGACATATTCACAAATGTATACATCAGCTGTCAAATATGACAATTTTAATAGTAAAGTTAATCATACTGACAGTAAAGACTAACTTACATAAATAAAAAAAATTATAATGACTATTTGACATGAAAATAAAACATAATGATTAATTTATAATTTTGGTAAAATTATGAGAATCAAAATTATAATTTAACCTTATATTTAATATATATTTTTCTTTTACAAGATATATTTAACTTTCTTAGCATTTGACATTAACTATTGAATTTATTATCACTGAGTTCAAATGGTATGAATATGAACTTCATTAAGTTTGTGACATGAATTTAAGATTCTTTGTAGTTAAAAAAAATTAATTTTTTTTAATTATAATTTGTAAGAAAATTATACATAATCTTTAATTATGATCTAATTACAATTTTGATCTTGAACCTTAAAATACTACAATTTACCTCTTAAACTAATATAAAAAGCAAAAATGCCATATAACAAATAGAATTAGCATTTAAAAATGACATTATTCAGTGCCAAAAACAAAATTACATAATTCATTACATATTACCTTATTACAATCATCAATTTATCAAATTACATACATCAAGAAGTTAAATGTAATCTTTAAAATACAAAAGCATAATATATAATTAAACTAAAATCTTAAAAAAACACAAATATAATTTGCTCTCAATTTTAACGTAATAAAGCACTGGCTTAAGGAAATTACATAGAGTAATATACTCTACCTTTTTTTTTTGGGTAATAATAATGATAATAATAGTAATAATAATAATTATTATAAAACACTCTCTTCATTTGATTTGAGATGAGATTCGAGAATGATGGGGACCATCAGCTCAAGATTTCACCGGACGACAACGTTTCCCGCCGTCACGGCGAATATGACGTGGCAACATCCTTTGTTCAGATTCCTGAGTCTGATGCTTACCTTCGTCCAATAACACGCATTCAACAAAAGGTTGGAGAACTGCCATAGCTGCTTCCTTCATTGTTATTGTATTGACTTCGAAACTTTTGAAGACGGAGCGCGGTGCCTTGTTCTCCCTCCCGCCTTATTTCTCATCCAATTTCATTGGTTCACCTTCTCCGTAATCGTTGATTAATCAGTTAGGAGTTTGTTTATTTATTTATTTTTGTTGTGCCATGTCGGTTCGGCATCTGCTGAAAAATAGGGTTCGTAATGTCCTTCTAATCTGTTGCATCTTCTTCAGCTATTTTCCAGGTAAGACTCTCCTCCCGCCTTATTCTTTTTCTTTCCTTTCGGATTCATTAATTTCTGAAAAAGAGATTTGAGAGGGAATTCAATCTGGAAGAGATCTTGAAAATGTTGGGGTTGAAATATGTGAAAAGGGTTTAATTTACTGCGGAATCCAAGTGGATGAGTTTTTCGAATGGATCTTTAACTGCGGCGGCTTCTGCTTTTCATTGCAAACAGGATTGACATTATCTGCGGTTGTCACACTAAAATCAATTAAGATCTATAAAACCCATGAATGGCTAAAAGGCATTCCAACTGTATATTTCACCTGTAAAGGGGAGAACAAGACCATATTGCCCGATGTCAGGAAAGCTCACGAAATGTATTCTTTTAAGGGCGAAGAATCTTGGCAGGTTCCTTTTTCCATATTTGGTCTTGATTCTGGTTTTCGCTTAACTTCTTATGTCTTGCCATTTTTTCCTCTTCACCGGTTTACTCAATTTTACTAATCGAGTCTAAAATAGATGCAGTGTATTGGGATCAATGGCTCTTCTTCAGAAGAGCTGTTACTATTTGGTTACTCTATATCGCATTGTTTATTTCTCACTGAATAGAAGTTGAAAATTTTGGTGAGCTATGAAAGCTGAACTGCTGAACATAATATAATAGGATTCGCCTATGCAAAATCACTATAAGTCTTATTGCTTCTCCTCTCTTGTTTGCTTGATAGAAGTATGTGAACAACGATTTAGATTTCAAGCAAACCCATCGATGGCTCTTCTAGTAACTATTTCGTTCATGTTTCATCAAAATTCGGTTATTGCATAAGATTCTAGTTGTAGTTAATAATTAAGTTTTAAAGGCCAAAATAGGAAGTATTCTCTTTTTCTTTTTTTGGGTGTGATGATCCTGAGCTTACTCTTTGATTGTGATTGAACTTGTATTTGTGTAATTGTGTGTTTACAGTGTGCATTTTGAGAAAACTGTGTCCCCAATTAGAGCTGATGTTGTTGTATGGTTCTGATTGCAATGGCACCTTTCTGCGTGCGTTTGTGGTTGTGAATTCTGAAATTGGAGGATGTGGATATGGCTACGAATATTTGACAAACTACAATTTATTCATGGCTAAACTCTTACGTTAGGTTCAGATGGGGAATAATGGAGGAGAAAAAAAGGGAAGAAAAGAAAATATTTTATTGAAACCATTTCCTTGTTGGGAGTAGGGACTTTGAAGAAGAAAGATTCTCAAACAAAGGGAAGAGAAATCATTTAACCTACCATCCCTTCCCTTCCGTTTATTTATTTATTTATTTTTTTTGGGAATTTCTTCACTTCGCTTCCCCACCAAACTCCTAAACATATCCATATTGATTATGTCACCTGAACCTGATCTGCAGACTAAAATCATTATATTCAAATGTTGGTATTTGTTGTTACATGTATCATTGTTTGAAGCAATTGCTGAGATTTTGCTCCTTGTTTTCAGCCTCTGACTAAATTTAAAAATAAAAAGTGCAAACGATGTGGATTCTATGAGAAAGACCGCATTATATCAGATGATGTATTTGATGAATGGGAGTTTTGTCCTTCGGATTTTACTTCCCCTCATGGCAACTACGTTCGACATAAAGAAAAGGAATTAATAGCTACATTTCAGTGTCCAGAGTGCTTACATTTTGGTAAAGGTGAGTGACGTCTTTCATTTCTACGCCTTTAAAATTCCTTTTACCACATTCATGCTATTAGACATTTCGACCTATCGAGGCCACACTGAATAAATTAAAGCCTTTGGCATAAGTATCTATGACTTAGGAGATGTCATTCCTATAATAATAATAATGATTTATCAGAAATTCTATTTCGACTTTGATGAATGTTTCTTCAAAATGTAGTTATAGTGCTCACATTTGGGTGGATGAATTTATGTTAAATTCTCAATTAAAGAGCAAGAAGCCTCAATTTCTGTTGTGCTGTGTTTGTGTCACCATGGATAACTTGTGTGTATTGAGTTAAACAAGAGCAGATGATTTATTTAAGTTCAATAGAATTTATGAGGTTCGTAGGAAAAATATTTACTTAAAAAGAGGAATATATTAATTAATATGAAAACATATTGACTGTTTTATCATAACTTACAAACTGTTATCCTAATTTTCTTCATTAATACCTTAGATCGCAAACTACTTTCTTTTCAAAGTTAAATTTTTATTTATTGTCAACTGATGGAATTACAAGGCATCAGCCTAAGGTTTTGATCTGTTTCCTTACTTTGCTTAATGAACCATAACCTTCTGAATTATGATGACATGTTATAAGTTTATGGCAAAGCAATTAGATGGCAATTTTCTTTTTGCCCTTTTTGTTCATGTAGAGCACCTTTATGTTATCTTTCAAGCATGCTTGCATAATTTTTATTTGCATTGCTAATCTTTTATAGTATTTCGTTTTTGTCCTATTGGCAATAAAAAATGTTTTTATGTTAGCTTCTAGTACTGAATCCGAATCGAAGCACCTTGGTAAAAAAGGGAAGCATATAGCAGTTGTGGTTTTGCTAATTGTTTTGGGCTCCACCATACTGATTCTTGGAGTTGTGGGTGCTTATAAATACTGGCAAAAGAAGAGGAGGGAGCAGGATCAAGCTCGGTTTCTGAAGTTATTTGAAGATGGGAATGAACTTGAGGATGAGCTAGACCTTGACAACATATGATATAGTAAACAAAATAGAAAATACCTTCTGTACAGTATTTTTTATTTCACAAATTTTGTTAACGTAAACTGATGAGGCGAAAAAAATTTCTGGTTTTACATGAAACTTAACTGATGCATGATAGGTAGTTGTTTTTTGGGTCGAAATGATAGGTAGTTTCAAATGGGAAGAATGGGCTATTTTGTTATTGATCTCGAATTACTCAGGATTTTAGCAGAAACGAACAAGGTTGAATTTGAATCTGGTCTACGTGAATGTGATTCCAAAACCCCCATATAAGGACGTACGTTTCTCCTTGTTTAAGGAACCTTGACAAGAAAGTAAAAATGTTTTGGCATTGCATGTACCATATGACGCTAAAGAAATACTTTGGCAAGGCTCGAGAAGCCTGATGCCTAGAAGTTTTATTGAAGATGGCATTAAGCTTCTTCTGTATAGACTTGGATCTGTGGAGCTTCAAAATTCGTTAGCTAGCTAAGTAGCAGAAGCAATGGCAAAATTCCATGGAGGCGGAAAACGTTTATGTAGGTAATGGATGAAGGACACCTGAGAGAGGAAAGTAGAGGATAATTTTAAAGCCCAGAAAAAGTGTCGCAAAATCATTGTTCACGTAACCAAATCTTTTCCTACAAGAAGCCAAATCAAAGATGCCTAGCTCAACTAACGATGCATAACCTGTTTTACAACAATTAAATTAAATCGCACCATTTTTAACGGATGTCTCCGAGCGGACAAACAATCAAAATCGACAGCCACCAGCCATTGAGGCTCCCAAAACTTTGACCCAACGATTCCGACTTGTTAATAATTGCTTTACATATTCCTACTTATACACGACCATTTTGTTCCTATTCGTCTTCACAAAATTATTCTAATACTTCACACAAACATTCATAAGGTTTATTTGGAAGTTAAGAAAAACATGTTGCACACTGAACAAAAATAAGGACAAATTACAGAAAACCCTAAAACCAATTGTCTCCTCCCAGTTCAAAGACAGTGAATTTCATAAAAGCATAAATCCTACGCCATTCCTCCGCCATTCCTCAGAACACTTAAGGTGACTCGCTCCCCCTTGGAGAATGGCGCGTGTCATAATCATCATCAATGGGGCTCCTATCCTCCCCAGGGCTAGCACTGTGGCCACCGCCATTAATTTTGGGGCTGTCCCTCATTGGGCTAACAGGGCTTCCACTCCTCCTTCTAGGACCGTCACTGTAGTCAGACCCATCTTGCTGGGCGGCCAGCCCATCATTCCCAGGAGATGCGTATCCTCTCTTCTGTGGACTGCCTTCATCAAGCGTTGGACTATCATTTCTTCCCTTGCAGGATGGAGGACTATTTTTGGGTTCTGGACTTCTGTAACGAGGAGACTCTGATCTATCTTCTCGAACAGGACTACGCTCCCTTCGCACAGGGGATCTTGATCGGCTGGAAAGGTCAAAAGTGAACATTGAGGTCCGAGTAAATAATTTACAAACTACATGTATACTGAAACCTAAACTCGTAATAATTTCCACATGGCTACCATATATCAAAGAAAAATGAAGGTAAAGATAATCCTACCTGTAACTGCGGCCTCGGCTATAACTTCGATTCCTGCTTCTGTCACGACGAGGAGAACGTGACCTCACTGGTGAACGTGAATAACTACGTCCACGACCACTGCATGAACAAATCAAATTGACATCAGTTTCAACGATGTAAACCCCAGGCAATAGCAGTAGAACAACAAGGGTAATGTTAAAAACGTGAACATCAATAACAATGCAGCAGCAATTTAGAATTTAGATACCCAACAAAAATAGACTCTACCTGAGTTTCTTAGGACTATTCTTGCAGTTTCTTTCTACATGACCTCTCTCCCCACAGCGGTAACACTTGTTCTTCCAGTCTCCAGCTTTGCAATCACGAGCCCAGTGGCCATCAATGCCACAGTTAAAGCAGCGTCCAGATCCTGGAGGAGGACCTCTACCCAAGTATTCTCGGGAACCACGTGGACCCTAATTAATAACAAAACAGATAAATGTGTGTGTATATATAGCCTTAAAATAAAAACATGAGAAAACAAACGTAACAGCCTATTCACATTCCAAGAACAAGAACCACAATATCAGAAAAGCCAGGACCCACAACCAGAAGCAACTGAGTATCCAAGCAAAGAGTAGTACAGATTATGATTGCTAAACAAGTTACAGAAAACAGAGATGGCCAATTTATAATATAAATTAAGTACTGTTATTTTAATTCACACAGTTCACTAATGGAGGGACAAGCAAAGAGGAAGCTACAGATCCAATAACAAGGTAAGTCCTCAATAAGTGGACAAGAAATTAACCACAATCCACAAGTGATATCTAAATACATAAAATGTATTCTAAAAGCTAAATTACTCTAAAAGAATAGAGAGATGTAATCTCTGACACCCGATGTAGAGTGAATGTCAAAGATGTCAGTGGTAATGATAAAAGAACTGTTTTGCCAGATGCCAGTTAATATACAATAAGATCCAGTATGAGTGCAAAGATACAAATGTAGCTAGTATTATTTTCAAGCTTCCATACCATAAGTAACATCCATCAGACAGATGATTACAAATGAATTAATAAAAAAAAAAATTCTATAACTTGAGTTGATAGGAGAGTAGTTGGGCAATTAGTTCATACCCCTTTTGCAAATTCGACAATAATTCGACTTCCATCCACCTCACGACCATCTAGGTTATATCTTGCATCATCTGCATCTCTTGTATCACTAAATTCCTGTACAAAAAGTGAGGGACAAACCAGCACAAGTAACAAAAATTCTTACCATCTTTTATAAATGGATTTCCCCCAAGAAGACACTAGGATACGCCTTTGAACCAAGCCACAAGAAGAAATCAATGTGAAAAGAAATAAATGAACAGAAACAAGGCAAGAGCAACAACTTACAACAAAGGCGAAATCATGCTTCATATCCACATCTCGAATTCTGCGGAAATGGTTTCCAGAAACAGTAAGGCCATCATTACATAAGTACTTCAAGTGTATGATACTTTGCCCCTCAAAGACGAACAAAACACCAGTTTGTGATTGTTGCCATTTCCATAAAAACACGCAATAATATTAGAGAAAGAATCGCCAAAGTCAACACTCGGCAGGAATTTCCACGAATTCCACCAAGGCCACCCTCCCACCATAGACCTCCAGGTTTAGGCAAAACCCCAGAAACCTTCAACAAGATCATTCAAGTTAAAACATGACTCCTAGGGGATATGGTTCCCACGCATAACATGACGAATAACCAATATAAATCCAAGTGCAAAACAATGCTCGGCAAAAACCTGTATGCCATCCCCCAATTTTCAGGGTAAGACAAGGCCCAAACCCCACACCCCACACCAATGAATTCCTGATATAGGTTCCTAGCCAAATCACAGACAAATTACAATCGGAGCTTTAAATCCATGATACATGAGAAGTGAAAACTGACGCAAAATGCACTTATGTGGAAAAGGCTAGTGCAATAAGCAATAACAGAGACAGCAGTGCGATGAATATAACTAAATAAGTGATTAACTTTAAATAAAAACAACAGCATTACCTCCCATATCTGCTAAAGAGTCGATCCAGATCACGTGAACGAGTCCTCGAAGACAAACGACCAACATAGAGACGGGTATTACCATATTTATCATCATGTCGAGGCATTATTGCTGAGCAAAGAACCATGTTAGAGACCCAAAGTAACAAACGTGAGAAAGACACTATGGAAATGACTTATTTTGATGTACTAAATGTTTGATTAACAACAGAATGAGGGATGGGGAAAAAGACACACTATCTTTCTTGCAGTATGAAAGGAAATATCAAACAATGGGATATGCCCATAAAAAATATTAATCCAGACAATCTTATATGAAAAATTACAGATAGCCTTAATACAGCCATCTATCATCCAAACAAAATACAGACTATACTGTATGCAAGAGAAACAATTCCCTCGATTCCTTATATCCTAGGTAGTATTGCCACAGTTGTTATCCTGTATTTAATTTCATGAGAACATAAAAGAAATCAACCAATCTTCTACAATCCTGAAACACCCTCGAAAAGAATTGTAAATCCAAAGTTGGCAGGGAAACAAATCTAAACGACTTAAAATTGATTGAAATATAAACTAAGACCTAAATTGCAGAATCCAAACAAGAGAGAAAAACAATAATAACGAATCAAATCAACGGAAACCATAAATTAGAAAGGGCGAAAGTACAAGGAATCAGAAGACAGATCGAATGGAAAACGACAGAGGTTCATGGAGCTCGAACCTCGGAAGCTGAAGTTGACAGAAATTGAGAACCGTGCTCCAAGTCGCGAAACCCTTTCGAAAGCTGATGGCAGGTTTCGGATAGTTCAGCTCTTTATGAAAAGTACCGACAATCTTTGACGGCCAGGATACGACTAATCTTGATCCAAGCGTTACCTTAGATTCCGCATCTATGTTTTTATTTATTTTTTTCCTGGGCTTTTTTTTATTTAACTTTTGTTTCTTTTGCGATAAAAATTATAAAAACGAAAAAACTTTAAAATATTTTTTCTTTTTGTTTTTACAAGTTTATTTTATTAGAAGCAATTTTTTTTTTGAAATAATTGATGTAAACATTTCTTTTGCGAAACAATGAGAATGAGTCCTTCTACTGGTTAGAGCCAACTTGTATAAATTTTATCATTAATACTTTGCTTTATTGCAAAAACAAATTATAAAAAAAATTTTGAACCCAAATATACTTTATGACGGACGTTGATGATAATGTTGACTTACGTTAGATAGTAGAACTGAGTGATAAGTTAAAATGAAGAAACCAGTTTTCCTGTTTAGTTATTTTTTAAATCTGAAGTAAAATTTAAATCAAACAATATTTTCTAATAAAATAAATAAAAAAGCCAATTCTTAAAGTTTTTTCCCCAGACTTTTCTTTTCATGAATTACTTTATTTCTTAGAATACTTTTTTATCAGTTCAATCTGAAATCTTTATAATTATTTCATTTTAGTTGTTCAAAGAGAAATTGTCATGTCATTCGCACATTAAATTCGTTACCAAATAATCTTTTTATGAATAGATTTCAAGATTTTAGTGTTTACGAAGCCTTTGGCATGTCGATTTTTTTTTTTCTTTTATAATGGTCAAAAGTCCAAGACAACTTATATTAGTAAAATGTTGATAATTTACATTTGTGAGATGCAACAATGGTACTAAAAGAAAAAAAAATTGAGACAACAGGAAAAAATAAAAAAAGCTCTAAAAAACTTCTAAAGCCTGGATCTAGAGAATAAAATTGAAAATCTAAAGTTATTTTTCCTCTCCTCACTCGGATCAGAAATTGACAAAGTGTAACACATTTTGACTAATAATTAATTTTGTCTTCTCTAAAAATACTCATAGTCTCGAAGCTATGGAGAGTAAACCAAAAAGCATTATCTCGATTTTTTATCTTCAACATATTATCATAAGCTATGTCATCTTTAAATTTGAGCAAATCATCATTATTGATCAAAGTAGATGGGACAAAAGGAGCACAGCCAAGATACAAAAGTGCCAATGTAATGGATTAGAATACAAAGGTGCAAAATACTCACAAACAGACACATGCGCATGGGTCTAGTCCCCAAAATCCATCTGCTCACAACGTCCAATAGCCCCTTCTTCCACCGTCGTGGAAAAGCTTATTGCAGCCATGGAAAAAGAAGTGTGGTGGCTTAAAATAGATGGACTACAAGTAGTATATATGATTGCAGCAGATGTATAGGCTTGATGGTAAGACTTGCGAGGATCACTGTGGCCGAGCAAACTACAATGGATGGCTTAAAACATGAAAAAGAAACCATAACTTACTTAAAAAGATTAAAAAACTACCATTCGAGAGAGAAAGTTATATGGAGGGGACATGAAACCACCATCCATTCGAGAAAACTAAATGGAGGAGACAAAGAATCACCATATGAAAGAACTCTACGCAAGGAAGACCGTTGAAAAAGAAAAAATTGTGGAAAATATAGTTGAGGTGAGACTTTCGGAAAAAAAGGGCAACTTGACATGTCGAATTGATGTGAAAGATTTGATGTAAATGAAGATAATGATAAATTGTTTAAATTACTCTCTTTAAAAACTTTAAAGGCTCATTAAAAGAGCGAGATTATATTTTTATTGTACTATTTAAACAAATTTAATATTCATTAATGAAGATGAAATCTCATTTTATACTTATTTGGTATCTAAGATGAAAAAACAAAAAAGTGAATATTAGAATACAATTGCTACAATTTATTGCCATCCAGTAATTCAATTCTATTGGAGTTATTAGATTCTTTCGCTCAAAATTAACTTTTCATACCAAGCATAGCCTATGCTTGTTCTTTTTCTTACTTAAAATTTAAAATCTTTTAATAAAATATCTCATTTTTATTCTTATTCTCTTTTTTTGTTTTTTTGGTATTTATCAAACATATTGTAAAATTTTTATATTCGGGAATCTCGTCTCCAATCTCTGGGGAGCTCGGCTTCTCTGCTTCAACGAGACTGTGTTAAATGAATGTAAATCATTCGATTGAACGTAAATGAATCAAACGACCCACACCAACTCTGTGATATTCCCCATTTTTGCATAATAGAGGGAAGCTCATGTGGTGCCTTGTTTGAAATCCTAGGGAAGCAGTTAAAATTAGACACGCAATGAAAGGCTATACATTATTTTGTAACGCTTTGTATTGAAAGTAATGGTTGGAACCCAAGAGGGGGGGTGAATTGGGTTTTATAAATTTTTCACAAGAATTAATTGGAAGTTAAAATGATTTTCTGTAAAAGTACAATGCTTAGGATAATAAATACAATACAGAAAATCAATGTGCTGTTAAGATAAATAATTATAAAGATCAAGGAATTAAAGAATATATATCAATATGCACAAATTAAAGAGTAAGGGATAGAGAAAGCAAACTCGGAGATTTATACTGGTTCGGCTAATCCAAGCCTACATCCAGTCCTCAAGAGACCACTTGAGTATTTCCACTATAATTGCAAGTTTAATCCGGGTACTTGCAAACCACTACAACCACGCAAATTCGATCCGGGTATTTGCGAAACCACAATAGAGAATTTATGAATCCGGGCTCCTTCTCAACCCAAAGCAAGTTCTTCCAACACCGGTACTTGCGAACCTCAACTCAGAATAATATATGTGTTGATCAAAATCAACAATACAAAGAAACTCTCTCTAAAGAGTAGATGAAAACAAATGAAGCTCTAATAACTCTAATGATAGAGAATATGCAAGATTTGGCTCAAGAATGCTTTCCTTTCTCTCAAAGATGATAGAAGAAGTTAATATCACATTGTAGGACTTTGTTCTTGCTCAAAATCGTGTATCTAAGGTCATATATATAAGATTTTACAAAACTAGCCGTTATATAGCCGTTATATAGCCGTTATAGTGCAGTCCAGATTTTGAGCTTTCTTTAAAAATTCATAACTCCCTCATTTGAACTCCGTTTTAAACAAATAATATACCGTTGGAAAGCTCTTGGAGTCTAGTTTCAAATGAGCCAAGTTTTACTCAAAAATTATTTTTCTTTTAAAAGATATAATCAAAATACTGACTATAGGTCAGAACAGAATAATTTTTTATTACAGTAAAATCAACTTTCAGTTTTTCAAACTATATTTTGAATAGTCATATATTTCTCATTTGGACTCCGTTTTGAATAAATAATATACCGTTGAAAATATCTTTGAGTCTACTATCAAATGAGATTAAGATACTTGAAAAACCGATTTTTCATTTATGAGATATGATATAAGGAGTGACCAAAGGTCAAAAAATAACTTTTGTAAAACTTCATATCTCACTAACTTTTTGTTCAAAAATGCTTGAGCCAATGTATGCAAATCTAAATCATTGAGTTGCACAAATATACTAGCCTATATAAAATATACCTAATTTAAACACATAGGCTATCTTGATGCATCCAAGCTTCCAAGACTTCAAATCTTCTAATTCTTCATTTCTTGGAGCTTCATCCTTGCATGTTGTTTTCCTTGAGTTAAGCATGATATTGCTTTTCCTTGTTCTTCAATACAATCCTCACTCTTCTTGTTTTGAACCAACCTATAAAATATATCTTACTTGCAAACCCAATGGTTAGTTTAATAGCATGATTCAATATATGCAACATACATATTAAATAACATAATCATGCTTAAGTACTTGTAGCATATATATGATAATTAATCTTTATATATATCAATGCTACTATTCAAATATATTTGTCATCATCAAAACTTATGGCATATAGCCTTAGGGTCAACATGTATGATAAAATGGAGATAAGATGGCCCAATCGATGTGTTTCATTGTTGAAAGTTGAGGGCTTAAAAAACGCACGTGGAATCCCCTTCCAGAATGATGTTCCTGATAATTTTCTTGAACCGTGGGAGCTTCCAAGAGGAGAGATACCATTGTTGCAGCACCCACCGACGTTTAGTATATGGACATTAGGGTGTGGCTTAGACCATCTAGATTAATTGACTTTAATTTGTAGTTCATTCATAGAGTTCTTGAACTCCTTCGCAGCCGTACACTCTTAGCAGAGATAAATAATAACGTTAACTAATAGGCAGTGTTAGTATACATGTGTAGTGAGTTATATTAATGATGTGTAAAAAATTACATATGTCAAATTTTAATACAACATACTTGTAATAAAGATAAACAAAATTGTACGTACATTTTTTTATTCTTAATTATTTTGGTTTTCTATTTTGACCCGCTTTGTAGTGTCTTTGTTTATAATTTTGTTTTTGTTGCAGCTTGTTAAACTTGAGAGTTTACATAAAATTAGTGAAGATGGAATAAATTCGAACGATAAACTCTTATGAGTTTATATATATCTTTTCTGTTTTAATAAATTATTAAAATTATATATATTAACACATAATAATATCTTAATTCATAATTAACATAAAAAATATTTTATATCTTAATTCATATTATATAATTATTTAATCTTTTTAAGTCTCAAGATACAAGTCACAATTTTACATTTAACTAAATACTAGAAAATAAAAAAACAAAATAAAATTTAGACAGTTGTTGAGTTTATTTGGTATAAACTTGACAAGTTTCATTGAGTTCTGATTTAAGAACTTAAACTTATAAACTTTGACAAGTTTAAGAGTTAATTTGAGAGTTTAACAATTGTATTCTTTTTCTTTTTTCCGCTAAGAAGAAAGGAAGCCATATCTCTAAGTACACCTGAAGCATCTTTATTTTCTGTAGGTGATCTCAAATTTGTTTTTTCTATCATTATCATTATTATGAAGTTAAATAGTTAATTACTAGATGATGATAAAATGTTATAAATTCATTTGAATGAATCTTAATACAAAAACCAAATGAAATCTTACTCTATATATATATATATATATATATATTGTTTGCCTTCACTCGCAAAATCGGCTGGTTTGAAAAGTAAGGATGGCGTCTAATTTCACATTGGAACTTTAAGGTTGGACAACACTTAAAATGACTTCAAGCATAGGTATTAGCTAAGGAATTTTTATTTATTTATTTTGACTAATTGAGTTGAAGTTTTACGATTAATATATATTTATTTTTTAAAATGCATCAATTTCATGCAAATGTCACTTGAAAAAAAATGGCATTAATTATGTGCAGAATAGCTTGAATATACATACTCATTACCTTACGATCGAAAAAGGATTTTAAAAATTTCTTCAATTGATATATAGTAATATATTCTAAAAAATTATTAGAAGAAAAAAATAATTACAAAATTTGATGGTTAACCTAAAAGTTATTTTAATCTCTGGTATTCATTTAAAATTGACTTTTGATTCTCTATTGTTGTTCGAAAAAATTTCCCAACAAATTTAAGTGTCAAAGAATTATATTGGATGGTATTCTTTTAATCAAGTCATAGTGAGTCATGGTTGCATCGCTCCTTCTCCATCTTTCGTTTATGCAATTCATTCTTTCAATTTTGGAGCATTCATTTTCTTTCTATTAACTGTCTGATGACTGATGTGGAAGGGAAACTGAATGCTCCAAAATTGAAAGAAAATGAATCCAAAACCCTAGGATAAATTAAAAGCACTACATTTGTCACGACCCGTTTTCTAGACAAATGACCGGCACAATGATGAATATCCCATCATTGTAAGTCTTTCGATAAATTCTAGCCATGAGTTTAGTCATTATCAAAATAACCATTCCTGAAGAAAATATATCAAATTTTCTTATTTGAAATTCATAAAGATGATTTGCACATAATAATAGATTCTCAATATAAAATACATTATTATGCTGACATACAAACCAAATACCAAACCCCTGACCTAGATGTCCTAAACGATTATAGAGCAACATAATCTATAACAAAAGAGGGGTGTACCCGACAACGAGAAGATTCAAAGTGATCTACTCCTCTAGCAGATATTCTTCGCTGGCAACCTGATTTGAACAAAAAAGTTGTACAAACAGTGTGAGCTTTTAAACTCAATGAGCGAATCGGCCCCGCGTTAATAAAATTCAAATACATTACCAGTCATGCAAACATATCCGAAGGTTCATACTCAACCAATAGACAGAAGATAAAAATTCATCCAATTCAACAAATGTTACTAGTACTCGTCAATGGCAATATATCCCAGAGAGCGCACATGGGCCAGCTCACCAATTATGTATATTTCTGCCATGACGCACAACATCATCCTCTTACATACAATAAAAATTCATTCAATTCAACAAACGTTACTAGTACTCGTCAATGACAATATATCCCGGAGAGCGCACACAGGCCGGCTCACCAATTATGTATATTTCCGCCATGACGCACAACCTCATCTTTTTAGCTAAGGCGCCTCACGGATTTATCACCAATCCGGGCTATATCCCTACTGAGCGAATCGTTGTCTCCACACTCATTGGTCAAGACACCCTGTCAACCGGGTTTTCCGCCTTGCGGTGAGAGGGGGTACTGTCCCGCTCAATCACAATCAATAGCATTTCATATCATAATCAGAAGCTCAATATAATATTCATCCATATAACAGGTATAGTATATAACTATATTATAGATTTATAAACCACATATCAAGATAACAATTAATCCGTTTTTGAAAACATTCAAACTTCACATCATCATAAGATATTTATTTCATTTTATCCATACTTATGGATTAATTATCTCATTTAGATTCGTCATTCTAAATCCAATTTCCCCCTATGAATCTTGGAAGTGTCCTACGACATGCTTTTTATCACCAATAATGCTAAAACTCTATTAAAACGGGGTCGTTTCACTCACCTGAATTCCGTACGAGCATCGCTTCTCTAAGTCATTACAGACAAGAGTGTTCAGGTAAATTTCGGTGTTCTGCTACGGAGATTTTCATGAAAGATTAGAGAAAATACGTTAGGATTGTTTTCGTATAGATACTGTTTATACGTACAGTAACTGTTTATATATACGGTTACTATTTATATGGTTACTATTCATATGTACGGTCACTATTCATACGTACGGTTACTATTCATACATACGGTTACTATTCATACGTACGATTACTATTTATACCAGAAATAGAGAATACAATCTGTAAAAGAGTACACCAGGTAAGTTCCCAGGAAAAAGTGGAGGGTCACACTGGACACACTTAAAAACCAGGTCTTTCCTTAGCCAAAACTTTCCTAGACATGTATTTTTCACAGTTTACATTCTATTTCGGTAATCAGAGAATCAAAATAACATATAAACAACTAAGGACAGTTTTTCTGATGTGGAAGATCAGCCAAGGCCGCAACCAAAGAGCATACTTAAGAAAATAACTTCTAAAATTTGAAAGACATAGAAAGGGCATAGTATCCTTACCTAAGCTGAAAAGAAAAGGCCCAAAATCTCAGAAGTCTAGCATTGAAGTAAGAGAAACTTAAGGAGAGAAGAAGAGAAGTTGAATGTGTGAGTTTAGAAGTGAAATGAAAGCGACTATTTATAGGAAAAGTCAAGGGTACTATTTGATACTATACGCTAATAAAATATTCAATTTACTATTTATGAAAATGATATTTTGCATTAAAAATGTGCAAAGGCAACGGCTGAAAATTATTGAAAACTTAAAAGAGAAAACTATACTTTCTCTTAAATCTTTAAGTTTCTTTTCAAATCAGTGCTTTCAATTTAGTCCCTGAGCGTATTTTTACACATAAAATGTCATTTTCTCCTACAAACTTCTTTCTAGTTTTCTCTTATAACCAAATCATATCTAATACTTGACATTTCGATTGTATATATGAACAGTATCATATACGTAAATAGTATTATACGGGTAAATAGTACCGTATACTGAAATAGTAACAATATTTTGTAAATAAATATTTATATTTTATTTTTCATGGTATTACAAGATTCTTCTTCAAATTGCTCATATTCACACTGTTCTTTTATATATGTCACTGGAGTTACCAGAAGCTGGAAAAGAGCATGTCAATTTTATTGATACTACTACATTGGCGAGAAATTAACAGGACAACCAAAAAATACTATTTTTTTAATACCGCTTCACCAAGTCAAGATGCAAACAAATAGCTAGCTTCTTATAATTTACGTACTAACATTATTAATTAACAGTGTGAACGAAATAAATCAATCCTTAACCATATTGCGTTGTTTAATTATATTTCTTGCACTCTTGCCATGATGAACGTACACTTAGGTTCTCTTGTTCTTGCTTCCAAACATCAAAGTCAGATAAAACAGGAATCTGAAGAAAAATCCCCAGGCAATCGTAACCCACAGGCAATTCCATTTACTAAGCTGTGTGATCCCCTGCTGCGTCAGTATATCCAATCCCGTGGTCACGCACGTCGAGCCCGTGATATTCATCCCCAGCGTCTTGCTCATGCTGCCCAGCAACTCCAATTTCAGCGTCTCCGGCACCGCCCTGAGAGGCGTGGTGTCGAACATTTGCGTCCCTCTCACGAAGCACATTGGAGGCTCCAAGTTGAACTCGTTCTGCAACACTCCCTCGTACGGGTACTTCACCAGCGACAGGTAGTGAAACCATATCCAGTACACAGGGATTCTGTCTCTGCTTATGAAGAAGCCGCTGAACAGCACGAAGTAAGCTAGAATAGCCACCACCACGGTGAATCCCAGCATCACGTGCGAAACGATTCCCGATAGGAACGTCACGAAGGAGTTTCCCGCCCAGAAGGACGCCACGATGGCCAGGAAGTAGAAGAGGAAGCCGGAGAAACCGCCGGCGAGGCCCACCGCCCAGAACGTGGTGACGGCGAATGCTAAGGAGAGAAAAACCAAGGAGGGGATCGAGATGATCGAATGAGCTAGAACGTAGGAGGATCGACGATAGGCGTTGTAGGCGGTTTCTCTCATGAAGATGTATCGTTCTTGAAGGAAGACGGGGATGGCTTCGGCGCAGGTGTAGAAGGTGGTGGACATGGCGAAGGCGAAGAAGCCTAATCGTTCTTGAGCTCCTTTCGGAGAATTATCAAGATGCCAGAAAATGGTTGCTAAGATCCCACCAGTTACGAGAACCGCACCCAATCGGATACCGAACAGTTCAGGCATTCTTCGTGAATTCGTGAGAGATCGTTTCGCTATGACAAGCATTTCGATCCAAAACGGATTTGCGAAAGTAGGAACAGAGGACGAGGCTGTGAGAGTCGATTTGTTTGGCGCGCCAGACACTAATTTGCCTCGGGAAATGCTCGCGCCAATGGCGTCCTTGAGGGAGACTCTGTGGCCGTTGAGGAGTTTGTTAGAGAAGTTGGGGTTGCTTTTGGCGTGACTCGATTGCCATGATTTGTTGAACTCCACTAGGCTCTTGGTCCCACCGGGGGCTTCCTCGAGCTCGCGAATGAGGTCGAGGGCGAACTCTGTGCGATTCTCGTTTTCAGGTATGGGGTGCCCGAATTCCGAAAAGAATGCTGGGAGGCCCGCCCGTGACCCGCTGTATACGGTTTGGCCGTGGGAGAGGAAAATGAACTGGTCCAATAGCCCCAGGATTCTGTAGCTAGGTTGGTGAATGGACATGACGACTATGCTTCCGGTTTGAGCGATTCGCTGAAGCACCTTGACGACCATGAAGGCGCTGGTGGAGTCGAGGCCCGAGGTAGGCTCGTCGAGGAACAAGACGATTGGATCGTGGATGATGTCGATTCCGATGGAGACGCGACGCCGCTCGCCGCCGGAGACTCCCCGGTGGCCTTCGTCGCCGATGACGGTTTTGGCGGCGTTCCGGAGGCCTAATTGGTCGATGAGAGCTTGGACTCTGGCTTTCTTCCTGGACTTGGAGAGGGAGCGAGGAAGCCTGAACTCGGCAGAGAACATGAGAGTTTCTTCCACGGTGAGCATCGGAAAGAGAAGGTCGTCTTGCATGACGTAAGCTGAAATCACTTTGAGAAGACCGGAATCCAGAGACTCGCCGTTTAACGTGACAGTGCCTTTCAAGCTCTCTTTGGCGATTCGATTCGCGAGGGCGTCGATGAGCGTCGATTTGCCGGACCCACTGGCGCCGAGAACGGCCATGAGTTCGCCGTCTCGGGCCTCGCCGGAGATATCGTTGAGCAGAACCTTGGTGCCGTTGATCTTCGGTTCAGATTCTGCCGCGACGTCGGCGCGGACTTCCTGCGGGGAACTCAAAGAGACGTCGTTTCGAGAGAAGCAAGAGGAGAGGCTCATTTTGCGTCGGACTCTGACGCTGTAAGTTAAGTTGGTGAAGGAGAGGACGAAGGAGAAGGAGGAAGGAGAAGGGAGGAGGTCGACGACATGGTGGGATGGGGAGTTATTGTCGTTTTGAGCATCTTCGACGCGTTTAAGGAGGTCGGCGAGGGTGGGGGAGAGATGGGTTCTGTTTGACCTCTGATGGGGGAGTTGCACCAGCTCCATGGATTGGTTGAAGAAAGGAAACCTGTCGTCGCCGGCGATGGGCACCGCCGACGACAGAGTTTTGGGCGGCGGAGATGGGCGAGACATGGTGATCAAAGAGGGGTCTCGTAAGCGAAGAGAGTGGTGATGTTTGGTAATTCAATTAAGTCTCCAAACCCAGCCGTTGGATATATAGCGCAACTTCAAAATGCAAAGAGTAGGTGAGTGCAGTTGTGCATGTTTGTTGGTCTACGTTACAGCACAGTTAGATTGCCAAGTCTCAAGGGACACATTGTGCCATCCTAATGCTTAGTACGATGGGAGTATCACAATGTTCATTTAGGTAAAAAAAAACTAGGTATAGGACACGCCCAAATATTGGTATTTGAAACTTCTGGTCAACCGAATCATTTATATTATATATCTAAATTCAAAATTGCTTTATCAAGTTTACTTTGATATTAGAAACCTGGTTGCCATAAATTAATATCATTTTTAATGCCTCATATATATATATATATATATATATATACACACACACGGAACTGTGGAATCAATATGTATACAAACCAATAAATTCATAAATATAATTCTCATTTAATTGTAAGTCATCAAAGCCACAGCATTTAGTTGGGTTTATAACAAGGTGGTTGTATCTAAGTGTATATGCATAGAATTTATGTGGTTTATCATTCTTAATTGACGACCAATTGTAACATTAAAATTACTAAGCGACTTTTGTGCTAGTTTCTATACGAGTGAGTAAGAGATAATCTATTATTGCAGTCGCCGGTTTGAATGTGTCTCAAAGCACATGGATTCCTTAAATGCTGTGAGTTCCCTTTCTTTTTCATTTAAACAAAAAAAAGAAGCGCAAATTATTCAGACATCTATGTTGATTTTGACTAAACTTCGATAAATTTTGCGTTTAATCAGCACGGCGACCTCTCACTTCTCAGTATCTTATAGTAGTGAGTATTGACATGTAGATTATATATATATTGATACTGCGAGCTTGGTAGGGTGTCAACGTCAGAAAAATACAATCATTGTCACATTTCTTCTTATTGTCACCAAAATCGGTAATTGGATACTGCATGTTTGATTATGAAGACGTGGAGTGATCAAATCAAAGTCTCAACCAAAAAGCTAACAGCAGATGGAGGAGATGATCAAACAATAATCAAAATGATCAGAGCTCGTTCCGTTTGTTGGTTACAGCAAATTGCAATCTTTTAGTCAAATTAATATTTACACATAAACTGCGTGCAGTCAATGGTATTAAATGAATTAATTGTTTAATGTTTGTTAAATGAATATGTTGGACTATAAGAGCCATCTTATTTCATGCAAAAAGAGGTCACCAGCAAATCCTACTAATCTATATTCGGTACGCCTTTGTTCCCACACGAAACCAAAGATGCCACGACATAACACCGATTGGATGCCAGTTTTCTGATTTATTAGAAAGCAGTTTAGGTGCGGGTGTTTATCTACCATCTAATTAATCTTCATAAGATAAATGAAAACATGAGATACAGCGTTATCTCTATTTTATTTTGACACCCCCAAATTTTCAATTCTGGCGAGATATAAAACTAGAAAACTGCTTCTGGGCAACCATATTTACTATTTGATGATTACGTAACGGATTCAGAACTGCTTCTGGGCAACCATATAAAGTACCTGATGATTACGTAGCGGGTACCTCTTTGAATTCAATTCACTCAAGATTTATGAATCATGGCGAGTGAATACGCTTTTCCACTGAACTTGACGTAACCTGGACCCTTTGCCCAATAATAATTATGCATAGAACATGCGAAAACATCACACATCCCAAGTTTCATGTAACAACCTAAAGAATCTCTGTCAAATAAGATATGACAGCTTCGTCCAATACAATTCTTAAATGTTAATTCGGCCTGATCAAAACAAAACCCAACAAGATGATGATTACGTTACACGAAATCTTAAATAGCCCATTGGTTTTCCACCAAAAAAAATAATAGCCCATTGGTCAAAAAGATTGGCACTGAGCACAGAGACGACGGCTGATCAACCTACGCATGTCATGTATTTCCTGGGGAGTCTTAAGATTCTCCCTGGTAACATTTTGACAGAGGTAGCGTTCATCCCGTGAAGGTAAGTCAGTATGTGAAACCAAACATGCAGCAAATGGGAAAAGGCTTCAATTTGGTGAGGCTCCCCTAATTTAGCATAGTACAAAAACAAGGAAGAACATAAAAAACTTCATTTCCTCTGTGATTTCTCAGAAGACAAAGGTTATATTTTTGGGAGGGCAAACCTACCGTTTTTCCCCTCTCAAAATCAAAATCGTGAATAAAATTGAAATGAATTTAATGACAAAGATAATAAAGGAAATACATACTGTACCCTTTGCAAGGCCAGCCGTTCCTACTCATCATTAAATGAGATGTGAGCTAGAGACACCTAAAATAGAACTAACTAAAGACTGCTTTGCGCTGGGGCCACCACTTCAGTCTCAAGCAAACAACTGAAGGGCTCATCAACATCTCTTAAAATTATTATAACTTGCCTACTCTGATTTTGGCTTCGGCTTTGGTCTTCTTGCACTCGGTCTTCCACTTGTAGTCCTCCCCACAAATTTCAAAATCTCGTCAATCAGAATAACAGGGAACGCAACAACCAAAACCAAGAGCCACTCATTCAAGCTTAGGGGCACGATGCCAAATATTTGGGTCAGGAATGGCACATACAAGATTAAGAAGTGCAGACCAAATGACACTGACATTGCCAAAAGAAGCCATGGGTTGACCCAGGGAGGCATTGTCAAAAGGCTTCCATCCTCAGAAAGGGCATTGAGTGAATTGAACATTTCAATGGCTACCAACACAGAGAGGGAGAGAGTCATAGCTTTCACTTTTCCAGTCCTGAAATAGTCACAGGGGTCATCATGAAAGGAAAAAACTCTATCACCAGCTGTGAAGGCAGCAGCAGTGAAATTCTTCCAAGAGGGGCATTGACCCCAGTCAGCAAGTTGGGAGTAGGTGACAAGTGTATGGCCATCGCTCTTGAGGTCAATACCCAAGAAGGAATCATGTGTATACCATATGATGAAAATACCAACTGTAGCTATTCCAACATACATTCCAATAACCTGTGCAGAAACACCAGAGCAAATGCAGTTTCAGCAAGAAGAATAGCATAGGTAATTAAGATTATATATTGTCAGCATTTCCAACAAACAGCCCAATAAAAGATGTCAGAAACAGGAAGCATGGAGGAAGACAAATTACCAGATAGCGGAACAAAATCCATGCATTAATTAGTGAGTCATCGCTGCGACGAGGAGGCTTCTTCATAATGTCTTTATCAGGAGGATTAAATCCCAAAGCTGTAGCAGGGGGTCCATCCGTGACAAGATTGACCCACAGAAGCTGGACAGGTATCAATCCTTCAGGGATACCTAATGCAGCCGTTAAAAATATAGAAACAACCTCGCCAATATTGGAAGATATCATGTACCTGCAAAATTAATTTTGAATCACCAGGAAAAAATATTAACTTAATAGTGTTCTATCACTGAAGAAGATTCTTAAATGGAGGAGAAAAGGAGCCATCTCTTGGCCCTCCAGCTTCAGGGTGTTCTAAAATCACAGGTTAAGAAATTTCCAGAGGTGTTGGTTTCTTCCCTTCATTAAATTCTTGGTTCCTATCAATTGGCAACAAGACTTGACCGCAAAATGTTTCTGTGCATTAGTTAGTAAATTAGAAGCCTGAATCATGGGAACAACCAGTTCCACTACCCCACCAACCACGGGGGGGCCAAAAAAAAGAAAAAAAAAAGTTTTGCAAGAAGTAAATCCCGTCTATCAAGACCTGCTAGTCATGAAAAGACGAGATAAAGCTCTAATCACTCTATATTGCAATTCTAACTCTCTTTTGTACTTTCTCATATTATTTTGTTCGCTTAAGAAATCAAGGAACAACATTCCAATGCATGGGAACAAGATTCCTGTGTCGAATCAAACACATAGAACACCATTACTTCTGTAATGAGGTCACGGAAACACTAAAAGCTAAAGGCAGTTTTCTGTAATTTTTTATTCTTTAAACTATAAAGTAAAATAGCAATTATCTTTTAGTTATAGTTTGTGTTGAATTCATCAACCTATAACATATGTGACAACCAGAAGCCAGACCATGCTTGGGACGGAAGGGCAGGAACATGTTGAAATGAAACCATATCCCATTATGAGCTATTAAGCACATATAAACAAATAAATCTACCTGATAAAAGCCTTCATGTTATTGTAGATAGATCTTCCTTCACCAACAGCAGCAACGATTGTACTAAAATTATCATCTGCCAACACCATATCTGAAGCTTCCTTTGCCACCTAGATTAGAAGAGATAGTGAAATATCTTTTGAAACAGAAGCATGGGGTAAGAAATGACAAACAGACGTATAATTAGATAATGAAATCCAATAATTGAGTTGCCAGTTACACAGTAGCAATAAAAGGTTTGGTGTTCCTTAACCTAACCACTTTCGGTCATCAGTCAAAAAGCAAACATATTAGGAATTAGGGGCCCGTTTAGAAGAGCTTATTTTGAGCTTATCTAACTTATCTTATGCCATAAGCGCTTATGTGAACGTTTGGAAGAGCTTATAGAAATAGCTTATGGTTTCAGCTTATTTTCATAAGCTACTCTGAATTGCTTATGAAAATAAGCTGAAAACAGCTTATGTGAAATTTGTCCTCGTAAATTCTTTAATTATAAAAATAGCTTATATATAAGCACTTATATGATAAGCGCTTATTCTATAAGCACTTAAATAAGTTGTTTACCCAAACAAGGCCTAGATAAGCATTAACTAACTCCAAAGAAAATCAATCTTAGAACTCCTACAGTTCTCAGATAATCATCATCTCTTAGCAAGCCCAAATTTATAAACAATATCATGTTTACTTATTGCTATACCACAAGACATGGCATGCTTTGAAAAAAAAAAAAATTAATATACCTCTGTCCCTGCAATGCCCATTGCAATCCCAATATCGGCGAGTTTCAAGGCAGGAGCATCATTCACACCATCTCCAGTCATGGCAACCACCTCTCCTTCCTCTTTGAGCAGCCTCACAATCTCTTGCTTGTGCCTAGGTTCTGCTCTTGAAAACAAAAGCCCACCACTTTGTCTCAAATGGGCTTTTTTATCGTGCAGCTCCATAAAATCTTTACCAGTTATACTTCTTGATCCAATGTTTTCATTGGGTCCAAACACACCTATTTCATGACATACAGCTTCAGCTGTGTTCTTATTATCTCCAGTAATTACCATAACACGAATTCCGGCTGCTTTGCAGTCCTCAATGGCTTGGAATACCTCCTCCCTTGGAGGATCCTAGGTATAATTCAATATTCAATTTAACATAGTTACTAGGTACAACAAACAAAACTTATGAGACTAAGAAAGCAAAAAGTGAATAATGGTAAGATCAAAACTTACCCTCAGTCCAGCCATGCCAACAAAAATAAGTTCACTTTCAATTGATGAATAGTTGGAAGGTTTGAGCAAAAGCTGATGACCTGGATGATCATCATTACCATTGTAGTTCTCAAACATAGGGAGCTCATCTTTGTAGGCAAATCCCAAACAGCGTAATGGGCTACTTGACATTTCATGAAGAGCTTCCAATATAAAGTTCCTGGTCTTACTATCCAGATTCACAACAGAACCATCACGTAACTGAATCTTAGAGCTTCTTTCCAAGACATTTTCCACAGCACCCTGTCAAATTTTAGGGCCAAATGTTAGTTTTAAATATTTCTCTACAGAAAAAAGAAAAGACAATCGTAAAAACACACATAAAAAACCTCTACATTATGCAATATCAACACTTAGCAACTACCAAAAATGATTACAGAATAAGAGCATAATGGAGGAAAAGAACACATAATCATGTCAAGTGGTAGAGACAAAGAGGCAATACCTTTACAAGCAGTGACCTCTTCCCTTGACAGGAGTTCACAATAACACCCATTGACTTCCTATCACGGTCAAATTCCAGGGTAGCAATCCGACGGTTTTGTTCATTCCAATATTCGCAACAACCTTGATTGAAATGTGATAACAAATCAAGTTAATTATGCATTTGAATGTGTGATTCAGATTCCTATGCAGCGATACATGTTGGTCTAAACTCAAATATATAATCTTTTCTTCCAAATCAGTTACCTCAAAGAATATCAACATAGTAACCTCTTAAAAGAACATATATATATGCTTACAAAAGTGCTCCAACATAAGATCGCAACAACCTTGATTGAAATGTGATAACAAATCAAGTTAATTATGCATTTGAATGTGTGATTCAGATTCCTATGCAGCGATACATGTTGGTCTAAACTCAAATATATAATCTTTTCTTCCAAATCAGTTACCTCAAAGAATATCAACATAGTAACCTCTTAAAAGAACATATATATATGCTTACAAAAGTGCTCCAACATAAGAAGTAACAGATATACCAGGTCATTTGGGCAGACATTGTGAACCTTTACATTCAAATTAAGCCAAGTATATCATTCAACCAACTCAGCACTTAGAAGTGCGACATCATATCTTGGTTAGTTTTATTAGCAGTTATTTCTCATCATTTATGAAAAATAAAAGCATTCAATCAGTTAAATTATCCATTTAACAAAATCTAAATGGAATGGTATACCAACTCAGTCCAATGAATTGGTGTACCTGTTACATAAGATTATTTTTCCTACTTTAGTACTGTATTCTTATTTACTCACTTAAAATGCTAACTTAAGAAACTTTAAACTGTAGTTGTTCAAAGAAGATATCAAATTATTTGTTTCCACGTGTCAAAATTATTATTTACTATTTACAAAAGAATAAATTACCAAAAACTTTGACTTACGTAGTATGGTACTTGAACTCGCTAACTGTACATCATGAGATCCTTCGGGGAGGCCCATCTTCTCTACCAAAACCTAAAATTCCAAGAGGAAGCACAAAAAGCTGTAAAACTCCTCCACAAGCCATATTGAGTAGGTTCATATAAATGGAATAGAAATGAAAAGTCTCAATCTGCACCAAAAAATTTTTAATAAGAAAAAACCTAATTTGCTAATGCTAAACTAATGCTAGAGGTAAAAGGACGGGCAATCCAAAAGCAACTTAAATTAAATGATAAAAAGATGATTAACATAAAAATGTCTAACCTTTAAGGCTGCTTCAGTGGGCATTCCATGGGCCACAAACTTATGGTCTGACTGTGCTACGCCTGCGTCATTACAAACTGCTGCTATTTTTGCTATTGTCTGAAGATTAGCATCCATTTGACCCGTTAGCCAGTCTTCTATTCTACCATCAGATGGATTATACGTAGTTCCTTCCACCCTGAAAGCTCGCAGTGTACCTTTATTAGTGCCACTAGCTATAAGCTTAGCCACTGCCATCTGGTTTGTAGTCAATGTGCCCGTTTTATCTGAACATATCACAGTTGTACAACCCAGAGTTTCCACACTTGGTAGCTTTCGAACAAGGGCATTCTTCTGAGCCATCTTGCGAGTACCTAGCGCCAAGCAAGTTGTAATGACTGCAGGCAAACCTTCTGGAATAGCAGCCACAGCCAAAGCCACAGCAATCTCAAAATAATATGTGCACTTCTCAAATGAAAACTTGAAGTTCGTTGGCCACCCATCCACATATTCCCACTGAAGGAAGTACTTAACGTTGATGAGCCATACAAGAATACATATTACTCCAATTATCTGAGTTAGCAACTCTCCAAACTCATTGAGCTTCTTCTTCAATGGGGTATCATCGTCACTCTCTGATGCCACGTGTATCTGCTTGTGCACCTTCCCTATCTCCGTATCCATGCCTGTCTGAGTAACCATGCAAATGCAATTCCCATTCACAACTGTTGTCCCAGCAAAAACCATACTCCTCTTACCTTGAATATCAGCATCCTCGGCAACAGGCTTGTTAGACTTATTCACAGCTTCACTCTCTCCAGTCAATGAACCCTGCTCCAATCGTAAAGTAGAACTAATCAATTCCACTACCCGCATATCAGCAGGCACCTTATCCCCAACCTTAAGCTCGACAATATCACCAGGCACAAGTTCCTTCGCTGGAAGATCTGGAATTTTCTTATCATCACGAATCACAGTCGCATGCTCCGATTGAATCTCCTTCAGCGCTTCAAGTGCCTTCTCTGCATTGCTCTCTTGCCACACTCCAACGATTGCATTCACGATCAATATCAAAAAAATCACCAAAGGCTCCACAAAAGCTGTAATCTCTTTCTTTTCGCCTACATCGCCATCGTACCAAGCCAGTACAAAGGAAATTATCGCGGCGGCAAGGAGAATTCGAACCAACGTGTCATTGAACTGCTCAAGGATCAAACTCCAAATCGACTGGCCCTCGTGCTTCTCCAACTCGTTCAATCCATAGATCTTCCGCTTCTCCTCAACCTCGTCCGAAGTTAAGCCCCTTTTTACTTTCACCTTATAATGTTCCTCGCATTCTTGCACACTCTTAGCCCACGCCGGAAAGTCTGAAGGCTTGGAACTGATTTTCTCTCCCCTCCCGTAGTCCTGGCCTCCTTTACCCATCTAGATCCACCAGAATAACCCCGGAGAAAACAATTTCTCGACGAATCTCTGAGGAACGAAAAAGAAAAGTGACTTGTAGTTAGTTCATCTAAATTTTTAAAGAAAAACAGAATTATCAGCATATAGAAGCCACGATCCAATTTAACCAGCCAAAACCCTAGTTAAGAATTGCGTAAGAGCAATCTAAACTTCCAGGGAAATGGGAGGCCAGGAGATGATGGGACGGATAATCCATAGCGGAATCAGAAAATCCAAACAGCGATAAGACAAAATATAATCAATCAGTGTAATTGAGATTCAAAAAACCAAACCTCCTTTCTATGGCCTTCGAGAAGTCGACGAGGCCCCGATTGTTTCTCGAGAAAGTTGAGTGAGAGAAAAGGAAAAGCGAAAAAGAAAGCTTCGCTCGAGGCTCCAACCGTTCAAGAAGTCTCGCGCATCGTAGAATGTGCTTTGGTGCTTTGCCTTCCCACTAAGTTATGTGTCTGCGGCCACTCTCTCTCTCTCTCTCTCTCTCTCTCTCTCTCTCTCTCAGTGCGTAGCGTTTAGGCCTTCAGAGCGAGAGTTTAGAAGACATTAACTAAAAACTAAATAATCGTCCTGCATCCGGATTAGTATTTTATAATACGGAGCAACCCACTTAAGCCTGACGTTTGTTCGATGGCGACAACTGGTTCTTTTGATGACGTGTCACTCTTTTATTGGTGGAAACGTCTGTGTCTTCTTTCCTATTGGTTCACCAAGACTTTGCGGTTCGGTATCTGTTATATAATATTGCCATTTATTTCTAATTATTAGTCATAATTTGTAAAATAAAATACTACTCGATTGCGTGGGTTAATGCACAACCGTCACCAATAAATGGTTCATTTATATTATTATGTTTGAATTTTAAACATTTTGATAATTTATTTTGAAAGTTATATATTAACAGATTAATAAAAATATAATATAATATATATTAAATTTTATACAAAAGAGTATTTAATTAAATATGTTTATTATTTTTAAGTTTAAAAAATTAGTAATTACCAAATCAATAACTTTTTTAATTGATGTACGTTAATAGTTTTATTTTTTCTTCTCTTAATTGTCTATAAAAAATAAACACTGTTCATGGCATTAATTATTCTCAACTCTGGCGGCTCAAAAACAAGACTATCGTTGATGATGACGACGTATAGCTATTTAAAATTTATTTTAAAAAATGTAAAACAAAATATTAACAAAATTTGCTTATGTAGGAAATTCGTGGTATACTATATACCACAGGCAGAGTCATGTTGATTTAACTTAATCCAATGCGCATCTTAGTAAAATGAAGTAAGATATTTAATTTTCATAGATAGATTATGTCAAAATTTTGTGACAAGTCTCTAGTCAAAATTATAGCCATCGTAAGTCTTCACTTTTCAGAAAACCGTGAAATTGAAGTGCCCCTCCGCACACATGGGACCGTACAAGCGTACATATGAATAAGGGCATTGGTGGGGCCACGTTGACTTTTCTAAACGCCATAATAATCACAGGTTAATTATTACAGTAACATTAATATTCCTTCGTACTCACAAACACATCTTCATCTCGAATTTTTTGAAATAAAAGTAGGGAACACATTAAGCAAGTGTGCAGTGAAATCTGGATTAGTATCTCGAGTTGCGTGTGGGAATGGGCGTTGGTCAGCCTTGTGTTTGTTTATTTCTCCAAAATTCAGATCTAAAACACATCCCATTCACATCATTCTGCATCTTTCTTTGATCCATTCAAGTGTAATATATTCAATTAATTAGATATTGAATCCAGGAAAATTTATGAGTTGCTTGCTAAGCCGTCGTGTTTTCGAAATTAATTAGGCAAGGAAGGAGGGAGGTACCTTCCTGAGTTGTTTGGACTTTGGGGTTTTATATTAAAATGCGGATTAGGGACATAATTAGTGGGATTAACGAAAAGAAGCAACTAAGAAAGCGTAGAGGCAACACTAATTTAGTTATTGATTAAATTAAGGAATGGGGTCGCTGTCGGGTAGGGTTGGTCGAATTTGGATTCCAAAATACCAAGGATATGCTTCCCCCGATGGGGGTACAATATGTGAATTTAATTTTACTTTACTTGCCTACTATTTATGCTTTTTCATAATATTTTTTGGTAGAAAAGGCGAACCCAAAGGCTACCAATGAGCCAGTGAAGGAGTCACGGTGCCTCTAGCATCCCTCATTATTCCACAGCCAAACTGGGGCCGGTCGAACATGACTAGTGGAGTTTGCCTTCTCATGGCTTTAGAATGAAATAGCATTAGGTCCCGTTTTTGGAACCCTTAAATTTGGAATCCCAAAAAAAATAAAATTATGAGGACGGGGATGGAAAAAAAAAATTTTGCAAACAATTTGGAGATAGGGACGGATATTACACTCTCCCTCACTAAAGGTGAGCATCAACCCGCCCAACTTGTCCAACCTGATCCAACCCGCACGTTTGGATTGACGTGTTGAGTTGGATTTATTTTTTTCAACCTGCAAAGTGACAGTTCAGGTGGTGGGTTGGAAAATTTTTAACCCAACCCGCTATATATATATAATTAAAAAAAAGTTTTCATTCCCGTTTGTATTCGTTCATTCCAGGCTTCCACTATCTCTGTAACTTATATGTCTTCTCCTTCAACTCCACGACCACCATCTCCTGATCTCGCCAACTCATCTCCTTCGACTCCTAGGCTCGCAGTCGCAGCCTCCAAATCTCCTATCTTCAAATCTCGTCATCTCTGTATTGTCTCTTATCTCCATATCTCTCTCTGGTCTCTGACTCCTCGGCCTCGCCATCACCAGAGACTCTCTATACTCTCATCGACTCCTCATCCTTTCCTCGCCATCACCATATTTGGTCCATCGCCGTCCCCTTGTCATCACCAAATTTTTGATTTGGGAATGGGGCCTGCGAAGTTGTTGAACGAGGTTGAGGTATTTTAGAAGTTATGGAAGTGGGACCAGAGGGATTTGAAGGAGAAAGAAGTGGCAAAGACTCTGCAAGAGAGAATGAGAACTAAGCAGAGGGAAATGGCATCGGTGACGGTGAGAGAGAATAATAACCGAGAAGAAGAGGAAGATGGAAAAGGAGAAGCCAAAAAAAAAACTAAACCCATCAACTCAACCCGACACAACCCATCCAAGTATGGGTTAGGTTGGTTCGGATTCGGCCTTCAAAATTACTGAACCCGACTCGAACTAACCCGATGACATTTGGTTAGTTCTGGTTGAGATTTACTCTCAACTCGAACCAACCCGACCTGTACTCACTCCTATCATTTGCAAGGTCTCCATCCTCGAAGTCTATTTTAATAATTTCACTAAATTTACTAAAATACTTTTAATATATATATATAATATTTATTTAAAGATTTTTTGTAATTTTATAATTCAAATCATTTTTATTATTTTAATTAAAAAAAACCTTAATCCCTAATTACTAAAATCACTGTCTCCTAGATCACCTACTCAGCATCTTCATCGTGCTTTGCTGCTTCTCAATCTTCATTGTCTCTCTCTCCATCTTCGTCTCGCCATTAGCAAATCTCTATCGTCTTCGTCATGCTCCGTCCCTCAACCTTTACTTAGTGACTCTAAGCCATTCTCTCACTGTCATCTTTCTCACACCTCACTCTCAGTCTCGCCCCTCTTTTGCCATCATCAATCCCTTGCATTTCACTCTCAGTCTCCCCTCTTTTTCGCCATTATCAATCCCTTGCATCACACTCTTAGTCTTGCCCTTCTCTCATAGTCTTGTTGTCGTCTTCTTCACACCTCACTCTCGTCGTTGTCTTCCATTGTCAGCGGTAAGTATAACCAGTTATTAGTTTTTTTTATATATTTAAAAAAAATTAATAAATTTGTAAGGACCCCGTGAGAAGTCAATGAGCGAGAACAGGGGACAAATTTTTCCCATAACGAGAATTGGGGGGGTGAGGGTAGAGATTAAGGGTGGGGACGGGGAGCGATGAGGCACTAATTGCCCTCGCCCCATCCTGTTGCCATTCCTAGCCTCAAAAGCTAGCACATCGACAACACCATTCCTCTCCATGTTGATATGGGGCACCGCAACACTCTAGTCCAACCTCAACGAGCTTTTGATATCCTTGATCGAACTAGCTTTAGGGTGGGCATCATCCTTTAGATTGTGAATCAAATTTATAACAGCCATCAAATCATATTCAATAGTGATATTATCCAAATTTTTAGACTTAGCTAAGGATAAACCTACAAAGATTCCCCACAACTTAGCATGCGTAATGATGTAACCAAGGATAACCCCATTGCAGCCCAAGAAAGGGAGAACACTTCAATTGGGCCTCTAACTCGTTCAAGGGTTAAAGAGCTTGAACTAATTGCAGCCCAAGAAAGGGAGAACACTTCAATTGGGCCTCTAACTCGTTCAAGGGCTAAAGGGCTTGGATTGGGCTTAACCACATTGTTGAAAGTGGAAGAAGTGTGAAAAGATTACATGTGGGTTAGTTGCATTTGTTGAATATAGTTGTAGTCTATTACCTATGCATTAATTGTCTTTGACTTTTAGCTACCTATACATTTATTGTCTTTGACATTTAGCCTACACTACTTGACTTTTAGTTGATGCATTTAATGCATTAGTTGGAGTCTTTTGTCTTTTTGTTTTGGAGACCCTCTATAAAAAGGGTCCTTGCCATATGTTGTAAACCATCCTTGAATCATATATGAGATATTGGCATTTTGCTTTCAAGAGGATTCTTGAGTTCTTTCTCTTATCTAACTTAGGTTAGTGGCGAGAGCAACTAGATTTCTTATCACTCACGTTCTTCTTTCTTGAGTGTGGCGAGATCAACCCATTTCTCTTAGTTGTGGCGCCCTTTGGCTTATCAATTGAGTGATTTAGTTTTCTTTGTTTGTTTCTTTCAACCTATCCAGAAAATCGATTAAGTATTTTCCCTCCGGAAATCACATCATATTGGTATCAAAGCCACTTCAATTCAGGTTCTATTATTTGTTTTGTGTTTTGCCCCTTCGTGGAAAGCTTAATTTAATTGCATTTTCTTCTGTGTTTTGCCACCTACATGGAAGGCTTAGTTTTCCTTATTTTGTATTCTGCCACCTATGGAAGGCTTAGTTTTCCTTATTTTGTAATCTGCCACCTACATGGAAGGCTAATTTTCTGGTCTGTTCATCTTTATGTTTATTTCTATTCTTGTGTTGTTCTATTTTATTACAGTTTTTTTTAAAAAAAAAAATTTCATCGTTACTGTTCATTGTTCATCGTGACTGTTCATTGTTAATCCGAGTGTAAACACTTAGAGAGTGAACCTACCCTTCACCAAACTCAAATGAACCTACCCTTCACCAAACTCAAACCAACAAATTACAAATCACTATGACAGGAGAAAATAGTTCTGAAGTTCCTTTTGGGCTTAGCCTACAACAAGCTCAAATTGTTGGCCTACAAAGAGGTCAAGAAGAAATGATGGAACAAATAGCTCAACTAACCACTCAAATGGCTAGATTTATGGAGCTACAACAACAACAACCAAGAAGAGGAGCTTATGTTGAACACCATGGAGAAGAATCTGAAGATGAAGAAGGTGAACAACCTAGGCAAAGAAGGCAGCAGAGGGAACGTGATGCCAACATCAAAATGAAGATTCCTCCATTTAAGGGAACAAGTTCTCCTGAAGAATACTTGGAGTGGGTGCAACGAGTAGAGAAGATTTTTGAATATCAAGAATATTCATAAGCTACCAAATGCCGACTTGCAGCCCTTGAATTCACTGATTATGCAAATCTATGGTTTTGAAGAATCAACGAAGAAGAGATGGAGAGGAGGAAGTTCGAAATTGGAGATTGATGAAAAGGCTCATGCAGAGGCATTTTGTACCTGATTACTACAAGCAAGAGCTTTATTTTAAGCTTCAAAGCTTGAGGCAAGGAGGCATGTGTGTTGAAGATTATGTCAAAGAATTTGAAACTTTGATGATTCGGTGCGAGCTGAATGAACCCCAAGAGCAAACCATAGCTCGATTTCTTGGTGGTTTGAACAGAGAAGTTGCTGACTTAGTAGAGTTGCAGAATTATGTCTTCTTAGAAGATGTAATTAAATTGGCAATTAAGGTGGAGAGACAGAAAAAGAGAGTTTATGGAAGAACCAATGGAGTGTCTAAACCATTGGGGAGTAAACCTTTCCAAACACTTTCCCAAACCTCAAACACTACCAAAGGGAGTAATAAGGAGATATGGAAGAAAGAGCTGAACAAATCTGAAAGTTCTAAATGGAAGGATAAGAGAGAAGACAACCAGTCCTCTAAAAGAAGCCGAGACATTAAGTGCTTCAAGTGCTTGGGTCATGGCCATATAGCATCCGAATGTCCTAATAGAAGAGTGATGATCTTGAAGGAAAAACAAGGGGAAATAGAGAGTGAAGATGAAGATATTGTGGAGGAATGTGAAGAGGAAGAATATTTTGACGAAGAAGAAGTTGTTGAATATGCTGATGAAGGTGCTGCCTTGGTTATTAGACGTGCCTTGAATATCCAAGCCAAAGTAGAAGAAGAACAGAGGGAGAATATTTTTCAAACAAGGTGTACTATCGGAGGCAAAGTTTGTAACGTGATAATTGATAGTGGGAGCTGCACTAACGTTGCTTCAACCACCTTGGTTAGCAAATTGAAGCTACCTATCATCAATCATCCTCGTCCATACAAGCTGCAATGGTTGAATAATCATGGCGAGATGAAGGTCACCAAACAAGTAAAGGTACCTTTCTCTATAGGGAAGAATTACAAAGATGAGGTATTGTGTGACATAGTCCCTATGGATGCTAGTCATCTTCTACTTGGGAGGCCCTGGCAATTTGATAGAAGAGCACTACATGATGGCTTCAAAAACACCTACGCTTTCGAGAAGGATGGAAAGAAGATTGTGTTGGCACCCTTAAAGCCAATACAAGTACAGCCGAAGGAGGATGTAATCGAGGAGAAGAAGCCTAGCTGTTTTGCTTCTAAGAATGAGTTAAAGAAGGCAATAAGAAGGGAAAACTTTGTATTATTACTAATTCTTAAGGAGCTAAATCCAGAACTTGCAGAAAAGCTTCCTAAGCTTGTGAGGGAGTTGATAGAAGAATTTACAGATGTCTTTCCGAATGAGCTACCTAAGGGATTGCCACCCTTAAGAGGAATTGAGCATCAAATTGATTTGGTGCCCGGTGCTGCCTTACCAAATAAGCCAGCATACAGAATGAATCCAGAGGAGGCTAAGGAGCTAAAAAGGCAAGTCGATGAGTTGATTGAAAAGGGTTATGTAAGGGAATCCATGAGCCCTTGTTCTGTGCCTACATTATTAGTCCCTAAAAAGGATGGCTCTATGAGAATGTGTGTAGACAGCCGTGCTATAAATAAGATCACCATCAAATACCGCTACCCAATTCCAAGATTGGATGACATGTTGGATGAGCTGAATGGTTCCAAGGTGTTTTCAAAAATTGACTTGAAGAGTGGCTATCACCAAATCCGAATGAAAGAGGGAGACGAGTGGAAGACAGCCTTCAAGACAAAGCATGGACTTTACGAATGGATGGTAATGCCATTTGGGCTATCTAATGCCCCTAGCACATTTACGCGATTGATGAATCATGTGCTTAGATCTTTCATTGGAAAATTCGTTGTGGTATATTTCGATGATATTTTGATCTACAGTCAAAGTTATGAGGAGCATGTGCAACATTTGAAGGAAGTCTTGGAAGTGTTGCGAAAGGAGAAACTCTATGCTAATCTAAAAAAATGCTACTTTTGTCAAGACCATGTGATTTTTCTTGGCTTTGTAGTATCTCAGCAAGGAGTGGGAGTTGATGAAGAAAAGGTGAAAGCTATCAAAGAATGGCCCGTTCCAAGAACCATATCTGAAGTAAGAAGTTTTCATGGGCTTGCCTCTTTCTATAGAAGATTTGTAAGGGATTTCAGCACCATCTTAGCACCCATAACTGAATGTATTAAGGGAGGAAAGGAGTTCAAATGGAGTGATGCAGCCCAACGAAGTTTTGAGCTTGTCAAAGAAAAATTGTGCAATGCACCTATATTGGCTTTGCCTAATTTTTCTAAGACTTTTGAGATTGAATGTGATGCTAGTAGAGTGGGAATTGGAGCAGTACTTCTTCAAGAAAAGCGTCCTATAGCTTATTTTAGTGAGAAGTTGAATGGAGCCAGTCTTAACTACTCTACCTATGATAAGGAGTTCTACTCTTTAATTAGAGCTCTTGAGACATGGCAGCACTACTTGTTACCAAAAGAATTTGTAATTCACACAGACCATGAATCACTCAAACACTTGAAAGGTCAGAGCAAGCTGAATAGAAGACATGCAAAGTGGGTGGAATTTCTTGAAGCTTTTCCCTATGTGTTGAAGTATAAGAAGGGAGAAACCAACATTGTTGCAGATGCCTTATCAAGGAGATATGCCTTAATTTCCATGATGAATGCTAAATTGTTGGGATTTGAATCTATTAAAGACCATTACATGGAAGATTCAACACTTGCTGAAATTTATCTCGCTTGTGAGAAAATGGCATATAAGGGATTTTATAGATCTGAAGGTTTTTTATTTCGCTTAGGGAGGCTGGTAATTCCAAATTGTTCTATAAGGGAATTACTTACACGAGAAGCTCACGGAGGAGGATTGGCTGGGCATTTCGGTGAAACCAAGACATTGGAGATGCTGAAAGAGCATTTTTATTGGCCTAACATGATTAGAGATGTGCATCATGTGATTGAAAGGTGTATTGTTTGCAAAAAAGCCAAGAGCAAGGAAGCAGCCCATGGACTTTATACACCTCTACCTGTTCCAGATCAACCTTGGACTGATGTTAGTATGGATTTCGTGCTAGGCTTACCAAGGACACAAAGAGGTAAAGATTCGGTCATGGTTGTTGTTGATCGTTTTTCAAAAATGTCTCATTTTATTCCATGCCATAAGACCGACGATGCTGTGCACATCGCCAATTTATTTTTCAAAGAAATTGTGAGACTTCATGGCATTCCAAAGAGTATCGTGTCAGATCGTGATGCCAAATTTCTTAGCTACTTTTGGAAGACTTTATGGAGAAAGATGGGAACAAAGTTGCTCTTTAGTACTGCCTGTCACCCACAAACTGATGGGCAAACTGAAGTGGTGAACCGAACGCTTTCTACTTTGCTAAGAACTATCATTGGCAAAAACTTGAAAAGTTGGGATGAATGCTTGGCCTATGCTGAATTTGCTTACAATAGAAGTGTACATGGTACTACTAAACACTCTCCTTTTGAAGTAGTTTATGGATTTAATCCATTGAGCCCACTTGATTTAGTACCATTACCACTTGAAGCTCGAGAATGCATAGATGGAAAAATGAAGGCTGACATGATAAAGAAGTTACATGAAAACATTAAACAGCAAATTGAGAAGAAGAACTCCATCTATAAGAAGACTGCCAACAAGAGAAGAAAATTTGTTCAATTCAGTCCTGGAGATTTAGTGTGGGTTCATCTTCGAAAAGAAAGATTTCCAAACCAAAGGAAGTCTAAATTAATGCCAAGGGCAGATGGTCCTTTCCGTATCATAGACAAGGTAAATGATAATGCATACAAAATTGATTTGCCTGAAGACTATGCTGTTTCTACTACTTTCAATGTAAGGGATCTTTCCCCGTACTTAGAAGATAAAGAGGACTTGGATTTGAGGACAAATCCATTTCAACCAGGGGAGGATGATGTAACCAAGGATAACCCCATTGCAGCCCAAGAAAGGGAGAACACTTCAATTGGGCCTCTAACTCGTTCAAGGGTTAAAGAGCTTGAACTAATTGCAGCCCAAGAAAGGGAGAACACTTCAATTGGGCCTCTAACTCGTTCAAGGGCTAAAGGGCTTGGATTGGGCTTAACCACATTGTTGAAAGTGGAAGAAGTGTGAAAAGATTACATGTGGGTTAGTTGCATTTGTTGAATATAGTTGTAGTCTATTACCTATGCATTAATTGTCTTTGACTTTTAGCTACCTATACATTTATTGTCTTTGACATTTAGCCTACACTACTTGACTTTTAGTTGATGCATTTAATGCATTAGTTGGAGTCTTTTGTCTTTTTGTTTTGGAGACCCTCTATAAAAAGGGTCCTTGCTATATGTTGTAAACCATCCTTGAATCATATATGAGATATTGGCATTTTGCTTTCAAGAGGATTCTTGAGTTCTTTCTCTTATCTAACTTAGGTTAGTGGCGAGAGCAACTAGATTTCTTATCACTCACGTTCTTCTTTCTTGAGTGTGGCGAGATCAACCCATTTCTCTTAGTTGTGGCGCCCTTTGGCTTATCAATTGAGTGATTTGGTTTTCTTTGTTTGTTTCTTTCAACCTATCCAGAAAATCGATTAAGTATTTTCCCTCCGGAAATCACATCACGTAACAATACATCTCTGCCAACGAATTTATGAAACCTGACAATACAGACTCCGTCATGGTTTCTAATCATGCCTCAGCAAGTCGCCAAGCCATTGGCGCTATGGAGGAAGGAAGGATATGAAATGACTAAAATGTCCATAAATACTTGAGATGCCAACAAGCTATTTGTTTTTTTGTAATGTGGCATTTTTTATTGATGTAGGTATTGACTGTTAGTAAATTAACGGATCGAGTAACAAAAAGGTAAGGGTGAGCAGTGGGTTGGGTTGACCTGCCTAACTCAACCCAAAATGCACATTTTGGTTGGTTTTGATTAGGTTAACAGGTTAGAAATTTCCCAACCCGATCAACCCAACCCGACCACTTCTTATATTTTTCCAGCTTTTAGGCTAGGTTTCGTCCTTGTCACATCTCCTCAATGCATCTGTCTCACAGGTCATAGCCTCAAGTGAGTAAGTGCATCTGGTAATCTCATCTTCGTCCTGTTCGGTCATCTCATCTTTGCCGCACCACCACACACATTCATCTTTGCCTTATCGATTCGTTTGGTCATCTCATCTTTGCTGCACCACTACACGCACTCGTCTTTGTCTCGTCTGGTCATTTCATCTGATAGAAACTCCCAAGTCCACATCAGTGACGAAGAGCCTAGGCTTACAAGACAGAACTAGACAAAGAAATGCAGCGATAGTTGAAATGCAAGTAGAAACAATGTCGCGTTAACCTTAAGATTGGAGGTCTAGACGGAAGCAGACGTGGCGGAGACGAAGTATTGCAAGAAGAAAAGAGCATAAGTGAGAGCAAAGACAAGATCAACGAGGAGGGGAAGAAGAAAGGAGGAATGAAAGAGGATAAGAGAGGGGGAAAGGATGAGGATGAGGAGAGGACAACGTCGGATTAAAGAGAGGAGACAGAGGGAGGAAGAAGGGGGGAAAAAGCCCAACCCAACCAAAACCAACATATTTTAGTTGGTTTGAGTTGGTTCGAGTTCAACCTTCAAAAATACTGACATCAACCTGATTTCCACTCACCCTGAATCAATACTACCCGTGATCACCCCCTACAAAAAGGTGTATTGTACACAAAAATAAAAGTTAAAGGGGATATTTTGTTTAGTTTCAAAGTTGACGGAGATAAATAGTACATACTCCTAAATTCATAGGGGTTTTGTCCAATTTGTCCTCTTTTTTTTTGCCCATAGTATCTCTACCTACATTGTCAAAAACTAATCTTTAAACGTATGGTGAGACACAAAATACTGGGACAGGGTCTGGCTCCCCTCCTGTGATTGGAGTCTCTAGCAAGTAGGAGAGGAGTCTAAATATTTATAACAAAAAAAAATAATTTAATTTTTTACCTGTTGGATCTAATCCCTTCCAACCCTCCAGTGGTTGGAAGGGAGCCAATTTCGACGGGAACTCTCCTAGCTAACTGTGTCATTAATTTTTTTAATAAATATGACAAGTAAAAAAATTAGAGTAAAATGTATTAATCTCCCATGAGGTTTTATTTATATGCTTGCATCCCTCTAGTTTCAAAATATTTGACTCCCTTGACATTTATATATATATATATATATATATATATTCCCGTCAATTTACTTTCTTTCAAATCAACATAAAATGATATTGTAATTTTATTTTTAATATAATAGTGAAGACAATTAAATTAATGCTAACATCTAATATGAAGCTTTAGCTTTATTTTTAATATGATAATAATAAATGTTAATCAACTTTTTTATTAATTAGAAGTAATATATGTTGTGTAAAAAGTTAATTTCAATAAAAAATGAACTAGAAGATAACTAAGTGTAATATTTGAAATTAAATAGACATTGATTAAGTGCAGCTCAAGTGTCATTTGTTTTTATTAAAATTAAGAGGTTTGATTCGGAATAGATATATAATTATTAAGATAATATTTCTAAATATGAATAATAAATAATTAAGACTTTATTTTTTTAACATCTATATGCATTAAATGCATATTAGTAAAAGAAGTATTCAAAGCAATTAATGTAAAACATTTCAAATATTTCATTATAAGACATACTCAGAGCAATTATACACTTAATACAAATAAAAAAAAACATACTTAATAAACTGAAGTGTGAACCAATCAAATTCAAACATTTATTGAGTGCAAACAAATTAATCAAACTAATGTGTGACCCATGCGATGCACAGGAAAATATAAATGTCACAATTTTCACTTATTAAATAGATAAGAATAATTAAAATATATATAAAGAAAAACAGGCATAGAAATAATGAGACATTTACTCCGTATTAAGATATATATAATATGATTTATTAGATGCAAATGTATTAAATATTGAATGAAAATAATCTAACTGAGGAAAGCGATTGCACGTGTTTATAGCAAAAGCTCAGAAAATAATAATAGTGAATGAAATATAGATACAAAAATATGAGTTATTGCAAAAAAAATAAAAATAAAACAACTTTATTATGAAGTATTACAAAGTATTACAAACAACGGATGTTCACGTGAGCATAATCTTGTTTTGCCACTACTATAAGAAATGACATAAATCGAGATCAATGTGTTAATAATAAGAAAAAAATGAAATGAAATTTACTTATCTTTAATATAAATTTTTGAATATTTTTTATAAATTATATTTGTAGTGTTTGTCATTAGATTCATGTTTTTGTTAAGCAAAAAAATCTTCAATTATTTTTTATTTTTTATTTTTGAGATGACGACATAAATTTAAATTTAATCTTTTATTATTTTAATTATTTCATACTAAATATTATTGTGATGATTAATGAACAATAATTTTATTAATATTCTTACTAATTATCATAATTATAGAAAAATATATTAAATACATGATTTATTTTTATGAAAATAATAAATATTGAATTAATTAGATAACAATTTTTAAATTAGATAGAAAAAACTCATATAGAAAAAAGCCAACAAATTATTTTAAATAAGAGGCAAGGGAAATGAAATAGAAAAAGAATATTTAAAGGATCTGAAATAGAAAAGTAAATGGAGCAAAATATGAAAAAAGGACACGTGGGTTTGACTTGAAAGTTGGAACTTGGAAGTGTGGCATGAGAAGGAAAAAGAGGTAAGAAAAAAGAGGGTAAATGGGTTGAAATGGGAAGGCGACAAATGGTGTATTATTGACTGATAATGACGTAAGATTCAGTTGACCAGTCCAAAAATGTTGTCATAATCAAATGAAAATGTTCGTCCTCCCCTCTTACCTCTCTCTTGGCTTTACGCTACATTGACTCTTAAAGGACAAAGAATATGGAAGTCCACAAATGCCATATGGAAACATAATAGGACTCTCTCAATGGGACTGGGTTATTGAAATATACCAATGAAAGATAGGAAAAACAGGTCTGATATAATTTTTTATCTTTAAATTTTTGACTCACATTTTAATTTTATTCTAAAATATTTTTAATTAATTTAAATTTTGTCTTTGATTTAAATATTATTTAAATTATTAATGACAAATATTGATATGATTATTTCTATTGTACATATCAAAGTCAACTTGATTAATTAAGTACATTCACTTAACATATTTAAAGTGACAAAATTATCTTTCATTATATACTTTTAAAATTAGAAGAATAAGAGCAAATTCAATCTCTCTAAAAATAAAGTACCTTAATAGTTTATTTTAAAAAGTTTTAAGTTCTCTAAAGCAAATTTGATAAGTTTTAAGATTAAAGATATTTAAATAAGTCTATATCAAATAGTTCTGTGAGATTTTATTTTTATGTAATCGAAGGGCCATTTTATTTAAAACTTCATTTTATTCTCCAACAATTGATACCTATTATAAAAATTTCCCTTTTACTGTATTTTAGTTATTGGAATTATTTTTTCACGCAGTATATAATTAAAAATCAAAATTACTTGTTATTCTTTGTCATATTAATAATAAAATTATAATTTCATATTAAAACTTAAAATTTGATGTAAAAATTTATATTGTTTTATTATAAATAATATTGTAATTTTTTCTGTGATGACAGAAAAAAAAAACAATTGTCTAACACATATATGTATATATTATTTGACCAAACACTAAATATTAATTAACATATAATTACTTTTATGTGTATGGGGGTGCAGGTATTTTATTCATGCAATTTGCCACATAAAGAAATGCAATTTTTTTCGGGTAATTAATAATTATGCATATATAAACATTTTTAGGTTTGGTGCTGTTGATTATTCAGGAGGGTTGATGTCACGACCCGTTTTCTGGGCACATGACCGGCACAATGATGAATCTCTCATCACTGTAAGCCTTCCGATAAATATATCAAATTTTCTTATCTGAAAATCATAGATTATCAATTTAAAATACATTATTATACTGACATACAAGCCAAATGTCGAACCCCTGAACTAGATGTCCTAGACGATTACAGAGCAACATAATCTATAACAGAAGAGAGGTCTACCCGACAACGGGAAGGTCCAAAGTGATCTACTCCTCTAGCAGATATTCTTCGATGGCAACCTGATCTGAACAAAAAGGTTGTACAAACAATGTGAGCTTTTAAACTCAATGAGCGAATCGGCCTCGCATTAATAAAATTCAAATACATTACCAGTCATGCAAGCATATCCAAAGGCTCATACTCAACCAATAGACAGAAGATAAAAATTTATCCAATTCAACAAACGTTACTAGTACTCGTCAATGGCAATATATCCCGGAGAGCGCACACAGGCCGGCTCACCAATTATGTATATTTCCGCCATGACGCACAACATCATCCTCTTACATACAAGATAAAAATTCATCCAATTCAACAAACGTTACTAGTACTCGTCAATGGCAATATATCCCGGAGAGCGCACACAGGCCGGCTCACCAATTATGTATATTTCCGCCATGACGCACAACCTCATCCTCTTAGCTAGGGCGCCTCACGGATTTATCACCAATCCGGGCTATATCCCTACTGAGGGAATCGTTGTCTCCACACTCATTGGTCAAGACACCCTGTCAACCGGGTTTTCCGCCTTGCTGTGAGAGGGGGTACTGTCCCGCTCAATCACAATCAATAGCATTTCATATCATAATCAGAAGCTCAATATAATATTCATCCATATAACAGGTGTAGTATATTACTATATTATGGATTTATAAACCACATATCAAGATAACAATTAATCCATTTTTGAAAACATTCAAACTTCACATCATCATAAGATACTTATTTCATTTTATCCATACTTATGGATTAATTATCTCATTTAGATTCGTCATTCTGAATCCAATTTCCCCCTATGAATCTTGGGAGTGTCCTATGACATACTTTTTATCACCAGTAATGCTAAAACTCTATTAAAACGGGGTCGTTTCACTCACCTGGATTCCGTACGAACATCGCTTCTCTAAGTCATTACAGACAAGAGTTCTCAGGTGAATTTCGGTGTTCTGCTACGGAGATTTTCATGAAAGATTAGAGAAAATACGTCAGGATTGTTTTCGTACAGATACTGTTCATATGTATGGTTACTGTTCATATATACGGTTACTATTCATACGGTCACTATTCATACGTACGGTCACTATTTATATGTACGGTTACTATTCATATATACGGTCAATATTCATACGTACAGATACTATTTATACATACAGATAATATTCGTACATACGATCACTATTCATACCAGAAATAGAGAATACAATCTGTAAAAGAGTACACCAGGTAAGTTCCCAGGAAAGAGTGGAGGGTCACACTGGACACACTTAAAAACCAGGTCTTTCCTTAGCCAGAACTTTCCTAGACATGTATTCTTCACAGTTTACATTCTATTTCGGTAATCAGAGAATCAAAATAACATATAAACAGCTAAGGACAGTTTTTCTGATGTGGAAGATCAGCCAAGGCCGCAACCACAGAGCATACTTAAGAAATTAACTTCTAAAATTTGAAAGACATAGAAAGGGCATACTATCCTTACCTAAGCTGAAAAGAAAAGGCCCAAAATCTCAGACGCCTAGCTTTGGAGTAAGAGAAACTTAAGGAGAGAAGAAGAGAAGTTGAAGGTGTGAGTTTAGAAGTGAAATGGAAGGGCCTATTTATAGCAAAAGTCAAGGGTACTATTTGACACTATGCGCTAATAAAATATTCAATTTACTATTCATGAAAATGACATTTCTAATAATGCAGTTACTGTGCACCTCAAAAATTTATTGGAAACTTAAAGGGAAAACTATCCTTTCACCTTAAACCTTTAAGTTTCTTTTCAAATCAGTCCTTTCACTTTAGTCCCTGAGGGTATTTTCACCCATAAAACGTCATTTTCTCCTACAAATTTCTTCCTAGTTTTCTTTTATGACCAAACCACATCTAGTACTTGACATTTCAATTGTATAAATGAACAGTATCGTATACGTAAATAGTATTATACAGGTGAATAGTACCATATACTGAAATAGTAACAGTAGTTTGTAAACAAATATTTATATTTTATTTTTCTTGGGTATTACAGTTGACCAAATTAGTTAGCCTCAGCCTTCGCGCTCTAAACCAAAAGCTTCAAATTTAGAAAGGTTAAATTATTTTTTTTGTCAATATAATTTTATTTAATTTTTAATTTAATTCTTGTAATTTAAAAATTTGTAATTAAATTCTTATAGTTTCACAATTTTTTAATTTAACTCCTGTTATTAAACTTTTATCAATATTTTATTAAATTTTGATAATGAGACTAACCATATGTATATTAATATTTTAAATATATATAATTTATGTTAATAAAACGAAAAAAATATAGATAATTAACTGATATCAACTCAAATGTATATGACATGTAATGTAATTTATGTTAAATAATTAGATTGAATTAGTTTAAATTATCTATATTTAGAATGGTAAAATGATATATAATTAATTTTGTAACCATAATTTAATAAAGTATTAACAATATTTTAATAATAAGAATTAAAATAAAAAATTATAAAATTATAAAGACTCAATTACATTTTTTAAGTTGTAGAGATAAAATTAAAAAGTGAGTGAATCTATATGGACGGCCGTAATTTAACTATTTAGAAATAGTCAAAACTCATGTATACATGTAGATGGACGATACGTTATCTCCACCACCAAACTTAATAGATTACCCTTGACTATATGTCTACATATTTTACTATTGTTTTATGACTTTTATCGGTCCATATATTGGAAAAAAAAAACAAAATAGTACATCTTTTGCGTGTGTGTGTATATATATATTGGTTAAAATTATCAGTATCTAAATTTTTTTTAGATTTCAATTAACCTAGTACAAGATGAATTAGATTATATTAGTGTAAAGCATTTTTAACACTGATTTTTTTCACTCAAATTTGAATCATTGTTTAAAAATAAATAAATAAATATAGAACTAGTTGAATCATCGGCATATATATATATATATATATATATACACACACTATAAAATTGTGGATGTGGTCTTGCTAAGAGGCATATCTCTTGATCATCCATCCTCGTTTCTTCCACTGTTTATACTTAGGCACCGTTCTGTATCAGAATTTTTATTTTTTTATTTTTTTTTTAGCTTTGATGGTGTTTCCACATTAATCAACACTAGCGGCCATGTAAATATTGATGAAATAATCCCTCTAAATTTTAATAATCTTAAATATTACCATGTTTTCATCCCAAATTTGCATTTTACACACCTTGTTTAATACGTTATGTCCTATATATATATATGTGTGTGTGTGTGTATTATTAATATTAATTATTGAATACAACTTGACCCGTATTAACAGTTTATGATTATTTTAACTCGGCATAGTACCTCATCTAAATGATAAACAACATAACAGCCAACAACAAAGGATCGGTAAAAGTTTGTATCTTTCATATTAAGAAATCACAAATACATTTGAAAAAAAAAGGAGTTTTTTTGTATACAGTGGATAACATATACTATAAAATACATTCAGATTATTGGGACATTCTCTTTAGGCCATCTAACTCTTGCCTAACTGCACAAACTCACAGAAAACATGAAAAGAAGAACATAGTCATTACCAATCATATGCCACGTGATGTAAAAACCTCGCTATAAAATCGATTCAGCGTACTCTCATTCCTCATCCACAACATTTTCTTAACCTAATTACAAGTTACAAACAAAACACCGAACTTGGCTTGAGAAAAAAGATGAGTTCTGTTCGCATGTCAAACTGTATCGACGACGTCGTACGTGTGCCCATGAGAGCCACCTACGTTAATCTCTACAAGTGGCCCGAATCAGACGCAGAGTTTGTGAGATCTGTGAGCTCTAACAGAAGAAATGGTTCTTCGCAAATGTTGTATGGCTATGGCCATCCCACGGTGGTGGATGGTATCTCCTGCAGGCAGATGTTTCTGAGAAGCTATAAATTTTCCAGGAAAAAGACTCTGGCTGAGAAAACCAAGAGGTGTTTTCAGAGAGTGAAGCAAAGATTGAGTTATGGGAAGAAGAGAAAGATTCAGCTTAGGAAGAGAAAATGCTTGGCTTGGAGGAAACTTAAGGCACTCTCTTGCTCTGCTTTGTTTAGGCTTTTCCAGAGGTTGTTGTCTTGCTCTGCTACAGGACGTACTCTTCATTAATTAGGGTTTGAAATTAAGAATCCCATTCAATTGTTTATTGATTTTGTCTAAGAGAGAGGAAATGAAATGTTGGTGTGATTATCTTTTTTTTTTTCTTTTGTTGAGGAAGGTTTGAAATGTCATAGTGCAAAAATGAGTATCGTCCTCTGTATACTCACTAAATTTCACGTTTAATATATTCTCAACTGTAGCTCGCATTATAATTATTCAATTTCTTTTGTCCCTAGTAAGATGAGTTTTTCAAAACTCGATATAATAGGGGTACTGGATGGCTAGTATTAGATAGGTGTAGTTCATGTGAATTTTGAATTATGTAAAACTATGCTATACAATAGGAAATTCAATTCTAATTTTTTTTTGGATAATTTTACTTTTATTGTTGTTAAATAAGAGATGACGGTTTGCGAGCGTTTTAGTGGGCATGGCATCCAAGTTCATAATTTAATAATCGGTTCTACATGGGTCCGGATTTTCTGGTCGGAATTTTTTTGCTTAGAATTTTAGCAACGCTAAAACTTTCAGTAACAAAAAAAATTGTTGCTAAAAGTTTTAGCAACAGTTAAAATTGTTGCTAAAACTCTAAACAAGTATCTGCTTGTTTTATTCTGAGCAGAGGATCCATAGGCGTTCTATATAGCCCTCTTTTAGTGTTAATTTAGTAAAAGAATTGCAGTAATCTATTTAGTTGGTTAAATTGGAACTGTTAATTTATTAAAAAATAATTAAGAGTTTATTATTTTAGTTAATTAAAAGAATTTCTTGTTAGCTTGTTAAATAGAGCTAGCTAATTAAACAAGTTGACTAGCGAAAGAAGTTAAGAGGCTTTCTTTATTTGGGGCGATTCTGATTTAAGTCCTTATAGAATACTAAACAAAAGTTCATAAATTATTGAAGTCACGGTACTAATTATGAACGTCTAACAAACGATAACATGTTTTACATTTGTTGTACTATATATAAAAATTCATTTTTTTAAAAATTTGGTCTAGAAGGTTGAAACAAGTTTTTATATTTAACATAGTTAGATTTGAATCTTCTCAAAAGCTACTTTTAATATCAAAATAAAGCAATTTCCATTCACAATATCATAAATATCCCACAAACTAAATATGTCTATTAATTGTAAAATGATACTCTCTATTTTAAGCTAGATCCTATACTATCAGAATTTTTTGATTCAGAATTTTTGGGACTAAATTCTAAGCACATATCCTTTCCCACAACGAAAAGTCCTTAACCCACGACAGGCACCTATAGTTATTAGATGGTTGTGAGTCTCACCTGTTTGAGTGGGGCCCACCGCCATCCAATGACTGTGAGTGCCTGCCACGTCTCCTTAGCGTACAGGACTAAGGAGACAACCGAGGCCCTTAAGCCCTATCATTGCAACCTCGTGCATCCTCTCTAAGTTTCTAGAACCATCTCTTCTTAACATGAAACAACAAACTTTATTTACCAACGACTTTATCTTTTAACTTTTGTCTTGCTTAAACCCAGAGTGTTTTTCTTTCCTCCTATCATAAGCTTCTCAATGATTAGACCCATAATTAGATCAATCGTTACTCTTGCTAATATTAAAACCTCTTAGTCCCCAACACAATAACTTTAGATAACTTTAATCTGTTACTCTTGAGTTTATCTCCGTTAATGTTATAATTCATACAAAATTCAACGTCATTCTTGACTGAAAGGGCAAGATAAGATATAAATGTGAGAAGGGATTTGAAAAAGCTCGAGAACGGTCTTATTTCCTTTTCGTTGATATACTTATTGAGAATGACTTCATACTTGATTTGCTTTTAATTGTCATTTGTTAAGTAAGAAGCAACAAAATATTTAATATTATTAGATCATACAAACATATAGAGAAGTAGAAAGTCGATTGTTGTGGCCAAAATTGATAATAACTCCTTTATATTTGGTGGTAAAAAATACAGAGTGAAATTAAAATCTCAGTCGTTCGATCATTAAATAGATGGTCATAATTGAATGGATGAAGTTAAAGATAGAATTTTTTTTAATTTAGTTTCATTCATTTAATTTTAATCTTTCATTTGATGATCGAATAATTGAGATTTCAATTTCACTTTGTATTTTTCACCAAATATAAAGGAGTCATTATCGTCAAAATCATCTACCAAATCCTTGGTTTCGTTCCCTCATTATCATCCACCTATAAATAGGCCAATGCAAATATGGTATCAATCTTTAGTTAGAACCAGAATCATGTAAGAAGTTTGCTTCTTACAGGTAAGCTCCTGACTTCTTAAGTAGGGTTTAATTATGGATAATAGAACTCAAATTTTGGAATTGATACGGCTTTGGTGAAAATTCGTAGAACTTGAGATACCAACAATAACTCTTAAAATAGAAATGCTTAGGGCCTGTTTGGTTTGGGCATTTCCTGTTTTCATTTTCACTGAAAACAGAAAATGAACTTGAAAATGCGTTTGGTTGAGTTAACTGAAAACTTTTTCTTGAAAATATTTCTTAAAATAAGCCTAAATCTGAAAACATAAAAAAGATGTTTTCAGTGTTTCAGGAAATGTATTTCAGGAAATGAAGATTGAAAATGAAAACAAGAAATGTTTTCACAAACCAAACAGACCCTTAGATTGCAACTACAGGTTCACTAAAAGTGATAAAGAGATTGTTGTTAAGTTTTTGTCCTTTAGATCAATAGCCTACAGATAATGCACAGCATTTGTTATTTTCACAAAAATATATTGCCACTAGTTCTTTTTTTAAAATGAAGAACGAAAATGGGGCTCATCTATACTTGCAATGAATGAAAATGGAAAAACTGATGTCACGATGACGTCCAACCAAATCAGAGTACCAACCCACTAAGCTTTATTTAAACTTAGTAACTTCTTTAGAACTCAAAGTTGTGTACATGAGACGTTGATCATCTTACGTAAGGATATTTTATGTTACCGTGATATAAGATTTAGATCGTCTATTTTATGTAATCGAATGGTTCATGTTTACGGCTATTATTTTTTTAAAAATTATGAACCATTCGATCATGTAAAATAAACGGTTCAAATCTCATGATAGAATCTGAATCCATGTACATGTTGTACACAGCCCTTGTGTAACTCTGCCATTGTAAGCAATGCCAGTAGGGAAGCTTTCAGTTGTATTTACTCCTTATCACGTTTAAGTTAAAAATTATAACGGAGAAAAATATGTACTGCTCTGGTTAATGTAATTAAACAAGGTCAAACTACATTTAGTTTGCCAACCGCGTTATTCGAACATATCAAGATCTTTAACGATCCTATATAAAGGTCAAACATCGAAGTTATGGTCGGTTCTATCTGATTATTCAAACTATACATCATTCATTTCTAATTTAAGACAGATCTAATGTTACATCCATTTTCAAATGACGTTCTTGATTTCCTCAACTTACAGAAAAAAAGAATAGGAGCCTGATCGCAAACTATAAGGAACAAACCCAGAATAAATTATTTAGGCCAATATCCAAAAAACTTCCTTTCATTGAGCATTGTATAATTTATGTTTTCATTGAGCATTATGTAATTTATGCCATAATTACTTAGCCAACTATTCCTAAATATTTTGTACAACAGCAATTCACTTTATAGGCCACGGAAATCCCGAACTTCCTTCTCCTTCCATTTGCGCTTCCTTGTTTGAAGTGCCTCATACTCCTAAATCCTATCTTCCACCCTATATATGAGATATGTTATATATACATACATATATATATATATATATTTATAGTTTCTATTCAGGTCGAAACTCTTCCATCTCTTATTCCGTTCATTAGTATTGTTAGACGGTTTGTCTTGGCTTGCCACAAACGGATCCAGTCTGGCCTGTTTATTAAAGATATTTGGTAAGGCACCGGCGAAGATGCAAGTAAATTTATAAAAGAATAAACTGCCACTTAATTGAATTTTCCTCCATCCCTCAAATTATCTCTAACAACAACAGTATAGTAAATACAGTAAAGAGAGACGATGATTAATGGACAATTTAAATATTTTTCATAACAATCAGTTTACTCATTTGTTTTGTATAATAAAATTAAGGACACATATGAACTTTATTTGCAAATGAGAAAATCAACAGGAAAATATTTAACTTAAACGTGTACACCTCTCCTTAATCATATATGGCAAATTTATTTGTTAATCTATTCTAAAACAGTATATATCCAAATATCCCTTATTGTTTGGGGCGCATCATAATATTATAAAATATGCTATATATAAGATAATTAAAGAAATCAAAATTTGTCTTAAAAAATAGGCCAGTGCCTGCAGGCTTTGCATGTTTGGCCCGAAGATTATTTGGACTGATCCATTTAAACTCATTCGTAAATAAGTCAAAATTGGCAAACCTAAACTCGTCCTAAAGGCGGGCACAAGTCAGCGTGCAGGACCGAGCCTGTTTTGACAATGTTACTGTTCATGCCCTTCATCCCTTGGAAGTTTTGTTTTACAAAATCAACCTCCCAATAACTCTCCCCCACCGAAGCCTTAAGACCGCAGACAAAAACATGCTCTACTCGCCAATAACTATACAAAATCAGTACAGAGATGCCCAAGCTAAAGTAGCTAATAGCTTAAATCAACCATTTACCATTTACCAATATCTGTTAGACGCCAAGTCATCACACAAAACTGAACGACTTCTTGGCTAATATTAGAAATTCGCAATCACTGTGTAACACTCCATATAAAATGAATTGGCTCACTCACATCGTCCTCAAGCAATAGGAAATTTTCACAAGGCCACACCAAACAATTCAAAAAATAAGAAAACTCCCTTGTCGATAGACTCATAGACAAGATAATGAATGCACGGTATACAGGAAAAATCAGATCAGACCAGTAAAAATATCACATTGGAAGAACAACACTACTACATTTTGATAAAATTGTACATTCACTGTGTCAGGTGTGACATTCATACATGCAAATCCGAGGTATCTAAAAAGTATCTTAAGTTCCTAAGAGCACTACATAAAAAGCTCAAAATGTCAAGGTGAGTATCACAAGTGTCTGATGTGGCAAACATGTACACAGCTTATTGTTTAAATTGTCTAGAATTACTCAAGCAAAATATCTATATCATATATAGGGAAATACAGAATTTTGGACTGTGTAAGAAAGAGATGGAAATGAGAAATGTATAGAGCAGTCCTAATTATATAATCTAGCAGAAGGAGAACAAAAGAAACACTTAGGAAGGGATAATATGTAATATCCAAGGAAAAAGTATCAATAACAGAATTACTCTCGACATTGAGTGTACAAATCATCACGTAACATACAACCATAATGCAGTATTTGAGATAGAACGTGACTAAAGCTTCTATTCTGCAGAATTCATCAGCAATACGAAAGAAAATTATTAAAAAAAAAGAAAAAAGAAAAAGAAATACATCAACTAATCATTCAAGCAGTATTCCAGTATCAACACTTGTCTAACAGTAAGAGGTTAAGGGGGAAAACAAAGGTGTAAATGGAGGACAAACATTGCACTATCGACGGACCTGAACCACAGATATAATACTGAAACCTGATAACAATTGCATTTGTGGTAGCAAGGTCGACAGGAATGGCAGCCAAATTCCTTCACCACCCACTTCAAAGCTCGAATTCTTCGTCCTTCAGAGCCATCTCAGCAGCCTCTTCATCCTCGTCATCAAGGACAAAGTACTCATTCCTCTCCACCGGTCTAAACATGTAGAATATTATCAGGTAAAATGCGAGACTGGCAATCTCCGAGGCAGCATTACTGACCCACTGGTACTTCCATGCAGCAATAGTTTTCAGCGCAAACACTACTATACGTGTGAAATACAAATACCCAATGACGACAATATAAAATTGCCTGAAAAGAGTCAATTTTGCCAAATTTCTAGCAGCCTTCCCATCGGTCTTGGAGGTTTCTCTCAGCGTTCTTATAGACCAAACGATGGGGAAAATAATAGCACAGCAACAGATAATATCTACCAGCAAGAAGACTTGATTCCATGTAACCCAATCCTTAATAAATGGTCCAGTCTCGCCGATCACAACAGAAGCCAAATTCGCCAAAACCTGAAGTGGGATCACAATCATCAACACTTTCTTCTCTCTCTCTTGCAAAAAGGGTTTCAGGAACGACCATCCGGTTCCGATCAATATGATAACGGTGAAGAGCAAAATAACCCGAATAAACTGAAATATATAAAACAACACATCCCACCCATGAGGGGTCCCGGTGACCTTGACGTAATGCTTGTCCTCGGCGGCACAGATCAGGTTCAAAGCCTTCATCAGAAGCAACAGAGCCATCAACAAATGGATCCGATGGACGGATCGCTTATTGGTATAACTGATGTAGACCCAGCAACCCAGGAAAACCAAGTAACCGAGGAAGAACGTGAAGTAAAGGGCGGGGAGCTGGGTCTGACCCGCAGAGAGATAGTCCTTGGAGCCATCGCTTTCAAGGTTATAGACCTCGGTGCGAACGGCCATGGAGACAGAGGTTTCAGGAGCACAATTGGCAAAGAAGAGGCTGTATTCATTGGGGGAAGAAACAGGATAGGATCGATTAAAGGAGGCAACAGGAGGGGGAGAAAGATCACGGAAGTTAAAGAGGCGGAAAATGTAGTGGGAGTCGAGGACACAGAAGGAAGGGTTTTGTTGGATCTCGATGAGGACTTGGAGGAGGCTTTCTTCATTGAGAAGGAAGAAGCCGAGGCGAGAAGATTCAGGTTGAGCAGCGGAGGAAAGGACAGCGACGGAGACGCCGGAGACGGAGATGGAAACGTAACCCTTGTGGGTGAACCCGAATTTCTCGAAGAGTATCATCGGTCGGGTGTCAGATTTGATGGAGAGGGATTTGATCTCGGCAGTGGAAGGGAAGAGAAGGGAGAGGAGGAGGACAGAAAAGAGGAGGAAGGTAAAAGGTCGATTGGCCATTTCGACAGCACCCGGCGGCGGAGACGGTGGCCTGAGAAAAATTAACAAATGTACAGGGTGGTGATTCCGAAGGAGGAAATTTGGGATGAAGAATGAATTGATTCTAACCTAAAATAAAACCATGACGAAATTTCAGTGGTCGCTCTGGTTATTATCTGAGTCCGGACCAGCCTCGTTTGTGTCATTAAACGACGACGTCTCAGCTACGCGAGCTGCGAGCAAAAGGATCTTTATCGTTGGGCTAAATTTGTCTTTTCGTCTTTTGCAGTACTATTAAGGGACGTTTGATAGGTGTTTGGATACTAAAAAAGAAAGGCATTTTTTATTACTATAGTTTTTTTTCAGCGTTTGGTAGTCTGTATTGTATTAATTGGAAATGGAAGTGAGAAATCTTTCTTCCGTCAAAATCGGTATTTTAGCTTCCATCGTATATTGGATGGAAAACCGGTGATTGACATAGAAAATAAGGTAAATTCTTTTATTTGCCCTCGCTCTACCAATTCAAATGCCAAAAATGTCTTGATACCCTAAAAAATGTTGATAAATGTCTTCTGGCTATCGCTGTAACCTCCTGATCTTGCCAAAATTCCTAGTCACCGTTAGAGCTTCCACTGCTTCACCGGCACTCATCCTTCATCTGCAACCACAATTGTGCACACGCTTCATCTAAACATCCTCATCTCACATCTCACAGTAGGCTCCCATTTTACAGTGTTAGTGATTTTTTTGCGTTTGTTGTTAATCTCCTGTCTTGTTTGAGTATTTTTTATGTTTATAAATCTCTTTATTCTCTATTTTTTTTTAGCAAATATTTTTTTTATCTGTCATTGTAATTATTATAAACACTACCTAAAATCTCTTATAAGTAATATGTTGTTTTGTGGTATAAATTTACTTGCTATAATTACTTTTAAAATAATTTTTCACAATATTCTTGTACTAATGCCAACAACAACAATGGGAAGAGTAATATGTTTGTACATGTCTAACATTGTGACTCATAAATTGGTCTGTCATTTTAGAATAATTACAGCACTTTGTCAGTAAATGAAGCTATCATTACAGCGCTAGTTAGTTATTTTGTGAAGAATCAACATTAGCAAAACATTAGAAAACATCTTTGAAGTATGAAACATTTTGGTGAATACTTTATCTGATTGTGGATACTATGTTACAGTTATGGATGGATTGAGAAAACAGATAATTGCAAAAGCAGTTGGTTCAGTTGTGTTATGGTGGGTTCATATGGTAATTGTTATTTGAAAATACTATATCTCTATTAATGGGGTTGGTAGACATCAGATCAGTAGGGTGCCTTACACAGTTGACTTCCACTCTCATAGAGCTCATTTTAGAAGCTTGATATATAGTAGTGATAAAACCTGTTTTGACTTAACAAGGATGAATAGGTCAACATTAGATAGACTTTGTGAGATGCTTGATTCTATAGAATGACTTAAACCTACTAAAAACATGCTTGTAGATAAGCAAGTGTCAATATTTGCACATATTTTGTCTCATCATGTGAAGAATAGGGTTATCCAACAACAATTTAAGAGATCAGGTGAGAGTATAAGTAGGCATTTTAATATGGTACTCAATGCAATGATGCATTTAGGAGTAGTACTTTTTAAATCCAATGATCGGGTGCCTGCTGATTCAGTAAATCCCAGGTGGAAATGATTCAAGGTAATCTCTGTTTCATATTGTACTATGTGATCAAGTTGTGTATAAATTGTAAATTAAGTCATGAATATGATTTTTCTACAGAATTGTGTCGGTGCCCTCGATGGAACACATATAAGACTTATAGTCCCAATGGAGGACCAACCACGGTATAGAAATCGAAAAGGTGAGATTACAACTAATGTACTAGGCGTTTGCTCCCAAGATGGCCAATTCATCTTTGTCTTGCCTGGGTGGGAAGGATCTACAGCTGATGGACAAGTTCTACATGATGCAGTTTCAAGGAGAAATGGACTGAGAGTTCTATCAGGTGAGCATAAAAAATTATTTCAATATAAGTTGGTAGCCATATATGAGCACTGACATGTCGATTGTTGTCTTTGAAGGGTGTTATTATCTAGTAGATGTAGAATTTACCAATTGTAAGGGGTTTCTAGCACTTTATAGAGGACAAAGATATCACCTTAATGAGTGGAGACGTGGTTCTCAACCTACAGATCCTCGTGATTTTTTCAACATGAAACACTCAGCTGCCCGTAATATCATCGAGAGGTGCTTTAGATTGTTGAAAGGGCAATGTGCCATACTTAGAAGCCCTTCATTTTATCCTGTCAGAACACATAATCGAATTATAATTGTCTGTTGCCTACTCCATAATCTCTTAATGCTGTATAACCAATTGGATCCATTTGAAGACCCAGAAGGAATAGAATTAGTAGAACTATCTGATGATAAAGATAATCTGACTGTAATTGAGCCTACCAATGAGTGGAGTCAATGGAGAGATAGCCTAGCAGATGAAATGTATCGTGAATTTAGGCATAGGCGAAGATGAACTTATTATGTTTTGATAATTAACTACTATAGTGTGACATTAATTGCACGAGTATTGTAGTGTTATAAGACCGCACATTGAGCAATTTTTATATTTTGGTAGTTGTTATTTTTTGGGTTGGTAGTTACCACCTCTTCTTTTAGTTTTATAGTTTGATAAATAATTATTTGTACAGTTTGGTAAGTATTTGCTGACTGATAGCATGAAACACCATTTGACACCTGAGGAAGATGAAATGCTAGTGGATGCACTTGTGGAACTAAAGGAGGCTGGAGAGCTATATCGTTGTGAACAGACCTTCCAGTCAGGTTACTTACAAAAATTAGAGAATAAACTTGATGAGAAAGCTCCCGGTCATAGGGTTCTAGGAACTCCACACATACTATCCAGGATGAAGACATTGAAGAACAGCTGGCAAGCTGTATATGACTTGCTTCATGCACCTAACACTAGTGGGTTTGGATGGAACTCTGTGCCAAAGTGTGTTGTAGCTGAGCCTGTTGTATATGATGCCTATCTACAGGTGTATTTGTCACTCTTCTCTATTTGTGTCTACTTCTTGTTTAACTCTGCACTATGTATGTTATATAACTTTTTGCATTTATTTTCCTCTACAGTCAAACAAAAATAAGGCAGCTTGGAGGAACAAGTCCTTTCCGCTATACGAGCGACTATGCATAATCTTTGGGAAGGACCGTGCAACTGGCCAAGATGCACAAACTCATGCTAACATCACGTAAGATCTAGAAAGTCGAGTTGCAGAGGTTGAGCACACCATTCCATTTGAAGATGAACTGCTGCCTGACTCTGTCATGCCTGATGACACTGTCAGAATGTCGGAGGCCTCTTATGGTTCAAGGAGAAAGAAAAGGAGAAGCAATGGCGATCAAATTTCTGAAACTACTGAACTTAATGATTCTATTCAAGCGGTAGCCACTAGCATTTCCTCATCCCTTGATAGACTAACCGGTGAAATAAATCTGATGGAGAGAAGTATGCTTGAAAGAAGAGAAAGACTATTTGGAGACCTGATGAAGGTCAATGGTCTTACCGAAGAATAAATACTTCGAGCTAACGTGGTGATTGGAAGGGAGCAATGTCTTCTTGTTCAACTACCCTCTATACCTGATGACTTGAAGGCCGCATGGTTCAGATCTATGACCTAGTGTGTTATGAAAGAGCATATTTATCTAGGGTAGTGAAAATTGGTTGTAAAAGTTTGAACATATGTATTACGTGATATGATTGTGACAGAGTTTTTGTCACTGATGATGGATGGAAGATACTTTTTGATCTTTTGTATTAGATGGCAATGTTCGTAGGACTGTTTTGTATTAGATGGCAGGATATATGTATAATGAATTAATATATATATTTGCTTAGATTGTTTTGTATTAAATGGCAGGACATATTGTAATACCCCAATAATTTTTATAAATATTTAAAATTTATTTGAAGTTTATTGAAAAATTTAATTACGTAAAAAAATGTGCTTTTTGAATTAGTGAAGAAAATCTGAGAATAGAAATTTTAATTTTTAATTTAGGAAATTTTTACAAATTCTCAAGGACTTAAATGAACAAATGTTAAAGTTAGAGTGGCTATGAGCAATTTTTCCAAGAAAAGTAGTAGGGCCCACACGTATACATTTCTCTCTTATTCTTTTCTTTCTCTCATTCTCCCGTAGTAGCTTCTTCACTCTCTCTCGATTATGCATCCAAGGGAATTTATTCATCAACCATTCATGCAATTTTTGCTTGGGGAAGGAAGCCATGAAAGTTAGGAGGATTGGTAAGTTGATGTTCTTCTTCTTCTTCCTCATCTTGCAAGGGAATTTATTCGTCAACCATTCTTCCTCTTATTACAAGACCAAATCTTTGGTTATCAATTTGAAAAATTTTTGTAGAATATTTCAATAGATGAATTTAAGTATGGGTGTTAATCTAAAATATTCTTGGGTGGTTTATGATGTTATTGGAACAAGAAATTTGGAGAAAATTAGGAAAAATCCATAGAATTTAGAAATTAAAAAATTAGGATTTTTTGATGAAAATTTGATATTAGAGCTTGGATTGTTGCTAAAAATTGGGGATTTTGGTGTTAAAACACTCCTTAGACATTAAGGATGAAAACCCATGGAATAAATCAAAAGAAATATTGTTTTAGATGTGATTTTAGGATTTTTGGATGAAGAACATGAAGGAAGTCACTGTTCATTCTGGAAATTTTCCAGAAAATTTTCAGAAAATACTGTTCACCGAGAAAATTTTTCCAGATTTAGGGTTTAGGGTTTAGTCAACGTTACTGTAGCATTGACTTAGTTAACGACACTGTAGCTGTGTTGACGGTTACTGTAGCATCAGTTTTTTTATATCGTTGAAAAGCTCTTTGAGTCTAGTTTCCAATGGTATAAGTTTCATCTGAATATTCATTACCAGTTAGGAGTTATGATTTGAGAAGTAAGTGAAGGTTGGGAATAGTGGTAGGAAATTTTTCTATTTCGTAACCCTGATGATTTTTATCTGGTTATAATAGGAATGGTCAAAGCACAAGGTAGGAGTGCCGAGAGCGTGAAATCCAAGTGAGTGGGTTAATACTTGTTATGATTAAATATCTTTGTTATTGACTTTTTACATCATAGTGAAAATATGTTGTATATCCAAGTTTGAAGATGATGATGTGGGACGATGAGGCATAAACAATTGTGGAACTTTCCTAGTGATGTATATAATTATATTTTCTTATTTTATAATGAATGGAGGTTATATGATGGATTGTGAATGTCATGTAAACTGAGTTGAAATGTGTCATACTCTGATTGTTGAGTTCATTCATATACGGATAGTTAAAGTATGTTATTGTTGAATAATTGTTCTATATTATGGGTTATTATGTTGTATACATGCTATATTGCTGGAACCATATTAATTATGTTGTGACTTGAATTGTAAATGACTGAGTTGTGTATGTGGCTCATGATTATGATTGAGAATGCTCTTAGATGTGATTGTGATTGTGTTTGACTAGAAAGGAAAGGCATGGCGGTGCACCCCATGGAAAAATCTATGTGAAGTTATAAGGGTGAAAAATATAAATGGAGCGATAAGGGTGGATGCGGTAGGGGCTGCAGGCAACGATCCAGAAGTACCCTGGACGACCCGGTTGGTATGGAAAATGTGTGAAATTGATTTCACTGTTTGCTGTTTGAATTATGTTGAAATGTATTTGATTTACTTGGATATTGTTGTGAAGTATTATGAATTATATTATGATCGATTACGTATAATTGCTGCATGTTATCATTATGATGCATGATATTGTTTTTTTGTCATAGTGTTGTGATGTCTGGTCACTGGGCACGTGGTTTGCTCATACTCCTCTTATTAACATTTTTTTTCAAAGTTGACAGTTGAAGGTAAATATCTATACAAAGAGTTATGGATCCTTAGCCCATGATTACCTTTTCATTTGTTCAGGGTAAAAGTATAATGTTTAGGTCTTATTCTAAGTTGTATAAATCTAGAAAATCTCTGTAATCGGGTAGGTTCATTCAGTAATGTAATGTGAATAACTGTAGTGTGTATAGAGAACTCGGTTTAACCGTATTTTCTTATCTTTTGTGAAAAGATGAATAATTCTCTTATTTTAGTTCTTAAATTATGTAATTTAGATTAATTGTATTTAAAAGAATGGTATGATGTTTAAGAGAAAGATAGGCTTACGGAGGTGAAATGAAATTCACTTTCCGTGCCGGTCACGTGTTCAGATTTTGGGACGTGACACATATGTACAATATTACTGATATGAATTAATATATATATTTGCTTGGTAGTACATATGCTCAAAATTAATATGAATTAACATGCTTAGTTTGGTGCAAAATTTTAGTGTAATTTCATCAACTGGTCGACTAGTTGCTTGTATCCGGTTGATCGACTGCTTATTTAAACAGCAGTCGGTCGACAGGCACTTCCCCTTTTTTATTGCAGTCGATCGATTGGCGCTTCTTCCACCTTTTTATTGCAGCCGGTCGACTGGCGCTTTTTCCCCATTTATTTTATTGCAGCCGGTCGACCGTTTCTCTTTTTTTAACTATGTAAGGCGTCTATGCAGTAGATCTAGGGTTTGAAAGCCACAGCGGTCGATCTGTTATTCTCATTTTCAACTTTTTCTCTCCTCTGTGCCAACCACTCTTCTGTTTCACCAAGGCCCTTATCTCTCTTATATGGCTTCATCCTCAAAGCGAGCACGGACAAAAAATATTGAAACCTCACCAATAGTAGATCTTTTGCAGGAAGAAGAACAAAGAGACAGGTAAGCTCGAGATTTTTAGTATAGAAAAGTTATTCCTAGTAAATATCTGAATTGGAATTACTTTGCAAAGAGGGATATGCCTTTTTATTACTTGTTTGGAACAATTTGGACTTAAAAAAATTTGTAAAGTATACAGGTAACTGGTCCGATGAGGTTGTTAGAGCATTTTACACTACTTTTGAGTATATACCCACGGATAAACTCTTTACTGCTACTGTTAGGAGAATAAAAATCCTCATTAATGAAGAAAAATTTGTTGAGATTATTGGTGTTCCTCTACCTGATGAGGATGCTCTGTACTTCACTAATGATTATCACTCATTGAATTTTACTCTTTATAGCAAAGAAGAAACTTATAAGACCATCACTAGAGAAGATGAGTTTTCTGGTTAAGGGATCAAAGTTGGCAATATGGATGCCAATGATAGATTGCTGCTAAGCACTATCACACATATTTTAGTTAATAAACCAGGAAATTGGGCTAGGGGCAGTGAGACTGAGTTTTTTTATTATGGCATGTATTTTAAATGGTAGACAATTCAATATTCCATATTTTATGATGTAACGCATGGCCACTTGTTTTGCTCAACAAAAGTCACCCTTGCCATATGCTGCAATAGTCTCTAAAGTTGTTAAGCACTGGAAAATTAACTATCGCTTCAGTGTTATGAAACCTGCCACTATTATTAATTGCAATTCCCTGAGAAGAATGAACTTTGAGTTGGTTGATGATGAATGGATGCGTGCACCAGAAAACTTAACTATGAAAAGGGCTAGGGAAAGACAAGAACAACATACTGGGCAGAACAAGAAGCTGGAACAAGTGCAGCATGTCCTTCTATATCAGTTGATACATCTTCTAATATGCTAAACAATCTATTGGATAATTCTAATCATATGTTGAGTTTGATAGAATATATGAACACTAGACTAAATTCCTTTTAAGTCAACACAGTCTCAGAGATGGAGTCTATAAACACTCGTCTAACCAACTTTGAAGTAAACACAGCCTCAGAGTTTCAACAAATAAAAGATATGATACGTGAACTTAAGCAGTAAACAAGGATTGAAGACTTTGATGATACATGGAGAAATTTGGGATTGTATAATATTATATTAGATCTTTATGAGCTTTATATTTTGTGACCTTGGATTACAAACTGTGCATGGTTATAATTCCTCAAAACTTTGTTTACAATTACAATTATATCAGCTTTTGTACTTATTTGTATATTGTGTTAATGCACTAATTTAATTTCATTAAAAATGTTGATTCAGGATCTGTTAATATTCAATTTAACTTATTCAATGTCACTGAAGTCATGCAATTTTACTAATTCCATTAATCATATATAACAAGGTTTTTTACACTAACATACCAAACAAATAACATCAGCACCATAGCTACAATAACATAAATCTATTGCTATCAGATTGCATCTTCTTCACTTTTTAGTTTCACATTTTATCACGGTCACATCTCTTTTTCAGCCTTGAGCCCAACCATATCGACTGTTGTGACAAATTTATCTAGTGCAAAACCAAAGAACATCCACACCACTTATATATCAAACCTGCAGGCATAATGTATTTATGGGTGAAGAATGACCAGTTGATAGCATTCATACATCAACGCAAATTAATTAAACACAACACAAATTTTGAACATCAACACAGATTCAAAGCACAAACATCGCAAATTACATCTAATATAGTCCAAAAAAAATATATACCAGATGGACGGAAAGAACGTGACTCTATGCTAAAGAGGACGTCGGAGGACGTCGTTGTTGATAAAGTTCAGTGGCAGCGTCGATGAGAGGGAGCTAGGGTGGGATGTCGACGTGAGCTTTGCCGGGGTTTTGCCAATCAAAATTAGGGTAAACAAATGGTAGGGGTAAAAATGTCATTTTATTTCAAATTTTATTTTTATTTTTTTTAAAAATACATACCATATATATAAAAAATTCTATTCCCACTTTATTTTCTATTGCATACCAAACATGTTTTTTTTTTCTATTTTATTTTCTTACTTCCTTTCCATTCTCACCTTTTTCAAGATACCAAACGCCTCTTTATTCTTTTAGGCGGCATTCTCTTTTGGAACTGGACACTAAAAGGAAAATTTTCTTTTGGGCAACATTTTGCCCTTCTTTTTTATTTTTTTTTCTAGTATGTGGCCTTGAGGTGTAGCCCATTATTGAGAAGCCTCCAATTATGTTTCTTCAATAAACACTGCCTGTTTTGTTTGGGAAGAAATACTGGAACGGAGTCTAACTGTAAAATACCAAAATCAGGTGCACATGCGCACATACCAATTTTTTTTTTTAAAGTAAATAAGATGTTCAAATCAATGTTGTCAGAACCGGCCCGACTATTGATTCAGACAGGCCTTCGGGTCACCGGGTCACTGGTTCAACCGCCGGGTCACCAGGTCAATTGCTGACCCAGATAAATACATTAAAAAAATTAAAATTATATATACCTATATATCTTTACAAATAAATTAAAAAATAAATAAAATATATAATTTACATGTAAATTTCACAATTTAAAGTCATAAACATCCAAAATAATTTCTAAACATCTATAATAATTTAAACATAGAATCATAAATATTCATAATAATTCATAAAGTCATAAATAAAATCATCCAAATATAATAATTCATACATTTAAAGTCTTAAACATCCATAATAATTTATAAAGTTATTAATAATTAAGAAAAATTACGTAATTTTAAGAAAAAAATTAATTTATCCTCTTTAAATTAAAAATAATAATTTTGATATTTTATTTTATAGTATTTTCAATTTTATTAAAAAAAATCCATTACTTGTAGAATTCAAATTAATTCTTTAAATGGTTTGTTATAAATTTAAAGGACTAATTTGAAACTAATATTTGTTATAGACTACTTTGAAAACGTTTATTGTCTAACGTAATACTTTGACATATTCTAACCTTAAGGAGTTAACTTTAATTTTAAATAAAATTTATGAAAATGAAAGAGGAATTTAACTAATATTTTTAGAGAAATAAAGTGAGAATATTATGTTTCAATTTGTTTGTAGTGGAACGGTGTAGATATGAAGAAAAAGAAAGCATTAATTTTTAGAGTAAATAAAACAAACTTTTTTTTGATGATTATTGATCAATGTTAGCCATAAAATTTTTTTAAAAAAATTAAAAAAAAGAAATACCGGTCAATAGGTCGCCGGGTCAACCGAATTTTGACCGGGTCTTGATCGGGTCACACGCAAAACGGTCTAAAACACTGACCCGGACCGGGTCATACCCCGGGTCATCGATTTCTGGATCAACCCGGTCGAGTCGGTCGGGTCATACTAGTTCAAATAAAACAAATATTCGCCTATATTTTTTGTTGACAATTTTATAGAGAATTATATCATTCAAGAGGCCGAGAAATGTGTGCGAATAAATAATCCATTCACAATTTTAAGCAACACATGTTTTCTTCACTGATATTTGAGTCAAAGATAAAAGAAGGGTTAATATCAATAAAAATAAGTGTTTGTCTAAACGTGTCAGTCTGGGAAGAAGGCATTTTTCTTTCATAATAGATAATACCATTAGTTTATTTAATGTGTTATATAGTATTATAACTTTGCTCTCTCTCTCTCTCTTTTATTATTTTTTTAAGTTATAACTATTGTTATTTGAAATTTTGTTAAGTTTTAATTAATCTAATTTAAATGGAGTGTTCTTTTATTTAAATCAAGTATTTATTTATATATATATATATATATGTTTTTTTTTTCGGTGAGGCTATTTTTTCATATCTTTGCACACGAAGACAAGCGGGTGTGGTCGGTGTTACTTTCCCGTTCATTTAAATTCAGAGACGGAGCCTGGGAAAGTAATGAGAAGTGACCTTCTTTAATTCCCAATCTGAGTCTGACCCTCAATTCATTCATATCGCTTTACCTCTTCCCATCTTGATTATGTTTCTCAACTTAGGATTGTCAATGCCTTTTTTGTTTTATTTTATAATCTATTAAATTAAAATTTTAAAATCTGAGAAAGTCGGTGTATTATTGCATTGTTTGATTGCGGAGTACAGCGAAATAGTCGACTTCTTAGGTTTCAGCACAATATTTATGCAGGCTGCAAAATTTTGATTTTCATATTGTCTTCCCCCACCCCCGCCTTCTTTTTTTTTTTTTTTTCCTTCTGGGTAATTCCATTGGGAATCGATTTTTAAATTTGCTTAGAGATGATTCGGTTCAATTTTGTCGCCAATATGGTCATTCCGTGGTTAAGATTGTTGTCTTTATCTTCTTCGTATGAAATACAGTGCTTTTTTGAACAGGAACCATAATCACCGGAAAGAACCGAGAAAGTCACGCATATCAAGTCAAGTTGGATGTTAGAATAATTTATATATGTCGACGGAGCTGTTTGATTGAAAGTAAGCCTTAAAGTAAACTTTAAAGTCTGTTTTTGGTCTCCAATAATTGAAGGGGGTACATTGGCAAGATGAATGTGGTGGGCAAAGTTGGAAGCCTGATCACTCAAGGTGTCTACTCAGTTGCTACCCCTTTTCACCCCTTTGGCGGGGCTATTGATGTGATTGTTGTTCAGCAGGAAGATGGCACATTTCGAAGCACACCTTGGTATGTTCGTTTTGGAAAATTCCAGGGTGTTCTTAAAGGTGCTGAAAAGATTGTTCAAATAAACGTTAATGGCATTGAAGCAGATTTCCACATGTATCTTGACAATTCAGGGGAGGCCTATTTTGTGAAGGAGGTAGATGATGACAAAGGAATTCTGTCAAATGGGGTGGTTGATGATTCTAATAACTCTGAATTTACTCACAGCGACAGTTTTGTTGATGTTCCTAGTCATAGACTTGATCATAGCATCTCTGATACACGGGTGCTTCAGTTGAAAGGTGAAGATGAATCCTTTGATGTGCCTAGACTTCAAAGGGCTGAATCTTGTATTGATTCCATATTTTATGAATTCCAAGACGAGCAACCTTCTTTTGAAGATTCAGCTGAGTTGTCAGAATATGGGTCTAATCGATATGAGAGTCTAGATGGAGAAAAAATTGTGAATTCACAGGGTCCACATCCAGAGGTTGTCTTGTTGAGTGTGGATGGTCACGTATTGATGGCCCCCGTCTCTGAATCAGAACAAGATGAGGAGAATTTGCAGTTAGAAACTCCTCGACTTCACATGGCCCCAGGGGAAGGGACTGTCAATCAGGAGTTTAGTTCCGATGAAAATGCTTGGGCTGCTGATTATGTCACTCGGCTGGATACTACAACAGCTGATGTTTCATCCATTACTTGTTGCACTGCTACTGATGATGACAATGTTTCTGGGCTCCGGCAGAAAGTTAGTCAAGGAAAGGAGGGCCATGGTTGTCAAGCAGAGGAAACTCTGAGGAATAAAACCCAAGATCTTATTACACAAATTGGTTCAGAAGAGGTTGTATCCAGTATCAAGAGGGAGAATGTTTTCAAAAGCAGTTTGCAGATGAAAGAATTTACTCTGCATGTTGGAAAAGTTGATTTACCGGATGAAGGTTCCTCATTGGAAGTTCAGAATTTGGCAGAGTATTCTAAGGCAAATTGTCTAATAATTGATGAAAATGGACAAAGGAGCTTTTTACAATCTAAAAACGAAAAGTCATCTTCTTGTGGCTCTACTTCTTCCGATGGCAACAGAACTCCAAATTTAGAATTGGGAGTTCAAGAGGTTGAAAACAAAGCTTTTGTTGAAGAGGTACATTATAGTAAACAAGTCCCTTCACTTGAAAATGACTGTAAAAAAAATGACATAATAGAATCTCAAGCAGAAACTTCCTATGAAGGGGACCAAAGTCATTCAGGTTTGAGTAAGCTGTAAATTAGTTTGTTTTTGGATTCAGAAATTATTATATGATTACAGTGAAGTATTTATTTTCTCCCATTCATTCAACAATTTGCAGCATTTGAGATTTCACTCTGTGGTCATGAGCTCAAGGCTGGTATGGGCTTGGTTGCCGCTGCTGAAGTGTTTGAAGCACATAAGACATCTGTAGAGGGGTTTAGAAGTTCTGCATCATTCATTATTAAGAATGAAAATCTCATTATTAAGTTTCGAGAGAGGTACTTGTCATGGGAAAAGGCCGCTCCCCTTGTTCTTGGATTGACTGCATTTAATATAGATATACCTATCGAGCCCAAAGATGCAATTCCTGTGGAAAGAGATGATGCTCTGAAGTATGGGTACAATGATCCTGGATCTACTTCATCTGGACGTAGATGGAAACTCTGGCCTATTCCTTTTCGAAAAGTCAAAACACTAGACCACAGTAGTAGTAATTCGTCGATCGAGAATGAGGAGATATTTGTAGATTCTGAGTCTGGTTTTCTGAATTCTCCTGTAATACCAACTCCAAAACCCAGCAGCTATAAACCTCTTCACAAGGAATTCAAAAGGACAAATGTTCCTACTAACAAGCAGATAGCCTCTTTGAATCTGAAAGAAGGTCAGAATTTGGTGACCTTCAGTTTCTCAACCAGAGTTCTTGGAACACAACAGGTGTGGTATTCATCTATAACCCAAGTTCCATATGATAGTATATTTGAAGGCTGGAATTTCCTTTATTTAATCATGAAAATTTAACTAAATAACAGGTTGATGCACATATATACTTATGGATGTGGAATGCAAAAATTGTAATTTCAGATGTCGATGGAACTATTACCAAGTAAGAATTATGAGAATGCATCTTAAGCTTCTAAGTATGTTTTTAACTTGAAATAGGTATTAGTTGACTGCTATTATTCTTCTCTACCCTCTTTCTACTCCCCACTTAAACAGACCTTTATTTTATGACAAAATCACAGTATGCACCTACCATGCAAATTTTGGTATATGTTGATGCTATTAAAACTGTTATAATATAATGGTAAATTTATTATTTTTTTGAAAAAAAAAGAGATGCAGGTATTGATCTGTGATTTGAATATGATAGGAATACTGATACTTTTGATATTAGGGCCTCACATCAGTTGTTGGGCCAAGAGGGGAGGCCCAAGACTTGGAGGGTGTACAAGAGAAAGGAAAAGAGGATAGGGGGCTGATTTGTACAGTCTGGAGAATTAGTTAGTAGTGGAGGTATTTTAGTGGTAGGGGGAGGATAGAGAGGGACATGCTGAGAAATAGATTGTTGAGTGAGAGAGAACAGGACACCATTGCGGTTTTTCTGTAGGAGCAAGGGCTTTGGGTAGGATTATATCATGTAATCCTAATTGTTATTAAATAATACTGCTGAATACTTTTCTGGTTTCCATCATTGGTCCGACCTGCCGGATACGTGATGCCGCCAAAACCAACGGATCGAGGGGATGCATTGGAAGCTCGAGTAGCAAGTATCGAAGGTATGGGTTCATGTCTAGAAGGGGTAGAAACACAGATGAGTGAGTTTCGAGCTGCTCTAATGGAAATGCAGCAATCTAATTTAGCAATGCAAAAAGCATTGTTGGAACAGATACAATAAACTCAGGCAAAGGTGCAACAATCTCTGAGAGAGGTTGATAAGAGAGGAGGAAAGAGAGTGGAAGGAGAATGTGATGAAACAATACCTGTGGATGTGGATGGGTCATCTTCAGCAGCGGAAAGGCAAGTCAGAGGTGCAATGAGACCTCCGGTAATGGGAAACGTTCAAGATGGCTGGGATGAATACCGAGTCTCGGTGAAGAAGGTCAAGTTATCGGGTTTTCAAGGAACAGACCCAATGGGTTGGATTCAACAAGCCGAAGTTTATTTCGAAGTGCATAATACTCCGAACGAGTTGAAGGTGAAATTGTCTAGACTGTGCATGGAAGGTAATTCCATTCATTGGTTTACTCTTCTACGCAAAACAGATGAAAATCTCACCTGGGAAAAATTTAAGCAAGCTTTTCTGTTACGATATGGGGGAACAATATATGATAATCCATTTGAAGAACTCTCAGTGCTTCATCAATCAGGAACGGTGGAGGAATATATAGATGCATTTGAGTTAATCTCTGCCCAAGTGCTGAAGATGTCGGAGAGCCAGTATGTGGGCTATTTCATGGGAGGCCTTCGTCCTGACATCCAGCAACGTGTTCGGTCCTTCCATCCAGACTCATGGTGGCGTGCGATTCAGTCTGCAAGGGACATGGAGCGAGAATTGGCAGGCACGGTCGTGAATGCAGAGGTCAGCGCGTTTTGTGCGAGGATGGGGCATTCATCGTATAACTGGGTTGCTGGACCAGGTTCGACCTGGAGGGGGGTGGATGGGCCGATATCACCCAACCCGACCAAGCCCACTACCCAACTTAATGGGACAACGTCGTCTGGGGGCAGTAATAGATCGACAGCTTCAACGTCCTTCACGTCATCCCTGTCGAAGCCTTCTGTGGTCTCGACGGCAGGAAATGTGTAGCGTAAGTGGGGAGATGACCGGCGGGCTTCTTCAGAGAAATGAAGAGGAACTAGACATCTATCATATCAGGAGCTCATGGATCGGCGGAATAGGGGGCTGTGTTTCAAGTTTGGAGAGAAATTTCATCTACTGCACCAATGTTCAGAAAAAGCACTGAAGTTGATTATTGTGGATGACGAAGAAGAAGGGAGTCAGGCTGAGGTTCTAGCTCTTGAGGTGGAACCGGGGTCAGAAGGGGATGGTTTAGAATGCAAGTTGATGGGATTAATGGGCATTATGGGACCCGAACTGACTAACATTAAAACTATGAAATTAGAGGGGATAATGAGGGGAGTACCCATTCTTGTATTAATTGACAGTGGGGCGAGCCATAATTTTGTGGCCCCACCAGTGGTTTCATCTTTGAACATCAACACTGATGAATCTAAGCGTTTTGGAGTCAGGCTGGGAGATGGTCACAGAATTATTACAAAGGGAAAATGTGAAGGCCTTCCTCTGGAAATTGGCAAAATTGACCTTGAAATCGATGCTTATGTTCTGGATTTAGGGGGAGTGGATATGATACTGGGAGTTGCGTGGTTGGAGACATTGGGATAGGTGGAGACGGATTGGAAGATGATGTCAATGTCTTTCCAGTTGAGAGGGGAAACTGTTACTCTTCAAGGCATGCCAAGTATTGATACAAATGAGGGTGCTGCAGATGGGGGCTGGGTCTCTGTTGGGGTTAATGGCACCTACTACTCGAATGGTAGATGGAGTTTTATGGAAGATGGAGGGTGATTGGGATATAGGAGGTACAGAGAAATTGAGACAGCAGCAAAGTGATGACTTGGACAGGCTAATTAAACAATTTACGAATGTCTTCCCCCACACCGAGAAATTGCCCACAAAATCACCTTGAAGGAAGGAACGGAACTGGTCAATGTGAGACCATATAGGTACCCCCATCACCAAAAAAATGAGATTGAACGTCAAGTTCAGGACCTATAAAGGTTGGGAATTATTCATAATAGTTCAAGCCCTTTTTCTAGTCCTTTAATTTTAGTAAAAAAAAAAAGGATGATACTTGGAGAATGTGTGTAGACTACAGGACTTTGAACAAAGTGACAGTTCAAGACAAATTTCCCATACCCATTGTAGACGAGCTCATTGATGAATTACATAGGTCTTGTTTCTTTTCGAAATTGGATCTAAAATCGGGCTATCATCAAATTCGGATGGAAGAGGGGGATGTGGCAAAAACCGCATTTCGCACTCATGAGGGCCATTACGAATACTTAGTCATGCCATTTGGGTTGATGAATGCACCGACAACCTTTCAAGCAACCATGAACCGAATTTTTAAACCATTCCTTCGTAAGTTTGTATTGGTGTTTTTTGATGACATATTGGTATATAGTGCCGATTGGAATGCTCATTTGGAGCATTTAGCTACTGTTTTGGGGATACTTCAAAAACATCACTTTGTAGTTAACAGTAGCAAGTGCAGTTTTGGAAAATGCAAAGTTGAGTACTTGGGCCATGTATTATCTAAAGATGGAGTGGCAGTTGATCCAAAGAAGGTAGTAAGTGTGCTAGAATGGCCAATTCCGCACAATGTAAAAGGTGTTCGAGGATTTTTGGGTCTAACAGGTTATTATCGAAAATTTATTAAGGATTATGGCAAGTTAGCTAAACCATTGACAGAGCTAACTAAGAAAAAGGCATTTAGATGGGGCCCCGAAGCTCAACAAGCTTTTGAGACTCTAAAAAGAGTCATTACTACAGCACCTGTATTGTCTCTTCCTGATTTTTCAAGGCCTTTTGCTTTAGAATGTGATGCCTCAGGTACTGGATTAGGAGCTGTCCTTATGCAAGAAGGTAAACCAGTGGCCTATTACAGCAAAGCCTTGTCTCCTGGCCATCTCTCAAAGTCCATTTATGAGAAAGAGCTCATGGCTGTAGTTCTCCCTATTCGACATTGGAGATATTTTTTAATGGGGCGCGAGTTTGTGGTTTATTCTGATCAGAAAAGTTTAAAAGATTTATTGACACAAAGGGTGACAACTGTTGATCAGCAAAATTGGATGGCCAAATTGCCAGGGTTCAAGTTCGAAGTTGTTTACAAGCCGGGGCACGAGAATAAGGCTGCAGATGCTTTATCTAGGCTGCCTATAGCAGGGGAACTCACTTCTATGGTCTCTTTTCCCATTAGGCAGTAAGGGCAGGAGCTATTAAATGAAATTAAAGGGGATGTGGAGCTTCAAATTATAGTGACAGCCTTTGAAGTTGATCCCAACAGCAAACCAGGGTTTAAACTTCATCAAGGGGTTCAATTTTTCAAAGATAGGCTGGTCATATCAGCTCAATCTGATTTGATTCCGCTTTTATTTTCAAAGATAGGCTGGTCATATCAGCTCAATCTGATTTGATTCCGCTTTTATTACAAGAATTCCATTCTTCCACTTCCGGGGGTCATTCGGGATATTTGAGGACATATAAGAGAACTGCCGCGAATTTATATTGGATTGGAATGAAAAAGGCAATAATAGATTTTGTTATGGCGTGTCCTACTTGTCAGAAGATGAAGATTGCAGCAACCTTACCTAGTGGGTTATTGCAGTCTCTAGCTATTCTAGATAAAATTTGGGAGGAAATTTTGTTGGATTTCATCACTGGTCTTCCTAAATCCAAAGGGTATGATACTATATTAGTAGTAGTGGATCGCCTATCTAAATATGGCCATTTTATCTTGTTGAAACACCCCTTTACTGCTAAAAAGATTGCTGCTGTCTTTGTCAAGGAAATTGTGAGATTACATGGTATTCCTATGTCTATCTTAAGTGATAGAGATCCCATTTTTGTATGTGTTTTTTGGAAGGAGATCTTTCACTTACAAGGAACAACTTTCAAAATGAGTTCTTCCTACCATCCTGAGACGAATGGACAGACAGAAGTTGTTAATAGGTGTTTGGAGTCTTATCTTCGATGCTTTGCATCTGAACAGCCACGCAATTGGTCTTTTTGGTTACCGTGGGCGGAGCTTTGGTATAATACAACCTTTCATATCACCACCGGTACCACTTCCTTTGAGATTGTCTACGGTCGGCCTCCACCTAAGATAACTCGTTACCTTCCCGGTGAAACTAAAGTAGAAGTGGTGTCTAGAGAGCTTCAAGATCGGGACAAAGCATTGAGACAACTCAAATCTCACCTCCATAAGGCTCAAGAACAGATGAAATATTATGCAGATAAAAAGAGGAAAGATGTGAAGTTTGATATTGGAGATTGGGTGTATTTGAAGCTCCGACCCCATAGACAGCTTTCAGTTTCACGGAGGATTTACTCAAAGTTGTCTCCCCGCTATTATGGTCATTTCCAAATCATTGACAAGCATGGAGAGGTAGCTTACAAGCTTCAGTTGCCTCCACACTCTAGAGTCCACCCGGTATTTTATGTTTCTTTACTTAAAAAGGCTATTGGAGATTTTTCTGCTGCTGCTACGCTGCCTACTGACATGGAGGATGATGTGTGATAGATCCTGAGCAAATTTTGGCTGTTTGTGAAAAGAGAGAGCATGGTTTAACTTCTAACGAATATTTAGTTCAATGGAAGGGGTTAGCACCGGAGGATGCCACATGGGAAGAAGAATCCTTTCTCTCAAGTCAATTCCCTACTTTCAGCCTTGAGGACAAAGCTGCTGACTTACAGGGGGTATTGATAGGAATACTGATACTTTTGATATTAGGGCCTCACATCAGTTGTTGGGCCAAGAGGGGAGGCCCAAGACTTGGAGGGTGTACGAGAGAAAGAAAAAGAGGATAGGGGGCTGATCTGTACAGTCCGGAGAATTAGTTAGTAGTGGAGGTATTTTAGTGGCAGGGGGAGGACAAAGAGGGACATGCTGAGAAATAGACTGTTGAGTGAGAGAGAACAGGACACCATTGCGGTTTTTCTGTAGGAGCAAGGGCTCTGGGTAGGATTATATCATGTAATCCTAATTGTTATTAAATAATACTGTTGAATACTTTTCTGGTTTCCATCAGAAGATTTAAATTTTTGCTTGCCTGTCATGTTAGGGTCACGGTTTAGGGGAGTCCTATGGTCATATGGTGTGTAAATGACTCCTCAAAGTAGATGTAATGGTTTTTGTTCAGATATTTCTTGGTTGCAATTTTGTGGCTTTTCTCTACTGTTGTCATTGTTTTATTCTTTGAAATCTATTAGAAATGTCCTTAGAAAATAATTGTCAACAATTGTCTGTCAGTTTAGTTATGCCTTCAGCCCTGAGACATTCAGCTAGGCCTTAAAATTGCCTTAAATTGTTAGTTCTTAGTAGGAAACCTAGTGGTTCAACAATGCTAATCATCTATCATTAGCTTGAATTCTTAATACATTTCATTCTCCTAGTGATATTTTTGTCAATTTTTTTTGTCTATGCTGTGTATGTAGATGTCCGCACATGCATAAGAAAAAGATGTTCTCCTTAATTTCTTTGCTGCTATGACTAGACAGACATACATGTACTAGGGAGGTTGTACTGAAATGAAGAAAACAGTATGGTGAAATAGAAGATGGAGTCGCACTAGGATTTTTTTTAATATATATATATCTTTCAGGTCTGATGTTCTGGGGCAGTTCATGCCTTTAGTTGGCAAAGACTGGACACAATCTGGAGTGGCAACACTTTTCTCTGCCATTGAGGTAATTTTTTTGGGTATACAGATATAAGCATATTTATTTGATTGGGTCGTTTGATTGTCAAGGCCAAATTTGATGTGATCAATGACAACATTTCTTGCCAGGTCTCTTTCTTCAAGAACCATCTTGTAATCAAAGTTCTGCTATCTTGTTGCTGGTGGTTTATTATGTTTCTATTACTAGCTCCTTTCCTCTTCTTTCTCTTAGTTGTTTACTTGATTCTCAAATAAGGATTTGAGTTTATATAAGGGAGTTCTGAGAGGGTGAAAAATAAAGTAAAATGTTGGTTACAATTTTTTTTTTCCCTTTTCAGCAGACTTGAAGTTCTTCTTGCATAAGTAATTAACTAATTATGTTACAAACACTGTTGTGGGAGAGTTTTATCTAATATATAGACCTTATGTAGTTATGCCAATATATACACACATAATGAAGGCAGGCAAGAAGATGTCTCTTTTGCAGCTGACTAACTAAACTGGTATAAGGCACAAACAGCACCCATTGTCCAGTTTACTGTTCTTTGCATCTGTAATACTTAGCCTTTTTGAATTTAGATTAGACTTCTGCTTAAATTCTGTTGGAATGTGGTTGCAACTATGTTTAATGATCATGAGCAGAACTTTGGCTGTCTGTCTAATGCCAAATACTGCGTGGCATGCATGCTATTTTCATGTGACCTATTGTTGTGTTCAACTGTATTTCTAGAAGATTGATGCCTAATATTAGATGATGCTACCTATTGATGTATTCAACTGTATCTCTAGAAGATTGATGCCTAATATTAGATGATGCTGTCATGTCAGGAAAATGGATACCAGCTACTGTTTCTTAGTGCCCGTGCAATTGTCCAGGCATATCTCACTAGGAGCTTTTTGCTTAACCTGAAACAGGTATTGAAACAAAGCGGCTACCTGTATTTGCTATCAACTTATTTCAATATTATGATGACTCTGCTACCGAAGTAGTTGCAGATAGGAAATAATATACTAGTTTTTTTATGCAATAAGGTTAACTCTGGAAATTAATATTGTGTCGAATAATTGCATCAACTTCCCTGATCTCCTACTGTTGGAAAGGAATATGGATCTCTGTCCTATATCTAAAGAATTACTTCTCTTAACTGTTTGTTTGCTCTTTTGGTTGCTTTTATTATGCTATCTTTTTGTTACACCTTTGTGTGAGAGAATAAAGAAAGATAGTTCTTTGACCTGTTCTCTCTGTCTTGGAATAACTCTTTCTTTTCTGCATCATATAGCCTTGCATTTTGACAATGCAGTGGCCGTGGTATTAATAATACTGTCTTAGCTGAGATTTTAAGTTTTCATGCTTGCAGGATGGAAAAACTTTACCAAATGGACCTGTTGTTATTTCACCTGATGGATTATTTCCCTCACTTTACCGGGAAGGTGAGGTACTTTTTAAGTAACTAACAAAGGTTCAGTACTTAAGTGTAGGTTTTGCTATCAGTTGTCAGCTATAAGAATGACCTCACTTACTGCTGATGCCTTTATGCTTTTTGTTTGATGACTATGTTCATAAAGACTTAAGTATTGCTGTCAATATTCTTAAGTGAATACAAATTATCTGCCATTTAAATGATCTAAATGCATTAAGTTCGGCCAAAGAAGCTATTTTCTGAGTAATTTAATGTTAATGAACTTGATACTGGCCCAAAAAATTTGTTAATAAACCCATGATATTTAGTCATCTGATAATTAAGCACTCTAATAAACTGAAGTGACAGCTAATATCATGGGCCTTATGTTATCTAATAAAATTCTTATCAAATGACAGTGATTTTACATTGGTTAAAAATTACCAACCTGCATATTTATTGTTGTTAAGTCATGGATTGTGCTTATCTGGTCCTTCCTGAGAGATATTAATATCAGGTGTTATTTACATGTTTATATGTCTATTTATTTTCTGCCTTAAATTTTGAAGTAATCTTGCTCCCTCTTTGACTTCTTATTGTGTTTGGCCCCTTCACTGACGGAAGTAATAAGAAGGGCACCTCTTGAGTTCAAGATTGCTTGTTTAATAAGAAGGGAATGACCTCACTTACTGCTGCCTTTATGCTTTTTGTTTGATGACTATGTTTATAAAGACTTCAGTACTGCTGTCAATATTCTTAAGTGAATACAAATTATCTGCCATTTAAATGATCTAAATGCATTAAGTTCGGCCAAAGAAGCTATTTTCTGAGTAATTTACTGTTAATGAACTCGATACTGGCCCAAAAAAATTGTTAATAAACCCATGATATTTAGTCATCTGATAATTAAGCACTCTAATAAACTGAAGTGACAGCTAATATCATGGGCCTTATATTATCTAATAAAATTCTTATCAAATGACAGTGATTTTACATTGGTTAAAAATTACCAACCTACATATTTATTATTGTTAAGTCATGGATTGTGCTTACCTGGTCCTTCCTGAGAGATATTAATATCAGGTGTTATTTACATGTTTATATGTCTATTTATCTTGTGTCTTACATTTTGAAGTAATCTTGCTCCCTCTTTGACTTCTTATTGTGTTTGGCCCCTTCACTGATGGAAGGAATAAGAAGGGCACCTCATGAGTTCAAGATTGCTTGGGAATGACCTCACTTACTGCTGATGCCTTTATGCTTTTTGTTTGATGACTATGTTTATAAAGACTTAAGTACTGCTGTCAATATTCTTAAGTGAATACAAATTGTCTGCCATTTAAATGATCTAAATGGATTTATTCGGCAAAAGAAGCTATTTTCTGAGTAATTTAATGTTAATGAACTTGATACTGGCCCAAAAAATTTGTTAATAAACCCATGATATTTAGTCATCTGATAATTAAGCACTCTAATAAACTGAAGTGACAGCTAATATCATGGGCCTTATATTATCTAATAAAATTCTTATCAAATGACAGTGATTTTACATTGGTTAAAAATTACCAACCTACATATTTATTATTGTTAAGTCATGGATTGTGCTTACCTGGTCCTTCCTGAGAGATATTAATATCAGGTGTTATTTACATGTTTATATGTCTATTTATCTTGTGTCTTACATTTTGAAGTAATCTTGCTCCCTCTTTGACTTCTTATTGTGTTTGGCCCCTTCACTGATGGAAGTAATAAGAAGGGCACCTCATGAGTTCAAGATTGCTTGTTTAGAGGTAATTACCAGAATGCAAAACCTTATGACTATATAACTGGATGCAGATTGGAAGGCATCCTCTCATTATATTTGTACATGGTTTGAAATTAATGTTTTGCAGGATATTAAGAGACTTTTCCCTCCTGATCATAATCCGTTTTATGCGGGATTTGGCAATAGAGTGACAGATGAAATTAGTTACAGGAAGATTGGAATTCCAGAGGGCAAAATATTTCTTATTAACCCTAAGGTGTGCTTCCTGGACTTAATATTTTTGACAATCAGGGTTATCTTTGGTTTTCCCTTGGTACTACTCGAAATGCCTATGAAAACTTTCAGGGTGAGGTAGCTAGCAGTCACCGTATCGATGACGTGAAGTCATACACATCATTGCACACCCTCGTCAATGACATGTTTCCCTCAACTTCTCTGGTTGAGCAGGTGAGAAATCTCCATAAAACGAATGGACTGCATAGTTCTGACTTGACAACTAAAACATTTGATGTTATAATTTCCAACTATTGTAGGAGGATTTTAACTCATGGAATTATTGGAAAGTGGCATTGCCAGATATTGATTAGCTCATAGTTTAAGGTAATTAGTTCCCTTTGGAAGGGATCAGTTGATATGGGACCGTTCAAGATGATGGGAATTGAGTTGTAATAGAACAGAACTTACGATGATGTCTCTTCTTTCCTTTCCTCCTTTTTGATGATTAATAATTTTTATTTATTCAATCCAAGCATAGTTGAACATTTGGTTACATACTAATTGTACAACTGGCACGTTTTAATTTATTGCATAGATGCCAGCTCTATTTTTCTATTTTTCTCCATACAACACTGCAGTATAGAGGGAAGTAGGTGTAGACCATTGGAAAGGTATATGGTGGTACTGATGATAGAGCATTCGCTATAATCCATCCACTACAAAATGGATTCAACTTACTCTTAACTCTTAAGCCTTTGCCATGTCATATTTTGGACTGGATCAGGACTGATTCCTGAGTCACATATTCGCAACTGTCCTTTCTTTTTTAAAAAACATATGTTTGTACATCTATTTTGTTATGTAGCCCAGACAGAATTACTGCGAAACAATATTTTCGAAATGCAACTTATATATATATATATTTCTTTTCTTGGTTTCCATCAGTATCCCCACACATTTTTGTGAGGTCAATGTTACTTGGTAATATTGAGATTATACCTTTTCACAAGTGTCCTTCTGTTGATATTGCCCATACTCTTCAGCTGTCAAGTTTAAGCTTGCTTACCACTTGAATTGTGATATGCAGAGTAGATATTTTGTTTTGTAATGATAAAGTTTTGAATATCGATAGTAACAGTTTGAGAAGGAAATTCTTGTATCCTCCTGTTCTGCTCCATGCTAGTCAAATATGTGGGATGAATTTACTGCTTGAATCCATGTGAACCTACCTCCATGCCAAAATCACCACCATATTAATAAATGTTAACATGGAGAAAAAATTGTTTTTATCACGTGACTGTAGTTTGATAAATATCACATGACAAAGTTTTTCTTTTGATTAATATGTATTTGACCACTTGATCTATTAATTCCATTGTAATTGACCAATTTGTAATTGATTTTTATCTTCGTCTTTCCTAATCAACTTATCCAAAGCATTTCTTGTGAGAATAAGTCTTCACGACTCGGTGAGATCTGTGTTGGGAACTTAAACACACTTCCTATCATTCCAACAATAATATTCGTCATTCTCAAATACCAAACCAAATTTAGTGATTGTATTTTTTGCTATTAAAAGAAGTTGATATATTTTTCATTCAAATATAAAAGATTTTGTGAGATAAGACTTTGTTGTTGTTGTAAAAGATTTTGTAGCACAGTTGGGTCAAGAACTTGTGGCACGTGAGTAATGTCGGCCAATATTCAAGTTATCAACTTTGTTTTCTTTTAGATGTTTTGGGGTAAAATTTTCTGCTATCAAGTTGTCATCTTTATTCTGTTACTTGCCTTCTGGTAATGCGACCCCTAAAAAATGTAGCCAAAGACAGCACAGCAACTAAGCCCCAAAGATAGATTAACATTACAAAATTAAGAGAAGATGCAAAGTTTGCCCCCTGTTCATTATTATGCCATCCGTTGAATAATATAAATCACACGGATGTATGATTAACGGGTACTTATTATCATTTTAGGAGTTAGTTATTTAAGGGCTAAAATGTATTAAATTCTTCTGAACTTGAGGAGTTGTGCAATTTACCCTCCTCAACTTTTAAACTAAATAAAGAATCTCTTTCAACCTTTGAAATTGTGCATAAAATCTCTTCTATTACCATTTTTTTTGAAGTTGAATGTTAGTTAACAAAAAAAGTCCAATCAAATAAAATTTATTTATTAAATAAATTTTAATTTTTTATTATAATATCCAAAATGCCCCCAATCACAATAGAATACATGTTGACAAATTTTTTTAATTGGCCATTTTTAGCTGATGTATTCATTTAACTAACACTCAACTAATAGAAATGTTAATAGAAAGAATTTTATACACAATTTCAAAAGTTGAAGAAAGTTCTTTGTTAAATTTGAAAGTTACGAGAGTAAATTGCACAACTCCAAGAGGGATTTTGGGATTTTATGCACAATTTCAAAAGTTGAAAAAAGTTCTTTGTTAAATTTGAAAGTTAAGAGAGTAAATTGCACGACTTTCTAAGTTTAGGAGGTAGGGATTTTGTACATTTTAGCCTCATTTAATTATGCAAACTATAATTAGATAACCTTGCAATAAATGATTACAAAAATTGTGAGATAATGTTGACAAGGCTCAAGACATCAGAAGTCAGGGACCGGGGTTGCGTATACAAAAATTGCAACATCAGATTTATATTGCATACACTGTCTTGTACTCATTCTCTGAATTGGACATCATAGACATAGACAAAGACTGTCTACTGCTGGACCTCCTAATACTTCGCAATCTGGAGGCCTCAACTCGATGAGCAACCACCCAATAACAGAGTGTTCCTAGAGTAGCCGCCATAATCACTGTCCCTAAAACTGTTGCTGCAATAGCCAACCATTTATGCTTCCCCACAACAATATACGACATTGCAAGGAATGCCACAGAGATTAGGACACAGGCTATCCACATCAACTTGTTTATAACTGCCATCATCTGTTTCTTTGCTTCCCTCTCAATTACCACAACTGATGTTTGCACAACCACAACAGCCAAGGATATGAAGAGAGCAGTGGAATCAAAGATGATGAATATCAAAAACCCCGTCTTTGGAGCAATGTTTGCTTCCCCAAGAGACATTTGAGGTGCGAGTACATCTCCTTGTTGGAGTTCAGGATACTGACCTGGGACGCTGAATATGGCAGCGAAAGTGACCGTTGCTATAAGAACAGCAACAACTGTGTTGGAGTTGATTGCGTTGTTAAGCCCTTCGGTTTGCATTTTGTTGAGTCGTTTTGCTATCCCTTGCATACGTCTTCGCGTTCTGATTGTGTGTTCCAGCTGGTTATGAACCCCACTTTTTATGTCACTCACTGTGCGCTTGAGTTCAAGGGCAGGGTTTGAGGCATGTGACTTGATGGACTTGGCATTCTGAGCTCCATGATCTTGCAGAATGCTGGCAATGTCCATGTGTCCATTTTTCTCTGCGATGTCCAGAGCGGTTTCCCAAGATTTATTAATAACATCTGTGTCTGTTCCTCTGTTCTCTAGTAGCTTCCGAATAATCTATGATAGAATCAGAATAAAATTTAAATAAGCTTTGAAGAGTTTATAAGAAATTTGCTTACTCTGACTCTACAACATAGTCAATGCCTAAGCTGATCAGGTCAACAGTGAGGTAGGAGTGTAGGATTCGATACTAATGTAATCTGTTGAGGATATTGCGAACCCATTTTATTATAATATACAAAGCATCCAGTTGCCACGTGATAATAATTGTGTTTTATGTCAGAAAAGAGACTCAAATGAGCAATATACAGTGTACTGCCATGGGTGCTGAATACATAAATCAAATAAAATAATTCCCATTGTATGTGAATCAAGACCTAAGACGAACTGGTTTTAAAAGATTCTTCACTTGGTTAAATTACACGCAAGCTTTCTTGTGTAGATAAGGAAACTTATTTTATAGTTGCTGCTGTCAAAAAAGCTTTCATTGTCTGAAAAGCCAGAAGTTCATTGCTTTCATAAGGAAGAGGAAAGAAATTATAAAAAAGGAAAGAGTTTTTCACCTGTAGACGACCCTTCCGAGTTGCGATATGCAGTGCAGTGTTTCCTCTGGCATCAACCGTGTTAGTCAAAGATGGAAATGATTTCACAAGCTCGTCGACCAACTCCAGATTTTGTCCCTTGACTGCCATGTGGAGAGATGTCTGACCCTTCTTATCAATTCTCATAGCAATTTCAGGTTCTTTGTTCAGAAGGGCCTTGACCACCTCCACATGACCGTTTCTTGCAGCAGAATGCAACGCAGTTTTACAATTGCTTTTTGAAATAGTGATCAGATTACTACCTTTGTCCAAGAGAAAATTTACTACATCGATATGTCCTTGTGCTGCAGCAGTGTGCAATGCCGTAGTGTTTGACAGATCAACAGTCATCGAAAGTTCAGGAATGGCTTCCTTGAGGACCATTAATATCTCTGCAAACCAGTAAAAGAAAAGGGACTCAGACAAATTCCCTGAATTTATATAACCGAAATTATCAATGAAATAAGGGTCAATGTAAAACTTCAGACAGAATGACAATGCCAAGCTTAAACAGAAACTGAAAGATAGAAAACTATAATTTATATCTACTGCTCTCTCATTTCATCATAACGAGTTTCTCGGCAAATTGAGCAAAGAGTTATTATATGCTGCAATAGATTCATCAAAATGAAGTTTAATCACTAAAAATGTACAAGTGGACTCAAAAAGGTCTGCTAAACAATAATCAAATGGATGAAAAATGCTGTGTGGAACAGGAAAAGATATATTAAGATAAGATCCTGCAAATTTCAGACTTTCAAGAGACTTACCCAGGTACCCATTTTTAGCAGCAATATGGAATGCATCAAAACCATTTCTAGCTTTGAAGCTGGCCATTCCAACATCGTGGTACTTGATCATTTCCTTCACTAAATCAACATGACCATTTTCAGCAGCCACGTACAAGGCAGTTTCCCCAGCGTGGTTTTGCTTAGAAAGCAACTCCTTCAATTCTGCCTCTCCAGCCTCAGAAATGATTTCCAGCGCCAACTCTAAATTTCCTGCTCTTATTGCTGACTGTAAGGGAGTATCATCCCGTATACCCGTCAATTGTTTCTTCATATTCTCTAAAGTGATGGTTACTACTTTGATGCAGCTCCAAAGTATCAAGTTTACATTTCTTAAGACAGACCCGCTTTAGACAGATTATTGTCACCCATAGTGTGAATTTCGTGATCAATTGGGGAAGGCAATTGAAAAATATGCAGTGGGGGAGTCAGGGATCAGCTGCTTCCTTCACGCTCTGACCACTCTTGTATTTACAGTTCAGCATCCAACCAGACTCCACGTGTTTCCGCTATAGACAACGGTTTGACATAAAAACAAAGGACCACAAGGATAAGCCATCGGGAAATGAAACTCCTCCTACTTTTAATATAAAGCAATAATCAATAATGATTTGATAAAATCCACGAAATTAATGGGGGAATTAGGTTTGCTGATCTTTTTGTTCTTGTCTGGTTTCCAATTTTCATTTTGTATCCGTGAGAAAGCAAACTTGGAAATTATGAGGGTAAATAATAGTAGGTGAAAATGAAAAGAAAAAGGCAGCCACCAATTCATTAATTACATACCTGAAGTCCGTGATTTCAGACACTGGTCGCCTTATATCTTCGTCTGGCTATGATCTGAAAACTGACGAAGCTTATATCTATAAGATGACTCCGAATATCCGACCTCAGAATCTACAGGAGCAACAGTAGAGCAAAGCTCCGCGAAATTCAGCTGTGGAAAAGGTAGAGCAGCAATTGAATCACACACTGCTCCCCTGTGCTCAGCGGGAAGAAGAAGAAGAAGAAGAAGAAGAGTGGGTCCCTTTTCAAGATATCATAGTGGCCGCAACACGATGAGCCGAAGAATAAGAAGAAGGAGGATGGAAGAGAGTGGCGAAGGACAAGAAATAAAAGAGACGAGTTTGGTTTAAGTACTGTGGAAGCTGACACTGATACCTGAAGTCAGTGCGTGACGCCCAATTTCTACTGGCCACCAATATGAAGTTTGTTTTATGGATTTCGGTACAGAGATCTCGGCCTTCTTTCATGTGTATTCGAACGTGTGTTGATATATATATATATATATATTTTTATCAAGGCACAATATTCATAAAAATTTGAAGTGAGAAAAGTCGACTTCTACACTAGTTGCCTTTTTATAATAATATTTTCTTTGTTTTATTATAATAACTATTGGGAAATTATCAAGTTTTTCTTTTATCAGTATCTATATTAGCTATATTAAATTCTTCTTGTGTGGGGTGAGCTCTTTACAACTCTTTCTTATTGTTATGCTATGGTTCTAGTCCAACTAATAATCTGAAATTCTTTTAATATTTATGGTATATCGTCAAGGAGTTTAAGGTTATCAGTTATTTCTATTAAACATTTTGGTATTATTAGAAGGAAGAAAATGTTTGAATTTTTTTTTAAGTTAATAAACCAATCTGAAACAAAATAAATTAATAAATTAAGGAGAAGTTATGAGATAAAAATAAACTTGAAAGTCAAGTCAAAACTAGCAACAGTAATTCCTAATTATTATTATTGTTAATACTATTTTGGTTATGGTATGCGTTAAAGCTGTTGGGTTATTTATAAAAGCCACTAATATTTCATAAATTCATGTGTTTTTCTTGATTATATTTTATTTTTTAATATTTAGGTTAATGTGTTTTTCATGACTAGAAATTGGAAATCCTGATATCATGCATTGCACCAACAATAATTGCGAGCCTGGGGGGGCCCACTGAAAATTTGATACCATGAGTAAGAGTTGAAACAATAAAATGTTCCTGATTCAAAGGCTTACGAAATCCCACAAATTTTCAAACATTTTGATTTTTGATCGCAAATCAATCATTTTAGTTAGTTCTCCACAGTGTTTGTTCTTTTATATAAAATATAGCAGTTGGTCTTTTAGTACACGACTAGACTTCCATCATCGTTTTTCATGCTCTACTTGTCTTTTCATTCTAAGGTTTTATAAATAATAAATAAATTACGACGAAAGAGTATTAAGAGGAGACTAAATTATGGAAAGGATATTTTATTTTTCACAATTTTTTAATACAAACTATCGCCCTAAGTATGCATTGGTATTGACTTATTGTACTACTAAGAGAATTAGGTCTAATCAAAAAAGGTTAGTATTTTAGAATGTGATAAGTTTAAATTTGAATTTTTGTTGTGTAAAATATTCATATTTAGTGTGCAACTGTGTTTTAAGTAAAATTGTTTATGAAAAAAAAATGGAAATCAAGTTTTATAAAATAGTTAATTTTAATTCTAATTAAAAATTTAAATTCGTATTAGATAATATACACTTCTACCACACCGAATCCAAACTTACTACTATGAATAATTGAATTTAGTTAACTGTATAACAATTCATGACAGAGAAGTTTGCAAAATTGATATCAACTAAAAAACTAAATGATATCAATGGCTAAACTATATTTTATATTTTGTATTTAAAAATTACAATTCACTATTTTTAAATTTATTTTTTGTCATTAAAATTAATTCTTTACACAACATTTATCGCTTACAAAGATAAAAAAAAAATAATCTCTATGTTTGTATTAAGAATAAAATTATGATTTTATATTAGAATTTAATATATTAAGAACGAAATAAAGTCCAATATTATTTTTTTATATACAAGAAATATTAGAGGAGATATTTTTTCTATATTATTAAAATATTAAAAAAATTAATTGTAATATTTAAAATAAAAAAGTTGGATATAATACAATATACTCCAATTTTAAAAATTAATATAATACAACTAAGACCTTTTTCTTGCAAACGTATGTCTAAAATAATAGGAAAAAAATCTATATATTAAAAGTGGAAAAAGGGAAGAGAGAGTAGATGAGTTGACTGAGTCAGAGGCAAATGTGGGACCGGGGAGGTGGTGGCGGCCGGCCGCACATAGTGACATTCATTAAGTTTATAATATATTAATAAATAATAAATCTTGTTCTAGTTTAATAAAAAACTTTGAGCTTGAAATTTTAAGAATATAATTATATTAAAATTTGATAAAAAAATTTTATTATTTATTATAATTTTAGTTAACTTAAATTTTAATTAGTTAATATTTATTTGATGTTTGAATATTGAATGATTGTTAAAAAAAAACATGTGAAACAATAAGAAATGTTGAATAAATCAATAAATAGTTATTCATTTTATTTATTTATTTGTTTGTGTTTTGGAGAAAATAGTGAGAGAGAGAAGCAGAAGAAATTGAAGGAAAGTCCACTACGACTCTGTGTTGCGTGACTAACTGCGTCTGCGTCAACCCCAAAACGACAATAATTGCTGCCGCTACTTTCACACGTGTCTCGCGTGTGCCTTCATACACACACATCATCATCTACAAAAGCAAGCTGCATCAACGTCTTCCTTCTTCCTTCCTTTCAAATTGTAATTACACAGTACATCACGCGCACACATGGTAGCAAAAGAGACATTGAAATGTTCTGGAAGAACAAAGCAATACGACAAGCAAATGATATTTAAATATCTAAAAGCCTAATGGAAACATTCAAATAATAAGATACGCTTTACATAACCTATAATGTAACAACTTCGTTCTTTGATTTGCAAAACGACAACATATCAGAGAAATAAACTTGCCTAATTAAACAATAGCTATTAACATTTAAATTAGAGAAATGAATGCTTTCACATGACCTATTATTAACTATTTGCTTTCTAGTGTTAGGAACGTAAACCTTATTTGGTAATGACATTTTCTAAATTTCTACTAATAAGGAACTGCATACATGAGCTTCAAATGCACTGCAAAATATGCAATAACTACTGATATTCTAGAGATGGAGTTATGAGTAGAGCAATTTTAAATTGAAAGAGATGAACTTACCCTGATGCCAAAGAAGCGGCTGTCCACAAAGTAATAATTAAAAGAAAAGAAATAAGAATTTCAGAAAATAGGAATTTCTCTAAACTAAAATTGCATCTTCAAAAAGGTTTCTATATTACTGACTTACTGAGAATATTATTACATCTTCAAAAAGGTTTCTATATTAGAAAGAAAGACCTTTCTGCAGCACCCTTGTCACTTAACAGTCTAATTACATAAGCAACTATTCTATTTCTTCAAAGACACATATAGAACAGCATATATAGTATCAGCATCACTCGCAAAATGAGAACCAATTATATATGTAAATTTTTTTTTTCTTGCTGTTAAGTAAACATTTTGGTAAATGATATTATACAAATACATTGCAAAATAACAACAGAAGCAACGGAAAGCAACCAGCTGAATAAATCTAATCACTGGGATAGACGACAGGAACCATTCACGGACGATTTTTATTAAACTTTTTGTCATTAAAAATGATAGTGAACTGTTGATTATTAATTATAACTATGAACTAACTCTAAAATTTACTTTCAATATGTCTTATATACAATATTTAATATATTTAATATGCTATTATATACAACATTTAATATATTTAATATGGTATTATGTAATATTAATTTGTGTAATATATTAAATAATTTATATTCAATTTCTTTGTTGAATTTATTTATCAGTGTTCTTTTATATACTATTTATAGTTTTTGAATTAATGGATATTATAGTAATTTTCTCACACTTCATTTACATTCCAACACAAATTCTTACAACTAAACATGGAAAATGAATTATTTTTCCTGTATTTTCATTCTAATCAAACATGGAAATGAGAATGAGATTTTATTTTCCCTTTATTCCAATTCTCATTACCATTCTAGTTCTTATTCTAATTCTCATATTTCAATTCTAGCAACCAAACGTAACTTTAATTAAATAAAAGTTGTCAATGAGATATTATAGTATTGTAAATTTTAAAGAAAGAAGTGTCTATTAAGTGAAAAAAAAAATTTTTTAAAGACATTAGAAAGTGGGGTTGCTCTCTATTTTTTTTTATTAATTGAATGTTTTCAAATCTTGTATAGTCATCTTCTTGTTATTATTGCTAAATGTTTTCTTTATTATCATATTTTGAGTTTTATTTATTAAAATTGTACATTGATGAATTATTTTTAATATAATATTATGCTTATTTGTGATTTATATATACACATATATTTTTAATTATTATATTTCTTTAAAATAATATCTTCGATTCAATCCTATAATTCGATCTTCAATTATGACAACTTTGGTCCCACCATATATTTGCAATATTTCTCATCTAAGAAATGGAAATTTCAAGATGCCACAACGATCTTCTGCCAACACACAAGATAAAGAAGTGTACATTGATCCAGGAATAAGAATGCACCAATAATCTCCACATATGAAAGTGACCATTAACCAACTCAAAAAGTTTATGAGCACAATTTTTCAACAATATTCAACAATGACAATCAGTTAACATGGTGTGTGTGTGTGTAATTAGAGTCCAGTTGTTGATAAATATGCCTTGCATCATAACTTGATGAAAATCACACAAGCTGCCAAATGGAGGGAGATTTTCCTGCTGATGAATCTGGCTACCATAAGTTAATATTTGCATTCAGACTAAATCCAGTATCCACACAATACAGAATCCAAGAGCACTTATTTATTGTTAATTACACTCGGGTAACTGTCTATGGTATCATACTCATTGAACAATTAAAGGATTCCCAATATTTGAAGGTGCTAAAGAGTAAAGACCATAGAAGCATCAAGAAATTGGACTAAGGATAAGCAACTAGGAAGAGAAGATGACCCCAATACAAAGCTTTTTACCTTCAAAATCGACACTACATCAGCAAGGGAACTTCAGCCTAAAATAAGACCTTCAGCCTTAAATCAATAAGCTCCTTTAAACACACCCTAAGTCCTGTGAATTTTGAGTGTAAAGCACTATAATGAACAAGATTCCTTGTAATCTAAAATCATCCACAAAAGGCAAAAAAATAAGTGGTGAAGATAGAAGAATCTTTCCTCCTTGTGGAGAATAGTAGAGAAGGAGGTAAAACTAGCATATCTTAATTTATATTAATTACATCAGAGGAACAAAGATCACTAAGATATTAAATAAATCAATATCCAGTTCGCGAAACAATTCCTATTGCTGAAGGCTAAGTCAATGAAGAGATTATCAACTTAGATAACATCTCTCTTGTTGATGTTACAAAATTTAATCTCAGGATAAATGTAACACCGAGGTATTAGATAATTGGATTAAGGCTAAGTTTCGCGTATGTGTGCTTACGTGGATGCTTGTGTAGGATAAGAAGAGCTTAAGGGACTAGGTTGAAGAGAAAGGAAAGTGTCCCATGAGATGGGATTAAGTGAGGGTCCTTGAGGAGAGAAGAATTTGGAGAAGGTAAGTTGGAAAGTCGTGTTTCAAGGATGGTAAAAATGGGAGCACGGTAGTGTATGGGACTTTGAGAGGGACCAAAGTGAACAAAATTTAAATTTTGAACTCTTGATAAAATGTGATGTGAGATGAACATTGGTGTTTAAGTGTTGTGTTTTATTGAGATGTGGGCTATTAATTGACTTAAAAAGAATACCCAAAATTCTTTTACAGTCTTTGTGGAACTTGTTTCCTAAGGAGGACCAAAATAAAAGAAAAAGTAGGCCCTACTCTCTAAAATATATACACTACACATCAGCCATTTCACACACATTTCTCCATTTCTATACCCTCTCACAGACTCTCTCTCTTGTCCCTTACTTTCTCTTTTCTCCTTCTCTAAATTTCTTCCTCTACGACCATGAAGCTCTATGGGTGCCTTCACTCTCTTTTTCGGCGATCACCACTGGCCACCTTCTCCGTTCACCAGAATCCTCTTCTTCAAGGTAAGAATCAAGCTCTTTCCTTTCCTCTTCTTGGATTATTGCAAGAAAACCTAGGTTTTAATTTGGGAAAAACATGAAATTGAGCTTGGGTCCTAAAATAATTTGCTTCTCCATACTCTTAAATGAAGTTAGAACTTAGGAACTTGAGGAAGACCACGGTTAGGAGCATATGTAGAGGAAGATTGAAATTTGAGAATTTTAAGAAATGGGATAATCTTGAATGGTTTGCCATAATCTTGAATCATTGCTTGAATAATCTTCTAAGAAGTTCTTGAGTGATAGAATCAAGTGTTAATAACCTAAGATGGTTTGAGTGAACCTTGGGAGGACTTAGGAGGCAAAGTGGTGTATTTTGGGTGCCAAATCATTGTTTGGGAGTGTCTGGCCAGTCCAGGGTGCCTGGGGCACCCATGTAACAGAGAAGTCAGGCCTTGGTGCCTCGGGGTGCCATTCTTAAGCTGTAGGTTTGAGTATGATTAAAATTGTCATATCTCTCTTGTTTGAGCTCCGATTTTTACAAACTTTATATCTTTGGAAAGATAATTGAGTTTACTTTCTGATAAAACAAGTTTTATTCAAGAATTCTTTACCGTTTAAGTTTTATGATTAAAAGAGTGACTGAAGGTTAGAAATGTTTGGAAGCAGGTGTGCTAGTAATTATTATGGATGAGGTTTTGAGTTGGTTTTGGTATGAAATGAACTCTTATAATCTTGAAATTGTTATGAGGTGTTCCTTGGCATATGTAGATATGATCTGGATATTTCCATAATGTTTGGGAAACCATCGTTAGGTCAAATATTAGAGAGATAGAACCTATCTCAAAATTTGTACTAATCTGACCAAGTTTTACTTAATGCTATGTTAAATGGACCAAATGGTCAAGTTTGACTTCAAAATTTTTATACGAGGATGTCATAACACTAGGGTACATGTCTAAAAAATTTCATGAGCTTTAGAGTTGATTTAGTGGGTCAATGGCTGGTAAAACCAAGGCCCTCATGCTGTAGAGGTAGCCTGGGCAACAGTAGCAAAATTTTTACCCAATATTCTAGACATGTTAGGGATGTTATTTATCAAAATTCATAAATTTTGGAGTTGTGGATTTTGCCCAGAAAATTTTGGATGGTGGGGGTCTGAAATTTAGTCATATCTGAATAACATGGTCTCTTTTAAAGGACATAGATAGTATTAAAAGGGATTACCTCTAAATTAAGTACTCTATATTTTTTGTGAACATAATCATAACCCAAAAACATGGATTTCGTGTATCATGTTCGGTGATTCCTATCTAATAAAAATGAGGACCAAAATTGAGATGTTGGGAAACTTTCCTTTTTAAAATTCTCTAGGAATTGACCCTAGATGCTCTTGGAGCACCCTCTCTTCAACTTATCTTAAGGGAATGGTAGCTATGGTTTATCATTGAGGTAGGTAGCTAATGTGGAAGGGTATTGGAGAGATCATGAGAACGGTGTGTGACTACACCGAGTCTTGGCTAAACGTGACGTGATGAGGTATATAATGTGGATGAATAGCTCATTATCTTATGAGATATTGTTAATGATATGTGTTAGATGTCTAGTCTTTGAAAAGGTCTCTTTTTCCTTTTGTAAATGATTGTTGTTGCCTAATACTTGTTGATGATTGCTAAGAAATCATTATTGTGTATGATAGTATATTATGGCAAATTGGTAAAGTTTTAGATAAATGCAATTGAACATTGTTGCCTGTGAGTGTTTGTACTCTTTAGTAGGGATGGCTATGGGGACCCAAATTCGGGGATTCCCGTATTCGGGGCCACACGAGCGGAGATTTTTCCCTCGCAGGGATGGGGGCGGGGGAAAAACCCCCAGAAAGTTAAACGAGGACGAGGACGGGGATCACACTTCCTATCCCGCGGGGTCCCCGTCATGAAATTACTAAAATGCCCATAAAAAATTATATATATATATATATAATATAATATAATATAATATAATATAATATAATAATAAGTCTATTTAATATATTTTACAATTAAAACTAATTTAATAAAAAAATTAAAATTCCTAAACGCTAATCCCAAATCCTTTCATCCGCTGTTTATGCTTCATTCTGAATCTCTGAAGTCTGGACTCTGATCTTTCCCCGTTCTCCTTCAATGGTGACCATGCCATTTCCTAACTCGCCATTCTCCTTCAGTCGTGACTGCTTGCTGTCGTCATTGCCTCTGGATCTCTACTATTGCTCGTTGTCGTTGACTTTCGCATCCTTCCTCCTTTCGTCATCATCATCTCTGCTGTGCTCCCCTACTGTCGTCATCGTCTCTGCTTGATGACATGTAAAAAATTTCCATTTAGACATGGACGAATATTTCCATAGCCTAAATGTCTTCATCTCCATTGTCTTCTTTGATTTGTCGTTGCTCTCGCCGTCTCTATTTGTACCCTCGCCATCTCTGTTCGTGCTCTCGTCGTCTCTGGTCTGGTCGTGCTGTTGTCGTCTCTGTTCGTGCTCTCAGGTATAGTTCTCCCACTGATTTATCCTATATCTTCTTCCCTCAGTCCAGAAAGTATGTAGTTGATTTTCCTCTGATTTCACTTTACAATGTATTGATTTCTTGCTACAATTTTTGTCAACCATCAATTTGATTTTTCTCATTCTCCTGATTTGGCTCTTTCCTTGTTCTGTTCGTACATTAAAGGCAGTCAAGATTAGGGTTTTTTAGATGTAAAAGTTAGTGATTGAACTACAGAAATAACATCATTTGATTAATGGATGAGTATGATCTTGAATTTGAAGCTAGGGTTAGGGCTTTTAGAATTGATCTTAATATCATTCTAGCTAAGATTCTTGGAAGAAAGCAATTTTTTTGTTGATGAAAAAACAAATTCAAATTTTTTTAATAACCAGCGGGGTCCTCACAGGGACCCGTGGGGAGGCGGGGAACGGGGGTGGGGAGAATTTTTACTCCCCGGCGAGGATCGGGGGCAGGGACGGGGACAGGGGAGGCATTCCCCCGCCCCCGCCTCGCCTCGTTGCCATCCCTACTCTCTAGAGAATATTGATCATAGTTACGGTCAAACAGTTGATGTTGTGCTTGATTTGTAGTTTGACATGTTAAATGTTGAATTGTATGTGGTTGTTGGGGAATCCATGAGACCCGGTGGTATGTGGTCCATGAGACCTATGGGTTGGTGAAATGATATTCTTGCTCATGAGGCCTGGTGACACGTGGTCCATGAAGTCTACAGATCCCTGTGGGATATTTGCTTTGGGAAAACTTAGTGGGCCTAATGGCACATGGTCCATGAAACCTATAAGTTAGTAGAATGATGTTCTTGCCCATGAAGTTCGGTGGCATGTGGTCCATGAGACCTTTGGACTCCCCTTAATATATATTAGCCTCAGAAGAATTATGAGACCTGGTGACACGTGGCTCATGTGACCTATAGGGGTTAGCGGAACAAGATTCTTGCCTATAAGGGTCGGTGGCACGTGGTCCATGAAGTTTATGGTGATACGTGGCTGGCTTGAACTTGATGGTGATATTATGAATAAACACATAATGTATGTATATATATACACATAGGTGGATCATAAGGTAAAGGTTGTCAATACCGTGTTATATGTGATGTATGTATGAAATCTTAGAAGGGTAAGTGTATACCCGTATAAATCTAAGGTGAACCTCGCATGGTGATTCATATGATTTGAGATATTTGCATATGTTGAGTTTATGAGTTTTGTTGAGAGACAACCTGACAACAGTGAAAAGGGTTTCCAGCTGAGTAATGCCTAAGTCGGGAGTATTATTCCCCACGACGTCTCTAAAGTGATGAGATCTATAAATTTGAGTGACCTGAAAGTGACATCTCCCCGTGATTTCACAGTGAAAACTATCTCACAAGTAGAATACGAGTAAGTAAAGTTTGTTCTTGCTGAGTATTAAATTTACTCACGTTTCCTTCTTTTATATTTTCCTTGCAGGTTTTGTCATCGATTCACCTGAAGAGTATGTTCAGTGTGTGACTTAGGTTTTAAGTGAAGCCTTTGGGTTAGTGATTTTTCCCTTTTCTTGGTTAGTTTTAGTATGTTCTGTAGTTACATGAGACACCTAAATCCCACTTGTTTTGTTTATGAATGTTCTTGTTCAATGTTTTGGTTGAGATTTAGTAATAATCTCTAGTAAGCTTATGATATAGGAATGACATATCCCTAGTTACTGCCCTAATCACGTGCCTGGATTATACTACTAAAGAAAAGGAGTATATGCTGTTAGGGATTGTAGATCATTATCTATTAAAATATCCAAATAAACAATCGCAGAAGTATTGTATACAATGAATATGATAATTGATGTGATTTTGTCCATTTTAAGACTCAAGTAATTAACCAATTTGGATCCTCTATGTTATTCCCTGTGAAACACCAAAAAGAAGCTATTCACTTTCATAAAAGCCTTCGTTTTGCTTTATCAACAGTTGAAACATCTGAAGCTGCCTTTCAATATATGTTTACTGATTGATTGCAAAGACATTGTACAACCCAAAGTAGCATCAAATAGTATAAATCAGATTTATTTCTGAATCAGAATTTGAAAGATGCTCTCTAGATTTCTTGGACATTTTGACTTTCTTTCTCCCCCTTCTGATACGTTTAGATTTAGCCACATAGTATGTCATGGCACTAAGAACAACTGACATTATAACTCTCCTTATAATAGTAACAAGGATTGCGGCCCATTTGTTACGTCTACCAGTTACTATATAAGATGATGAAATGAATGCAATGGAGGTACAGACAGAGGCTAACCACATCAACTTATTAATAACCTCCACAACCCTCCTTTCAGATTTTGTCTCCCCTCTGACAACTATGATTTGAATCACAACAACAGCCAATGATCTAAAGAGTGAAATGGCATTAGAGATGAAAAAGATCTTGAAAGATGTAGTTTTTACCACCACAGCCCTCCTACTGTCAAGATCCCCACCAGGAGCTGTAAAGATTGCTGTAAATGCAACTGTTACAGAGAGCGAAGCAACCACTGTGACTGTGTTGGTGGCATTGTTGATCCCCTCTCTATGCAGCCTGCGTAGCTCTTTGGCAATCCTATCTACATTCTTGTTTGTTTTTCAAGCTTGTTCAAGCTGAGTTTGGACATCCTTCTTAATCTGTGTCGCAGTCTTCCTTAGCTCATCCTTTGGCTGGTTAAGATCAATGGCTTTAACTGCACCATTATGAATCAGGCAATCTTTTATCTCTAGCATTTGTTCAGATGGAAGGAGTCCTTCAGCAATGTCAAGAGATGTTTTACTTTCTCTTGTTAGGGCATTAACATCAGTGTCAGGAGGAAGTAATAGCTCATTCAGTATCTGCATAAATTCATGCAAGTTGCAAAGACTTCATTAAAAACAGGCATGGCATATAAGTAATATCTACATAGGCATAAAAAATTGATTAGTATCAACACATGATTCAATTGCCTTCACTGCACAAGAGTTTTATTATATTTTTTTATTGCAAAATCCTGCAATTCAAATTATAGGATCTAGGAATTGCTTACATAAGAAAAATCATATCTTTTCATACACATAAAAGCAATAAATACTTAAATAGATAAATAAAAATTATGAATTGCCGTATGGTTTTCCTAATATGATTGTTTGAAGTTGAGTTTGAGCCATAGTGATGAGACCTCTGTCCTCTTCTTCCTGGTGGCTATATGTAACGCAGTATTGTTAAACTTGTCAAGTAGCATGACAATTACTGGATCTGCATTAAGAAACAACTGCACTACTTCACAGTTAATTCCTTTTATAGCCATATGCAGTGCAGTCTGCCCTTTTTTATCAATCCTTCGAGCTAATTGTGGATTTTTTGCAAGCAATGATTTTACAATGCGAGCATGTCCTTGCCGAGCATCTAAATGCAGTACATTCTTTCCATTGGATCTAGATAACTCCAACTGACTGGGATCTCGTGATAGCAATTGATCAACAATATATGCATGCCTTTTTGTAGCTGCTGATATAAGAGGAGTTGCATGTGATGGACCAAATGTTTTTATGAGCTCCGGATCATGGTCTAGTAATACCTGGACAATGGCTATCAAAAAAATATAAATCAGCTCATTATTATATATGAAGCAGGAAGAATGGCATTGGCCTCTGCTTTTAATGTTATCTACATCGCCATTCTTTTAGGATCCATTACGAAGAATAAAAGCAAGCAAACAGGTGAAGTTAAATGCAAGCTTTCCAAGCTTCTTAACATTTTTCCTCGACTCTATCATATTTTGTTGAGGATTCCTTGTCTATTTAATTTTTGGTAATGCCCATTAGTTTGGAATTAATTATCTAGGTCCCCAATAAGGAATGAACTCGACTACACGTAACAACTGGGATAATGTAAAACATCCTTTAATCAATTATAAACAAACGAGAAGGTAAATTGGCAAATACCTTGGTGACCTTGGCTAGCAGCAATGTGAAAGAGATCGTAGCCGGATTGATTTTTCAAGGAAAGGCCCTTCTTGGTGATATAGGGTAGAAGGTCACTGACCACGTCAATGTGGCCCTACTGAGCTGTAATGAACAAAGCCGTCTCCCCCAACTCGTTGACCTCATTGACAATAGCGGACCTAACGCTCTTGAGCTCGGCATCTAAATCAGTCCTACTCAAGGTTCTGACCATCTGAGCATCGATTTCTCCAAGAATCCGACGAATGACGAGGACATCGCCACGTTTAACGGCAAGGTGGAGCTCGGTGTCATAAAGACGACCGGTGACCTGCTTGACGTACTTCCTCTTGTCGAAGGGCTTGCTTGAATTGGAGAGGAGGGATTTACTGGAGTTAGAGAGGAGAAGGGCCTTGTCGGAAGAGAAGAGGAAAAGAGTGGGGCGAGTGGTGTTGGGTTCATAAGGAGGGTTTAGAAGGAGACCCCTAGCTGGATCCATGAACTACGGGGCTGTTGCCCTCACCGGATATGATATCGGCACTTTGGTCGGTGACTCGTAGAAGAAGGGGATGGTGGTTTGAACCCTCTGGTTTTCGTGCAAAGCATGTTTCACAAAACTCGACGCCGTCTAATATCACATCCATCGCATCAGTCAAAAACTATGTTCATTTTCCTTTCGCGGCAAACCGGGAAAAAATAAATTAATAATAATCCTTTTTTTTTTATTATATTATGTTCGGATTGAGAGATTCGACACAGTTTTTATGTTAGGAGGAGGGTTGTGTTAGGCCATCGACAGCCAACGTAAAAACTGTATCGAATCTCTCAATCCGAACATAATATAATAAAAAAAAATTGTAGACAATTATTTAAATTTGTCCGATTCGCTTCTAGTTCTAGACCAACACTCATCGATTTTGGTAAAGTGTTCTATTTTTAATATATATATATATATATATATATATATATATATATATATATATATATATATACATACATATAGAATTTTAATGAAGTAGTGTGTTCTCACAGAGAGGGAAGGGATGTTTGGTTTTTTTTCCTAATAATTTAAATAAACAATGAAGTGTTTTTTTTGTTCCAATAACATATATATATATATATATATATATATATATATATATATATACTACTTCATTAAAATTCTTTATATATATGTGTTCTCACAGAGAGGGAAGGGATGTTTGGTTTTTTTTCCTAATAATTTAAATAAACAATGAAGTGTTTTTTTTGTTCCAATAACATATATATATATATATATATACTACTTCATTAAAATTCTTTATATATATATATATATATAAAGAATTTTAATGAAGTAATGTGTTCTCACAGGAGAGTTGGACGTATTTTATATAAAATAAGGATCAAACTAAAAAATGTCAAAAGTTTGAAAGGATTGATTTAATTTTTTAAAAAATATTTTCTGGATCGAGGGACCTAAGTGAAGGCAAATATGAATGGAAAACTCAACCTAAACAAATAACATGGCAAGCTAGAAGTCTCACATATAAGAGCTTCGTTTCCAGCACCATCTAAAGTGATAAACCAGCCTGAGATTTCTATGATGGTTGAGGATAAAAATGATATGTGAGGATCCAAGCTTCAAACTATGAATGATGATACTGGAGATTTGTTGAAAAATTAGGAGATTGAAGATGTCCAAGATATTTATGATTTAGAGTAATTGTTTTTCACTTTTAATATTGTCATTTTCATTTAAATGAATAATGCTTTTTATGGAACATAAATGGAAAATTGAAATGTTTCGTATTTCTTCTAGCTTTTGCTTCGCTTACTCTCCTTGTTTTCTTTCAATTCATTTCACATTCATTTCTTTACCCTCCAGGAATTTGCATTCCTCGAAACTATTGTCCAACACGGGAATTCCTGAGATTTGGTTGAATGACTTACGTGTTACTATGGATACCAAAATCATGAATCTGATGATGAAGAACTTGTCCAAACATTTGCTAAAATCCTTGAATCTACTGAGAAAAGGATAAGTCCTCATGAGGGAGTGATTGAAATAATAAACATGGGGATTGAAGAGGATAAAAGAGAGTTAAAAATTGTCGATAGCCCAGAAAGAGAAGAAATGGTCAAGTTGTTTAAGGAATATCTTGATGTCTTTGCATGGTCTTATCAAGACATGCCGGGGCTTGATCCAAGAATTGTTTCACACAGGATTCCACTTTTCCCAGACGTAAAGCCCAAAAAGTAGAAGTTAAGAAGATTGAATGCAGAGATATCCCTAAAGATTAAGGAAGAAGTAACGAAATAACTCATCGCAGGTTTTCTCTAAGTCGCTTGATGCCCTCAATGGGTGGCAAATATTGTGTCTATGGCTAAGAAAGATGGTAGAGTCAGGATGTGCATAGACTACAGAGACTTAAACAGGGCCAGCCCAAAGGATGATTTCCCTTATCTCATATTGATATACTGGTTAATAACACAGCACACAACCATCGTTATTCATTCATGGATGGTTTCTCAGCCTATAATCAAATTCCTATGTATGAAGAGACAAAGAGAATACCACCTTTATCACTCAGTGGAGGACTTATTCTTACCAAGTAATGCCATTTAGGTTGAAAAATGCTGGGGCAACCTACCAACGGGCCATGGTTGCACTTTTCCATGATATAATGCACAAGGAAGTTGAGGTATATGTAGATAACATGGTAGCCAAGACTATTGAAGGAGAATGCCATGTAGCAGTCTTTTACAAAATTATTTGAGAGGCTATGCGAGTATAAATTCAGACTAAATCCTAATAAATGTGTTTTCAGAGCCTTATCTAGGAAAATATTGGGATTCATTATAAGTCAAAAGGTGATAGAGGTTTATCTTGACAAAATAAAAGCTATTCGTGAAATGCCATCTCCTTAAATAGAAAAAGAGATTCGAGACTTCTTGGGGTGACTGAATTACATTGCAAGGTTCATTGCCAATTTAACGGCAACTTGTGAGCCAATATTTAAGTTGTTGAGGAAGAATCAAACTGGGAAATGGGATGACGATTGCCAACAAGCTCTTGATAGAATTAAAGATTATTTACTAAACCCCCTAATCCTGGTTCCTCCAACACCAGGCCAACCTTTAATCCTGTATTTGATAATCTTACCTGAATCAATGGGGGTAATGCTAGGCAACACGATGAGATAGGTAGGAAGGAACATGCAATTTACTACTTGAGTAAAAAGTTCAATGATTGTGAAACACGCTATGCAATGATCGAAAAGACATATTGTGGATTGGTCTCGACAGCAAGAAGGTTAAGACAGTATATGTTCTATTACACCACTTGGCTAATCTCTAGAATGAACCTTTTGAATTTTATCTTTGAAAACTCACACGTGGCTCGAAGGGTTTCGAAATGACAAATGATATTGTTCGAATATGACATGGTATATATGATGAGGAAGTCCATTAAAGGAAGTGTAATAGCAGATCATTTGACGGAGCACTTACTTGATGAATACCAACTTTTGAAGTTCCATTTCCTGGATGAGGATATCGTTACTATTGATAAAGAGGAAGATAATATTGATGAAGACGGAGAAAGATGGAAGATGTATTTTGACGGGGCTGTTAACACACAAGGGAATGATGTTGGAGCTGTAGTGGTATCTCTAGAAAGAAAGCAATTCCCAGTAGCTATCAAGCTAGAATTTGACTGCACGAACAATATAGTAGAGTATGAAGCATGCGTCATTGGCTTACAAATAGTCATCGCCCTAAGAGTAAAAAAATCTAAAAGTATTCGGCAATTTAGCTCTAATAATTTACCAAGTAAATGAAAAGTGGTAAACCAAAGATTCAAAATTAGTTTCATATCAGAAATACCTGATCCAGCTAATCGATTAGTTCGAAGAGATCAATTTTCATCACATGACAAGAGATAAGAACTAATTTGTAGATGCTTTGACAACTCTAGCAACGATGATTCAGCTTGACTGTGGGGTACTGGTCCAACCAATCCAAATAAAATCAAGTGATACACTGGCGAATTGCTTAAACATAGAGGAGGAATTTGATGAATATCCTTGGCACCATGACATCAAGACTTGCATGAAAGATAAGGTTTACTTAGAAGGAGCTACGGATAATGATAAAAAGACAATTCAACACTTGGCTATGAATTTCTTCATAAATGATGATGTCTTATATAAAAGGAGTCATGATGGCATGCTTTTCCAATGTATCGGTCTGAAAGAAGCTCAAAGAATTATTATGGACCTCCATGAAGGAATATGTGGGACTCATGCAAACGGCCATACCTTGGCCAGCCAAATTCAAAGATGTGGGTACTTTTAGATGATTATGTAAAGAGATTGCATCGAATATGTCAGAAAGTGTCACAAATGTCAGATCTACTCTGATAAAATCAACATGCCTCTACTTCCGTTGCATAATTTAACAGTACCATGGCCATTCTCAATATGGGGCATCGATATAATTGGCGCTATAAACCCAAAGGCATCAAATGGACACCGCTTTATCTTGGTCACCATTGACTATTTCACCAAATTGGTAGAGGCCAGCTCATATGCTAATGTGACTAAAAAAACCTTCACCAGATTCATGAAGACCAATATTATATACTGGTACGGTTTGCTTGAAACGATTATCACAAACAATGCACGAAATTTGAATGGAACAAAAATTAAAAAGTCTGTGAATAATTCAAGATTAAACACCATAATTCAGCACTTTATTGACTGCAAATGAATGGTGCAGTCAAAGCTGCAAATAAAAATATCAAGAAAATCATTGAGAAGATGACAGTAACGTACAAGGATTGGTATGAGATGCTTCCCTATGCTTTCACGGCTACAGGACTACTGTTCACACTTCAACTGGGACAACTCCTTATTCTTTGGTTTATGGGATGAAGGCAATGACACCTATTGAAGTGGCAATCCTGTCTTTAAGGGTACTTATTGAACCTAATTTGAGAGAATATGAATAGGTAAAAGCTAGATATGAGTAGCTGAATATGATAGAGGAAAAATGGTTAACTGTTATTTGTCATGGACATTTATACTAAAAGAAGATAGCCAAGGCTTTCAATCAAAAACTACGTCCCAGAGAGTTCAAGGTTGGTGATTTAGTACTAAAGAAAATATTACCGAATTAAGATGATCCTAAGGACAAGTGAGAGCCTTCATATGAGGGGCCTTATATGGTTAAATATACCTTCTTAGAGGGTTCATTGATCCTAATAGGTATGGATGGTCAGGAGTTGTCAAGGCCTATCAACTCTGATGCGGTCAAGAGATATTACGCTTGAAGAAGGCCTAAAACAAAAAAAAAAAAAGAAAGGGATAAGCTCGCTGAGTTGAAAACTTGAAAGGGCAACTCAAGAAAAAATTAAAGTTCATTAAAGCCTGCTAGATCAAAAAACATGAAAAGCAATCTTAAAAAAAAAAAGGGGTGCTCGCTAGACTAAAAACGTGAAAGAGCGGCCTAGGAAAAAGTTAGAGCAATGAAAAGCCCTCAAAGTACTCAAAGTAATATAAGAAATAGGGAGTCAGGTGTTTCAACTTAATTCCCTCAACATACAGAAGCACAAAGGAGGATGGGCAAGATTAAAATTGGATTATGTTATTAGTTAGAGTTCATGAGAATATATCTATGGTAATATATCATTTCATTCAAAGATTCAACTCAGGAATAAAGGACATTCTATAAAAGAATCATTTGATTGTCATTTTTTAGATTCCAATTGATTTGAATTGTTTCCTTACCCTTAATATCTCAACTATATGTCTCTCGTTCATGCTTTTTAATAGATAAGAATTATTCTTCTAATAATGTCTCATTCGTTTAGAAAGTAACTCCACATAACCATGATAGTTATTCCTTTTATGTTTCATATAAAGCAAATGAAAATGATAACATTCAATAAAGAATCACATGGAATGACTCGTTTAAGCTCCCTTTAATTTGTGAGATCTCTAGATTATTGTTCAATGAACTGATTAAATTGAGTTTCGATCCGATTGTATCACAAGGAAGCAATTTTAGCTCTTTAACTTCAAAGGCTAAATTCAACTACAAAACCAGGGCAAATTCAAAAAACAATGACAATTTTATCCAGCAACACAGTCAAGAATATGAGAGTCTAGTTAGACGAAAGTCTCAAGGAAGGAGACAATGCCGAACAAAGATACCGAATAAAGTTTGACTAAACATTATAAACAAAGTACTCTTGGGAGGTAACCCAAGTTTCCGAACTTTTTTTTTTCTTTTTTTCTTTTTAATTTCTTTTGTGATCTTAATTATGATTTTATTAGTTTGATTGTTACTAAATGTGGATTGGTTTTGTCTGATTGATTCTTCTTTTTAGTGTTCTTTTTATCTTTTGAGATATATCTTCCAAAAAGAAACCACTTGCATTAAAAAAAAAAGAGACTGAAGATTACATTATACTAAAAAAAAAAAGAGAAATTACAAAAGATAGCATATGTAATCTATGGGTGAGGTTGTTTCTTAAATGAAGAAGAAGCCCCGAGTTCATTCTTAAGAATAGTAAATTATAATGTTATCTCCTGACCACTACCTTTTCTAAGAACCTTTGTAACTTCTTGGAGAAAAATATAAATCCTATTCTGGTACTCAATGTTTCTTTGGTTTTGGCTACATAAACATTGAGTCGACCAAAAATAATATTTGTTAATTTTTTCTCCTAAGTCGTTATACTGGTTTCTCGTTAGTCGCTGCAAACTCTTAACCTCTTGCCTCAACCTTTCTACCTCTTTTTTCAGAAGAGCAATTTCATCTTCTGAAGTATGGCCTGTGCTTACCTCCTTCAACTTCTTTTCAAGCCTCTTTCTCTTGGTATCTTTTCCGGAGACTCCTCTATGGGTTTCTTACCTTTGTCATCCTATCCCAAATGTAGAATCAGGTCAAGCTCCTCTTTCTTAGGCAGAACAATAAGATCGATAAATTGTTTTAAAGCCATTAAGGTGAATTTCTGAATTGGTGTATATGTTTGGAAGAAAGAAAAAGAGAAGAGAAAAGATATAGACTTCTTGCTTTGAACTCGTTGTGATGGTTTCATATTTTTGAAAGGCTTTTATAGAGAAACGTTAGGGTCAAGTTTTCCAAAAACAATGCAAATCATCGCACCCCTACATGCCAACCCCATGGTATCTGCAAGTTAGCAACCAAAGCTAGAACAAGTGTGCATACAAATAGCGCGTCATTAATACAAATCACCATGAAAGTCAAAGGTTTATATTTATTGCAGTTGATTTATTGTTCTACCCACCGTATTTCTTCATTTGAGCTCCTGTGTTTTTTTAAAGATGTTTTGAAAATGAGGAAATACAATCTATTTCTAACTGTTTATCTTTTTTGGATTCTTTTTGGGTTTGTATCTCTTTGTTTTGGTTTTTGTGCTGATTTATAGAGTCTATTGTTGATTGTTTTAAATGTTTCTGTGTAGTTTTTCTTAGTTTACACGTTTCATTTTGAAGTTTTTCTACAAATCTCTCCTTTCTAATCTACTGTCTTCTCTTTTCTTGAAGCAACCCTATTTCTATCTCTACTGTGCGCTTCCAGAATGCAGCTTTGGCTGGTGGATCCCACTGAGACTCTGGACCTCCCAATATTTTTGTTGGTCATCAGAATCGTAACTTGCTTGCACTACATTACACATATTTGGGGCTAAGCACCTTGAATACTCTACTTTTAACCACTACTTAACTGCGACATACCTACCTCCAAAGATCAAACACCGCACCACCATTATAGTCTGCATCGTCGACAATGCAACCATGGACGAGCTCCTCAGTAAACACCTCTCAATTAACACCATCAAGAACATTTTCTCCCTACATGTTCCTCTCGACTACTTTGGCTCAAAGAAGCTCCACCATATCACAAATGGCAATCAATACACATCCTTTTGAAAGCTCGGAGACAACTGGCACCCATCCTTTTGAAAGGCCAGAGACGTCTGATACCCATCTTTTTAAAACCCAGAGACGACCAATACTCATCCTTTTAAAAGCCAAAAGACGACGGGCACCTATCCTTTTAAAAGTCCAAAGACAATCGGCACCCATCTTTTTGAAAGTTCAAAGACAATCGGCACCCATCTTTTGAAAGTTCGAAGATGACCAACACCCATGTTTTTGAAAGCACGAAGATGACTAGCACTGTCACGACCCATTTTTTGGGTACATGACCGGCACAATGATGAATATCCCATCACTGTAAGCCTTTTGATAAATTCTACCCATGAGTTTAGTCATTATCTCTATATTATCAAAATAACCATTCCTGAAGAAAATATATCAAATTTTCTTTATTTGAAATTCATAGAGATTATTTGCATATAATAATAGATCCTCAACATAAAATACATTATTATGCTGACATACAAACCAAATACCAAACCCCTGACCTAGATGTCCTAGACGATTACAGAGCAACATAATCTATAACAAAAGAGGGGTCTACCCGACAACGGGAAGGTCCAAAGTGATCTACTCCTCTAGCAGATATTCTTCGATGGCAACCTGATCTGAACAAAAAGGTTGTACAAACAGTGTGAGCTTTTAAACTCAATGAGCGAATCGGCCTCGCGTTAATAAAATTCAAATACATTACCAGTCATGCAAGCATATCCAAAGGCTCATACTCAACCAATAGACAGAAGATAAAAATTCATCCAATTCAACAAACGTTACTAGTACTCGTCAATGGCAATATATCCCGGAGAGCGCACGCAGGCCGGCTCACCAATTATGTATATTTCCGCCATGACGCACAACCTCATCCTCTTAGCTAGGGCGCCTCACGGATTTATCACCAATCCGGGCTATATCCCTACTGAGGGAATCGTTGTCTCCACATTCATTGGTCAAGACACCCTGTCAACCGGGTTTTCCGTCTTGCCGTGAGAGGGGGTACTGTCCCGCTCAATCACAATCAATAGCATTTCATATCATAATCAGAAGCTCAATATAATATTCATCCATATAACAGGTATAGTATATAATTATATTATAGCTTTATAAACCACAATTCAAGAGATTCAATCTTCACATCATCATGAGATACTTGCTTTTTCTTATCCATACTTCTGGATTAATTATCTCATTATATTCGTCATTCTGAATCCAATTTCCCCCTATGAATCTTGGGAGTGTCCTACGACATACTTTTTATCACCAATAATGCTAAAACTCTATTAAAACGGGGTCGTTTCACTCACCTGGATTCCGTACGAGTATCACTTCTTTAAGTCGTTACGGACAAGAGTACACAGGTGAATTTCAGTGTTCTGCTACGGAGATTTTCATGAAAGATTAGAGAAAATATGTTAGGATTGTTTTCGTACAGATACTGTTCATACGTATGGTTACTATTTATACCAGAAATAGAGAATACAATATGTAAAAGAGTACACCAGGTAAGTTTCCAGGAAAGAGTGGAGGGTCACACTGGACACACTTAAAAACCAGGTCTTTCCTTAGCCAGAACTTTCCTAGACATGTATTCTTCACAGTTTACATTCTATTTCGGTAATCAGAGAATCAAAATAACATATAAACAGCTAAGGACAGTTTTTCTGATGTGGAAGATCAGCCAAGGCCGCAACCACAGAGCATACTTAAGAATTTAACTTCTAAAATTTGAAAGACATAGAAAGGGCATAGTATCCTTACCTAAGCTGAAAAGGAAAGGCCCAAAATCCCATAAGCCTAACATTGGAGTAAGAGAAACTTAAGGAGAGAAGAAGAGAAGTTGAAGGTGTGAGTTTAGAAGTGAAATAGAAGGGCCTATTTATAGCAAAAGTCAAGGGTACTATTTGACACTATGCGCTAATAAAATATTCAATTTACTATTCATGAAAATGACATTTCTAATAAAATAATCCACGTTAATCATTTACAGTTACTGTGTAACTACGGAAAAGTCGCAGGCGGCTTACTATTGAAAACTTAAGGGGAAAACTATCATTTCACCTTAAACCTTTAAGTTTCTTTTCAATTCAGTCCTTTCACTTTAATCCCTGAGGGTATTTTTACACATAAAACGTCATTTTCTCCCACGAACTTCTTTCTAGTTTTCTCTTATGACCAAACCGCATCTAGTACTTGATATTTCAATTGTATAAGTGAACAGTATCATATACGTAAATAGTATTATACAGGTGAACAGTATAGTATACTGAAATAGTAACAGTAGTTTGTAAACAAATATTTATATTTTATTTTTTCATGGGTATTACAAGCACCCATCCTTTCAAAGCCTGGAGACGACTAGCACAAAGCCCGGAAGCGACCAGTATTCATCCTTTGAAACGGTTACATGATTATGTGGCTATTTCCTTTTTGTGCATGTCATTAGCATCTTGACAAAATTAAGTGTTCTTATCTTTACTCACTTGTTAAACAAGAATATCTCGAATTTAATTTCTCATAATCTTGTTTAATAATGAGTAAAGAGGGGCAACTGTAACAGCTAATTTTGTCCATAATAATTATAATTTCCTTTTTTGAACAAATAAAAAATAATAAAAAAATAATACATAAAATATAAAAAAAAGACATGAAGTAAAAAATAAAAAAAATAATGAAGAAAAATATTTAAAAAAATGATAAAATAATGAAAGTCCAAAATGTCAGATGTTTTTCATTATACATGCATGTTGGCTTTCTTCCTTCACATGCATGGTTAGGAATCTCCAGTCAAAGTACTTTTGCCATGTCTCTTCCTTTTTTTCTTTTTTGAAATAGCAATCCATACTATTGGTCAGGGAAAGAATATGAAGACAAAGTATTAGCTACATGATTTGAGAGTTTTTCTAGTAATACAATCATTATGCACCCCCGTCTCCAACTATAAGTAACGGACCCTTCTTCCCTTTTTGGGCACCATTCACGAGCCGAGAGAGAGAGAGAGAGAGAGAGAGAGAAATCTTCCTCTACTTTTTTACGTAAAAAATAGGGAAGATTTTTGCCATCTTTGAAGTGTAGTTAAAGGAGGAAATCAACAGAGGAGTACTCATAAACATTTTGGACATTTAAGGAACAGACTTGGGGACCAAAAGAGTGGAGTTTTAGCTACACACACAGCTAAAACAGACAAGACATAGTGAATCCGAAAAAACAGAGTTTGCATTGTGAAGGTAATTTTTCTTCATCCTTTCATCTTTGTTTTGGGTAGAGTTAATTCCACACACAATAACTCAAAGCTAAGAGCTAAAACAAAGATCAAAACAGAAAAAAAAACCAGAAAAATAAAGAATGGAGTCAAATGTGACGTGATGAATAAAAAAACTTGTAAGAATTCCAAAAATTTGGTTTTGATCTTTTTTTCCCTTGCTATGGATTGGAATGGACTGAAAATGACTAAAAAACATATTGGATCAATTTTTGGACTGATTTAGAAAGAAAAACTGAGAGTTGGACGTGTTTCATGCAAAATAGGGACCAAACTGAAAAAGATCAAAAGTTTGCACAGACTGATTTAATTTTAAAAAAATATTTTCTGAATTGAGGGACCTAACTCAAGCAAAAAAAAAACAAAGGAAAAATTTCATCAAAGGACCTATATGAAAAAGCAGAAAAGTATGTATATATATGCGTTGATCAGCATCCGTTTTTCTTTTCTTTTCCTTTTATTTTTTATGTATATATATATATATATAGTGTGTGTGTGTGTGCATTTTTTTCCTTTTAATGTGTTGACTTAAATATATATATGTGTGTATATATTTGATCTAGCTTTAAATAAAAATATTCTCCTTTTATCTCATTTACAAGATAATTTCAAAAATCCCAAAAAAATATAATTCCTTTCAAGACAACTTCAAAAAATCTAAAAATATGCTTTCATTAAAATTATTCTTTCAAAATCCCAAAAAATATTTAAAGCTCAAAAATTTAAAAATGTTTATTTCAATTTTTTTCTAAATCACTTTAAAAAAAATCCAATAAATTCAAAAGGTTTTTAAAATGGGGAAGAATTAAAAAAATCAGAATAATTTGTTTTCGTAAAATTAAATACAATTACAACTTTTCAGCCTCATTTGATTTATGAAAATAATTAATTTTGAACCTCTTTGGTTCTTCATGTAAAAAATTTTAGTCTTTCCTCTGGTCCTTTGCAGTATTTCAGATGACAAACTATGTAGACTTTGATCATAATTGTTGAGTCCGGCCAAGTCCACCATTGTACATATTTTCATTTGTTTTGATATTTTTCTTACTTATGTTTTCATGTAACTGATATGTCATGTCTCAAAATCTAAGCACGTGACCAGCACGGAAGGTGAATTTCACCTCACCTCCGTAAGCCTATTATTTTCTTAAGCACAATACTAATCCTTATTTTGGTTATTCTTTTAAATGTAATTAATTGAAAGTATATAATTTAAGAATTAAAATAAGAGAACTATTTCTCTTATCACAAAAAGATAAGAGAGTATAGCTAAACCGAGTTTCTTATACATGCTACAGTCATACACATTACATCACAAAACGAACCTACCCGATTACAGAGCTTTTCTAGGTTTATACATTTTAGAATAAGACCTAAACATTATACCTTTATCCTGAACAAATGGGAAGGTAATCTTGGCATGAATGTCATCAAACTAGGAAGTCCTCCATACCTAAAACTGAAGACAACTTCTACTTGAGAGAATCCTACCACATTCACATACACAATATATGTATATATATATATATACATGCAGATATACATAATCGATCTAACAGTACAATCACCTAAGTTTTGGTGTACAAGATATTTATTAAAACACACACATTGAAATCACTTTACAATTATTAACAAACACATTCAAACTCAAGCCAAATCACATTTCAAACAATTCAAATAATTCATACAATTCCAATTTAAGTTTCCAGACATTTTTTGGGTCCCATCCACATAAAGTGGCTGTTGCCCCACGACCCTTGCCATATCCTCCATTATTTCACCCCTGCTCTCAAAGGGACAATCTGTAGTCCAACCTTATTTCACCCTATCCTTAAAAGGACGAATATCATATTCAATATCATGTGGTCATAGTGATTTCATTCTACCCTTATTTCATCCCATGGGATCTCATAAACTCTATTTCCATTTCTCTCAAGATCAAATACAATCACATTACATAATCATAGGCAACCATATGCATCCAATTTCAGGAAAAGTTCACAATAGTCTTACATTTGTACATTTCAATGCATAACATGAATGCATTAATTTCATGTCATATATATATATATATATATATATATGTTTATAATACACTTTTAATATATACATTAAATAAGCAAACAAGGTAAGGTAGGATCTCTCACCTCGATTCCAAGCTAAAATTCTATACTTCAAATTAGAGGATAAATGCTAAGGAACTCATCAAAGGCCTAAAGAACAAGCCATGTGTTGTGGCGTTCTGGCAATTGTACCAGTCGCACAAGTAATAAAGTGATGAAATATGAGTATCGTCTCCACAGGGACAAACGTGCTAAATACTCCAGAAGTTTAACCGTGTTATTTAGGCAAATCACTTTTTGGTTAAGATAGCTCTAATTAAAAGCAAAATCAAATTGCAATGAAATCGAATAGAAATAAATCAAATAAGAGGCTTAGCGTTACTAATCCCCCTCTTTCGTCCTAGGAATTGCTAATTCTCCCTACACCTGTAATTCAGATCAATTATACACAATAACCTTAGGTTTTCTAATGACTTAAAGTGATTCTCCCGAACCTAAATTAAGCTACCCAACTCTACACAATCCCTTATGCGAGTTTGAGTCAAATTAATATTAACCTAATTTGATTAAACGAGGATAATTAATATTCCTATTAATTAACAAGTAAAACCCATAGGTTCTATCACTCGCCCTAATCATTCAGTGTTTTACCAATATCTCCCTCTCCCAAGTTCAATGAAGGCAACATACAAATACTAAAATGGCTAATTTTATAACAAGTTCAAGAAATATGAACGATAGGTATCTATTAAATTGAAATGAATCATAAGTTTTAGGAGAACACAAATCCTAATCTGAAATTGGGTTTATAGTAACCCTAGAATAGAAAATTTAGCCACTCATAGCTTTAAAACTACAGAAAGCAGTAGAAGAATGATCAAACTCCATTAATCTGAGGTTGGGTTGACAGAATTCAGGCTTGATTGGCTTCAAGGATGGATTCCTCCTTCTCCTCTAGCAAAAGTCGGCGCCTCCCTTTTGTCTCCAACTCAGATTTGACCTAAAAAAATGTTCTGATGCGTTTTAAAATAGTGCAGGATTGCGACTTACTGCTATAGCGGTGAATTCCCACCGTTATAGAGGTGGAAGGCAGAGAAGAAAGCTTAAAAATGTGTTTTTCCAGGTTCCACCGCTATAGCAGTGAAGATCCACCGCTATAGCGGTGGCTGGCAGAGAAGAAGGCCCCAAAATACTTTTTTTCAGCAATCCACCACTATAGCGGTAGATTCCATCGCTATAGCTGTGGGGGACAGCAATCAGTTCAACATTTTTAGAATTTCAGCTATAGCATTCTATCTTCTAACACGAATTTTTTACCAACTCAACCTACACCAAAAACAACAAATAACACTATTAAATCGCATAAAAGAATCATGAAATCACTCCATTTATTAAAAGATCAAAGAAAACTAAAACTAATCTAAACTACTCAAAACATGGGTTAAGAATTACAAACCAACAAGAAAGAGATCAAAAGAAATGATATTTAGCACCAAAATGGTACTAAATTGAGAACTCAACACTCCCCCAAACTTGAACCTTTGCTTGCCCTCAAGCAAAAACTTTCAATGAGAAAAATTTTGAGAAAAATATATGCGACCATGAATATGTGCAACTAGGAGGAGTAAAGATCTGAAAATTTGAATTAAAGCAAGCCAAGCCTCATCAAACCATTACTCAAAAGATTTACTCAAGAGTTTGCAATCTTAAGGATTCAATAACAAGTGTTAACCAAACCACAAGAAAACTTGAAATTAATGCTTTACCTCTTGAAACAGTTTATAAAATCAAATTCATAAAAATTCCAAAACTAAATTACTAATTTGTTCTCAAAGGCATTGTTTTATTTCGATTCTCAAAGGCTTTACTGTTTTGTTCTCAAGGATAAAGCTTCTTAACTTTCCTTATTTCCTTTGGAAATTTTTACAAATTTTCTCATTTTATTTTAATTACAGGAGCCTATCCCTTATTGAAACTTTCAACTATCCCCTTATTGAATCCTTTTTTTCACTAGCCTCTTATTGAACTTTTTTAAAAATATTTTTTAAATATTTTTTTAAAATATATAAATATGAAAATGATCTAAAAACCATTCAAAGAGACAAAAACATGACTCCTATTATTTTGAAGTGATAAAACTAACACTTATAAAAATTTGAGATACTTAAGATTAGCAAACTCAAGAGGTAACTTTTACATATATATAATAAGATTTGACTAGCCAAAGAATTCTAAACTTTCAGATTTTCAAAATTTTCAAAAATTTTCCTCCTATAACACATGCATATGGTAAACACAAAATTAACCAAAATTTTCTCAAAGAAGAAACCTATCAATATGTTAAACCTCTCCCCCAAACTTAAATTTGATAGTGTCCTTACTATCCAAATCAACCCACAGAGGAAAAGAATAAACAACATAACAAACAAAACAAAACAAAATGTTATTACAAACATCCTAACTGCCATTCACCAAGATAATAATCATAATCACATTCAGCATTTATCAATTCAACTCCAAATAAATAATAAATAGCAATTAAAATATTACCAATAGCAGCACATCAAACCATAAAAATAGAAAAAAAAATATCAAAGCAATAAACTTGGGTTGCCTCCTAAGAGCGCTAAGTTTATAGTCTTCAGCCAGACTTTACCGGTTTTATCTTGGATCACAATAACCCATAGAAGAGTCTTGAAGCTGAATCGACATTGTTTCTTCCCTATTATTGCAAGCTTTCTTTTCCATTGATGATTTTGCAACATTAAACACATTGAAAGTCTCTATCTCCTTCTGAACTATTAGAGTTAATGTCTCATGAGCCACATTAATTATCGCTCCCGAAGCAGCCAAGAATAGCTTATCCAGAATGAGAGGGATTTCCTCATCTTTCGCCATGTCTAATACCACAAAATCCACATGAAAGAAGAATTTTCCTACTTTGACTAGCACATCTTCTACTACCCCATATGGATGTCTCAAGGATCGGTTGACGAGTTGAAGAGTCATCATAGTTGGTTTCACCTGACCAATCCCGAGTTTCTTGAAAATTGATAGTGGCATAAGATTGATGCTAGCCCCAAGATCACATAAAGTTTTCTTGAATGTGACATCTCCAATAGTACAGGGGATGGAAAAACTCCCTGAATCCTTGAGTTTTGGAGGCAACTTCTTATGTATGATTGCGCTGCACTCTTCATTCAATGTGACTTTTTCATTATTTCCCATCTTCTTCTTTTTCAGCAACATTTCCTTCATGAATTTTGCATACATAGGCATTTGTTCCAAAGCTTCAGCAAAAGGTATGCTTATTTGCAATTTACTCAATACCTTCAAGAATCTGTTGAACTGCTTTTCATTGTGCTTTTTGGGCCTCTAAGCCTGAGGATACGGTAGTGGTGGAATAAAACTTTCAGCCCTTCTATCTTTTACCACCTTCCATATTTACCTTTTTTTCTTTGAAACATTAGCTTCCTCAGTTAGAGGTTCAGCAACCTCATCTTGTCCCTCTTCAATAATCACATCTTTAGGTGAATCATGTGATGTAATAGTATTTGGAAGCTCCTTGCCACTCCTTAAGATAATAGCATTACAATGCTCTTTCCCCTCCCTTCTTGGGTTATTTTCAGTGTTACTGAGGAGATTACCTTGTGGCCTATTTTTCAAAGCAAGTGTCATCTGTCCCATTTGTGTCTCTAAATTTTTTATTGCCAAATTCTGAGTTTGGAACATTGACTCGCTCATTTCCATGAACTTCATGAACATATCCTCTATTGAAGGTTTCTTTTCTACTTGAGGTAGTGGAGCTCTGTTTTGAGGAGGATAATTACTCTGATTATTAAAGCCAAGAGGGTGAGATGGCTTACCAGAGGATATAGCTAAAGGGTTTAAGCAGTGATTATTGCTCCATGAGAAATTAGGATGATTCTTCAAACTCGGATGATATGTGTTGGAGTACTGGTTGTTCTGGTCCTTCTGCAAATTACCCATGTAGTTTAACTGTTCCACTGAAGAAAATTCCTCACAACACCCATTAACATGAGCCCCTTCACAGAAATCATAATTTACTTTCGGCATTGCTATTGCTTTTACCTTCTCCTGTTCATTTTGTCTAGAGCAAAGCATGTCAACTTCCTTTGTTAATGCTCGTTCTGTGCTAACAAAGCATTTAGTGTGTCTAATTCCATGACTCATCTTCTTGTAACACTCTTGGCTTGACTAGATGCGTTTTGGCTTGCCCCCATTGTCTCAATTATTTCTTTTACTTGCACGATTGATTTCGCCATCAAAGCACCACCAGCTGCGGTGTCCAATTTATCTCGAGTCTCATATGTGAGACCACTATGAAATACTGTGAGCTGCTGCCACTCTGGGAGGCCATGATTAGGACATTTCATCAATAAGTTTTTGAATCGTTCCCAGGCTTCATATAAGCTTTCGCCTTCATGCTGATAAAATGCTGTGATTTTGTTCCTCAGTTTGACTGATCTTGATGGAGGAAAGAACTTACCTAAGAATCTTTTTAATAGCTCATCCCAAGTTGTTATACTTCCTCTTGGCTGAGCATTCAACCAACTCTTAGCCATATCCCTCAAGAAAAAGGGAAACAAATGTAGACGAATGACATCATCACTGGCTCTATTAATCTTAACCATGTCACAAATATCCAAAAAATTTGTGATATAGTTGTTTGGATCTTCTATCGGGCTCCCCCCAAACTGGTTTTGCTGAACCAAATTCATCAAGACTGCATTTATTTCAAAGTTGTTTGCACCAAGCGGAGGTTTCACTATGCTGGACGCGTGTCCAGCCTCAGTGGGTGTTGCATAATCCCACACAGCTCTATTGTCATCCTCCTGAGGCTCATTACCAGCTCCATTTCCAGCATTAACTTCAAAACCCCGGTGGCTCTGGTTATCCTCAGCCATTCTTCCTGTGTAGCTTAGCTCACTTGAGTTCTCCTAGCTCTCGCTTTCCTTCTAGTTTTCCTTGCTGGTCTTTCAATCTCAGGCTCAAAGAGAAGATCAGAAGTATGAGTGGTGCCTCGCATACACAATAGAAAACTCCAGTCAGAATTAACAAAAAAAAATCTCAAAATTAATGCCAAAAGCAAAAATGACTAACTACACAAAAACAAATAAAATAAAAAAACTAAAACAAAATAAAACAAAACAGAAAAATGCCTAAGCTAGCACCTTGAAATTTCTTAGAATATTAGCTAAAAATTGTTAGTCTCTGGCAACGACACCAAAAACTTGTTGTGGCGTTCTGGCAAGTGCATCAGTCGCATAAGTAATAAAGTGATGAAATATGAGTATCGTCTCCATAGGAACTAACGTACTAAATACTCCAGAAGTTTAACCGTGTTATTTAGGCAAATCACTTTTTGGTTAAGATAGCTCTAATTAAAAGCAAAATCAAATTGCAATGAAATCGAATGGAAATAAATCAAATAAGAGGCATAGAGTTACTAATCCCCCTCTTTCGTCCTAGAAATTGCTAATTCTCCCTACACCTGTAATTCAGATCAATTATACATAATAATCTTAGGTTTTCTAATGGCTTAAAGTGATTCTCTCGAACCTAAATTAAGCTATCCAACTCTACACAATCCCTTATGCAAGTTTGAGTCAAATTAATATTAACCTAATTTGATTAAATTGGGTTAATTAATATTCCTATTAATTAACAAGTAAAACCCCTAGGTTCTATCACTCGCCCTAATCATTCAGTGTTCTACCAACATCTCCCTCTCCCAAATTCAATGAAGGCAACATAAAAATCATAAAATGGCCAATTTTATAACAAGTTCAAGAAATATAAACGATAGGTATGTATTAAATTGAAAGGAATCACAAGTTTCAGGAGAACACAAATCCTAATCTGAAATTGGGTTCATAGTAACCCTAGAACAGAAAATTTAGCCACTCATGGCTCTAAAACTACAAAAAGTAGTAGAAGAATGATCAAACTCCATGAATTCGGGGTTGGGTTGACGAAATTCAGGCTTGATTGGCTTCAGGGATGGATTCCTCCTTCTCTTCTAGCAAAAGTCGGTGCCTCCCTTCTATCTCCAACTCAGATTTGACCTAAAAAATGTTCTAACGTATTTTAAAATAGTGCAGGATAGCGACTTACCGCTATAGCGGTGAATTCCCACCGCTATAGTAGTGGAAGGCAGAGAAGAAAGCTTAAAAATGTGTTTTTCTAGGTTCCACCGCTATAGCAGTGAAGATCCACCGCTACAGCGGTGGATGGTAGAGAAGAAGGCCCCAAAATACTTTTTTTAAGCAAGCCACCGCTATAGCGGTAGATTCCACCGCTATAGTTGGAGGAGACAGCAATCAGTTCAGCATTTTTAGAATTTCAGCTCTAGCATTCCATCTTCTAACACGAACTTTTTATTAACTCAACCTATACCAAAAACAACAAATAATACCATTAAATCGTATAAAAGAATCATGAAATCACTCCATTTATTAAAAGATTAAAGAAAACTAAAACTAATCTAAACTACTCAAAACATGGGTTAAGAATTACAAACCAACAAGAAAGAGATCAAAAGAAATGATATTTAGCACCAAAATAGTACTAAATTGAGAACTCAATACCATGCAAAGAGATAATATCAAATCAGAACATAGGCTTCATCTAGCTTTGTTATGTTTTGAGGCTAAAATCAGAACCAAACTTTAGAAATATTTTGGTATTAATCCATAACTCCAAAAATTATGAAATTTGGTATAAAGCCTTATTAGTATGTTGACATACTAGGATAAAATTTTCATAATTTAATTCTATCTTTTGACTCCTCTAGAGACTCTATTATTGACCAGAGGTCAGAACTGTCCAAATTTGTATAAGTTATGACTTTCTATTTAATAAACCTATCAAACCTTAGCTAAATGCTATGAAATTTGGTAGAAAATTAGTATCAAATCCTGTCTAAGTGCCATAAAATTTTCAAGTCAAAATAAGGTCGTTTAGTTATTGCATAAAATCTAAAATTCACACCTATTTAAAATGTCTTTGCACTAAATAAAGTATTGTTTCCATGTTTATTTGACTAAGCAAACTAATTTTAATGAGCTTGAAACTTTCCAAATTAGATTACATCTCTCACAAAAATTTCATGATTCTAGGAATTGATTTGGTCATCCAAAACTCACAAAAACAGCAACATGTCATAACAATATCATTTTCATATTCTTCAAATTTCAGCTATTGTCTTGGTTGCATTAGGGGTACTAAACCAACCCAGAAAATTCTGAATTAATTAAGACACATACTTGGACATCATTTCTTATTGCATACCAAAATTTAGATCAGTTAGAGTTCATTTAGTGCCTCAAACAGTCCTAAAATTTCCGCAGCAACAAAAGACAACTATAACATTAAGCAAATTCAATTCCACTATCTTTTCCTAAATTTCTTTATTCAAACTTTTACTTCAATTTCCTTTGCTTAATTTAAGCCCATATTTCACTTCATCTAGGTCCATAGATTAAGAATATTTTTTTTTTGAATTTAAATCAATCCCAGTAAATTTTTTAGTCTTTTTAATTTAGTCTATGTAGTTTATTGTCATGCTTTTTCTCTACCATTTCTGATTTCTAGCTACAATCTTAACCTTAAATTACTAAATTCAGCGCAGAATTTCAGTTTGAAAGAAAGAAATTTCATTTTTCTCAAATTAAGCCCACACACACTAAAAGAGAAAAAAGAGTGGAAGCTAAGCTAATATTCTACCTTTCAGCTTGTAATTGTGAGGAAATAATGATGCAAGATGGTTTTTGAAATCCTCAAATCTATGAATCTTGGCTGAGGGGAAGCTTTGTTTCCAGAGGAAACTTGATGGAGGCTTCAGAAATCTGTGGGTGCTTGGTTTTGGTGAAGGTGAAAATGAGAATGGCATGAAAAAGGCGAATCACGAGAGAGAGATGTGCCATAGTGTGTGAAGCTTCTCAATTTTGTTAGAAGATAGTGGAGCACATGGATGCCACTAATACTCCTTTGGCTGAAATGTTAAAAGGCTTCTTTCCATTTCTTTATTTTTCAATATGATCCTTGACCTATTAAATAAAATTATATCTATAACCCTATAAATTATCTTGTGGTTCATTTCTCCTTATTTGATCTTTTTCACTAATAAAATAAAATATTTATGCAACTTAATAAAATTTTCAAACAAGTCCTTAACAAATCATACACTTTAAATTTAAATTCCTAAATTAAATAAATTTCAAGTTGATAGCTCATTGTAAAACTTTGAGTATTACATGATAAGGATAATGTTGCATTATTTCCCGACAAGTGTGTTGAGTCGCACAAGTAGTAAAGTGATCAGAAAGAGTTATCGTCCTCAGGGATTGACTTTCGACAATTACCAATTTCACTAGATCGAGTTATATTTAGACGGAGGAAAAAAAAAGAAAAGATTTAACTGAAAGTAAACTAAACTAACGACAAGAAATTAACTAAATACCAAACGAAGAACTACGCCATAACACAACGGGTAGGAGATTGACTTTCTTAACTCCTAATCCGATTAATTCATAGACAAACCAACTTTTGAATCGTTAAAGAATGCTTAGATACATTCGCTAATTCCTTTTAATGTTGGTCGAGTTCACAAAGATATTTGAACCCAATGTCTTGGTGAGCAAATCTTCCTAGCCAAAACAATTAGCTAATGTCTTAGTCCAATTATTTTATTCAGAGTTTAAGTTTAAGAACTCATAAGACCACGCAAACAAGATTATCTATGTCTAGACTAACCCGATTCACGGTAGAAGTTACAAGGGCATGTCTATATCAAGCTATGTCTAGCATTAATACAAACCCCAAATACATCTAAGTTAAATGATTGCAAATCACGTAAAAGGAAATAAACCAATAACAACTACTCCAATAATCATAAAAGCAATTATATTTAAGCATTCAACAACAAAGTTTCAAAGGAAGTCAATATACATTAATCCCCTAAACCCTAGAGTTTATAACAACAGGAAGAAATACATAACAAATACACAACAAAACATGATCAAGAGGAAGGAGAAAAAAGAAGAAAAGCTTCAAACTCAGTAGAGAAGAGGTCTCTCATCTCCTCCATCCTTGCCCTAGCAAAGCTCCTTCACCTTCAACCAAAAGATCCCAAAAACTTCTGCATAAATGCTATATATAGCAGAAGACTCGCAGGTCTGAGCCTGGGCGCCAAGCAAAAACAAAGAAGAAAAGGGGGCTGGCGCCTGGGCGCCACGTTATGGAGCTTCGGACAGAGAGTTGAGGAGTTGGCGCCTCAAGGCGCCCTGTGTGGCGCCTAGGCGCCAGACCTAAAAGGTCAGGCCAAGAGTTGATCTTCTAGCGCCTGTGCGCCAGCCACCAGACTTGTATCATTTCAGCACTTTGCCTCTGAATCTTATTAGCACACAAGCTAGTAACAGACCGGAAAAGAAAGCCTACAAGAAAATAAAACACAAAGCATTAAAAGGCAAGGGAAAAGAGAGTAAAACAAGATAAAATAAAAAAAACTACTATGTACGAAGAGGAAAGCCAAAATAAAGGACAAAGCAAGCAAAAGGATAACAAAAATGGGATCAAGGAGAGGAAAAAGCCCTAAAGAAGCAACCTAAATTAACCAAAATAAAGGACTCATTAAGTAATTTAAGGCAAATATAAAATAATTGCTCACTTTCTAAATCAGACATATAAGGTGTCTAACAGCTTCCCTATACGGCTCAATTTCTGAACTTATTTTCCTCAAAACGTAGACTATCAAATTCAAAAATTTTTTCAAATTTTTCTTAACGAATTAAACTTTGGTGACTGTTCCCAATACAATTAGTTTTCAATTCTGAAAGTTGATTTTATACTTATTTTTTTAAAAAAAAAGCTGGCCAACCACATTTCAGACGTGACAAATATTATATGTAATTTAGTTGAACCTAAGATTAGTATAATTTATTCTAAAATGTCAGTTTGGATAAGCTGCGAACTCGAACTTTGACAAAAGTATAAAACTATTAGGTCATTTGAGTTTAATTTTTTTATGTCTTGCATCACTGCAATTAATCAAGGTCCTCATTAGTAAGCAGCATCTTGGATAATGACAGATTTAAAGGAAATTCTGAGTGGTACATCCTCAAATTAATGAACCATTACGCTGCTCAATTTTTCTTCCCTTAAAAACTTTGAATTTTTAATTCTCTTACAAGAGACAAGCCTTAAAGGTGCCACTAGCTAGTTCTCCACCAATGAGCTCTTTAACCTCCTTCTTCGCACGTGGAAAAAGACAATGCTCATGATAGTGATTACTATTGACAGTTTGTCAATGAATTTTTGATTTGGGGTACTTAAATTTGGTTATAAAAATTAATGATTCATTTTATTTTATTTTTATTTTATTTAAAATAATCATAAAATTATATTCATTTTCATAACTAATAGTTCTGATAAGAAGCAGAAAATCTATTCTCTTGACAAGCAATATATAACCTGTCTCGTTGTTATCCTCAGGTTTGAGCCACAAATTGGCTCTTTTGGTGTCTTCTTTCCTTTTCAAAAACAAGTTGGACTATATAAGATAAATGTTTTAAGCTGGTTGAGCTCATGTTTAACACACCAATAAAACAAGTTGGACCGAAAATGACTAAAAACCATACAGGATCAATTTTTGGACTGATTTAGGAAGAAAGACTGAGAGTTGGATGTGTTTCATGCAAAACAGGGACCAAATTGAAAAAAATCAAAAGTTTGCACGGACTGATTTAATTTTTAAAAAATATTTTCTGAATTAAGGGACCTAATTCAAGGCAAATATAATCTCAGATCAAGAAAAAAAAACAAAGAAAAAATTTCATCAAAGGACCTAGATGAAAAAGTAGAAAAGTGTGTATATATATGCGTTGATCAGCATCCGTTTTTCTTTTCTTTTCCTTGTATTTTTTTATGTATAATATATATATATATACATATATATTTATATATACACATAAATATATGTGTATGTATAAATATATATGTATATATATATATATATAGTGTGCATTTTTTTCCTTTTAACGCGTTTTACTTAAATACATATGTGTGTATATGAGTGTGTATATATTTGATCTAGCTTTAAATAAAAATATTCTCCTTTTATTTCATTTACAAGATAATTTTAAAAATTCCAAAAAAATATAATTCTTTTCAATACAATTTCAAAAAATCTAAAAATATGCTTTCATTAAAATTATTCTTTCAAAATCCCAAAAAATATTTAAAGGTCAAAAATCCAAAAATATTTATTTCAATTTCTTTCTAAATCATTTTCAAAAAAAAATCCAATAAATTTAAAAGGTTTTTAAAATGGGGAAGAATTAAAAAAATTAGAATAATTTGTTTTGATAAAATCAAATACAATTACAACTCTTCAACCTCATTTGATTTATGAAAAAAATTAATTTTGAACCTCTTTGGTTCTTTCAGCAACAAATTTTAGTCTTTCCTCTGGCCCTTTGCAGTATTTCAGATTACGAACTACGTGGACTTTAATCTCAATTGTTGAGTACGTAGGACCTAGGTTTCGCCTAACCAAGTTCACCCTTGTACATATTTCCATTTGTTTTGATGTTTTTCTTCTTTATATTTTCATGTAACTGATAAGGGTAATTTAAGGCAAATATAAAATAATTACTTACTTTTTAAATCAGACGTATAGAGTGCCTAACATCTTCTCTATACGGTTCAATTTTTGAACTTATTTTTCTCAAAACATAGACCATCAAATTCAAAAGTTTTTCTAAATTTTTCTCAATGAATTAAACTTTGATGACTGCTCCTAATAAAATTAATTTTCAATTCTGAAAGTCAATTTTATACTTATTTTTTTGAAAAAAAAAAGTTAGCCGATCATATTTCATGTGACAAATATTATATGTAATTTAGTTAAACCTAAGATTAATATAATTTATTCTAAAATGTCAGTTTGGATAAGCTGCGAACTCGAACTTTGACAAAAGTATAAAACTATTAGGTCATTTGAGTTTAATTTTTTTATGTCTTGCATCACTGCAATTAATCAAGGTCCTCATTAGTAAGCAGCATCTTGGATAATGACAGATTTAAAGGAAATTCTGAGTGGTACATCCTCAAATTAATGAACCATTACGCTGCTCAATTTTTCTTCCCTTAAAAACTTTGAATTTTGAATTCTCTTACAAGACACAAGCTTTAAAGGCGCCACTAGTTCTCCACCAATGAGCTCTTTAACCTCCTTCTACACACGTGGAAAAAGGCAATGCTCATGATAGTGATTACTATTGACAGTTTGTCAATGAATTTTCGATTTGGCCTGCTTAAATTGTTAGTTATAAAAATTAATGATTTATTTTATATTATTTTTATTTTATTTAAAATTCTGATAAGAAGCAGAAAATCTATTCTCTTGATAAGCAATATATAACCTGTCTCGTTGTTATCCTCAGGTTTGAGCCACAAATTGGCTCTTTTGGTGTCTTCTTTCCTTTTCAAAAACAAGTTGGACTACATAAGATAAATGTTTTAAGCTGGTTGAGCTCATGTTTAAGTTTAACATACCAATAAAAGAAGTACAAATCTTTAATAATTTTTTTTTAATTTTTTCTCTTTTCTTAAAAAAAGAGTAAATTTACACTTTATCTTTCGATTTTTATATATATTTCTTTTCTTTCTACTAAAAAGTAATCAATAGATTCTCTCAAATTATGTGTTTTGTCTATCTTGGTTGCAACAATATTGGATTTTGTTCAATAACTCTTTGTAATTTAGTCAAATCAAAGATGAGTATAATATATTAAAAAACGTCAGTTTGGATAAGCTATTAACTCAAACTTTGATAAAAGCATAAAACTATGAGGTCATTTGAATTTAATTTTTAAATATTTTTTATGAATGTTCTCAAACTTTTTAAACGGGAAATTAATTTGACTAAAATATTAAATATGTTACTCTTCACGAGTGTTTATCTCAAATTTAGATCTCTAACATTATAGAACTTGAGTAAAATTTAAATATATTTAGTGCTTGTTTAATTAAAAAATAGTTGTAAAAAATTTAGGTTTGGACAAATTAAAGTTTGAATAAAAGTAAGGTAAATTTATTTTATGACAAAACAAGGTTTAAATAAAATCAATTATACAAAACCTTGATTTTAAACCCTAAACTAAACCTCTTGAGAACTTTTGATTTTGTAACAAAACCTTGGTTTTAAAACATCTCACAGCTCTTCCAAAAATGCAATTACTTCTTCAATGATAATATCAAGTTAAAAAATAAGATGAAAATACATAAGTTCATGTTTTGATAATTCAAATATGTATGACATATATGAAGTGTTTGAAAAAGCTTTCTTTAATTACACAAAGTTAAGTCAATATAATCTTTGTGCACTCTGAGCTTTGCGTCTGCGCCCTAATGCCGCCGGTGAGGAGAGGACGTTACCGAAGACGAAGATGTCGTTACGCTACCGGAGTCATTTCCAAGAAAGAAGAGGTTCGTCAGGTAACTTTCCACGTCGTCCGGCTTAAACGTGACATACATTGTAATTTCTCTGACGGATCCCACGGTCATCTTGTGTGTATCATAAAACTCGCGATATCTCGGCACTATTCTTCTCGCTATCGACCCTTTGATCTCATCTCGGAGTTTCCGGTCCGATACAGTCATCAAATTCTGTTTCCGATATGCTTCCTCGAACCGGAAGTTGAAGTTCCTGAATACGGCCCTCGCCTCCTCCGGCGACATCACCGCCTTTGGATTTTCGGGCAAGCACGAAAACACTTCGCCCCAGGCCAGCTTCTCGTACTTCGTCACGAATTTTTTCATCTTCGCTTGGTGCTTCGCCACCCACTCATCGCCCAGCACGTACTGCAACTTCGAGTTACGAACTGTGCCTATCACGCGCTGGAGATTGTTCGCTAGAAATAGGTACGACAAGGATTCGTCCTTGCAGTGCTTCGTTTTGCTGTCCAGCTTACATAGAAGAACGAGAATTAGCCAGGCTATTCTCGCGGAGAAAGCCGGCGCTGCCGAGATTTCATCGGAATCCGGGCTGTCAAGAAAGTACTCCGGTATCGGCGATTTTGGTGGCGGAGGCCAGTCTGCGAATATGTCGTAGAGTACGTTGGTGTAATCTGCGAGAAGAGAGAGGTACTCCATTGCTTGTGTCGTTACCGGCTGGACTCCTCCGCCTCGCACCGGCGGCTTGGACGACTCCTTTTGGATTGTGGACTCGAATTCCGATAGCAACGTTCGAACGGATTCGTTGATTCGGAGCAGAGAATGGTGGACCTGAGATGGAATTTCTGATGTAGAATTGAAAGAAAAAATGGATTGAATCTCCGGCAGTAGCTCAATTAACACCGTATATATGTCGAGCAGACTAAAAATCTTCTCTGGCGGGGACTTCTTCGTTTTAGAGACGACGAGATCAGGTAATGCGAATACAATAGCGGCTCCGTCTCTGGAAATATCGGCGAAGCAACATTCTCTGATGGAATCTGAAGTGGCGAAGACGTTGTCGCAGAGGATTCTCTCTCCGTTGAACAGAGTCCTCACCGCAACCTTCACCGCCTCCAACCAGATCTTGATTTTCAGCTCAACAACCTGCCATTCCATCCTGTTGACGTGAGAAGAGCTCAATTTCTCCAAATTAAGACGATGTATGCCTTCGTCGATGATGGATTTTCGAATAACTCTGTACACGTCCACACATTCTTTGGCGTAACCGCAAGAGATCATACACTCGGCTATGGATCTCAGATCTCTCATGGCAACGAAAGAGACCTGTTCTAATTCGGAGATGGAATCACCAGCGGCCCGAACGTCGTCGTCTGGTGCAGTAGCGTCGTCGACGTCGTAATCGGAAGTGGTGGTGGAGAAAAGCGAGGTGGATGATGTAGTGGTGGAGACTGATTCGGGGTCTAAATGATCCCGATTGATGGACAGGATTTGGTAGAACTCTTTCTGGAGAGTCTTCATGGCCGTCTGCATCAAGTTATTGGCAAGATTGAGCTTGTGAGACGAGCCTGTGGGATTGCGAGAGACTAGAAGACGCATGGCTTTGTGGAGATTGTTGACGGATTTGATGTAGTGCATGGCCTCGGATTTGTTATCGTAGAAGAGGGAGGTGACTTTGGCGTAAGGCGAAGTTTCTGGATTCCACTTAGAGATCAAGGCCTCTGCTGTCTCGAAGCAGCGGTCTATGCTGGATTCGGAGGGGATTGAGGGGCTAGAGTTGGAGGTGGAGAACGACGGCGTTTTGGGGCGAAAGATGTTCCTCATTCCTATATTTGGGATGGGTGCTAGTTTCTGGGGAATAAAAGAATTGCCGGGGTGAGGCGAGGTTGGGTCCTTGGGGGTTCTGTACGTGCACTGTTTGTTATGCAACAGTATTCGTTAAAGATAGAGATATTGATGATTGGAACTGGGACTGTAGATGTAGATGTATATATAGAGGACGGAACACGGTGATGCGACGCGTTGCTCCTTCAATTTGTGGAGCAGGAAGATTCCAAATATGAAATGATGAATGAATGAATTGGTTTTAATTTTCTAAGACTGAAATCGTGACTACAAAGCAAACCCGTTTATGTTGACTCTTACCCAGTCCCATTTTCCCCAAGTGGATGGTTCTTTTTCGTATTATATATATATATATATATATATATATATATATATATGTAGATATGTAGACTTGACAACGCCCTGAGAGTTTGACCCTGAATTCATCAAACAGCTTTACACTGTTTAATTTAAACAGAGATAGGGGCCAAAATAAATGAGAAGACGAAATTGGGTTGTTCTTATAGCTTTCGAGGTGTACTGTTACATGTAAATACATCTTAGGTATTTATATATTTTAAAGATTAATATAAATAATTGAATTAGGTAACGAATTTTCTGTAATATTATAATATATAATCATGATAATTTTAAAAAACGAAATTAGCTGCAAATATACTCTGTATTAAATTTTGTTAAAAATAATGATTAAGTTAATTTCTTCAGTTATGTTGCATAAACGATCTATTTATACAGGCTTTTTTTAAAAAATAATAATAAGTAGTATATGGTTTTTAAAGTTGTAAATGAACGTCACGATTTGAGATGCTAAAACATAATTCCATGCATAATTCGGAAGAGGAACAATACGTAAGCATGTACGACAAGAAAGGTTAAACATAAAATCATGCGTGACGAAAGGTAATTCGTAAGATGGAAACTGAAGGCATATAGAGTGACAAAATATTGCTGACTATTTTTGGTTACGTATTATTAGACTTAATAGTCAAGTTTAACCACATGTATATACGTGGGAGATTAATTTGAATACTCAAATGTCGCCTTGATAGGTAACTTGATAATCAAGTTAATTGTATATTCCTTGTAACTTACCTATAAGGACAATAAATCATCCTTTTTTAATTGGGTATTTTGTACTAAATATGATAACACTTAAAGGTCTGTTTTGATAAATAATTTAATTAAATGTTTATATAATAAATATTTATATATAAATTATTTTTATAATTAAAAAGTTTATTACGAAAATTTTTTTTACATAAACTCTGTATAAGTTGTTTCTATAAACTATTTTGGAGAGTTTATGAAAATAAACTAAAAACAACTTATGAACATATTATATGTTATTCCGCTAGCTGCCGGTTTACCGGAGTAGGGGTGGCAATGGAGACCCGAAACTCGAGGAAACCCGCTGGGATCCCCGCATTCGGGGCTTCGTTAGCGAGGAATTTTTCCCCGCAGGGACGGGGGGCGGGAGGAAAAATTCCCCCAAAAGTTAAACGGGGACGGGGACAAGGATCACACTCCCCGCCTCGCGGGGTCCCCGTCCCCGAAGGATATTTTAGTAAATTTACAAAATATCCCTAATATCTATATATATAATATATATTAGGGATCTTTTAGTTATTTTATATTCAAAATAATTAAAATAAATTTAATAAAAAATAAAACCCTAATTTCATTCTCCCAAAACTGATTCCCAATTCACCATCTGACTGAGATTGAATGTGTGCTCGTCGTCTCTGCCTCTCAGGTATAGTCTCTTCTTGCTGTTACACTTGTTCTCTCCATCCTTCAATTCATCGTCGTGGTCTCCTTTGTCTGTTGTGGTCACTCTTCCATCCTTCAATTCCTGTCCTCTCCCACATAATCTTTCTATCGAAATCCACGGTCTCTTCTATTTGAATTTTCCCAATTATCCCCTAACTCAGAAGAGAAAAGAGAAGATTTTTTACTAAAATATATACTATTAATTTTTTTTACATTTTTAAATTTTTTAAATAACCCCGCGGGAAATGGGGATGGAGAAGATTTTTTCTCCTTCACAGGGACGAGGACGGGGACGGGGGAGGCACTCCCTGCCCCGCCCCGTTGCCATCCCTATACCGGAGGCCACCAGGGGCCTGACAGGGATTTTACTTTGTTTTCCATCAAAATGATCAGTTGTCTATCCAAAATGCGATGGAAGCTAAAAAGCTAATTTTGAAGAAAGAGAGAAATTCGATTTCTGTTTCCAACTGATACAATATGACATACCAAACAACAGAAAAATGCTACAGTATTGAAAATGAGCTTTCATTTATCGCGTACTACCGCCTACCAAACGTCCCTTAAGGGTGGTGGGGGCAATTGCCCCCACTAGAATTTTTTTTAATTAGTATATGTGATAATTATTTTTTGTCCCTACAAAAATTTAGATGTTGTCTCTACATGTTAAATTATGACTATTCATCTTGTTGAAAATGAAAAAATCATACAACATTTTCAAAATATGAAAATGCTTAGAGAGCAATTATAATTTGTAAAAGCTTAAGTATTGTTTTTTTAGTCATAAAATTATGTATTTTGTGTGTGAGATATTTGATGTAATTAGTGATTTGGTGAGAGCGAAAATTACTTTTGTAATATCTTATCTTTTGCTAAATGAATTGTTTCTTATTTTTCACATGTGGGTGTAAGTTTTACATTGAAATCGAACCACATTATATCTTGTATATTTTATATTATTTTTTATCATTTATGCATATTTATAATATTTTTTAATAAAAATATTTAAAAATTATTTATTACCTTACTAACTAAATTTTCTAAATCTATCCTTACTTTCAAACATATACATAAACGTTTATACCATAAGACAAATCCAAATAAGTTTAAAATAAACTCTTTTAAATTTATCCCAAAAAAAAAAAGAAAGGTGGGCCCCCATTAACGTAAAAGATAAGACAATTTTTGAGTTTAGGACCAATTGGAGAGTTAGGAGAAGCAAGCCACCAATAAATTACATTTTTTATCAAAAAAAAAGAATAAATAAATTACAATAAGAATCGGAAAAGTCAAACACTTTTGGGCCCTTGACTTTTTCTGTATACCGCTACTTTCTTATCCTGGACTGGACACTAATTCAAAACATTTACAAATCATAGCTAGCTTCAGTCATGTATTTATTACAAATATAGATACAATGGAGAGTTTGATCTCTTAATTATCTCGCTAAGAGAACAAATAAGCTAACCAAAAAAATACGTTTTTAATGAGAAAATAAGAGTTAGCAACTTATTAAAAAAATTTATACCAAATTGTGAACCCCCAACAGAAAATTAAAAAAAAAAAAAAGAAATAGAGAAATCTGAGCATTAACTCACAAGGACTATCACAAGAAAAGCATATTTTATCATCTGCATAATTATTTGAATAATTTTCTAATTTAAGAACTAAAAATATATTTTTAACTAAATTAACCAATTTATTTTGGAGTATTAATTTTAATTGATAATTTATATTTAAACAAAAAATAAATATCATACCTGTATTTATTTTTATGTATCATATTTTTGATGTATAGGCATCAAATTTGGAGTCCTGGCAAACAAAAAAAAGTGCAAAATTATTCATCAAATTTTAGATGTATAGATGGCCATTTGACAATATATATTATAATGTTTAAAAATATTTCATAAATAATAAAATTCCCCACAATATATTTACATATAATTTTTTTAAATTTAATACGTGTTTGAATAACTTTATCTCGTGTCAAAAAATTTCCACATATACAAACACACATTAATTTATGGCGATAACGCAGAAAAGTTTTACAACAGGGAAATTCAGTATGATAATACAATAAAGAAAAAAAAATCCCACCACTATATTTTGTATATATAATAAAAAATGACATATGAGAAAATAATCATCAGGATTGTCGTTATCCATTCTTAATTTTGCATTTAATTTGACTTAACTTCATCAAAATTTGATTGCACACAAAGATTAAAAGAAAAAAAAGGGAGAAAAATCATAGATTAGAAAAAAAGGAGCTTCAAGAATATGACTATATATGACAGTTGACAGTTGCACTAACACATGTGATTAATCTTGATGATCCCTTTGCTTTTCCATGTATTTATCATCTAGAATCCACTCTTTTAGACCCCACTTGGGCATCAGCTTAAATTTAAGTTTAAATTATTATCAAAGGATGTGTTCACATTTTATATTTGACTGTTTGGAGTATAATTACTTTCACTTGAAGAATAAATGTCTTGTCCTTCATTTAAAATGTTATGTGTCAAATTTTCCATATCATCACCTTTTATTTGCTTTATTTTTCAGCTCTCTTATTTATAGTTGTAATAATATATAGTTATTTTTTAACGATTATATATTAATGATATTTTTATTGAAAAATTATACACTTGTCGTATTATAATTATCACTTGATGATGTAAAAAGATTTGAACAAATGGCAATTTATAAGTAAAACTGAATCTATTAATATCAGGAGAAATAAAAATATTTTCCAAATTGAGTATAGATGTGGAAAAAAAAAAGGAAAAGTAAACTCATTCCCATAATCTTTTACTTTCCCTTTTGTAATTTGGAAATTTCATAGTTTTCTATCTATTTCTCAACAAAGAAATTGGATACAACAATTCGACTTTGAAACTGACGCCTTCCCTTTCACACTTAAATTCACGAAGAGGAAAATGAGGCAAATTATTTGAAAGGAAAAGCATCAGCCGTTTTGTATTAAAAAATCGTAGTTAACTAGTTATTAAATTTAATATTGGGAAACCCAAAAAGAACGTAAAGCAATTAAAATTGCAAAATAAATTGCTAATGAGTTCATGTAGTTTAATATCACAATAGTAATAATTTACTTTAAAATTCGGAGGTTCTTTACTCTTTTTTTTTCTTCACTCTATGTTTTTAAGACCTAATTAGATAAAAACCTATAAATTGAATTATTTATGGCTTTCTTCTTAAATATTAAATTCGATTCCCTTAATATTCTATATATGTAATTTAGTTAAAGAATCTAAAATTAGTATAATTTATTCTAAAACTTCAGTTTGGATAAGCTATTAACTCAAACTTAGGTCATTTGAGTTTAATTTTTAATCTTTTTAATGAATATTCTCACACTTTTTAAACGAGAAATTAATTTCAATTAAAATATTAAATTTGTTACTGTTCACAAGTGTTTGTCTGAAGTTACAGATAATTTTAGATAGAAAACTTCATTGAATTCATTCTCTATTCAAATTTCTCAGATATGTACAGATCCAAAAAAAAAAAAATATATATATATATATATATACACACACAAGGACCATATACCTTGCGGAACACTTGTCTAACTAACTTTGCCTGTCTGAAAGAACGTAAAATACCAAAGCTACCCCTATGCTACTTGTTTGAAAATAGCAATAATATTCTATACCCCTGCAAGTGGGAGTTGTGGTGAGTGGAGCTAAGCCCAACTTGGAATTAAACGTGTTGAAACAAGCAGAAGTGAGAGTCTTGGTAAAAATGTCTGTAATATGCTCGAGTACCTACATGTTTTGGTTGAATGAAACCTGATTTGAACATTTCCGCGACCAAATGATAGTTTATTTCTACATGCTTTGTGCACTCGTGAAAATAGGATTTTGAGAGAGATATATATATATGGTTGTCTGATTATCACATCGAATTCGAAGAACAATTGGTGTAGAATGTTGAATATGGAAATCCTTTAGCAAATAAGAAATTCATTGAAGTTCACAAACAATGGCATCCATACTCTGGTATTCAGCGTCAGTTAATACAATCAAAACATGCATTGACCCGTATGAAAAAATAGGCATGTTAAAAAATAGGCAAATCTATTTGGCTAGTGAGCTAAATGAGTTGGACTCGGCGAACCATAGGCCAACTAGCATATTTCCTTTTTTTAAAGATTTTTTTTCTTAGAATTAAACGTATCCTATCTAGTAACCCAACAGCCCATGTTGCCCACCAAGGCCCTAAATCGGGAACCACCAACCACCCATTTCAGCATTTGCTCCATCATCATCATCTAAAATTCTAGATTTACTCACAATACCTTCAGCATTTTGGATTTCAAGTTTTCAACTCTTAGACCTCACCCTCAGTCATAAGTATTCTCAAATTCTCAGTACCCTCACTTTGAATCTCTAATATGAATTTGATAAGTGATCTCAACTTCTTGGGCTTGGCCTCTCGCTTGTATCCCATCACCATTACATTTCGCTCTTAACTTCTCGTGCTGTCCCTTTAGTTTAGTCATCACATCTTGCCCTCTCTCGTCTCCTCGTGTCTCGATCTCTCTCGTGTTTTGATATTCTTCTCTCAGCCTCTCTCATCTCTTTGCGTCTTGGTTTGGCTTGGTAGCTCTGCCTCTTTGTCCCTGCTCTCGCCCGACAGTAACTCATCTCCTAGACTCAGACCTCCTTTCGGATCTGTGTTTGCCATCCTTTGTTCTCATCACCAACTCATCCATAATCAGCATGAATTATTTATAGGGAAATATAGTACACAACTAGTATTACCTTACTTTGCCAAGCTAATTTGCCTTTGTATTTGATATACTTGAGGACCATTCACTACACTTTCCTCGAGCCCATCACATAGTGCTTTAGTCGTAGGACAATACACAAAAGTCTCTGCAAGTTCCTTAGTCAAGGAACCTAAAATCCATGACCTAACCATATAATCAACTTCTCTCCATCTTAAAAAATCAGTAGTCTTCAATAGGTTTCTTGATAGATCCATCAATAAAACCTCTTTTGTCCAAGAGAAATTTGAATTGCAATACTCCAAGTAATAACTGAGTCTTTTTAGTTGTTAATTTTAATCACTACAAAGAATTAGCCATATAATGACGAAAAAAATCTGTCAGTAAAACGCCTAAATTTGTGGATATAACCCCAAGAAACCTATACCCATAGTAAAAAAATTTGTCACTTTTGCTAACTTTACCCACGAATTTTCTTATTGTCAATATAACTTATACCCATGGTTTGTAAATTGTCAAAATAATTGTGGAACAATTATCCACAGATATTTTGTTGTCACTAAAGTCTATAATGATAGATTTGTTAGTGTCACCAGTGGTAGGATTTTTTACCTCAAAGACCTATAGTGAATTTTGGTGTAAGTGTAAGTATAACATATAGTGATGGAAAATTTAGCATCACTAAAGTCTATAGTGAGAGTCTTTATTGATTATTATTTGTCATTTCTTATTATTTCAATTCTCAATAAATCAATTCTCATCAAACAAAATAAATAAATATGCAAGTAATTTTGTAAATGTAAATTCATTTTTATATTGAAATTCTAATAATCTTCATACAAAATAAAGAGTATATTTAGTAACTCCTATACAATATTCTTCCAAAATATACAACAATCAAATAAGAGAAACTAAAATAAATGCTAAATTAGTTATGTAAGTGCTTATAAGCATAATCTTGTTACATTGACAAAAAATTTCCTATAAAAAATGTCTACTTTGAATGCTTGAAATTAGTTGTTCTTAATATTCACTTGCAAGTTAATAAGTTCAATGTTAAAAATGATAATACATAGTAAAATGGTACATAACATATATACAAAACAACTTTAATTAATTCACAAAATGCTCAATAGATATACCATCTTAATTTTCATTAGGATTGCTTGAACTTGAAGATATTAGATTGCCATTGGGGATATTAGTACCATTAGCTGAAACCTGTACACAAGATAACAAATAAACATTCTATTAATAAATCTTTTAGAATTAGTATGCAAAATCATGGAATATATCAGGTCAAAAAAATTTTTTTTCTCAGTGGAGGGTTAAAAGAGACCGAAGGCAGACTTACTCAGGCATGTTGGCTCGTAGAATCAATGGGATTCATATTAAGATTTCTAAACATAGTCTCCACGTCTTGTAAAGAAATCAAGTTTACTTATAAACAGGCTGATAAAACAAATAAGGTAGGACAACAAGGAATTATTAGTAAGTGAAATGTGTGGTTTGTTTTTCCCTCATTTGTCTGAGGGGGTGGTTGGAAATGCAACTGGGTCATGTGGGAACGGCAAAATTTAGGATAAGAATGAGCAAAAATACCTCAAACAAGACTCATCATAAATGAATTTGAAGCATCTAAATATTTAATTAAAATTATGGGACTTTCTCATATTATTCTCTATAAACTATATAAAACAAAAGAAAGACTACTAATCACCATTATATAGAATTCAATGATGAGAAAATTATTACAAATGTAATTCTCTACTAGGAAAATGTATTTGTCTAGACTGTTTATTCCAATTTTATGCATTGCTATCTATATAATAACTAAACTTTTATAATGCGTTTGCTATCTGCAACTTAATTTGATTTTCCCATTTTTATGGGATCTTTATTTTTTTTTTTCTATGTGCAATACCCAAAATTCTAAGCACTTATGAGCCGAGATATATGACAGTTTTAGTATTAGCTTAAGGTATTGAAATAACTTGTCCATCTACAGAGTCAAAGCAATAACCATGATTTCAATGCCATTAAGCTTGAATATATCACTAATTTATTGTTCTTGACCTTATGATTACGTCACGGCCCATTCTTTTTATCCTATTATGTGTACTTAGTTTAAATTTGAGATGGCTTAAGAAGTGGGGATTTTACATATACTATTTAATTGAATGAGAAGCATCTTACAAGGCATTAGATATTGATCTATAGGCTTTTTACATAGCTACCAATAGAAAATGAAAAGCATAGATAATGATATTGATCTATAGGCACTAAATATTGATCTATAGGCACTAAATATTGATCTATAGGCATCTTGCAAGGTAATGATTAAAACTAGTAGGCAACTAAGACCAATAGAAGACACGTCCACAAAGTGACTTATGAACACCACAATAATGAAATATTATCCTCATAGGACCAAAAATGCTGTTGTCGTAAAGCCAAAATTGAATAAAAAGGACAATAGATAAAGAAAAGGCGTAATAGAACAGAGCATAGATAAAAGAGGAAAAGGGATAAAAACAACTAAATTATAATAACAATATTAAATTTAAGGAAAATAGCTAATTAAGAAATCATGCAGTCAGAACTCAATTAATAAGAATTAAACATTACCTGTATTAGATTGCATTGGTTGCTAAATCTAATGCTTATTCTATGCATGCATCAAATAGGTTTCCAAAAATATCAGTTTTCTTTCCATTCTTCCTGAACTTATCTTCCCCTTTCTTAGAAAAGAAAAAGAAAATCAAAAGAAACCCAAATACATTTTTTGTATAAAAGTAATCACATTTGAAAGACGGTGAAATTCTACTGCAACTAGAAACTCTAGTGGCACTACAAACTATGAAGTTTTTATATATACCTGGTGTTTTCGAAACTCCGAATAGTTAACTGACTATTAGTTACTCAGCAAAGAGCAATTTTTAGGATATACATACGTAGAGATTTGGCCAAACCCATGGGATAAAGAAGTGCTTAATGTAAAGGAAGTAACATGAAGAGCATCAGTTCGTAGAGAAAAAAAAAAAAATAGAATGCAAGCAAATAGATCAAGCCTATAGAATCAAGGGAATTTTCAGTTAGAAGTCTAACGAATAAAATGCAACTTTTAAACCTTAAAGATTAAGTCAAACAGTAGCATGCTTTATCAGCAACCCGAGAAATAGAAACAAGAGACACTGAAATACATAGAGCCTACATTTATCAATACTAGAATGACATATCATGATCATAAATAAATTACAATTGACAGTAAAAAAATAATGCATGATAAGAATATATAGAACATTCTTAAAGGCCAATATAGTCTACATTCAGTGGATGAGAATGTACCGTATGAAGAGGTATCAATCTGCTTAGGAAGCTTTTTTATATTCACCTCAAACCTTGACTGAACCTATAGCATAACAAACAAAATTATAAATTATAATAACCCAGTAAAAAACAAATTATAACAACAAAGAGCAAAGAAGCAATGAAATATAGGGCAAGGAAACCGAATCAATTGAGAAAACTGAAACCATACCTGGAATCGAAACAGTTAATGAGAAATCGAACTAGTTGCAGAGAATCAACCCCAGACCCAACTAAAGAAATCGAAGTCAAAATGTGTCAAAACATTGAAGAATCGAAGTAGAAAATGACAAATAGAGAGAAATAGAGAGAGATATTTATCGGCTGTCAGAAATCATCTTCAGTGCTTCTGCCTACCCAACTCCTTCATCACAACTTTACCTTTCTACGAACTTCACACAAATCCAGAATTTCCAATCAAGAATCTAAATCGAGATATGTGGTCAAAAGAATGTAAGAAAAATGGGAAAGAGAGGTCTCATTGTACAATAGGCTGAGATGGCTAGCGTTGGAGCTAACCCCCAGGCAATAATCTGGCCAAACGATGTCGGTGAAGTAGCCAAGAGCAATGGTTTGCGGTGGCTAGCATTCACACACACCCATGACTCTGTCTTGCTTTCTCTCGGCCCACTCGACAAGGGAAGAAAGAAAGGAAGACAAAGGGAAAAGGGGAGTAGGGTGGTGATTGCAGTAGCGGTGGTCGATAGTGGCCACTGGCGAGATTTCTTGTTCTCGCTTTCTCGATCTTGCCGATTTTGCATCACGTGGATGGGAGAAAATGATGGAAAGGGTGGTGGTAGGGTGCCGCTGGTGGGTTTCAGCCAGACATTGCTGGCGATCACGGTGGTCCGATGGTGGAGCCCTTACTCATCCCTCTCTCTTGCTCGCTCATTTTGTCACACTCGCATGTGTAAAAAAGAGGGAACCGTCTCCCCTCCTTAGCTTTGGGGCCAAGGAGGCTTCTTAGCATTCCCACAATTATTGGATAGCTGTGGCCCCACCTATCCAAGTGGGTCCTACAGCCATCTAATAGCTGTAGGAAGTTAAGGAGCCTTCTTAACCCCAAAGCTAAGCATCCGAATTAGCTGCATGGCGGGCCTCCAAAGACAGGCTGTCTAGCACAATCTAGATTGTCTGATCTCTAGATGCTAAGCAATTCAGACATGTTGTGATCCAATGGCCACGATGGGGTTAGTGAAATACATCGTTTCACTAACCACTTTTTTTTTAAATCTTTATAACCCCTCAGCCATTCCCATCTCCCCACATAGCAGATCCGTCTGACCCTTGCCCGACCCGCGTGCCCGTATGTCATTTCTCCCGCTATTTTCACCATCTCTCCAGTTGAAGGTCCCCAGGTGGTTGCCATTCTCGTCGGCCTCATGTTGTCCATTGTCTGTGGTGGTCACCATGTTCGTCATTCTCTCCCTTTCTGTCATCAATGTGGTTCATCTGCGTCCTCTATGTTGCCATGTCTCATCGTTCTCCGTTGCCTGTGGTAGTTTGAGTCATCGTCATTCGTCTGCACCTTCATCGTCGCTTCTCCATCACCTATGGTGGTCAGCTTGGCTTCCCCGTCGTTGTGGTTTACTAGTCTTTTTTTTGGGGGCAAACTTCTTTTTTTTTTTTGGTTTTTGGTGGCTTCTGTTTTGTTGTGGCTTTTTAATCAGATGCAATGAAATGTGGAGTTTTCCTGATGGGTTTTTGTTTTGTTTGCCTACTGGTTATTTTCCGGTTGGTCATGGTTTGATACAATGAATAAAAAGAAAGAAATACAATGGAACAACAACAATGATCCATTTTAACTGTACTTCGCTTGAGATTTAGCTTATGATTTGAAGACTTAGAAACACCAAATGTGAAGTTTAAATGATAACGTGGATCAATCCTAAACAAAGTAAATAACATCAACGAATCCAAAGCAATATCCCCTCTTGTTGTCATTTTTCAGTTTAGAGATTGAAAAGAAGTTGCCAGCAAATAGAATTTACACCAAACTAATAAAGATGACCTTTATATATTCCTTAGTAAACAAACTGGTATAATACTAGCCTTACCTAAGCTGTGATGCCAATTCAAGAATATTATATTATATCACATAACATATATGATAATGAACATCATTTTATCAGTTATATTCAGAATGGTGTTCATAGAGAAGGATCAAGAGAAGTTTGAGTAATGAATTGACATAATATATATGCATAGTGTAATGATCAACAATAATGAATTGATTAAAAAAGGAGAAGAGTTGGCACCAGTATTTACCATGACTAGAACTGATCAAAATTATAATAGCAAAATATTGAAATGTTATTCTAAAAACTGAAAGTTATAATAGTAGAACATGGATACAAATAAAAAGTCATTCTAAAAAATATATATACAATACATTGAAAAGTCCAAGTTATTGAAATGTTGTGTTAATAAAAATTTACTAATACTATGTCATTCATTATACTTTCATGCAACATTCTTGAGATTTTCTTTTTTGTCCCATCTTGAATGGTTTGTTATATCTTATGCTCATATACAATATTTTTCTTTTTGGACTTTCTTAGAATTGTTGTTTTCTCTCACTTATGGAGGCAAATTGCAAGCCCCACATTGGAATGGTATTTGATAACGTGGATAAAGCGTGGAGTTTTTGGCAGGCATATGGCCAAAAAATCATATTTGGAGTGAGGAAGGATCAATGTAATTGGAGCAAAAAAGACAAGACAATCACAACATTGAAAGTAATGGTTGGAACCCAAGAGGGGGGTGAATTGGGTTTTATAAATTTTTCACAAGAATTAATTGGAAGTTAAAATGATTTTCTGTAAAAGTACAATGCTTAAGATAATAAATACAATACAGAAAATCAATGTGCTGTCAAGATAAATAATTATAAAGATCAAGAAATTAAAGAATAGATATCAATATGCACAAATTAAAGAGTAAGGGATAGAGAAAGCAAACTCAGAGATTTATACTGGTTCGACTAATCCAAGCCTACATCCAGTCCTCAAGAGACCACTTGAGTATTTCCACTATAATTGCAAGTTTAATCCGGGTACTTGCAAACCACTACAACCACACAAATTCGATCCGGGTATTTGCGAAACCACAATGAAGAATTTATGAATCCGGGCTCCTCCTCAACCCAAAGCAAGTTCTTCCAACACCGGTACTTGCGAACCTCAACTCAGAATAATATATGTGTTGATCAAAATCAACAATACAAAGAAACTCTCTCTAAAGAGTAGATGAAAACAAATGAAGCTCTAATAACTCTAATGATAGAGAATATGCAAGATTTGGCTCAAGAATGCTTTCCTTTCTCTCAAAGATGATAGAAGAAGTTAATATCACATTGTAGGACTTTGTTCTTGCTCAAAATCGTGTATCTAAGGTCATATATATAAGATTTTACAAAACTAGCCGTTATATAGCCGTTACAGCACTTATAGTGCAGTCCAGATTTTGAGCTTTCTTTAAAAATTCATAACTCCCTCATTTGAACTCCGTTTTAAACAAATAATATACCGTTGGAAAGCTCTTGGAGTCTAGTTTCAAATGAGCCAAGTTTTACTCAAAAATTATTTTTCTTTTAAAAGATATAATCAAAATACTGACTATAGGTCAGAACAGAATAATCAACTTTCAGTTTTTCAAACTATATTTTAAATAGTCATATATTTCTCATTTGGACTCCGTTTTCAATAAATAATATACCTTTGGAAAGATCTTTGAGTCTACTATCAAATGAGATTAAGATACTTGAAAAAATGATTTTTCGTTTATGAGATATGATATAAAGAGTGACCAAAGGTCAAAAACTAACTTTTGTAAAATTTCATATCTCACTATCTTTTTGTTCAAAATAATTGAGCCAATGTATGCAAATCTAAATCATTGAGTTGCACAAGTATACTAGCCTATATAAAATATACCTAATGTAAACACATAGGCTATCTTGTTGCATCCAAGCTTCCAAGACTTCAAATCTTCTAATTCTTCATTTCTTGGAGCTTCATCCTTGCATGTTGTTTTCCTTGAGTGAAGCATGATATTGCTTTTCCTTGTTCTTCAATACAATGCTCACTATTCTTATTTTGAACCAACCTATAAAATATATCTTACTTGCAAACCCAATGGTTAGTTTAATAGCATGATTCAATATATGCAACATACATATTAAATAACATAATCATGCTTAAGTACTTGTAGCATATATATGATAATTAATCTTTATATATATCAATGCTACTATTCAAATACATTTGTCATCATCAAAACTTATGGCATATAGCCTTAGGGTCAACAAACATTAGTCAGATTTGTTTATTCTAAAGAGGGTACTCATGGGCCAGATAAAAAGGGTTCAAACGTTAAGAAGTACCGCGTATAGATAAGAACTAGGTGTATGGTGAGCTTGGCGTTGAGGCTTAAGGGTGAGAAGTATAAAGTGTACCAGTTTATAGAAGAACACAATCATGCATTGCACACTCAAGAAACTAGTCACATGCTTCCATCCCAAAGAAAAATTTCCGAAGCACAGGCATACGAGATTGAGTTGGCCGAAGACTATACCTTAGGCAGAAATTATCTTTTGATTTGATGAGTATGCATGTGGGTGGAAGAGCCAATCTTGGGTATACACACGTAGATGCAAAGAATTATATCCAATCTAGATGGCAATGAAAGATGGCATATAAATATGCCAGTGTGCTCCTCCAATATTTTCAAAGGCAACTGTCTAAGAATCCATGCTTCTACTAAGCATATTAGATGGATTATGAGGAACAAAATTTCAATGTGTTCTAGATAGATGCAAGGATGCTCATAGACTATGGGTTGTTTAGAGATATGGTCACACTTGATACCACATCTGGCATCAATAAGAAGGGCAGGCCTCTTGCTGTATTATGTGGATTTAACCACTTTAGAGGAATGGTAGTCTTCAGGACGGCGTTATTATATGATGAGACTGATGATTCCTTTAAATGGCTATTTGAAACTTTTTTAGAGGCTCATCATCATAAACATCCTCTCACAGTCTTCACCAATCAAGACGCAGCAATGGCAAGAGCTTTGAAAGAGGTGATGTACAGGTGATGCCAGACATCGTACATAGATTATGCACGTGGCACTTGATGCGGAATGTCAATAAGCAATTAGCTCGTTTAACTCAAGGAGAATCACATATTTTGAAGAAATTGTCATGGTGCATGTATGAAGCCCTCGATGATGAGTTTGAGGCAGCTTAAAGGAAAATATTGGTAGACCATGATGTTCAAGATAATTCATGGTTATCATCAACGTATGAGATTAGAGAAAAGTGGGGAGCTTGCTTTATGAAGAAGTCTTTGACCTTGGGTATGAGAAGTACACAGTTATCTAAAAGTTTGAACTCTAACTTGAAAGAGCTATTAAACCCTCAACTCAATCTTGTTCTATTTTTCAAACACTGGCAAAGAATTATGGATGAGAAACAATACAATGAAATGAAGGCTACGTATGAATCTAGGGAAAAAAATCCACGTGTGAGAAACTATGAGTCAGATATGCTACTACAACTTTTAGAGATTTATACTTCCCCTATTTTTGACTTATTCCATCAAGAATATGACAAAGTTGCTCAGTCATATGTAAAGACGAGGGATGAAAGTTAGCCTGTGCGATAGTATGTCATTTTTCTGGCAAATGAGAGGCGAGAATACGTGGTATCATTTGACCCTTCAAATAATACGATCACCTGTAAGTGTATGAAGTTTGAAAGCTTGGGTATTTTGTGTTGTCATTGTTTGAAGGTTTATGATATTAACGATATCAAGCTACTCCCTAAGAAGTATATTATGCTTTAATGGACGAAAGAAGCAAGGGCGGGTGGGATATCCGATGAGAGGAGGAAGGAGATTGTGGAGGATCCTAAGCCTGAAATTACACATCGGTTTAGAGATCTCAGCTGAGAAGCAATAAGTATTATAGCTGACGCTGCTCAGTCAACGGAATCATCCTTGTTGCTGCATCACTTATGGGCCGAGGTGAGGAAGCAAGTTGATATTTTGCTTCATTCGATGAGAGAAAAAGAAATGGATCTCAATGCGACAAACATCTCCACACCTCAGTGCATATCACAGGCAAAGGGCTTCAATCAAAGTTAGAGACGCTATAAAAGTTGCACTGAGGTTCAGGGGGAAAAAAAAAAAGGAAAACAGTACCAACAACTAAATCGACTAAAGTTTGTATATTGCCTTTTTTTTAATTTCTGTTTGGTTCCCTTTTTACTTATTTGATTTGACCTTTGTTATATATATTTCATGTAGGTGAATGAAGCACAATGTGGAGTATCATGCTCGGCACCTCCTACACCCCAGTTGCATGTATTCGAAATAGGTTTTACTGAGATACTAATGGTTAGGATTCTATTAATATAATCTTTTATAGCTATTCATGATACTTATACTAATTTGTGTTGTTATTTCACGTAGGCGCCTATTGATCAATCAATCCCATCACTTGAAGCATTGCAGTTTAATCCAGATTTATCATATACTAACTTTTCAGGTCAGTTCTAAAGTGAAAAAATGATCATACTTTTTAAGCATTTCTAGTGATGTCTGAAGTTGATGAACTTTGTTGATGGGTGGATTTGAACTCCTTAAATTATGTGAATTTGATGAACTTTGTTGATCCAAGGTATTCAGCTTGATATTATTGGCTTACCACCTGACTGGAGGGGGATATAAAGATGAATTTTGTTGATTCAAGGTATTTTTAGTCTGGTTTGGTTTGTTTTTCTTTGATCAAACATACTCTTACTGGTTAGAAGTTTATTCTTGAAATAGCTCGTATGAATTACTTTGCAGGCTTATATTTGCCAAGGTGATGAAGTATGTAAAATTACCATATTGTCAACTGTAAAATTAAGGAAGACTATTAAAGAATCAATTTATGTTGTGAAAGTTTGAATTTGAGGCTATGATGTGCATTTCTTTTGCTCAGCACGGGTATAAACCTTTTTAAATTACTGATATAGCTATGAAATACATATATACATGGATACTTAATGATGTCTGACGCTATCCGTAGGAATGGATGTAAATTTAAAAAGGAATCAAATGAGTACAATCTGGCCAGTTTTCTCTCAAGTTTTAATGCAACTCTGCCATATTGTATTAAATTTGTATTCTCGAATGATTAGAAAGGCATGAATACAAGTGTATGACAGAATAAATGGTTGAGTAGAAGAAAAAATGTTGTGGGAGTATGGTTGCTGATATCCTAGAAAAAAAGAAATGGGGTAAAAATTGTTAAAGTAAAATGAGCAAGTAAAAGGGAGATAGTGTGACTAAGTTAGAGATACACTCTCTGGTTGGGTAAATAGGGACTCAAAAGATATACATAGTTGTATATGACTGGCTGTAATGGGCGTGAAATTAAGGACATGACTTGTGTAAGTTAATTTAATATTTTGGTGCTGTAAGTTGTGGCTTACTGGACAAAGGAAAGGGATTTCAGACATATGAAATTTGATAAGTGATTTTATATCTCAACCAATCTGTTTTGCAATATTTGAACATCACCCACTTCAATTCTTGGCCAGAACAGTTGTAGAAAACTTGTGGAAGGAATTGAATATCACCTACTTCAATCATTGAAGTCATTGGCCTGCTCTGTTAGATTCCTAAGCTCCAATGGCAGTGCCTGTGCTATGCTCTGTTTCTTGGATAGCCGCATGCAGGGGAAGAAGACGACGTACAGGGATATGGCGTCATGGGTCAGGTTGCGGGCATGTGGGTCGGGCAAGGGTCGGACGGATCTGCCACATAGGGAGATAGGGATGGCTGAGGGGTTATAAGGACTTTAAAAAAATGGGGGTTAGTGAAACGCTGTTGAATCTACTCGATCCAATGGCCACGACATGTCTGAATTGCCTAGCATTTGGATTGTCCGATAGACTGTCCGTTCTGAAGATCGGACGGTCCATATTGCGCTAGGCAACCTGCCTTTGGAGGCTCGCCATGCAGCCAATCCAGACGTCTAAAGCTAAAGAGACAACCCAAATCTGAAAAAGAGACCCAAATCAAAAGAGGGTTATTAGGTAAATTTATTTTTCTCAGACAGCTTAAGGCTCCATGGCCAGGAAGTCAAAATTTTTTATAAGACTTTTACCCACACATACTATAGGTAAAAATAATAATTTCATATAAATATTAAATTAATAAAATAAAATTTTAAAATGTAACTTAATCTCTAAGATGCATAATTTTTATTTTTACCCATAGTTTATAATTATGGGTAAAGGTAATAGTTCTATTAGAAATTAACTCATAAAATAAGAATTAAGAATTTGGAATTATCTTATAAATTATAGATTGTAAAATTATTTTTAGAATAGGAATTGTATATATTTGTGACAAAAATACTTTGTAGATATATTGACTACTTATACCTACAGTACAATTCAAATTTGTTTGTAGATATAAACTTTTATACCTATAGTTTACTTATTGTCACTGTAAATGACTATAGGTATATGACATTTTTCTTGTAATGGGAGTTAGTTTTTCTTTAAGATTTCTCTTATAATTTAATTTAGATTAGGGCTTTTTAAAAGTAAGTTCTCTTTTTGGAATTTCATGATTTAATTTGGTTGTTTATGTTAATTTTCAGGGACTCAAATGAAAGGAGAAGATGGAAAAAAAACTTAAGAAATCTAATATATAAAGTCTACAACGCAATGCCAAAGCATTTAAATCCAATGTCATAGCACTGCGCACTGATCCTAGAAGTAGTACAAAAATCAGCAATCGAATGCCAAGACACCCAGACCAAATTAATGTTATAACCCATGCGTCAGAAATTAAAAAGGAGAAATTTCGTCATTTTACCAAAACCTATGTATATTAGCTGCGATTTTAGACGTTAAATCACAAAAAACGCCGCACAAGAATTGGTAAAATGCTGGAGAAGGCTAGAGCGTGGCTTCTTCTTTGGTTTTCTTCAACCCTTCATCTTTTCTTCCAATTTATATGTAAAAGTTCATACTTTTTGAGATTATGGTTGAATTTCTCTCTATGAGTAGCTAGATTTTTTTTATTAGGGGAAGATATAGTTTCCTTTGAATTTTATGGATTGGATTTTTATGATAATATGAGTTTCTTTTTTTCTTTTGAGTGATTATTTCGATGTCTAATGCTTTCTCAAATTTGGCTACTTGAGGATTGACTTAGGGTTCATGCAAGGAATTGGAAAATTTATATATGAATGCATGCCTATTGAAATAATATTACCATGAGTAAATTTGATCTAGTAATAAATAAATTTTTTGTATGATTTCGATAGGCTCAATTGCACTTTATGCCTTTCCCTAATTTAATTAGTCTAAGAAATTAAAGAATTCAATTAGGTTAAGAGAGTAATTTGTCAAGGAATTGAGTTTTAGCTAAATTTGATAGTTCAATCATCAATTCGAAATTGTAAAACTTAGATTAAAATTGTATTGAATTCATAAGCAATGTAAGGAAATCTAAGTGATCTTATCTATGATGATCGAGAGAGGCTTTCCTAGATCGAAAATGGCTTTGATTCCATGAAGTTATAGATAATTTTAGATGAAAAACTTCATTGAATTCATTGTCTTTTATAAAATATTGACAAATCAATATATATATATACACACACACATACGAGGATTATACAACTTGTAGAACACATGTAACTAACTTTGCCTAATTGAAAGAAGGGAAAATTGCACTTTGTCCCTCTAAACTTTTTTCTATGTGTAAAAAACTCTTAAAGTTTCAAACTCAGCAAAAGACCTTTCTTAACTTTTATTTTGTACAAGAAACCACATTCTGTTATTTGACCTTCAATTTAACACTGACGTCAACTGCCATGTCACCATTAAATTTTATAAGATTACACTTCACATGCCATGTCATTCGTTTTTTACAACACCAATCACCCCATCCAATATATCTAGTGCGATGTCTTAAATTTGAAGGATGCTTGAGCTAAGATATCTGGATTGACTGATGTGACCCACATCTTCTACGTCTCCTGGACAAGTCAACCCATCAAGGCTGAGAACTGCGAGGTCAATAGGGCTATGCTCAGAAATGTCCTCAGCACCGTCATCCTCAATGCTCCGAATCTCTGCCACATATGCCTTCAGACGGGTGTCAAGCATTACGTGGCCCCATTTGAGCTCTTTGGCAAGATCTAACCCCATGACACACCTTTTCACTGAGGATATACCACGACTCAAAGCACCCAATTCCTACTACACCCAAGAGGACATACTGTTTGAAGAGGTGGGGAAGAAAGAGGGCTTGTCTTGGTCAGTTCACCGTCTGCAAGTAATATTCAGGTTTTCCCCTTAAAGCTTGATGAACCTGATAGGCACGCTGCCATTTGCAAGCACGAGGGGGTTCCCCTGAAATTTCCTGGCACCAAGGTAGCGTGGGAGTGTTACTACGTTGCTTCAGATGCATATTTGATAGCATAGCAGCAGATATGGGTAGCAGTGGACCCATATGCGACAAACGAAGCCTTTAATTGCAACAATGGTGACGTGTTCAAGTAGAAGCATTTGTGGAAGGTGTTGGTTGAACAATTTGGGATTGAGGAATACGGGTTTGAAGAAGGTTCTGATTTGAGGTTGTTGGAGATGATGAGGGACAAGGGCCCAGTGTGGGATGAGATTGTGAATAAGGGAGATGATGTGATCATTATGTGTGAGTTGTAAAAAACGGATGACATGACATGTGAAGTATAAAAATTTAATAGTGACATGGCACATGTACTACTCTACATTAGCATTAAATTGACAGTCAACTAACAGGATGAAATTTTCTACACAAAATGAAAATTAAGGAGGATCTTTTACTGAGTTTGAAATTTCATGGGAGTTTTTTACAAATAAAAGAAAATTTAGGTGATAATGTGCAATTTTCCCTTGAAAGAATGTAAAACACCAAAACTACCCTTATGCTACTTATTTACAAAATAACAATAATATTCTAAATTAGAGATAAATTCAAATCTATTTGCTACTATAGCGATAATGTCAAGATAAAAAATAAGATGAAAATACGTAAGTTCATTTTTAGATTTTTCAAATATCTTATGTATGAAGTGTTTGAAAAAACTTTCTTTAATTACACACACAGTTAAGTCAATCTGTTGTGCACTCTGAGCTCTGCCTCTCCGTCCCCTAATGCCGCCAGTGAGGAGAAGACGTTACCGAAGACGACGACGTCGTTACGCTACCGGAGTCATTTCGGAGAAAGAAGAGGCCGGCCAGGTAATTTTCCACGTCGTCCGGCGTAAACGTAACATACATTGTTATTTCTCTCACGGATCCCACGGTCATCCTGTGCGTATCATAAAACTCGCGATATATCGGCACTATTCTTCTCGCTATCGACCCTTTGATCGCATCTCGAAGTTTCTGGTCCGATACCGTCATCAAATTCTGTTTCCGATATGCTTCCTCGAACCGGAAGTTGAAGTCCCTGAATACGGCCCTCGCCTACTCCGGCGACATCACCGCCTTTGGATTTTCCGGCAAGCACGAAAACAGTTCGCCACAGGCCAGCTTCTCGTACTTCGTCACGAATTTTTTCATCCACGCTTCGTGCTTCGCGCTTCGCCACCCACTCGTCACCCAGAAAGTACTGCAAGTTCGAGTCACGAACTGTGCCTATCACGGGCTGGAGATTGTTCGCTAGAAACAGGTACGACAAGGATGCGTCCTTGCAGTGCTTCGTTTTGCTGTCCAGCTTACATAGAAGAAGGAGAATTAGCCAGGCTATTCTTGCGGAGAACGCCGGCGACGCCGAGATTTCATCGGAATCCGGGCTGTCTAGAAAGTGCTCCGGCATCTGCGGTTTCGGTGGCAGAGGCCAGTCCGCGAATATGTCGCAGAGTATGTTGGTGTAACCTGCGAGAAGAGAGAGGTACTCCATTGCTTGTGACGTCAGCGGCTGGACTCCACCGCCTCGCACCGGCGGCTTGGACGACTCCTTTTGGATTGTGGACTCGAATTCCAATAGCATCGTTCGAACGGATTCGCTGATTCGGAGCAAAGAATGGTGGACCTGAGATAGAATTTCTGATGTAGAATTGAAAGAAAAAATGGATTGAATCTCCGGCAATAGGGCAATTAACACCGTATACATGTCGAGCAGACGAAACATCTTCTCCGGCGGTGACTTCTTAGTTTTAGAGACGACGAGATCGGGGAATGCGAATACAACAGCGGCTCCGTCGCTGGAAATATCGGTGAAGCAACATTCTCTCATGGAATCTGAAGTGGCGAAGACGTTGTCGCAGAGGATTCTCTCTCCGTTGAACAGAGTCCTCACCGCAACCTTCACCGCCTCCAACCAGATCTTGATTTTCAGCTCAACAACCTGCCAATCCATCCTGTTGACTTGAGAAGAGCTCAATTTCTCCAAACTAAGACGATAAATGCCTTCGTTGATGATGGATTTTCGAATAACTCTGTACACGTCCGCACAATCTTTGGCGTAACCGCAAGAGTTCATACACTCGGCTATGGATCTCAGATCTCTCATGGCAACGAAAGAGACCTGTTCTAATTCGGAGATGGAATCACCAGCGGCCCGAACGTCGTGGTCTGGTGCAGTAGCGTCGTCGACGTCATCGGAAGTGGTGGTAGATAAAAGCGAGATGGATGATGTAGTGGTGGAGATTGATTCGGGATCTAAATGATCGCGATTGACGGACAGGATTTGGTAGAACTCTTTCTGGAGCGTCTTCATGGCCGTCTGCATCAAGTTATTGGCGAGATTGAGCTTGTGAGACGAGCCTGCGGGATTGCGAGAGAGTAGAATACGCATGGCTTTGTGGAGATTGTTGACGGATTTGATGTAGCGCATGGCCTCGGATTTGTTATCGTAGAAGAGAGAGGTTACTTTGGCGTAGGGCGAAGTTTCTGGATTCCACTTGGTGATCAAGGCCTCTGCTGCCTCGATGCAGCGGTCTATGCTGGATTCGGAGACGCTTATCGCAGGGCTAGAGTTGGAGGTGGAGAACGAAGGCGTTTTGGGGCGAAAGCATATGTTTCTCGTTGCCATTTTTGGGATGTGTTTTGGTTTCTGGGTGTTCTGTACGTGCACTGTCTGTTATGCAACGGTACTCGTTAAAGATGGTAACTGGAACTTGGACTGAAGATGCACATATGTTACTATAGGAGGAGGGAACGCGGTACAAAGCGACGCCGTTGCTTCTTGGCATTCGGGGAGCAGGAAGATTCCAACTATGAAATCAGGAACTGGTTTTAATTTTCTAAGACTGAAATCGACACTACAAATTTATGTTGACTCTTACCCAGTCCCATTTTCCCCAAGTGGATGGTGCTTTTATGTATTATATATGTGTAGATATGTAGACTAGCCTACGCTCTACGAGTTTGACCCTGAATTCCTCAATGAGCTTTACACTTTTAATTTGAACAGAGATAGGGGCCAAAATAAACGAGGCGACGAAATTGGGTTGTTCTTATAGCTTTCGAGGTGTACTGTCATATGTAAATACATCTTAGGTATTTATGTATTTTAAAGATTAATATAAATAATTGAATCTCGTAGGTAACGATTTTTCTGTAATATTATATTATATAATCATGATAATTTTTAAAGGTTAAAATATAATTTAAGTCTTTATAATTTTACTTAATGTAAGATTTGATTCCTATAATTTAAAACTCCAAAATATTATCTCTGGTATTAGTCAATTATTAGTCAACGGTTATTAAACACTTACATCAACATTAAGTACCATCTCAACACGCACATGGCAAATTGTGAAGCTGACGTGACACGCCAAATGTCCTAAAGCCTTTTTTGTTTCTCGATTTTCTCTTTCGCACTAAGCTTCACTTAATGATGTTCAACTCTGTGAAGCTTTGAATCTGCCATGCTCACTGGTTCTTTGGTTCGTTCACGCCGTCACCTTCGTCTCTATCATCTCTGCCAGAGTCACCTTGCCTCCGTCACTGGTCTAGTATCAGATTTCGTCCTTCTGTATCGAAAAGTACCCTAGTTCAAAGCTCCAAAAAGCTCTCTATAGAGATAGAAGACTATGTAACAGAAGGCAAAGCCATGCTTCCTCCGATGGATCTCGTAGCAGAAGATAGAAGTAACGAAGAAAAGAAATTTGGGTTTTCTCTAACCCCAAAATCAAAGAAGAAGAAGAAAAGATTGATCAAGAACAGAATGATGAAAAAGACAAAGATAAAGGCGTTATAAGCAGCTTGATATCTAGCATGGTGAGTCCTCTGAGTTTCAGAACAGGGGAAGCTGAAATAGAGAACGATGAGAACATAGGTAGGGATTTAAAGAAGACAGAGGAAGATGATGAAAATGGTGGAGGAGAAGATCGCGAAGGAGGGATCATCAAGAACAATATTTCCAATTTGTTTCATCGAAGCGAAGGTGAAGCAATGGTGGAAAGTGAGGATGTTGTAGGAGAATGAATAATTTTAAAATATATATAATTTTTTTTTGATAGAATTAAAATATATATAATTAATTCATAAGAATACCTGTAAAGTATTAACAATAGAATTGAGTACTGTCGACTGAGCTCTGCTTCCAATGTATGCATCACCTTCTACAGATAAATGCTCAAATTGAACTTCAATATTCGGAATTTCTATTCCAACCCTAAAAAATCACTCAGGTTTAGGCCTGGAAAAAAAAAACTCAGTCAGCACATAAATTTTATGTGTGATGCTGATATGACATTAACATATGCTTAATGTTGATATAAGCATCTCAGTCAGCGCCTAGATCATGACCACATTAAGGATATTGACGTTGAAATCACGTCAAAGGAGATTAAGGAGACTATTTCTAGAATGGGTGCGCTTAAAGCTCCCGGACCAGACGATTTCCATGTTATGTTCTTTCAAAGTTAATGGGACATCATTAGTGATTCACTATGTAATTTCATAAAGAGTTGTTTTCAGGATCCAACGAAGATTGATGCTATAAATGATATGCGTGTGATCTTAATCCCTAAAGTCAAAAATCTTGATACTATAAAATAGTTTAAACCTATCTCTTTGTTCAACGTGATATACAAAGTTATTACAAAGATTGTTGCTAACATAATAAAGCTTCTCCTTGAAGACCTTGTATCTCCTACCCAGTGCAATTTTGTTTGAAGTCATCACAGCTCAAATAATATTATTATTGCTCAGGAGATCATTCACTTGATTACTAATAAAAAAAGGAAAAAGTGCTTTATGGTGATTAAGATCGATCTGGAGAAAGCTTACAACTGACTGAGCAGGGATTTCTAGGAAGACACTCCTCGGGATGTTTGATTTTATGACAAGTATTATTATGAGATGTGTGTTGAAGTGTTGGATGAGGATTAATTGGAACAGGGAACCCTCCGATTATTTTACTCCTTCGAGATGGATCTGTCAGGGGGATCCCTTCTCTCCCTATCTCTTCATTCTATGTATTGAAAGACTGACTCACCTTATTGATTATGCTAGAAATGCAAATGTTTAGAAGCCGATTAAATTAAACAAAAATGGTTCTAGTTTTTCTCATTTATTCTTTGATGATGGGATAAGGCTATGTTGTTGTTGTTGTTGTATTCTTTGATGATGATCTTATGCTTTTTGCGAAGGCGAATTTGGAGCAAGTTAAAATGATACAAGCTTGCCTGTATGTCTTTTGTAAAGCTTCGGGGGAAAAGGTGAATAAGGCAAAGTTACACTTATATTGCTCTCGGAATATTTCATCCAAATGTGGCTTTAAAGTTGAGCCATGAATCTAATTTTCTGATTGTTTCAGATCTTGGAAAATACTTGGGTATACCCCTACATTATAGCACAATCAATGGGAGGTCCTATCAATTTTTGGAAGAGAATCTCAATTGTCTTAGTAAATAGAGAGCTAACTCTTTATCCCTAGCTGGTCGCATCACGCTAACTAAATATGTGCTAAACAAGGTCCCGATATATTATATGCAAACTAATCTTCTCCTAAATAGCACTTATGAGAATATAGATAAAATTTCAAGAGACTTCATTTGGGGTTATTCAAATGAAAGAAAAGGCTCACATCTCATTACTTGGGACAAATTATGTAGACCAAAGAATGAGGGTGGGTTAGGGATAAGAAAGGCCAAATGTATGAACTATTCTTTCTTAATGAAGGTTGGGTGAGGCTTGATCAGCAAAAAGAACTCACTTTGAGTGCAAACTCTGAGGGGTAAATATGATTGTCGATCAAACGTTTTTCCTAGAATTGGCCAAAAAAAATGCAATGTAAATCTATGTTTGGGAATTTGTAGAATCTGGAACAAAGTGTTGAAAAGCACGAGTTTGAGGGTTGGCAATGGTAATGTGGTGAATTTCTGGAAGGACTGTTGATTCATAAATCAGCTATTTCTTAAAGATGTTGTCGACAAACCACTTAATGAGACAAAATTAGAGACGAAGATGAGTGATTTTGTGCTCCTAAATGGAGAGTGGAACAGGGTTAAGATCCGAAGCTACCTACCCGAGGAAATCTGTAATGGTATCCTTAAGAGTCGTGTGAGTGGCAATAATGATGTAGAAGACACTATAGTTTGGAAGCACCCGAAAGAAATTGATTTTACAGTTAAATCAACCTATAGAGAAATTTCTAAGGATGAGTAGTTAAAAATGGAAAAATATTGGGACTTAATTTGGAAGTGGCCAGGGAAACAATGCAATAAGACTTTTATGTGGCTTTGTGCTAACAATAAAATTATCACTATTATCCAGAGAAGAAAGAGAAATCTTATCTTTGATGCCCTTTGTCCAATTTGCAGAATAGAGGAAGAATCAGTCATCCACGCTATTAGAGATTGCCCTGCATGTAAGGATGTGTGGAAAATGCTTGTTAAACCAGCTTATTGGCAAAAGATTTTTAGTGGTAATACAGTTAAATGTTTATCTACAACAACAAAAAGAGATGGGTAAAATAGATAGACTTAACTGGAGTATCACATTTGGAGAAGTGGTGAGAAGACTTTGGCTTAAAAGAAACAGCCTTATTTTCAGAAATTAAAGTTACGTAGTAGGGGACCCTCCAACGGGTTATAAAGGACCCTCCAGACTTGAGCTCCATCCTTGCAGCTATAGAGTATGAGAATTCCAATGAGGTGCTCAGCTTCACAAACTTAAGCAGCAGGGAGATCAACATCAGATGGGACCCTCCAGCGGCCGATTAGCTTAATGTAATGTGGACGATGCTAGTGCTGAAGACAGTTTAGTGACGGGTTATAAGGGACTATTCTGTGATGCAAATGGGAGATGGGTTACCATATTTATCTTGGAGCTTGGAGAGACGGATGGACTCACATCAGAGGTGCGCAATATCGTAGAGGGTTTGAATCTCACCTAGGTCAGAGGGCTCGGGCGAGTGCACCTTGAATCTGACTCGAAAATGGCTCTGGACTTGATTAAGAAGGGCTGCTCAGAGACTCACCCATTTTCGCATCTAATTAGGTGAATCAACGAACTAAGGGGCAAGGATTGGGAGCTCCAGTTGAATTGGTGTTATAGAGAGAAGAATGAAGCAGCAAATTGGCTTGCCGTGGATGCTACGGATCAGAACTCAGGTCTTTAGGTGCTTGATGAGCCTCCACCGTTGCTGAAGCCCATTCTGATGAAGGATTTGGGCCTCGGAAGGATGAAGCGCTAGGCGTTCGCAGGGGTCTTTTGTGTATAATATATATATATATATAATGGCATATGAGAAAATAATCATCAGGATTATCGTTATATATTCTTAATTTTGTATTTAATTTGAGTTCAACCGTGGTTTGGAACTCTGCAAATGTTGGTAAACCTACCGTTACGCGTTCCCAAACACACGCTAAAAAGACAACCACAAGTTCAAGTTGAAGGAGGATATAGGTTTGGAGCCTAAGTTTTGGATTGAGTCATATCAAATAGGCACAAATTGTTTATTGACAAAATTAGAAAAAAAAAAAAGGAGCTTCAAGAATATGAATGTATATGACAGTTGACACTAGCACATGTAATTAATCTTGATGATCCCTTTGCTTTTCCATGTATCTATCATCTAGAACCCACTATATATTTTTAGACCCACTTGGGCATCAGCTTAAATTTAGGTTTGAATTATTATTAAATGAGGTATTCTCATCTAGTATTTGATTGTATTTTGAGTAAAATTAGTTCTAGTAGAGTAATAAATATTGTATCCTCCTGTAATACTTAATTTTTAGTTTCATTTAAAATGTTATATGTCAAATTTTCCATATCATCACCTTTTATTTACTTTATTTTTCAGCTCTCTTATTTTTGGTTGTAATAATATATAATTATTTTTTAATAATTATATAATGGTAATATTTTAATTGAAGAATTATACAATTGTCATTTTAATTATCATGTCAGGATGATGAAATAAAAAATTTTAGACAAATAACAATTTATAAGTGAAAATAGTACCGAGTGTATAATATGAGGAGAACTAAAAATATTTTCCGAATTGAGTATAGACGTGAAGGGAAAAAAAAAAAAGTAAACTCATTCCCATAATCTTTTATTTTGCCTTTAGTAATTTGGAAATTTCATAGTTTTCCATCTATTTCTCAACAACGAAATTGTATACGACTTCGACTTTTGAAAACTGACGCCTTTACCTTTCACATTTAAATTCAGGAAGAGAAAAATGAGGTCAATTATTTGAAAGGAAAGACATCCGCCGTTTTGTATTAAAAATTCGTAGTTTTTAAATTTAATATTGGGAAACCAAAAAGAAGAGTAAAGCAATTAAAATATAAAATAAATTGCTAATGATTTCATAGTTAATATCACAACAGTAAAAATTTACTTTCAAATTCGGATGTTCTTTATTTTTTTTTCTTCACCTTGTGTTTGTAAGACCTAAGCTTCATTTGCTGCGAAGTCAAAAATAAAAACCTATAAATTTAAAGTTCTCATCTTTTACCAGTATTTAGACAGTCCAAATGAGAACTTGAACAATGATAGAGTCTATTTTATCATTAATATATAGATAAAACAGATATTTATAAAAGTCATAATATAACAAGTTGAATGAATTTTATTAATAAGTTTTCCAACTAGATTGAATTATCAATGCCTTTCTTCTTAAATATTAAATTCGACTCCCTTAATATTCTATATAAAATGCATTCATTTCTGGATGGAGAACTTTAATATAAATTAAATACCTGATGGTCATGTGTAGTTATTTAAAATAAAAAGAATATTATATGTAATTTAGTTAAACCTAAGGAAAAATTGCACTTTACCCATCAAACTTTATTCTATGTGTAAGAAACTCCCATAAAATTTTAAACTCAACAAAAGATCTCCCTTAACTTTCATTTTGCGCAGAAATTTCCCTTCAGTTAGTTGACCTTTAATGGACAATCAGTTTAATATTGACTTGGACTAATATACCCGCTACATGTCATTTGTAATTTTTACAACCTCACATGTCATGTCATCAATTTTTTACATCTCACATGATTTAATGTTAATAACTAAATAATAAATTTTATATTCTAATTTAAGTACATTTATATTACAAGTTGTAATTTTATCTTTTTTTAATAAAGTAAAATAATTTAATTAACATTAAAATTAAGGTGAGAGAATCCAACATCTGCCATTGCTCTCAATCTCCTCTCTCCCCCCCTATCTCCTCCGACACTCGGAACCGGAGCACAATCTTCTTCCTTCTCCTCCGCCTTCGAAACTCAGAAGAAGCCCGTGAACTTGCGCCTAGAAACCGGCGACCTCTTAACTAGAAGCCAGCAAACTCATATGTCTCTATTTAGTATCCATATTTGTTTTAAAGGAGGGAGAGAGAGAGAGAGAGACGATCCTCATATGGAATCATATTCTCTCAAGCAGTTTTCCTTAGGTAGCATATATGTCTTAGATTTGGCATAGAAGATAGAACCAAAAAAAAGGATTAATGAGAGTTGTCGACATAAACAATTATAAAGACGAGGTTAGTGATACTGGCGCTACCGAATGAATATCCATAATAAATTAATATGATAAAATTGATGGTGTCGGTGCCAAGTTGTTGAGTCTGTGGCTCTCATTGAAATGGAATTGGAGGCATTTGACGTTTTGGAAGAGCTTATGATGTTATGGTGTTATCGCATTATGGTGTTAACTAGTTGATAATGACAAGAGCAAATAGGAAATAAAGCCTACAATCAAAGTAATAAAGGAGAGGAGATAAGGAAAAAGTTTCATTGCTATAAAGTTCCACTTGGATTTTTAATCTCTGATCTTTCTCCAGTCGTTCTGCATTGTCATCCTCAATCATCTACTCTTTTTAGAAATCTATCCATTTGCCACTCTTGTAACCACCTCCGGTAATCACCTCTGGCGATCTCTACGTTCATCCTCGTCCGCACCATCATTCAAGAAGGATAGAGCCACAGAGGTTGCATGTGCAATAACAATGGCAGAGATTGAGAGCAATGGCAAATGTTGGATTCTCTCATCTTAATTTTACTTTTAATTAAATTATTTATTTTATTAAAAAAGATAAAATTGCAACTTGTAATATAAATATACTTAATTAGAATATAAAATTTATTATTTAGTTATTAACAATAAACCATATGAGGTGTAAAAAATTGATGACATGACATGTGAGGTATAAAAATTATAGATGACATGACGCCGGTATTAATCCAAGTCAACGTTAAACTGATGGTCAACTAACCGGATGGGGTTTTTCACACAAAATGAAAGTTAAGGGATGTCTTTTATTGAGTTTGAAACTTCATAGGAGGTTTTTTGCACATAGAGTAAAGTTTAAAGAGGTAAAGTGCAATTTTTCCTAAACCTAGTCAAGATCAGTATAATTTATTCTAAAACGTTAGTTTCGATAAGCTATTAACTCAAATTTTGACAAAAGTATAAACTATTAGGTTATTTGAGTTTAATTTTTAAATTTTTTATGAATAGTCTCACACTTTTTAAACGGGAAATTAATTTCACTTAAATATGTTACTCTTTACAAGTGTTTATCTGAAGTTACAGATAATTATAGATGGAAAACTTCATTTAAGTCATTCTTGACTATATAACTTTCAGAACACCTGTCTAACAAACTTTACCTAACTCAAAGAACGTAAAATACCAAAACTACCCTTATGGTACTTATTTACAAAACTATTTACAAAATAGCAATAGGAGTTGTAGTGAGTTGAAATAAGCCTAACTTGGAATAAAAGGTGTTGAAACAAGGAGAAAAGAGAGTCTTGGTGAAAATGTCTGCAATATGCTCTTGAGTACCTACATGCATTAGTAATGAAACTTGATTTGAACATTTCCTTTACCAAAGGACAGTCAATTTTTACATGCTTTGCGTGCTCATGAAAATATGATTTTGATATATATATATATATATATATATGTTTATAGAGTTGTCATTATTAGATCAAAGAATAATTGGTGTAGAATGTTGATGGAAATCTTTTAAAATAAGAAATCTGTTGAAGTTCACAAACAATGACATTTATACTCTAGTACGTAGCCTTAACATAAGAAGAACAGGAGGTAGTTGTTTGTTTCTTGGATTCCAAGAAATTAGTGTTGAGCCCAAGAAAATACCAAAACATGAGATAGACCTTCATGAATTTCTACGTGCTGCCCAATCAGCATCACGAAAAGCTTCAATAGAAAATGAATTATTTATAGGGAGATATAGTACACATCTAGATTATTATTACCTTGCTATGCTGAGCTAACCTGCCATTGTATATATTATATCTATAGTTGTTAAATACTCAAGTTAACTCTTAAACTCATTTGAATTTATTAGTTTAGGTTTTCAAATTAAGTACACTTAGGGTCTGTTCGACAAAATTAACTTATAAGCTAGCGAATAGATTATAAGCTAGTTGATAGCTTATAAGCTAATTTTTAACTTATAACTTATAGCTGATAGCTTATAAGTCAACTTATTTGAATTTGAAGTGCTCGGTAAAAGTAGCTGTTGAAGTAGCTGAAAAGTGTAAAATGATATAAAAGAGCATATATTTTTTAATTTTAAAATAACACAAATAAATATATCATTTTTGTTTTTAATTAAATTAATTTAAATTATTATAAATATAAAATTCATTAAAAATATATATTTATATATTTTATATATGAATAATATATTTTCACATATATAATATATTTATATATATTATTATATATTTACATATTTTATTATTTATATATATATATATATATATATTATACATATTTATAATATTTTTATCATATATATATATATATATATATAATATTATATATAAATATAATAAAAGAAAAGTAAATAGGATATAATAAAGTAATGGGCATAATGGGTATTTTGAAAAAATAATAAAGGCAAAATAGGAACAAAAAATTTTAAACTATAAGCTATAAGTTACTCAAAGTAACTTATCAAAATAATTTATAAGCTACTAAAATAAGTTCTTTTAACGAGCTTATAAACTAGCCAAATAAGTTATAAGCTCGTTTACTGAATACAGCCTTAGTACTGGAATCAGAACTCATTTAAACTCGCTGAGTTTACACTAAGTCGACCAAGTTGGCTCAGCAACAACCCAATTTTTTTTCTAGTACGCAACCAAAAAAAAAAATAGGTCACTTGTATTCAAAACCTAGAAGTCTAGAATAAGATGAGAAAATTGCAATTTTTAATATATTTGTTATTAGATTTTACAATTTTTCAAAGTTAAGTGCAATCTTTAATTCATTCAATTAGTTAATTATTAGATTTTACAACTAATAAAAACAATTTGTGCTTGTTGGGTAATGTTCTTATCAATTGATATTTTACTTTATTTTGTCAATTTGTATTTTGTATAAGGAATAAAAAGTCAATTGAACCTAAAAAGATTAATATCACAATAATTGAAATCAAGTAAATTAATATTAATTATAAACTAAGATATTGCTTATATGTTATAATATATATAATTTTAGTAGTTTATTGAATGGAAGAGGGACATATGTAAACTCTTACAATTTTATATTCCAAGTTTACGTTTCGAGTTTATCCCTTTTATCGAGTTTAGGTAAATTTTTGAGTTTGACAACCTTAGATTATGGGTGAGCACAGGTCATGTTTGGTCAGGTTGAGGAAAAATTTCAACCCAAACTGATCAAATTGGGTCGGGTCAGGCGGTCTTCTTCTTTTTATCTCTCATTTTCTTTTTTTTTCTTTCTTTTTCAGAGACAAGACACATAATAGATAAAAGGTAAATAAATCAGCCAAGGCACACATTATCCTTTGTATCATCCAACAAGACAACAACAGTCGAAAGTAGACTGTACTACTATAGGCAAATTAATTCAATCCAAAATCAAAGAAGTACATAACAAATAAATATTTATTTATAAATAATAACTATAACAAAAAATTCTAAGTGGCAAAGTCCCTAAAAAGATCCTTAATATATATATATATATATATATATATATATATATATATATTATTTATCAGGTTGGCGAGTTAGGTTGGGTTGAGAAATTCACAACCTGCACCTGACTCACCACTTAGTAAGTTGAAAAAATTGGACTCAACCCTAATGTGTGAGTTGAGTTAGTTTGGGCGGGTTAGTGTTTGTGATTCCCGAGGCCTTCGGGTTTCAGTGTGTTTAGTTTTCAAATGGATAATGAGACCGTAGAAGTCCAATGACATAAAATGTTAAGTGGTACTCTTTTATGAATAAGGACAATGGTGTGTTAGGAGTTGAGAAATTGGGTATGAAAATGTGTAGTGCCTTGTATGTGTTGAAGAAATATCTTAGCCAAGAAAAAATTACAATCTTACCACTATTTAAAAATTTATCAGAACTTAATCAAAAGGCAAAGTAGTAATTTTCCTAAGAGAGTATATATTTATATATACAAGCCACACACACACTTCAACACTTTGCTTCATCTCCCAACCCTAGCTTCCATTTCTCTTCATCTCCTTCATCTAAGAGCTTCACCCAATCCTCTGCTATTAATCTCCAGCGAAAGTTTAAGTCTCCAGTAACCAACCATCACCAGAAGGAGGAGAGAACAAGGTAAAATCTCCACTCAATCTTCTCTACCTAAATTTTCATGTATGAGAATTGTAGGGGTATGAATGTGTGTTCTTGGGAATTTTGAGATGGATTAATGATCTAGAAACCATCATAGATGTTTGATTAAGAAATTTGTAGAAACTATGGATTTAATCAAGGAAATCGTGGGTGGGAAGTGTGTGACAGAAAATGTTGGAAGTTAGGGTTCTTGAGAAAAGTTTGATAGATCTTAGCCTTGATTCTTGGTTTTAATCTAAGATTTGAGTATGTAGACGTTTTCTAAACATTCCTAGAACAAAACCATGGAAAGAATCATGGATTTTGGTGAAAAATCGAATAAGAATTGAACGAAATTCGAAGAGGGACCTTTTTAGCAAAAACAAGGTATTGGGTTCTGGTGTCCACTACTGTAGTGATAGGGGGTGCCCTAGCTTGTCACTACAGCGACGATTTTGGTCGCTGCAGCGACAAAAGGCAAAAAAGAATTTTTGGACTACAGTGGCCACCGCTACAATGATGGAAGGCAAAGGCTAAACTTCTGTAGAGCTTTTTCAGCACTACAACGGCGCGTTGAGTCTTGTAGCGAGAGGGTATAGTTTCTACAACGTGGTTTCTTTTCTCTTATGTATGTTATTCCAAATGTTTAGGATACCTCTTGGAAGGATATAAACAAGGTTGGGACTCAGAAACACCAAAATTTGACAAAGATTGGCTAGCTTGGAGTTAAGGTGAGGGATATAGTCTTGCCAAAATGGTTTTCTTTTTCAAATAAATAATCTTCCTAGCATGTTTTCATCATGATACATGTTGTTAATCAATGAGATGATTAACATATATTCACATGAACCTATCTATGGTTAAAGATGGATTAAAAAGGTTGGCATGTGAAGAATTTATGTAATCCCTATTTAACTTAAACGTGTAATTAAATTTATGTGTTAAGTGGAATTGTATGATTTCATGGTGTTGAGAAAGGTATAAACCTATATGGCATGGGGATGTTCTCCCTCCTTTATGTGGAGGTTAAATAATTGGCTTATTGTGCGAAATATTAAAGGAGCTTGGTATGGGGCCAAACTTATTATGAAAGACTATCTCCACTCTTGTTATGATTAAATAACTTGTGGCCTATAATATATTGTTCAAACTAGAAAACATGATCTTGACATGGTGATATCATGTTGAATATAAATTGTTGTCTTATGGAAAAGTGACAAGTGTCTCCTTGCTTGTAGTATTTATTTTCCATGATTAGGTGAATTTGGGAGATTATTATTTGTTCACTTGAATTAAAGCCTACGTCTTATTGGATGCATTATGTTGCAATATTATTGTGCACTAAATTTGATTTCCTACTTGAGTATGAATTTGGTATGTATGGTGAACTATAAAAAGAGCTTGTGAGCAGGTGGGGCCCTCCCTGTTACGACCTATGCTTATATGGTAATCATTGAGGACCAAGTGAGAAGTCTGTGTGGTCCTTTCTACTATGGTATATGTGAATATTAAGGAAGCTTGTGTAACTCTCCATCTATTATGATTTCATGAGAGTATTAAAGTGTAATATCCCAAGAATTTATATGAATATTTAAAGCCTATTTTGAAGTTTAGTGAAAAATTTAATTACGTAGAAATTTGCTTTTTGAATTAGTGAAAAAAATCTGGAAATAGAAATTTTAATTTTTAATTTAGAAAATTTTTACAAATTCTCAAGGACTAAAGTGAAAAGAAAAGAAAGTATAGAGGACTTTTGAGAAATGACCAAATAGGAACCTGAGAGGAAGAATAAAGCTTATGAGAATGAATTATGAGTCCGGTACCGAAAAGATGATGGATTCGAGGTTAAAATGGTATTTGAGACATCGAGAGGGATTAAAGTGAACAAATCTAATAAGCTAAGGTGGCTATGAGCGATTTTATCGAAAAAAAAATTGGTGGGGCCCACGTGTATACACTTCTCCTTATTCTTTTCTTTTTCTCATTCTCCCTCCCGTAGCTTCCTCACTTTCTCTCTCTCGGTTATGCATCCAAGAGAATTTTTTCATCAAACATTCATGCAATTTTTACATGGGGAAGGAAGCTATGAAAGTTAGGATGATTGGTAAGTTGATGTTCTTCTTCTTCTTCCTCTTATTACAAAATCAAATCCTTGGTCATCATTTTGTAAAATTTTTGTAGAATATTTTAATGGATGAATTTAAGTGTGGATGTTAATCTAAAACATTCCTAGGTAGTTTATGATGTTATTAGAACAAGAAAATTGGAGAAAACTAGGAGAAATTCATAGAATTTGGATATTTGAAAAAAGTTAGTGTTCTTGATGAAAATTTGAGATTTGAGCTTGGATTGTTAGTAGAAATTGGGGGTTTTGGTGTTAAAACACTCCTTAGACATTAAGGATGAAAACCCATGGAAGAAATCAAAAGAAATGTTGTTTTAGATATGATTTTAGGATTTTTGGATGAACAACACGAAGAACATCGAAAATTTTCCCCAGAAATTACTGTTCACCGAGAAAATTTTTCCAGATTTTCTCGTTACTGTATCATTGACTCAGTCAACGTTACTGTAGCTACGTTGACCGTTACTGTAGCATCAGTTTTTTTTAAAATATCGTTGAAAAGCTCTTTGAGTCTAGTTTCCAATGGTATAAGTTTCATCTGGATATTCATTACCAGTTAGGAGTTATGATTTGAGAAGTAGATGAAGGTCGAGAGTAGTAGTAGAAAATTTCTCTATTTCGTAACCCTGATGGTTTTTATCTGATTACAATAGGAATGGTCAAAGTGCAAGGTGGGAGTGGCGAGAGCGTGAAATCCAGGTGAGTGGGTTAATACTTGCTATGATTAAATATCTTTGTTATTGACTTTTTGCATCATAGTGAAAATATGTTGAATATCCAAGTTTGAAGAGAATGATGTGGGACGATGAGACATAAACAATTGTGGAACGTGCCAGGTGATGTATATAATTATATTTTCTTATTTTCTCATGAATTGAGGTTATATGATGGATTGTGAATGGCATGTGAACTGAGTTGAAATGTATCATACTCTGATTGTTGAGTTCATTCATATGCGGATAGTTGAACTATGTTATTGTTGAATAATTGCTCTATATTATGGGTTATGTTGTATACATGCTATGTTGCTGGAACCATATTGATTATGTTGTGACTTGAATTGTAAATGACTGAGTTGTGTATGTGGCCCAAGATTATGATTGAGGATGTTTTTATATGTGATTGTGTTTGACTAGAAAGGAAAGGCATGGTGGTGCACCCCATGAAAAAATCTACATTAAGCTATAAGGGTGGAGAATATACATGGAGCGATAAGGGTGGATGCGGCGGGGGTCGCGGGCAACGATCCAGAGGTATTCTGGACGACCCGGTTGGTACGAAAAATGTGTGAAATTGATTTCACTGTTTGCTGTTGTGAAATTATTTGAATTATACTGAAATGTATTTGATTTACTTGGATATTGTTGTGAAGTATTATAAATTATATTATCATTATGATGCATGATATTTTTTTGTCATAGTGTTGTATTGTCTGCTCACTGGGCATGTGGTTTGCTCATACCCCTCTTATTAACATTTTTTTTCAGAGTTGACAGCTGAAAGTAAATATCAGTACAAGGAATTATAGATCCTTAGTCCATGATTACCTTTTCATTTGTTCAGGATAAAGGTATAATAGTTAAGTTTTATTCTAAGTTGTATAAATCTAGAAATCTCTGTAATCGGGTAGGTTCATTCAGTGATGTAATGTGAATGATTGTAGTGCGTATAGAGAACTCGGTTTGGTTGCATGAAAAAGAATGGTATGATGCTTAAGAGAAAAATAGGCTTACGGAGGTGAAATGAAATTCACTTTCCGTGCCGGTCACGTACTCAGATTTTGAGACGTGACATAAAGGAAGCATGTGTGGCCCTTCTATCTATAGTCTATGGTGATAACTTATGCGGATGAGACAAAGTTCATAATAATGTAACAGTTTTTATATACTGTACTTCCTGTGGTTATGAGCTAGAATTATGCTAACTATATGCTGGCACCGTGATATAAATTTGGCATATTTAGATTTGTGATTAAACATTTAATATCGTTCATGTAATAATTTGGTTTACGACATGAATAATGTAAGTTTATTCATGAGGAGATTAAAGCATGTTTTTATTAATCTCTTTCTTGTCTTGATTTGATGAGTGTTCATACTATCATAAACATTTTAGAGATACATTATTGTTTTATGTATTATACTTTTTTTCTATCAACATGTATTATTATATCTTTGATAAGCTAGACTATTTATGGTGAGTTACTTGGACAAAACTCATCCCCTCGCAGTTTCAGTCGAAGAAGAGCCTACAGTTCAAGGACATACATGCCGTGAGTACCTCCCTCTCGTCCAGGGCATGATAATTTGTACTTTTTATTATTGATTAGGAAATTCTATAAAACTCTGTAATCGGATAGGTTATAGTTCTATTGTGTAGTGTAGATGGTCGTAGTGTGTATGAGAGACGCTAAAAATGAAATAAGCAATTGAGATAATGAACATTGAGATCTTATGAAAGATGTTTGAGATTTATATTTACACATATGTTTATGAGAAGAGAATTATAATTCTTGTAAAATTCTATTGTTTGGACATAAGAATATAATGTTGCTTTAAATGAAATGGTTTAATAAGTGAACATGGTTGTATGGGTTGAGGGAAAAATAAGCTTGCAGCAGTATTAGTTCGACACCGTCTGCGCCGATCACGGACTCGAATTTGGATCATGGCAGTGTTCACCCCTATCTTGGATATACCTACCAACCATTCCCTAAGCCAAACCTTTCCTCGAGCTCATCACATAGTGCTTTAGTCATAGGACAATACATAAATGCCTATGCAAGTTCCTTAGTCAAGGAACCTAAAATCCATGATCTGGCCATATAATCAACTTTTCTCCATCTTAAAAAATCAGTAGAGTCTTCAATAGGTTTCTTGATAGATCCATCAATAAAACCTAATTTGTCCTTAGCTCCAAGAGAAATTTGAATTGCAACAGTCTAGGTGAGATAGTTATTACTTGAGAATGGCATCGTCACGATCATGGGTGGACCACGTTCATCTTTGTGCACCCCCTGAATTTTTTGCTAAAATTATAATTTTAAGTATAATATTTTGAAAATTTATATTTTGGCATCAAATTTTAATTTTTTTTCATTTTGTCTCCCCTGTTTTTTATTGATTTTAACATTTACATATTTTGACCTCTTAACCTATAGGTCCTAGGTCCGCCCTTGGCCACGATGCAAATCCCAGGGTGATAATTGTTATTCAATTGGAAAGGACCGTAATCAATCGATCCAAAACTAATTTTGCATGTTGTTTTTTGTTGAATTACTTCCTGAGCTCGACGTCGGAACCTAAAAAACAAAGAATACACCTTTATCTACTTGGAATCATGCAGAAGTTATGTAAGAAGGAAATCTAAGTGATCTTATCTATGATAATCAAGGGAGGCTTTCCTAGATCGAAAGTGGCTCTGATACCATTAAGTTATAGGTAATTTCAGTTCAAAGACTTCATTGAATTCATTCTCTTTTATGAAATATTGACAAATAAAAAAATATATATACACACACACACGAGGATTATGCAACTTGTAGAACACGTGTCTAACAAACCTTGCCTAATTGAAAGAATGTAAAACACCAAAACTACTCTTATGCTACTTACTTACAAAATAACAATAATATTCTGCATTAGAGATAAATTCAAATCTATTTACTATTATAGTGATAATGTCAAGTTAAAAAATACGATGAAAATATAGGTTCTTTTTTGATTTTTCAAATATCACATGTATGAAGGGTTTGAAAAAGCTTTCTTTAATTATACACAGTTAAGTCAATCTGTTGTGTACTCTGAGCTTTGCGTCTGCGTTTCCTCATGCCGCTGGTGAGGAGAAGACGTTACCGAAGACGACGACGTCGTTACGCTACCGGAGTCATTTCCAAGAAAGAAGAGGTTGGCCAGGTAATTTTCCACGTCGTCCGGCGTAAACGTGACATACATGGTTATTTCTCTCACGGATCCCACGGTCATCCTGTGCGTATCATAAAACTCGCGATATATCGGCACTATTCTTCTCGCTATCGACCCTTTGATCTCATCTCGGAGTTTCCTGTCCGATACCGTCATCAAATTCTGTTTCCGATATGCTTCCTCGAACCGGAAGTTGAAGTCCCTGAATACGGCCCTCGCCTCCTCCGGCGACATCACCGCCTTTGGATTTTTCGGCAAGCACGAAAACACTTCGCCCCAGGCCAGCTTGTCGTACTTAGTCACGAATTTGTTCATCTTCGCTTCGTGCTTCGCCACCCAATCGTCGCCCAGCACGTACTGCAAGTTCGAGTCACGAACTGTGCTTATCACGCGCTGGAGATTGTTCGCTAGAAACAGATACGACAAGGATACGTCCTTGCAGTGCTTCGTTTTGCTGTCCAGCTTACATAGAAGAACGAGAATTAGCCAGGCTATTCTCGCGGAGAACGCCGGCACCGCCGAGATTTCATCGGAATCCGGGCTGTCAAGAAAGTACTCCGGTATTGGAGATTTCGGTGGCGGAGGCCAGTCCGTGAATATGTCGCAGAGTACGTTTGTGGAGATTGCGAGAAGAGAGAGGTACTCCATTGCTTGTGTCGTCAGCGGCTGGACTCCTCCGCCTCGCACGGGCTGCTTGGACGACTCCTTTTGGATTGTGGACTCGAATTCCGATAGCAACGTTCGAACGGATTCGTTGATTCGGAGCAGAGAATGGTGGACCTGAGATGGAATTTCTGATGTAGAATTGAAAGAAAAAATGGATTGAATCTCCGGCAGTAGCTCAATTAACACCGTATATATGTCGAGCAGACTAAAAATCTTCTCTGGCGGGGACTTCTTCGTTTTAGAGACGACGAGATCAGGTAATGCGAATACAATAGCGGCTCCGTCTCTGGAAATATCGGCGAAGCAACATTCTCTGATGGAATCTGAAGTGGCGAAGACGTTGTCGCAGAGGATTCTCTCTCCGTTGAACAGAGTCCTCACCGCAACCTTCACCGCCTCCAACCAGATCTTGATTTTCAGCTCAACAACCTGCCATTCCATCCTGTTGACGTGAGAAGAGCTCAATTTCTCCAAATTAAGACGATGTATGCCTTCGTCGATGATGGATTTTCGAATAACTCTGTACACGTCCACACATTCTTTGGCGTAACCGCAAGAGATCATACACTCGGCTATGGATCTCAGATCTCTCATGGCAACGAAAGAGACCTGTTCTAATTCGGAGATGGAATCACCAGCGGCCCGAACGTCGTCGTCTGGTGCAGTAGCGTCGTCGACGTCGTAATCGGAAGTGGTGGTGGAGAAAAGCGAGGTGGATGATGTAGTGGTGGAGACTGATTCGGGGTCTAAATGATCCCGATTGATGGACAGGATTTGGTAGAACTCTTTCTGGAGAGTCTTCATGGCCGTCTGCATCAAGTTATTGGCAAGATTGAGCTTGTGAGACGAGCCTGTGGGATTGCGAGAGACTAGAAGACGCATGGCTTTGTGGAGATTGTTGACGGATTTGATGTAGTGCATGGCCTCGGATTTGTTATCGTAGAAGAGGGAGGTGACTTTGGCGTAAGGCGAAGTTTCTGGATTCCACTTAGAGATCAAGGCCTCTGCTGTCTCGAAGCACCGATGTACGCTGGATTCGGAGACCCTCGTCACCGGCGATGAGCTTGGAGAGGAGGGAATGGAGGGGCTAGAGTTGGAGGTGGAGAACGACGGCGTTTTGGGGCGAAAGCAGATATTTCTCATTGCCATTTTTGGGATGGGTGTTGGTTTCTCGGGGAATAGTTGGTGAGGCGAGGTTGGGTCCTTGGGGGTTCTGTACGTGGACTGTTTGTTATGTAACAGTATTCGTTAAAGATGATGATTAGAACTGGGACTGAAGATTGTAATTATATATATATGCAGGACGGAACGCGGTACAGAGCGACGCGTTGCTTTTTGAATTTGTGGAGCAGGAAGATTCCAATTGTGAAATCAGGATTTGGTTTTAATTTTCTAAGACTGAAATCGTCGAACGCGGATCTCCTCCTACGCGGAGGAGGTCCTGCGCGACTTTTTTTTTAAATTTTTATTATTTTTAAAAAATAAAAAAATTAATTTTTTAGAATTTATAATAATATTTAATTTAAAATTTAGGGTTTAAATTTTAGAGTTTAGAATTTATAATAATACTTAGTTTAAAGTTTAAAATTTAGAGTTTAGAATTTAGGGTTTAGGATTCAAGATTTAGGATTTAAAGTTTAGGATTTAGGGTTTAGAATTTAGGGTTTAGGGTTTAGGGTTTAAAGTTTAGAGTTTATGGTTTAGGATGTAAGATTTAAAGTTTAAAGTTTAGAGTTTAGAATTTATAATTTAGAATTTAAAGTTTAGAATTTAGGGTTTAGGGTTTAGGATTTAAAGTTTAGAGTTTAGAGTTTAGAGTTTAGAGTTTAGGGTTTAGAATTTAGAATTTAGGGTTTAATGTTTAGAGTTTAGCATTTAGAGTTTAGAGTTTAGTATTTAAAGTTTAGAGTTTAGAGTTTAGGGTTTAGAATTTAGAATTTAGAATTTAGGGTTTAAGATTTAGGGTTTAGAGTTTACAATAATGTTTAATTTAATTTATTATAATTTATTGTAGAAAAATAAAATTTTTAAAAAATTAAAATTAAAAAAAAAATTGTAGGTGAAAAAAAATTTAAAAAAATAAATAACAGTGAGTCTCACTGCAATATAAGTCCCACTTTAAGTATACATGCGTGCCACATGGCGCGCAGGACCTCCAACACCTTATACGCGGAGTGAATCTGATTCCGAAATCGTCACTACAACCCATTTACGTTGACTCTTGCGAGGTTCGATTTTCCCGGAGTGAATAGTTCTTTTTTTATATTATATTTTGGAGTCCGTAGATGAGAAGAGATCATGTATTCAAAAAAGACTTTGACCTTGAATTCCTCAAACAGTTTACACCTTTAATTTAATCAACTGAGATATGGGCAAAAATAAATGAGAAGACGAAATTAGGTTGTTCGAATAAATGATTAGTTATGCCAAATATATTTAGAAGATTCATATAAATTATTGAATCACTCGTATAACTCGTAATGTAAAGACCAGATATTTTAATAATCTGTCACCTTAACTTTGTTGAATTTGTAAATGATTAGTCATGTCACATTTATTAAGCCGGAGGATTATTCTCAACTTTGTAATTTGTTGCCAGACATGGAGGATGCTAATTTGAATTTTGGTGTGATCAACATTAATTCCAAGAAAAGCGGACGAAGGGATGTCGAAGTGGTAGTGAAAATGGCAAGATGGAGATAAGAGGGTTAAGGAATTTGAGCTCGATTTAGTTTTTATTTTTTTTAATAATTTTTTAATTTTTTGAGATTTTGTTAATTTAAAGAGAAAATCTTACATTTTGTTTTGTTGAAATACCAAAAATATCATTGCCACCTCAAAATACATGCGACTATATTTTATTTAAATAAGGATTATTATGATGGTTTTCTAATGGTCAACTTAATAGCAACATTAGGGGAGAGAGTTTCCTAAACATCTCTAAAAGTTAAATGTGTATATATATATATATATATTGGTGAATTTGAAAATTAAGGTAAAGCAATAAATTTTAAGTTTAATTTTGTCCTGAAAAAAAAAGGATTAAGTAAATTCGTTCTAATATGTAGTTGCATAAAAAAAATTCATTGAAGCAGTGTTATTTAAAAAATAAAATAAAAATAAAAGTAGTATATGTTAGTTAAAATTGTAAATGAAGGTTAGGATATACGTGAGACGAGATGTGAAACATTATACCATAGCGGCGGGGCCCACGCATAATCCGGAAGAGGCACAATACAAAGCATTAGCAGAAAGATTAGGGCACTAACAACTCAAGACTCATGGGTCATGAAATATTGCCAACGTTATGATGACATTAATAATAACATGATAGTCAATAATAGCAACATGATGACCTGCCCCAAGAAAAATGGGGAGTTTTGAATACTCAAATTAAACATCACCTTGATACACAACTTGATAATTAATGAATTAATCGCATGTTGCTTGTAACTTACCCATCATAACGCAAGAAATCCTTGTGGCTTGAGTGTGACGAAATCAAATTAGAAAAAAAGAACATTATGTGTATATATATATAGATTAAAGTGAGTTTCATGAACATAACCAATAAAAACATTTATACGGTCAACATTATTTGAATTTTTATTGTAAGTATCATATTAATTTAAATAATTTTTTAATTTAATAGTAAATTTTTTAAAAATTCACAAATTAATAACTCTTTACTATTTTAATAGAAACTATAATCATTTAATGTATTAAATTTAAAATTTATTTTATTTTATATAACAATTATTCTTATCCGTCACAATCACAACCAATATAACAAACTTTAATAATAAATGAGAATAAGAACTTTCACTTAAAATGTTTTGAGGCAGTGTTAGCGTTTGGAATTGGGAGTTAGGAGGGAGGAGTAGGAGAGGAGAGGAAAGCCACAAATAATAAATTGTATTTTTGACAAAAATAGTTAGAATAATGTGAAACACTTTCATTCCCTGAATTAATTTTCCTTGCAAAACGACTCTCTCAATAAGTCACGGTCCTTAATCATGACTTTATCATGAGACCAGAAAACTCTCTAGTTTATTATTTTATTCCCAACTTGCCTACTCCCAATTATTGCCTCATTTTTTCAACAACTTCATATCATCAAGTGTGTTTACTTTTTTTTTTTCAAATATTTAATAATTCAGAATATATTAATAAATTAAATCTTATGACAAGTCTTATTATCATTTATATGTATTAATTTTTTAAGAAAATATACATTTTACTCTCATAAATTTTATCTTAAATACACTTTATCCTCTATAAACTTTAAAATTTTAATAATTAACCCCTTCAAATTTTACAATCATTACAAAACAACCCATTCATTAAATATTCCATTAACTAAACAAACAATCAATGTTTATTTGTTAAGTTTTAAATACTTTATTCAATATATAATTCTATTTTTTAATTTTGATTTCACCAACTTGTTCATAAGATATGTTTAATTACTAATTTATTTGAATATTATTTTTTACTAATAAATATTTTCTATGTGTTCAAATGCTAAAAGAAAATATTAATTATTTAGTATTTAAATTAAAAAGATAATATCTTGATATTCAAATATGTATTCATATTCAAATATCTTAATCTTAAAAAAATAATCCCCTTAACAGGGCTAATACATGACATTAACAACTTAATGTTTTGCTGATCCTCGTTGTCATTGTTTACCACTTTACCTTATCAACATCTATCAATATCTCTATATCCTTAAGTTTTCCTCACTCGTGAATTTTGTCTTCAATACCAAATTTGGGAACTATGTACTTTTCGACGGTGAACATATTTTATATTCGAAAATTTTAAGTGAAGTTTTTCTTTAGTTTTCTTTTAAGTAAAAAATTATTTTAATATAGATGCTTAGTAATTATACTCTGACTGAAATTTGAATTAAATTTTTTTATAGTAACTTTTTTTAAAAAACATTTTCTTATCGTTTTCAAACTAATTCTCAATGTTTGCACATGTCCTTCAACACCATTAACATCATCTTGATTGGTTAATATTGCTTATGCGTCACAAACCAGATCTAATGTAGACTTTATTTTGTTCACTTTTGATTTTACTTTGGTCACTCGTGTTTAATTTACTATAATTTTCACTTGAACTCAGCTAGTTGACACTTAATTAAGAAGGCCAGATAAAAAAAAAAATGAGGTGCAAATATGAGGATCGTTTTTTTTTTTTTTTGAAAAGGAAAGTTTAAGGTTTATAAACTAAAATCATGTTGAAGTTAGTTTTAATATGTGATATATGAGTAATTTGGTTGCTAACTCAGCATGAGTTTAACAGTGTTAAAATAAAAAGTTGACATTAAAGATTCGCTTGAAGATAATAAATTAAAAGTATAAGGATTGGTTAAACGAAAAACAAGTGAAATATTCACTGGCATATCATATATTGATAAAAAAATAATAATTAACTATATAATCTAATCTTAAAATAATTAATAATATAATTTAAATATATATATATATATATATATATAAACTATTCAGCCGTCGTCTGAAAATTCACTATTAAATTTTCTTCTTTGAAATTTGAATTGACCCAATAGACAACTTACATTTATGTTGATGGAGCGACCTTTTTTATTTTAATATTATAAGCCACATTAATTCAAGAATCGCTGGAGGCAGCTGGCGTGAGAAGGCCGAAGCCAAAATTAATAAATTACAAACTTACCATCTTGAAATTAATCAGGTCTACCTCTGGGTTGTTTGATTCGTTCGAATAAATTGTCAAAAAATGCATTAAATTATTTTGTTTTTCATTGACAAATGGCACACGAGCGTTTTTATCTTCCACTCACGTACTCCAATTATATGTGGAAATTAAGTGCTTAAATCTTAATTCCTTTTCTATTTCGTGCAGTTATTACGTTTCTTTCTGACTTTTCCATCTTTGGTTAGTTCTTTCACCGTCATGCAGAAAAATAAAAAAGATAAAGGTAAATTTAGTTAAACTATTGAATTAACTCCTAAGCTTATTTGAATTTGTAATATTAAGTCTTTAAATTGATTAAATCCAATTCTAGAATTGAAATTCGGTTAAACTTACTAAATTTACACTAAATTTATCAAATTGATTCAGTAACAACTCAAAATGTCTTTTTTTTAATATTTTTTGTTATTTAGTTAAATATATAATTAAGGTTTGTATTAAGACCTAAAAAGATTAGATAATTACACAATATAAATCAAAATATTAAGTATTTTTTATTAAAAGATAAGAAACACATGTAAAGTTTTATAAGTTTATATTTCAAGTTTACTTCTTTCTCCAAGTTTGACAACATTAATTGGATTGATTTATATATTATAATTACTTAATAAAGGAAAATACAAGCCAGCAAAATTAATGATTAAAAAGAGTTTGTATATTTTCACATAATATTAATTGACAAAAAATTGCATGAACAAGGAAAGTCAAATGTTGCCACGTATACATATTTTTTGGCTTCCGCCAGATGCCGAGTTGAAAAACGTACGGATGATAAAGTAAACTAAAGATTGTCAACGGTGTTTGCAATTTGCAAGCCAATGTTGAAAGGTCAAACTACTAAAAGTTACGTTATTGATCATAATTATCATGTGGGAATGAAAATAGAGATTCTCAAGTCTCATTCTCCATCAATCTTATCAGACGTTAATTAATTACTTTGGTTATATATCCTCAACTTGATTGACTTGCTTGGTTCATATATATATATATATATATATATGTCAAAGATATAAGGCGCACAAGTATATAATTAATTATAATTACACTTAAATCTCGGACAAAATAATGAAGTGAACATATAATTAAATGAATGAGCCATTTGCGAAGAGTTTGGGAATTATATTACGGAAGAATGAGTGTATTTTCCAAAAAAAAAAAAATCAGACATTTTTGTCTTTGCGTTTGATTACGTAGCCTTAAGCGATGCACGTGGAGGTTGAAACTGTTTGCATCGATGTTCCAATTTTTGGGATGTCATCCACGTGGGGATGAATGATTGATATTCTCATGTAATGTTTTATGTTTCACATTTTACATTCACGCACAGAGACACATGATCTCCTCTTCTTCTTCTTTTTAAGTAATAATATAATAATAATAACAACAATATAGACATTTTTGTTTTTGTTTGTTACTGCCAATGTCTTAAAAATTAAATTGATGATTTAATTGATAAAAGTATTAATTTATAATTTATTAATCTGATCATAATTAAATTAGAGTTTTTAATTTTATATATTAAAAATATATAATATAATAAATTAAAAAATTTTCATACCTAATTTTAGTAACCTTATATTATTATTATTATTATTATCATTATTATTATATATATGTGAGTAATTATTTTTTTATTTTTTTTTGTTCTCTTATTTATTTTTGTAACAAAATAATTAAGAAGAAAAAAGAAATATAGAATTATAAAAAAATACAAAAAAACTTGCTAAATCTCAAATTGTATTTTGTAAATAATATTTTTTTAACAAAAATTAATTTAACCGATTTATCGATTTTACTTGTTTTGTATTAAATTTCAATTTCACTGATTTTAAAAGGCTGATCAAATTATATCAATGACTAATTCTTGGTTTAACCAGTTAAACCAACCAATTCGATTTAACATCTAAATCCATGGAATATTCTTTCTCCTTAAATGTTAGAGTAAAAAAAAAATAGTTAAAATTACTAAATTAGTGACAATTAGTTGCGTTAGCAGTCTATATATACATACTGATATTCATGGATTTAAAAGAAATATACACACACGGGCGCACACACACACACATATATATATTGTAATATCCCAAGAATTTATATGAATATTTAAAGCCTATTTTGAAGTTTAGTGAAAAATTTAATTACGTGAAAAATTTTCTTTTTGAATTAGTGAAGAAAATGTGAGAATAGAAATTTTTATTTTTAATTTAGGAAATTTTTACAAATTCTCAAGGACTAAAGTGAAAAGAAAAGAAAGTATAGAGGACTTTTGAAAAATGACCAAGTAGGAACCCGAGAAGAAAAATAGAGCTTATGGGAATGAATTATGAGTCCGGTACCGAAAAGATGATGGATTCGAGGTTAAAGTGGAGTTTGAGACATCGAGAGGGATTAAAGTGAACAAATCTTATAAGCTAAGGTGGCTATGAGCGATTTTATCGAAAAAGAAATTGGTGGGGCCCACGCGTATACACTTCTCCTTATTCTTTTCTTTTTCTCATTCTCCCTCCCGTAGCTTCACTTTCTCTCTCTCTCGATTATGCTTGCAAAGGAATTTCTTCATCAATCATTCATGCAATTTTTGCTTTGAAAAGGAAGCTATGAAAGTTAGGATGATTGGTAAGTTGATGTTCTTCTTCTTCTTCCTCTTATTACAAGATCAAATCCTTGGTTATTATTTTTGCAAAATTTTTGTAGAATATTTTAATGGATGAATTTAAGTGTGGATGTTAATCTAAAACATTCCTAGGTGGTTTATGATGTTATTAGAACAAGAAATTTGGAGAAAACTATGAGAAATTCGTAGAATTTGGATATTTGAAAAAGTTAGTGTTCTTGATGAAAATTTGAGATTTGAGCTTGGATTGTTGGTAGAAATTGGGGGTTTTGGTGTTAAAACACTCCTTAGACATTAAGGATGAAAACCCATGGAAGAAATCAAAAGAAATGTTGTTTTAGATATGATTTTTGGATTTTTGGATGAAGAACACGAAGAACATCGAAAATTTTCCCCAGAATTACTGTTCACCGAGAAAATTTTTCCAGATTTTCTCGTTACTGTAGCGTTGACTCGGTCAACGTTACTGTAGCATTGACTCGGTCAACGTTACTGTAGCTGCGTTGACCGTTGACCGTTACTGTAGCATCAGTTTTTTTTTTTAATATCGTTGAAAAGCTCTTTGAGTCTAGTTTCCAATGGTATAAGTTTCATCTGGATATTCATTACCAGTTAGGAGTTATGATTTGAGAAGTGGATGAAGGTCGAGAGTAGTGGTAGGAAATTTCTCTATTTCGTAACCCTGATGGTTTTTATCTGGTTACAATAGGAATGGTCAAGTGCAAGGTGGGAGTGCTGAGAGTATGAAATCCAGGTGAGTGGGTTAATACTTGCTATGATTAAATATCTTTGTTATTGACTTTTTGCATCATAGTGAAAATATGTTGAATATCCAAATTTGAAGAGAATGATGTGGGATGATGAGACAAACAATTGTGGAACGTGCCAGGTGATGTATATAATTATATTTTCTTATTTTCTCATGAATGAGGTTATATGATGGATTGTGAATGGCATGTGACTGAGTTGTGTATGTGGCTCAAGATTATGATTGAGGATGTTTTTATATGTGATTGTGATTGTGTTTGACTGGAAAGGAAAGGTATGGTGGTGCACCCCATGGAGAAATCTATGTGAAGCTATAAGGGTGGAGAATATAAATGGAGTGATAAGGGTGGATGCGGCGGGGGCCGCGAGCAACGATCCAGAGGTATTCTGGACGACCCGGTTGGTACGGGAATTGTGTGTGAAATTGATTTCATCGATTGCTGTTGTGAATTTTGAATTTTGTTGAAATGCATTTGATTCACTTGGATATTGTTGTGAAGTATTATGAATAATATTATATCATATGATGATCGATCTACGTATGATTGCTGCATGTTATCATTATGATGCATGATTTTTATTTTGTCATAGTATTGTGTTATCTACTCACTGGGCACGTGGTTTGCTCATACCCCTCTTATTAATATTTTTTTTCAGAGTTGACAGCTGAAGGTAAATATCGGAACAAGGAATTATGGATCCTTAGTCCATAATTATCTTTTCATTTGTTCACGATAAAGGTATAATAGTTAAGTTTTATTCTAAATTGTATAAATCTAGAAATCTCTGTAATCGGGTAGGTTCATTCAGTGATGTAATGTGAGTAATTGTAGTATGTATACAGAACTCGTTTTGGTTGCATGAAAAAGAATTGTATGATTTTTTTTTTTAGAGAAAGATAGGCTTACGGAGGTGAAATGAAATTCACTTTCCGTGCCGATCACGTGCTCAAATTTTGAGACGTGACATATATATATATATATATATATAAGTCATACAAGAATTACGTGGTTTATTGTCATAAATTTTAAATTAAATTTAATATATTCATTTTCGTTGAAAATATTTTTTAACATTTTTATATTTTGATTCAGTTTATAATTAAATTTGAATTTAAAATGTAAAATATAATTTCCTTATATATTAATTTCATCTTTATATATATTATAATTACTTTGTTTCAAGTGTTCACAAGAATGGACAAATTGAAGCTGTTTTCTATTCAAACTGATAAACAATTAAGAACGTTCCTTGTTTGCTTGAATTATGGGAAACTGTAATTTTCTTTTTAATCTTGAGGAACTTATAAATGTTTATTTAAATTAATTTTAAGATAATTTGTTGACAAATTTGATTAAAAAATTTTAATAGATTAAAACCATTAATAATACCATTCAAAGTCTTCTGGTCAATGATCATGTCTAAACATCTGTCAAGAAAGAAAAATGAATTTATTCTAAATTTGAAAATACTGAAAAATATTAAAAGACGTATAATTTAATAAAAATATTACGTGTCTTCCTTTCTCTTAAATTGTTTTGGATACTGTTTAATGATATCAACGTTCAGCGATCAATGTGTACAGCGATTGTCTGTCATCAATACACTCATCGTCCATCAGCACGTGGCGACTGGAGACACCCAGACAATTTCTGGACTGGATAGTTACTCTTTTAATTATGTTAATGATCAACTCAGCAACAAGGACCGCATAGCGCAGTGGATTAGCGCGTTTGACTTCGGATCAAAAGGTCGTGGGTTCGACTCCCACTGTGGTCGATTGTGTTTTTCTTCGGTTTCCTATTTTGTTTATCTTTCATTATGTTTTCCGAAATCCTTATTGACATTAATCAGATATTCCATTAAGTTTGGATTTAAACATCTTTATTGAGATGTAGAACTGGTTCTGCTTTTCTTTCTGGTTTAATTGTAAATGATTTGGTTTCATTTGAACCTCTTTCTTCTTTTTTGTTTTTTTTTTTTTGAGGAGGAGTGGGGAGGGCGTTGGGTTGTTTAAATTTTTTACTTTCTGTTAGTCACGCCATCAGCTTGAATATAAACATCTTTAATTAGATATAGATTTAATAGATATGCTTCTACTTATCTTTTCTGGTTTAGTTGTAAAGGAAATTTTTTGTTTTCTTATTTTATTGATATAAGCTAATGTAATTTATATTTTAATTAATCAAGAGTTATTCCCGTGAAAAATTAATATAAATAGAGATTTTCTAATCTTATAAATCTGATATTTGTATAAATTTTAAGAAAAGTTGTTTGTTCCACTGTTTAAAAAAAAGACGACAGTATATCGCTCGCTATTACATCACATACAAAAATCTCCTAAAACTAAAATATAATGAAGTTCTCTAAAAAAACAAAGTTAATTTCTTTTATTGAAAATACAACTTACTAAAAAAAGTTTCTTAAACTCTTATTTCAGTGTTGTATATTTCATAGTAAAAGTCATAAATTAACTTGTTACAAATCTAAAAGTGACACGTTTTTCAGATTAACTAAATACATATTTAGCAGTCAAGTTGTCATATTACATATATAAAAACATTTCCGTCAAACATGTGACGCACCTATTTGATTTCAAGGAATAGAAGCGTCATTTTAGAAGTAAAAAAACATAGCTATGTTAACTTGATCATCGCTCTAGGAAAAAAAGTTACAGCGACATGTACATATAGTAAACTAATGGCTTGACTGGGAAAGGTTTCCTCGATTACTCCCGATCAAATGTAACTCTTTTTAGAATGACAAGTGATTTGATATTAAACAAAGGTTGCGTTACTTGCATACAGACACAATACTGGAAGTCAACTTGGCAGCAAAAATGAAGCGGCAACATAAAGCCTAAACAGAATAGGTCAACTGGTTACAAAAATGCAGCTTGGAAAGGAACTGATTCTAGCCTATACTTTGATGGCATACTTTCTCATTGGAAAGTAAATCTCTTTCTTCTTCTCACGTTCTGTCTTCAGTGATGCCTGAACCAAAGAGAAAGGTGTTAAGCAATACAAAGAGAAACAAAGCAATGAACATAAGGGAAGCAAAAAAAAAAAAAAAACACAAACACACACAGACAAAAGGGTTTGGGGGTGGGGGGCCAAAACACTCTGCATCGAGCAAATCCAGAACTTTCTAGCCAAGGCAGCTTGGATTTAAAACAACCAAGACCCCCTAAGTTACAAATATCATTTCAATCCCCCGAAACAAAAAAGTCATTTTATTGATAAATAGGTTTGATTCACTCGAGGACTGAACTTGGAAGTAAGAACTAATGCTCAGTTATCTTCAAAAGTTGAACATCACTGCGGTTTTCAGTATTTGTGTAAGCAGCATCAAAACAATTGGAATCGAGGTTCTGATATAGAAAAGACTTGGTGCCATTCAATGCTTAGGATAAAAAACATATGCCTATCCTCACTTTCAGACATTCCTCTCGCCTAGTATTCGGATTCTCAACATGCATCTCCTGTGAACTCAAAGAATGCCTACCAAGTAATCCCTAATGAATTTATCTCGGAGAATTCTCTGACTTCTCTAACATCACACTGTTGGCTGCAAGAACTCTCTTATTGCTGATTTACCCACTGCCATTTTCTTATTAATGAACTAATAAGGTATCACGCCATGGTGCTGTTTGAAGCTGGAATCCATTCACACTAACTACAATTTTAACCAATTTATTGCCTTCATGTACCTGAATCTCAGTAATCCTTTAGTTAAATGAAATGCATGATGCTATAACCCATTGAACTCTACATTGCATTCTACTCTTTATATCCCAAGTGGTTCTCGCCTAAGGGCTTGATTGGGACGCAGGGATGGGAGTGGCGCAGAGACAGAGTTGGATGGGGACGTGGGTGGGCTCCATTTTCCAGGCCCTCCAAAATGGGGGGCTCTGAAATGGATTGGATTTAAAAAAAAAAAAAGGATTTCATCATATTTAACCTTCCCAACTTTCCCTTTCGTTTATCTTCCCCTTTCACGCAAAGGGGAGTAATTTTGGAAATTTCACCATTTGAACCTTCCTCGACTTATTACTGACATAGAGACACCAAACAGTGAAAAGTGGGTTACCATTAGTTTTTTCCATTAGACTTCCATTGTGGAGTGAGTTAACTTCCCTTCCGTACTTCACCCATCCCATATATGATCAACCGACCCCGCTCTGTAAAATACTCAATTAAGCAATAAAGTTACCGATTTTGTGATTTGTCCCTTCACAACCTGTGTAATACAACTTATTAATTTTACCCACACTGATGAATGATTGACAGTATAAAGGTATAACCAAATGTGGAAATAAAATGCCACATATCCAACCGCTAGGGATCAGCCTGATCATTGGTAGAGCAGAAGACTAAACTTGCAGCATTCTAGACAACACATCACAATAAAAAGTTAAAATTAACATGTTAGGTTGATTCAGCAATCCCAATCTAGAATAAACAGAACCTGATGTTTGGTAAGACGCCTGCGAATGGCTCGGGTATTCTTAGGGCGGAGATCAAGAGGCATATACTTCTTGTTCTTGTAAGCCTCTCTAAGCGCTGCCTTCTGCTTCTGGGAAATCACCGTCAACACCCGCGCTATTGACAACCTCACCACCTTTCTGTAAAGCAATCAAACACACATTCCTCCCATTCAACCTCAAAAATCCTAGCTAACATTACACTAGAAATAATCGGATACAGAACAGAAATGGAGTGCTTTACATCTTGGAGAGCTTGTTAGGGGCACCTCCGGTGACCTTGGCGACGCGGAGTAGGGCAAGCTCCGCCTTAAGATCATTCAACTGGTTCAGTAGCTCTGCCTTAGTTTTATTCCTCAACTCGTGGACCTTTATCCTCGCTACATTTCCGTCGAATGATCAAAAATCAATTCAGATCATATACAAACATGTGAATAATAAAAATTTCAGCGCGAAAATAATTGGACATCAAAATGAAGCCTTTTTCAGCTTTACCCCTTACCCGTTTCTGGGTTGACGCGCAGCGATTCTACTCGAGACCCTAAATCGGCTCCATGTGTTAAACGACAATCCGTTATATACGTCCCTCTCTTAATTCTTTTTCTTCTTTTTAATTAGGAGAGGGTTGTGGGTTGGGCCAGATTCTGTTTCATCATTGGGCTCTTGTGAGAGTTGGTCTCTAACGTAGCACCCTTTTATTTTCCAGCTCTAAATACAATTTTAAGATTATCACGCCTTCACCCCCAAAAAAAAACCTGACTTTGACACCGCGTAAAGAAAAAAACAAAATCATATGTGTGTTTAGAATGTTTTAAAAATTAGATTTATAATTAAATTGATAGAAATATTAACTCACAGTTTATTAATTTAATTGTGGTCGAAGTAGCATCGAACTAGTAATAATTAAATATATATTATTTTATATATTAACAATATATAATATAATAAATTAATAGGCATTTTCATAGTTAATCTTAATAAATTTATATTATTATTATTAGTATATATATGTATGTATGTATGTGTGTAATTACTTTTTTATTTTTTTTCTTGTTCTTTTATTTGTTTGTGTGGCAAAAATAATGTTGTTATAAAAAATAATTGAGAAAAAAAAGAAAATATAATATAATAAAAAAACAATAAAAAAAGTTTGCTAAATTTCATAAAATATAAGAAATAATTATATTTTATAAATAGTGAATTTTATCTTTATTTTTCTTTACAAAAATTTTAGTTCATCGATTCTTGACCAATTTTTGGTTTTATTGATTTTAAAGATTGATCATATCAGACCAATGACTAGCTCTCACTCTTACCAGTCGAACCGGCTAGTCTAGTCTGATTTTTAAATTATATTTTAGGAAAATGTTTTATAAATGTTTTAATTATTAATACTATGAAATACTTGAAAATTGAAATAACGCACGTGTATTGAACTTCAATGTATAAACAAAAATATTTTTTTCAGTTAGATTAAAACATAACCCATTATATGTTGATGAAATATGTAATTTTGTCATGTATAATATAACTAGCATTGCTCTGTGAACGGTGCATTTATTTGTGCACTTTGTGGTTCTAATTTCTAAATGTAATGAAGAAAATAATAATGTAATTTTGCGTCTCAAGTCTCAAACACTGTTAAATCTGGCCATGTCAGCTTTTGATAACCACCTATCATTGTACGGATCGCAAATTTCGTAGACTCTTGCTTAAGAGAAGAAAAAGCAGACTCACAATTGTGTCAAAAAATTCTATAATTCTGCCATAGCCACAATCTATGGTGTTCTGTTTGTGCCCTGATTTGCCTCTTCGCAAGTTTCATTTCACCTTCAGACTCCTTGCTTCCATCTTCTTCCGGATCACGAATTAGTACCTTCAAGTTAATGCTCGGGGTCAAAGCAGCTCACCCAGGTTCATTTTTACTCACATTGTAATTGTAATTTGAAAATCCCCCATTTTGATTCTCTTTCCTCTTATTTTTTTTTTCTCTATTTTCAAATATCAAGGCCCTTAGGCTGTACAATTTATATTTTGCTTACAGGGCAGCGTCGAGAAAGCTCTAAATCATGAAACAGCTACACAAGCAATCCAGCTTAAATCACAGGAGGGACGAGGAGATGCCGAATTCCCCATACTCACCCAAAGCCCTTAAACATCCCAGATCCCTCCCAAGATCCATCAGCTATCTCTTGAGAGAGCAAAGGCTTCTCTTCATCTTGGTCGGTATTTTGATTGGGTCCACATTCTTCATCCTTCAGCCCACCCTCTCTCATGTCCACCCCTCTGAGCCACAGTCCACCATTTCCCGCTCATTCGGCTCCGGCTTCTCCCGGCGTGAGGATCTTCAGCGTGCCTCTTCCCTCTCTCTTGGGCTGAAAGGCAAGATGGGGAGAGTCCCCGTGGGTATCAGCAACCGGCGTTTGAGGATTGTGGTTACCGGCGGGGCGGGATTCGTCGGAAGTCACCTCGTGGATAAGCTTATTGGGAGAGGGAATGATGTGATTGTAATTGATAATTTTTTCACCGGCAGGAAGGAAAATTTGGTGCACCTCTTTGGCAACCCGCGATTTGAGCTTATTCGTCATGATGTGGTTGAGCCAATTCTTTTGGAGGTGGATCAGATCTATCACTTGGCTTGCCCTGCATCGCCTGTGCATTATAAGTATAATCCCGTGAAGACTATCATATCCTTCTCAGTTGTGCAATTATTGATAACTATGAGTTACTTGATATCTTTAGCATTTGACGCTGTTTGGACGTTGATCTGAGCTTGTTTTGAGATCCTTAACTATATATGGCTTACAAGACAAATGTGATGGGTACCCTTAATATGCTGGGCCTTGCAAAGAGAATTGGTGCCAGGTTTCTACTTACCAGTACTAGTGAGGTTTATGGTGATCCACTGGAGCATCCTCAGAAAGAGACATACTGGGGGAATGTAAATCCAATAGGTGAGGTGCTATATCAAAGTATCACATCAAGTTGTCTTGTAAGATAGTTATTTCTAATGATATTCAGTATGTTGAAAAGCTACTTGAAAAATTTAGGTGAGAGGAGCTGTTATGATGAAGGAAAGCGGACTGCAGAAACCTTAGCCATGGATTATCATCGAGGTGCCGGCGTTCAGGTAAGTTAAATATTTAATTGGTCAGGAGCAACTGTAGGTATCTACTTCTAAAGAAGTTTGAACACATGCTTTCTTTTCATGTAACAAATAGTCAGATATTGTTTCTCACTCCTGGTTTCTTATACTCATTAATACTGTACTTACCAATTTTCTTCATAATCCGCAGCTTTTAAGATAATTTAATTCTCCCAGTTATGTGAAGCACGAGTTAGTTTTAAGCTTGCCATCTTGGTCTGCCCTTGAGATTTCAACATATTAAACTTGCACTCCATAGTGGTCAGGCAGCAATCTAATGATTCTAAATTTCTCATTCTAATTCATATAGATGTGACTGAACTGTGAGCCATGTGAAGCACGAGTTAGTTTTAAGCTTGCCACCTTGGTCTGCCCTTGAGATTTCGACATATTAAACTTGCACTCCATAGTGGTCAGGCAGCAATCTAATGATTCTAAATTTCTCATTCTAATTCATATAGATGTGACTGAACTGTGAGCCCTTTATTCTAACAAATTCTAATCGAGAAAGCATGATAGTGAGGCATTAGTATACCTTGATTTTACGATTCATCCTTGTGTAACCCTTTCTTGCTTTTGACTTCATTTGTTCCTCCACCCTCTCTTTGTTAAAGTTGAACTTGTTATCAAAAAAGATAAAGCTTTTAATCCAGACCATGGACCTAAAAGTATTTCTGTCAGCTTGGCATTTGGCAAATTGAATTACGATTCAAACCATAGATCAAAGCAGTTAGCCTGGTTGGTGACATCTTCTATGGTGATTGATGCTTCATCATCGTTGTCATCATGCCTGAAAAAAGATTAATCTGTTATTAGCCTACAACTTTTTCAGTTTGTATGATAAGTTTCCTTAGAACCAGTATAAAATTAAGGGCCAGTTAAGACCAACCTAAAAAAATCCTGACCTTTTTCAGCCTTACTGGTTACTGATATGATCTTTAATGAAATTCTTTTAATTCTGGTTACATATTTGTATATGACTTGAGTTCATTTGTTGGCAAGTGCTTCATACAGAGACATCAAGTAAATTAAAAACCAATCATGTTAGATTTAGATTATCTGATTATAAACTATGGTCATTCTTCCAAATCACATTCTGTTGAGACTGATCGTGCTAATATGTAGGTTCGTATTGCTCGAATTTTCAACACATATGGGCCTCGTATGTGTTTAGATGATGGGCGCGTAGTTAGCAATTTTGTTGCACAGGTTTGGCTCTCTCTCTTCTTACCTATTCTTTTCATTAAAAAGAGATACAAAGGGGGTGTTAAGTACTTATATTTTCCCCAATGTTTCCAGGTTATACGCAAACAACCGATGACAGTATACGGTGATGGGAAGCAAACCAGAAGCTTCCAATTTGTCTCTGATTTGGTATAGCATATATTATTTTATTTTGAGACTTCGCAGCTCTTTGAAACCTTTCTGTTTGTGCCATGTCCAACTGCTGTCTTTTATGTTCATGATGTGTTTTGCAGCTCCTCTTTGGAGCTTGGAAAAATTTATTTAGAGTTTATCAGTGTAGCACAAGTTTCTAGCTGGCAGAAAGAATCTTATAAATCTGAATCTAGTTTCCAATGACAAACACTAGATTTGAATTTAATGAGGAGACAAATATGGAAGCATAAAAGATATAAATTCATGTTTCTGAAAATAATAAACTGGCTTGCATGACCTAGCTCTCTCATTCGAAGCTTGCTTTGTTGCAATTCCTAAGCCCATTTGGGTGCAGATAGACTTCTATGAGTAACTGAGAGTACATAGAGCATAAAGAAATGGCTGTTTTGGAAGGTCAAATGGAATTATTGATTGTCACATTTAATTTAATTAACATATTGTATGAAAATATGATTTCTTCTATTCTTCATTTCACAGTGGAAACATTAAGATAAGCTCAAAAGAAAGAAGGGATTTCGGATCTCCTTTGTTTAGAACCTGCACGCATTGAGAATGACACAATGATGAACTTGAAATCTTTTCAATTCACAGGTTGAAGGGCTGGTGGCTTTGATGGAAGGCGAACATGTGGGACCTTTCAACCTGGGTAACCCTGGGGAGTTCACCATGTTAGAGCTGGCCGAGGTATCTCATCTTTTTTCTCTCTTATTTTCCTTTTTTTCTTATTTCAATATTCGATAATACATTTTTTTCCTTATGATGAGGCTCCCTACAGATTATGCTTGACATGCATATTTTGTGCATTTTCCTATTGCCTCAAATTTTTTATCCACTTATTGATTACCTAAATATAACCGTATAAATAGGAGAATATGAGTCCGTCTTACTGTCATCTGTTCATAAATATGCAGGTCGTCAAAGAAACAATTGATTCAAGTGCTACAATTGAGTTCAGACCAAATACTGCTGATGATCCGCATATGAGGAAACCAGATATCACCAAAGCAAAGGATCTGCTGAACTGGGAGCCAAAAGTCTCACTGAGAGAAGGGCTGCCTCTTATGGTCAATGATTTTCGTAACCGGATTTTGAATGAAGATGAAGGAAAAGGAATGAAATAGGAATGGAATCAAACCTTGTATATGGTGGAGAGCGTGTCTCCCCTATAAAGCCAATAGAAAGTTTAGACAATACGTCTATTCACATTTATAATTGCTTAGCTCCCGATTGACTTAATTTGTCAAAATTTTGACGATTCTTTTCAGCACTTCTCTTGCCTATTGTATTGTTTAGATGCAGTATGCTATTTTGTTTTGGTATCATCAGAATGAAAGTTTTCTATAGAAACTGTGATATGATTAGTCATATAAACAATTAAAATTCATAGGATATTGCAGTTTGCTGTAGTTGATATTGGATCGGAGGCTAGTTATCATCAAACTGAAGATACTAAAACCATTCCACTTCCATTGATAGCATAGAAGGAAAATTGGGACTTCGAAGGTAAGGGGATTCAGCGCCATCCTTGGCTATCAATTATATTTGGTAGAGGCAGCCTTTCTAGGACCACACCTGGTTAGAAGAAAAGTATATGATGCCTATCAACTGATATCTTACCGGCATTGTATTGGATTTTGAAGTGATACACATTCTATTCATGATAATTACAGTATGGCCAATATCTGAGTTCATAAGGGTGATATTCCATTGGGGCAGCCCAAAAGACGTGCCTTATTCCATTGGGGCAGCCCAAAAGACGTGCCTTACTACTTTCTTTATGCTTTCGGTTCTGACTGCTGATAGGGATCAGATCACACACACACTCTAATCATCGGGACCATAGCTCGAAAGGAATCCTCACCCTATCTGAGCGTCCAAATTTCTCTGGAAAAAAAAAATTAGTATTTAAAAAGTCGCTGTTAGATGTGCCTGTGATTCGACTGGATAGAGTTTTATTACTTAATTTTTTTGTGCTCCAAAAAGTTTTCCCATCATCTCTGTAAGCAGCCTTAAGGAGCACTTTCCCAAATGACGCAAGGCATAATTTTGTGCGTAACAACCTATGATTAATGGTATATAATCATGTATCTCTGGTGGGAAAAATTATATATGCAACTTTCTTATGTATTCTTTCGATTTGCGTTGTCAAGGAAAAATATATTAAATATTCTCATTTATCTTCGAAAAGAAGCTTAAGAAGGACGCAATAAGTAACCGTGGAAGAGCTTGCCTGGAGTCTTCATCTAAAAGCCAGAAACTAGTCCTACTAGAAGATGGGGTAGACAGGGGAAGTGAGGAGGAAAAGAGGAGGAAGAAAGCCATGGAAGCATCTGATTCTTCAAATTGTGAAGAGAGAAAAAGAAAGTGGCTTTGCGTCGTCTCATCCACCCGCAGGAAAGCAAAATTCGAAATGGTTTTCTAACTGGCAGCATTTGTTCCATTGGAATCTTAATAATGCTTGGTTTTGATTCTCCTTTTCAATGGCTTTTTTATGATGTTTGAGCTTCACTGTTCATGTGCATCCAGCATCAAATGTTTATGCAATCTGTTTTCTGTGTGCTTTCTCCAATTTAGGTTAATAAAAGCAAAGAATTTAAATAATGAGTTTAGTAGCTCTTCTTAAGCAGATTTCTAATTGCTGAAAGCAACTTGCAAATGGCATCAAATTTCCCAAATGCTCTTTTGATAACTTACTTTAATTGCCAACATCGATTAAAATCAAACTACACTTGGCTGTTTGATCTAATGTCTTTATGGGTCATCATACTCTGCAGTTTTAAGTTGTGAAGATCACCTTTCAATGTTTTAAGTTGTGAATATCATTTCTTTCAATGAACTAGGCTCATGAAACTACTGCAATTTAGAAGTTCTCTGTTTCATCTCACCATGCTCTGCATTTTGCTTTCACTTTGTGCCACTGCTTTACATGGAAATTACTGATTAACACACAGTATATGACTATCATTTACTCTAAGGATAACAGTTTCAGACAATGCTTATCAATTACACTCAAGTTGGGAAGCCAAGCTACGCTATTTATGTGAGTGGGTCCCCACAACAATCTGATTATGGTAGGGTTTGAGGTGTCTGCTTGGCAAGCATTATGCTTGTCAAGTGTAGATCGTTAAATCTGAGAAGCCCATCTCATTGTGGTATGGTACACGTAACAACGTAAATCCAAACTCATATTTGATAGTATTAGTTTCACCCCTAAATTTTTACGTAAATTTTAATTTCATTTTAAAATTTTACTTTGTATTAATTTTGTTATACATCTTTTTAATTAGTTTAAATTTTGTCTCTAGATGCAATACTGTCAAAATTAAAAAAATGATTCTCTGTTTGGCTTTCAAAGCTAAGCACCCTATTTGGCTCATCTGGACAGTTGGTTTTGTTTTCTAAAAACATAAAATAAAATAAACATTATGAAATTTGAGTCGCCAAATGAGCTGAGCAGGAAATTCATTGGCCAAAATTGTTAGTGGCAAATGAAGAAATAATCATCTTTATTACATATGTCAATACTAACTCGTTGTCAAATATATTTTTGAAATGAAAAAAAATATCCTTTAAAAGAAATAAACGTCGATAATTGAAAATAAAATAAAGATATAGAATAAAATTAACACAAAATAAAATTTAAAAAAAAAATTAAAACTCGTATCAAATTTTATGGATGAAATTAGTACTGTTGCATTAACGTTAAGACTTCGTGGAAACTAACCATGGCCTCACCGCTAGCCCTTAGACTCTATGTTCCATATTCATACAACTGCTGAAAAAGTTGAAGCCTTTCCTACACATAATATGAAAAGGAAGGAACCATGCAAGTTTCCATTTCAATCCCTCCTCACTTTTTTCTTTGAACAAATTCGCTCTTTAAATCTTCCTCTCTGTTTTCTGCAGATTCTCAAGACTAAAACCGCCAATTCCTAGCCTCTGTCATCAATATCCAAGCATGAAAGGCATAGAAATCTTCTGTGCTTCCCAAGCCTCAACAGCCATATGTCACAGTATGTATGAAGCCTCCTCCTCTTCTTCTCCATCTTCCAACACCGTTCAACTTGGTGGTCGAGCCATCGATCGCCACAACCCCATCATCAGAGACCCAAGAAGAACCCCATCCAGAGATCTTAACACCCCACAATCTCCTTCTTTGTCTTCTTCTTCTTCTTCTCCTTACCATCAACCCCAGAAGAGCAAGAAGAGCTCTGGTTCGAAGCCAAGTAAGAAGGGTCATGATCAGAAGAAGAAGAAGAGTGGTGCAGGAAGGCTGAGTGAACATATCGCGAATAGTTACTGTTCAAAGCCAATTGAGAGTGTTCTTCGGAAGAGTTGGGTTAAGCCACCTTCTGGTTTGATCACTCCTCCAGGTTCATCCAGATATTTGCTCACTGATACCTCCATTTCTGATGGTCCATCGGATTATGACCCAGTTTCGGGTTTAACTCCGTTTGATGTTGATAATAACAAGAAGGAGGCTCAAGATGTTCATCATCAGGATCAAACCAACCATGCTTCTAAGCCCTCTGGCTCTTCTCCCTCAATACCTGCTTCTTCAAACCAGGTTAGTGTGTTGTGTCTACTCTTCTTGTTATGGATTCATCATTCTAGTAATGATGATTGATATGGATTAATTCTGTTGCAGGTTGTGGTATTGAAGGCTTATCTGCACTGCAAAGGTTGTGAAGGAAAACTCAGGAAACATCTCTCCAGAATGGAAGGTATGCTAATGCATTACAAGCTTATATTCCCCTTCACTGTTTAGAGTAAATTACTAATTTAGTACCTAAAATATTATATTTATCTCAATTTAATCTCTCATCAATTAAACATCTTAATTATTATATTTATCTCAATTTGATCTTTCATTAATTAAACATCTTAATTTAGTCCATGAAATATTTGTCTTAATTCCACCTCTCATTTTGTCAAACTCTAAGATTTGACATAGGAAGATTTGAAATTTTGATAACGAAGAAAGCCAAAGAGACACATGTCACATGTATTCTTTTGGAAACTAAGCTGAGGTGTTTTATTTTTGAGGAGCTAAATTATAATATACATAAATCAATTGGGTAAATTATTGATTCAACCCCTAAAATATTTTATTTTTCTGAATGTTTGAGAGATCAAATATCTCATTTTAATTTAAAAAATATTACATCCGTCTCAATTTTAATGATTAAATTATAACAAACACAAGGATCAAATTAAAACATTTGATCTTACAAGACTAAAGAAGTAATTTACTCTAATCTGTTCAACCATTAACGCATGGCATTCAAGGGATTTTGCCAAAAAACTAATTGTTTTTCATTACGAATAGATTTATAATGTGTGATATAAATTGGCAGGAGTAACATCGTTCATCATAGACTCTGAAGCGAAGAGGGTGACGATAGTAGGAGACGTCACTCCATTGAGCGTGTTGGCAAGTGTATCCAAGTTCAAGCACTTGAAGTTTTGGCCACTCTCTGCAACACCTGAGGCCAAGAAATAAATATTCAACAAGACCAAATTCAGGATATTGCTGGAGTTTCTACATGATTTGAGTTTTCTGGTATCCTTATTTGGTCAAATTGATTGTTTAGACCATCCAATCAGATTTTGAGTAAGTAGAATTTACATAAATTCTACATATTAAAATTAATCGAATAATTTTATTTAGTCAAACAAAAAATTTAAAATCAATTGAGTGTGTATTAAATAGTAATTTACTCAGTGTAAATGTAAGTACTAACAAGTCACTAAATCTAAATCGTCTCTAAGTTTTAGAGGGTTTCAAGTCTAAATTAATTTTATATTTTTTTAAATTATAATTTTTTTTATAAAATTTACTTAATTATTTAATAATAAAATTAATCTAAACCGTTAAATAGATATAAATCTAATCTTAAAGAGATATTAAACGTGGAAGGGATCCAAATTCCAAGTCACTTCTGTGATGAAAATCACTAATGAGGCAGGGTAAGTTTATAGAGTAAGTTTTCTTTTCTTTTTCCTTTTTTCTTTCTGTAGGCGAAACAAAAGATCATAAGACTCCGGTCCTTTCGGGCTTTCTTTTTTAAATCAGATTTTGCCAATTGCTTGCCCATGCTCCTTTCTCATATTTGCTGTGCATTTGTATTTGGGAAATTGACTCATCTTAATAAGAAATTTTAAATTGAATCAATATATTAAAAAAAAAAAAGAAAAAATTAAAGTAAACAAACGGAAATTGTTTTCTTGTGTATATCATAAAAGCGAAGACGATTGAAACGTTTCTTCATAGTTTTTTTCCGGAAAGACACAGAGATGGTGATTAAGATGTTGTCTCCAGAAATGTTTTATTGTATATGGAATTTAATTTATACTGTTATTCACAAGGGATAATATAAAGTCCTAGAGTCCCACTCCCATATAAAAGGGGAAAACATTCAACGTCAGTGTTTATATATATATATACACACACGCACCATCTTTCTTTAGAGAATAATTTTAATTGTTTTTAATTTTTTACCGTCTTTGTGTTCGCCTTCAATTTCTTCCTTTCCTTATCTCATATTAAGAATTGAATTGTTTCGATATTTTTGTCATTTACCACTTGGAGAATTATAACGAATATTTATCAAATAAGAAAATTGATGTAAACATTGCGTTATAACATGTGGCGAAATAGACTGAGGCTCAATGCTCGCCCAGGTAATACAATACTAATACACACAGATATTTCAGATTAATAATTTGTATGCTAATTTTGTTAAAATAATTTTACACATTTTAATATAAAATTAAATTATGGTAATTTTTCTATTTTAAAAATAAAAAAACGTAAGATATTAAAGTTTAAACAACTTTCTCTCCCCTACTCATTTTTTTTTTCCTCTTTTAAATCCTGTTAGATACTGAATGCAAGTATTTCTGTTATTAGAAATTGGAATCTTAATTCGTCACTTTATAAAAAATTAATTTATACTAATAAATCCAACCTTTTTACTCATGTTTTAATTTTTATTTTTATAATAAAATTCATATTTTATTTTATTTAAATACTAATATATAATTTGACAACAATACTTCGTTGCTAAAATTGGAATGCTACTAAAAAGGATAAGCGTTAACTGAACTATACTTCGTATATAAAATTGGAATCCTACTCCTCGACGATCCAATTCGTAGATCGATGTACACCTTTCTTTTATTTAAATAAATACTCTTCCCGAAAATCTTTTATGAAGTTTTTTTTCCTTCGTCTCCCCCAAAATTCTTCGAAATTTCTGCTTCCTCTAGCAGACGTCTAATTTCATATTAACATACCATGCAACATTCTTCTCCATCCAAACCACAACATCCTGAAGAATGGCTTCAACCGCCACTGCCGGCGCCGGAGACGGTGCCGGAGGCACCAGTTCGTGACTTCTTTCAATTCCTACAAGCACAACCGCCGTCGTCGCCGACGACAACATCAGAACCACCCCTCGAAGCCTCTACATCAGAACCACCCCTTCAATCCTCTGCATCAGAACCACCCCTTGAAGCCTCTGCATCTGAACCACCCCTTCAAGCCTCTACATCAGAACCACCCCTCCAAGCCTCTACATCAGAACCACCCCTCCAAGCCTCTTCTCCTTCGCAAGCGACGTGCTTAGTCTCTGTACAGCAACCACAAATAGACGTAATCCCCGAAGTAAGTTTACCTTCATACGAGGAGGACCAGCAAGCTCAAGGCGGGCCTTCTCGTCACGGACGGGCACGTGCGAGGAAATCACCACCGCCAAGGGAGGGATGGGCCGAGACCATAGACCCGCCATACCCATGGGCCACGTCCAGACGGGCCGTATTGTATAGCCTAGAAGATTTGTTGTCGAAGAACATTAGGGTAATTAGCGGCGACGTGTTTTGCAGGCACTGCAAGCATCAGTACACGATTGAGTACGATTTGGAGAGAAAGTTCTCTGAGATCAGTGCGTTCGTCGCAGAGGAGAAGAACACGATGCACCATAGAGCGGCGAAGGAATGGTCGAGTCCTGAGGCGCTAGACTGTAGATTGTGTGGGTATGGGAAGAGTGTGGTGCCTGTGATTTCGAAGAAGAGAAGCACTAATTGGCTGTTTCTGCTTCTGGGACAGATGATTGGGTTTTGCAAGCTCACGCATCTCAAGTATTTCTGCAAGCACGCCAAGGTTCATAGAACAGGAGCCAAAGATCGATTGATTTATTTGACTTACTTGAGTTTGTGTAAACAGTTATATCCTGATGACTTGTTTGATCCTTAGAGTATTACTGTATAGTTTGTTTTAGGTTTTCTTTAATACTTACCCTCGATTTTTTTTTTGGGAGGTATACGCATTCTTAATTTAAATTAACTTGGTTGAGTTCTCTCTTTGTTGAAAACTTTTAAAAATTTGGTGGAATTCAATTCTCTCAAAATTTGTTTGTATGATATCTCTTTTACCATTAATTAATGAGTATCAAACATAAAAGTAAAGGAATAAAAACTCTTTTTATATTCAGTTAATGCATACCAAATGATCCCTTAGTCCTATGTATTTTTGCTCTTTTTAAAATAAGAAAAAATTATTGTTTTGATCCTTGAAAGATTGATTTATTATTAATTTAATCCTAAAAATTACTTGCATCAATATAGTCCATGAAAAAAGAACTTATTTACTTGCTTACTAACTTTTTTCAAAAAAAAAACTAATTCTCTATATATTGACTTTTCTAACAACTTAACAAAGTTTTGATTGAGTTGCTTCCTTCTATTTTTTTTTTTTAATAAGTAACTTGAACAAGGCTTGGTCGAGTTGTTTATTTTATTTTTTTAATTTTTTTTAAACATGCTCGAATTCAATGCTTTACATTTAAAAAAAAAGTTCAGTCAAATTGTACAGCTTTGGAAGAGAATTGTAAATCATTCTTACAGCTATTGCGAATCAAGATCAAGCTGTGAGCGAAGGAAAGTTTCAAAATTGCTGTATATGTCGATATCCTAACATATTTCAGTATCAGAATGAATTGCACGTTTGAATAGAATTGCTTGTTTTCTGCATCCCAAAGTATAAAAAAAAAAAAAAATGAATCCAGTCTTACAGACTGAATTGAATTTGGTCTCAACTGAATTCAATTCAATTTGGATTCAGTCTTCAAGAGTGAATTGAATTTAGTCGAGATTGAATACACCTAAGTAAATTGTTTTTGAATTTAACTGAGTAATTTTTCTAAAAAAATTGGGATGGAACTTGACCAAACTTTAGTCGAGTTCCATTCACAATTAAAAAAAAAAGAATTTTTAAAGGAAATTCCAGTAAAACTTGGTTGGATTCTTACAAAAGTTAATACATGGAGAAATACTTTTTAAAAGTTAGCACCGGAAGACATATTTTCTCAAAAGTTAGTACAGTAATAAAGCCAAAAGTATACACCAATCAATTTGATGCTTCTGCTCGTATAATTAACAATCTTTTTGTTGAGAATGAATTATAATATCATACACATGATAAAGAACGACATAGCACATTACTTAGATAACTCGCATGGCGCTAAACAATTGAAGAGGCATCCTTCCTCCACTTCTGGTGCTTTCTCTTTCATCTCCAAGGGTTGGCAGGACTCTGTTTTTCCCAGTTTGCATTTTTTTTTTTTTGAAAATTTTCTGTTTAGGATCTGAATTTTTTTCCCCCCCTTTCAACCCCATATAGATATAGAGTCCATGAGAAGAACAACAAAATGAAGGGCTTTTGAAACACAGTGATGATCTCTTACTTCAACCTCTTGAGCCTTAGAAAGAGGGCAGAGCAATGGCGGCGCCACTCCTTTTTATCAGTGACACTCCCCACTCCTTTTTTAATTATTATTGTTTAATTCAACCCTATTTGTTGTTTTCGAGTTTTTCAGGCAACTGTTACTGATTTGAAAAAAAATTAGGATAATACTAAAAATATTTAGCCAGATGTTACTGATTGAGTCACATCATCCGTTTTTTATTTTTAATTTTTTAAATGTCTTAGTTCTTGACAAATTTTTAAGAACTCAACCAGTAGTTTGTCTGAGTTCCTAAAGTTTTTTTTTTTAAAAAATCAAAAAATCAGCTATCTACTAGCCAAGTTTCTTTTAAAAAAAAAAGAATCGAGTAGTAGGTAGTTGAATATCTGACAGAAAAATTTTGTCAAATACTTGGCACCACTGTGGCCAAGTAAAGGGAGAAAAAAAAATAGTTGCATGTTTTGCTTAAGTAAAAAATACTATCTATAAAGAATTGGGTATAATTTAAATAAGTAGTTGGAGTAATTTATGTGGTTTAGAATGAAAAAATATTTTTTAATTACTTATTTAAAAAATTATGTATACTAAAAATTCAATTGTAATGAATAAATATAAACAATATAATTATAGTTATTTACATAATATAATAACAAATAAGAATTTTATATTTAATATATAAGTAGTAATATAAATAAACAGTATAATTTGGTAAATTAGTATAACAAATAATAATTATTTAATTTCAAGCATAACCATTAAATAAACATAGTAAAATAATCAATAAGAATTATAGAAATTAAATATTTTATATGACTCTGCATCTAAGTATAAATTATAATTATTTAATAACAATTATCAAATGTATAAAACAATATCAATTTTTAATAGTTAGTTAGGATTTGAAATGTAATTGTCAATCAATAAATATACAATTTATTTAACATTAAAACCAAAAGTGTTACGATATACAATTAATGTGACATATAATTTAATTGAAATGACTATCAATTCCACAACGCAGTCGCGTAATTACTCATTGTAACTATTGACGTTGTGGTTCTTCCTGTTGTACATGTTCTTCTTCTTCTTCTTCTCCTTCTTCTTCGTCTTCACCCTCATCATTATCCTCTCCTCTTGTATCGTGAACATCAGGGATATGATTCAAATATAATATAGGGGATTCAATCGAGGGTATCATATGAGGCAGTGTCATAAATTTCATTCCAAATGCAGCATTATCCAATGAAGGCCTAACAAATAATGCTGAAAAGTCATAGTGTTTCTGCATTGACATCGAACTAAATAAGTCACCCTCTGCTAGGTGTGTTGGCACATACGGGGACAAAGAGGAGCCATCAACGTTTATGTGTGAAGGACCGGCCCCATAACATCCAAAGCCAAGTTGGGTCTAACAATCGACTGAAGTCACACCCTGATATGGCAAGAATGCACATGGTGCATGGCACATATCATAAGGGATATGTTGTTTAGCCGCTACCAACCCACGAGATCTCTTCCCTTGCACCTCCTCTAGAATGATGGCCTCCGGTAAGTACTAAATAGACAGAGCTGGATGTACTTTACCACATTAGTCTATCAATGACAAACAATTAGAAATAAATGAGAGAATAAAATGCATAAGCATAAAAAATTGCAAAATGACACTAAACAAGAAATCTACCACATAACTTTGGGCATTGCTAGCTGTATTAATCCACCTTCTTATACGTGCCCAAAACTATTGCATGTATTTGGAACTATGATCCAGTGGATATGTTGGGGGTTTCTATGAGACCAGCTGATCTCGCCATTGGTTCCAGTCGTCAACCATGGGCCAAAGGGTTAATGTCCAATCAGTGTCGGTTTTGCCATGCATTTGCAATGTGTGCCATTGACCAAGCTGGACTGGTGGGTTAGGAATCGGTTGGTCCTTTCTAAACTGGCTAAGTTCTCGGTCCACTTAGTGCCACTCAAGTAAGTGATAACAAATGAGTGGAACACATGCACATTATACATCAGAGTCAATGCGACAATAATTTAGAATTATTTCAGACACAGATTGGTCACATGGGTACTAAATAAACTAAAAAAAAAGACAATTTAGTGAAATAAATATATATTATCATTGTGTTTAGAATGTATGTTTATTAAATATAATACCTCGTGAGGTGCCAACCTATCCAACAAAACTCGGTAATTCTTCAAGGCATCTACGGTGCCACCAGACGAAACTCGAGCACCTCTCTAGCTGCGTTGATTTATAAATAAATATACGAGTTAGAACAGTAAATAATAAATAATAAATAATAAACTGAGAAGAGAAGTAGTAACTGTAATACCCATGAAAAATAAAATATAAATATTTATTTACAAACTACTGTTACTATTTCAGTATACGGTACTATTTACCCGTATAATACTATTTACGTATATGGTACTGTTCATTTATACAATCGAAATGTCAAGTACTAGATGTGGTTTGGTCATAAGAGACAACTAGAAAGAAGTTCGTAGGAAAAAATGACGTTTTATGTGTAAAAATACCCTCAGGGACTAAATTGAAAGGACTGATTTGAAAAGAAACTTAAAGCTTTAAGGTGAAAGGATAGTTTTCCCTTTAAGTTTCCAATAGTCTTGAGGTGCAACATTATTAGAAATGTCATTTTCATGAATAGTAAATTAAATATTTTATTAGCGTATAGTATCAAATAATACCCTTAACTTTTCTTATAAATAGGCGCTTCCATTTCACTTCTAAACTCACACCTTCAACTTCTCTTCTTCTCTCCTTAAGTTTCTCTTACTTCAATGCTAGGCCTCTGAGATTTTGGGCCTTTCCTTTTCAGCTTAGGTAAGGATACTATGTGTTGACCCTAAGGCTATATGCCATAAGTTTTGATGATGACAAATGTATTTGAATAGTAGCATTAATATATATAAAGATTAATTATCATATATATGCTACAAGTACTTAAGCATGATTATGTTATTTAATATGTATGTTGCATATATTGAATCATGCTATTAAACTAACCATTGGATTTTGCAAGCTGGAAGCCAGAAGTCTAGAGTACGCATGCAAACCAACAACGCGTCGCATTAATGGTAAATCCACGAAAGTCAATTTTCGGTGGATTTGCGGCTGATTTAATTTGTTTTGATTAGAAATTTTAAGGATTAATAAAATGGTGATATTCAGAACCGTATCACTCTGCTTTGTTGTGTTGTTCTTGAGAGTATACATGATTACATCATGCTGTGATTATATGTATCTAAGAACATATGTTGTGTATGCTATTCATGCATCATGAGCGAAGGCTATGACTAAGAATAATATTTCATGATTCCACATGCACTCATACAAAATGAGCTGTCAAAATTTTTACATGTACTCATCCTCAAGATACATATATAAATTCATTTTGAATGGGTATATAAATTGCTTCCTTTGTGCTGAAATTTATCTTATCCTTTATGAAGCAAATTTGTTTTGAAAAAGGACTTTAAAAATGCTTCTGTTATGTTAATATGTTTTATCATATGAAGCAACATTCTTTTTGAAAAAGAAAAGATTTTAAAGATCTCTTTTGTTGTAGATAACAAAGGGGATGAAAAATATTGATGTTTCATATATGGATTATGAACTATATGCTTGAATATATCTTATTACACTAATCCATATATATTGCTTCCTTAGATGAAACGTTTCTAAATTCCTTCGAAGCAAAATATTTTTGAAAAATATCGTGAATCTCTTGAATTGCTTCCACAATGCTAAAATTGCTTTACCATATTGAAGCATTATCTGTTTTGAAAAGAAAAGGATTTGAATATCCTTATTTTAAATCACTTTTGCTATATGTTGAAATAATTTTATGCATATATGCAGAAATTGTTTTTTAGAAATCTTGAAAAATATTATTATTCGATTTATGGATTATGATTAATATTCTTGTTTATATCATCCTTTGCTAATCCATATATCATACTTCTGCTGTGTGCTGTAAATATTTCTATCATATGACAGCAAATGATGTTTTTTTTCAAAGAGTTTAATTTTTCTGCTATTTACTAAAAATGCCTCTTCATAAACAAGCAGAAATCATTTTCAATGAAAATATTGCAGAAATTTCTTCAAAAATCTTACTTCAAAATACTGCAATCAAAAACTGAATTTCCTTTATAATGATTTGGACAATCTTTTTCAAAGAAAAAATGTTATGAAATTCAGGGGAAGCTTTGTCTCACTTGAATGTATTTTTTTTGAAAAAGAATATATCTTGAAAAATTTGATATTCATTATTCATTATTCTTTTTCAAATTATGCAAGGTTTAAGGGGGAGCCTAAAACTCTTTCAAGTTTTATCTTTTGGCTCATTTCATTTGACATGAGAAAAATTTTTCTAAAATTTTCTTTTTACATGTCAATGAAATCAATGATAAGTTTTGATGTATCCTTACCCCATACTATATTGACATCTTCTGACATCCTGACTTAAAGAAGGTATGTGCTTTAACTTCTATATATTGTGTTCCTTACACCTTTTTGTTGATGTCAAATAAGGGGAGAAGAAACAATAGAAAAATATGTATACGTGCTTATAATATTGCATTCATTATCTTGTGATACATATTTTTCTGTGGTGATTTGTCATCATCAAAAAGGGGGAGATTGTTGATCCTAAGGCTATATGCCATAAGTTTTGATGATGACAAATGTATTTGAATAGTAGCATTAATATATATAAAGATTAATTATCATATATATGCTACAAGTACTTAAGCATGATTATGTTATTTAATATGTATGTTGCATATATTGAATCATGCTATTAAACTAACCATTGGGTTTGCAAGTAAGATATATTTTATAGGTTGGTTCAAAAGAAGAAGAGTGAGCATTGTATTGAAGAACAAGGATGTCACATCCCAAAACTTACATGTGATATAAACATAAAATACCTAGGGTGTACCTCCATGGTACCCCATAATCTCTGTGAACATTCTTAATATCCATAATTATGTGAATCATAAATATTCCAAGAAAGATATTTTGTATACATATTCAGAAAATGTTCAACTTTCAAACACTATACAATACTATACAACCTCCCAAGCCTAGGTGACCTACTAGATTACAGAGCGTTTCCTAATCCTTACCAATTGTTTACCAGACAAAAGTGGAGTATATCCTTAAAGGCTATAAATTCTTCTTCTCAACCACTGTATCTGAAAAGATAATCATGGAGAGTGTGAGTTTATCATAACTCAGTGAGTAAACAACTGTACATGAAAATATCATAAGCACAAACACCACATTTACTAATACAATCAATCTATCATTTATTTTAAATAATTATAGTATTATATGCCATAAATACTTGCACTGAGTGACTTGGGAATTTAACCCTCAAACTCTTTGTGCATAGGTTTTCACATTTATACACCGAGTAGTATGGGACTCTAACCCTTTCAAACTCGTGCATAGATTTTCACATTTATACACTGAGTGATATGGGACTCTAACCCCTTTCAAACTCGTGTATTGATTTTCACAGTTATACACCGAGTAGTATGGGACTCTAACCCTTTCAAACTCATGCATAGGTTTTCACATTTATACACCGAGTAGTATGGGACTCTAACCCTTTCAAACTCGTGCATAGATTTTCACATTTATACACCGAGTAGTATGGGACTCTAACCCTTTCAAACTCGTGTATTAGATCTCGTAGATCTTTTGCTCATCAATAAAATAGTGAGAATTTATCACAATATAATTACTATGAAATAAATGAATTTACACATATTTTTATTCCCTTGAATGTCTATCATCAACCATAACAATCATCATATATTATCAACAGCGAGATTGATTATTTCTCACTTCAATAATGTTATAAACAAGACTTGTATTGTACCTTATTTAATAAGATCACATTAGTTTAGTAAGGTTATTCAATTACAAAATGTTCTGATTTATTCAAGGAACAATCACATCTAGTTCTTTAGTCAACTAGAGAAATCAATTCTCAAAGGTAATAAAATACCTTCCAATGATATTATACTTTTTCTCAACCTGAACACACACTGATAATCTTCTCAATTTCACAAATAACGCAAATGGGATTTATATTGTGCTTTGACTAATTTATTAAATTAATTTTGCAAGGTTGCCTACTCACCTGGATTCCACGCTCTCGGCGCTCCCACCTTGCGCCCCAATCATCCCTATTGTAACCAGGTAAAAACCATTAGGGTTACAAAATAGAGAAATTTCCTATCACTACTCTCGACCTTTACTCACATCTTAAGTCATAACTCCTAACCAGTAATGAATTTCTAAATGACACTTATACCATTGGAAACTAGACTCAAAGAGCTTTTCAATGATAATAAAAAAAAAACTGATGCTACAGTAATAGTCAACGGTCAACGCAGCTACAGTAACGTTGACCGAGTCAATGCTACAGTAACGTTGACCGAGTCAACGCTACAGTAACGAGAAAATCTGGAAAAATTTTCTCGGTGAACAGTAATTTCTGGGGAAAATTTTCGATGTTCTTCGTGTTCTTCATCCAAAAATCCTAAAATCATATCTAAAACAACATTTCTTTTGATTTCTTCCATGGGTTTTCATCCTTAATGTCTAAGGAGTGTTTTAACACCAAAACCCCCAATTTCTACCAACAATCCAAGCTCAAATCTCAAATTTTCATCAAGAACACTAACTTTTTCAAATATCCAAATTCTACGAAATTTCTTGTTCTAATAACATCATAAACCACCTAAGAATGTTTTACATTAACATCCACACTTAAATTCATCCATTAAAACTCAAAATCTTAATTTTCTTCCATAGGTCCGAAAATGGAGAAAAAGAGAAATAGAGTAGATAAAACTTACCTCTTTACCTCTAGAACTCCTGAGAATTGGAAATATGGTTAGAAAATACAAGATCGCCGGATGAAAATTTGAGAAATGATTGAAGAAGGGAAGATGGAAATAACGAAGAACATGAAGCCTCGGGAGGAAGAAGGAGAAGAAAAACTAATAATTTTATGTGTGGGCCCCACTAATTTCTTTTTCGATAAAATCGCTCATAGCCACCTTAGCTTATAAGATTTGTTCACTTTAATCCCTCTCGATGTCTCAAATACCACTTTAACCTCGAATCCATCATCTTTTCGGTACCGGACTCATAATTCATTCTCATAAGCTTTATTCTTCCTCTCAGGTTTCTATTTGGTCATTTCTCAAAAGTCCTCTATACTTTCTTTTCTTTTCACTTTAGTCCTTGAGAATTTGTAAAAATTTCCTAAATTAAAAATTAAAATTTCTATTCCCAGATTTTCTTCACTAATTCAAAAAGCACATTTTCACGTAATTAAATTTTTCACTAAATTTCAAATTAGACTTTAAATATTCATATAAATTCTTGAGATATTACATTCTTCCCCCCTTAATAGAATTCGGTCCTCCGAATTCAAAACTTAACTCAAGATTGAAACAAATGCAGATATTTTGTCCAAATCTCGTTCTCTCTTTTAGAATTTTCACAATCAAGTACAAAATATAACAAGTTCAACATATTTTTATTTCTCAAGTTCCTTCAGTACAAGAATTGCCTTATTTCTAGTACATAAGTTACAGGCAACAAACTGAACTTGATTTACAAAACAGATAATCTTAATACGTGAAGCTCAGATCAAATATTAGCTTAAGGTATAAATAAAAGAAAGAATAAATTAAGGAAGAGGAGGTTTTTGAAATGCAGAAAGTGCTCCAGGTCTAGAAGAGGAAGGTGCTTCAGATCTTAAGGAGGAAGCTAATCGTTGCAGCCTAGAAAGAGTTTCTGGAGGAAACGTTTGGGAAATTTGGCGAAGTGCAGAGGTCACTCCATTCATACAGTCAATACACCTCGCTTGTTGGTCACGAAAATTTTGAGTTGCAAACATCGAATGTCTATCAACTCTATTCGCCAATTCCCTAAAATGACGATTCAAGAGCTTCTCTTGTTCTACAAAGAGACGATTTATCAATCTTCCCTGGTCCTCAAAGTGGCGGTTTATCAACCTTTCCAAGTCCTCCATCTTTTTTCTCATAAGCGCAAGCTCATCATTTGAAGATGTTGTTGTGCTAACATCCTCTAGCTCTACTACATCCCTTTTTCTTTTCTTAGCTTCTAATAACTCTTCCATGGATCTCTTATTCTCATAGTTCTCCAGACTAAGATTTAGATCCAGCTCTACTTTGCCAGCCTCAAAGTTTAAATTGAAAGATTTATTGCCGGCCATATTTTTCTGAGCTATAAAGGTTGTATGGAATGAGAGGTTTGATGCTAGAAAGCTTATAAGTAATGAACTCTTAGTGTAATGAGCGGCGTAATGGGGCATCCATTATTTATAGACGAAATTTAGGGCTACCAAAACCCTTACATCACACTCTAAAGATGGCCTCCAGACCTTATCCGTCGCAATGCCAACGGTCTATAATAAGCATGCCAGAAAATAACAAAATATAATCAAATACAAAAGATTTCCTCAAAAATTTCGGCTAACTTTTGACTCTTGCTCAAATTATTAAACTAATCGCCGCTTCAATTTATGACTTCCTAACTCTGTATTTGTCTTATCCAATAATTCTAAATCGAGATATTACTCCATGAACGGGTAGTTTCATATTAACCTTATCTAGGTTTCTAATCCGTGGCTTTGCCCTAAGCTTACACATTTTCAAACATACATATTAAAATAAAAACTTCTCACATTTACACATATCAAGTGTTACCATAAAGTGAGAAATTTTTTTTTTTTTTACCTTTCTCTTGCCTCTACGAGCATATATGTATGTATGTATCAATATAGAGATACATCATTATCTATATATTTTCATCTATTCAAGTCCTTTTTAAATTTCAGACTTATCATTCTCTGAATGTATGTAGAATCATTACATATTATTCCTGGCCATAACAAATAGCCTTCACTCTCAATGCATGGATAACATACATACATGGCATATGTATTTAAATACATATAATCACAATATAATTCAATCAATCATGTATATTATACTCAACTGAAGGCTTTCAAGAACAATACAAGAAAGCAGAGAAATACATTTTAGTTCATCATAAAAGCATCCAAGGCAATCTTTAATGGCTACGCTGTCGGCTTCTTAGAATTTCAGAAAATGCCAACAAGAGATATGAAAAATAAACAAGTATAAATCGGCCGCAAATCCACCGAATATTGACTTACGTGGTTTTGCCATTAATGTGACACACTGTTGACACGCATGCCTACCCTAGGCTTCTGGCTTCCAGCTTGCAGAAATTCATAGGTTGAGCGTGTAGGAGTGCGGCGAAGAGATATCTTCTTTGGCTCTAAGTCTAAATCTTTCTCTATAAAAACTGCCCCGGAGTTCTCAGTTACTACACCACAAAGAGTAATCATCTCTGAGCCTACAATTTCCCAGCATTCCTCTCTCGTCATACTCCTGTAAAAACTTCTAAATTTTCTAAACCATGGCCACCAGGAAGTACATTGATCTCACAGTGGAGGCCAAGGAAGAAGAGCTCGACTTAAACTTAAGTCTGGGCAAAGACAAGGGCAAGAGACCTTTTGATGGGTCTCAAGAGGATCAAAAGGAGAAGAAGATAAAAATTGAGGAAGCTGAGGAGATTAGCACTGGCCACACGTCAGAAAACAAAATCACTTGTCTAGAGAAGGAGGTGAAAAATCTGAAGAAGATGATAGAAGACCTGGAGAAGTTAACTAAACGCAATAATGCGGCAATGACTTCAAGAATAGACAGGTTCTTCTATTGGTCTACCCAATGCTTCTGCAATCAACAACAAAGAAGTGTTGATTGTATGAATGGGATTTACACTACCCTCCGTGACATTGCTCAGTCTCTTGTTCCAAGAAATGGTCGAGGGGTGATGATACAATACAACCCTCCTAATCCGAGACCACCTCGCTTTTAGATTACTCATGCATGAGTAATTTCCCTTTTTTTTTTTTGCAATGTAATCCTTCCGCTTTTAATGCCAATAGTTTCTTTTACTAGATGGTACTCTAAATAATAATAATAATAATAAAATGAAAAAAGATAAAAGAAATTAGCCACACAAAATCAATAACAAATTCAGCTTATAAGCCAATCACATAAAAAAATAATTTAATGACCCTATAAGCTGACACAGAGACAAACAGAAGCTCTATACAAGTCTCGTTGTCTTTCCCCTTATCATACGGGAGTAGATGAAGGCTTACCGTATAGATCAATTGAACTCGATATTATGCCCTCGAATTGTCATGAATTCTTGCTTAAGAGCCTCGATTCGCAAGCTTTCCTTAAACTAACACTCTGAGGCATAAACTACCATAAGAATATCTTTCTAGACCATTCCAATCATACATCATGTTTAACAATTATGAATGTTCATACGCCAACAGCCTACCTTTAACATGCTCTAATTGTTCCAATGTTACAAAATTTCTACATTGTATATATATATATATTTTTTTTTTTTGAAACACTTCTATCACATAGTACCATCATGCCAATCCCTAACTAAACAAGTGCAACTTTGGCGAGTCGCCCTAGAGAAGACTTATAACGTACCTCAATATCTCTTATGCTAGGTTCCATTTTACCGTAGTATCTCCCTTAGGGAAAAACTACCTAGCCCACATCTATTTTCTCAACCAAGCTTTAATCAAGGAACATATTATTTAGGACTTACATCCTCTTCCATAAATTACATCTGTCTGGCATCTATCAAAATCAAATCTTGATCTGCCTCACAAGGGTTCTTTCCCATTCTTGCATTAGTAATCTGCGCTATATTCTTTGTGAAAATCTTTCTTGAACTCTAGCCCATGCCTCATAATCAACTTTACCCCATCTAATACATCACTCTTGGCCCAGCCCTCAAGCCATATTCTAGCAATTACTGATCCTCAGCTTTAAGAGTACACTACAGAGTTATGTTCCCAATTTCTCAAAAAGAAAAATTTCATACAGAGATCACCTTTTCCATCGGTATAAAGATCATACCTCCAACAAGTTCCAAAGTTCCACATATGAAATCAATTATCTCATATTGTAACAAAATTATCTCTAACTAACTCCATCGAAGGGTAAGTTATGACAAGAACACTCAACTTTACAAGGTCTTTTATGGAACCTAATCCCATGGTCATGCCGCGGTTCATGACAATGGAAAAGGGCCCACAAAGAACACTTTGCTCTGTAATCTATAGGGGACCTAAAACCACCTCTGATACCAATTTGTCACATCCCAAAACTTACATGTGATATAAACATAAAATACCTAGGGTGTACCTCCATGGTACCCCATAATCTCTGTGAACATTCTTAATATCCATAATTATGTGAATCATAAATATTCCAAGAAAGATATTTTGTATACATATTCAGAAAATGTTCAACTTTCAAACACTATACAATACTATACAACCTCCCAAGCCTAGGTGACCTACTAGATTACAGAGCGTTTCCTAATCCTTACCAATTGTTTACCAGACAAAAGTGGAGTATATCCTTAAAGGCTATAAATTCTTCTTCTCAACCACTGTATCTGAAAAGATAATCATGGAGAGTGTGAGTTTATCATAACTCAGTGAGTAAACAACTGTACATGAAAATATCATAAGCACAAACACCACATTTACTAATACAATCAATCTATCATTTATTTTAAATAATTATAGTATTATATGCCATAAATACTTGCACTGAGTGACTTGGGAATTTAACCCTCAAACTCTTTGTGCATAGGTTTTCACATTTATACACCGAGTAGTATGGGACTCTAACCCTTTCAAACTCGTGCATAGATTTTCACATTTATACACTGAGTGATATGGGACTCTAACCCCTTTCAAACTCGTGTATTGATTTTCACAGTTATACACCAAGTAGTATGGGACTCTAACCCTTTCAAACTCATGCATAGGTTTTCACATTTATACACCGAGTAGTATGGGACTCTAACCCTTTCAAACTCGTGCATAGATTTTCACATTTATACACCGAGTAGTATGGGACTCTAACCCTTTCAAACTCGTGTATTAGATCTCGTAGATCTTTTGCTCATCAATAAAATAGTGAGAATTTATCACAATATAATTACTATGAAATAAATGAATTTACACATATTTTTATTCCCTTGAATGTCTATCATCAACCATAACAATCATCATATATTATCAACAGCGAGATTGATTATTTCTCACTTCAATAATGTTATAAACAAGACTTGTATTGTACCTTATTTAATAAGATCACATTAGTTTAGTAAGGTTATTCAATTACAAAATGTTCCGATTTATTCAAGGAACAATCACATCTAGTTCTTTAGTCAACTAGAGAAATCAATTCTCAAAGGTAATAAAATACCTTCCAATGATATTATACTTTTTCTCAACCTGAACACACACTGATAATCTTCTCAATTTCACAAATAACGCAAATGGGATTTATATTGTGCTTTGACTAATTTATTAAATTAATTTTGCAAGGTTGCCTACTCACCTGGATTCCACGCTCTCGGCGCTCCCACCTTGCGCCCCAATCATCCCTATTGTAACCAGGTAAAAACCATTAGGGTTACAAAATAGAGAAATTTCCTATCACTACTCTCGACCTTTACTCACATCTTAAGTCATAACTCCTAACCAGTAATGAATTTCTAAATGACACTTATACCATTGGAAACTAGACTCAAAGAGCTTTTCAATGATATTAAAAAAAAAACTGATGCTACAGTAATAGTCAACGGTCAACGCAGCTACAGTAACGTTGACCGAGTCAACGCTACAGTAACGAGAAAATCTGGAAAAATTTTCTCGGTGAACAGTAATTTCTGGGGAAAATTTTCGATGTTCTTCGTGTTCTTCATCCAAAAATCCTAAAATCATATCTAAAACAACATTTCTTTTGATTTCTTCCATGGGTTTTCATCCTTAATGTCTAAGGAGTGTTTTAACACCAAAACCCCCAATTTCTACCAACAATCCAAGCTCAAATCTCAAATTTTCATCAAGAACACTAACTTTTTCAAATATCCAAATTCTACGAAATTTCTTGTTCTAATAACATCATAAACCACCTAAGAATGTTTTACATTAACATCCACACTTAAATTCATCCATTAAAACTCAAAATCTTAATTTTCTTCCATAGGTCCGAAAATGGAGAAAAAGAGAAATAGAGTAGATAAAACTTACCTCTTTACCTCTAGAACTCCTGAGAATCGGAAATATGGTTAGAAAATACAAGATCGCCGGATGAAAATTTGAGAAATGATTGAAGAAGGGAAGATGGAAATAACGAAGAACATGAAGCCTCGGGAGGAAGAAGGAGAAGAAAAACTAATAATTTTATGTGTGGGCCCCACTAATTTCTTTTTCGATAAAATCGCTCATAGCCACCTTAGCTTATAAGATTTGTTCACTTTAATCCCTCTCGATGTCTCAAATACCACTTTAACCTCGAATCCATCATCTTTTCGGTACCGGACTCATAATTCATTCTCATAAGCTTTATTCTTCCTCTCAGGTTTCTATTTGGTCATTTCTCAAAAGTCCTCTATACTTTCTTTTCTTTTCACTTTAGTCCTTGAGAATTTGTAAAAATTTCCTAAATTAAAAATTAAAATTTCTATTCCCAGATTTTCTTCACTAATTCAAAAAGCACATTTTCACGTAATTAAATTTTTCACTAAATTTCAAATTAGACTTTAAATATTCATATAAATTCTTGAGATATTACAAAGGAAAAGCAATATCATGCTTCACTCAAGGAAAACAACATGCAAGGATGAAGCTCCAAGAAATGAAGAATTAGAAGATTTGAAGTCTTGAAAGCTTGGATGCATCAAGATAGCCTATGTGTTTACATTAGGTATATTTTATATAGGCTAGTATACTTGTGCAACTCAATGATTTAGATTTGCATACATTGAACATCATGGTCTACCAATATTTTCCTTTAAGCTGCCTCAAACTCATCATCGAGGGCTTCATACATGCACCATGACAATTTCTTCAAAATATGTGATTCTCCTTGAGTTAAACGAGCTAATTGCTTATTGACATTCCGCATCAAGTGCCACGTGCATAATCTATGTACGATGTCTGGCATCACCTGTACATCACCTCTTTCAAAGCTCTTGCCATTGCTGCGTCTTGATTGGTGAAGACTGTGAGAGGATGTTTATGATGATGAGCCTCTAAAAAAGTTTCAAATAGCCATTTAAAGGAATCATCAGTCTCATCATATAATAACGCCGTCCTGAAGACTACCATTCCTCTAAAGTGGTTAAATCCACATAATACAGCAAGAGGCCTGCCCTTCTTATTGATGCCAGATGTGGTATCAAGTGTGACCATATCTCTAAACAACCCATAGTCTATGAGCATCCTTGCATCTATCTAGAACACATTGAAATTTTGTTCCTCATAATCCATCTAATATGCTTAGTAGAAGCATGGATTCTTAGACAGTTGCCTTTGAAAATATTGGAGGAGCACACTGGCATATTTATATGCCATCTTTCATTGCCATCTAGATTGGATATAATTCTTTGCATCTACGTGTGTATACCCAAGATTGGCTCTTCCACCCACATGCATACTCATCAAATCAAAAGATAATTTCTGCCTAAGGTATAGTCTTCGGCCAACTCAATCTCGTATGCCTGTGCTTCGGAAATTTTTCTTTGGGATGGAAGCATGTGACTAGTTTCTTGAGTGTGCAATGCATGATTGTGTTCTTCTATAAACTGGTACACTTTATACTTCTCACCCTTAAGCCTCAACGCCAAGCTCACCATACACCTAGTTCTTATCTATACGCGGTACTTCTTAACGTTTGAACCCTTTTTATCTGGCCCATGAGTACCCTCTTTAGAATAAACAAATCTGACTAATGTTTGTTGACCCTAAGGCTATATGCCATAAGTTTTGATGATGACAAATGTATTTGAATAGTAACATTGATATATATAAAGATTAATTATTATATATATGCTACAAGTACTTAAGCATGATTATGTTATTTAATATGTATGTTGCATATATTGAATCATGGTATTAAACTAATCATTGGGTTTGTAAGTAAGATATATTTTATAGGTTGGTTCAAAACAAGAAGAGTGAGCATTGTATTGAAGAACAAGGAAAAGCAATATCATGCTTCACTCAAGGAAAACAACATGCAAGGATGAAGTTACAAGAAATGAAGAATTAGAAGATTTGAATTCTTGGAAGCTTGGATGCAACAAGATAGCCTATGTGTTTACATTAGGTATATTTTATATAGGCTAGTATACTTGTGCAACTCAATGATTTAGATTTGCATACATTGGCTCAATTATTTTGAACAAAAAGATAGTGAGATATGAAATTTTACAAAAGTTAGTTTTTGACCTTTGGTCACTATTTATATCATATCTCATAAACGAAAAATTATTTTTTCAAGTATCTTAATCTCATTTGATAGTAGACTCAAAGATCTTTCCAAAGGTATATTATTTATTGAAAACGGAGTCCAAATGAGAAATATATGACTATTTAAAATATAGTTTGAAAAACTGAAAGTTGATTATTCTGTTCTGACCTATAGTCAGTATTTTGATTATATCTTTTAAAAGAAAAATAATTTGAGTAAAACTTGGCTCATTTGAAACTAGACTCCAAGAGCTTTCCAACGGTATATTATTTGTTTAAAACGGAGTTCAAATGAGGGAGTTATGAATTTTTAAAGAAAGCTCAAAATCTGGACTGCACTATAACGGCTATATAACGGCTATATAACGGCTAGTTTTGTAAAATCTTATATATATGACCTTAGATACACGATTTTGAGCAAGAACAAAGTCCTACAATGTGATATTAACTTCTTCTATCATCTTTGAGAGAAAGGAAAGCATTCTTGAGCCAAATCTTGCATATTCTCTATCATTAGAGTTATTAGAGCTTCATTTGTTTTCATCTACTCTTTAGAGAGAGTTTCTTTGTATTGTTGATTTTGATCAACACATATATTATTCTGAGTTGAGGTTCGCAAGTACCGGTGTTGGAAGAACTTGCTTTGGGTTGAGGAGGAGCCCGGATTCATAAATTCTTCATTGTGGTTTCGCAAATACCCGGATCGAATTTGCGTGGTTGTAGTGGTTTGCAAGTACCCGGATTAAACTTGCAATTATAGTGGAAATACTCAAGTGGTCTCTTGAGGACTGGATGTAGGCTTGGATTAGCCGAACCAGTATAAATCTCCGAGTTTGCTTTCTCTATCCCTTACTCTTTAATTTGTGCATATTGATATCTATTCTTTAATTCCTTGATCTTTATAATTATTTATCTTAACAGCACATTGATTTTCTGTATTGTATTTATTATCCTAAGCATTGTACTTTTACAGAAAATCATTTTAACTTCCAATTAATTCTTGTGATAAATTTATAAAACCCAATTTACCCCCCTTCTTGGGTTCCAACCATTACTTTCACTATGCCCTTTCTATGTCTTTCAAATTTTAGAAGTTATTTTCTTAAGTATGCTCTGTGGTTGCGACCTTGGCTGATCTTCCACATCAGAAAAACTGTCCTTAGCTGCTTACATGTTATTTTGATTCTCTGATTACCGAAATAGAATGTAAACTGTGAAGAATACATGTCTAGAAAAGTTCTGGCTAAGGAAAGACCTGATTGGGAACTTACCTGGTGTACTCTTTTACAGATTGTATTCTCTATTTCTGGTATGAATAGTAACTGTATGTATGAATAGTGATCGTACGTATGAATAGTAACCGTATGAATAGTAACTATATATATGAACAGTAACTGTACGTATGAACAGTATCTGTACGAAAACAATCCTAACGTATTTTCTCTAATCTTTCATGAAAATCTCCGTAGCAGAACACCGAAATTCACCTGAGCACTCTTGTTTGTAACAACTTAGAGAAGTTATACTCGTACGGAATCCACGTGAGTGAAACGACCCCGTTTTAATAGAGTTTTAGTATTACTGGTGATAAAAAGTATGTCGTAGGACACTCCCAAGATTCATAGGGGGAAATTGGATTCAGAATGACGAATCTAAATGAGATAATTAATCCATAAGTATGGATAAAATGAAATAAGTATTTTATGATGATGTGAAGTTTGAATGTTTTCAAAAACGGATTAATTGTTATCTTGATATGTGGTTTATAAATCTATAATATAATTATATATTATACCTGTTATATGGATGAATATTATATTGAGCTTCTGATTATGATATGAAATGCTATTGATTGTGATTAAGCGGGACAGTACCCCCTCTCACAGCAAGGCGGAAAACCCGGTTGACAGGGTGTCTTGACCAATGAGTGTGGAGACAACGATTCCCTCAGTAGGAATATAGCCCGAATTGGTGATAAATCCATGAGGCACCCTAGCTAAGAGGATGAGGTTGTGCGTCATGACGGAAATATACATAATTGGTGAGCCGGCCTGTGTACGCTCTCCGGGATATATTGCCATTTACCAGTACTAGTAACGTTTGTTGAATTGGATGAATTTTTATCTTCTAGTATGTAAGAGGATGATGTTGTGCGTCATGGCGGAAATATACATAATTGGTGAGCCGGCCTGTGTGCGCTCTCCGGGATATATTGCCATTGACGAGTACTAGTAACGTTTGTTGAATTGGATGAATTTTTATCTTCTGTCTATTGAGTATGAGCCTTTGGATATGCTTGCATGACTGATGATGTATTTGAATTTTATTAACGCGAATCCGATTCGCTCATTGAGTTTAAAAGCTCACACTGTTTGTACAACCTTTTTGTTCAGATCAGGTTGCTAGCGAAGAATATCTGCTAAAGGAGTAGATCACTTTGGACTTTTCCGTTGTCGGGTAGACCCCTCTTTTGTTATAGATTATGTTGCTCTGTAATCGTCTAGGACATCTAGGTTAGGGGTTCGACATTTGGCTTGTATGTCAGTATAATAATGTATTTTAAATTGATAATCTATTATTACATGCAAATCATCTCTATAATTTTTAGATAAGAAAATTTGATATATTTATCGGAAGGCTTACAGTGATGAGAGATTCATCATTGTGCCGGTCATGTGCCTAGAAAACGGGTCGTGACAGTAACTGTATGCCAATGACCCAAATATGGAAGAGTAGGATACTGATCTAAATCCAGATCTGAGATGGAGTGTATCCAAGGTACTAACATGGGGAATCGGTCCTGTAATACCCGCTATATTTTTAAGTTATTAGTATTCAAGAATTACGATAAATTTATTTTAGATAAAATAATTCTCCTATCTATTTAATTTTTGTATGCTTGTTTTGCATACTGTTAAAAATGCGGATTTTCATTTATATATTGCATAAATTGTGAGATATGATGGATGTTATGATACAAAATTTATCCCTTGGATAAAATATGACTTGAGTATAAGTGGAATCTGAAAGAAATTGGGAGAAAAATAATTCAGCCACCTCGTGATTGCACGGTAAAATGTATAATGCCAAACTGAATTATTAAAGGGCATAGTAAACTAAATTATTAAAGTGCATAGTAAAATGAATATTTTGTTAGCGCATAATACCCTGACTTATCCTATAAATAGGCCCTTCTATTTCACTTCTAAACTCACACCTTCAGTTTCTCTTCTCTCTTCTCCTCAAAACTTCTCTTGTTCCGACGTTAGGACTCTGAAATTATAGGTCTTTCTTCCTTAGCCTAGATCCAAGGTAAGGATACTATGCCATTTTCTATGTCTTTCAGATTTTAGAAATTATTTTCTTAAGTATGCTCTGTGGTTGTGACTTTGGCTGATCTTTCACATCAGAAAAACTGTCCTTACCTACCTATATGTTATTTTGATTCTCTGATTACCGAAATAGAATGTAAACTGTGAAGAATACATGTCTAGGAAAGTTCTGGATAAGAAAAGATCTGGTTCTTAAGTGTGTTCATTGCGACCCTCCACTTTTTTTTGGGAACTTACTTGGTGTACTTTTTTACAGATTGTATTCTCTATTTCTGGTATGAATTGTGATCATACATATGAATTGTGATCGTATATATAAATAGTAATTATATGTATGAATAGTATCTATACATATGAACAGTGATCATACGTATAAATAGTATTTTGGTACAAAAACAACCCTAACTTTCTATATCTGATCTTCATGAAAATCTCTGTAGCGGAACTTGAAATTCAGCTACTACTCTTCTTTGTAGCAACTCAGAAAAGTGACTTGGATACGGAATCTATGTGAATTGATGACCTTGCTAACCGATTTTATTTACTTTTATTCCAAGTACAATATAAATCTCACCTCATATCGCAATTAGATTCCCTATTTAATGATGATAGCTAGATAATCAAATTTATTATTATGTTGATTGCAAATATATTCATAGAATGATTGAAGCCTTGACCCAAGATACTAATGCATGAAATTATACACATGAAATGGTTGAGGGCTTGACCCAAGATACCAATGTATGAAATTATACATATGGAATGGTTGAGGGCTTAATCCCCCAAAATACCAATGCATGTAATGATTATGATCATAAATACAATAAGAACTGAATTCCTGAACATAAATAAAATACAGGGGTATAGAAACCTTGAATATGAATATAATTGTTCTTATTGTGATTATGATTATGGTATTTGTACTTGTGACGCATTTATTATTGCACAGTCATTTAGTCACTGAGTTTTGATAAACTCACACTCTCCATGAACATTTTTTTAGATATAGTGGATGTGAACGAAGAAAATCCACAGGAGAATTAGTATTTCTCGAGGATACTTTTCATGTTATCTGGAGGGCTTATGAATCTAAAAGCTTAGGAATGCTCTGTAATCTTTATAGGTTACCTAGACTTGGAAAATTGTATCATACTGTATGATATTTGGCTTGTGTTTACTGTTTCACTATGTTAAACTTTTTATATGTATATATGCAAACATATCTTTCTTGAAAAATTTTGTTATGATCAGAGATTTTATGGAATACCATAAAAGTATATCCTTGAGTTTATAGAGTTACTCATATACCCTAAATTGGGATGTGACAGGTCCCATACCTACAAGTGTATTAGAATATGACACCCGTCGATTTTCTTTTTGCTTGGGGTTAGTGGCCAAGCAAAGCTTCTTGTAGAGGTGGGCCAATACCGCTAATCCTTAACTATGGCGACCACAATCCTCGAAGTCACGGAGAAACTGCAAATATGTGAAGTGCATCTTGTTGCCCGATTTATCAAGCGTTAGGTACCTTCCAATCAACTGCAAAATGTATGCACATGCAAAACTTTGCACCTCCACAGGTATTGCATCTTCTGGCAAGTGAGAAAATGTATCCCTAAGCCAATTCATCATAATTCGTCCACCATCTAATTTGTTATAGGACAAGATAACCCCCAGAAGCTCCTCATATAATGCTGGCCAATCAGCAGATGCTCTCTCAGTTATCGACCTACTAGCACATAGGAGATCTAACTGTATCGCCACATCCTGTATTATGATAATGCACTCACTCAATGGGACATGAAAAGTGTGTGTCTCTGGCCTCTACCGCTCAACCAATGCTGAAATAAGAGCGGGATTGTGTTCAAATGTACCCATTCGAGCGACACCGTAGAAGCCAAATCGCGTAGGTAAAGAATGATCGTTTGGCGTGGGTTACTCGTCATGATACATCGTCGCGGCCATAAAAGGTGATCCCTCTGCAAGTTAAGTAATCAGTATTCAAAATTTGTTTTTCTTTTAAACAATTCTATAATGTTCTTAAAAAAAACGTACCTATGTACCCAAATATCCCGAGATATGTGTCGATCCTGTAGATACAAAAGTGATTCGTCGTCGGGGCCCGGGTTCACCACGTGTATGACATTGGCCATTGTAAGCAAATAATCTATATGTAAATAAATTAAATCCAGATCAATCCAACATCACACGCTAATAAAATATAAAAAGACAATTATTTATTAATTATACAAATTAGAAATACAACCTTATTAAGAAAAGAAAATCCAATATTATATGAAGTACACATAATCACACTTAGGAAATACAGGTTAAATGAAAACAATATTCATTCAAAAAATTATCTGAAATTACCGATTATGTTCTGAATTCAACTATATACAATTATATCAAATACAGAAAATAAACTAGGATGGATGATGTTGTGGACAGTTTGTTTGGTTTTGACCCTATTGCCGACATATGATGCATCTAGATGGCTAGCGATGCTGTCTATAATCCATGTCCATCCGTAGGCCTAATGATCTTGTTCGCCTTTTGGCTTTGATAAGAGATGGATCTGGTAGTAACCGTGGACTTTGAACCACTAGCCAATACTGTAAGCCACCGATAGGCTGTCACGGTGAACTGTAAGAAATCCATAATGCTTATTGTATCCACTAATTCACTTGGGAAGAGATCTAAATTCTCTTGAGTCTTACTTTTCAATTCGCCCATGGTGATATTTAGATAATCAAGTGTTATCATACCATAAATATCAGATATAAATGTAGCCTCTTAATCACGCTTAACATTTTTTTCGTTAACATAAATATATACGTTTATTCTTGAGCTCATCTTGACTGCCTATAAAATAAGTAGGAAGCAACAAATATTTATTCCGAAAATTTATATTTTCTAATTTACCAGACAAATCACGTTGCTTATATCATAACATATCCAAATATAAATATATAAAAGCAAACACTAAAAATAAATAACTACACAATATAAACTACATTTTTTTCTTTTTTTCAATTACAATTTTCTAATTGTAAAAAATATATCTCTTTTACATTAATAATACAATCTAGTGAGACATATATTTTTAAATTTTTTACCTTAAAATAAAACAACTTAATTTACACTTTTCAATTTACAATTTTTTTTGAAAACTAGTATTTTTCTTCAATTACAATTTTTTTCAGAGTATATTCCTTCCATATTTAAAATAAGACAATCTAATTTATAATTATTTTTAATATCTTTTAGTAAAAGATATATTTTTATTTTATATATAATTATTTTTTAAATCTTTTAGTAAAAGATATATTTTGATTCTCTATATATATATATATATATATTTTAAATCTTTTAGTAAAAAATTATATTTTGCATAATTATTTTTATAATTATATTTTAATTTTTTCAAAACTGATTTTATATTATTTAAATCATTTAGTATCACAAACTAATTTAAAATAACACAATTACAATTTAAATCATTAGTATTTTTCTTCATTTACAGTTTTTTTATTTTCAAGATGTATTTCTTCCACATTTAAAATAACACAATCTAATTTATACTTATTTTTTATATCTTTTAGTATAATTTTTAAATATTTTAGTAAACAAATATATTTTTATATTTTGTATAGTTATTTTTTAAATGTTTTAGTAAAAGACATATTTTTATTTTATATATAATTATTTTTAAATATTTTAGTCAAAAAAATATTTTTCATAATCATTTTTTAAATTATATTTTAAATTTTTTCAATACTGATTTTATATTATTTAAATCTTTAAGTATCACAAACTAATTTAAAATAATACAATTACAATTTAGGTTTAAATGATTAGTATTTTTCTTCATTTACAGTTTTTTTTCAAGATGTATTTCTTTCACATTTAAAATAACACAATCTAATTTATACTTATTTTTTATATCTTTTAGTAAATTTTTTAAATGTTTTAGTCAAAAATATTTTTTTCTATTATACATAATTATTTTTTAAATATTTTAGTAAAAATTTGTTTTTATATTCTATAAATCTTTTCGTAACACTAACTAATTTAATTTTTTAAAAATATTTTAGTAAAAATTATATTTTTATTTTATATATAACTGTTTTTAAAAATATTTTAGTCAAAAAAATATTGTTATATTATATAAATAACACAAACTAATTTAAAATTTTTCAAATATGTTAGTAAAATATATATTTTTATATTATACATAACTATTTTTTAAATCTTTTATTAAAATATCTATTTTTATTTTTTAAATATTTTATTAAAAATATATTTTTAAATCTGTTACTAAAAAATGTATTTTTAGTAACACAAACTAATTTAAATTTTTTTAAATCTTTTAGTAAAAAATATATTTTTATATTATAGAAATCTTCTACTCACATGAAATAATTTCAAAAATTATAAACCTTTTAATAAAAAATATATATTATATATTATATATTATTTTATTTTAAATCTTTTAGTAAAAAAAATATATTTTTATATTGTAAAAATCTTCTACCGACATGAAATAATTTAAAAAATTATAAACATTTTAATAGAAAATATGTATTATATATTATATATTATATATTATTTTATTTTAAATCTTTTATTAAAAATATATTTTTATATTATATAAATCATTTAGTAAGACAAGCTACTTTAAATTTCTACTTATAATTATTTTTCAAATCTTTTTGTAAAAATTATATTTTTATATTATATAAATCCTTCACTAATACAAACTAAATTAAAATTTTCAATACCATTGTTTAAACTGACTAAAAGTCTCAATTTTTTTAAACAAAAATTATCCTTTCATTATTTTAGTTATTTAAAGATAATGACCTATATTACCTAATCATACAAAAATAATTAATGCATACTAATCTAACAGAAATTAAAATATCATATAATACCTAATCACAAGAATTTAAATATACTAATAAAATCATGAATAATACAAACCTACATTTTAAAATTTAAGCATACTGATCTAAACATAAATATTTAAACATACTAATCTAACAAAAAAATTAAAAAATACTTATCTAATCCTAAATTATAATTTCTCTAAAATATTCTTATTCAAACTCCTTACACACTCTCAATTATCTCTCTCAAAATTCTTCTTCTCCAAGCTTCAAGCTCGCCAACGTCTCCATTCTGAGACTCTCTTCTTCTTCTTCTTCTTCTTCTTCTTCTTCTTCTTCTTCTTCTTCATTTCAACCTTCTCTTCCCTCTTTTATATACACACTCAGCCTTTACTCCCCCCACTAAACAGCAACCACCCTCCAATTTTTTCAAACCCGATGTGCCTCTCTCGTCCCATCATCATCAATTTGCATGAAATCTCTGAATGCTTCAGAGATTTCATGCAAATAATTTTTTTAAAAAAAATAGTTAGGAACTCGGCCACGGCCAGCTACTGGCTGAGTTCCTATCACATTTAAAATAAAAAATAAAAAATAGAAAATAAGACAGGATTGATAGTATTTACTTAAATTATTTCAAAATAGTAGCATTTTCCAAATTTTTTTCAACAAGAGTAACATTTCCCTTGAAAACTCTTTGTTTTCAACTCTACATTTGACGACGGCATGAACTACTTGTGTGGCTCTCCTATTCATGCTTCATTCTTCCACTTATTGAATTTTAATTACTGACTAGTAAGAGTTATTTTACAAGTTGTTACTCAACAAGTTGTAACCAAGTGGGCCTCTGTTTCTTTCCTTAACGTACTCTGTTTTCCACAGTTTGCATTTTTTTTGTTTGTTTAGAATCTGAATTTATGCTATTTATGTATTAGAAAATATGGTCTTTTTAGTGGTTACCGATAATTGCTGTTTTTTATTTTTCCTCAACTGTGCCTTGGTCTTGTGGTTGTAGACTCCATGGATCAACAACCAAGGGCCGAAGTTGAAGATCAATAGGATTTTATGCTTTTTAGCTTGGACTTTCTTAATAAGCTTGTAGTTACCACTAGAAAATAACAAAGATCGTGGAATAACAAGTGCTGATTGACTTGCATTATAATTCTAAAACATACGCCAAACCAATAGAAAAGAGAAATGATTTTATTTTCTAAAGTCATGTTATCAATCTAAATGGCATATCATGTCATTTCGTAATGACTATGTGTGTGTCATTAAAATCTACCTCAACAAAATTATTAATGAGTTGTTCATTATACAGACAAAAAGATTAAATTGATTAAGAGTAAATCTTTCAGGGATAAAATTGATAGAAATAATCTTTTAAAAACTAAAATAATAATTTAATCTTAAAATAATATGCAATAATATCCTCACATAATGTTCTTTCATTTTATCTTGTCATTTTTGTAAGACTAATCTACACTGTCTAAAATTTTATTGATAAATGACTTTTTAACCAATTTATCCATTAATTCATAGTAGAATTGGGATCATTTTTATGTTTTAATTTAGAATGAAAGATTTCTTAAAAAAGAGGTCTTCCATGATATTCAAAAATAGATCTTAATTTACATACTTATATAAGTTAATAACTTAGGGTTGAGATAATTTGTAAAATACATATACTTATAATTGTGAGGATAAGTCACAAAAATTCTGTCTTACTACTAATATTCCAAATTAAAAATGCAGCTGATGTTTATGATTGAAAGGTATGGTGGAGTAAAAGCTTTACAGGACTTGATAAGACATGAAAGGATTAAAATAGAGCTTCCACAAACTATGACAGCTTTTGCAAACTCAAATTCATAAAACCACATACAAAAATTTATTGTGGTTCATGGGTTCCTATTAAAACCAAAAAGGCACAAATAACTTCCATCTTTTGTCACATTAATTTAGAGTCAATACAACATCTTTTTTAAACCTTATTAGCAGCAAAAGCAAAAGGATTAAGGAATTAAATTGCTTATGGATCGAAAGCTCTCTTCCAGTGTGAATGCTTCTCCTGCTTTGCAATAATCTCTCCATTGAGTTTTAATTCTCATGAGGATGAGGATGCCTAAATTATCAACCTGCCTTCTCTGAAATTTTACACCATTCATTGCCCACCATTTATTATACAGAGCATTCATTATAAGCAAGGTTGAATTATATAAAGTATGTCCATTCAAGCCCAATTAGTGAACCAACAATCAAGCCACAATATAATGGACCTCTGTACTGTAGTATACAATCCATCCTCACTGATTATTGTAAGGTAAACAAAAGAGTGATCCCATGTTACCTGCTTCTGTACTTCGATTAACTGGAGTAATAAATATGAAATCATAAAATCTTGGACCTCAGACAACAAGAAAGACCCAGAATTTGTCAGCCTAAACAGGACCAATAACTTTATCAATTACCATCACAATGGTAGAGCACATTAACTTATCATTTCTGTAAAATTTTAAGGCAACAGATGCGAATTTGTCTTGATAAAAAAGGAGCCCTCTTTGTACCCCCTCTTCATATAACATGAGCATATACTTCAATACAATCAAGACTATATGCAGCATGGAAAGATTCAGAGATATACATAACAAGCCACATGATTTATATATATATATATATATATATACACAGTATTCAGAATTAAGCCAATACATAATGGCATCGTTAAAGATAACAAACAAAAAGGAGAATCATCGGGGGCAGTTATATCGGGAGTCCCATTTTAAATGGTATCTAAGAAAGAAATTGTTTTCAACAGCTCCATCCATGGTATAATTAATTTTGTAAAGTACATTGTACAATGCAAAGAACCTTAGTAATTTAGAAGAGATAAAAGAAGACCCATATTATCTAGGTAGGATACATAATGCCACAGACGTAATCCACCAGTTCAATCTTCAGCATAAAGAAAAGAGAAAAAGGAGGAGGAGGAGGAGGCTCTAACTGACCTCCTTTGTCCTTACAATTCTATCTACCAGAGCAGTGACTAGCAGTACTTTTCAACCACCATAAGCGTCAACGGGGTTACTATCCACTATCCAAAGCATTTAACAAGACAGAAGGAAAGGGCCGTAAGAGAAATGGAAAAAAAAAAATTCATTGAAAAAGAAGGAACTTTCTGTTCATTCTTCCACCTGTCAATTGTCATCTAGGGAAGAAATTCAGTGAGTCATCTTTCTCAATTTCTTGCACCAGCTCCTTCCCGCTCAAACTTCTGTGAGAAAAACATCGTTGCAAACATGTTATCCTCTAAATACTCTTTATCAATTACCATCACAATGGTAGAGCACATTAACTTATCATTTCTGTAAAATTTTAAGGCAACAGATGTGAATTTGTCTTGATAAAAAAGGAGCCCTCTTTGTACCCCCTCTTCATATAACATGAGCATATACTTCAATACAATCAAGACTATATTGATGTGATTTCCGGAGGGAAAACACTTGATCGATTTTCTGGATAGGTTGAAAGAAACAAACAAATGAAACCAAATCACTCAATTGATAAGCCAAAGGGCGCCACAACTAAGAGAAATGGGTTGATCTCGCAACACTCAAGAAAGAAGAACGTGAGTGATAAGAAATCTAGTTGCTCTCGCCACTAACACAAGTTAGATAAGAGAAAGAACTCAAGAATCCTCTTGAAAGCAAAATGCCAATATCTCATATATGATTCAAAGATGGTTTACAACATATGGCAAGGACCCTTTTTATAGAGGGTCTCCAAAACAAAAAGACAAAAGACTCCAACTAATGCATTAAATGCATCAACTAAAAGTCAAGTAGTGTAGGCTAAATGTCAAAGACAATAAATGTATAGGTAGCTAAAAGTCAAAGACAATTAATGCATAGGTAATAGACTACAACTATATTCAACAAATGCAACTAACCCACATGTAATCTTTTCACACTTCTTCCACTTTCAACAATGTGGTTAAGCCCAATCCAAGCCCTTTAGCCCTTGAACGAGTTAGAGGCCCAATTGAAGTGTTCTCCCTTTCTTGGGCTGCAATTAGTTCAAGCTCTTTAACCCTTGAACGAGTTAGAGGCCCAATTGAAGTGTTCTCCCTTTCTTGGGCTGCAATGGGGTTATCCTTGGTTACATCATCCTCCCCTGGTTGAAATGGATTTGTCCTCAAATCCAAGTCCTCTTTATCTTCTAAGTACGGGGAAAGATCCCTTACATTGAAAGTAGTAGAAACAGCATAGTCTTCAGGCAAATCAATTTTGTATGCATTATCATTTACCTTGTCTATGATACGGAAAGGACCATCTGCCCTTGGCATTAATTTAGACTTCCTTTGGTTTGGAAATCTTTCTTTTCGAAGATGAACCCACACTAAATCTCCAGGACTGAATTGAACAAATTTTCTTCTCTTGTTGGCAGTCTTCTTATAGATGGAGTTCTTCTTCTCAATTTGCTGTTTAATGTTTTCATGTAACTTCTTTATCATGTCAGCCTTCATTTTTCCATCTATGCATTCTCGAGCTTCAAGTGGTAATGGTACTAAATCAAGTGGGCTCAATGGATTAAATCCATAAACTACTTCAAAAGGAGAGTGTTTAGTAGTACCATGTACACTTCTATTGTAAGCAAATTCAGCATAGGCCAAGCATTCATCCCAACTTTTCAAGTTTTTGCCAATGATAGTTCTTAGCAAAGTAGAAAGCGTTCGGTTCACCACTTCAGTTTGCCCATCAGTTTGTGGGTGACAGGCAGTACTAAAGAGCAACTTTGTTCCCAGCTTTCTCCATAAAGTCTTCCAAAAGTAGCTAAGAAATTTGGCATCACGATCTGACACGATACTCTTTGGAATGCCATGAAGTCTCACAATTTCTTTGAAAAATAAATTGGCGATGTGCACAGCATCGTCGGTCTTATGGCATGGAATAAAATGAGACATTTTTGAAAAACGATCAACAACAACCATGACCGAATCTTTACCTCTTTGTGTCCTTGGTAAGCCTAGCACGAAATCCATACTAACATCAGTCCAAGGTTGATCTGGAACAGGTAGAGGTGTATAAAGTCCATGGGCTGCTTCCTTGCTCTTGGCTTTTTTGCAAACAATACACCTTTCAATCACATGATGCACATCTCTAATCATGTTAGGCCAATAAAAATGCTCTTTCAGCATCTCCAATGTCTTGGTTTCACCGAAATGCCCAGCCAATCCTCCTCCGTGAGCTTCTCGTGTAAGTAATTCCCTTATAGAACAATTTGGAATTACCAGCCTCCCTAAGCGATATAAAAAACCTTCAGATCTATAAAATCCCTTATATGCCATTTTCTCACAAGCGAGATAAATTTCAGCAAGTGTTGAATCTTCCATGTAATGGTCTTTAATAGATTCAAATCCCAACAATTTAGCATTCATCATGGAAATTAAGGCATATCTCCTTGATAAGGCATCTGCAACAATGTTGGTTTCTCCCTTCTTATACTTCAACACATAGGGAAAAGCTTCAAGAAATTCCACCCACTTTGCATGTCTTCTATTCAGCTTGCTCTGACCTTTCAAGTGTTTGAGTGATTCATGGTCTGTGTGAATTACAAATTCTTTTGGTAACAAGTAGTGCTGCCATGTCTCAAAAGCTCTAATTAAAGAGTAGAACTCCTTATCATAGGTAGAGTAGTTAAGACTGGCTCCATTCAACTTCTCACTAAAATAAGCTATAGGACGCTTTTCTTGAAGAAGTACTGCTCCAATTCCCACTCCACTAGCATCACATTCAATCTCAAAAGTCTTAGAAAAATTAGGCAAAGCCAATATAGGTGCATTGCACAATTTTTCTTTGACAAGCTCAAAACTTCGTTGGGCTACATCACTCCATTTGAACTCCTTTCCTCCCTTAATACATTCAGTTATGGGTGCTAAGATGGTGCTGAAATCCCTTACAAATCTTCTATAGAAAGAGGCAAGCCCATGAAAACTTCTTACTTCAGATATGGTTCTTGGAACGGGCCATTCTTTGATAGCTTTCACCTTTTCTTCATCAACTCCCACTCCTTGCTGAGATACTACAAAGCCAAGAAAAATCACATGGTCTTGACAAAAGTAGCATTTTTTTAGATTAGCATAGAGTTTCTCCTTTCGCAACACTTCCAAGACTTCCTTCAAATGTTGCACATGCTCCTCATAACTTTGACTGTAGATCAAAATATCATCGAAATATACCACAACGAATTTTCCAATGAAAGATCTAAGCACATGATTCATCAATCGCATAAATGTGCTAGGGGCATTAGATAGCCCAAATGGCATTACCATCCATTCGTAAAGTCCATGCTTTGTCTTGAAGGCTGTCTTCCACTCGTCTCCCTCTTTCATTCGGATTTGGTGATAGCCACTCTTCAAGTCAATTTTTGAAAACACCTTGGAACCATTCAGCTCATCCAACATGTCATCCAATCTTGGAATTGGATAGCGGTATTTGATGGTGATCTTATTTATAGCACAGCTGTCTACACACATTCTCATAGAGCCATCCTTTTTAGGGACTAATAATGTAGGCACAGAACAAGGGCTCATGGATTCCCTTACATAACCCTTTTCAATCAACTCATCGACTTGCCTTTTTAGCTCCTTAGCCTCCTCTGGATTCATTCTGTATGCTGGCTTATTTGGTAAGGCAGCACCGGGCACCAAATCAATTTGATGCTCAATTCCTCTTAAGGGTGGCAATCCCTTAGGTAGCTCATTCGGAAAGACATCTGTAAATTCTTCTATCAACTCCCTCACAAGCTTAGGAAGCTTTTCTGCAAGTTCTGGATTTAGCTCCTTAAGAATTAGTAATAATACAAAGTTTTCCCTTTTTATTGCCTTCTTTAACTCATTCTTAGAAGCAAAACAGCTAGGCTTCTTCTCCTCGATTACATCCTCCTTCGGCTGTACTTGTATTGGCTTTAAGGGTGCCAACACAATCTTCTTTCCATCCTTCTCGAAAGCGTAGGTGTTTTTGAAGCCATCATGTAGTGCTCTTCTATCAAATTGCCAGGGCCTCCCAAGTAGAAGATGACTAGCATCCATAGGGACTATGTCACACAATACCTCATCTTTGTAATTCTTCCCTATAGAGAAAGGTACCTTTACTTGTTTGGTGACCTTCATCTCGCCATGATTATTCAACCATTGCAGCTTGTATGGACGGGGATGATTGATGATAGGTAGCTTCAATTTGCTAACCAAGGTGGTTGAAGCAACGTTAGTGCAGCTCCCACTATCAATTATCACGTTACAAACTTTGCCTCCGATAGTGCACCTTGTTTGAAAAATATTCTCCCTTTGTTCTTCTTCTACCTTGGCTTGGATATTCAAGGCACGTCTAATAACCAAGGCAGCACCTTCATCAGCATACTCAACAACTTCTTCTTCGTCAGAATATTCTTCCTCTTCACATTCCTCCACAATATCTTCATCTTCACTCTCTATTTCCCCTTGTTTTTCCTTCAAGATCATCACTCTTCTATTAGGACATTCGGATGCTATATGGCCATGACCTAAGCACTTGAAGCACTTAATGTCTCGGCTTCTTTTAGAGGACTGGTTGTCTTCTCTCTTATCCTTCCCCTTAGAACTTTCAGATTTGTTCGGCTCTTTCTTCCATATCTCCTTATTACTCCCTTTGGTAGTGTTTGAGGTTTGGGAAAGTGTTTGGAAAGGTTTACTCCCCAATGGTTTAGACACTCCATTGTTTCTTCCATAAACTCTCTTTTTCTGTCTCTCCACCTTAATTGCCAATTTAATTACATCTTCTAAGAAGACATAATTCTGCAACTCTACTAAGTCAGCAACTTCTTTGTTCAAACCACCAAGAAATCGAGCTATGGTTTGCTCTTGAGGTTCATTCAGCTCACACCGAATCATCAAAGTTTCAAATTCTTTGACATAATCTTCAACACACATGTCTCCTTGCCTCAAACTTTGAAGCTTAAAATAAAGCTCTTGCTTGTAGTAATCAGGTACAAAACGCCTCTGCATGAGCCTTTTCATCAATCTCCAATTTCGAACTTCCTCCTCTCCATCTCTTCTTCGTTGATTCTTCAAATTTTCCCACCATAGATTTGCATAATCAGTGAATTCAAGGGCTGCAAGTCGGCATTTGGTAGCTTCTGAATATTCTTGATATTCAAAAATCTTCTCTACTCGTTGCACCCACTCCAAGTATTCTTCAGGAGAACTTGTTCCCTTAAATGGAGGAATCTTCATTTTGATGTTGGCATCACGTTCCCTCTGCTGCCTTCTTTGCCTAGGTTGATCACCTTCTTCAGCTTCAGATTCTTCTCTATGGTGTTCAACATAAGCTCCTCTTCTTGGTTGTTGTTGTTGTAGCTCCATAAATCTAGCCATTTGAGTGGTTAGTTGAGCTATTTGTTCCATCATTTCTTCTTGACCTCTTTGTAGGCCAACAATTTGAGCTTGTTGTAGGCTAAGCCCAAAAAGAACTTCAGAACTATTTTCTCCTGTCATAGTGATTTGTAATTTGTTGGTTTGAGTTTGGTGAAGGGTAGGTTCACTCTCTAAGTGTTTACACTCGGATTAACAATGAACAGTAACGATGAACAATGAACAGTAACGATGAATTTTTTTTTTAAAATAAAAAAGTTGGAATAAAATAGAACAACACAAGAATAGAAATAAAGATAAAGATGAACAGACTAGAAAATTAGCCTTCCATGTAGGTGGCAGATTACAAAACAAGGAAAACTAATCCTTCCATATAGGTGGCAGAATACAAAATAAGGAAAACTAAGCCTTCCATGTAGGTGGCAAAACACAGAATAAAATGCAATAAAATTAAGCTTTCCACGAAGGGGCAAAACACAAAACAAATAATAGAACCTGAATTGAAGTGGCTTTGATACCAATATGATGTGATTTCCGGAGGGAAAACACTTGATCGATTTTCTGGATAGGTTGAAAGAAACAAACAAATAAAACCAAATCACTCAATTGATAAGCCAAAGGGCGCCACAACTAAGAGAAATGGGTTGATCTCGCCACACTCAAGAAAGAAGAACGTGAGTGATAAGAAATCTAGTTGCTCTCGCCACTAACACAAGTTAGATAAGAGAAAGAACTCAAGAATCCTCTTGAAAGCAAAATGCCAATATCTCATATATGATTCAAAGATGGTTTACAACATATGGCAAGGACCCTTTTTATAGAGGGTCTCCAAAACAAAAAGACAAAAGACTCCAACTAATGCATTAAATGCATCAACTAAAAGTCAAGTAGTGTAGGCTAAATGTCAAAGACAATAAATGTATAGGTAGCTAAAAGTCAAAGACAATTAATGCATAGGTAATAGACTACAACTATATTCAACAAATGCAACTAACCCACATGTAATCTTTTCACACTTATTCCACTTTCAACAATGTGGTTAAGCCCAATCCAAGCCCTTTAGCCCTTGAACGAGTTAGAGGCCCAATTGAAGTGTTCTCCCTTTCTTGGGCTGCAATTAGTTCAAGCTCTTTAACCCTTGAACGAGTTAGAGGCCCAATTGAAGTGTTCTCCCTTTCTTGGGCTGCAATGGGGTTATCCTTGGTTACATCATATATGCAGCATGGAAAGATTCAGAGATATACATAACAAGCCACATGATTTATATATATATATATATATATACACAGTATTCAGAATTAAGCCAATACATAATGGCATCGTTAAAGATAACAAACAAAAAGGAGAATCATCGGGGGCAGTTATATCGGGAGTCCCATTTTAAATGGTATCTAAGAAAGAAATTGTTTTCAACAGCTCCATCCATGGTATAATTAATTTTGTAAAGTACATTGTACAATGCAAAGAACCTTAGTAATTTAGAAGAGATAAAAGAAGACCCATATTATCTAGGTAGGATACATAATGCCACAGACGTAATCCACCAGTTCAATCTTCAGCATAAAGAAGAGAGAAAAAGGAGGAGGAGGAGGAGGCTCTAACTGACCTCCTTTGTCCTTACAATTCTATCTACCAGAGCAGTGACTAGCAGTACTTTTCAACCACCATAAGCGTCAACGGGGTTACTATCCACTATCCAAAGCATTTAACAAGACAGAAGGAAAGGGCCGTAAGAGAAATGGAAAAAAAAAATTCATTGAAAAAGAAGGAACTTTCTGTTCATTCTTCCACCTGTCAATTGTCATCTAGGGAAGAAATTCAGTGAGTCATCTTTCTCAATTTCTTGCACCAGCTCCTTCCCGCTCAAACTTCTGTGAGAAAAACCTCGTTGCAAACATGTTATCCTCTAAATACTCTTTATAAGGGTGATCCTTTGGGACAAGCACCCGGAACTTTTCAAATTGTTTCTCCGCTTCATCTTTCTTTTTTAGCAGAGTATATATGATACCCTGACATAAGTACGGCCTAAAATCTCTTGGTTCTTCCTTTACAAGTTCCTGATAGGCCTTCAACGCATCCGTAAAGGATCCTTCCATGACTTTAATCAGCGCAACCAATAGCCTTAAGTCTCTGGCATCTGAGTTCCTCTTTTCCTTTTTGCAAACATATACTGCGTCCTCAATCCTCTTCACCAAACCCTCCAATGGCTCATTTGATTCCGACATTGCCATTGCAAGGCCATGAAATGCTTCAACATGATACGGATCTTTCTTCAGAATATGCTCGAACCCATTTTTGGCCACTTGGTAGTTACCATTATAGATATACATGTGAGCCTTCATCAGTGGCCACTCAAAATCTTGGGGTTCTAGTTCAATCAAACGGTCAATAACCTGAATCGCTTCTTCAATTTTACGCGCTCCGATCTTAACCTCCATTAGAGACCTAAGAGCTTCGGTATCATTGGGATTGTTGCTCAATTTCTCTTCAATAAGTTTCTCCTTTTCTTCATACGAAAGATTATCGGTCAACTGTTCAGTGGACTCCACCATGCGCGGCGCAACCGGTGCTGCAATAACAGGCATGTGCTGAAAACGCATGAAGAAAAATGCAGTTGCGGCTATAACAATGCAAGTAGTTTCAGCAACGGGCGACAAAAGGGGATTTAGGGTTTCAACCAGACGGGTCACAATGTCTCTAGGTTTATGAAATGAAGGGTCGGTTGACGAGGCTGAAGACGAGGAAGAGGCTCTGATAGATGATATTCTGAACGACGAGGACGAGAATTGCAGGGGCGAAGCCGGTGGTGGTAGAGACCTGAAGGAGAGCGAAGATACTGGCCTTGGGATTGACGAACGGTGGCGACTGGTAGATCGGTGCAAAGGCAGACGAGAGTGACGCAATTTAGTAAGAGACTCCATGGGTGAAGCCTGAGAGAAATGAAGCAACGAGATTGAGAATTTGAGAAGATAGGGTAGAGCAGGAGGCTGCCTAAAACCCTGATTTCAGAACAGAAGGGGGAATGAAATGTTCTAAACCCCTCAGGTTATGTTTGGCTCAACAGAGGCGAGTGAAGCGAAGAAGGGAAAATAAGTTTTTTTTTTTTATTTGTAAGGAGAGGAGAGATAAAATAACTATTATTGTCTTAGAGTATAAATCATTTTTATAAGCTTGCCCCAAACAGCCTCCTCATTCTCACTTGTTAGAATATAATTATTATTATTAGATATCTTTTGAGTATTAATTTCTAAAGACACACAAAACAAAGAAATAATTGACAATAAAACAGCTTCCACAACTCTTAATTTGAGTACTGATTTTTATTGAAAGAAATGTGTCAAAAGAGATGAGAACTCTAGGTTAATAAATAACCCTCAATTCTTTTTTTAATTTTTTCCTTTTTTTTTGAATTTTCTCATTTGATTTTTTTTTTGGATATTCTATTCTAACTTCTCTTTTTTTTAAATATTCCTTTTTTTTAATTTAAAGTAGACTTTCTGTCAAGCAGACACACAACAGTATAGGAAATTCAGATTTCAATCTTTGCATAATAGAGAAGAAAAAATATGCACAGAAAAACAAATACATAGAAAAATAGAGACAGATACGTAATGTAGAAAAGCACAACATAGAAATAGAGACAGCAATGGTGAGCGAAAATGCAATAAAAATAGAGAAGAACAACATACATAAAAAAAACAGAAACAGAACAAAAATAACGAGAAGTAGATGATTAGAAGAAAATAAATTAGATACAGAAAATGATGTAAACAAACTAAAAAACAGAATGAAAATGAAAAAATGAGATGAATCAAAAAACAGAGAAAGCAAACGGCAAACATATATTAAAATTTAGTCAAAACAGAAATAGATAGACAGAAAATGAAAATAACGACAGATAATAAATTTTAGAATTCAAAAAATTGCATGAATAGAAATGCTACAGTGAGTACAAGCAATAACGCTACAGTGACGATAAAATATTGCAATGAATGATACGCTACAGTAATGATGGCCTGCACGTTACAGTTACGATAAACTGTACGCTACAATGACAATAAAAAGTGGTATGAACAATACAAATCATTTTTAATTTTTTAAGAATAAGAAATATGATATTAAATTATGTGAGGAAAGAGATGATGGAGATTAGATTTAGAGGGTAATTTGGATATTAAAAAAAAATTATTAAGAATATTTATGTATTTTTATATTATCATAATATTTTTTCTTCTCTAAATCTCTCTATTTTCGGAGAAAAATAAAATAAAAGAAATAGATAAATTTTTCACCTCTATTTATTCTCTCATCTCTTTTAACTTATTGAAATAAACAATATCATTTTAAAAAAATTCATCATTTTTCCTTCATTTTCCTCCAACCAAACATTATCTGAGAATATCTCGCTCTTTGTGTTTTTATTTATATATTAATTATAAATTAATAATTACCTAAATGATTAATATCTAATCTTGGTTTATATATGACTGCTATAAATTAGTAATTAATTATATTATATTTTTTTAATATTTCAATATAGATCTTGACTTGTTTGTAATTAGATTAAACTTAAAATTATATTTATAATTTCTTAACATGAACTTTGTCGTTAGAAATATTTATTTTTATAGTTGAAAATAATATATATATATATATATATATATATATATATATATATATAACTATAAATTTTTTAGTTTTACGACTAACTTTTTTAAATCAATCATTTAATTTAATTCAATCCAGCTAAATTAGTTCAGCTATTACTAAATTTATTAAATTGATTTGATGGTATTTCTTTTCTATTTTATTAAATTCTATTTAACCAGATGACTAAATTTAACCAATATAATTCGTTGCATATCTTTATCAATGGTCTCGTATAACAAAAACAATTGAAATATAACTAAATATAATATTATAATATTATCGTAAAGACTAAGCTCTTTTATATATATATATATATATAAATATATAAAATAAAATGTTGTTAATCAAATATTATATCAAATAAGAGAGTTGAAAAAAGTTTTTTGTATTTTTTTTTAAATCAGTATCCTGTAAATTAGGTCAACCTTTTAGAGACTTTTTTAAGTAACATAAGGTTATAAAAGAAGTACGTAAAGGCTTCAAGCAACAGGACTGAAGGACTTTAAGGCAAAAATACATTCAACTATAATTAGGTTTATGAAAGTAATTAAAAAAAGAGGAATAATAAAAAATAAGACATCACAACATATAATAGATATAAGTCTTTATGTGTTTTTCTCAAACACATAGTAAAATAATTTTATAACAGGAAAATTACAAGTTAACAATATAACAACAATTTTAATTTTTGATGATCGACACTATAATTTTACATTAACACTTTGTTAAATCTTTACAAAATTTTAGCAAACTTAGTAGATCCACATTAGTTTTTTATAACCTCTAAATCTAAGAGGATTAGGCTACAACTTTTACACCAACAACACTGATTAAGTTTCTTCCAATATACTTAGAAACTTAAACTCTAGTTTTTCTTTTTTCAAAGCTACTAAGAAACTTGCACAGCCGGTCCTCTCACTAGGATCCTCTAATAAGTAATAACATAATTATGAATATGTTTTGCAACTATCTAAGAGCAAGTACGATAGAGAGATACACTTAAAGTAAGAAATACACAATTAGAACCTCTCTCTATTCTCACATGAATACAATGAGAAAAATCTCATATAGAGCAAGAATAATTTTGATTTTGTCGCATGCAGTTGAAGATAAATTTGCTGTAAATTTTGAAAGGAATGTAACACCACTTATTGGAGATTAGGGGGTGTGAAAATGAATTTATGCCAATAGACTAATTCACCCAAATATTGTATACGGAGTGGGGTAGGTCAATTATTTAATACCTCATTTCAAATAATGAGTTTTAGCTTGACTTATTGAAATCTTTGGAGTTTAAGTGGACTAGGTGAATTGGCTTGTTGGGTTTCTTTTAAAAATAATTTCATTTATTTTTTAAACTTTAGTCTATTATTTTAAAGTTTAATATTCAATTTTTTTAAATTACAAAGTATTAATACTTAATTTTTTTATTCAAAATTATTAAAAATGCATTTAAGAAAAAAAGGAAATTTTTGTCTCTTTTAAGTTTTAATACATGTTTTTAGAAATTTAGTCTAATTTTTTAAAATTTTATAATTTCAATATTTAATTTTTGTCATTCAAAATAATTAAAAGTACATTTTTAAAAAATGATAAATAGGCTTATGGGTTGGCTCAACCCAACCATAACCCTTAATATGTTAGACTAAACCAAGATTTTAAACCCCTTAATTATACAAGGCTTAGCCCACCTAATTCATTCTCGCCACTAACCTTGAGAATTCATGGATCATTAAAATGGATAAATGATAGAATAATGACAAAGTGACTTGCCCAATAAGCTAACCCACAATCATCATGCAAATGGGGCAGAGTTAGCCAATTAGTTAATACTTCATTTTAAATAAGGGTTTTTACTCTAATGCATCGAAATTTTTGGGACTTAAGTGGATTGAGATGAATTGTCCTGTGTATTTTTTTAAACAATTTATTTTTTAAGTTTTAATATATTATTTTAGAAGTTTAGTTCATTTTTTAAAAGTTACATAATCTCAATACTTAATTTTTGTCATTGAAAATAATTAAAAATATATTTAAAGTAATTAATATATACTTTTTATCATTCAAATTAATTAAAATATACTTTTTCAAAATGAAAAATTAGCTTATGGGTTGACCAACCCAACCATAACCAGGCTAAACTAAGATTTTAAACTTCTTATCCTAGTTCATTTGAAAATCCATGGATCATTTGAAATGGATAAATGATAGGAGAAGGACAATACAGTGACTCGCCCAATAAGCTAACTCATATTGTCATGTAAATAGGGTAGAATAGGCCAATTATTTAATACTCCATTTTAAAGGAGCGTTTGATTTATCAAAGTCTTCGGGGATTAAGTAAGTCATGAACTAGTCTGTTATTTTTTTAGAGATTTTATTTATTTTTTAAAGTTTAATATATTATTTTAGAAGTTTAGTTCAATTTTTTTGAAGTTATATAGTCTCAATACTTAGTTTTTGTCATTCAAAATAATTAAAAATATATTTAAGAAAAGAAAATTGGTCTCTTTTAAGTTTTAATATTTATTTGTAGAAGTTTGGTCTATTTTATTAAAATTTCATAATTTTAATATATAATTTATCATTCAAAATAATTAAAAATACATTTTAAAAAATAACAAATTGACTCATGATCAGCCTAACGCAACCATAATCCAACCGTAGTCCTTGTTGAACTAAAATTTTAAACCCTTTAATTATATAAGATTCAATTCAAATCTAATTTATTTTCATCACCAACATTGCAAAACATGCACTAAATTCATTCACTGGCCCAACTCATTTGGGAATCCACAAATCATTTAAAAGGGATAAATGATAGAGGAAGGACAAGATTGTGACTCGCCTATAACAACATCGCTTTTGGTACCACATATCCATATATGCATACTATGTTTCTCATATATGTCGGCCAGTGTCAATCCACTTGAGATACATGTCAGTATTATTCACTAATTATTTAGATGACATTATAACTATTTCAAAAAGAGATAAACTGGAGTTTGGTCAAATAAATCATAGAAATATTCATGATAAAATTAAAACTTATTCAAAACTTGAGGATCGAATTAATGCTGTTGTCATTCTCTTTTTGTTGTGGAAGCAAGCAAGGACAGGGTACTTTTTAATGATAAATTGGTCTATAACTAAGAATTATTGTACGTCAATTTATTAAATAGTACTCTTTAATGATAAATTTGTCTATAACTAGTAATTATTGTAAGTCAATTTACTTGAGTTTGCACATAATTGATACCCGCAGTGTAACATTTATTAGACAAAATAACTAAAAAATTGATTTCTCCCTTATTTGTTCAACAAAGAGCTATATTAAGAGGCTCAAATAATGTGTAAATTTAAATAAATTGACTTGTTATTACTGTATACTATATAAATGACAGTCTATAATATTTGTCTACTATATATATATATATACATACACACATATTGTGTTTAAGTAGGTAAAGAGCGTATATGAAGAGTAAATTATTAATTTAATTCTTAAAGGATTATATTTTTTGAATTTAATTAAAAAATTAAGTATTTTGATTTAGTGTTTAAAAGAATGTATTTATTTTAATATAGTTTTGTTATTAAATTATAAAATTTATCATTGCTAAATTTTAAAATTTTTGTTACTAGAAATCATTTTAATAAAAAGAGAGACAAATTAAAATAAAAATAATTTTAAAGATTAAATTAAAGTATGTAATTTTTTAATAATTAAATTAAAATCAACAGCTTGTATCAACAATCTACTGATCATAAAAAATTTTGATGTTGGGCCGATACTAGGGAAATGTAACAACCCAAACCTTTAATCTCATCTGATTATGAGCTCTATCAACAGTCATATTCTTATCTGTTCAGTTTTTGGCTCATTCACCATTAGATAGATTTTTTTCTCCTATCGGAATTGGACTCTAAAGCATAACAGAAAGTTTTTTTTTTTTTGGTGAATGGAAGGGAGGAGATGATCTTATATTGTGTTAGGCAATGGAAAAGTGAAAAGATTTCAATGAGGGACATCAAATTTGAATGTACATTGATGTTATTAAAGTAAATAAATCACTAAATTTGATGTTAAATTATAAAATTGATAACATTATCAAATAATATTAAATGTTGCTTGTACGATGAGGAAATAGTAATACAAATGGAGGACGGCCTTGGGGACCAGAAGGAGATAGATACGTGCAGATGGTCCATAGCACCCTCATTATTAATTTCCAAAATCCGGAAACGCACATGGCCTAAACGGTACCGTTTTGTGTACGTTACAAAACAGTAACATCAACATACCGAACATAAACAACGCACACGCACCCATCACGCAGTGACACAACCCAACCCATAAACGGCAGGACAGGGCCGGGCCGTGCCACGTGTTTTTGGTGCTCCTAAATCCGCCAACTACTTACAACTCGACACATGTCAGTCTCCCCCGTCACTGTAGAGTGCTCTCTCCAACTTCTAACGACGACGTTGCGTCCTATATTTATTCTCACTAATATAATCAGGTGGTGGTGCGTCATGTGTCGGCCTTCAATTATTTTTTTTAATTTTGGAATTTGGACGACTAACGTTGTTTGCGTCCAAGTCCTGAACTCGGTCGAGAGGAGGAAGATTCAGAAGCCGCTCTGGTATGCCTTGCCTTGTCTCTGTCTCAGACCCTCTCTCAGTCTCGGCTCTGTTTCTCAAGTATGCCTCGAAGAACTCCTTGTTCTCTTTCTCTAATTCCTTCCACACTGCTCCACATGACTCATGCATGCACACACGTTATGAGCCCTCTTTTATTTAATTATAAACCTCCTAGCTATTAAATTTTAGCTGAGTACAACGTCCGTCCTCTGGTATATGTACGTACGTGTGTACCCTAAAATCTAAAAAGCACTTCTATTTCATCTTTATCGTGGTAACGTAACAGTGCTTCATTGTCTCAAGCTCTATGATTCATTGTGTTAAAAAAAATTAAAAAGGAGGGGAATTGAAAGGGAATGATTGAGGAGTATATACTGACCAGTGGATGTAATTATTGGTTTGATATTTGCATGTTTGGACAGAGCTTCCATGCATTCCTCTTTGCTCATCTTGAATAGCATACACTCCTCAATTAGACGGTGCACCTATATATATTTGTATAACAAAGTAACATTCAATATATTTAACTTTAACTAGCCAATATCAAAAAGAAGGGGCTGAAACTTAATTAGTAGTAAAAGTTGAAATTATATTCATATGATCAGAAAACTATATTAAGACACACGAAAGATAGATAGATAGAACTAACCAGTCGGATATAAGAAGCAGGGGACGAGCAGTCTTCCATGTCGAAGTTGGTTGGGTTGCTCTCTCTTTGTTTCCGATCAGCCCGGCCGAGGCTTATATTATAATATTAATTATATATAGTATAGCACTATAGCTCGATCAGATCACAGAATCTGAAAAGAAGATCAGTGAAGAAGCTAGAATTTTGAATTAGAGGCGAAAGATCAGGGTTGAATAGAGAAGAGAGAGAGAGATGGGGAAGAAGAAGAAGAAGAGACCAGACGACCAAAGATAAACGAGCAGTGGATGGATTTATAAAGAAAGTGCTTTAAGATACGGCCGGGTAAATTACATGGCCTAATACTGGTAAAATAATGAAAGAAAGGCAAGATAGTATAATTATAAAAGAGCATAGGTGTGGGGCCCACATCCCCACGTGGGAGCAAAACAAGGATTGGTGGGGAGGAGATTAGAGGAGATTCTATCAGCCTTTTTTGTTTCTTTGTCGATGACGTGGCGGTGGGCCATTGTGCACGTGACACGTGGGTCCTCTCGTCCGAAGTGGCAACGATTGGGTCTCTACCTTCTCAACGGCTTGATTGACAAAACTCGTAATATTAAAGATCGGACGGTTCCATATGGCTTTTTACATCTGACTTTTTCTTTCTTTCTTTCTTGAAGTAAGGGTCTGGGCAGGTATGGCCATCGCAGACCATAACAATGTAGCACAAGGCAGGGAGTGACGTTGGTAAGGCTCAATGATTTTTCTTGTCTCACTACTATTGCGAATTTGCGATTTTGTCGCAATAAATATATATTCTGTCTCTCTCTTTTTTACCTTGCCTTTTAAAAAATACCTAGTAACTAAAGATTTTCTCAGTGGTAAAATCGGTACGGTGAGGTGAGCCTATATAAATATGCTATGCTAATATTTAACACTCGTTTTTCAGAAATAAAATAACAGCTTACAGATGTTGTCGTTTTTAAATTTAAGCATAGATGAAAAAAAAAAAATAAACGATACACATACGCGCGCGCGCACACATAGGGAGAGAGAGAGAATTTACAGATGCAGTTTGGAGTTGACAAATTGAGCAAACTAGCCAGAGATTTCATAAATTTCATTCTATCTCAATAGAATTTGCACTCGAGGTTAATTTTATAATTAATAAGTAGTTGGCATACCTAATTTGTTGAGTTGTATTCTTAAGATATAAGTTGTCTACGTTAAATGACTTACATTATATAACGATTTAGTATATAATCCAACTTAATTTATTTAAGAACGAGACTAAAAAAGAGAAAGATTTAAAAGATTGTGTGACAAAAAAGATGCAAATCAATAGGTCACACTAACCCAATTTATATAACAGTTATAATTTTTATTATACATGTTCATATTCAATTTTTATTTATTGTATTCATTTGTATCAAATATTTTTTTTAAAATAAAATTATTCTCTCTACTTATAAATATAAATTACATTGATCGAATTATATAAATTTTTGTATATTATTTTATTTTTATACTGATTTATATTCTTCGTTATAACATAAATTCCGTAAGAGATCGGTTAACCAATATTGTCATCATTACTTAACACATATAATGGTGAATGCCTGCGTCATCTTTGGTTAATTGGGGGGTTGGGGCGAGAAAAAAAACGTTGTTTGTATATATATATATGTGCCTTTTTAGGCTTCCATTACCCTTGATTTTAATCTAATTTTACTGGTGAATCACATGCCAGACAGGACGCATATGCCTAGGTAGCCGATGATTAAAGTCATATATATATATATATATATATATATTAATTTCCTATATATATATATATATATATGTAGAGCCATATATTGGATGACTGCCTAGTGGCAAATAAATTATAATGAATTGATCAAAAGAATACAGTGAGTCCAATATTGATTTGAAATTGTCAACTTAAATATCATTTAAGCACAGGTTAATAATATATGTTTGGTGTCATGGACACGACTGATCTGCCTAATTTTGAAAATATGCTATATAGTTTAAGTGTGAAACGAGGACACATATAGGTAACTAAATAATGTGCTGGCTGTGACCACAAGCTTAATTTGTGCAAAATACTGCCTCAAAAGGATAGGGAATAAAATAAGGATTACCAACTGATGATGCGAGGTTAAATGCGCGAAGATCATTCTGGGTTTAAATGGTGATCTTGGTTAGGTTAGAGCGATAAGACAGCAACGAAGACCTTCACCATTTTTTAGCATTATTTAAGGCCAAAGCATGGTGACATGATCATGTGTCAACCTCAATATACTGTTGTCATTTGAATATTATATATAAAGTATCAAGCAATATGATATTGATTCTTGCATTTACATCTAGAAAATGATTATAGATGACATGTGAGAGGTATAATGTTTATCCAAGTTTGTCTCATCTTCTTATTCGGGGAATATTTTGCGCACCGATGTATAATAATAGTTTAGAGTACATATAAATGAACGGAAATATACCTTATAAACCACATTTATGTTTAGAGTAATTTGGTTAATCATGTTAATTCTTCCCTCTCATTCATAATTATCAAATTATTTCTTAGCAGAAAACACTGTCAAAATTAGAGCCAACAAGTGATCCATTTTCTGAAAAAATTATTGGTTTGATCTATGAAAGAGTACAATTATCTCAATTTAATTATTGAAAGATCAAATATCTTAGTCTATGAAAGATTATAATTATATTAATTTAATTATTTTCATTATTAAATTACAAAATACACTGTTGAGTTAAAAGTTTTTTATTTTCAAAAATCATTTTAATGAATAGATCAAATTAAATCAGAAAAACATTTGAAGAATTAATTAAATTAAGACGGAAGTTAATGCAAATCTATCATAATCTGAGCACTTTGTATACTCGCGGTTCAAATATTATCTCCACCTTCTCCAACCACTAGGTATATTTCAAAATGACGATATAGTAGTAGAATACGTGGTCCATTTGAGTTCAGTTTGTGCGCTTCCATGTTTAGAAGGATTCCTAATTTTTAGGAATATGCTTTGTTATTATTAATATTCTTCCAAGACATCCAACCTTATGTTTCAGTAACATTTGTCTTATATATTACGAACGTTCAAACTATAACATTTCAATATTTAAAGAAATAAAATTACACTCTAACTAATAATTTTAACTTTTAACCTAATAATAAAAGTTTAATACTAACATATACATACACTGGTATCTCTATGGAACATAAAATTGCTGTCAAAGCATGAGTGTCTACCCTTAGAACCGAAAATATTATCAGATGTTGGAACTTGGGAACAACCGTATCATCAAACGCGAAATATATACATATGCTGTTTGCCAAGCATGATTTCATTAATTATACCTGAAGCAATATAAAAGGACCTATACATAATCTCGACCTATAATATTCAATCTGATTACTTGACTATCCTCTTAGGATTTGCATTTCAACACTCACCGGTATCAAAATGTAGCAAACATTAAACTTCGAAGATAAAGGGAATAATATTTGGGAAATTTACAGAATAATTAAAGGAAACTAGGAAAGTACTTGTCTGTGCCACTATATAGAGAGGTGTATCTGTCCCAACACCTTTTGAGTATTAGAACATTTAGCTCTTTTTAAAATCGTTGAATCATTTAATTTAACAGTTCTCATTTTATAGTATTTTTTAAAATTTTATAAAAATAAAATTTTTAATTATTAATTGATTTAGTGATAATTGTAAGTACAATAATAAATATAAAATAATAAAATAATAATAAATTTTTTATAAAATTTAAAAAATACTAAAAAATAAAATCTGTTAAATCAAATAATTTTTGACCATATGGTCCCATGATCACCGCCACTATAATTCATTTTAAAAAAAACTATTCTTTTAGTTAATAGGTGGACACCATATTATGCTATAATGTGACAAACACCAGTCTTCTAGCATATATATAGTCAAATTGGTCAACCACCAGAAAATCTAATTCTGATACAATATTCTTCCGCTACGAGAAACTAGCACTTAGGCAAAAGGGGATCGGATGAAGCAGGAGATCAGGGACAGACTGAGTATACTATATATCCAAACTCACAGAAACTTTCTCTTTTTTGCAGTTAATATATTATTGTGCATCGTATCCAAATCCACACGCACAGATGCAGAAGATGAAATAGGGAAAGTTCCAGGGAATGCCAAAGTCAAAGAAGTGGGAATAACGTCACGGCCATCTGGATCATATTTATTAGCACTTGCTCTATCTTCGAAATTAGGAGGAGGATTTTTCCACTGTGGAAATGGAGCAAGAAGAGTGTGAAGCAAAGGACCAGCTTCTGTCACTGTTCGTAGCAGTCTACCTTTCTGAGGCAAAGCCTTTCCCTTAACCATTTTATCAATAATTATCGAAGCACTGCGATCAGTTTGAAGCTTAGTGTTTGTCTCTGTTAATCCGTCACGTGATTGGCAGGTGGCCAAGCATAGATCATAGGAAGGCCAAGCGAACGATTTTGTACTCATCTCTGAACAACATTTTTGTTTCTTGCTTGTGTCATATGATGCCTGGGATTTTCCGAGTAGCTCTTGAATTTGGTATCTTGCTTCGTCTCTTTCATTGCAAACCGTTTTTAACAGCTGGAATAAGAGTCTACAGGTCTCCTCGTATTTCCTTAGTTCATAATTGGTGCACGCAAGTTTGTACTTTATCTCATCAATACTCTGTCCATACCAAACATGAGAATCTGAGAATCTGAGAATTGAGAACTGAGAACTAAGACTAAAAAGTAATACTATTATGTCCAAAATAGAAAGACAAATTAAGCAATTTATAATATATAGTTGTCACTTTATGTTTAGCACGTGAAATTTCAGAATTTCAAATAGCAACGGTTCTTTGAACCTTGGGCTTTTATCGATTACTCTGGTGAAAAGATGAAGTATTGTATCAATCACACGTCATTACCTCTCCAGTTTCTCATCATTGCCCGTATGCCACATGCATAACAGTAGGATTTTTTTTTGAATACGTTTGAAATAGTTTATTTTAAATCTATGAATATCTAACTTATTTTATATTATAATTACTTATAGAGAGTTTACAGAAATAATTTATTATATATTTATAAGCTGTTTTAAGTTTATTTTCATAAATTTTCCTCTGAAGTTTGTTCTCATAAACTCTTCAATTATAAAAATAATTTTTATATAAGTGTCAATTATAAAAATAATTTTTATATAAATATTTATATAATAAATATTTATTTTATAAATGTTTAAATAAATAGTTTATTCAAACAGTTGTTGTCAACAATTATTTTTATTTATTACTTTCCAAACATGAACTAAACAAGGAATATATAGAACAAGGTATCAGTTATGGACTTGAATGCTAATCTTCCTGCATGTAGTTTGGATCCAAATCTAGTTAATTTAGATGTGCGTATAAGCTAAAAGAAGAGCGGTTTAAACTCCATTAATTATATAAGCTAGTTAGCGTGTCCTTTCTCAACCGTTGTGCTAGCTCTAGTATATATATAGATAAATATTACTATATATACTCATTTTCAGCTTAGTATTTGTATATACGAAAAAGAAAACGTGCCTTATTGTCTGAAAACAAATTGAATCTCAAACAAATTAAACATGAGAACACTGGTGACCATAATAGAAAAGAAAAAGATCAACCATAAATATAGTATAGAAGTAGAGAACAAGGTCTACATATAAATGGAACATTCAAATGCAAACATAAGAATTTAACTGACTCCCAATTTAAAACAATCGAAGATGGATTGTATTAGAGAAAGGAGGAAGAAGATCAATCACCCACATCATCCTCAGTCCACCGATGAGACATGGTTTCTATCTGCACGTTGAATATTCAAATGAAGAGCTATGAACTATATGAAGCGTTGCTGGGGTGAGGGAGCTGCTTCTGTGAAGTGGGATAGGCGATCTTAGATGTGTGTGTGTGTGTGTGAATACTGAATACAAGTAAAGTTGCTTTAGAGACAGGATAATTAAACGTTAGGACTAAGGAAAAGAAAAGAAAGCTACCAATATATGTATTCTAATTGAACAGTTGGACATGGTTCAGTAAACCAAGCTAGCTCCTCCGTGGTTATAGGGATGCTGTCTCCTAAAATATATAATATCTTAATATTGTCAAGCTATTGCTTCTTTGCTTGTAGGCTATTTTAGGGCCTATAATGCACACATCAATTCTAAATGAAGTTTAATTATTACTGGCTATAAATTTGTTGTGAAGTAACTCTATCCGAGAATCGACGCAGGCTCAGTTAGTGTGACCTATGTTTACAGAGAGAGAGAGAGAGAGATATATATATATATATATATATATATATGTATGTATTACTTCTGATAAAATATGAGAGTACAATACAATTAAATTGAAAATAAGCATATACAACAAAAACATAATTGCACTTTGAAGTCTGAACTAAAAGCATATTTGGTTTAAATACAAATCAAACAGTCAAGATTCACAAAATTTACAACTGCAGAGAACTTTAATTTATGAATTTACTATTTGTAGTTCTTAATAAACAACAAGAACACATAACTAATATACGTATAAAGAGCGTACCTTGATCATCGTAGTACAGAGATTAATTACGAGTAGGCTATTCTAGGAAAGTATAAGGGATTTTCACTGTTTTGGACTCATGAAATACCCAAATAACTCATACTCACAAAGTCACCAAAACAAGCCCCTCAGGGAACCATTACCTAAACCATCATGTCCATTGGTCGAGGTTAACCCCTTTATAATCACACCCATCACTGTTATTATTTAGAATCGGGTATCTATACACAAAATATTTACAATGATATCTCAGACCAACTCTTAAAATATATCAATAGGTCCCTCAACACAAAATACAAGAAGATCTTATTATGGACCTAATTAAAGATAACACTCAAATATATATGTCACAAAATATATATAAATATATAATATTAATATGTCAGTCTACTCAAATAAATTGTCAGCATTAAAAATTATTTATAAAATAAATAATATATATAATATTAATATATATAAAATAAATATTGCTAACAATTCTCCCACTTGGACGATATATGATTATGAAATTGTATATGCACATATTATACACATATCTAAACCCACAATGCTCATTATTTTTGCTATCTAAACAAATATATCACAAACAATCTGGTCCATCAACTATACTAGCACAAAACTAAAGAAGGTTTCGTAACTAGTTGAATTAAAACTAAACCCAACAGTGATCACAGTGTTAATACAGCCAAAGACATAGATCAAGCCTAGACGTGTAGCATAGAAATTACATGTCAATGATCTTCATACATGCCTATTTTCAACTGATTCTTAAACTTTCTCAACTTTATACTAAACTGCTTATGCAAAACCACATGAGAAAGCAAAACACATATGTTCAGAGTATTTCACACACAGATATATATATATATATATATATATATATGAAAAATGCATATTCGTATATATGTAAACACCACAAATGAATATCCAATAATTATGTACATAAAAATTGTACAATACACTTAATCATCTAAAATTTTTACTATACATATATGAGCCACATGCCATGAAAAAACTCTAGGTGGTAAACATATATAAGCCACATGCTCATGAAGAACTATAGATGGTTAATATATTTAGAATGATGTTTTACAATCATATAATCAATACCCACATGATCGATTGACACAACATTACTCTGAACTTTCTTTAACAACCAGAAACTTAATGTCTATATGATTAGACTTGGGCAAAATTTGGTTGTTTTACCTGAATGGATGTCTCACAATAGGTAGGCTATGAATTCTCCCACTTGGTTGAAGAAGCTATGAGTGTTTGTTTGACACTTTTCAAGAATATAGCTATTCAGCTAGCATAAACACATAGCCTGTCATGGATCCCACAAAATTAATATATTAATATTGGAGTAACCAATAATCTCAAATTGTTTGCCTCCAATATATGAGCATGTAAACTTTCGTCCTCTAAAGGTGCCTTATAACTCATATAACTCTCACCTAATGAGCCAAGTCTGGGTTATAATGATATCTGCCCAACACTTCCTGTCACGACCCGTTTTCTGGGCACATGACCGGCACAATGATGAATCTCTCATCACTGTAAGCCTTCCGATAAATGTATCAAATTTTCTTATCTGAAAATCATAGATTATCAATTTAAAATACATTATTATACTGACATACAAGCCAAATGTCGAACCCCTGAACTAGATGTCCTAGACGATTACAGAGCAACATAATCTATAACAGAAGAGAGGTCTACCCGACAACGGGAAGGTCCAAAGTGATCTACTCCTTTAGCAGATATTCTTCGATGGCAACCTGATCTGAACAAAAAGGTTGTACAAACAATGTGAGCTTTTAAGCTCAATGAGCGAATCGGCCTCGCATTAATAAAATTCAAATACATTACCAGTCATGCAAGCATATCCAAAGGCTCATACTCAACCAATAGGCAGAAGATAAAAATTTATCCAATTCAACAAACGTTACTAGTACTCGTCAATGGCAATATATCCCGGAGAGCGCACACAGGCCGGCTCACCAATTATGTATATTTCCGCCATGACGCACAACCTCATCCTCTTACATACAAGATAAAAATTCATCCAATTCAACAAACGTTACTAGTACTCGTCAATGGCAATATATCCCGGAGAGCGCACACAGGCCGGCTCACCAATTATGTATATTTCCGCCATGACGCACAACCTCATCCTCTTAGCTAGGGCGCCTCACGGATTTATCACCAATCCGGGCTATATCCCTACTGAGGGAATCGTTGTCTCCACACTCATTGGTCAAGACACCCTGTCAACCGGGTTCTCCGCCTTGCCGTGAGAGGGGGTACTGTCCCGCTCAATCACAATCAATAGCATTTCATATCATAATCAGAAGCTCAATATAATATTCATCCATAAAACAGGTATAGTATATAACTATATTATGGATTTATAAACCACATATCAAGATAACAATTAATCCATTTTTGAAAACATTCAAACTTCACATCATCATAAGATACTTATTTCATTTTATCCATACTTATGGATTAATTATCTCATTTAGATTCGTCATTCTGAATCCAATTTCCCCCTATGAATCTTGGGAGTGTCCTACGACATACTTTTTATCACCAGTAATGCTAAAACTCTATTAAAACGGGGTCGTTTCACTCACCTGGATTCCATACGAATATCGCTTCTCTAAGTCGTTACAGATAAGAGTACACAGATGAATTTCAGTATTCCGCTACGGAGATTTTCATGAAAGATTAGAGAAAACAAGTTAGGATTGTTTTCATACAGATACTGTTCATACATACGGTACTATTCATATATACGGATACTATTTATATGTATGGTTACTATTTATACAGTTACTATTCATACGTACAGGTACTATTCATACCAGAAATAGAGAATACAATCTGTAAAAGAGTACACCAGGTAAGTTCCCAGGAAAGAGTGGAGGGTCACACTGGACACACTTAAAAACCAGGTCTTTCCTTAGCCAGAACTTTCCTAGACATGTATTCTTCACAGTTTACATTCTATTTCGGTAATCAGAGAATCAAAATAACATATAAACAGCTAAGGACAGTTTTTCTGATGTGGAAGATCGGCCAAAACCGCAACCACAGAGCATACTTAAGAAATTAACTTCTAAAATTTGAAAGACATAGAAAGGGCATAGTATCCTTACCTAAGCTGAAAAGGAAAGGCCCAAAATCTCAGAGGCCTAGCTTTGGAATAAGAGAAACTTAAGGAGAGAAGAAGAGAAGTTGAAGGTGTGAGTTTAGAAGTGAAATGGAAGGGCCTATTTATAGCAAAAGTCAAGGGTACTATTTGATACTATGCACTAATAAAATATTCAATTTACTATTTATGAAAATGACATTTCTAATAATGCAATTACTGTGCAAATAGCAGCAACGGCTCAAAATTTTTCTGTTATTACTATTGAAAACTTAAAGGGAAAACTATCCTTTCACCTTAAACCTTTAAGTTTCTTTTCAAATCAGTCCTTTCAATTTAGTCCCTGAGGGTATTTTTACACATAAAACGTCATTTTCTCCTACAAACTTCTTTCTAGTTTTCTCTTATGACCAAACCACATCTAGTACTTGACATTTCGATTGTATAAATGAACAGTATCATATACGTAAATAATATTATACAGGTGAATAGTACCGTATACTGAAATAGTTACAGTAGTTTGTAAACAAATATTTATATTTTATTTTTTTCTTGGGTATTACATTATCACCCCCTTAAGAGAATTCGGTCCCCCGAATTCAAAACTCATTTCAAGACTGAAATAAGTGTGATTACTTCGTCTATATCTCATTCTTTGTATCTCTTTCTTTCCAAACATCTTCACATCCTTGGTAAGATTTACAAGAACACTATAGCATCGACTGTGAACTCTAGACCGCATTATCAATAATTTTCATAGGACTTTCCTTTTCTAAACGGTAAACATTCTTTTCCTCATTAGTTTGATTTTTTTCCACAATCTTTTGTACCATAAAGTGTCTCATCCTCATAACCTTTACTAAACTTAAACCATCTGATCAGAGACGAACTCTGTCTCTATGTAAAACCTCAAATAGGTGTCTTCTCAACAGTGGCATGTAGTCTTTCCAGTTTATACTGAATATCAGAACACAAGCTACCATACACATAGCTTATAACTTTTACGAATACAAGTACCCTACCCGAAGGCATCATTTTGGTCATAGGTAATACTCTTGCCCGAAGGCGATCCTTCTACCTTAAGGCAATACTCTCAGCTGAAGGCGTCATATAAAAGGCAAAATCACATGAAATCATTACATAAATCTCTAGGAAGAACAATCCTAGAAAATATGATAAGTAAATAACATACTCCTTACGCATAATTATATATATGAAAATTCCTCTCACCTCAATGACTCATATAGAGTCGCATCCCTTCAATGATTGAGGCAAACCCATAGTTCTATAGGTTCATAAAATACTTATTTAGCATTCCTCCATATTTCAGAAGTGTAATGAAATATCATTTTAGTAACTCTTTTCAGTCAAAAAGATATTACTATACTATGCTTTAGAATCAAGTATGAAATATAACAAGTCCAATATCTTCTCATTCCTCAAGTTCTTTCAGTAAAATGAATCACTTCAACAAAGAAGATCTAAATACTAACTTAAATTTTATTTCTAGTACATAGATAATTTTAATACATGAAGCTTACACCAAATGTAGCTTTAGATACAAACAAAAGAAAGAATAAATTAAGGACGAGGAGGCTTTTGAAATGTAAAAGGTGCTCCAGGTCTAGAAGAGGAAGGTGCTTCAGACCTTAAGGAGGAAGCTAATCGTTGTAGCCTAGAAAGAGTTTCTGGAGGAAGTGCCAGAGAAATTTGGTGAAGAGCAGAAGTTACTCCGTTCATACAGTCAATGCACCTTGCTTGTTGGTCACGAAAATTTTGAGTTGCAAACATTGAATGTCTATCAACTCGATTAGCCAGTTCCCCGAAACGACGATTTATCAGTTTCTCTTGGTTTTCAAAGAGACGACTTATTAGTCGCTTCTGGTCCTCTATCTTGTATTCCAGACTCTCTATCTTACGTTCCAGGAATGCAAGCTTATTTTCTGAGGATGTTGCAGTACTGTCCTCCTCCAATTCTATTACATCCCTCTTTCTCTTCTTAATTTCTGGTGACCTGTCTACAGGTCTCTTCCCTTTGTTGTCTCCGAGACTTAGATTTAAATCAAGCTCTACATTGCCAGTCTCAAAATTCAAGTTGAAAGACTTATTATCAGCCATTGCTCTAAGGATCTCAGAAATAACTTCGAAGGAGAAAGGAATGAAAATTGAGAAATAGGTATGTAATGAAAAAAGTAGGTTTGCTTGGTGTGATTAGTGGGGTAACGGGTGTACAAGATTTATAGACAACTCGAAGCCCCTGGAGCTAAAGCCACCACAACCTATACGCCGCTCGCTAGGAGGTTTACAGATCACATATGTCGCAATGCCAGCAATTAATGTCGAACATGCAAGTAAATAGTAAATATAATTTAATGCAATTAACATAAGTCAAAGATTTCCTCAAAAAAATTTTCGGCTAATCTTGACCTTTCTCAAAATTTTCGACTAATCGCCGTTTCAATCTATGATTTCCTCACTCTATACTTGTCTTATAGTGTAATCTCAGATTACGATATCACTCTATGATCGGGTAGTCTCATATTAGCCTTATCTTATATTCTAATCGGTGTCTTTACTCTGGACTTACACATAATATATATATAAATATATATATTTTAAAACAAAGTTAACTGCTTACGGTCGCATGCCTTAAGCATTATCATGATGTAAGGAAATCACTGCCTTTCATTTGCCCATAAGAGCATTATATGTAAGTATGTGTAACCATGAAGATATATCATCATCTACACATTTCATTCTATCCAAGTCATTTTGATTTCACATCTCTATGAGTATATGTAGGATCATCACATATTCTCCTTGATCGTAGCCTTCACTCATTATGCATGAATAACATACATAAATGTAATTACAACATGATTCAATCAATTATGTATATTATACTCAACTGAAGGCTCTTAAGAACAACACAATAAAACGGAGAAATGTATTTCAGTTCATCATAAAAGCATCCAAGGCAATCTTTGATGGCTATGTTATCAACTTCTTTGAATTTCAGAAAATGCCAACGGGAGAAATGGGAAAACCGAGTAAAATCGGCCGCAAATCCACCGAATACTGACTTTCGTGGTTTTGGCATTAATGCGACGCATTGTTGGTGTGCACGCCTACCCTAAACTTCTGGCTTCCAGCTTGCAGAAATCCATAGGTTGATCGTGTAGGGGTGCGGTGAAAAGATATCTTCTTTGTCTCTAAGTCCTAATTTTTCTCTATAAAAATCATCCCAGCGTTCTCAGTTACCACACCACAAAGAGTAATAATCTCCGAGCCTACAATCCCCCAGTATTCCTCTCGCCTCATACTCTTACAAAAATTTCTAAATTTTTCCAAATCATTGCCTCAAGGAAGTACATTGATCTCACAGTAGAGGCTAAGGAAGAAGAGCTCGACTTAAACTTAAGTCTGGGCAAAGACAAGGGCAAAAGACCTTTTGAGGGGTCTCCAGAGAAGCAGAAGGAGAAGAAAATGAAGAAGATCGAGGAAGCTGAGGAGACTAGCACGGGCCATACCTCGGAGGACAAAATCGCCTGTCTAGAGCAGGAGGTGAAAAATCTGAAAAAGATGATAGGAGACCTGGAGAAGTTAACTAAACGCAATCATGCAGAAATGACTTCAAGAATAGACAGGTTCTTCTATTGGTCTACCCAGTGCTTCTGCAATCAACAACAAAGAAGTGTTGATTGTATGAATGGAATTTACACTACCCTCCGCGACATTGCTCTGTCTCTCGCTCCAAGGAATGGTCGAGGGGTGATGATACAATACAACCCTCCTAATCCAAGACCACCTCGCTTTTAGATTACTCATGCATGAGTAAACTTCTTCTTTTTTGCAATGTAATCCTTCAGTTTTTTTTTTGTTTTTAATGCGAGTGGTTTCTTTTATTGGCTGGTACCCTAAAATAATATAGCTACACAAATTCAATCATGAATTCAGCTTATAAAATCCACCATATAAAAATTTGATCCGACAACAACGGAATCAAAACAAGTAATAACCTTTCCTTTACTAAGTTCAAAAGTGTAGCCACATCTATCTAAAATTAAACCTGACAACATAATTTCTAAGAAGAGATAAGTCTCGGAGGGAAAGGAAATGAAAACATCCTACAGGACCTTCAGTAGAGCCGTCTCTCTATAGTTGTGCCCGGGTTCACAACGATAGAGGAGGTCCCACTAAGGTTACCTTGCTCTGTAATCACTAGGAGACCTAACAACCATTGCTTTGATACCAACTTTGTCACGACCCGTTTTCTGGGCACATGACCGGCACAATGATGAATCTCTCATCACTGTAAGCCTTCCGATAAATGTATCAAATTTTCTTATCTGAAAATCATAGATTATCAATTTAAAATACATTATTATACTGACATACAAGCCAAATGTCGAACCCCTGAACTAGATGTCCTAGACGATTACAGAGCAACATAATCTATAACAGAAGAGAGGTCTACCCGACAACGGGAAGGTCCAAAGTGATCTACTCCTTTAGCAGATATTCTTCGATGGCAACCTGATCTGAACAAAAAGGTTGTACAAACAATGTGAGCTTTTAAGCTCAATGAGCGAATCGGCCTCGCATTAATAAAATTCAAATACATTACCAGTCATGCAAGCATATCCAAAGGCTCATACTCAACCAATAGGCAGAAGATAAAAATTTATCCAATTCAACAAACGTTACTAGTACTCGTCAATGGCAATATATCCCGGAGAGCGCACACAGGCCGGCTCACCAATTATGTATATTTCCGCCATGACGCACAACCTCATCCTCTTACATACAAGATAAAAATTCATCCAATTCAACAAACGTTACTAGTACTCGTCAATGGCAATATATCCCGGAGAGCGCACACAGGCCGGCTCACCAATTATGTATATTTCCGCCATGACGCACAACCTCATCCTCTTAGCTAGGGCGCCTCACGGATTTATCACCAATCCGGGCTATATCCCTACTGAGGGAATCGTTGTCTCCACACTCATTGGTCAAGACACCCTGTCAACCGGGTTCTCCGCCTTGCCGTGAGAGGGGGTACTGTCCCGCTCAATCACAATCAATAGCATTTCATATCATAATCAGAAGCTCAATATAATATTCATCCATAAAACAGGTATAGTATATAACTATATTATGGATTTATAAACCACATATCAAGATAACAATTAATCCATTTTTGAAAACATTCAAACTTCACATCATCATAAGATACTTATTTCATTTTATCCATACTTATGGATTAATTATCTCATTTAGATTCGTCATTCTGAATCCAATTTCCCCCTATGAATCTTGGGAGTGTCCTACGACATACTTTTTATCACCAGTAATGCTAAAACTCTATTAAAACGGGGTCGTTTCACTCACCTGGATTCCATACGAATATCGCTTCTCTAAGTCGTTACAGATAAGAGTACACAGATGAATTTCAGTATTCCGCTACGGAGATTTTCATGAAAGATTAGAGAAAACAAGTTAGGATTGTTTTCATACAGATACTGTTCATACATACGGTACTATTCATATATACGGATACTATTTATATGTATGGTTACTATTTATACAGTTACTATTCATACGTACAGGTACTATTCATACCAGAAATAGAGAATACAATCTGTAAAAGAGTACACCAGGTAAGTTCCCAGGAAAGAGTGGAGGGTCACACTGGACACACTTAAAAACCAGGTCTTTCCTTAGCCAGAACTTTCCTAGACATGTATTCTTCACAGTTTACATTCTATTTCGGTAATCAGAGAATCAAAATAACATATAAACAGCTAAGGACAGTTTTTCTGATGTGGAAGATCGGCCAAAACCGCAACCACAGAGCATACTTAAGAAATTAACTTCTAAAATTTGAAAGACATAGAAAGGGCATAGTATCCTTACCTAAGCTGAAAAGGAAAGGCCCAAAATCTCAGAGGCCTAGCTTTGGAATAAGAGAAACTTAAGGAGAGAAGAAGAGAAGTTGAAGGTGTGAGTTTAGAAGTGAAATGGAAGGGCCTATTTATAGCAAAAGTCAAGGGTACTATTTGATACTATGCACTAATAAAATATTCAATTTACTATTTATGAAAATGACATTTCTAATAATGCAATTACTGTGCAAATAGCAGCAACGGCTCAAAATTTTTCTGTTATTACTATTGAAAACTTAAAGGGAAAACTATCCTTTCACCTTAAACCTTTAAGTTTCTTTTCAAATCAGTCCTTTCAATTTAGTCCCTGAGGGTATTTTTACACATAAAACGTCATTTTCTCCTACAAACTTCTTTCTAGTTTTCTCTTATGACCAAACCACATCTAGTACTTGACATTTCGATTGTATAAATGAACAGTATCATATACGTAAATAATATTATACAGGTGAATAGTACCGTATACTGAAATAGTTACAGTAGTTTGTAAACAAATATTTATATTTTATTTTTTTCTTGGGTATTACACTTCCATAATGTATGACAAAAACTGATGCATACACACCTGTGCATATAAAAGACTTCCCATAAGGATTTTATCCATATCCCTTATATGTACATCTAATATAGGACATTGAAACAAGCTAAATCTGTCACTTTTGGCTACGATTGTGTCACCCTAGTGCACAATCCTGCTTACCAAATGAGCTCAAGACTTTTTAAATATGTCTTTTAAGATAAATTCAAAGTATGTCTAGTGCGATTCCTATGAATCTCAATCCCCAAAGATGTCTCACCAAGGTCTTCCATTTCAAATTTGTTTAAAAGAAAGAACTTGGTTTCACGCAAAGAAGGTCATATCATTACTAGCTAAAAGTATGTCATCGACATACAGAACTAGCATCACAAAGTTGCTCCCACTTAACTTGAAGTATATGCACTGGTAAACTGGATTTTCTCTTAATCCAAAAGATGAAATCAACATATGAAACTTTCAGTACTACTATCGGGATGCCTGTTTAAAACTACAAATGGATTTATTCAACTTACATACTTGGTGTTTTGAATCTTTAGATTCAAATTTCTCTGGCTGCACCATGTACATTATTTCTTCAATATCTCCATTAAAAACGTTGTTCTCACATCCATTTGATGTAGCTCTAAATCACTGGAGGTTATTATTGTTCTTCAGGTTCAGGAGAATAAATCTCTTGATCCTGAACAGGAGTGATGTTTCTCTCATGACGAGTGTTTTCGATAATTCCCTCATTCACAAGTTCAACTGTCTCAAGTAGTGTTACCTAAACAATTGTTCCTTTGACTGTAGTAGGAATACTCATGTATCCCTCTTCAGACACAATGTCCTTTAGTTAATCATTCCCACTATGATCAACATCCTCAATAAATTTGGCAATCCCGATCTTCAAGAAGAACTTGGTCGAAAGGTCATAAAATAAGAAACCCTTTGATCTTTTAGGGTACTCCACAAAGTAGCAATTCATAGTCCTTAAGTCTAACTTTCTCACATTAGGCTTATATGGCCTAGCCTCAACTAGATAACCCTAGACATGCAAGTGCCTAACACTAGGCTTCTTGCTTGTCAAACTCATATAGGGTCCTGTATACTGCTTTACTGGGTACTTTATTAAGGATATACATAGCAATCTTGAAAGCCTTTTCCAAAACAATTTTGGTAGAGAAGAATGACTAATCATACTTTTCACTATGTCCTTAAGAGTATGATTATGTCACTCAACGACACCGGTTTGATTAGGAGTCTCCGACATGGTGTATTGTAGCACAATCTAACATTAAGCCAAAATGCTTGGCAAAAGGCCTTTGATGTTGTTCACCTAATCCATCGTATATATCATAGAGTTTACCTCCACAATTAGATATAATGGCCTTAATTTTCTTGCTTAATTGACTCTTAACTTTGGTTTTGAAAACTTTAAACACGTCCAAAGACTGTGACTTCTGATATGGCCTAGCCTTTTCCAAAACGATTACGGTAGAGAAGAATAACTAATCATACTTCTCACTATGTCCTTAAGAGTAGGATTATGCCACTCAACGACACTAGTTTGATTAGGAGTCCCTGACATGGTGTATTGTGGCACAATCCAACACTAAGCCAAAATGCTTGGCAAAAGGCCTCTGATGTTGTTCACCTAATCCATCGTATATGTCATAGAGCTTACCTCCACAATTATATATAATGGCCTTAATTTTCTTGCTTAATTGACTCTCAACTTTGGCTTTGAAAACTTTAAACACGCCCAAAGACTGTGACTTTTGATGTAACAGGTACATGTACTCAAATCTAGATTAATCACCTATGAAGTTGATGAAATACCATTGTCCATTTCAAGAAACTGTAGAGAATGGACCACATATAGGTTATATCATCTCCTAAGTCTCATTAGCTTTAGTAGCACCTATTTTCTTAGCTTTAGACAATTTGTCTTTTTTAATGCATTCAACATAATTATCCAAAATTTCAATATTGGATATATGTAGAATGTTATTTGATATAAACCTTTGCATACTCTATTAAGAGATATACCCCAAATGCCTATGTCATCTTCAGTCAATCTAGACTTAGTACCAAATTTGTAAAATACATATTCACATAGCTATCAGTTTTCATACATTTTAAACTATAAAGATTATCAATCAACGAACCAGAAATAATCATTTAGAATTTAAGAAAACACTAAATTTTTCATTACAAAATGAACAAGGATACTCATATTTGTTCAAATATGAAATATAAAACAAATCTCATTTAAAAGACAGTACTACAAAAGTGTTTTCCAAACCTAATGTTCGTTCATTCCCTAAGAGATAATCTAAATAAGCTAAATAAGTTTATAGTGTTCACAGCCACCCGATTGTCATTACTCTTATAGATGTGTCTTTCACCATCAACTAACATTCAGCTGCTTATGCAATATTGCATAGATATACTTATGTGAGTAGCTGTACGCGAATCTACCCACCAAATATTATTGGTACTGAAATTAAATTAACTTGAGAATTGATCCCTTTTGCAAAAGAAACAAGTGATACTTACATCTTGTTTTTGTTTGCCCCTTAAGCTATGATATCTCTGTGAACTATATTATCCTTCTCTAGAGTATTTTTCCTCTTATTAGAGGTATCCCTTGTACCAGAATAGAATGCTAAGTGAGTACTCTCAACTTTGTTATGTTTTAATCTCTCTTCCTCTTACACATAATGAGCTCATTCAAGAGAAAGAAATATTAAAACTAAATACACAATTATGATGCACTCCCTTATGTTTCTTTTGTCATTGTATCTCATTGAAACTAGTTAAGACAAAATAATGCTAATTTCGACCTTTTCGTTTGGAGTGAATCAGTCAGGATTGCTTATAGGAAACTCTTAGCATCATTCTATTCCAGAATCCCACCACAAATGGATTCTGAAATGGTGTATTACATGATCTGTAGACTTATGTAATTTGAACATTCATATTTCTCAAATACAATTCTCTAAATAGTAGTATCACTACTGATCAAATCTGTTGGGCGTTCAACCTTTAATGCGTAGTCTAAATCTAAGCAACTGGCACTAACATAATATGCTCATTTAATCCTTTTGTTATTTGTGCAATTAAGCACAAGAATAATATTAAAATGAGCAGATTTGTTTATAGTAGCAGATACTATAATAAGACAACAAATAACATGCTCAAGACAACACTTATATGTATTTAATAACACACAAACTCATATATATACATTACATACAATGCATATATCAATTTGTACATGTGAAATACAACAGCTCTAATAACACAAATTAGAGATATAATACATCATTCACATGTAAACACAAGAGTCTTAATCATATTTAGAAATACCTAATACAACAACATCTATTAGTCTTTGGACAGAATAAATGCTTGTAAGTGGCACTCTCTACACAAATACTGTTAACCAATGATCATGCTAAAAAAAGATACTCGTATATATCCATCAAATTGTACATGTCAAACACAACAACTCTATTAACAAAATTAGACTAAAAATACAATAGCCACATGTACATACAAAGTCTCAATCATATTTTAGAGATGCTTAGTACATCAACATCTGTTAGTTTTTGAACATATTAATTTTTTGTTAGTGGCACTCTCCACTCAAATGTAGATAACCAATGTAGAACAAATATACTTACTCAGTACATGCCTTCCTTGAAGCCGACACACGCTAAGCAAGCTTCCCAAACATGTTTTACATTTGTTAACTACCTTAAACTTAGCCAATTAAACTCCTTTGGGATATTTAATATGCATAGACATTTCATAAGTTTTCTTGTTAAAATCAAATCAATTTTACTTAAAATAGCTACTTTGGTAACCAAATAGTTTACATCAATCTAATTCTAACAAGAAAACATAACATAAACTGATTAGAATTCATGAGAAAACGCAAATGGTGTGATGTGTAAAAAAAAAAAAAAATTGAACTGTAATAGTCAATGATCAAAGTCAACAGTTAACTATCAAGCTACAGTAGCAAAAAAATTTTGGACGAACAATAACCGCTATATAGTGCTGATACAGTACATACAGTATACTACAATACGAACAGTAAAACTGCTACAGTGCAAAAAAAACTGGATTTTTTTTGAATGAACAATATTTTTTGGAAAAATTTTCAAAATGAACAATAATATTCTTCATCTAAAAATCTCAAAATAACATCCAAAACACCATTTTCATGTATTCCAGCTCAAACATATTGAAAGAATTGATTGAAATTTGAATATAATCAGTGAAAAAGACTCAAAATCTTCCAAAATCACATTTAATTAGGAAATTTCAAATTCTATGGTTCATTTCAAAAAATCTCCAATTACAAAAATTTCTCTCTTGTTATTTGAAAAACTTATATAATCAGTGCGAAATTAGTGTATAATCAGAGATTTAATACCAAAAAACCTTAAAACTTCCTAATTTTAACAAAATCAAAATTTATGCACAAATAGGGTTTATTGCAAAATTTTCAAATTTGAACCCAAGTTCAAATTTCTAAACTCAAATGGTTCTTGTTGATTATTAGAACTAGGCTCTGATACTAATTGAAAGCATATTTTGTTTAAACACAAATCAAACAATCAAGATTCACAAAATTCATAAATGCGCTTTAATTTATGAATTTACTATTTGTAAATTTTGATAATAACAAGAACACATAATTAATACACGTATAAATAGTGTACCTTGATCGTCGTAGCACGGAGATCAATTGCGGGTAGGCTCTTCTAAGAGAGTGTAAGAGGCTTTCACTGTTTTGGACTGATGGAATACCCAAATGACTCATACTCACAAAGTTACCAAAACAAACCCCTTATATAACTCAAGGAACCACTACTTAAACCATCATGTCATGGATCAGGTCGACCCCTGGGTTGATCCCTTTATAATAACACTCATCACTATTATTATTTAGAGTCAGATATCAGCACACAAAATATTTATAATGACACTCCAGACCAACTCTTAAAATATATCAAATAGGTCTCTTAACACAAAATACAAAAAGATCTTATTATGGACCTAATTAAAGATAACACTTAAATATATATATCCCAAAATATGTATAGATATACAATATCAATATGTCAATTCACTCAAATAAATTATCAGCACTAAAAATTATTTATAAAATAAATAATATATATAAAATAAATATTGCCAACATAAACCAGTTCACTCCATGGGTCGCTTCACTTTTTTTTTTCTTTCGAGTCATATATTCCCAAATATACCGAGATCGAATCATAATCAGAATCACCTTATTCAAGTAGCTCAACATAATTATACCGGTCATAATTGATTAGTTACTGCTTCTCTTATAAGTTGAAAAGTTTAGATTCAAATTTCAATAAAATGGACAGGATGAGAAAATAAAAAAGTATAGCTTGCTGTATAACAAATGGACATGAAGAAAATAGTTAATATTTGCAACATGCGAATGAGCACATCATCATATGGTAAGATGGCAGAAGCATGTAGATTTGCAATTATTACTTGAGAGCCCCGATCTCAGCGACAAAAATTAAAGCTATAGACACAAAAGGTTCAGAAATAGTCACCCTAATAAACTTGATTTATCTCTTCAAAAGAGAGACAAGAAATCATATGTTGAGTAATTTAATTCGAACAATTTTTATCTAAGTTAAAAAACTTTCTTTCGCAAAGTAGTCTTATTTGTGATCAATCATCTTTTAAGAGCTTTTTGACATTTGAATCTCTTCTATGATTAAAAAATTCTTGAAAGTCAAATTCATGAATTAATTATTATATTGGTATGTGGAAGATACTTCCATCATTTAATTTCTTCTCAAGCTGGTTGATCATGTTACAAGCCCTAATAAGGCCCAATCTGTTCAAAAAGGAGGCCCAATAACATTTAAGGCCCAAATTTGATGCTGTACAGTAACACGAGGCGGCCGTAGCTTGACCACCCAAAAAAAAAAAAAAAGAGGCGGCAGTTGGCACTAAAGAAAGTTGCGCCAACGCCGGAGCTTGGGACAAAGACAAGGAAGTAGAAGGAGAATCGAATACTGAATCAGTCATGGCTATAGCCGCCACCATTTCTCTGCCTCTCACATCGTCGACCCGCCGCTCTCTCACCACCGCCAATCTTCTTCGGCCTTCTTCTACTTCGTTATCTGCTTTCCCATCCAATTTGCTCACACCTCAACGTTCTGTAAAATACCCTAATTCTCGCATCATAGCTTCTTCAATGGGCGTTGAAGCTCCTGTGAAAACCTCGTCCACTTCATTTCTAGACCGAAAGGAGAGTGGCTATCTCCATTTCGCTAAGTATCAGGGCCTAGGCAATGACTTCGTTTTGGTAAGTTTGAATTTGTTTCCAATCTTCGGCTTGATCCCTCTGATGGAATAATTTCGTAGAGTGCTAGAAAACTGAAATGATCGATTTTCTATTTTACATGCTTTATTGTTTTGTATTGTGATTTTTAATTAGATTTGTTATTTTGAGTGATTTTGAATAGATTGACAACAGAGACTCTACAGAGCCCAAGATCAGTGCAGAGAAAGCGGTGCAACTATGTGATCGTAACTTTGGTATTGGTGCAGATGGAGTTATCTTTGTCATGCCGGGCACCAATGGCACTGACTATACCATGAGAATATTTAATTCTGATGGTAGTGAACCTGAGGTGATTTCTCTTGCCTCCAGTTTTATAGTTCAAAGTCTTTCCATCTTACGAATCATAGCTTCTGACTTTTGTTGAACTTCCGGGGCATGTTTGTTATTTTGTTCAGTTGACTCAGAAATTTTGGATATTACTGAATGAACTAGTTTTAGTGTTGATACTTTCCCTAATGTTTATTAATCCGATCTTTTAATCCTTAGATGTGTGGTAATGGAATGCGATGCTTTGCTAAATTCGTTGCTCAGCTGGAGAACATACATGGAAGGCAAAGGTAAGGTCATTATATATTTTGTTCAATTTTTTATTCTTTTATTGCGAAAACTGCAACCAACAGACTTGATAGGAGCATTCATCTTTTGACCTCTTTTTGCTACTCATGCCTTGTTGCTTGTGGTATTACGTGGTAAAGGCAATTATTCCATGTTTAACAGATAGCTCTAAAGCAAACAATGTTTATCATAGGATGTACAATATATTCAAATTAGATAATATTGACAATTGAAGGTAATAAGTTGATACTGACTTAGGACACATGGTTTAGTGACGCCTTTATCAAAAGATAATAATTAATAAAGGCCCGTTATAATTTGACTGAGCTTTTGCTTTCATACTTTGCAGTTTTACTGTACATACTGGTGCTGGCCTGATTGTTCCAGAAATCTTAGAAGATGGAAATGTATGTTCTTCTGTGGCTATATTTACAATTTACTTATTGTCTCGTTATATGCTTTGAAGATATAGCTCATCTTATGGAGCTCCCCAAGAGCCTTTTTATTGGTAATTTTGAGCTGTCCTGTCTTAAATGGTTTGAAGTTGAAAGGGAAGTTTTTTTTTTTTTTGGTGGGGTCTCTTATCTGAGATTGTTTCTTTGACTCAAGTTGCTACACAACAATATTATTTCAGGCCAGAGTTGACATGGGGGAACCCATTCTTAAAGCATCAGATGTGCCTACTAAATTACCTGCAAATAAGGATTATTCTGTTGTTAAGTCAGAGCTTGATGTAGATGGGGTTATCTGGAATGTGACATGTGTTAGTATGGGAAATCCACACTGTGTTACTTTCAGTACTAGAGAAACTCAGGTGAGTATTTTAGAGTTAGACACATTGTAAATACAGTGCAAATTTACAATTTCCTTTTGTATTGTATTAGTCATATTATGCTTTCAGGGCTTAGAAATGTATTCAGAAAGGAATTACTAAGCCGAAACACAAGACATTCATCTGTAGATGGTATAAATCCTTAATTTGGTACACATACTTGTAGACGCTATCACACACAACGGAAGGTTAAATTCAGTTACATCAAAAAGGAAGCAGCTAAATGAGCTGACACATGTTTTAATTTTAAGTTTGTGCTTTTTTGCGTGCCAGGCCTTAACTGGACATTTTGTTTTCCTTTGGGCTTGAATGTCATGTTTGTTTTGTTGCTTCTTTTGAACAGAATATATTGGTTGACGATTTGAAACTATCAGACATTGGTCCAAAATTTGAACATCATGAGGTGTTCCCTGCAAGAACTAACACAGGTTTGTATTGGATATTTCTATGCTTGGAATATTATTCTAAACTTTTTATCAGGTTATTTTTTCTCTTCCCCCCATCCAACTTTATTCTGTTATCTTGTCCCCCCCCCCCCCCCCCCTCTTTATTATTATTTGTTTTATTTTTGGCATATATGGTTCTGCTGTTGAGTGTGCTGGTTACTAATAGGAAGTCACAGGTCGGCCTCATTAATTCTTTCTTGTTTAATGTGTGAGGACATGCTACGGTCGGCTTACATAATGGGACTTGGTATATGTGCGCTTTTGGTTGGTAGAGGGGGTGGCAACTCGTATGAGTTCCATTTCTATCAAGACCCTTTTCAGTTCCCACATGCTGTTGACTGGATCTTCCCTCATTTTGTTCCTTGTTTCTTCTATCCAAAAGACCTATGTGGTTGTAGTGAAATAATCACTCTTATTATGTTGCTTTCCGTCACTCTCATGAATTGAACGGTCGTGTGATTTTATTTGCAGAGTTTGTACAAGTTCTGTCTAATCATCACCTGAAGATGCGTGTTTGGGAGCGTGGAGCAGGTTAGAACATCCATTACATCTAGTATTGTCAGCGTCCTGTAAAAATCCAAGTGCCTTTGACTTCTATATCTGAAAGCTCCTCTTTTTGAAAAAAGCATATTGTTAATATGCAGGCGCAACTCTAGCCTGTGGAACTGGAGCTTGTGCTGTAGTTGTTGCAGCAGTTCTCGAGGGTCGTGCTGATAGGGTAAGATTGCCTGCAATATCAAAATTACTATTACTTGCCCCTTATTAATAATTTCTATAAAATATACTATTTATAATCTGTTCATACAAAGCGTCATTTTTCATCATATTTCATGTTGAGCAATAACTTTTTGCTCCCATGAATCCTGTGAATAAAATTTTGAAGTGTAAACTATTCTCAGTTAAATACTTCACTTAGTTTGATGAGAATTTGATGAATCATTTCTCTATTTTTAAGTTCTACTGAAATCTCTCTTAGCTTTTGTGATTTATCAATCAGCGAATGGTGTAGCTTTTCAAGATAGAGATGTGTGTTATTCTGGCTAAATACAGAAACGCATAAATTCTTCATTACTTGTGATTTACTGCCTTTTGGGGCCGTTACAATTTTTTCACTATGCCGAATTGTGACAGATTTGCACGGTTGATCTACCTGGAGGGCCGTTGCAGATTGAGTGGAGGGAGGAAAATAATCATGTGTATTTGATGGGCGCAGCTGAAGTAGTTTATTACGGATCCCTGCCTCTTTAATTTGTTATCTCTGAATTACGGTTAAATCCAACGCCTCTGTATAATGAAATGCTGTAATTCTTGTACGATGGTAGCCGACTCTCCCCTTGTCTTGAATATCTTCCAAGTTGGGTTGACAATGATAAGTTATATATGTTGCATTACGTAACAAGAAAAATGAATTCCTGTGTATTAATCCTAATAAGTCAGAGAGATGGTCGATTTGATCCCACGCATCAGTGCTCACACTTGTGATTCTTTGAAAACTAATCATGGTTCCAAGCTCCTCATATCCCCCCCCCCCCCCCTTCTCTCAAAAAAGAAATTTTTTTAAGCACTATATCTCAGTTTTGCTAAGGATTTTTGCTATGGTCTAGGGTATAGATTTCAAATCAAGTCGATAAAAGTATCACTTTAAAATTCAATGATCAAGTTATCATGATAAAAAAGATGATAAAGAATATAAAGGGGGCAGAGTTGTTGCCGTGTCATGACACATTGGACTCCGGTGTGTGACTCACCGTCCTTGTCTGGAGGGTGAAGACGCATGCGGAGCTAGCCAGTAGGAACTCCATGTTTATCGTTTTAGCCTTTTAGGTGAATCTATGTAGTATTTAATATTTAATATTTCTTTTAGTCTTGGTTGGTATAGTTAATAGAAATTAGGAGCCTAATTGGTTGGTGTAACAGATTGATTGGATTAGTTTAATCAAGAGGAGATGGATGAATGACTCAAATAATCGCTTTGTCTTGGCATACCAGTTTTGCCCATGAAGACTTTTAGTGATTCAAAGGCAATTTGCTGTACTTTTTTATTTTTGCGCACAGCCTCTGTTACCTTTTTCCGTTCTGTTAGTTAGTCTGGATTATTATTTTATATTTAATAGAGGTTATTGGTATATGCTATTTTGGTCATGTCATTTCGTCATATTTTGGATTTACGATTGGACGTATAATTGTACCATTATATGCATAAGGGGCCATGCAACATGTTTGTAGGTACACAAAATACAAATGATAGTATGTAATGATATCCTAAAAATTTTACAAGGATGGGAGTGTCTGAAATCTGATGCTCTTTTCTTTCCTTTCTACTCTTCTCTCTGTTCTTCTTACGCATATCATTAGATTGGTGCCACACTTATGCAACAGTGTGTAGAGGAAAGAATAGGGAATCTGGGTTTGAGATGTCTTTGCCTTGTTTTGATAGTTAGACTTATTTTAGTCCTCGGTTAAGTATATAATTATTAGAGTAAATTAATTTGCTCTCAAAATATTACAATTATTTTAATTTAATTTTTAAAAAATTAAGTATTTCAATTTAATTTTTAAAAAATTAAGTATTTCAATTTAATTTTTAAAAAATTAAGTATTTCAATTTAATTTTTAAAAGATTGTATTTATTACAATTTAATTTTTAAAACATATTTTTATGTTCATACAATCGGAAACAAAAATTAAGTCTAACAAAATTAAAATCATAAACAAAAATAAAAAACCAAAATTCAGAAATAAAAAATCTCAAATCTCAATATTTCATTTCATTCAATCAGAAACAAAAATAAAAAACAACAAAAATATAAAAAAAAATGCAGAAGAAAGCAAAACTAAGAACTACGGCAAGAAGACTAGAAGCTTATTTCGAGAAGAGCTTTTAGACAGAGGGAGGCTTAGCGGCTACGTCAATGAAGCACCAGCAACGGCGACGTCAATGGCGGCACTAGGCACTAGAAGCGGCAAGTCAATGGGCTTTAGGTGTTTTCTTTTTTTTTTTTTTATGGTAACAAACAACGTTCTTGATTGGACTGGCTACACACTCTAATTTTTTTCTTTTTTAAGCAGGCTTCAAAACGACATCATTTTGGGGGTTGGAAGGTAATATATATATATATATATATATATATATATATATATATAAATTAGGAACCAATTCAATCATTCACCCATCCGATTTACTGAGTTTTCCCGACTCGGAACCAATTTGATGGCATAGTGGATATTTTGCTTGACTTGATCAAACCTCTCGCTGGTCAACGATCCAATTGATTCAGTTTTGTAATCCTTGGTCCATAGAGCTTGAGCAACAAAGAGTGAAAATTTTTAATTATTAAATTAATCTTGAGATTTATCTAGTTATGCGATGTTAAATATAATTTTTCTGATAGAATGATTTAACGATATCTCAAGTCTTAAAAGTTTAAGCTTTTTATATTTTGTTAAGGATTTTGGTTATGGTAGCTCATCAAAGAATTTGAATTCTCAATTACTAAATTAATATTGAGATCTACATACTTATTGAATGTGATATTGAATGTAATTTTTTTTTTATAGAATGCATTAACGAAAATTTGAGTTTTAAAATTTCGAGCTTATTATATAGCAAAATCCTTTTGTTAATGTAGAGACTGTTCGTTAGCATTTTAAGATTGAACTCCTTGAAAGATAACTCATGTTTAAACTATTGACCAATGAGCAGTTGTAAATTATTTTTAGCTCGCCAGTTCATGATCTTCATTTTTTAAATTTGTTTCCAATTTGTATCATCAAATTTGAATCTCGTTTTCCTGCTTTCGAGTAATTTCAATTCTCTCATCAACTAGTGAAATAAACTATCAAACTTCAGAATCATTTAATTGGAAACGATATAGTCAAAATTTGCAATAGTTTTGTAAGAATTTTGACATAATTTTCTTATGTAGTGTACAATTCTCCAATTCGCAAAATTTCAACTTGTGGTGATAGCTTTGCTCTTCTTAAAGTAATATTTCACAGATATCAAATATATAACTAAATAAATGTTGAACAATATACTATAATAGCAAGGGATTCTCTGACATTAGGTTTCTCTAACTTTGGTGACGTGGTTTTTAGGCCATTAGATGATGGATGGCATCCCGCACGTCTACATTGCCTCCTCTTTTGTTTACGTAGTCTACTGAAATTGTGCCACACGTTTGGTGGTTTGAAAACTTAAAATCGAAGGCTGTTTCGTTTGCAACATTTTCTTGAAGGAGATGGTAATTGCTGTTATGAAGATAGGATCTTACTCTCAAACTTCTCACCACAATTACTTGTATTGCCACTTCAACTACTATTCTCTTCAATTCTTCCTACATATCTCTGAGGATTGTTATCGAATGTGAAAGTCTAGTCAATTAAGTGGTGCTCCCTAAAGGCATATTCTGGACCTATCATGCCAAATGCAGCTGCTTGTGCTAGGTGTACTACATCAGGTAATATATCTATTGGAGGCATATCTACTTCAACCTCACTGAAAAAAACCAACTCTGGTCCAGGACACAAATTTACAAAATTACATAGCTGAAGTTAAGAAAGCAAAGCAAACCCACAACCCCATTTGAACAATAATAATGCAATGGAGTAAAGTAAATACAAAATAGAGATATTAAGAGGTGAATAGTTTATAAAGGGGAAAAAAAAGAAGGGAGGCGTAACTCAGGTCAAGAACAAGGTGTAAAGAAGGAGAACAAAGAAGAAAAGAGATATGCAGGAAGAATCGAAGAAAGTAGTAGTTGAAGTGGCAATACGAATAATTGTGGTGATAAGTCATTGTCACGACCCGTTTTCTGGGCTCATGACCGGCACAATGATGAATCTCTCATCACTGTAAGCCTTCCGATAAATATATCAAATTTTCTTATCTGAAAATCATAGATTATCAATTTAAAATACATTATTATACTGACATACAAGCCAAATGTCGAACCCCTGAACTAGATGTCCTAGACGATTACAGAGCAACATAATCTATAACAGAAGAGAGGTCTACCCGACAACGGGAAGGTCCAAAGTGATCTACTCCTCTAGCAGATATTCTTCGATGGCAACCTGATCTGAACAAAAAGGTTGTACAAACAATGTGAGCTTTTAAACTCAATGAGCGAATCGGCCTCGCATTAATAAAATTCAAATACATTACCAGTCATGCAAGCATATCCGAAGGCTCATACTCAACCAATAGACAGAAGATAAAAATTTATCCAATTCAACAAACGTTACTACTCGTCAATGGCAATATATCCCGGAGAGCGCACACAGGCCGGCTCACCAATTATGTATATTTCCGCCATGACGCACAACCTCATCCTCTTACATACAAGATAAAAATTCATCCAATTCAACAAACGTTACTAGTACTCGTCAATGGCAATATATCCCGGAGAGCGCACACAGGCCGGCTCACCAATTATGTATATTTTCGCCATGACGCACAACCTCATCCTCTTAGCTAGGGCGCCTCACGGATTTATCACCAATCCGGGCTATATCCCTACTGAGGGAATCGTTGTCTCCACACTCATTGGTCAAGACACCCTGTCAACCGGGTTTTCCGCCTTGCCGTGAGAGGGGGTACTGTCCCGCTCAATCACAATCAATAGCATTTCATATCATAATCAGAAGCTCAATATAATATTCATCCATATAACAGGTATAGTATATAACTATATTATGGATTTATAAACCACATATCAAGATAACAATTAATCCATTTTTGAAAACATTCAAACTTCACATCATCATAAGATACTTATTTCATTTTATCCATACTTATGGATTAATTATCTCATTTAGATTCGTCATTCTGAATCCAATTTCCCCCTATGAATCTTGGGAGTGTCCTACGACATACTTTTTATCACTAGTAATGCTAAAACTCTATTAAAACGGGGTCGTTTCACTCACCTGGATTCCGTACGAATATCGCTTCTCTAAGTCGTTACAGATAAGAGTACACAGATGAATTTCAGTATTCCGCTACGGAGATTTTCATGAAAGATTAGAGAAAACAAGTTAGGATTGTTTTCATACAGATACTGTTCATACATATGATACTATTCATATATATGGTCACTATTCATATATACGGTTACTATTTATATATACGGGTACTATTCATACCAGAAATAGAGAATACAATCTGTAAAAGAGTACACCAGGTAAGTTCCCAGGAAAGAGTGGAGGGTCACACTGGACACACTTAAAAACCAGGTCTTTCCTTAGCCAGAACTTTCCTAGACATGTATTCTTCACAGTTTACATTCTATTTCGGTAATCAGAGAATCAAAATAACATATAGACAGCTAAGGACAGTTTTTCTGATGTGGAAGATCGGCCAAAACCGCAACCATAGAGCATACTTAAGAAATTAACTTCTAAAATTTGAAAGACATAGAAAGGGCATAGTATCCTTACCTAAGCTGAAAAGGAAAGGCCCAAAATCTCAGATGCCTAGCTTTGGAGTAAGAGAAACTTAAGGAGAGAAGAAGAGAAGTTGAAGGTGTGAGTTTAGAAGTGAAATGGAAGGGCCTATTTATAGCAAAAGTCAAGGGTACTATTTGACACTATGCGCTAATAAAATATTCAATTTACTATTTATAAAAATGACATTTCTAATAATGCAGTTACTGTGCACCTCACGCGTACGATGGAAAATTTTTCTGTTATTATTATTGGAAACTTAAAAGGGAAAAATATCCTTTCACCTTAAACCTTTAAGTTTCTTTTCAATTCAGTCCTTTCACTTTAGTCCCTGAGGGTATTTTCACACATAAAACGTCAGTTTCTCCTACGAACTTCTTTCTAGTTTTCTCTTATGACCAAACAACATCTAGTACTTGACATTTCGATTGTATAAATGAACAGTATCATATACGTAAATAGTATTATATTGGTGAATAGTACCGTATACTGAAATAGTAATAGTAGTTTGTAAACAAATATTTATATTTTATTTTTCTTAGGTATTACATTATCACCCCCTTAAGAGAATTCGGTCCCCCGAATTCAAAACTCATTTCAAGACTGAAATAAGTGTGATTACTTCGTCTATATCTCATTCTTTGTATCTCTTTCTTTCCAATCCTCTTCATATCCCTGGTAAGATTTACAAGAACACTATAGCATCAACTGTGAACTCTAGACCGCATTATCAATAATTTTCATAGGACTTTTGCCTTTTCTAAATAGCAAACAATCTCTTCCTCATCAGTTTGATCTTCTCCACAACATTTTGTACCATAAAGTGTCTCATCCTCATAACCTTTACCAAACTCAAACCACCTAATCAAAGACGAACTCTGTCTATATGTAAAACCTCAAATAGGTGTCATCTCAAAAGTGACACGTGGTCTTTCCAGTTCACATTGAATATCAGAACACATGTTTCCACACACATAGCTTATAACTTTTACGAATACAAGCACCCTATCCGAAGGCATCATTTTGGACATAAGCAATACTCTTGCCCGAAGGCGATCTTTCTACCTTAAGGCGATACTCTCAGCTGAAGGCGTTATATAAAATGAAATCATTACATAAATCTCTAAGAAGAACAATTCTAGAAAATGTGTTAAGTAAATAACATATTCCTCACGCATAATTATAAAATAAATATATATAGAAATTCCTCTCACCTCAATGACTCATATAGAGTCGTATCCCTTCAATGCTTAGGGCAAACCCATAGTTCTCTATATATAGGTTCATAAAATACTTATTCAGCATTCCTCCATAGCTCAGAAGTGCAATGAAATATCATTTTAGTAACTCTGCTCAGTCAAAAAGATATTACTATACTATGCTTTAGAATCAAGTATGAAATATAACAAGTCCAATATCTTCTCATTCCTCAAGTTCTTTCAGTAAAATGAATCACTTCAACAAAGAAGATCTAGATACTAACTTAAATTTTATTTCTAGTACATAGATGATTTTAATACGTGAACAAACAAAAGAAAAATAAATTAAGGACGAGGAGGCTTTTGAAATGTAAAAGGTGCTCCAGGTCTAGAAGAGGAAGGTGCTTCAGACCTTAAGGAGGAAGCTAATCGTTGCAGCCTAGAAAGGGTTTCTGAAGGAAGCGCCTGAGAAATTTGGTGAAGAGCAGAAGTTACTCCGTTCATACAGTCAATACACCTTGCTTGTTGGTCACGAAAATTTTGAGTTGCAAACATTGAATGTCTATCAACTCGATTAGCCAGTTCCCCGAAACGACGGTTTATCAGTTTCTCTTAGTTTTCAAAGAGACGATTTATTAGTCGTTTCTGGTCCTCTGTCTTGTATTCTAGGCTCTCTATCTTATGCTCCAGATTTTCGATCTTACGCTCCAGGAACGCAAGCTTATTTTCTGAGGATGTTGCAGTACTGTCCTCCTCCAACTCTATTACATCCCTCTTTCTTTTCTTAATTTCTGGTGACCTGTCTACAGGTCTCTTCCCTTTGTTGTCTCCGAGACTTAGATTTAAATCAAGCTCTACATTGCCAGTCTCAAAATTCAAGTTGAAAGACTTATTATCAGCCATTGCTCTAAGGATCTCAGAAATAACTTCGAAGGAGAAAGGAATGAAAATTGAGAAATAGGTATGTAATGAAAGAAATAGGTTTGCTTGGTGCGATGAGTAGGGTAACGGGCATACAAGATTTATAGACAACCCGAAGCCCCTGGAGTTAAAGCCACCACAACCTACACGCCGCTCGCTATAAGGTTTACAGATCACATATGTCGCAATACCAGCAATTAATGTCGGACATGCAGATAAATAGTAAATGCAATTTAATGCAATTAACATAAGTCAAAGATTTCCTCAAAAAAAAAAATTTTCGGCTAATCTTGACCTTTCTCAAAGTTCTGACTAACTACGCTCTTCAGTCTGAGATTTTCTCCCTCTAAACTTGTTTTATTCTGTAATCCTATATCACGATGTCCCTCTATGATTAGGTCGCCTCATATTGGCCGTATCTTAGATTCTAATCGGTGTCTTTACTCTAGACTTACACATAATATATGTATATCAATATATATATTTTAAAACAAAGTTAACTGCTTACGGTCACATGCCTTAAGCATTATCATGATGTAAGGAAATCACTGCCTTTCATTTGCCCACGAGAGCATTATATGTAAGTATATGTATACATGAAGATATATCATCCTCTACACATTTCATTCTATCCAAGTCATTTTGATTTCACATCTCTATGAGTATATGTAGGATCATCACATATTCTCCTTGATCGTAGCCTTCACTCATTATGCATGAATAACATACATAAATGTAATTACAACATGATTCAATCAATTATGTATATTATACTCAACTGAAGGCTCTTAAGAACAACACAATAAAACAGAGAAATGCATTTCAGTTCATCATAAAAGCATCTAAGGCAATCTTTAATGGCTATATCGTCAACTTCTTTGAATTTCGAAAAATGCCAACGGGAGAAATGGGAAAACCAAGTAAAATCGGCCGCAAATCCACCGAATACTGACTTTCGTGGTTTTGGCATTAATGCAACGCGCTATCGGTGTGCACGCCTACCCTAGATTTCTGGCTTCCAGCTTGCAGAAATCCATAGGTTGATCGTGTAGGGGTGCGGTGAAGAGATATCTTCTTTGTCTCTTAGTCCAAATTTTTTTTCTATAAAAACCTTCTCAGCGTTCTCAGTTACCACACCACAAAGAGTAATAATCTCCGAGCCTACAATCCCCCAGTATTCCTCTCGCCTCATACTCTTACAAAAATTTCTAAATTTTTCCAAATCATGTCCGCAAGGAAGTACATTGATCTCACAGTAGAGGCTAAGGAAGAAGAGCTCGACTTAAACTTAAGTCTGGGCAAAGACAAGGGCAAAAGACCTTTTGAGGGGTCTCCAGAGAAGCAGAAGCAGAAGAAAATGAAGAAGATCGAGGAAGCTGAGGAGACTAGCACGGGCCATACCTCGGAGGACAAAATCGCCTGTCTAGAGCAGGAGGTGAAAAATCTGAAAAAGATGATAGGAGACCTGGAGAAGTTAACTAAACGCAATCATGCAGAAATGACTTCAAGAATAGACAGGTTCTTCTATTGGTCTACCCAGTGCTTCTGCAATCAACAACAAAGAAGTGTTGATTGTATGAATGGAATTTACACTACCCTCCGCGACATTGCTCTGTCTCTCGCTCCAAGGAATGGTCGAGGGGTGATGATACAATACAACCCTCCTAATCCAAGACCACTTCGCTTTTAGATTACTCATGCATGAGTAAACTTCTTCCTTTTTTGCAATGTAATCCTTCAGTTTTTTTTTGTTTTTAATGCGAGTGGTTTCTTTTATTGGCTGGTACCCTAAAATAATATAGCTACACAAATTCAATCATGAATTCAGCTTATAAAATCCACCATATAAAAATTTGATCCAACAACAACGGAATCAAAACAAGTAATAACCTTTCCTTTACTAAGTTCAAAAGTGTGGCCACATCTGTCTAAAACTAAAACTGAGAACATAATTCCTAAGAAGAGATAAGTCTCGGAGGGAAAGGAAATGGAAACATCCTACAGGACCTTCAGTAGAGCCGTCTCTCTATAATTGTGCCCGGGTTCACAACGATAGAGGAGGTCCCACTAAGGTTACCTTGCTCTGTAATCACTAGGAGACCTAACAACCATTGCTCTGATACCAACTTTGTCACGACCCGTTTTCTGGGCTCATGACCGGCACAATGATGAATCTCTCATCACTGTAAGCCTTCCGATAAATATATCAAATTTTCTTATCTGAAAATCATAGATTATCAATTTAAAATACATTATTATACTGACATACAAGCCAAATGTCGAACCCCTGAACTAGATGTCCTAGACGATTACAGAGCAACATAATCTATAACAGAAGAGAGGTCTACCCGACAACGGGAAGGTCCAAAGTGATCTACTCCTTTAGCAGATATTCTTCGATGGCAACCTGATCTGAACAAAAAGGTTGTACAAACAATGTGAGCTTTTAAGCTCAATGAGCGAATCGGCCTCGCATTAATAAAATTCAAATACATTACCAGTCATGCAAGCATATCCAAAGGCTCATACTCAACCAATAGGCAGAAGATAAAAATTTATCCAATTCAACAAACGTTACTAGTACTCGTCAATGGCAATATATCCCGGAGAGCGCACACAGGCCGGCTCACCAATTATGTATATTTCCGCCATGACGCACAACCTCATCCTCTTACATACAAGATAAAAATTCATCCAATTCAACAAACGTTACTAGTACTCGTCAATGGCAATATATCCCGGAGAGCGCACACAGGCCGGCTCACCAATTATGTATATTTTCGCCATGACGCACAACCTCATCCTCTTAGCTAGGGCGCCTCACGGATTTATCACCAATCCGGGCTATATCCCTACTGAGGGAATCGTTGTCTCCACACTCATTGGTCAAGACACCCTGTCAACCGGGTTTTCCGCCTTGCCGTGAGAGGGGGTACTGTCCCGCTCAATCACAATCAATAGCATTTCATATCATAATCAGAAGCTCAATATAATATTCATCCATATAACAGGTATAGTATATAACTATATTATGGATTTATAAACCACATATCAAGATAACAATTAATCCATTTTTGAAAACATTCAAACTTCACATCATCATAAGATACTTATTTCATTTTATCCATACTTATGGATTAATTATCTCATTTAGATTCGTCATTCTGAATCTAATTTCCCCCTATGAATCTTGGGAGTGTCCTACGACATACTTTTTATCACTAGTAATGCTAAAACTCTATTAAAACGGGGTCGTTTCACTCACCTGGATTCCGTACGAATATCGCTTCTCTAAGTCGTTACAGATAAGAGTACACAGATGAATTTCAGTATTCCGCTACGGAGATTTTCATGAAAGATTAGAGAAAACAAGTTAGGATTGTTTTCATACAGATACTGTTCATACATATGATACTATTCATATATATGGTCACTATTCATATATACGGTTACTATTTATATATACGGGTACTATTCATACCAGAAATAGAGAATACAATCTGTAAAAGAGTACACCAGGTAAGTTCCCAGGAAAGAGTGGAGGGTCACACTGGACACACTTAAAAACCAGGTCTTTCCTTAGCCAGAACTTTCCTAGACATGTATTCTTCACAGTTTACATTCTATTTCGGTAATCAGAGAATCAAAATAACATATAGACAGCTAAGGACAGTTTTTCTGATGTGGAAGATCGGCCAAAACCGCAACCACAGAGCATACTTAAGAAATTAACTTCTAAAATTTGAAAGACATAGAAAGGGCATAGTATCCTTACCTAAGCTGAAAAGGAAAGGCCCAAAATCTCAGATGCCTAGCTTTGGAGTAAGAGAAACTTAAGGAGAGAAGAAGAGAAGTTGAAGGTGTGAGTTTAGAAGTGAAATGGAAGGGCCTATTTATAGCAAAAGTCAAGGGTACTATTTGATACTATGCGCTAATAAAATATTCAATTTACTATTTATGAAAATGACATTTCTAATAATGCAGTTACTGTGCACCTCACGCGTAAGATGGAAAATTTTTCTGTTATTACTATTGGAAACTTAAAAGGGAAAAATATCCTTTCACCTTAAACCTTTAAGTTTCTTTTCAATTCAGTCCTTTCACTTTAGTCCCTGAGGGTATTTTCACACATAAAACGTCAGTTTCTCCTACGAACTTCTTTCTAGTTTTCTCTTATGACCAAACAACATCTAGCACTTGACATTTCGATTGTATAAATGAACAGTATCATATACGTAAATAGTATTATACTGGTGAATAGTACCGTATACTGAAATAGTAACAGTAGTTTGTAAACAAATATTTATATTTTATTTTTCTTGGGTATTACAGTCATAACCCATCTTCATAGCAATAGTCACCATCTCCCTCAATAAAATGTTGTAGACGAAGCTGCCTTCGATTTTACTTTTTCAAATCACTAAACACGTAACGCAATTTCATTAGACTACGTAAACAAAAGAGGGGGGATGATGTGAACGTGCGGGATGCCGTCCATCATGTATGATTCAATGACCCAAAATCCATGTCACTAAAGTTGGAGAAGCCCAACATCATGGGATCCTTTCCACAATAATTACAAGTATTACTCTTGATTTCATATTTTTCCTTTCTCCTATTGTGATTTGATTGCTGTCTTTAAAATTGATAGGATCCATGGTTAGTAGGGGAATTCTCTTCTACGAGATCATAAGCCTCCTATTTGTAGGGTGTACTCTAGGAGAAGTCGTAAGGAATAAGATAGGTCGCGCTTTATGGGCTTAATTGTATTTACGTTTGGCTGTCATTTGCTTGTGTAGTGGGGGGAGTCCGTCAGTAGTTTGTTACGATGCTGCTGAGTTGGCAGCAGGGATTTTAGGGAGTCTGGGAAAAGGGTTTAGCACTTTGGCATTTTGCTTGAAGGTTTGGGATAGGAGCTGTGCAGCTCTGGGTAAGAGGAGTTATTCCTCTGCCGTTCTGTTTTCTGATATTTTCCATTGTGGTATCGTAACAAAAATAAAGGGAAGCTCAAAATGTTCATCTTTTGAGTTTTGTTCTTTCCCATTATTGCGATTATCCTCTTCATCCTGTAATGGTCAACAGTCAAAGTCAACAGACAACTATCACGCTACAGTAGCAAGATTTTTTTAAAATTTTTTTGGATGAACAGTAACCGCTATACAGTGCTGCTACAGTACGTACAGTATGCTACATACAAACAGTAAAACTGCTACAGTGCAAAAATCTGGATTTTTTTTGAATGAACAGTGTTTTTTGAAAAAAATTTCAAAATGAACAATAATATTCTTCATCCAAAAATCTCAAAATAATATCCAAAACACCATTTTTATGAATTCCAACTCAAACATATTGAAAGAATTGATTGAAATTTGAATATAATCAGTAAAAAAGAACCAAAATCTCCCAAAATCACATTTATTTAAGAAATTTTAAATTCTAGGGTTCATCCCAAAAAATCCCCAATTACAAAAGTTTCTCTCAAATCTGATTTGGTCTTTGAAAAACTTATATAATCAAATGCTAAATTGGTGTATAATCAAAGATTTAATACCAAAGAACCTTAAAACTTCCTAATTTTAACAAAATTGAAATTTATGCACAAACAGGGTTTATCGCAAAATTTTCAAATTTGAACCCAAATTCAAATTTCTAAACTCAAATGGTTCTTGTTGATTATCAGAACTAAACTCTAATACCAATTGAAAGCATATTTTGTTTAAACACAAATCTAACAGTCAAGATTCACAAAATTCACAAATGCGAAAGACTTTAATTTATGAATCTACTATTTATAAATCTTGATAATAACAAGAACACATAATTAATACACGTATAAAGAGCGTACCTTAATCATCTTAGCACGAAGATTAATTGTGGGTAGGCTCTTCTAAGAGATTATGAGGGGTTTTCACTGTTTTGGATTGATAGAATACTCAAATGACTCATACTCACAAAGTCACCAAGACAATCCCCCTTATATAACTCAGGAAATCGTTACCTAAACCATCATGCCATGGATTGGGTCGACCCATAGGTTGACCCTTTTATAATAATATCTATCACTGTTATTATTTAGAGTCGGATATCGATATGCAAAATATTTACAATGACACCCCAGACCAACTCTTAAAATAATTAAATAAGTCTCTCAACATAAAATACAAAAAGATCTTATTATGGACCTAATTAATGATAGTACTTAAATATATATGTCCCAAAATATGTATAGATATACATATCAATATGTTAGTCCACTAAAATAAATTGTCAGTACTAAAAATTATTTATAAAATAAATAATATATATTTATAATAATATATATAAAATAAATATTACTAACATGAACCAGTTCACTCCATAGGTCGCTTCACCACTTTTTTTTTGTTTCGAGTCATGTTCTCAAATAAATCGAGATCAAATCATAATCGAAAACACCTTATTCAAGTAGCTCAACATAATCATACCAGTCATAATTGATTAGTTACTGTTTTTCTTACAAATTGAAAAGTTGAGATTCAAATTTCAGTAAAATGGACAGAATTGAAAAGTTTAGATTCAAATTTCAGTAAAATGGACAAAATGAGAAAATAAAAAAGTATAGCTTGCTGTATAACAAATGGACATGAAGAAAATAGTTAATATTTGTAATATGCGAATGAGCACATCATCATATAGTAAGATGGCAGAAGCATGTAGATTTGCAATTATTACTTGAGAGCCCCGATCTCGGCAAAAAAAATTAAAACTATAGACACAAAAGGTTCAGAAATAGTTACCTTAATAAATTTTATTTGTATCTTCAAAAAGGGAGGCAAAAAATCATACGCTAAATAATTTAATTCGAGCAATTTTTATCTAAGTTAAAAAATTTTCTTCCTCAAAGTGGTCTTATTTGTGATCAATAATCTTTTAAGAGCTTTTTGACATTTGAATATCTTCTATGATTAAAAAATTCTTGAAAGTCAAATTCATGAATTAATTATTATATTGGTATGTGGAATATACTCCCATCATTTAATTTCTTCTCAAGTTGGTTGTTCATGTTGCAAGCCCTAATAAGGCCCAATAATATTTAAGGCCCAAATTTGATGCTGTACAATATACATGAGGCGGCAGTAGCTTGACCACCCAAAAAAAAAAAAAAGAGGCTGCAGTAGGCACTAAAAGAAAGTTGAGCCAACGCCGGAGCTTGGGACAAAGACAAGGAAGTAGAAGGAGAATCGAATACTGAATCAGTCATGGCTATAGCCGCCGCCATTTCTCTGCCTCTCACCTCGTCGACCCGCCGCTCTCTCACCACCGCCAATCTTCTTCGGCCTTCTTCTACTTCGTTATCTGCTTTCCCAACCAATTTGCTCACACCTCAACGTTCTGTAAAATATCCTAATTCTTGCATCATAGCTTCTTCAATGAGCGTTGAAGCTCCTGTGAAAACCTCGTCCACTTCATTTCTAGACCGAAAGGAGAGTGGCTATCTCCATTTCGCTAAGTATCAGGGCCTAGGCAATGACTTTGTTTTGGTAAGTTTGAGTTTGTTTCCAATCTTCGGCTTGATCCCTCTGATGGAATAATTTCGTAGAGTGCTAGAAAACTTAAATGACCGATTTTCTATTTTACATGCTTTATTGTTTTGTATTGTGATTTTCATTTAGATTTGCTATTTTGAGTGATTTTGAATAGATTGACAACAGAGACTATCAGTGCAGAGAAAGCGGTGCAACTATGTGATCGTAACTTTGGTATTGGTGCAGATGGAGTTATCTTTGTCATGCCGGGCACCAATGGCACTGACTATACCATGAGAGTATTTAATTCTGATGGTAGTGAGCCTGAGGTGATTTCTCTTGCCTCCAGTTTTACAGTTCAAAGTCTTTCCATCTTACGAATCATAGCTTCTGACTTTTGTTGAACTTCCGGGGCATGCTTGTTATTTTGTTCAGTTGACTCAGAAATTTTGGATATTACTGAATGAACTAGTTTTAGTGTTGATACTTTCCCTAATGTTTATTAATCCGACCTTTTCATCCTTAGATGTGTGGTAATGGAATGCGATGCTTTGCTAAATTCGTTGCTCAGCTTGAGAACATACATGGAAGGCAAAGGTAAGGTCATTATATATTTTGTTCAATTTTTTATTCTTTTATTGCGAAAACTGCAACCAACAGACTTGATAGGGGCATTCATCGTTTGACCTCTTTTTGCTACTCATGCCTTGTTGTTTGTGGTATTACGTGGTAAAGGCAATTATTCCATGTTTAACAGATAGCTCTAAAGCAAACAATGTTTATCATAGGATATACAATAAATTCAAATTAGATAATATTGACAATTGAAGGTAATAAGTTGATACTGACTTAGGACACATGGTTTCGTGACGCCTTTATCAAAAGATAATAATTAATAAAGGCCCGTTATAATTTGACTGAGCTTTTGCTTTCATACTTTGCAGTTTTACTGTACATACTGGTGCTGGCCTGATTGTTCTAGAAATCTTAGAAGATGGAAGCGTATGTTCTTCTGTGGCTATATTTACAATTTACTTATTGTCTCGTTATATGCTTTGAAGATATAGCTCATCTTATGGAGCTCCCCAAGAGCCTTTTTATCTGTAATTTTGAGCAGTCCTGTCTTAAATGGTTTGAAGTTGAAAGGGAAGTTTTTTTTTTTGGTGGGGTCTCTTATCTGAGATTGTTTCTTTGACTCAAGTTGCTACACAACAATATTATTTCAGGTCAGAGTTGACATGGGGGAACCCATTCTCAAAGGATCAGATGTGCCTACTAAATTACCTGCAAATAAGGACTATTCTGTTGTTAAGTCAGAGCTTGATGTAGATGGGGTTATCTGGAATGTGACATGTGTTAGTATGGGAAATCCACACTGTGTTACTTTCAGCACTAAAGAAACTCAGGTGAGTATTTTAGAGTTAGAAACATTGTAAATACAGTGCAAATTTACAATTTCCTTTTGTATTGTATTAGTCATATTATGCTTTCAGGGCTTAGAAATGTATTCAAAAAGGAATTACTAAGCCGAAACACAAGACATTTATCCGTAGATGGTTTATATCCTTAATTTGGTACACATACTTGTAGACTCTATCACACACAACTGAAGGTTAAATTCAGTTGCATCAAAAGGGAAGGAGCTAATTGAGCTGACACATGTTTTAATTTTAAGTTTGTGCTTTTTTGCGTGCCAGGCCTTAACTGGACATTTTGTTTTCCTTTGGGCTTGTATGTGATGTTTGTTTTGTTGCTTCTTTTGAACAGAATATATTGGTTGACGATTTGAAACTATCAGACATTGGTCCAAAATTTGAACATCATGAGGTGTTCCCTGCAAGAACTAACACAGGTTTGTATTGGATATTTCTATGCTTGGAGCATTATTCTAAACTTTTTATCAGATTATCTTTTCTCTTCCCCCTATCCAACTTTATTCTGTTATCTTGTACCCCCCCCTTTTTATTATTATTATTTTTTAATTTTTTTTCTTTGGCATATATGGTTCTGCTGTTGAGTATGTTGGTTGCTAATAGGAAGTCACAGGAACTTGCCACTGAGGTGGGGGCCAGGTCGCCCTCATTAATTCTTTCTTGTTTAATGTGTGAAGACATGCTATGGTCGGCTTACATAATGGGACTTAGTATATGTGCGCTTTTCGTGGGTAGAGGGGGTGGCAACTCGTATGAGTTCCATTTCTATCAAGACCCTTTTCAGTTCCCACATGCTGTTGACTGGATCTTCCCTCATTTTGTTCCTTGTTTCTTCTATCCGAAAGACCTATGTGGTTGTAGTGAAATAATCACTCTTATTATGTTGCTTTCCGTCACTCTCATGAATTGAACGGTCGTGTGATTTTATTTGCAGAGTTTGTACAAGTTCTGTCTAATCATCACCTGAAGATGCGTGTTTGGGAGCGTGGAGCAGGTTAGAACATCCATTTACATCTAGTAATGTCAGCGTCCTGTAAAAATCCAAGTGCCTTTGACTTCTATATCTGAAAGCTCCTCTTTTTGAAAAAAGCATATTGTTAATATGCAGGAGCAACTCTAGCCTGTGGAACTGGAGCTTGTGCTGTAGTTGTTGCAGCAGTTCTCGAGGGTCGTGCTGATAGGGTAAGATTGCCTGCAATCTCAAAATTACTATTACTTGCCCCTTATTAATAATTTCTATAAAATGTACTATTTATAATCTGTTCATACAAAGCAAGTGTCATTTTTCATCATATTTCATGTTGAGCAATAACTTTTTGCTCCCATGAATCCTGTGGATAAAATTTTGAAGTGTAAACTATTCTCAGTTAAATACTTCACTTAGTTTGATGAGAATTTGATGAATCATTTCTCTATTTTTAAGTTCTACTGAAATCTCTCTTAGCTTTTGTGATTTATCAATCAGCGAATGGTGTAGCTTTTCAAGATAGAGATGTGTGTTATTCTGGCTAAATACAGAAACGCATAAATTCTTCATTACTTGTGATTTACTGCCTTTTGGGGCCGTTACAAATTTTCACTATGCCGAATTGTGACAGATTTGCACGGTTGATCTACCTGGAGGGCCATTGCAGATGGAGTGGAGGGAGGAAAATAATCATGTGTATTCGATGGGCGCAGCTGAAGTAGTTTATTACGGATCCCTGCCTCTTTAATTTGTTATCTGTGAATTGCGGTTAAATCCAATGCCTCTGTGTTATGAAATGCTGTAATTCTTGTACGATGGTAGCCGACTCTCCCCTTGTCTTGAATATCTTCCAAGTTGGGTTGACAATGAGAAGTTATATCTCTTGCACTACGTAACAAGAAAAATGAATTCCTGTGTATTAATCCTAATAAATCAGAGAGATGGTCGATTTGATCCCACGCATCAGTGCTCACACTTGTGATTCTTTGAAAACTAATCATGGTTCCAAGCTCCTCATATCCCCCCCCCCCCTTCTCTCAAAAAAGAAATTTTTTTAAGCACTATATCTCAGTTTTGCTAAGGATTTTTGCTATGGTCTAGGGTATAGATTTCAAATCAAGTCGATAAAAGTATCACTTTAAAATTCAATGATCAAGTTATCATGATAAAAAAGATGATAAAGAATATAAAGGGGGCAGAGTTGTTGCCGTGTCATGACACATTGGACTCCGGTGTGTGACTCACCGTCCTTGTCTGGAGGGTGAAGACGCATGCGGAGCTAGCCAGTAGGAACTCCATGTTTATCGTTTTAGCCTTTTAGGTGAATCTATGTAGTATTTAATATTTAATATTTCTTTTAGTCTTGGTTGGTATAGTTAATAGAAATTAGGAGCCTAATTGGTTGGTGTAACAGATTGATTGGATTAGTTTAATCAAGAGGAGATGGATGAATGACTCAAATAATCGCTTTGTCTTGGCATACCAGTTTTGCCCATGAAGACTTTTAGTGATTCAAAGGCAATTTGCTGTACTTTTTTATTTTTGCGCACAGCCTCTGTTACCTTTTTCCGTTCTGTTAGTTAGTCTGGATTATTATTTTATATTTAATAGAGGTTATTGGTATATGCTATTTTGGTCATGTCATTTCGTCATATTTTGGATTTACGATTGGACGTATAATTGTACCATTATATGCATAAGGGGCCATGCAACATGTTTGTAGGTACACAAAATACAAATGATAGTATGTAATGATATCCTAAAAATTTTACAAGGATGGGAGTGTCTGAAATCTGATGCTCTTTTCTTTCCTTTCTACTCTTCTCTCTGTTCTTCTTACGCATGTCATTAGATTGGTGCCACACTTATGCAACAGTGTGTAGAGGAAAGAATAGGGAATCTGGGTTTGAGATGTCTTTGCCTTGTTTTGATAGTTAGACTTATTTTAGTCCTCGGTTAAGTATATAATTATTAGAGTAAATTAATTTGCTCTCAAAATATTACAATTATTTTAATTTAATTTTTAAAAAATTAAGTATTTCAATTTAATTTTTAAAAGATTGTATTTATTATAATTTAATTTTTAAAACATATTTTTATGTTCATACAATCGGAAACAAAAATTAAGTCTAACAAAATTAAAATCATAAACAAAAATAAAAAACCAAAATTCAGAAATAAAAAATCTCAAATCTCAATATTTCATTTCATTCAATCAGAAACAAAAATAAAAACAACAAAAATATAAAAAAAATGTAGAAAAAAGCAAAACTAAGAACTACAACGAGAATACTAGAAGCTTACTTCGAGAAGAGCTTTCAGATAGAGGAAGGCTCAGTGGCTACGTCAATGGTAGCACCAGCAACAACGACGTCAATGGCAGCACTAGGCATTAGAAGCAACGAGTCAATGGGCCTTAGGTGTTTTCTTCTTTTTTTTTTGGGCATTAAACAATGTTCTCAGTTGGACTAATTACACCAAATTTTTTTTTAAGCAGGCTTCAAAACGATGTCATTTTGGGGGTTGGGAGGTAATATATATATATATATATATATATATATATTAGGAATCGATTCAACAGCCATCCATCCAGTTCACTGGGTTTTCTTGGCTCGGAATCGGTTTGATGGCATAGTAGATATTTTGCTTGATTTGACCGAACCTATCGCCGGTCACTGGTCCAACTGATCCGGTTTTGTAATCCTTAGTTCATAGAGCTTGAGCAACAAAGAGTGAAAATTTTTAGTTATTAAATTAATCTTGAGATTTATCTAGTTATGCGATGTTAAATATAATTTTTTTGATAGAATGAATTAATGATATCTCAAGTCTTAAAAGTTTAAGCTTTTTATATTTTGTTAATGATTTTGGCTATGGTAGCTCATCAACGAATTTGAATTCTCAATTACTAAATTAATCTTGAGATCTACATACTTATTGAGTGTGATATTGAATGTAATTATTTTTATAAAATGCATTAACGAAAGTTTGTTTTAAATTTTCGATCTTATTATATAGCAAAATCCTTTGTTAATGCGGAGACTGTTGGTTAGCTTTTTAAGATTGAACTCCTTGGAAGATAACTCATGTTTAAACTATTGACCAATGAGCAGTTGTAAATTATTTTTAGCTCGCCAGTTCATGATCTTCATTTTTTTAAATTTGTTTCTAATTTATATCATCAAATTTGAATCTCGTTTTCCTGCTTTCGAGTAATTTCTCTTCTCTCATCAACTAGTGAAATAAACTATCAAACTTCAGAATCATTTAATTGGAAACGATATAGTCAAAATTTGCAATAATTTTGTAAGGATTTTGACATAATTTTCTTATATAGTGTACAATTCTCCAATTCACAAAATTTCAATTTGTGGTGAGAACTTTGCTCTTCACAAAGTAATATTTCACAGATATCAAACATATAACTAAATAAACGTTGAACAATATACTATAAAGGAAAGCGATTCTTTGACGTTGGGCTTCTCTAACTTTGGTGACGTGGTTTTTAGGCCATTAGATGATGGATGGCGTCCTGCGGGTACACATCGCCCCCTCTTTTGTTTACGTAGTCTAATGAAATTGTGCCACATGTCTGGTGGTTTGAAAACTTAAAATCGAAGGCAGCTTCATTTGCAACATTTTCTTGAGAAAGATGGTGATTGTTGCTATAAAAATAGGATCTTACTCTCAAACTTCTCACCACAATTACTTGTATTGCCACTTTAACTACTATTCTCTTCAATTCTTCCTACATATCTCTGAGGATTGTTATCGAATGTGAAAATCTAGTCAATTAAGTGGTGCTCCCTAAAGGCATATTCTGGACCTATCATGCCAAATGCAGCTGCTTGTGCTTGTTATACTACATCAGGTAATGTATCTATTAGAGGCATATCTACTTCAACCTCAATGAAAAAAACCAACTCTGGTCTATGACACGAATTTACAAAATTACACAGCTGAAATTAAGAAAGCAAAGCAAACCCACAACCCCATTTGAACAATGATAATACAATGGAGTAAAGCAACACAAAATGGCGATATTGAGACGTGAATAGTTTATATAGGGAAAAAAAAGAAGGGAGGAATACCTCAGGTCAAGAACAAGGTATAAAGAAGGAGAACAAAGAAGAAAAGAGATATGCAGGAAGAATCAAAGAGAATAGTAGTTGAAGTGGCAATACGAGTAATTGTGGTGAGAAGTCATATCCCATCTTCATAGCAATAGTCACCATCTCCCTCAAGCAAATGTTGCAGACCAAGCTGCCTTCGATTTTACTTTTTCAAATCACTAGACACATAGCACAATTTCATTGGACTACGTAAACAAAAGAGAGAGACGATGTGGATGCCCAGAATGCCGTCCATCTTGTATGATCCAATGAACCAAAATTCATGTCACTAAAGTTGGAGAAGTCCAACATCATGGGATCCTTTCCTCAATAATTACATGTATTACTCTTGATTTCATATTTTTCCTTTCTCCTATTGTGATCTAATTGTTATCTTTAAAATAAAGGGAAACTCAAAATGTTTATCTTTTGACTCTTGTTCTTTCCCAGTATTGCGATTATCCTCTTCATCCATGTTCTGATCCCGATTGTGGCATATTTTGAGAAGTACGTGACAATATTGGAGTTAAATTTTAACTCATCAATCATATAATTCTAACGGATTTGGATTGTCTGCCTTTAGGATTGGTGCATTTGTCTACCGTGAACCAATGAAGCACAACCACGTGTAAGAGCTTAAATGTACTACGTTACCGGTGCTTCGACCTCCATGATTCCTCTTTTTTTTTTTGGTTTAAAACTCCAACCAACCGGTGGATGACACATGGAAAAGGATGCAAATTTACTCTTCTATCCCTGACCTCCTGAACATTCCAAAATTTCCAATCTACCCAATCTGCTCCTAAACGCAATCTGCATCTTCTTCGCCTGCTTCTCTAAACTGGTCCTCCGTCTACGTCTGCTCCGACTGCTTCTCTGAACTGGTCATCCACTGCGTCTTCTCTGACTACTTCTCCGTGGCGGTGGCGGAGATCTGCTGGTTTTCTGTTGAAGCCGAAGGAAAGCTCTACATTACTAAGCTAAGCGACAATGCCGTCGCCTCCATTCATGTAAGCTTTCTCTCTTTTTTTATTGTTTTTTTTTTCTCTCTTTCTTTAACAATTCACTCTTCTCTGTTTTTATTCTAAAAGTAATACAATTCTGAGCCAAAGCCATATAGATATCTTCTCACCTTCTTCTTCTCATGCTTCCCTCCTTCTTCTCCTACTTTAGGGTCCTATTTTCTAAAGGGCTTACTTGTGCTTCTCCCCTCTCTTTGCTGTGTGAATTTGTCAATAATGGCCAATTTCTTCGAGGTCCTTTTTTTTTCGTTTTTGTTTAATTTTAATTTTAGGGCTTTGGTGTATGTAATATGCTATTTTGGAGGGGAAAGGCCATTGTTGGATGGGTTGTTTAAGCATGTTAATATGTTGTGAAATTATGTTGTCATGTGCATAAAATTCTGTTCTGAAAGTATTCTTCTGGGGTGAATCTTCAGGGTAAAACACTGTTGTTTTGAGTGACATGGGGGGTGCCAGTTTATTGTAATAGTGAAACCTTTATTAGTAATTCCAAATGGCATGATGAAAATACTGTGTTTTTTAGTTAGTAATTCCAAATATATTGGAAGTAAATTTAATCGAAATACTGTGTTCTTACTATTGGGCTAGGTTTCATTAGTGGTGCTGGGAAGTAAATTTACCTGTTGAAGAAGTTCCTCCAGAGCTTGCACTAATTTTTCCAGGGATGATATGCAAGAAAAAGACTGGTTGTCTGTAGCTATTACGATACACTGGAAACACACACATACACTGTCACTGAAATTCACACACATAGCAGAAACACACACACTGAAACACTGGAAACACTGGAAAATTTGTGCTTGTGGAACTACCTGGAAACACTAGAATTGCTTGGAAACACACTCACTTACCAGAATCACAATGGAAACACTGAAAACACTAGAAACACATTGAAATTGACTCACACACACAACTGTATTTTTTTTTCAACTTGTGCTACTTTTTTTTATTTCTAGGTTGATAATTCACATACAAAATTGCATTTTTTTTCAACTTGTGCTGTTTTTTTTTCCTAGGTTGATAATTCACACACCGAACAACTTTTCTTTTTCAACTTGTGCTGCTTTTTTTTTCCTAAGTTGATAATTCACACACAGAATTACTTTTTTTTCAACTACCTTTGTCATATACAGAACTGTGTAAGAAAGATGGGCTGTTGTACTGCTATGATTAGAATGGCCTGTTGTGCTCTTGTGCTTGGAATATGAATCCTGGAAGTTTAGTTATGCTTGGAAAGGGCTGTGTAAATTGTAAAGGGTATAGGGCTGTGTAAATTGTAAAGGGCTATGTATAATGTAATACCCGTTAATTTCGGAATATAATTCGCTTAAGAGTATTTTAGAATTTTACAACGTTACTTTAGTTATTTATTTTGGTCATATTTAATTTTCATATTTAATTGTTCTCTTTGAATATTATTTATGAAAATTGAGTTAAATGACTGGACTAAATATTTGCACAATGTGGGATATATTCTAAGAATGGTGAAATTCATGGAAAAGTGGTTTCAGAATGGTCAATTAGTCCATTTATTGTAAATTGACTGGATGGGTTTGGATGTTGGGTTATGGATACCCATGGGTTATTGAATAACCCATTAGAAATATTTAATATAAAGTTTCAATAGTAACCCCTCATTTTTCTCACGCAACCGAAGCCCTGAGGAAGTTTTCTCTCCTTTCTTCATTCTCTTCTCAAATCCTTTCCTTGATCTTCAGAGCTTTGATTATTTGTTCGGTTCAAAGGCTTTGTAAGGATCGAAGGTAAGCTTTAATCTCATTATTTTCCTTAAATTTCAGTTTATGTAGAAGATCAGAGGAGGTTTTGTTCTTGAAGATTTTGATGATAATTCATGAATCTCAGTTGTTTTAGAAGTTATATTTGAGTTATAATCGGTTAAAAGAGTTGAAATTCTAGTTTTGAAACAAGAAAGGAAATGATGAATTTTTGAAAGATTTTTCTGCAAAAATTCGAGTTACTGTAGCGACCAGAGATTTCGGAAAAATTCTGGAAAATTTTCTTCGAGTTACTGTAGCAGTTACTGTAGTGTCGGCAGTCAACGTTACTGTAGCGAACCGACACTGTAGCGAACCGACACTGTAGCAAACCGTTACTGTAGCAATCAGAAAATTTTACTTATTTTCGTGATTTTGTTTCCTTTCTTATGTTTCCTTGTAATATATTTTACTAGGAAATTTTCCTACACAAATTCTAGTGTGGAACAAGGTAAACTTGGACAAACATCAAGGTGAGTGAATAACCTTGCTAAGCTAATTTGATATTACTAGTCAAAGTACAATATAAGTCCCATTTACAATATTATTGGGATAATAAGCAATCAATTTTTCATATGGGAGTATAAGATGATCGGTAGAAATAAGAGTATGTAGAAATTATTTTATTTCATGGCAATTGTACTATGTGATAAATTCTCTCTATCTTATTAATGAGTAAAGATCTACGGGATCTAATACATGAGTTTGAAAGGGTTAAAGTCCCATACTACTCAGTGTGTAATACCCGTTAATTTCAGAATATAATTCGCTTAAGAGTATTTTAGAATTCTACAACGTTACTTTAGTTATTTATTTTGGTCATTTTTAATTTTCATATTTAATTGTTCTCTTTGAATATTATTTATGAAAATTGAGTTAAATGACTGGACTAAATATTTGCACAATGAGGGATATATTCTAAGAATGGTGAAATTCATGGAAAAGTGGTTTCAGAATGGTCAATTAGTCCATTTATTGTAAATTGACTGGATGGGTTTGGATGTTGGGTTATAGATACCCATGGGTTATTGAATAACCCATTAGAAATATTTAATATAAAGTTTTAATAGTACCCCCTTATTTTCTTCTCACGATCGAAGCAGCTGAAGTGAATAGTGAATTCACTTTCTCTCGTTTCTTCACCCTCTTCTCAAATCCTTTCCTTGATCTTCAGAATTTCGATTATTTGTTCGGTTCAAAAGCTTTGTAAGGAACAAAGGTAAGCTTTAATCCGATTATTTTCCTTAAATTTCAGTTTATATAGAAGATCAGAGGAGGTTTTGTTCTTGAAGATTTTGATGATAATTCATGAATCTCAGTTGTTTTAGAAGTTATATTTGAGTTATAATCGGTTAAAAGAGTTGAAATTCTGGTTTTGAAACAAGAAAGGAAAGGATGAATTTGTGAAAAATTTCTGCAAAACCGAGTTACTGTAGCGACCAGAAATTTCGAAACAAAATCTGGAAAATTTTCTTCGGGTTACTGTAGCAGTACTGTAGTGTCGGCAGTCAACGGTACTGTAGCAGTCAACGTTACTGTAGCGAACCGACACTGTAGCGAACCGTTACTGTAGCAAATAGTACTGTAGCAACCCGTTACTGTAGCAGTCAGAAAATTTTACGTATTTTCGTGATTTTGTTTCCTTTCTTATGATTCCTTGTAATATATTTTACTAGGAAATTTTCCTACACAAATTCTAGTGTGGAACAAGGTAAACTTGGACAAACATCAAGGTGAGTGAATAACCTTGCTCAACTAATTTGATATTACTAGTCAAAGTACAATATAAGTCCCATTTACAATATTATTTGGATAATAAGCAATTAATTTTTCATATGGGAGTATATGATGATCAGTAGAAATAAGAGTATGAAGAAATTATTTATCTCATGACAAATGTACTATGTGATGAATTCTCACTATTTTATTAATGAGTAAAGATCTACGGGATCTAATACACGAGTGTGAAAGGGTTAAAGTCCCATACTACTCGGTGTATATCTAAGAAATCTTATACACGAGTTTGAAAGGGTTAAAGTCCCATACTACTCAGTACATATCTATGAAACCTATACACGAGTTGAAAGGGTTAAAGTCCCATACTACTCGGCGTATACCTATGAGATCTTATTCACGAGTTTGAAAGGGTTAGAGTCCCATACTACTCGGTGTATATCTATGAAATCTTATTCATGAGTTTGAAAGGGTTAGAGTCCCATACTACTCGATGTATAAGATAATTAATTATATGAGTAAATATGGTATTTGTACTTTTGATATTTTATATAGTACAGTTATTTACTTACTGAGTTTTTAAATAAACTCACACTCCCTATGATTATTTTTTTTTCAGATACAGAAAATAAAGAACAAGAGTATCCGTTTGAAGATTAGAAGCCCCTTGGGTTTATTCTCTATTTCTGTCTGGTGGGACACCAGTACTTATTAATGTGGATATTAGAAAAGCTCTGTACTTTCTATAGGTCTCCTAGGCTTGCGATGAGATAGAAATATCAGACTATGTATGTCTATATTTGTTTATCAGATGAATATAATTCCGTAGTGTGGAATGAATGATTAAGGTTAAATGTAAAACCTTACAGAATATATGTATATAACGTATGTTTGAGAATTATATCAAATGAGTAGTATCTTTTCACATGCTCAATTTTTGGGATGTGACAAATTTGGTATCAGAGGAAAGGTTTTATAGGTCCCCTATAGAGTACAGAGCAAAGTGATCTTTGTGGGCCCTTCCCTATTGTCATGAGCCGCGGCATGACCATAGGATTAGGTTCCATAAAAGACCTTGTAGAGTATAACGTCATTTTATAGATAACTTCTCAGTGGGGCTAGTAAGTGATATTTTGTTTATGTCTGAAAATTGTTTGTTATGTGTGTAGACCTGTGACAGATCAATGTCAGAAGGATCTTCTAATAATAATGAGCATATGGGTCCAAGGAGGGCCATAAATCCACCAGTACATGTGCAAGATGATCCTAACCGTAGTGATAGTTTACATGCTCAAAGTACTGAGGGCGTAACATGTGAGCAAGCAAGGAGAGTCGAACCTGATGCTCACATTAGTAATGCAACTATTGCACATGTGATTAATTTGATGAATGAACGATTTGACCGATTTGAGACTGAAATGAGAGGTCGAGCTGCACAAGCTAACCTGCCAGTGGATCCTCCTATTGTTGAAGCTGAAATTGTACCACCAGCTCAGTTAGCTGGAGGAGATAACGTAAGGGAGGTAAGAATGTCTGAATTCCAGAAAATGAGGCCTCCTACTTTTTCAGGGAAAGATCCCAAAGAGGACCCACAATGTTTCCTTGAAGATTGTGAAGCAATCTATGATGCTATAGGGTGTTCTCCTACTCAAAAGGTAGAATTCACTTCTTTTCAGTTAAAGGGTAGGGCTGGTAAATGGTGGAAGAACTGGAAGAAAGCTAGAATTCAAGGCACACCGCCAGTTATGTGGACGGAGTTTTACATATTGGTTATGGAAAGGAGGTCAAAGAATAAAGAAAAATATCGACAAAAGAAGAAAGCTAGATATAGGAGATCTTTTGATCAAAGGGAAGACTCAGGGACTTTGAAACCCTTTACTGCATCACAACATGCTCCAGCCACTCCTACTAAGTCATTTTATTCTACAGCCAGTGTGGCTAAGCCTCGTTTAGAGAGCAGGGGTGGTTTTAGTTCTTCTAGTAGAGGAGGTACTCAAGCTAGAAGGAAGAAACCTCAGTGTCCTGAATGTGGAAAGTTTCACTTCGGAGAATGCAGGTTAAACACTTTTGGTACAGGTTGTTTTAACTGTGGACAAAAAGGACATTTTATAAGGGAGTGCCCTCAGCTCATGACAGGACCAGTTCAAGGGTCTACTTTGCCACCTCGACCATAATCTATTTCTGTTTCTATTACTCAAACACCAACCCCTTCAACAGGGGGTAGTATGGGAAGAGGTTCTGGAAGAGGCCAAGGTGACCGTGGAAAACAAGCTGCTGGCAGAGGAAATGCAAGAATATATGCTCTAACCCGACAGGATGCTCAAACATCCAATGCTGTAGTTACAGGTATATTATCTGTTAATACTTTTGCTGCACGTATTTTGTTTGACCCCGGTTCTACTCACTCATATGTGTCACCCGTATTTGCCAAGAGATTTGCAATTGATTCGATTATTCTTAAAGAACCATTCTTAGTTTCCACACCGATGAGAGAGACTTTGATGGTTAAAACATGTTATCGTTCTTGTAAAATAATCGTTGGAGGCATGGAAACTGAGATAGATCTTATGGTTCTCAATATGTTAGATTTTGATGTGATTCTAGGGATGGACTGGCTATCTTCTTGTCATGCTACTATAAATTGTCGTGACAAAGTTATTTCCTTTAATATGCCGGGGAGGAGTATTTTTGTGTTTCAAGGAGATCGAAGTGATGTACCTTGCAACGTGATATCTATGTTAAGTGCCCGGCGTATGTTGCGAAAAGGATGACAGGGATTTCTAGCTTTTATCAAAGATTTAGAAAAGAAAGAACAGAAGTTAGGAGACATACATGTGGTTAATGAATTCCCAGATGTGTTCCCAGAAGATTTACCTAGATTACCGCCAGAAAGAGATATTGAGTTCAGTATTGATTTGGTCCCAGACACACGACCAATTTCTATTCCACCTTATCATATGGCTCCTGTTGAGCTAAAAGAACTCAAAGAACAATTGGAAGATTTATTGAACAAAGGGTTCATTCACCCAAGTTTTTCACCTTGGGGTGCTCCTGTTCTTTTTGTGAAAAAGAAAGATGGTTCTATGAGACTATGTATAGATTATCGTCAGCTGAATAAAGTCACAGTGAAGAATAAGTATCCTTTACCAAGGATAGATGATTTGTTTGATCAGCTTCAAGGAGCAAAATACTTCTCAAAGATTGATCTAAGGTCTGGATATCATCAGTTACGAATTAAGAGTGATGATATACCTAAGACTGCTTTTCGTACACGGTATGGACATTATGAGTTTCTTGTGATGTCTTTTGGGTTGACAAATGCACCAGCAGCATTTATGGATTTAATGAACAGAGTGTTCAAATCATTCCTTGATAAGTTTGTAATTGTATTTATTGATGATATTTTGGTGTATTCAAAGAGTCATGAAGAACATACTGAACATTTGAGATTAGTGCTTCAGACTTTGAAAGAGCATCAGTTGTACGCAAAGCTCTCAAAATGTGAATTCTGGATGAGTCATGTAACATTTTTGGGACATGTTATTTCCCAAGAAGGTATTCATGTTGATCCAAGTAAAATTGAAGCAGTAAAACAATGGCCTAGACCAACAACTGTGTCTGAAGTACGTAGTTTTCTTGGCTTAGCAGGGTATTACCGTCGCTTTGTCAAAGATTTCTCTAAGACAGCTCTCCCATTAAATAAGTTAACCCGAAAGAATGTTAAATACATTTGGGATGATTCATGTGAACAAAGTTTCACCCAATTGAAAGAGTGTTTAACTTCTGCACCAGTCTTAATCCTACCATCAGGACCAGGGGGTTACTTTGTATTCTGTGATGCCTCAAAGATAGGCTTAGGATGTGTGTTGATGCAACATGTTAAAGTCATAGCTTATGGCTCACGTCAGCTTAAAAAGCATGAATTGAATTACCCCACTCATGATTTGGAAATGGCAGCTGTAGTGTTTGCCCTAAAGATTTGGAGACATTACTTGTATGGGGAAACTTGTAAAATTTTTACAGATCACAAAAGCCTTAAGTACATTTTTGAGCAGAGAGATCTCAATCTACGGGAACGAAGGTGGATGGAACTTCTGAAAGATTATGATTGTACCATCCTTTACCATCCAGGTAAAGCAAATGTAGTGGCTGATGCTCTAAGTCGAAAGTCTATGGGAAGTTTAGCTCACATTGCCACTATAAGGAGGTCTCTAATACATGAACTACAAGAATTGGAAGCTGATGGAGTATTCTTCGAGATCACTGAGTCAGGTACATTTCTGGCTCATTTAACAGTTAGATCATCCCTTGTTGAAAAAGTAAAAGCAACTTTAGAAGGTGACATTGATATGGTCAAAGTCAGAGATAAGGCAAGGCAAGGTCTAGCACCAAATTTCTTGGTAGATGAAGAAGGAGTCTTATGGTTTAATGGGAGACTCTGTGTCCCCAACATTGAATCTTTGAAACATGAAATCTTAATGGAAGCTCATGGTTCGCCCTACGTTGTACATCCTGGTGCTGTGAAAATGTATCAGGACTTGAAACAAGTTTACTGGTGGGAAGGCATGAAGCGAGACGTGACTGACTTTGTAGCTCGATGTTTGACTTGTCAGCAAGTTAAAGCTGAACATCGACGACCACCTGGATTGATGCAAAAACTAGATATTCCCGAATGGAAGTGGGAAAGGATCACTATGGATTTTGTAGTAGATTTACCTCGGTCAACAAAAGGAAATGACTCAATATGGGTCATAGTGGATCGACTTACTAAGTCAGCACATTTTCTTCCTGTTCATACCACTTTCAGTGTAGCAAAACTTGCTCGAATTTATGTTAAAGAAATAGTGAAACTTCATGGTGTACCAATATCCATTATATCAGACCGAGGACCTCAGTTTACTTCTCGGTTCTGGAAAGTCTTTCAAGAGGCTTTGGGTACCAAAGTGAATCTTAGCACAGCATTCCATCCTCAGACTGATGGACAGTCCGAAAGGACAATTCAGACTTTAGAGGATATGCTAAGAGCTTGTGTGATGGATTTCAGTGGAAGTTGGGAAGATCATTTGTCTCTTATTGAATTTGCTTATAATAACAGTTACCAAGCCAGTATTCAGATGGCACCTTTTGAGGCTTTGTATGGGAGACGGTGTCGATCTCCTATAGGTTGGTTTGAACTTGGTGAAACCAAAATATTTGGACCTGAGATGATACAGGAAGATATAAATAAAGTTAAACTGATCAGAGAGAAGTTGTTAACTGCTCAGAGTAGACAGAAGTCTTATGCGGACAACCGACGACGTGACCTTGAATTTGCAATAGGTGATATGGTTTTCTTACGAATCTCACCTATGAAAGGAGTAATGAGATTCGGGAAGAAAGGCAAGCTTAGTCCGAGGTATGTTGGCCCATATGAGGTTGTAGACAGAGTGGGTAACGGGGCATATCGCCTAGACCTACCTTCCAACCTAGAGGGAGTTCATCCAATATTTCATGTGTCCATGCTACGGAAGTATCTTCCTGATCCTTCTCATGTCATTCAACCCCAAGAAGTTCATTTTGATGAAACTCTCACCTACGAAGAGGTACCAGTAGCTATCCTTGATAGAAAAATCAAGAAATTGCGTACCAAAGAAATTCCTACTGTCAAGGTTCTTTGGAGAAATCATTCTCGCGAGTAAGCTACGTGGGAGGCAGAAGATGAGATGTGGAAAAACTATCCACATTTATTTGAAACTTGAGGTAAGATTTTAATTCGGAGGACCGAATTCTTTTAAGGGGGGTAGAATGTAATACCCGTTAATTTCATAATATAATTCGCTTAAGAGTATTTTAGAATTCTACAACGTTACTTTAGTTATTTATTTTGGTCATTTTTAATTTTCATATTTAATTGTTCTCTTTGAATATTATTTATGAAAATTGAGTTAAATGACTGGACTAAATATTTGCACAATGAGGGATATATTCTAAGAATGGTGAAATTCATGGAAAAGTGGTTTCAGAATGGTCAATTAGTCCATTTATTGTAAATTGACTGGATGGGTTTGGATGTTGGGTTATGGATACCCATGGGTTATTGAATAACCCATTAGAAATATTTAATATAAAGTTTCAATAGTACCCCCTTATTTTCTTCTCACGATCGAAGCAGCTGAAGTGAATAGTGAATTCACTTTCTCTCGTTTCTTCACCCTCTTCTCAAATCCTTTCCTTGATCTTCAGAATTTCGATTATTTGTTCGGTTCAAAAGCTTTGTAAGGATCAAAGGTAAGCTTTAATCCGATTATTTTCCTTAAATTTCAGTTTATATAGAAGATCAGAGGAGGTTTTGTTCTTGAAGATTTTGATGATAATTCATGAATCTCAGTTGTTTTAGAAGTTATATTTGAGTTATAATCGGTTAAAAGAGTTGAAATTCTGGTTTTGAAACAAGAAAGGAAAGGATGAATTTGTGAAAAATTTCTGCAAAAACTTCTGCAAAACCGAGTTACTGTAGCGACCAGAAATTTCGAAACAAAATCTGGAAAATTTTCTTCGGGTTACTGTAGCAGTACTGTAGTGTCGGCAGTCAACGGTACTGTAGCAGTCAACGTTACTGTAGCGAACCGACACTGTAGCGAACCGTTACTGTAGCAAACAGTACTGTAGCAGTCAGAAAATTTTACGTATTTTCGTGATTTTGTTTCCTTTCTTATGATTCCTTGTAATATATTTTACTAGGAAATTTTCCTACACAAATTCTAGTGTGGAACAAGGTAAACTTGGACAAACATCAAGGTGAGTGAATAACCTTGCTCAGCTAATTTGATATTACTAGTCAAAGTACAATATAAGTCTCATTTACAATATTATTTGGATAATAAGCAATTAATTTTTCATATGGGAGTATATGATGATCAGTAGAAATAAGAGTATGAAGAAATTATTTATCTCATGACAAATGTACTATGTGATGAATTCTCACTATTTTATTAATGAGTAAAGATCTACGGGATCTAATACACGAGTGTGAAAGGGTTAAAGTCCCATACTACTCGGTGTATATCTAAGAAATCTTATACACGAGTTTGAAAGGGTTAAAGTCCCATACTACTCAGTGCATATCTATGAAACCTATACACGAGTTGAAAGGGTTAAAGTCCCATACTACTCGGCGTATACCTATGAGATCTTATTCACGAGTTTGAAAGGGTTAGAGTCCCATACTACTCGGTGTATATCTATGAAATCTTATTCATGAGTTTGAAAGGGTTAGAGTCCCATACTACTCGATGTATAAGATAATTAATTATATGAGTAAATGTGGTATTTGTACTTTTGATATTTTATATAGTACAGTTATTTACTTACTGAGTTTTTAAATAAACTCACACTCCCTATGATTATTTTTTTTTCAGATACAGAAAATAAAGAACAAGAGTATCCGTTTGAAGATTAGAAGCCCTTTGGGTTTATTCTCTATTTCTGTCTGGTGGGACACCAGTACTTATTAATGTGGATATTAGAAAAGCTCTGTACTTTCTATAGGTCTCCTAGGCTTGCGATGAGATAGAAATATCAGACTATGTATGTCTATATTTGTTTATCAGATGAATATAATTCCGTAGTGTGGAATGAATGATTAAGGTTAAATGTAAAACCTTACAGAATATATGTATATAACATATGTTTGAGAATTATATCAAATGAGTAGTATCTTTTCACATGCTCAATTTTTGGGATGTGACACAGTGTATATCTATGAAACCTATACCCGAGTTGAAAGGGTTAGAGTCCCATACTACTCGGCGTATATCTAAGAAATCTTATTCACGAGTTTGAAAGGGTTAGAGTCCCATACTACTCGGTGTATATCTATGAAATCTTATTCATGAGTTTGAAAGGGTTAGAGTCCCATACTACTCGATGTATAAGATAATTAATTATATGAGTAAATGTGGTATTTGTACTTTTGATATTTTATATAGTACAGTTATTTACTTACTGAGTTTTTAAATAAACTCACACTCCCTATGATTATTTTTTTCAGATACAGAAAACAAAGAAGAAGAGAATCTGTTTGAAGATTAGAAGCCCCTTGGGATTATTCTCTATTTCTGTCTGGTGGGATACCAGTACTTATTAATGTGGATACTAGAAACGCTCTGTACTTTCTATAGGTCTCCTAGGCTTGCGATGAGATAGAAATATCAGACTATGTATGTCTATATTTGCTTATCAGATGAATATAATTCTGTAGTGTGAAATGAATGATTAAGGTTGAATGTAAAACCTTACAGAATATATGTAAATGACGTATGTTTGAGAATTTTATTTAATGAGTAGTATCTTTTCACATGTTCAATTTTTGGGATGTGATATATAAAGTCCTGTTGTGTCTTACTGTGGTTCATATGATAAAGTGAAATCGCTCATTTTCTATGTAAATTGTAAAATTACTTACTAAATGTAAAATTTGCCATTATCATTTTCTGTGTATATGGTTACAATTGTTCAAACAAATTCTGAATGCAGAACAATTAGCATTCAATGCAAAACAACTGGGTAGCTGGATCAATCCTTCAATCCTTCAATGCTAATACACCAATTAGCACTCACTGCATCCCTGTGTAAAGAATAAAAAGATTTAACAAATACATAATTAATATGTCAAATAATTCAAATATAATGATTTTAGATGCATTTTTTATTAAAACTAACCCTTGTCATATTGGTTATCATTTGAAAAATTGGGACCAAACTCTATTTCTTCAAATGACAACGTAGAATCATCAAACGATGCCTAATGCATTGAAACCTTACCATTAGCACATTGAATTATAAATACAATTGTAAAAAGCAAAATCACACAATCCGCTACCATTAGCAATCCGGTGAAACCTAATGCACCGACATAGGAGTGCTGAGTATGCTCATAGGATATTGGGGGTGCTCAGCATGATACTCCAGATGGCATCTAATTATGAGCTTCATTCCCCTACATGATTAACATGGACATTATATTAATCCATATTAACAACAATATGCTATTATAATATAATATGTTAATTCATAAAATAAATACTAACAGTATTTCTTAGATTGACTGTAGCTCTTGAAGATCCTTTTTTTATTATTTCTATGAAGTTCAAGACAGCTTCTAATGTGTCTCCTCCTCTTTACACCGACCTTCTTCTTCAATCCCGCTACAAGAGGAGGGCAATGACTTAGTTGGCTCGGTGAAATGGTAGTGTCAATATTGTTGTCTGAACCTTTTTCCATCAAGTTAAGCTCATTCACCTTCTTCGTCAACTCAAGTAAGACATTATCTAAGAAGTCACTTGTCGCACTAGAATAAGACGCTTGTGATACTAAATTTATATAATTATGACCAATTCGTTTGAATCATCGGGTGTTTTCCAACCTTATATCTTCTTTAATTGCTTTTCCTTTTACATCATAAACCACACTTTCTCTTGCCTTTCATGTCAAGTGGTTTAGAATGTATTTATGGGGGACCAACTTCACTGAGTTGACATCATATACTTTAAGAGCATGGAAACAAAGTATACCTGTGCTCTCAAATTTTCTACAGCTACATGCAATGGATTTATCACGTGGGTCAAATGTCACTTTGTAATTTCCCTCTTTATTGAACAAAAAGACGACATATTCCCATACAGCTTGACAATCATTTTTCTCCTTCAACATGCAGCCACATAATCATCATACTCCTCTTGGAACAACTCAAAGATAGGGGAAGTATAAATTCTAGAGAGTTGTTGCAACACTGGTGATTGCGGCATTCTCAATCTTGGTATTTTTTCCCTTGCATCAAATTCTTCTTTCAATTCTTTATAACGCTTGTCATCTACAACTCTCTCAAAGTGCTTGAAGAACTGTATCAAGTCTAAGTCGGGCTTCAAAAAGCTTTTGATGTCTGAGTTTAAACTCTCACTCAATTGAGTACTTCGGACACCAAGAGTGAAAGTTTTTTGCATGTAACACGCCGCCCATTTCCCCTTAATATCATAAGTCAAAGCAAGCCATCAATTGTCCTGGGCATCATACTTTAATAACAATCGACTCCATGCGGCTTCAAATTGTTCCACATCACCATATTCATACATGCATTGCGTGAAATCACTGAGAATACTCCTTCCATCATGTCTCACATTGCCCAAGTGTTTAGTGGCATTTTGTAGTAGGTGTCATGTGCATAGGCTATGTATTGTATCTGACATTACTTCGTGCAATGCTTTTGTCATTGCTGCATCTTGGTCAGTAAACATTGTCAATGAGTTTTTTTATCTATTGGCCTCCAAAAAAGTTTTAAAAAGCCATTTAAATAAGTCTGTTGTCTCATCATATAATAATGCAGCTCCAAATACCACCACACCCCTGAAGTGATTAAACCCACAAAATATTGCAAGCGGTCTATTTTCTTTGTTAGTACAATGGATTGTATCAAGTGATACCACATCACCAAAATATCCATAATCCATCAACATTCGTGCATTGGCCCAAAATACATTAGTGATTTCTTCATCCGAATCCATTTGGTACGCATGAAAAAATGAAGGATTTTCCACCAATTGCTTCTGGAAGTATTGGATCAAAGCACCTGCATCCCCGTATTGCATATTCTTTTGTCTTCTCTTCTTTAAATAATTTTTCACATCTAACCGAGTATATCCAAGATTTTCTCTCCCCCCTGCATGCATACTTATAAGGTTAAATGATGTCTTTTGTCGAACACCAGAATCCTCCGCCAACTCAAGTTCATAACCTTGAACCTCATATATTCTTCGTTGTGATGCAAGGAAGTGGCTAGTTTCTGGAGTGTGAAGCTCATGATTGCGTTGTTCCACAAATTCAAGCACCTCATACTTCTCATTCACAAGTCTTAATCCAATTCTTGCCATGCAATTGGTTCTGGTTTCAAGACGCAGCTTTTTTGTTTTCACATCTCTTTTGTCTGGTCGTCTAACACCCTCTTTGGAACAAACAAACCGTGCCGATGTCTTTATTCCTTGTTTTCCTGGATTGGCATACCTCTTCCTCACTCCAAATCCACTTCTTTTACCATATTCTAGCCAAAAGTTCCATGACGCTTCTAGATTTTCAAACACCATACCTACTTTAGGCTTTCAAGTGTTATCAATATCCATTACCTATGTCAAAAACAAATACGTAAAAATATTACTCAATTATAAAATTTTAAAAATTGAATTACATATCATTTTAATTAAAAAATTTCTCTTTGCTATGTAAAAGCATATCATTTTAATTAAAAAATTTATCTTTGCTATGTTCTTGCTTGCTAAGATGCAATTACATGTTTGGGAGGACCACAATGCAATAAATAAAACAAAATTCCAACTAGCAAATAAAAATATTTCCACAAAATAAGAATAAAAATATTTAGCCAACAATACAATAAATTTAAACAATAAACAATAAGTAATATTCTTACTTGAAACTCCCAGTTCTCCATTTTTTCTTTTCTTTCTTTCCCCAAGAATGTAACAATCTTGAAAAGAAAAAAAAAACACAAAGAGAGCAAGAACAAAGTGAATAAAAATAGAGACAAAGACACAAATAAAATCATTAAAAAGACTTAATATACTCACATTTGTCCCTAGCCAATACACCACTAAAGATGAAGAAGAATGAAGAAGAATGAAGGTTTTTAGCTTGCTGCAACTTTCCTAGTGTTGTTCCCGTGAGTTTCCCGCGTTTTTGGATGAATGTGTGTTTATTACTTTATTTTCAGCAATTGCCATGTGTTATTTTATGATTGGGTAAGGTTTGGATTTAAAAAAAAAAGACGAAGATGATGGAAGGAATGAGTTTGAGGATTTGGATTGTCTGCCTTTAGAATTGGTGCCTTTGTCTACCGTGACCCAATGAAATAGCTCCACGTGTGAGGACCTTGAACCAAATGTTAAAAATTGCTTTTTCAATGAATTTCGATTCCCGACATCCAGTAATCCTTCTTTTTTTTTTTGTTTGAAACTCTAACCAATTGGCAGATGACATGTGGCACATAATGAAAAAATAAGATGAACTTTTCAATGCCTTTTACCAAGGTTCAAACTCATTCCTTCCATCATCTCTGCCTCTTTTTTTTTTTAATCCAAACCTTACCCAATCATAAAATAACACATGGCAATGGCTGAAAATAAAGTAATAAGCACACATTCATCCAAAAACGCGGGAAACTCACGGGAACAACACCAGGAAAGTTGCAGCAAGCTAAAATTCTTCATTCATCTTCATCTTCAGTGGTGTATTGGCTAGGGACAAATGTGAGTATATTAAGTCTTTTTAATGATTTTATTTGTGTCTTTGTCTCTATTTTTATTCACTTTGTTCTTGCTCTCTTTGTGTTTTTTTTTTCTTTTCAAGATTGTTACATTCTTGGGGAAAGAAAGAAAAGAAAAAATGGAGAACCGGGAGTTTCAAGTAAGAATATCGCTTACTGTTTATTGTTTAAATTTATTGTATTGTTGGCTAAATATTTTTATTCTTATTTTGTGGAAATATTTTTATTTGCTAGTTGGAATTTTTTTTTATTTATTACATTGTGGTCCTCCCAACAATGTAATTGCATCTTAGCAAGCAAGAACATAGCAAAGATAAATTTTTTAATTAAAATGATATGTAATTCAATTTTTAAAATTTTACAATTGAGTAATATTTTTACGTATTTGTTTTTGACATAGGTAACGGAAATTGACAACACTTGGAAGCCTAAAGTAGGCATGGTGTTTGAAAATCTAGAAGCGGTGTGGAACTTTTGGCTAGAATACAGTAAAAGAAGTGGATTTAGAGTGAGGAAGAGGTATGCCAATCCAGGAAAAGAGGGAATGAAGACGTTGGCATAGTTTGTTTATTCCAAAGAGGGTGTTAGACGACCAGACAAAAGAGATGTGAAAACAAAAAAGCCGCGTCTTGAAACCAGAACCAATTGCATGGCAAGAATTGGATTAAGACTTATGAATGAGAAGTATAAGGTACTTGAATTTGTGGAACAACACAATCATGAGCTCCACACTCCATAAACTAGCCACTTCCTTGCATTACAACGAAGAATATTTGAGGTTCAAGGTTATGAACTTGAGTTGGCGGAGGATTCTGGTGTTCGACAGAAGACATCATTTAACCTTATGAGTATGCATGCAGGAGGGAGAGAAAATCTTGGATATACTCAGTTAGATGTGAAAAATTATTTAAAGAAAAGAAGACAAAAAAATATGCAATACGGGGATGCGGGTGCTTTGTTCCAATACTTCCAGAAGTAATTGGTGGAAAATCCTTCATTTTTTCATGCGTACCTGTCACGACCCATTTTCTAGGCACATGACCGGCACAATGATGAATATCCCATCACTGTAAGCCTTTCGATAAATTCTTCCCACAAGTAAAATTGTTAGTCATTATCTCTATATTCTCAAAATACCATTCCTTAATAAATACAAAGAAAATACATCAGATTTTCTTAATTAAAAAATAATAGATCCTCAGTACAAAATACATTATCATACTGAAATACAAGCCAAATACCAAACCCCTGACCTAGATGTCCTAGACGGTTACAGAGCAACATACTGTATAACAAAAGAAGGGCCTACCCGACAGCGGGAAGGTCCAACGTGATCTACTCCTCTAGCGGATGTACTTCGGCGGCAACCTGATCTGAATAAAAAGTTTGTACAAACAGTGTGAGCTTTTAAACTCAGTGAGCAAATCGGCCTCGCGTTAATAAAATTCAAATACATCACCAGTCATGCAAGCATATCCGAAGGCTCAAGCTCAACCAATAGACATAGTTAGAAATTACATACAAGAAGATAAAATTCATCCAATTCAACAAACGATACTAGTACTCGTCAATGGCAATATATCCCGGAGAGCGCACACAGGCCGGCTCACCAATTTTGTATTTTTCCGCCATGACGCACAACCTCATCCTCTTAGCTAGGGCGCCTCACGGATTTATCACCAATCCGGGCTATATCCCTACTGAGGGAATCATTGTCTCCACACTCATTGGTCAAGACACCCTTTAACCCGGGTTTTCCGCCTTGCCGTGAGAGGGGGTACTGTACCGCTCAATCACAATCAATAGTACAACAGTTCATATCATAATCAGAAGCACAATATAATACTCATCCATATAACAGGTATAGTATATAACTATATGATTCAAATTTCATATCATCATGAGATACTTGCTTTGTCTTATCCATACTTCTGGATTAATTATCTCATTATATTCGTCATTTTGAATCCAATTTCCCCCTATGAATCTTGGGAGTGTCCTACGACATACTTTTTATCACCAGTAATGCTAAAACTATATTAAAACAGGGTCGTTTCACTCACCTGGATTCCGTACGAGTATCACTTCTCTAAATCGTTACGGACAAGAGTACGCAGGTGAATTTCAGTGTTCCGCTACAGAGATTTTCATGAAAGATTACAGAAAATACGTTAAGATCGTTTTCGTACAGATACTGTTCATACATACGGTACTATTCTTACGGTCACTATTCATACGTATGGTACTATTCATACAGTCATTATTCATAAGTACGGTACTATTCATACGGTTACTATTCATACGTACGGGTACTATTTATACCGGAAATACAGAATACAATCTGTAAAAGAGTACACCAGGTAAGTTCCCAGAAAAGAGTGGAGGGTCACACTGGACACACTTAAAAACCAGGTCTTTCCTTAGCCAGAACTTTCCTAGACATGTATTCTCTACAGATTATATTCTATTTCGGTAATCAGAGAATCAAAATAACAGCTAACAACAGTTTTTCTGATGTGGAAGATCGGCCAAAGCCGTAACCACAGAGCATACTTAAGAAAATAACTTCTAAAATTTGAAAGACATAGAAAGGGCATAGTATCCTTACCTAAGCAAAAACGGAAAGGCCCAAAATCTCAGAAGCCTAGCGTCGGAGCAAGAGAAACTTAAGGAGAGAAGAAGAGAAGTTGAAGGTGTGAGTTTAGAAGTGAAATGGAAGGGCCTATTTATAGCAAAAGTCAAGGGTACTATTTGATACTATGCGCTAATAAAATATTCAATTTACTATTCATGAAAACGACATTTCTAATAATGCAGTTACTGTACACCTTAGTACGATGGAAAATTTTCGTTTATTTACTATTAGAAACTTTAAAGGGAAAACTATCCTTTCACCTTAAACCTTTAAGTTTCTTTTCAATTCAGTCCTTTCAATTTAGTCCCTGAGGGTATTTTTACACATAAAACGTCATTTTCTCCTACAAACTTCTTTCTAGTTTTCTCTTATGACCAAACCACATCTAGTATTTGACATTTTGATTGTATAAATGAACAGTACCATATACGTAAATAGTAACAGTAGTTTGAAAACACGCATTTATATTTTATTTTTCATGGGTATTACATTATCACCCCCTTTAAGAAATTCGGTCCTCCGAATTTAAATTACCTCAAGTCGTAAAAAGATGCGGATATCTAGAACGCATGTCGGCCTCGGCTTCCCATGTGACTTCTTCGTGAGTTTGATTCCTCCACAAAACCTTGACGGATGGAATCTCCTTAGATCGGAGTTTCTTTACTTGACTATCGAGGATAGCTACCGGTATCTCCTCGTATGACAAGTTTTCATCTACTAGGATAGAATCATTCTGAGAAGGGTGAAGTATGTGAGAAGGGTCATGAAGGTACTTCCTTAACATGGATACGTGAAAAACAAGGTGAATCCCTTCCAGATCCATAGGTAGGGCAAGCCGATAAGCCACTTTTCCCACTCGTTCTAGAATCTCATAAGGCCCAATGTATCTAGGACTCAACTTTCCTTTCCTTCCAAATCTCAACACACCTTTCATTGGAGAGACCTTAAGGAATACCATATCGCCGACTGAGAACTCCAAATCACGTCGTCTGTGGTCAGCGTATGCCTTTTGTCTACTTTGAGCTGCTCGCATCCTATCTTGTATTGTCTTAACCTTGGTTAGGGCATCTTGGGCCAAGTCAGGTCCTAATGCTTTCGCTTCACCTACCTCGAACCAACCGATCGGAGATCTGCAACGTCTCCCATACAAGGCCTCAAAGGGTGCCATCCCAATAGTGGCCTGGTAGCTGTTGTTATATGCGAACTCTACAAGATACAAATGCTTTTCCCAGCTACCACTGAAATCTAGAATACAAGCTCGTAACATATCCTCTAGCGTCTGAATAGTCCGCTCTGACTGTCTGTCTGTCTGTGGGTGAAAAGCGGTACTAAGGTCCACTCGAGTACCTAATGCCTCTTGAAAACTTTTCCAGAAACGAGAGGTAAATTGAGGACCTCTATCAGAAATGATAGATATAGGTACTCCATGCAACTTTACTATTTCTTTAATATACAATTGTGCCAACGTTACTACACCATAAGTGGTTTTGACTGGAATGAAGTGTACTGATTTGGTTAGTCGGTCAACAATGACCCAAACTGAGTCATAACCTCCTGTGGAACGAGGTAGACCAACAACAAAGTCCATCGTCACTCGTTCCCATTTCCATTCAGGAATCTCTAATCGTTGTAACGAGCCTCCTGGCTTTAGATGCTCAGCCTTAACCTGTTGACAGGTTAAACAACGAGACACAAATTCTGCTATGTCTTGTTTCATTCCTTTCCACCAGTAGATCTGTTTCAGATCCTGATACATCTTGGTGGCTCCTGGATGTACAGCATATGCAGCACGATGGCCTTCTTCCATGATGTCTCGTCTAAGAGTTCCAACATGTGGTACACACAACCGTTGTTCAAAATGTAAGACTCCTGTATCGTCGAGTGTGAAACTATTCACTTCACCAATCTTCACCTTTTCCATAATTTGGACAAGCTCAGGATCCTCTATTTGAGATATCCGTATCTGGTCAACAAGGGAAGATCTAGCCCTGATATGGGCTAAGAATGATCCTGTCCTTGTAACCTCAAGAGTAACACCTTTTGCTCTCAGCTCTTGTAGTTCTTGGATCAAGGGTCTTTTTGTTACTGCTATATGGGCCAGACTACCCATAGATTTTCGACTCAAGGCATCTGCTACCACGTTCGCTTTGCCTGGGTGGTAAAGAATATTGCAATCATAATCTTTTAGTAATTCTACCCATCTCCTCTGCCTCAAGTTTAAGTCCTTTTGGTCGAAAATATATTTTAGACTTTTATGGTCAGTGTAGATTTCGCAAGTTTCTCCGTATAGATAATGTCGCCATATCTTTAAAGCGAAAACTACTGCTGCCATTTCCAGATCGTGGGTGGGGTAGTTTTGTTCATGTTTCTTAAGTTGTCTCGATGCATATGCCACTACCTGGCCATGCTGCATGAGAACACATCCCAACCCTACTCTTGATGCATTGCAGTATACTGTAAAACCTCCTGATCCTGAGGGTAAGACCAATACAGGTGCGGAGATTAACCTTTTCTTGAGTTCTTGGAAGCTTTTTTCACAAGCGTCATCCCATTGGTACTTTACCCCTTTCCTAGTCAGTCGTGTGAGAGGGGCGGCTAACTGGGAAAAATTTTGGATGAAACGACGATAATATCCTGCCAATCCCAAGAAGCTGCGAATCTCCGTGACGGAGGTAGGTCTAGGCACATTTTGACCGCTTCTACTTTGCTTGGGTCTGCTTGGATGCCATCTTTGGAGATCACATGTCCCAAGAAAGTTACACGATCAATCCAAAACTCGCATTTAGAGAATTTGGCGTACAATTGATGATCCCTCAATGTCTGCAATACAACACGAAGGTGTTGTTCGTGCTCTTCTGAAGTCTTTGAGTACACCAGAATGTCGTCTATGAAGACAATGACAAATTTGTCTAAAAAAGATTTAAAAATCCTATTCATTAAATCCATGAAAGCAGCTGGTGCATTCGTTAATCCAAATGACATCACTAAGAACTCGTAGTGCCCATATCTGGTACGGAAGGCTGTTTTAGACACATCCTCCTCCTTGATCTTGAGTTGGTGATAACCAGACCTCAAGTCAATCTTTGAAAAACACTTGGCTCCTTGAAGTTGATCGAAAAGGTCGTCGATGCGAGGCAACGGATATTTATTTTTGATAGTTACCTTATTCAGTTGCCTGTAATCTATGCATAGTCTCATCGATCCGTCCTTCTTTTTCACCAACAGAACAGGAGCTCCCCAAGGTGAATAACTTGGCCTTATAAAGCCTTTGTCTAGCAAGTCCTGTAACTGAGTTTTTAACTCTTTTAATTCTGTTGGTGCCATTCTATAAGGGGGTATGGAGATTGGGCGAGTATCTGGTGCTAACTCTATCTGAAACTCAATCTCTCGATCTGGGGGTATACCTGGTAGATCATCTAGGAAGACATCTACAAACTCCTGGACTACTGGAACGTCTTCTACTTTTAGTTCTTTTTTCTTAATATCTTTAATGAATGCCAAGTATCCTTAACAGCCCTTTCGCAATAAACGTTGGGCACACATTAAAGATATAAGATTCCCAGAAATTTCACTCCGTTCACCATGAAATACGAAAGAAGGCTCCCCCGGAATATTGAACTTAACTATCTTATTATAGCAATCCAGGGTGGCATGACAAGATGCCAGCCAATCCATGCCCAAGATGACATCAAAGTCTGTCATATCTAACAGCATTAGGTCTACTGTTGTATTTATTTCTCCGACTCTTACCTTGCAAGCTCGATAGCCTCGTTCTATTAGTAAGGTGCCTCTAGTAGGCGTAGTTACTAAAAACGGACATTCTAATCTAGCAACTTTTTGCTTAAAGTTCTTAGCAAAGAATGGTGACACATAGGAATGCGTAGAGCCAGAGTCAAACAAAACATGTGCAAAATTTGATTCAATCAGAAGAGTACCTGCTACCACCGTATTAGACGCCTGAGCATCTTGACGTGTTAAAGCGAATACTCGAGCGTTCCCTCGGCCTGCTGAAGCCTGCCCTCGACCACCTTGTCCTCTGCCAGCACCTCTTCCTATTCCATTGCCTCCTACAGTTACAGGGGCTCTGTTGGCAACAGTAGCCTCTGATTGATTAGGGCGTACTGACCTTTGGCCAGATCTCGTGTAGAGTTGGGGGCAATCTCTTTTGATGTGGCCCTGTTGACCACATTGGTAACAGACCCTAGTGTTGTTGTTGACAAAACAAGCTCCGAAGTGATTTCTTTCACATTTAGAGCATCAGGGCCTTTGTTGACCCCCTGTACCACTTTGTTGACGCTGTGGTGCACTAGCGGTAGAGGCTGCACGTCCAGAACTCTCTCCGTGGTAGCGTGATTTCTCATCTTGTTTCCTCTTTCTTTTGTTATTCCATTTTTGTTTTTGCATATCTCTTTCTTCCATCATACGGGCGATGTCGACGGCTTCTGTGTAAAATGAAAAATCTCGTATTTTCGATCCCACCCTGTCAAATAAAGATTCTCGAAGGCCTTTAATAAACCGTCGGATCTTTTCTTTCTCAGTTAGGACCATGTGAGTAGCATATTCAGACAACTCTATAAACAGATTGTCGTATTCATCGACGGTTCGTGATCCTTGTCGGAGTGCCTCAAACTCATTCATCTTTGCTTCTCGTATACTCTCCGGAATAAATTGTTCTCGAAAAATTCTTTTAAAGTCATTCCATTTAACGGGTGGGGCATTTCTGGTCATGCCCTTCTTCCATGTTCGCCACCAGCGGTCGGCCTTACCTCTTAACTGAAAGGTAACAAGGGTTACTTTTCGAGGTTCAGGACATTCTAACGTGTCAAGGATTTTCTCACAGTCATCTAGAAAACGTTGTGGGTCTTCATTAACATCTCCTGCAAAGGTTGGCGGATTCAGCTTCATAAATTCTGAAATCTTGACCTCTGTCCCTACCCAATCCTGAGGAGGGGGTGGAGGTGGCATCTGGTCTGTCTCTTGTACTTTTGCAGCATGTACTGATGCCTGTGAGCCATCTTCAGATGAATGTCCCATCAGAAGTTCCTTTAGCCCATTCACCTCGTTCTGCATTGCAGCTAATGCTTCCATCACTACAGTCGCGTCGATTTGTGATGGTTCTCCAGCATTTCTTCCAGGGTTTTCAGTGGATATTTCTCTGTTTTGTGCATGGTTATCTTCTGCACGGTTAGGCATCTCCAGTCTTGCATTTGCTGACTGAGCAACTGGAGGGACCAAGGCCCTGCCAGATCTTATGCGGATTCCAGAAGCGTTTGATTTTCTTGGTGCCATCTAAACTTATTCTACAATTAAGAATAATATATATCGTCACTATTATACTTCAAGTAAAGACACGAAAGAAAGGGATTTTAAACTCTACAGGGCTTTTAGTGGATCTTCATCCTATGGTCGTGCTGCAGTCACGACAATAGGGGAAGGCCCACTAAAGACACATTGCTCTGTAATCACTAGGAGACCTAACAACCTATGCTCTGATACCAACTTTGTCACGACCCATTTTCTAGGCACATGACCGGCACAATGATGAATATCCCATCACTGTAAGCCTTTCGATAAATTCTTCCCACAAGTAAAATTGTTAGTCATTATCTCTATATTCTCAAAATACCATTCCTTAATAAATACAAAGAAAATACATCAGATTTTCTTAATTAAAAAATAATAGATCCTCAGTACAAAATACATTATCATACTGAAATACAAGCCAAATACCAAACCCCTGACCTAGATGTCCTAGACGGTTACAGAGCAACATACTGTATAACAAAAGAAGGGCCTACCCGACAGCGGGAAGGTCCAACGTGATCTACTCCTCTAGCGGATGTACTTCGGCGGCAACCTGATCTGAACAAAAAGTTTGTACAAACAGTGTGAGCTTTTAAACTCAGTGAGCAAATCGGCCTCGCGTTAATAAAATTCAAATACATCACCAGTCATGCAAGCATATCTGAAGGCTCAAGCTCAACCAATAGACATAGTTAGAAATTACATACAAGAAGATAAAATTTATCCAATTCAACAAACGATACTAGTACTCGTCAATGACAATATATCCCGGAGAGCGCACACAGGCCGGCTCACCAATTTTGTATTTTTCCTCCATGACGCACAACCTCATCCTCTTAGCTACGGCGCCTCACGGATTTATCACCAATCCAGGCTATATCCCTACTGAGGGAATCATTGTCTCCACACTCATTGGTCAAGACACCCTTTAACCCGGGTTTTCCGCCTTGCCGTGAGAGGGGGTACTGTACCGCTCAATCACAATCAATAGTACAACAGTTCATATCATAATCAGAAGCACAATATAATACTCATCCATATAACAGGTATAGTATATAACTATATGATTCAAATTTCATATCATCATGAGATACTTGCTTTGTCTTATCCATACTTCTGGATTAATTATCTCATTATATTCATCATTCTGAATCCAATTTCTCCCTATGAATCTTGGGAGTGTCCTACGACATACTTTTTATCACCAGTAATGCTAAAACTCTATTAAAACAGGGTCGTTTCACTCACCTGGATTCCGTACGAGTATCACTTCTCTAAATCGTTACGGACAAGAGTACGCAGGTGAATTTCAGTGTTCCGCTACAGAGATTTTCATGAAAGATTACAGAAAATACGTTAAGATCGTTTTCGTACAGATACTGTTCATACATACGGTACTATTCTTACGGTCACTATTCATACATATGGTACTATTCATACAGTCATTATTCATAAGTACGGTACTATTCATACGGTTACTATTCATACGTACGGGTACTATTTATACCGGAAATACAGAATACAATCTGTAAAAGAGTACACCAGGTAAGTTCCCAGAAAAGAGTGGAGGGTCACACTGGACACACTTAAAAACCAGGTCTTTCCTTAGCCAGAACTTTCCTAGACATGTATTCTCTACAGATTATATTCTATTTCGGTAATCAGAGAATCAAAATAACAGCTAACAACAGTTTTTCTGATGTGGAAGATCGGCCAAAGCCGTAACCACAGAGCATACTTAAGAAAATAACTTCTAAAATTTGAAAGACATAGAAAGGGCATAGTATCCTTACCTAAGCAAAAACGGAAAGGCCCAAAATCTCAGAAGCCTAGCGTCGGAGCAAGAGAAACTTAAGGAGAGAAGAAGAGAAGTTGAAGGTGTGAGTTTAGAAGTGAAATGGAAGGGCCTATTTATAGCAAAAGTCAAGGGTACTATTTGATACTATGCGCTAATAAAATATTCAATTTACTATTCATGAAAACGACATTTCTAATAATGCAGTTACTGTACACCTTAGATGGAAAATTTTCGTTTATTTACTATTAGAAACTTTAAAGGGAAAACTATCCTTTCACCTTAAACCTTTAAGTTTCTTTTCAATTCAGTCCTTTCAATTTAGTCCCTGAGGGTATTTTTACACATAAAACGTCATTTTCTCCTACAAACTTCTTTCTAGTTTTCTCTTATGACCAAACCACATCTAGTATTTGACATTTTGATTGTATAAATGAACAGTACCATATACGTAAATAGTAACAGTAGTTTGAAAACACGCATTTATATTTTATTTTTCATGGGTATTACAGTACCAAATAGATTCGGATGAACAAATCACTAATGTATTTTGGGCCGATGCACGGATGTTGATGGATTATGGATATTTTGGTGATGTGGTATCACTTGATACAACTCATTGTACTAACAAAGAAAATAGACCGCTTGCAATATTTTGTGGGTTTAATCACTTCAGGGGTATGGTGGTATTTGGAGCTGCATTATTATATGATGAGACAACAGACTCATTTAAATGGCTTTTTGAAACTTTTTTGGAGGCCAATAGACAAAAAAAGCCATTAACAATGTTTACTGACCAAGATGCAGCAATAGCAAAAGCATTGCACGAAGTAATGCCAGATACAGTACATGGCATATGCACATGGCACTTACTACAAAATGCCACTAAACACTTGGGCAATGTGAGACACGATGGAAGGAGTATTCTCAGTGATTTCATGCAATGCATGTATGAATATTGTGATGTGGAACAATTTGAAGCCGCATGGAGTCGATTGTTATTAAAGTATAATGCCCAGGACAATCGATGGCTTGCTTCGACTTATGATATTAAGGAGAAATGGGCGGCGTGTTACATGCAGAAAGCTTTCACTCTTGGCGTCCGAAGTACTCAATTGAGTGAGAGTTTAAACTCAGACATCAAAAGCTTTTTGAAGCCCGACTTAGACTTGATACAGTTCTTCAAGCACTTTGAGAGAGTTATAGATGACAAGCGTTATAAAGAATTGAAAGAAGAATTTGATGCAAGGGAAAAAATACCAAGATTGAGAATGCCGCAATCACCAGTGTTGCAACAACTCTCTAGAATTTATACTCCCCCCATCTTTGAGTTGTTCCAAAAGGAGTATGATGATTATGTGGCTACATGTGTGAAGGAGAAAAATGATTTTCAAGCTATATGAGAATATGTCGTCTTTTTGTTCAATAAAGAGGGAAATTACAATATGACATTTGACCCACGTGCTAATTGGTGTATTAGCATTGAAGGATCGAAGGATTGATCCAGCTACCCAGTTGTTTTGCATTGAGTGCTAATTGTTCTGCATTTAGAATTTGTTTGAACAATTGTAACCAATAAATAGAAAATGATAATGGCAAATTTTGCATTTAGTAAGTAATTTTACAATTTACATAGAAAATGAGTGTTTTCACTCTATCATATGAACCACAGTAAGACACTACAGGACTTTATACATAGCCCTTTACAATTTACACAGCCCTATATCCTTTACAATTTACACAGCCCTATACCCTTTACAATTTACACAGCCCTTTCCAAGCACAACTGAACTTCCAGGATTCATACTCCAAGCACAAGAGCACAACAGGCCATTCCAATCACAGCAGCACAGCAGCCCATCTTTCTTACACAGTTCTATATGTGACAAAGGTAGTTGAAAAAAAAGTAATTTTGTGTGTGAATTATCAACTTAGGAAAAAAAAAAGCAGCACAAGTTGAAAAAAAAGGTAGTTCTGTGTGTGAATCATCAACCTAGGAAAAAAAAGCAGCACAAGTTGAAAAAAAAATGCAATTATGTATGAGAATTATCAACCTAGAAATAAAAAAAAAAGTAGCACAAGTTGAAAAAAAATACAGTTGTGTCTGTCAGTCAATTTCAATGTGTTTCCAGTGTTTCCATTGTGATTCTGGTAAGTGAGTGTGTTTCCAGGCAGTTCCACAAGCACAAATTTTTCAGTGTTTCCAATGTTTCAGTGTGTGTGTTTCTGCTGTGTGTGTAAATTTCAATGACAGTGTATGTGTGTGTTTCCAGTGTATCACAATAGCTACAAACAACCAGTCTTTTTCTTGCATATCATCTCTGGCAAAATTAGTGCAAGCTCTGGAGGAATTTCTTCAACAGGTAAATTTACTTCCAATATATTTGGAATTACTAACTAAAAAACACAGTATTTTCATCACGCCATTTGAAATTACTAACAAAGGTTTCACTATTACAATAAACTGACACCCCCCATTTCACTTAAAACAACAGTGTTTTCCCCTGAAGATTCACCCCAGAAGAATACTTTCATAATAGAATTTTTTGCACATGACAGCATAATTTCACAACATATTAACGTGCTTAAACAACCCATCCATCAATGGCCTTTCCCCTCCAAAATAGCATATTACATACACCAAAACCCTAAAATTAAAATTAAACAAAAACGGAAAAAAGGGACCCCGGAGAAATTGGCCATTATCGACAAATTCACACAGCCAGGAGAGGGGAGAAGCACAGGTAAGCCCTCTAGAAAATAGGACCCCAAAGTAGGAGAAGAAGGAGGGAAGCATGAGAGGAAGAAGGTGAGAAGAGATCTATATGGCTTTGGCTCAGAATTATATTACTTTTAGAATAAAAACAGAGAGGAGTGAATTGTTAAAGAAAGACAGAAAAAGAAAACAATCAAAAGAGAGAGAAAGCTTACATGAATGGAGGCGACGGCATCGTCGCTTAGCTTAGCAATGGAGAGCTTTCCTTCGGCTTCAACAGAAAACTAGCAAATCTCCACCACCACCGTCGGAGAAGCAGTCGAAGAAGATGTAGTGGATGACCAGTTCAGAGAAGCAGTCGTAGACGACGTAGACAGAGGACTAGTTCAGAGAAGTAGGAGAAGAAGATGCAGATCGCGTTCAAGAGCAGATCGACAGATTGGAAATTTTGGAATGTTCAGGAGGCCAGGGATAGAAGAGTAAATTTGCATCCTTTGCCATGTGTCATCCGCCGGTTAGTTGGAGTTTTAAACCCAAAAAAAAAAAAGAGGAATCATGGAGGTCGAAGCACAGGTAACGCAGTACATATAAGCTCTTACACGTGGCTGTGCTTCATTGGTTCATGGTAGACAAAGGCACCAATCCTAAAGGCAGACAATCCAAATCCAATTCTAACAATCAAACCCGATCTCCGTTTACATCTTAGGATGCCACTTGGCATTCTTTAATTGGATGGAGTGGATCCATCCAATCCAATATGAGGGGATTTATGTGACATCCCTTGTCAACAAAATAAAAAAGATTTTTTTCCAAAACAAATAATAGTAAGAGAATATGTATTGTCAAAAAGAAAGATAACACACATTCCCATTTAATTAAAAAAATATCCTGGTGATATATAAAAACATTTCATGACTCGACCCAATTTAATTTGCCTAGTAAAGTTTGACACCCCTAATTCTCACAATTAAAAGTAAAGTTTATAGAGAACTTACTTCTTTAAGAGATCAAGTTTTCATATTATAAATCATTACAAGATTAATGTGTATAATAATAAAAAAGTAATTTATTATATATCTCAAAATAATTCAACAATAAAAAAATTTAAACATTGAATTTTTTATGCAGTAATCCCCAGTCAAATTCGATTTTTTGAGACTATTATACATTTAAGGATGCCACTTGGCATCATCTGATTTGATGCGTTTTTTGGTCGGAATTTTTTTTTCTGATGGATATGGGTCTGGGCAAGAGGAGAGGGATTATCTTACCCAGTGGGCATTGTTTGGAGGCCTAGACGTAGATGGCCCATTAACATTTGAAGTGGCTTCGGATCTTACACTTTTACAAACCTTAAAGGGACGTTTGGTAGGCGGCTGTACGCGGGAAAGGAAAGCTCCTTTTCAATATTGTAGCATTTTTTCGTTGTTTGGTATGCCATACTGTATCAGTTGGAAACGGAAGTTGGATTTCTCTCTTCCTTCAAAATCAACTTTTTGGCTTCTATCGCATTTTGGATGAAAAATCGATCATTTTAATGGAAAGCAAAATAAAATTTCTTATTTGTCCACTCTGTGTTCATTCAAATTCCAGTCGCCGTTGGAGCTTTAAAATTGTGTGGCACTCGTCCCGCTTGACTCTTGATACTACAGTATCCGCCAGTCGACCAGAGGCCAACAAGCGCCTAACAGAGCTTGGTAGCCGTTGATCGACCAGCTCCTGGCAGCCAGTCGACTGATTTATTCCGAGCTCTGAGATTAGGGCTTTAATGAATTTTTAAGGGCAAAATAGTAAATTATTTTTATATTTATTTTCTATTATCTTTAAAAAATATATTAATCTTATTTTTTTCTTTTCTTTTCCAATGCATACTAAATAATTTTTTTTCTTTTTTTTTTCTTTTTATTCTCTTTTCCTTTCAATTTTTTTATTTCTTTTCCATTCTTATTTTTTCTTAGATACCAAACGGCCTTAAGTCTTCTTAAGAGCTTCATAGTAAATACATATTATATTTTATATATATATATATATATATATATTAATTTAAAATGTAGAAACCCGAAAGTAAGTAACAACCAAGTTTGAAATTTTGAGTGAGGTGGAGGGTCCCACATTTCACCAGGGCGCTGGGTTTCACTGCATATGTCTCCAACGGCTGCCCTGCCCTACAAATTCTCTCAAAGTAGCCGTTGCCATTGCATCGCTCTCGCAACTTTTCAAATACGCTTCCAAAAACTCTCACTCACCCCCCAAGCCAAGTAGATCTACCAAAGTTGGGCGAATACTATAATCGTAAAGGGAAAATTCAAAAGGATCTCTTTCCGATCGCCTCTTTCTCAGATTCTACCATATTCTCTTTATATTCTCAGCCAAGAACACTGTATGTTTTTTTTTTTTTTAAATTTTGGCCTCAACTTCTGACCTACAAGTATGATCATATGAGATCATCGGTTTACGAGAAAATTGAGCTTTTGATTCAATTTCAGGATCTTCTTTCTTGTTGATTCTGGTTGTTGAAGATTTTCAATTTGCATTTGCATTTCGCTTTCACAACGAGATTAGAATTTACACGACTATACGCTGAATGAGGCTTAATTTTTGTTACTTCATGCAGGCTTTTGTTAAAGCAAAAAGATGATGTCAGTGACGCCTGATCAATCTAAGAAGGTGGGATTGGGGATGACAGCATCTCCATCTCCGTTTCTCACGCCGCGGCCAGAACGGCGACGCCAGGATTCGAGAGGGCCTGAGTGGAACTCAAACCGTCAGGACAAGGATAGAGAGACTAATGTGCAAGTTTTGCTCAGATGCAGGTCAGTTATTGCGTTTTCATTCCTTTGGATTGCCGTACATTGCAATCTCTGTTTTCTTTTCTTTCCTTTGCTCTTCTTTTAAGTGTACTTCATGCTTGATCTGAGAACATTACTTTTCTGTATGAACTATAAGCAAATGAGATTTAGTGTTTAGGGTTTGGATAGTTGAACTGCTTAGAGATTGACAAGCTTGTTCAATTAATTAGTCTTGTACATTATATTTGTGTTCGAAGATTTTGGGTATGCATGTTGGTCAAATTGATGGGGTTTCATAAGTGGTCTGTTCTTAAATTTGGATGTGTAAATCATTATGTATTCGGGATTGATGGACACCGCACATGATGATTGCAAACGACAACTTTCTGAAAGATTTCTTTAATCAGGATATGTGATAACACACAATTATATGCCTGGACATCTCGAAAAAATCATCATCTTAATTGCAGCTTTAATCATTTTCCAATGTCAGGCCACTAAGCGAAGATGAACAAAGGTTGAACGTTCCCAGCGTGGTGTCATGTAACGAGCATAAAAGAGAAGTCACCGTTGCACAAACTCTAGCTAACAAGCAAGTAGATAGAGTTTTTGCTTTTGACAAGGTATGCTTCATTTACCTTTCAAAGCCATCCTTGCTCTATGATATTAAACATGATATACATGCAAATAGGGATTCATTTCACGTAACCTCTAATTAATATTTTTCTAATGTGTTGGCAAGGTTTTTGGGCCCAAAGCACAGCAAAGATCGATATATGACCAAGCCATTGCCCCAATTGTTAATGAAGTTCTTGATGGTTTCAACTGCACCATCTTTGCATATGGCCAAACTGGCACTGGTAAAACTTATACAATGGAGGGTGGGATGAGAAATAAGGTACTTATTTGTAACTCAGCCTACTTATATACATATCTTCTTAGCACAGCAAGCATATCATATACCATCATTGATACATAGGGTGGAGATTTACCTGCCGAGGCTGGTGTTATTCCAAGAGCAGTCCGCCAACTTTTTGATATGTTGGAGGCGCAAAATGCTGACTATAGCATGAAAGTGACATTTATTGAGCTTTATAATGAAGAGATAACCGATCTATTGGCCCCAGAAGACAATTCTAGGTCTGTAGATGAAAAGCAGAAGAAACCTCTGACCCTTATGGAAGATGGAAAGGGTTGTGTGGTTTTGAGAGGCCTTGAAGAAGAATCTGTGTATGGTGTGAATGAAATTTATGCACTTCTGGAACGCGGGGCATCAAAAAGGCGAACGGCAGAAACATTACTTAACAAGCGAAGCAGGTGTGTTTCCTTTTATATTTGCCAAAGTTCTTGAGCTAGAAAACGTAGAGCCGTGTTTTTCTCAAATGATATTATTTTGGTGCAGCCGCTCGCATTCAGTCTTAACAATTACCATCTATGTGAAAGAAGCAGTCATTGGCGGGGAGGAGTTAATTAAATGTGGCAAGCTTAATCTTGTTGATTTGGCAGGATCAGAAAATATACTGCGTTCAGGAGCACGTGAGGTATAGCCATAGGCAAAGCACTAATATATCATGTTAAGTTGAATATTTGATGTGATTAAGTATTGCATTTTGGACTGTCATTAACGTTGCAATAATTTCTTAACAATTGCAGGGTCGTGCTAGAGAAGCAGGGGAGATAAACAAGAGCCTGCTTACCCTTGGACGTGTCATAAATTCACTTGTGGAACATTCAACTCATGTGCCTTACAGGTTCATTAAGACATCTTTTTCAACTATGTTGCAGGCATTAAGGTCTTTAAAAGATGTGTTCCTCATTATGCATGCCAATTTGTTCATGGTTTCAGAGATAGTAAGCTTACACGGATTTTACGAGACTCCTTAGGAGGGAAAACAAAAACTTGCATAATTGCTACTATATCACCATCTCCCTATTGTTTGGAAGAAACACTTAGCACACTAGATTATGCCAGTCGTGCAAAGAACATAAAGAATAAGCCCGAGGTTAGTTACAATTGCTGTTGCCTCGTGTGGATTTCTAGATGCGGTTTTCTTTGAGATGATGATGAAGGCTTGTGTTTATTAACAGGCAAACCAGAAATTTTCGAAGGCTGTTTTGCTGAAGGACTTGTACTTGGAAATTGAGAGAATGAAAGAAGGTCTATTTCATTATGACACTCATTTTTTTTGAGATATATATTATATAAGGAAGATCAAAAAGCTCATGGCCTTTTTGTAACTGAATATTAAATGCAGATGTTCGGGCAGCAAGGGAAAGGAATGGTGTATATGTTCCTCATGAAAGATTTGCCAGGGAAGAAGCAGAGAAGAAGGTTGTTTAACTTGTTTTTCAACAGCTATAAATTTTAACACAAAATGTCTCATTATTTCTTATATATTTTTCTAGAAAAGATCAAGACATAGACTGAACTAATGAAGTGTAAATGATTGTTTGTATCTGTCAGTGATACATATTTGGGTGCCTATAGCCTAATTTGCCTAATAACCTGCAGGCAAGAATTGAGAAGATAGAGCAATTGGAGAATGACCTCAATCTTAGTGAGAAGGTATTCTCAGAATTCTTGATTCACATATTCTCCTTATCTTTATAGACACTTCTTGTCTGTTAAATGGTTTTTTTCCCATATGCCTTGCAGGAAGTGGAAAAGCTCCGTGAGCTCTACCTCACCGAGCAAGAACAGAAACTGGATTTAAAAAGTGAACTTAAGGATTGCAAGGTGCATAAAATGGAACTTTTTCCTCCATGGTTTATCCTTCACAAACATCTTGTCTCAATTAAATTATACTCTGCTAGGTAAACTTGGTCCCCACCTAGTGGGATAAAGCTTTGTTCTTGTTGTTGTTGTAGGTAAACTTGGAGAAAACCAGCAGTGCCTTGCATGATCTCCAAGAGAATTACGAGCTACTGGTGTCAATATTGAAGGAGAAGGAGTTTACAATTTCCAAGCTACTGAAATCAGGTAAGTTTATTGTGGCAATCTGTGTGGCCAGATTTATACTGAGTTTGTCCCATTCTCACTTTATGATTTGCATTCTTCCATGTGTGAGCAGAAAATTCTTTAATTGAGCGTGCAAAGGAGTTGTGTACAGATCTGCAGAATGCATCAGATGATATTAGTTCACTGTCCCTAAAGTTGGGTATGCTTATTGCACCCCTTTGATTTTGCAGCCCTGAACTTGTTCCTGATAATTAAAACCATTTTCTTTAGAATTCTGCTCCATGTTTCATAGAAGAGCTAACTCTGCAAATAAAAAATGATTTGTTGGAAGGCTGCAGTTTAATTCCTCCGAGGTTTTATTATCCTTGCAGACCAGAAAGACAAGATGGAGGCTGAAAATCAGAAGATAATCTTGAATTTTGGTTCTCTGCTAAACCAGAGATTAGAAGACCTGCATGAGACCATCATAGGGTCAATTTCTCAACAACAGAAACAACTGAGATGCATGGAAGATCATGCCAACTCATATCTTACCAGTAAAACTGAAGTAAGAAAAATGAAAAAAGCTTGCTTCACTTACAGTGTAGTGTTTTGTCTTTTTAATCCTTTATTAATTGACAATAATTTTCTCCAGGCAGCACAAACTCTAGAAGCAAGGATCAAGGAAATGACAGAGAAATATACCTCAGGAGTAGGGGTTCTGAAGGAGTTAGCCAACACATTTCATGTAAAAGTTTCATCTGACATGGAGAAGATCCAATCTAAAGTGTCATCACAGACATTGGCTGCTGAGAGTGTAAGAAGTCAAGAAATTTATTATTATACCAAAGTTTACCCATCACAGGATGCCAGAAGTCAAAGGTTTATTACTTATAACCCAAGTTGATTATGCTGTGCCCTTTTACAGTTTCTTGCCACTGCCGTGCTTGAGGCCAAGGATGTTATATGCAACATCCGTAATTCTCTTGATGAGCAAAAGCATCTGCTAGCATTCTCCATTCAACAACAAGAGGAGGTAGGTTTCACTTGTAACTCTTTATTGGTGTGTTTTATACTTTAGCAAAGTTATTTATACATCAATTATAAAACTTCATGGAAAAATGTAGGGATTAAAGCAAAGTCTGGCTTCAGCACAAGTGATTTCAGAGGCAACTTTGAACTTCTTCAATGACATTCATCAGCATTCTTCAGGAGTGATGAAAATTATTGAAGAAACCCAGAATGAGAGAACACACCAATTAGTTAATTTTGAAAAGTTGTTCAAGGTAAGAAAAATTTGATCTCCTTTCCTCAATGTATATAGTAGGTGAGTCTCATGGTCGATTTTCTTCCTTCAACCTTAAACAGGAAGAGGCTGCTAGAGAGGAAGAGCAGGCCTTAGAAAAAGTTGCAGCAATTTTGGCAGCCTTGACATCTAAGAGAACTGCAAGGGTGAGTTGGCATTATTATTATTATTTTGGTTTCACTCTCTTGTACTTGAGTATTGTATCTGACTTTGAAAACATATACTTTAGGTCTCAGACGCATCAAGAAATATGCAGGACACAAGCATGAAACAGTCTAAGAGATTACAGCTTGAGATGTGTAACATGAAGCAAATTTCAGAAGACGCTACTGAGGAGGTTGTTAAATATGCAGAGAATGTGAAAAGTCATTTCACGGTACAGATGTTCTCGGCAAATGATTCTAGAGCTTTAATGGAAAATTGCCTCCACGATTGGTTGGTTTTCTTTTTTATCAACTCATCTAGTGCCAAGACTCGGGAGTCTTTGTTGGTATAATGATCAGTTTTCATGGTTTGCAGCTCAAAGCGGGTGGACTACTCAAGTCAGCAGTGGGAAAATACCCAGACTTCCTTGAACAATCTCAACAAAAACAGTCTTGTAGAGATAGAAAATACCGTAAAGTTAGTTCTCTTTGTCTGTGTAGTGAAATTAATATTAATAATCAAAATTTGAACTTCGTTTAACTTTTACTGATGTGTTGACAGGAAAAATATAAACTCAAATTACGCTTTGAATCAAGAATTTGTGTCTGCAAAATCATGTATGGATTCAGACCATGCTGCTGGAACCCATAACCTGCTTGAAGCTGTCAATGGTAATTTCAAGTTTTACATTTATAGTATGAAGATGCTTTCATCTTGTCATCTTGCATTGCTTTACACAATAAAACTTTTCAGGTTCACTAACGTTGGACCATGAGAACAAGAAGGGAATTGATTCTATGACCACGCAATTGTTGGAGGAGCTCCATTCTGGACAAGAGAAGCATGGTGAAAGCATAGCAAGTATCCAAGTCCAAGCAGAAAAGAGCCTTGAAAAAGATTACTTGGTATATGGAATCCTCACCTTTTACTTTGCAGCACCCTTATATGTTGTGGTTGAGCCAACAACTGAAGGTCGTCTTTTTATATATGAACAGGTCGATAAGCATACAGGTCTAACACCAAAGAAGAGAACAATGGCTGTGCCCAGCATTGAATCTATTGAGGAGATGAGGACACATATCACAGAAGACGAAAACAACAACAACAACAACAGATCTAAATGGATGGATGCAGCAGAAACCAAAAACCCACGTCTGACAACAGCATCTCCAAATCGAACTCCTTTTGCAAATGTCAATTGACTTTGCCCTTGGACACAGTTAGTTGGGTTTCGAGCTCATCACCTGATGAGCACCCACCCAGAATAGCTTTTTAGCCTGTTATGTTTTCATTCAACATATGTAATATGAAGCAATAAGCTGCTTATACCCAGAACCTAGGATATTTAAGTTAATATTATTTTACTCTGTATAATTTCACAATTATTAACATAACCTATCTTCTTTCTGATGTCGGCGGATCAAGTGTCTCTGTGACTAAGCACGACACAGGATCCAGTATGAAAAGAGTGATACTTACAGATGAAGATAAGCGATGAAATGAAGAGGGTAACATCCGAAGTTGCTTGCCGTTTTCTTAATAGAATAATCTGGAAGCTTCATGCAAAACACGACTGCTGCGCTACACTACAAGTAAAATCCTCTCTCTCTCTCTCTCTCTCTCTCTCTGTGTCTTGCTGCTCACGTTCGTTGATTCCTTCACTCGGTAGCCTTTTATCCACACGCCTGAGAGAAAAGCGTAAGCCACCGCGTCAACAATAAATAAAACACGAAAAAGTAGGGAGGGCTTTCTCCTCATTTACGTGAGTCAAAAAAGTAGTCCCCACTTGTTTTATTGAACGAAAAATCCCAATTGGTCCTTCCAACTTAGAATTGAACAAAAACGGCAACTCCAAATATTATTATTTTATTGTCAAAGAAGCTTCTTGGCTCCGCCCCCAACCGCCTTATATATACCACTTCTCACCATCCAATCTCGTAACATTCCTCTCCCATAATTCATTTCTCACATTCCCACTCCAAACTATTCAGAGTTTAGACATGGCAGCCATGAAGAAGAGACAAAGAGAAAATGAAGCAGCAGAGAGCTTAGATTTGGCAATTTCTCTAGTGCTTCTCTCTCAACCACAAGAAAGCAAGCAGCCTCAAGAATTTGAATGCAAGACCTGCAACCGCAAGTTCTCGTCCTTCCAAGCGCTTGGAGGTCACAGAGCAAGCCACAAGAAGCCAAAACTAGATGCCCACGAAGAAGATGCAGAAGAACATAACCCCAACTTGATCAGGTTGCATAAAAAACACAGAATGCACGAGTGCTCTATTTGTGGCCAGAAATTCTCTCTGGGGCAGGCCCTGGGGGGTCACATGCGGAAACACAGAGCAGCCATGGAGGAAGGCTTACCATCTTTGAACGAGGCGGTGGCTAAAGTCCCAGTTCTGAAAAGATCCAACAGCACCAGAGTTATGTGCTTGGACTTGAACTTGACCCCTCTTGAGAATGACTTGAAGTTGCTCTTCGGAAACAGGGCACCTCAACTTAACCTTTCTTTGTGTTCATGACCTCTTTCAGATTCTATAGTTTTGGACCATTCTTTAATTCTTCTGCGTAGAACAGGATATTGATTTGTTGTTCATATTTGACAGTTTATATGGAATTATATTCGTTATTCTCAATATTTGATTGCTTGTACATTAATATAGCAATGGTTTGATTCATGTTCGCTTTTGTTTGGAGCTACGATCTGGATGAGAATATCATCTTAAAATTATATCGCAACAATACCATAAACATCATAACCACCTTCCTGAATTAGTATAGAACTGGAGAAAAATATAAAAAATAAAAAAAATCAGAATAATTTTACTACATTATCCTTGAAATAATTTTTTTTACTTACTAAAAATAATTACAATTTGGCCTATCTCATATCTCACCATCTTGTCTCTCACCTCTTCTCTCCCTCGGGAAATTTACGTCGATACTAACTTTTTAAAAAAAATTTTCCTACATACTAACTATTCAAAATTATTTCCATATATACTAATTTTTTGTCAAATTCGACCCACACACAGTCGAATTCACTGAATAATAACAAACAAATTCGATCATAAATAAGTCGAATTTCGAATTCTATGTGTTTATTTTTTTATTATTTCTGACATAAAATTCGATCATACAATAATCAAATTTCATGTTGTTCTGTTTTTTTTTTAAAAAATTCACACATAAAATTCGATCATGTATTGATCGAGTTTCATGTTTTTTATTTTTTATATATAGAAATCATACATACATACATATATATATATATATTATATAAGAAATATATTAATTATATATATATATATATATTAAGTTATATATATAAATAAATAAATTATATATATTTTTAAAAAATATATTAAAATTTTAAATTATTTTCTATATTTTTTATTTTTACTTTTAAATTTTTTAGTTAAATTATAATAAATAAATTTTACATGATATGGTGGTCAGTTAATAACATCCGAAGTTAAAAGGTACGGGGGAGATGTAGTGGTCGGTCCGTGACATCCAAAGCTAGCCTGAGCATTGTGAGGGGGGGATGACTCATGTCTAAGCTTGATCTATCAGACCCCACTAAGACAATATCTTAAACCCAATAATGATTCAAGCTCGACCGAATGTGGCAATTCGGTCGAAGATGGCAATCAGGAAGAGGAGAATCAAGCACTCGGTGAGCTTAAATTCTGCACTTTAACTTTCAGTAATATATTTTTAGCAATTTACTTTCTGCAATCTACTTTCTGTATTGTACTTTGCTTTTATCGTTTTTATTTAACTCCTTTTGCAAAAAGTGTATTTTCAGCCTTATGTTCTTTCGTGCAGTTACCTTTCAAGTTATTTACATTCGACGCATTTTTCATCAAAAACGAGATTAACCACATAACTTTGAAACCACATCATTCTCGATTCTATTATTTGTCGGATTTGGGTTAAACCAAATATCACTGTTAACAGAAGGTCACAGTTACATATGAGACTATATACCACTTTCAATCATTATGACATTAACATTTAAATACAAAACATTATCATAAACACACGTGGTACTCGTCTAGTATCATTACTATTTATGTTGTTTGTTACTATTATTTAAAAATTAAAACAAAGAGATAAACAAATAGTTAGTAAACAAATTAAGGAAATAATAATAATATATAAATACATTTGATGGGCACCTTGATACTAAATGAGCACCAGGTGTATTTATGATAATGTTTTGTATTGGAATATTAGTGTTATAATGATTGGCTATATGGTATCATGTGCAACTGTGGCCTCTGGGCATATTGTTTACCTTGCATAATATTTGGCTTCGGCTATGATTTCATTAAGTCTCTCACTGAGTTTTACAAATATACATTTTTCCTGTACAAATCATTTAGTTACTAAGGAGCTCCCATTTGGGGAATAGTGGAAAGCACTGTTGTCCTTCCTGTTGTAGGGTCGAATTCCATTTTAGGCTTTCAATAGCTTCGGCTATGTAGGGTCAAATTTTATTTTTAATTAAATCATAATAAATAAATTTTAAATATCATGTAAGATTTATTTATTATAATTTAATTAAAAAGAAAATTTGAAAGAACAAATAAAAAATATAAAAAATAATTTAGAAATTTTATATATTTTTTGTTAATATATATATATATATATAATTTCCTACGTCATTGAAAGCCTAAAATGGAATTCGACCCTACAACAGAAAGGACAACAGTGTTTTCCACTATTTTTCAAACATGAGCTTCTTAGTAATTAAATGATTTGTATAAAAAAAATATATGTGGAGGGTATGAGTTTTAAAACTCAGTGAGCGACTTAATGAAACCATAGCCGAAGCTAAATATTATGCAAGGTAAACAATATGCCTGAAGACCACAGTTGCACATGATACCATATAGCCAATCATTACAATACTAACATTCCAATACAAAACATTATCATAAATACATGCGGTGCTCATCTAGTATCAAGGTGCCCATCAGGCGTATTTATATATTATTATTATTATTTCCTTAATTTGTTTACTAATTATTTGTTTATCTCTTTGTTTTAATTTTTAAATAATAGTAACAAACATCATAAGTAGTAATGATACTAGACGAGTACCACGTGTGTTTATGATAATGTTTTGTATTCAAATGTTAATGTTGTAATGATTGAATGTAGTATATAGTCTCATGTACAACTGTGGCCTTCTATTAACAGTGATTTTTTGTTTAACCCAAATCTGACAAATAATAGAATTGAGAATGATATAATTTCAAAGTTATGTGGTAATTTCATTTTTGATGAAAATGCGTCGAATGCAAATAACTTAAAAGGTAACTGCATGAAAGAACGTAAGGCTGGAAATACATTTTTTGCAAAAAAAGTTAAATAAAAATGATAAAAGTAAAGTACAATACAGAAAGTAGATTGCAGAAAGTAAATTACTAAAAATATATTACTTAAAGTTAAAGTGCAAAATTCAAGCTCGGTCGAGTGCCTGATTCTCATCTTCCTGATCGCCATCTTCGACCGAATTGCCACCTTCAGTCGAACTTGAATCATTATTGGGTTCAAGATATTGTCTTGGTGGAGGTCTGATAGATCAAACTTGGACATGTGTCATCCCCCTTATAGTGCTCAGGCCAACTTTGAATATCACGAATCGATCACCACATCTTCCCTGCGCCTTTTAACTTCGGATGTTATTAACTGACTACCATATCATTTAAAATTTATTTATTATAATTTAACTAAAAAAATTTAAAAAGTACAAATAAAAAATATAAAAAATAATTTAAAATTTTAATATATTTTTTAAAATATATATAATTAATATATTTCTTATTATATATATATATATATGTTAAACCCATGGTCGATTTCATCAAATATAAATCATATATATATATATATATATGATTTCTATACATTAAATTTGAAATAAAAAACATGAAATTTGATCGGAGTTTCATGTGTAAATTTTTTAAAAAAATAAAAAAATATAAAATTTGATTATTGTATAATTAAATTTCATACATATATAGAATTTGACCATACAATAGTCGAATTTCATATGGTTGAAAATTAAATTTGACCTACTCATAATCAAATTTGTTTGTTATTATTCAGTAAATTCAATTGCGTATGAATTAAATTTGACAAAAAATTAATATATAGTATGTAAGAAAATTTTTTTAAGTTAGTACTGATGTAAATATTCCCTCTCCCTCTACATCATCATTCACGCCTCATCTCTCCCCTTTCACTGGCCTCTCTCTCTCTCTCTCTCTCTCTCTCTCTCTCTCTCTCACGGTCACTCTCACCGGTCCCTCTCCGGGCGTAATCTAAATTTTTTACTCTTCTTTGTCTCATCTGTCTTTCACCTCTTCTTTTGCTTTCTTCTTCTCCCTCCTCCCACTACTTCCAAAGTCTTCCCTCCCGTTGGCACTTTCATCTCAGTTGTTCTCCATTCGTCTCCCTCTTGTCGGCGCCTTCGACGAGAGACAATCATTTCAAAATAGAAAAAAAAATTGATGAGTTATGATTTTACAGAGACTACTGTACAGAGGAATGAAAAGCATGGGCAGATAAACTCACCGGCGAGGCGAAGCAGAGTACAGACAAGGTGAGTGGCATGGAAGCTGAGGAGGGCAAGTTCAATAGAACAGTGAGCCATTGGAAACTCACCGACGAAGCAAAGCACGGAAGGATAGTGAGCAAAATGAGAGAAATGAAGGGCAAAAGCGTAGTTCTAGTTCAAAGTCTCCATTTTGTCCGCACGAAAAAAAATAGAAAAGGGAGACGGAAAGCTATTTTGGAAGTAACACATGCATACCAAACACTGGATGGGACTAGAGTGAGGGAAAATAGTGCAATAAATCTAAGGTGGAAGGCATACCAAATGCAGTGTTTGTGATTTTATAAAGGAATAGGGTTATAAGCAACTTGTTTTAAAATATGTGTAAAAGAATCTTTGTAAGCACTAATCACATTATTGTCATATTCTTATTAAAAAAGGTTATACATTTAGTATATTTTGATCAGACCAGCTAGCAAATACCATGACCATAAAATTAGTAGTAACTAAAAAGAACGGATATTAAAAAAAGATAACAATTTTTTCTATAAATTTAATCTAATTATATGTGATAAATGCTGTCAATCAAAAGCAACCGTTATACTATTCTTTTGAGTGTTTCATACGAAGTTCTCTACTGACTTCAAAACTTGAATGACGTATAATTTGGGTAACTGGCAAAGTTATGTATGTTTCTGGAGTATTTCTAGAACCTTTCTTGTATGGGTGGTTCAACGGTTCAAAGACGAATAAAATTGCAGACTGGCTTGCAAATTATTCTTTAAGTCTACAAAAAACTTTTGTTTGTTTGAGAATGTTCAAATCGTCCAGTGAGAGATGATTTGAGGAGTATTTTCCCCTAGAATTGTAACTATGTAGTTTGGTTAGTCTCCTTATATACCAAAAAATAAAAACTTATTATTTATAGAATTTATTGTGTGTATAGCACCACAGCATGTGTTTACATTACCTATATTCCTAAAATTTTAAATTCTTTCAAATATATTTTGCTAAATCATTTAAGATATTTAAAAATTCAATCCCTCCTCAGTCAAACAAAAATCTATTCAATAAAATAATTCAAATACTTTATCTAAATACAACCATAAAGCTTAGTGTATATATACATTTTACTAATAAATAAAGTTGTTCTGATTTCAAAAATGGTTTTTTATGGCTTCAAACATTCAACACTCATGATAACTTGTTTGGCAAGTTTGAGAGAGTCGGGTTTAGTGGTTTGATTTGTAATTAATATGGTTATTGAGTGGTGGGATTCTCTGAATCCATTGAGCTTTTTACTATTATATAAATTGAATTAAATGATATTCTCTGATAGTCCTTGTTTTGTTTTTTCATGGTTCATACTTTAGAGAATCAGTTTGAATTGATTAGTTTGGCTAAAAAATTAATGAATTGATCAAGTTTCTAGTTTAGTTTAAACTTGAAAACTATGAGTGTTTAAATTGATAGAAATTTTGTCAAACCAGTTTAACTGGTTTATTTTTTTAGTTTTTGAATTTTAGTTTTTTATTAATATTATGATATAATTTTAAAAAATTTCTAAACAATTAAATTATCAAGAAAAGATTTAGGACTAGTGTGTGTGTATATATATATATATATGTAACATATATATTAATTATATATTTTAATATTTTAATATATTTTAAATATTATTGATTCGACCACAATTCGATTACAATATAATATTGATCTTTGAATCAGCACATCGACCAGTTTAATAACCGATTCATTTTTATGATCCTTAATTTTTTTTGGTTCTCCACCTTGTGTTTGTTTATTCTTGATTGTTGTACCATTACAAAAAGAAAAAAGAAATTATATCTTCGTCACTAAGTATTTCCTGAAAACAAGCCGATTTTTCATTTTTCTTTTTCCAGGAAGATGACAACCCCATGAATGTGATGTATGCATCAGCAATTATGTAAGAAGCAAGGGTATTATTGTGATTACAATTAAGTCAAAGAGGCGCTTCAGTCTTCAATAAGCTATTAAATTCTGTAATTGCAGAAGTTGTCTGATGGGAATGGGCTTTTTTTATGACTTTCCAGTGTGAAGGAGGAGCATTTTAGTTTACCCGCCAACTGGGGTTAACAAACACAAACATGCTTTTGCCATTTATTTTTTTATAGATGTCTTTTATTGAAGAGAACTTTTGCAAAGCGCTCAGATTATATACTTTTAACTACAATTTTAATCATAATTAAATGTATTTTTAGTTACAGTATAACTTTTTGACACAGTTGATCAATAACGCACAAACTCTCTTATGCCCTAGAGACAATCTAAATGTCGAGAGATACTGTGAGTGATATGCATTAAATGTAGAAAATTAGTGCTTTGTTAAATCCAACCCCAAGTGATTCATTTTGTGATTAAATATATATATATATATATATATATGTACATGCCTTGGTCTATTGCGCACACCAAATTAGTAAATGTCAAGGTCCGATCAAATATAGTGCCTCCCAAATCAAATCAGACGAACATTCCTCAACTCCAAGTTTCAAAGAAGACTCACTTCTATAGCTCACCAAAAACAAAAGTCGCCCTCACACGTTTATATTATATATAAATGCCAATCTCCACTTTCAATAGTTATTCATCGGTCAGTTTACTCCAGTATTAATTTTTTTTAAAATATTAATTATTTAAAATTATTTTTTAATATACTAATTTTTTATATAATTCAACAAATATTTAGTCGAATTATATTAACTTTGTACAAAAATTTGACTAACCCTTAATCAAATTTAAAACAAAAAATTATAATATGTTATAATTTGACCAAGGGTTGAATGAATTTTAACCTGGACAAATTTTAACACACTGAAAATCGATCATACTGTAGTCGATTTCATATGTGTATATATATATATATATATATATATATATTAAATAATAATAAATATTATACATATAATAATATATAAGCAGTACTGTGATAATTATGGCATTATTTTATTTTTTGTAATTTAATTATTGTACAAATTGACTGGACTAATATATTTTATATATTGTGTGATAATTTTTGTGGAATGATAAAAATGTAGCCTAGGTGCTTGAGGCCAAGAAGGGAAGGTTTGGGGGCACCCAGGCGCCCTGGGCTTATCTTAGTAAAACCAATGGTAAAATTTAGTAGAACATCCTTGGATAGGTGAATCCATGTGAATGAATCTCAAGGAATTAAGTTTAGGGGAATGTAGACTCTTAACATAAACCTATTGAGTGGTAATAACCAAGGAGGGTAACATGTTTGACATCACATTTTCATTTGCGGCTGTGATGGTAAGTTTTGGTATTTATACTTATGCCTTTATATCTATTTAACTACATAGTCATTTGCTTACTGAGAGTTAACAAACTCACGAGTGACAAACACTCATCTTACTATAAGATGGAGGACCGATCCCGATGGTCACATTACCGTTATGATGTATTGTGAGTCAGTAGGTGGTAGGAGTAGGAGGCCTGGGTCGAGAGTACTCACGATACTAGATGAGTACCATGTGTGTTTATGATAATGTTTTTTATTGGAATGTTAATGTTGTAATAATTGAATGTGCTATGTGGTCTCATGTACCTTTGAGCATATTGTTTATTTTGCATAGTATTTGGGTTCAGCTATGATTTTACTAAGCCGCTCACTGAGTTTTAAATCTCATATCCTACATACACCTTTGTTTTCTGTACAGATCATCCGGTTACTGAAGAGTTCCAATCTGAGGGTTCTGTTTTTTCCATTGTCTTGCCTGTTGTAGAGTCGGATTCCGTTTTAATCCTATGTCTTTGTTTGTTTTATTTGTCTAGGATGTTCTGTAGTGTTGTGAATCACTTAAGAGATCCTTTTGAAAAAAAATATTTTTCATTCATATTAATTTATGAATTAATTATTGAGTTCAAGGATTTATGAGAAAACTTCATGTGATTGATTTTTTTTAATAAAGTTATGAGATGTTAATTGATCTCTCTTTCTTATATGAACATGAATTTGTTTGAAATTAAAATATAAATAGATGAGTTTCTTTAAATTATAATAAACGTAAACTTGGTATTTAAATTTAAAATGTGTAATAATATAAGAATACATGTCAAAAAAGTTCTGACTATGAAAGATTTGATAATTAAATGTGTCTATTATAACACATCTCTCTTTCCTAACAATCTACTTGGCTCACTACTTAAAACAATAATTAATTATTAACACATTAATAAAATTAAATCATTTAAAATAATAATTTCTATATTTTATTAATTTATTAATTAATTAATGAAACTTAATAAATAAAAAATATTATGTAAAATTTATTTATTATAATTTAATTTTAAAAAATATATAAAAGAAATATATAGAGAAAATAGTTTTAAAATTTGATATATTTTTTTAAAAATTTAATATATTTATTTTATATATATATATATATATATATATATATGAAATCAACCACAATATGGTTGATTTTGGGTGCTTCGTCCAGGTTAAAATTAAATTTGACCAACATTTTGGTGAAATTTTAACATATTATAATTTTTTTTTTCCAGAATTCGATTAAATTTTTTCAAAAAGTTGGTATAATTGTACCAAGTGTTAATCAAATTATTTAAAAAGTTAATATATGAAAATATAGTTTTGAATAACTAGTATTGTAAAAAATCTTTTTAAAAAAATTAGTACCGGAGTAAATTGACTGCTTCGGCACTTACCTTGTTATCAATACTTGAATTCTTACATTCACATGATCTGTTTTCATGGTTTGCAGCTCAAAGCGGGTGGCCTACTCAAGTCAGCGGTGGGAAAATACCTTTCCTTGAACAATCTCAACAAAAACAGTCTTGTAGATAGAAAATACCGTAAAGTTAGTTCTCTTTGTCTGTGTAGTGGAATTAGTATTAATAATCACAATTTGAACTCCTCCTAACTTTTACTGATGTGTTGACAGGGAAAATATAAACTCAAATTACGCTTTGAATCAAGAATTTGTGTCTGCATCATCATGTATGGATTCAGACTATGCTGCTGGAACCCATAACCTGCATGAAGCTGTCAATGGTTCAAGTTTTACATTTATAGTATGAAGTTTTCATCATCTTGTCATCTTTGCTTTGCTTTACACACTTAAAAACTTTTCAGGTTCACTAACGTTGGACCATGAGAACAAGAAGGGAATTGATTCAATGACCACGCAATTGTTGGAGGAGCTCCATTCTGGACAAGAGAAGCATGGTGAAAGCATAGCAAGTATCCAAGTCCAAGCAGAAAAGAGCCTAGAAAACGATTACTCCGTATATGAATCTTCACCTTTCACTTTGCAGCACCCTTTTCATATCGTGGTTGAGCCGACAGCTAAAGGTTATTCTTGTTTTTATATATGAACAGGTCGATGAGCATACAAGAAGAGAACAGTGGCTGTGCCCAGCATTGAATCTATTCAGGAGATGAGGACACATATCACAGAAGACGAAAACAACAACAACAACAACAACAGATCTAAATGGATGGATGCAGCAGAAACCAAAATCCCATATCTGACAACAGCATCTCCAAATCGAACTCCTTTTGCAAATGTCAATTGACTTTGCCTTTGGACTCAATTAGTTGGGTTTCGAGCTCATCACCTGATGAGCACCACCCCGAATAGCTTTTAGCCTGTTATATTTCATTCAACATATGTAATATGAAGCAATAAGCTACTCATCCCAGAACCTAGGATATTTAATTAATATTATTTTACTCTCTAGAATTTCACAATTATCTATGTAACCTATCTTCTTTCCGATGTCGGCGGATCAAGTGTCTCTGTAACTAAGCACAGCACAGCACAGCACACCTGATGAGCACCCACCCAGAATAGCTTTTAGCCAGTTATGTTTTCATTCAACATATGTAATATGAGGCTGCTCATCCCAAAACCTAGGATATTTAGTTAATATTATTTTACTCCGTAGAATTTCACAATTAATAACATAACCTATCTTCTTTCTGACGTCGGCGGATCGAGTGTCTCTATGACTAAGCACAACACAGGATCTAAGTATGAAAAGAGTGATACTTACAGACGAAGATAAGCAATGAAATGAACAGGGCGAACCCATCCGAAGTTGCTTTTTTCGTAATAGAATAATCTGAATGCTTCATGCCCTCTCTCTCTGTGTCTTGCTGCTCACGTTCGTTGAATCCTTCACTCGGTCAGCCAGTCTTTATCCACACGCCTGAGAGAGAGCGTAAGCCCTCGCGTCAACAATAAATAAAACACGAAAAAGTAAGGAGGGCTTTCTCGTCATTTAGATGAGTCAAAAAAGTAGTCCCACTTGTTTTATTATAAAATAGAAATGAAAAAACCCAACTTGTCCTCCCAACTTAGAATTGAACAAAAACGGCAACTCCGAACATTATTGTCAAAGAAGGATCTTCGCTCCGCGTCCGTCCCCAACCGCCTATAAATACCACTTCTCACTATCCAATCTCATAACATTCCTCTCCCATAATTCATTTCTTCAGAGTTTTACACATGGCAGCGATGAAGAGACAGAGAGAAAATGAAGCAGCAGAGAGCTTAGATCTGGCAATTTCTCTAGTGCTTCTCTCTCAACCACAAGAAAGCAAGCAGCCTCAAGAATTTGAATGCAAGACCTGCAACCGCAAGTTCTCGTCCTTCCAAGCGCTTGGAGGTCACAGAGCAAGCCACAAGAAGCCAAAACTAGATGCCCACGAAGAAGATGCAGAAGAACATAACCCCAACTTGATGATGTTACATAAAAAGCACAGAATGCACGAGTGCTCTATTTGTGGCCAGAAATTCTCTCTGGGGCAGGCCCTGGGGGGTCACATGCGGAAACACAGAGCAGCCATGGAGGAAGGCTTACCATCTTTGAACGAGGTGGTGGCTAAAGTCCCAGTTCTGAAAAGATCCAACAGCACCAGAGTTATGTGCTTGGACTTGAACTTGACCCCTCTTGAGAATGACTTGAAGTTGCTCTTCGGAAACAGGGCACCTCAACTTAATCTTTCTTTGTGTTCATGACCTCTTTCAGATTCTGTAGTTTTGGACCATTCTTTCATTCTTCTGCGTAGAACAGGATATTGATTTGTTGTTCATATTTGACATTTTATGTGGAATTATATTGGTTATTCGCAATATTTAAGTGCTTGTACATTAATATAGCAATGGTTTGATTCATATTCGTCTTTGTTTGGAGCTTCGATCTGGATGAGATTATCATCTTGAAATTACGTCACAACAATACCATAGACATCATAACCACGTTCCTCGATTCTCTTTCAGTACATTTAGTACGCAAAAAATTAAAAAAAAAATTAAAAAAATTATTTGATACAAAACTGAAAAGAAATATATAAAAAAAATCAGAATAATTTTATTACATTACCCTTGGAATAATTTTTTATTTACTTTACTAAAAAAATTACAATTTGGCCTCTCTCACATCTCCCCGCCTTATCTCTCACCTCTTCTCTCCCTCTGCATCATCATTCACGCCCCATCTCTCCTCTTTCACGAATCCCGCTTCACTCCAGCGTGCTTTCTCTAATAGACACAAAGAGCTCCTGAAAAAAAATTGACCTTTTTTTTTATCCGTTGGATCTATAGGATTCCCTCCAGCACTCCAACAACTAGAGAGGATCTTCATTCCTCTTTCATTGGCCTTTCTCTCTCTCTCTCTCTCTCATCGTTGCTCCCTCTCACTGGTCCCTCTCCCAGCACAGTCTAAATTTTTTTACTCTTCTCTATTTCGTCTCTCTCGGTCAGTCTCTCACCTCATCTCTCTCTTTCTTCCTCTCCCTCCTCCCTCTACTACCAAAGCCTTCCCTATCACTGGTGTCTTCATATCAGTCGTTCTCCATTCATCTCCGTCTCGTCGACGCCTTTGATTGGAGACAATCATTTCAAAACAGAAAAAAAAAATTGATGAGTTCTAATTTTATAGAGACAACTGTATAGATGAAGAGCATAAGCAAATAAACTCACCAGCGAGGCGAAGCAGAGTACGAACAAGGCGAGCGACATGGAAACTAAGGAGGGTAAGTTCAATAGGACAATGAGCCATTGAAAACTCATCGGCGAAGCAAAGCATGGAAGGACAGTGAGCAAAATGAGAGAAATGAAGGGCAAAAACGTGTTTCTAGTTAAGAGTCTCCATTCTGTCCTGTACACATGCATACCAAACACGGGATGGGACTAGAGTGAGGGAAAATAGTGCAATAAATCTAGGGCAAAAGACATACCAAACGCAGTGGTTGTGATTTTATAAAGGAATATGGTTATAAGCAATTTGTTTTAAAATATGTGTAAAAGAATTCTTAAAAGCACTTATCACATTATTGTCATATTCTTATTAAATAAATTATATACTTATTATATTTTAATCAAACAACCTAGCAAATACCATGAATAGGGATGACAACGAGGTGGGGCGAGAGCGGGGAGTTCCTCCCCCATCCCTGTTCTCGATCCCTGCCGGGGAAAAAATTTTATCCCCACCCCGATCCTTATCTCTCCACGGATCCCTGCGGGGACCCAATAAGGACAAGGGAAGACACACAGGTGCTACTGCTAGACACTATCAGAAGGAAGGAAGAAAACCCAAAACCAAGATTTGAGAGCAAAAAAAAAGGAAGTAGCCAAGATGAAATGCGTAGAGATGGGAAGGCCATGACTAGAGACAGCAACAGCAAGGCTACAGACAAAGATGACAACGGCAAGGCCACGGACAGAGATTTGAGGGAGGAATCGTCTTCTTTGTGGCTCATGATTAAGCGAGTGAGGTGAGGGTCTGAGGGATTTTGAGTCTCAATGCTAGAGTGTGAGATGTTCGAAAAGGAATAGAGATCTCAGTTCATCCCTCGACTTTCATCTTTACTTTCTGCTCTCAATACCTCTTTGTTTTGCCCTTGATTTCTTGCGCCTTCTTTCTCAGTTCAAACTTCAAATCAAGAGGGCCTTTTCGACTGTAACCAGCAGAGACGACAACGATGGGAAAGACGAAATTGATGGGGAAGATGACAGCTGCGATAGTGTTGTTGGGGTCTGGCCATGGAGGAATGAGTGATGGGTTTTGTTAGGAGCTACCATGGCATCAGCGAGTAGAGAGTAGAGACTAGAGAGCAGAGCTGCAAAGGAAGATTAGGGATTTAGGGTTTTTTGGAATGTCAATGAAAGTGTTTGAATCAGGAGGGAAGGTATTGTGTGGGAATTTGGGAGTTTTAATTTTTTTTATTAAAGTTATTTTATATTTATGACATTTCTTAACTATTCCTATATTTTATATATGATCCCGCAGGGCGAGGAATGTGATCCCCGTCCTCGTTACTGTTTAGATTTTGGGAGATTTTTTTCCCGCCCCCGTCCATGCTAGAGAAAATTTCCTGTCGTGGGGCTCCAAATGTGAGAATCTCAAATTCAGGTCTCCATTACCATCATTAACCATGAACATGTAATTATTAGTAACTAGGAGGAAAATTTAAAAAAGATAACAATTTTTTCTATAAACTTAATCTAATTATATTTGATAAATGACATCAATGAAAAGCAACCGTTATACTATTCTTTTGAGTGTTTCATACAACATTCTCTACTGACATCAAAACTTGAATGTCGTATAATTTGGGTAATTGGCAAAAGTTATGTATGTTTCTGGAGTATTTCTACTTTCTAGAACCTTTCTTGTATGGGGTGGTTCAACGGTTCAAAAACGAATAAAATTGCTGACTAGCTTGCAAATTATTCTTTAAGTCTACAGAAAAAATGTTGTTTATTTGAGAATGTTCAAATCATCTAGTGAGAGATGAATTGAGGAGTATTTTTTCCTGGAATTGTAACTATATAGTTTGGTTAGTCTCCTTATATACCAAAAAATAAAGACTTATTATTTATAGAATTTATTGTGTGTATAGCACCACAGCATGTGTGTTTACATTACCTATATTCCTAAAATTTTAGATTCTTTCAAATTTATTTTACTAAATCATTTAAGATATTTAAAAATTCAATCCCTCCTCAGTCAAACAAAAATCTACTCAATAAAATAATTCAAATACTATAAACAATTACTTTATCTAAATGCAACCATAATGCTTAGTGTATATTTACATTTCACTAATAAATAAAGTTGTTCCGATTTCAAAAATGGTATTTTATGGCTTCAAACATTCAACACTCATGATAACTTGTTTGGCAATTTTGAGAGAGTCGGGTTTAGTGGTTTGATTTGTAATTAATATGGTTACTGAGTTGTAGGATTCTCTGAATCTATTGAGCTTCTTACTATTATATAAATTAAATTAAATGATATTCTCTAACAATCCTTGTTTTGGTTTTTTATCGTTCAGAGAATTAAATTAAATTAATCGATTTGACTGAAAAATTAGTAGATTGACCAAATTTTTAGTTCAGTTTGGATTTAGAAACCGTGAGTGTTTAAATCGATAAAAAAATTTGTCAAACCAGTTTAATTAGTTTATTTTTTGAATTTTAGTTTTCTACTAAATATTTTGATATATTTTTAAAAAATTTCTAAAAAAATTAAATTATCTAAAGAAAATCTAGAACTAGTGTAAATATATATATATATATATATATTAATTATTTATTGTAATATTTTAACATATTTTAAGTATTACTAATTAAACTATAGTTTGATTTCGATATGATTATTGATCTTCGAATCTCAATTCGTTTTTCTGTTCCTTAATTTCTTTTTTTTTTTTTGGTTCTCCACCTTGTGTTTGTTTATTCTTGACTGTTGTACCATTACAAAAAGAAAAAAGAAATTATATCTTCGTTACTAAGTATTTCCTGAAAACAAGCCGATTTTTCATTTTTTTTTCCACGAAGATGACAAACCCCATGAATGTGATGTATGCATCAGCAATTATGTAAGACGCAAGGGTATTATTGTGATTACAATTAAGTCAAAATTAAATTCTATAATTGCAGAAGTCGTGTGATGGGAATGGTATTTTTTTATTATTAATTTTATTTTATTTTATCTCCTTCCTTCTCCATTTATGTGCTAACTAGTAATTAACTATCAGAACGCAGACAAAAAAATATTTAAAAAATAGAGTAAAACTAATAGGGCATAAAGAAATTATTACTAAGTATATAACACGAGTAGGTCTAAATCAGTTTTATATAAACCCACCCTTGTGTCAATCCTTTGACAACGTTTTAATTTTAAAATATATAATTAAGTCGCCATCACCTAATCTACCTAGTCTAATCCCACCCATATTTGTTTGGTTTTCAACTTTCAACTTTGAATAATAGCTTGGTGTATATGTACACTTCTGCTTAATCTATGCGAAGGCAAATTTTACCAATCCATTAATTTAAAAAAAAATTGATGAGTATGCTCAAAACTCAAAAGACAATAACTAGCTCAGATATTAAGTTTAGAATAATATTATATGATTTTTTCGACTTTTTAAGATGTGAAATTCTTTTATCATTATTTTTTAAAAATTTATATAAAATAATTTATTAATATTATATACGTAAATTTTCAGATAATTTAATGATAATTTTTTTTAAGAAGTTAAGCTCTACTTCTTGCAATTTTTTTTTAGAATTATTAGTTCCAAAATTTTATTTGGTGGAGTTATAGAAGTTGTAAATTTTTTGCAATGCTAATTTTCTTTTTACTTTCAAGATTTAAATTCAAAATATTACTTAAAAAAAAAGAATTATGAAGTATTGAAACGAAGCACTTAAATGTAAATAATTTGGGAAGCGAAGGATGATTTACAGAGTAATTAAATAGGCGATTGAAAGAAAGTCCGAGTTTTGCAGTATTTTAAATTTGAATTAACTACTATCAAACATATAAGTTAATGGGTAAAAATTTTCTTAGCTTAACTAGAGGTATTGAGTTAAATTTATTGATAATACAACTATATTAAAACTTGATAATGATAGTTTTGCCATCCTTTGTGATTTTACCTGACTTAAATTTAGATTAGTCGATACTCGTATAGTGTTCGGATACTAGATGGTAGGTCTTGAGTTCAATTATTTGAGAACACAGCTGTGTTAACACTTTGTAAGAATAACTTTGCCATTCTTTATAGTTCTGTCTGTCTCGAATCTAAATTAATCGACATTCATATGGTGTTTAAATATCATATGATTATTTAAAAAAAAAAAGAAATAATTAAACGTCTCATCCATTGCTCGCTCAGTGTGTACGCATTTAGATTTGACAGCCAGCTTCATGGTTAGCATTTCTCTACACTTAGTTGAACATTCAAAATGTGTGTGAAACAGCAGACGCCAGACACAAGCTTTTTTATGACTTTCCAGTGTGAAAGAGGAGCTTTTTAGTTTACCCACCAACTGGGGTTAACAAACACTAACATGCTTTTGCCATTTATTTTTTATTTTTTATAGATATCTTTTATTGAAGAAAACTGGTGCTCGAGATAATGTGAGCGTCATGTATTAAATGTGAAAAAATTAGTGCTTTTTGTTAAATCCAACCCCATGTGATTCATTTTGTGATTAAATATATATGTATATATATATGACCTTGGTCTATTGCGCACACCAAATTAGTAAATGTCAAGGTCCGATCAAATATAGTACCTCCCAAATCAAATCAGATGAACATTCCTCAACTCGAATTTCCAAGAAGACTCACTTTTATTTCTCACCAAAAACAAAAGTCGTCCTCACACGTCTATATTATATATAAATACCAATTCGACGTTCAATAGTTTCTCACTTACATCGTTATCAATACTTCAATTCTTACATTCACATTACTCCCAGAGAAGATCCTTCTGGATGAAGAGACAGAGAGAGATTGAAGGAAGAGAGAAGTTAGATTTGGGAATTTCTCCAATGCTTCTGTGTCAGCCTCAAGAATTTGAATGCAAGACCTGTAACCGCAAGTTCTCGTCGTTCCAAGCGCTTGGAGGTCACAAAGCAAGCCACAAGAGGCCAAAGCTAGACGAACAACAACAACAACAACAAAATGGCATTTTGATGATTAAGCAGAAAATGCATGAGTGCCATGTTTGTGGTCAGAAATTCTCTGTGGGACAGGCCCTGGGGGGTCACATGAGGAAGCACAGAGCAGCTATGGACGAAAGCTTCCCCTCGATGAACCAGGTGGTAGCTAAGGTCCCAGTTCTGAAGAGATCCAATAGCACCAGATTTATGTGCTTAGACTTGAACCTGACCCCTCTTGAGAACGACTTGAAGTTGCTGTTTGGAAATAAGCCACCTCCACTCAATCTTTCTTTGTGCTCTTCGTGACCACATTCAGATTCTCTAGTTTTTGATCATTCTTTCATTCCCCTATGTAAATCTTTCATGTTGATTTGTTGTTGATATTTGATTGTTCATTCAATTCTTCTCACAAATCATAGAATTCAACTCTGCTTAATTTGTAATTGTGACAGAAATTAATGTAAAATAAAAAATAAATAAATCGTACGAAAAATAGAAAACACACAAATTTTGATCAATGTAACCATTATCTACGAGGCAAAGATAATTATTGTATTACTTTTGTTAATATGTTTGATGGCATAATTAAAAAAAATTAAATTAAACGTGTATATTATAAAAATATAATTGCTCAAATCGAATTAGATATATATATTATAAAAATATTTTTTAACTTTTACTTTACTCGTCTCATAAATTTTAATTTTTTTTTTGAGTCATGTTCTAAAAAAAAATCGAGTTATAAGTTACATCATCGTATAATTCAAGTAAGCCAGTAGCACTTGTGAGTTATATATTTTAAAATCCAACACATTGGGATGACTTGAGTTTATGTCGGCAAAGTTGAAAAATACTGTGCTATCACTAACAACTGAAATAAATATATTTGTTTTAATTAGTTCTTTTGGTTTGAAATATGAAAATAAGTTCTTTTGGTTGAGTCGTTTATGTTTATTAGCTTTTGAATAAATTACTGTATCAATTCTTAAAATATTATATTTATTTTAATTTCATCATTTTGCAAAATTACTTTGACATGCATCAAGATCAAATATAGGCAAGAATTATTTTTTAGAGATTAAAATTGAGGCAAAATTAAATTAAAATAATTATAATTTTTTAAATCGAAATTAATTATATACTGATAATGTTTTGGGTGGGAGGCACTCATACTAATGAATTTAATTGTAGCGGTGATGTCAATTGGAATGACGTGTGGTGATATAAGTATTAAATTTTGAATGGGGTTTCTAGAAGCCTACTGTATTGACTATTGACAAAGGAGTTGTGAAACGTTGACGTTTCGATTGACGAGCTCGTATACTATTACGTCATACTTATAAACAATGACAAGGTTGTTCATGTTCCGAAGCTACATACGCTTTTCCTCAAACGTTGCTTTCCAGACCTTTCCCAAATTCAATGCTCTTAGATATGGCCTTTTCGTCGATTGCGATAAGGGAGCTACGATGGATCCGGATTCCCTCCGCGGCGCTAAGCTATTATTATGGTTGTTGGATGCAGCGTATTTTTATAGTTCCCCTTTTTTTCACTTCTTTAAAAAAATTATAACAATTAATGGATTTAATGACTTTGAAATAAAATTTAACGATTAGTTGAATTAAAAAAAAAAAGTAAAAAAAGAGCAACTTCCATAAAAATAAAAAAGAAAAATTTTGGAAAAATTACGATTGTTAAATATAGCATTTAATGGTCATGATAGAAAACTTGAGTCTCTTGTGCGTTTCACGTGCAAGAGGGAACTTACATTCAATTATAAAAGTGCTTCTGAAAATTAATTGTGTGTTTGAAAAAGTTTATTTTGAATTTATTTAAACTTATCTTATGGTATAAGCGCTTATGTACGTATTTGAGAGAGATTATAATATGTCCATAAGTTGTTTTCAACTTATTTTCATAAACTAATCATGATAACTTATAAAAACAACTTATACAGAGCTTATGTAAAGTTTGTCCTCACAAACTCTTTAATTATAAAAATAACTTATATATAGGTACTTAATATATAAGTGTTTATCATATAAGCGCTCATTATATAAACACTTAATTAAGCTATATACTTATATTTGTTTACAAATAAATTTAAAACTTAGTAAAATAAATAATTTATATACAAATTTCACATTTTAAAGTCTTAAAACTATAGTCATTAGTCATAAATAATTAAAATACATGTAATACCCATGAAAAATAAAATATAAATGCGTGTTTTCAAACTACTGTTACTATTTACGTATATGGTACTGTTCATTTATACAATCAAAATGTCAAATACTAGATGTGGTTTGGTTATAAGAGAAAACTAGAAAGAAGTTTGTAGGAGAAAATGACGTTTTATGTGTAAAAATACCCTCAGGGACTAAATTGAAAGGACTGAATTGAAAAAAAACTTAAAGGTTTAAGGTGAAAGGAACCTTTAAAGTTTCTGCATAAATGCACAGTAACTGCATTATTAGAAATGTCATTTTCATAAATAGTAAATTGAATATTTTATTAGCGCATAGTGTCAAATAGTACCCTTAACTTTTGCTATAAATAGGCCCTTCCATTTCACTTCTAAACTCACACCTTCAACTTCTCTTCTTCCCTCCTTAAGTTTCTCTTGCTCCGACGCTAGGCTTCTGAGATTTTGGGCCTTTCCGTTTTTGCTTAGGTAAGGATACTATGCCCTTTCTATGTCTTTCAAATTTTAGAAGTTATTTTCTTAAGTATGCTCTGTGGTTGCGGCTTTGGCCGATCTTCCACATCAGAAAAACTGTCGTTAGCTGTTATTTTGATTCTCTGATTACCGAAATAGAATATAATTTGTGGAGAATACATGTCTAGGAAAGTTCTGGCTAAGGAAAGATCTGGTTTTTAAGTGTGTCCAGTGTGACCCTCCACTCTTTCCTGGGAACTTACCTGGTGTACTCTTTTACAGATTGTATTCTGTATTTCTGGTATGAATAGTACCCCGTACGTATAAATAGTGACCGTATGAATAGTATCGTACGTATGAATAGTGACCGTATGAATAGTAACCGTACGTATGAACAGTATCTGTACGAAAATGATCTTAACGTACTTTCTGTAATCTTTCATGAAAATCTCTGTAGCGGAACACTGAAATTCACCTGCGTACTCTTGTCCGTAACGATTTAGAGAAGTGATACTCGTACGGAATCCAGGTGAGTGAAATGACCCTGTTTTAATAGAGTTTTAACATTACTGGTGATAAAAAGTATGTCGTAGGACACTCCCAAGATTCATAGAGGGAAATTGGATTCAGAATGACGAATATAATGAGATAATTAATCCAGAAGTATGGATAAGACAAAGCAAGTATCTCATGATGATATGAAATTTGAATCATATAGTTATATACTATACCTGTTATATGGATGAGTATTATATTGTGCTTCTGATTATGATATGAACTGTTGTACTATTGATTGTGATTGAGCGGTACAGTACCCCCTCTCACGGCAAGGCGGAAAACCCGGGTTAAAGGGTGTCTTGACCAATGAGTGTGGAGACAACGATTCCCTCAGTAGGGATATAGCCCGGATTGGTGATAAATCCGTGAGGCGCCCTAGCTAAGAGGATGAGGTTGTGCGTCATGGCGGAAAAATACAAAATTGGTGAGCCGGCCTGTGTGCGCTCTCCGGGATATATTGCCATTGACGAGTACTAGTATCGTTTGTTGAATTGGATGAATTTTTCTTGTATGTAATTTCTAACTATGTCTATTGGTTGAGCTTGAGCCTTCGGATATGCTTGCATGACTGGTGATGTATTTGAATTTTATTAACGCAAGGCCGATTTGCTCACTGAGTTTAAAAGCTCACACTGTTTGTACAAACTTTTTGTTCAGATCAGGTTGCCGCCGAAGTACATCCGCTAGAGGAGTAGATCACGTTGGACCTTCCCGCTGTCGGGTAGGCCCTTCTTTTGTTATACAGTATGTTGCTCTGTAACCGTCTAGGACATCTAGGTCAGGGGTTTGGTATTTGGCTTGTATTTCAGTATGATAATGTATTTCGTACTGAGGATCTATTATTTTTAATTAAGAAAATCTGATGTATTTTCTTTGTATTTATTAAGGAATGGTATTTTGAGAATATAGAGATAATGACTAACGATTTTACTTGTGGGAAGAATTTATCGAAAGGCTTACAGTGATGGGATATTCATCATTGTGCCGGTCATGTGCCTAGAAAATGGGTCGTGACAATACAAATATCTCTAAATAATTTTTTTCATAAAATTACAAATATTTTTAAAAATATTTTATTGTTATTTTTTAAATTAGATGGCTATATAATTTTTTTTGTTTATGTTCTTCAATTTTTTTTAATTTAATTGTTTTACATCAAATAATTATATAAATATAATTATTTTTTATCTCCTAATTCATTAGTAATAATATATTTATTTTTTATTTTAGTTTTTGTCATCTTGCCACATGTATATTTTAGTTTTTGGATTAGAATAATTTTAGCATCTTATATATATATATATATATATATAATATTTTACCTATATAAATTGAGAAAAAGTTGACAGCAATATAGTAAAATACACAACATATAGGTAAAAGGATAGAATTTAATTCTTGATAAGTGTACACTTTTTTTTAATTTTCATATAAATTTAAATATATAAAAAAGAGGTCTGATTCAAAGTATGAGTTGATTACAAAACAATCAAAATAACTGATCAGGACCGAGTCAACTCATAGGTCAGTTCAAGCCTAAAAACTATGATAAAAAGCAACACAACGTTTACAGTAAACATTTGAAAAAAAAAAAGAAAAAAAAAAGAAGGTAACCAGAATGTTAATCGCTGAACTAAAACTAAAATCCATTCACATATCCCTCTAAAGACATTGGAAAAACCCTCTTATAAAAATTCTTATCCGTTTCTTGTTGATTTGTTGTCCACAATCTTCCCTAAAATATGGTCCTTGTTTTGTTTTTTGTCCTCCACGTGTGTTGTTTACTTGGTTGTTTAACTTGAAAAAAAAAAATCTTATATCTTCGTTAATAGGTGTTTCCTCAAAACCACTCGATTTTTCCACGAAGATGACAACCCCAATCGCAATACCCCACCATAGATGCATCAGCAATTTTGTAAGAAGCAAGGGTATTATTGTCATTACAATGAAGTCAAAGAAGGACTTCAGTCTTCAACAAACTATTAAATTCTGTAATTGCAGCAGTCGTGTTAATGGAATGGGATTATTATTATTATTATTATTATTATTATTATTATTTTATTATTTTATTATATTTTGGCGAATTAGTCTATGTTGTTCATTAATTCTCCCTTTCCTTCCTTCTCCATTTATGTGCTAACTTACTCATAAGACAGATAAAAAATATTTGAAATTTACACTAAGACAAGAAATCACGATCCTTTACTGTTTTTTGGAGGCATGATATGATCTTAGACTTTTCAACACTCTCTAATAACTTTAAAAGGTGAAACTCATTTGAATCTCACTATCAGTTAAACAATATTAGAAAGTGCATGCCACACAAAACATAAAGAAACTATTTGTAAACACACAGGAAATGATTTATCAATTTTTTAAATTTCAGACAGTCACAGCCAGATTGACCCCATCCTTGTGTCAATCCTTTGACAAGGTTTTAAGACGTATAATTAAGCCGCCAATCAACTAATCTTGCTAATCTAATCACACCCAAATTAGATTGGTTTACAACTTTGAATAAATGCTCCATATAGTATATACTCATACAAGGGCTTATATATAGCAGCTTTTTTAAATAAAATATTAAAAAAAAAGAATATACTGAAAACTCAAAAGACAGTGACTAACTCAGTAACTCTAATATTAAGCTTAGAATAATATTGTATGAATATTTTGACTTTTTAAGATGTGAAACTTTTATCTCGTTAAAAAGTTTCTAAATTTATTAATTTTTTTATTATTATATGCATAGATTTTGAGATAATTTAATGATAAATCTCTTTAAGAAGTTGAGCTATGTCTTACTTTTTTTTTAAATCACTAGTATTTAAAAATTTACTTGATCAAACTACAAATATATAAAACTCTTTTAATATTGATTTTTTTATTCATAAAACTCAAATTCAATACCTTATTTAAAAGAATATATCAAACTATTTAAATCAAATGACATTAATTTTAAAATTGTTGAGTGAGTATAAGCAATTTAACAATTGGTGGGTGAGTTACAGAGCAATTAAACAGGGGAGTGAAAGAAAGTCCAAGTTTTGCACTATATTAAATTTTAATTAAACCTCTTATGCCATAGGCCTAATCCCCCCTTGTTCATTATTGGCTCTGTAATACCCGTTAATTTCTGAATATAATTCGCCTAAGAGTATTTTAGAATTTTACAACGTTACTTAGTTATTTATTTTGATCATTTTTAATTTTCATATTTAATTGTTTTCTTTGAATATTATTTATGAAAATTGAGTTAAATGACTGGACTGAATATTTACACCATGTGGGATATATTCTAAGAATGGTGAAATTCATGGAAAAGTGGTTTAAGAATGGTCAATGAGTCCATTTATTGTAAATTGATTGGATGAGTTTGGATGTTGGGTTATGGATACCCATGGGTTATTCAATAACCCATTAGAAATATTTAAAATAAAATTTCAATAGTACCCTCTCATTTTCACGCAGAAGCAAGTGGAAGTTTTATCTCCTTTCTTCATCCTCTTCTCAAATCTTTTCCTTGATCTTCAGAGTTTTGATTATTTGTTCGGTTCAAAAGCTTTGTAAGGATCAAAGGTAAGCTTTAATCTCATTATTTTCCTTAAATTTCAGTTTATATAGAAGATCAGAGGAGGTTTTGTTCTTGAAGATTTTGATGATAATTCATGAATCTTAGTTGTTTTAGAGGTTATTTTTGAGTTAGGATTGAGTTATATCGGTCAATGGAGTTGAAATTCTGGTTTTGAAACAAGAAAAGAAAGGATGAATTTTCTGGGAAAGTTCTGCAAAAACTCGAATTTACTGTAGCGACCAGAAATTTCAAAAAAATTTTCGAGTTACTGTAGTAATTACTGTAGTGTCGGCAGTCAATGGTACTGTAGCAGTCAATGAACTGTAGCGAACCGTCACTGTAGCAAACCGTACTGTAGCAAATCGTTACTGTAGCAATCAGAAAATTTTGCATATTTTCGTGATTTTGTTTCCTTACTTGTGTTTCCTTGTAATATATTTTACTAGGAAATTTCCCTACACAAATTCTAGTGTGGAACAAGGTAAACTTGGACAAACATCAAGGTAAGTGAATAACCTTGCTAAGCTAATTTGAAATTACTAGTCAAAGTACAATATAAGTCCCATTTACAATATTATTTGAATATTAACCAATCATTTTTTCATATGACAGTATATGATGATTGATATATTTTTTTTTTACAGAAATTCAAAGGAATAAGAGTATGTATAAATTATTTTATTTCATGAAAATTGTACTATGTGAGAAGTTCTCACTATCTTATTAATGAGTAAAGATCTACGGGATCTAATACATGAGTTTGAAAGGATTAAAGTCACATACTACTCAGTGCATAACGATGAAAAACTATACACGAGTTTGAAAGGGTTAGAGTCCCATATTACTCGGTGTAAATAGGTGAAATTGTAAATACGAGTTTGAAAGGGTTAGAGTCCCATACTACTCGGTGTATATCTATGAAATCTTATTCACGAGTTTAAAAGGGTTAGAGTCTCATACTACTCGATGTATAAGACAATTAATTATATGAGTAAATATGATATTTGTACTTTTGATATTTTATATAGTACAGTTATTTACTTACTGAGTTTTAAATAAACTCACACTCCCTATGATTATCTTTTCAGATACAGAAAACAAGGAAGAAGAGTATCCGTTTGAAGATTAGAAGCCCTTTGGGATTATTCTCTATTTCTGTCTGGTGGGATACCAGTACTTATTAATGTGGATACTAGGAACGCTCTGTACTTTCTATAGGTCTTCTAGGCTTGCGATGAGATAAAAACATCAGATCATGTATGCCTATATTTGCTTATCAGATGAATATAATTCTGTCGTGTGGAATGAATAATAGAGGTTGAATGTAAGACCTCACAGAATTTATGTAAATAACTCATGTTTGAGAATTTTATTAAATAAGTAATTGTGGATACTGAAATTGTCCAGGATTTTAGAATACCACTGAAGTTTTTTTAATAATAGTATCTTTTCACATGTTCAATTTTTGGGATGTGACAGGCTCGCCCCTTGTAGATTTGAGCAACAAAAATAGTAAAAAATTGTCAACAATGCTAAACTTATTTTTATATTTTTTAAAAGTTAAATTATTTTAGTAAGACATTCTATTTTTTTTCTTTATCTTTCTTTTTCCCTCTTCGCATACTGTGTGAAAAAGCATACCACAAGCTTTGGACTATTGAATGAGCAAAAGGAGATTTTAACAAGTGGGGTAAACATCACATACACAATTACATGCTTTAGCAATCCATGTTGTGATTAAATAATTATAAATATGTGTCTGGAGTCTCCATCTACTGCGCACACCAAACTAGTAAATGTCAAAGGTCTCATGCTGACCAAATCTACTACCTCCCAAATCACAATCACATTCCATGCCAACTTTCAAGGACACACTCACTTTCATCAATATAATTATTAATTAACTTCTGTTTTTTTATAACACCAACTTAATAAAGAATTATTTTAGTTTAATTAAAGGTCTTTTAAATATTTAGAAATACAGTTATATTAAATTTTGATAAAAAAAAGATTTATTTTTCATTGTGATTTTATTTGGTTTAGATCCAAATTAGTCAATAGTCGATTTAATTTTCACACACCAGATAATTGTTTTTAAAAAAAGGTCTGTTTTTTTTTTTTATATCTGGTTGTTCATCCTATTCTTTTCATTAATCATAGAATTATATTCTGTTTAGCTTGTAGCAAGTGTGAGCTATATGTTTTAAAATCCGACGCCTCGGGATTACTTGAGTTTATGTCTCAGAACCGTCAAGAAATATAGAATTTTCGCCTGTGGCCGGATATTTCTGCCGGTTGATTTGGGTGTAGGAAAAAAATATTGAGTCAATGAAAAGGGTTGTGAAATTATCAAATATATATTTGTTTAACTAAATCAATAAAGTAAAATTTTTTTGCTAATTTAAAATATTATAGTTTTTTAAATTGATTTTTAAGGATAAGTGTCTCGGTCTTTTTTGTTTTGTTGTTAAATTATAAGATTTGTTATTGTTAAGTTCTAATATTTTGTAGGAGTCAAAGATCATTTTAACATTTTAAAAAATTAAATTAAAATAATGGTAATTTATAAAGATTAAATAAATTTACTCTAAGGAGGCGTTGGTACCATTTCTTCAGAGAAAAAGACAGTGGAATCCTAGCATCAAAGTCATTCCCTTCATTTGGTGCAATTTCTCAAGACGGTGATGGAAAAAAAAACCAGGGAATCCCGATCATAAACAGTATTAGGATTTCATTGAATTTTTTCCCTAAATAAACATCAGAAAAACCGGTTAAAAAGACTAAAATACCCTCAACTTATTGTGTAAATGCTGAAATAGTTCTCACTGGTGCCCTAATTCATTCACAGCCTTAGGTGCGTTAGTTGTCTTCACTAGTTGAAGCTTCACCGTGGTCTTGCATCCGTCCGTGGTTCCATGCTGCTGTCGCCGGCTGTTCGTCTTATCTTCGGTTTGGTCCGTCTCTTCTGTGGTTTCTGGTATGTCCCTTCTATTCTTTGATTTCCTTTTCTGTACGTTGGACGATGAGATGGAGAGTCAAGGCAGAGAGACCACAACAGGGCAGTAGGGTTCTGAAGGTTTGAAATTTTGCTTGGATTATTTTACCTATAAAAACAAAAACAAAAAAGAAATGTAAGAGGGGGTATTTAATTAGGTAAATTCTCAATTGATTCCTTACTTTTTTTCTTTCAAACATTTCCATATCAAATATATTCTTTTCTGTTTTCTTTATTTTTTTTATTACATAACAAATATGTTTTTTTCATATTCATTTTCTTTTTTTTCTTTCCTGTTTCATTATTCTTTTCATTTTCTTATCTGACTGCGTATTACACGGCCGTAAATTCTTTTGATTGAGTGTTAGTGATAGTAATGAATTAATTGTAGTGGTGATATTATCATCAAATGGGGAATGACGTGTGATGTGCGTAACAGGGAGCGTTGGTTCTCTAGAACCTCAATGTGTGGACTATGGAGTTGTTGGAACTTGGAACGGTGACGTTTGGAGTGACGAACTCTTCCATTTTAATATTTTATGGATCGCGATAAAATCAACTGTAGCAGCCACGGTGCAAATCCTTATCCAGTATCCACCGCAACAATCCTCGTATTGTGTTAGGTCATACTGATAATTAAGAAGCTGCATGCCCTTTTCTTCAAATGACGCTTTCCATGCCTTCCCAAATTTTATGTCTTCCACCATTTTCTCCAAGCATTAGTTTCAAGTTTGAAGTTTCCTTCAAGACCCTAATTTCACTCTTTAGCACATCCACTCAAATTACCAAATTACCCTAGTTTGTAACGTTTGACTATGAGCATGTGTCGTTGGAAATTTGAACTCAGAACAATCTTAGACGAAATTTAAGATGAAAAATTTTTCATATCAGAAACTAGCATTGTCAATTTGTAAAAAGTAGAAAAGAAAAAAAATCTATTTGAAATTTGAGACAAAATTTTTTTAAAAAAAAATTTCATCTTAGATCTAAGATGGAATTAGAGATAATTTTTTGTCTCATACTTAAGACAAAATTTTATGTCTCTAATTTTTTTTTTCAAAAAAAAATTATGTCAAACGACCGGCAATGGTCGGACAGGGCTTGCCATAATTAAATTGCACTTAAATGTTCTGTCCAATAATCAAACTTGTGACATTTAAGTAATATGAAGCATGCCTTACCGTTATTACAATTGAAAATTTCTTACTATATTATGCAAATTATTATTATATATATATAATTAAAGTTTTGAAAAAATAGAAAAGGAATTTGAGAAAAAATATTTCATTTCCGTCTCTAATTTTGTTGCAAAATATGCCACAAATTCCGTTTCTAATTTTTTGTTTAAAGAATAGGAGACAGAAATATTCTATTTTTCTAATTTTTGTTGGCAAATCCTTTTTTTTTTAAAAAAAAAGAGAGATGAAATTTGAAACAAAAATATTCCATCTTTAATTTTGGTTGCTAAATTTATCGCAAATTCTATCTCTAAATTTATTTAAAAAATTAGAGACATAATAATTCCATTTCTAATTTTGGTTGCTAAATCCGTTGTAAATTTTGATATTAATTTAGCCAACTAAATTGACCTGAGAGAGCTTTATTTCCAATATATATGTAGTACGAAGTATCTGATATTATAATATTTAATTAAATAAATAATTAAGTAATTTAATTTTAAATTATGAATAAATTAAATATTAAATTTTATACGAAAACTGCTTATTATTAAAATATAAATAGTAATGTATACTAATGAATTTTACGTGATAAATACGTCCATCGTCAGGGAAGGTTGTAAAATAGAAGATACACCAACCTGTCCATGTCCAACTAATTCAATGACGGCCTAAAATTAGATTGGTTTGAAACTTTGAACATTCTCTTCTTACAACGTTATAACCTTCTTACAACGTTATGACTGTCAAAAAGAACCTTCCAAAAATATAAGGTTCTATATATCTGCGTGTGTGTGTGTATGAAAATTGAAAGAGCATTAGACAAACTTAGGTGTGAAAAAGGGAAGTGATTAACTGGGAAATGACTCACACACACACACACACACACACATATATCTATATATAAAATATAGACACAAATATGCTTTCTACTTTGAGAAAATTAATGCATGTGTTGCTTTAGCACACCAATTTAGTAAATGTCAACACATGCATGCTCCGCCACACACGTACGTAACAGTTCAAGAAATTTCAAGGAAGACTCACTTCTACAGTTTCGTACTTTTGCTCTATCCAATAAATATAAGTTTTTATTTTTAAAAAAAATAAATTAAATATAATTATAGCTTTCACTTGGTAGCTCACCAAACAATACACTGCGTTGCGCCCACACGCTCAACCAGGGAGCGTAAGAACTAAGAACTGAGCCCCATGTGAGTATATATATAATTCTAGATTTGAATACCAGAAAAAGACAACCTCATTATGCATACATCCCATCAGCAACGTGTAAGCATGAAGGGCATTCTGGTCATTACATAAGCCGCCATTAACACCGTACTCTTACTTTTCGGAAAGATTGTTCGTAAGTAAAGGAGTCAAAGAGGCTATAAGTAGTGAGGTACATGCCCACGTTTTACTCATCCCATCTCAATCTCGTTCTGAAGCCATGAAGAGAGAGAGAGACATGGAAGGAAGAGAGAGGTTAGACATAGCAAACTGTCTGATGCTGTTGTGTGATGCGGAAGAAAGAAAACCTTATAAGGATTCAAGCAGTATAGAATTCAAGTGCAAGACGTGCAATCGCAAGTTCTCGTCGTTTCAAGCGCTGGGAGGGCACAGGGCTAGCCACAAGCGGGCGAAGCTAGACGGAGAAGACGAGCTGAAAGCAGAGGGGAGATGTCTGAGCTTAGGGAACAAACCCAGAATGCACGAGTGCTCTATCTGTGGGGTGGAGTTCTCTCTGGGGCAAGCACTGGGTGGGCACATGAGGAAGCACAGGGCCTCTCTGCATCAAAACATGGTGGTGGGTAAAGAAGGCCCCGTTCTTAAGAGGGTGGTGTGTTTGGACCTCAACTTGACGCCTCTGGAGAATGACTTGAAGTTCTTGTTTGGGAACATGGCGCCTCCCGTTGTTGACGCCTCTGTCTGATTAATAGTCTTTCTTCAAACATCGATCTCATCCCCTTTCTTTTGTATATTTACCCATTCCTACATTCCCTATTCTTTCATTTTGCTTCATTAATCCTCCTCTTTCTTATGGATATGCGTCTCATTATTCATAGTATTGTATTTTAATTTGTTGATGCACACAAAGTTAATTACGGCTTACAACTCTTACCTTGGTTTTTACATTTATGTTTGACCCTTCACTTTTTATTCATATTATCTTTCTTATAACGGTTTCACATCAACTAAGATATGGTTAAACAATTTATTTAAGGGTTTATACTATAAATTTTTTTTAAATTAAATTATTTAGTATTCGAATACATACTTAAATCATGATTGGAGAAGAAGAGAGGTAAATGATTTGATTTTCATGAAATTTTAAATTATAATTAAGGATATATTTGTTTTGTAAAAGTATAAAACAACTTCTCATGTGAATTTGAGCTTTTACATAAGATTTTTTTATTAAACTTAAAAAAATTTACTTCATAAAATAAGTTAAAAATAATTTTTTTAAAAATTAATAAATTATTTATTTAATTTTATTTAAACACTTTTTTTACATAAAAATAATTACACTAATAAAAAAGTTCTAACAAACTATAAGTTATATATGTTATCTAATGGGAACGTAAGTCTGGAAGAAGAATCTAACTTTTGACTTCAAAAACACGCAAAGCCTTGTTTTTTTCCCCTAAATACTGGGCCGACTCTACATGATTTTACCTTTTTTTTTATTATTCATATTATCTTCCCGGGAAGATTTCACATCAACATAATTAATATTAGAAGAAAGATCTGACTTCTAAAACAAGCAATTTATTTTCCCCTAAATACTGGGCTGACTCTACATGATAATTCTATGGTCAATCTGAACAAGAACATTCAATTGTAGGTAAAATACTGCTGGCAATAGCATGCGTTTTCACGGAACATAGATAAGAATAGTTTGAAAAAGTAAAAAGAACAACAAATATTATTTATTTTTCTAAGCATATTTATGTGGGAACAGAACATTCGCATTTGGCATAAGACCCAACGCTCAAGTAATGATAGTGACATAACGCGTTCTGTGCGACCATTTGGATTCTTCACGTGTCGTATACGGTGTATTATTATTCTTCTAATTATTTAAATGTAAACCTTTTTAGTGTAGTTTTTTTTTAAAAAAATATTCTCAATTAAAATAGCTTCTCCAAGACGTAATCGTGAGTCTCTAACATACTAAAATCTTGCTCTAACATAAAATGGTGTTGTTTCAGGAGTTACATATAATTGCATACGTCCATATCATTAGTTAGGAATGGGCCACACTGGGCTGCTTTTGCGCTTGGGAGACAAGATGAAGCCCAGTGTGCGTTGTTCTCTCGGTAATATTACTATTATATTTCAATGGGCTAAACCTGGGCTTTTGTTGGGCTCGTAAATGGGCTCAAAGAACCAAGCCTCGTAAGTGGACCGGTCTTATTTGTACCAAATGGGAGCCATACAATTCCACGCTACAGCAACAAACGAAAGGAGATGGCGAAAATATAGTATGGAAACAACAATCGAACCCCAAAAAAGTGTTGTCTAAATAAATTAAGCTTTTTATTGTCAAAATAATGATATTAATTGTACGCTCAGCCAAAAAATAAAAATAAAGAAAGAAAAATGTAAATCGCATTCTTGCGTTAGTGACCATACTTCAGTGAATACGACTGAAGCTCATGTTAGTGATACAGAAATATATTCCTCCTCCAATACTATTACGTGACAAATAAAAATTTCAAACTTACGTCACTCTGGGAAAACAGAAAATTGACAATGATAATTATAGAAGAAAATACGTCATTGATGACTGTGAACATATATATACATTTTGCTTGCTACATACTTGAATTTGGTAATGGCTAATTGTCAACTAGTAAATTTATAATACAAATTTTGCTATCCCCTATGACGCAATATCTGGTGCTTCTATAAGGAATCTTGTCACATGCAATTACACCTTCGAGAACGTTCCATTATATCACTAACAAGTAAAATCTCACAATCTCCTTTTGACTCATAATTCACAAGATTTATTACATATAAGCAAAATAATGCTATTCTTTATTTTTTAGTTGTTGGCATTCATGGCGAATCTGAAAGTGAAGTAAATGAAAGCCTTATCATCAGACAGATATGGTCATGAAGCTAATTCAGACCTATTATTACTACCAAATTGCTCTTCTTTTTTTTTTTTTTTAAATAAAAGTTTGCATCATCATGGCGTTGAAATGTTCGTGTGGGGTATATGATTATGACATTGAACTTAACTTAGTTTCAATGAGACTGTTAATGATGATACACGGGGTTATGATTTCTTATGAATTTAAATATGATGAATAGTTCATGCAAAGACGCAACCCATAAGCTTTTCCATCATGACGATCCACGCTAAGATTTAAGAAATAGGCATTTTCACTATGCTATCATAATATATGACATAAAAAGAAAACATTAAGGAGAGTTCACTTGTGATTTTATATACATATATATGTACCTAATAAACTGAGATGAAACCCAAATAATTGCCTTAACTTATAACGGACCCATGTACATCACTTTGAAAATGAAATGTCAATAATAATTAGTGCTTGTTGCTTAAAATTAGCTAGTGGTAACGTTAAAGCAAAGCCATCCAGAAGCAAACTGATCAAATAGCTACCTGCCATACGTAGATACACATGCTATTTTGCACTACTCAAACTATAAAAGTAAAAACTGTTTAATTTAATTTTGTGATCTAGATATATTAAGGACTCTTTCGCCAATAGCCCAAGAATGTATCTTTTATCAATATAATTTCCTTTTTCTTTTTTTTTTTAATTATTTCTTCTATTTCATGCAATGTAGTTCATATAGCTCATGCATGTGAGCGTGTATGGACCACATGATAATTCCCACAAGTCAAGACTCTCTAAAGTCAACCTTTACAACCTATCATTATATATTTGCATGTTATGATTAAATTTCGATGTTTTGCTCGCGTACTATTGTAAGATATTATATAACCAATGAAATTTTCGGTCAACATAATAATCTAGAGTTTTGACATATATGCAACATCGATTTCATTGAATATGTTTGCATCTTAGTTACATGTTTTTTTTTTTTTACAATACGATGCAGATATTTAAACTGTAGGTCAACATAATAATCCAGACATATATGTAAGATTTCATTGAAATATGTTTGCATCTGAGTTACTTGTTGTTTTCATGATTTTTTTTTTCAGAATTTAAATTTTTTTTCCCAATGGTTTATTTTCATTATGAGTAGCGTTGTCTTTCTACCAAGGATTAATAGTGGTTTTATTTAGAGATCAATGAGACCCACATTACAGGGAAAGAAGAGAAGAAGTACTAATTAATCATTCATTCCCCATAAACTGTAATTAGATTAGACGTGAATCACATGTCTTTGTGTCCATTTTACATGTGAAAATCCTGGCAATATATACAAGATCACAACAATCCAATTACGTCATGGCTGTCGAATTTTTACTCACACGTATTGCTTTTTATCGATTTGTGCTTGGCACAGTTTGTTTTGTCCTTGTTATACTTGGTTTTGATTGAAATTTAATTTGAACTCAAATAAAATAATTTATTTTCGATAATAATTTCAGTATCACTAAACTATAAGTAATGGCTGCCCAACATAATGCTAAGCATATATGGAATTATAAATTCTGGGAACTAAGATTCAGAATATTCCTAGCTAGAGCCTGTAACCTGGCCCATTTAACCCTAGTTAACACTAATAATACATTTTGTTTCTTTCCTTTGCTCGTCCACGTGCTATTGTGCTGTCCAAAAGGATAATGGATCAGTTGGATTCCAAACTTTAAAATCAACACATGCCAAAGGGATGTTATTACTTCATGCCTCTATGATTAGTACAGTTTAGAAGCAATATTTCAATATTTGACCAAATAATACGTTCGGTGTATATTTCAGGGTAGTCATTTTTAAAAGCGTACTTTAGTCCACTTGTTATATTTAATATGAAAATCTGACTTAATGGGGCAATTTATTAAAGTGTGAAAGTCCCGCGTGTGGTCTAATTAATTTGAAACGCTTTCTTATTTTTGAATACCGCCATTTTAAGTACTATCAAGATATTGTCTTTAAATAATTAAATAGGCAATCCTGAGTTATTTAAAACTTCACGTACATCACATTGCTCCACTGTGACTCCACGCCAAAATGGAAAAAGCCGTTCAAAATACTGCAGCATGAGTTTCGAAGAAACAATCCCATCTTGTTCTCTTTCATGTTTCAACGCCAAAAAAAAGAAAAGGAAAAATTATGTATTTTTAGTGCTATATATATATATAAATTATGTATTTTTAGTGCTATATATATATATATATATATATATATATATATATTAATGTGGCTAGCCACGGAATTAGGTTCCATCACTTGGGCTAGTAAGGATTAGTTTAAAAGGTGGTCAGAGAGAAACAACAGGGTGATTGCTGAGTAAGGGTATATAGTAATGGTAATAAAAGTTGGCGAAAATATATAACGAAGCTTCACTACAAAAGCTTGAAAATGATTACTGGAAAAGAAAAGGCTCTCTGAACTTTCATCAAAAAGATGGTGCGAGGAAGATCTAAGTATGAAAAGAAATATCATAGATATATATATATAATGGATGACATGATTAGGACGCTTACCCCCAATAATCATTCATACCAGTCAGTACTTACCTAATAATTGGTAGGCTTTTGATTGTTATATTTGATCCTTCTTTTCTTTGCCATCGTACATCATAGCCAGGCATTATCAATCCCTCTTTTTCATCAACCCTTTATTCTTTAGTACGAAAAAGTTTATGTCTGCATGCGAGAATTGACGGTACGTATACAAGAGCTTCTTCATAACATACGAATCAACGGACTTGATCGTTGAAAATTGAAATCGTACCATATATATATAATAAATTTGATGTTTGCCAACCCCGTCCGAATTAATATATAACACTACGGCCTGGAAAGCAGAAGATGATTAGAACAAACTTAATTAGCGTATATATATATATATATATATATATAAGGTCTAGTAATAACAGGTTCTTGTCCACTCCGCATGCGTATGTAGGAAGTAGTCCCAATCTGAATGCACTAGTTTCCTTGATCATTGCGAGCTCTTCTTATTAAAATGAGCTATATTAATTAATTGATACTAGAAATTAAATATATATATATATATATATGCCCTTTAGATGGTATAATTAATTGCAAGAGAAATGTTACCAAGTGACATTTAATGTGTTAAATTTTATGGTTTATGGTTGGCTAAATTAGTTAGCTAAGGTGATATTTACCATGGGTTAGTTAAGGTGCATGTGACAACAATTATCTCATGAAGAGACTTAGGTGAAGAGCTATAAGATATAATCAAATTGTGACACTTAAAAAAAATAGAATTGTACGTTAATAAGTATAATTTTTGGTCACACAAATAATTAAAATTTCGTGATTTATCTTCATTTATAAATCAATTGAGAGATGCATCACTGTATATATACGGACAACAATTATTACGTGGGGACATGGGAGAAACCGAGAAAGCCATTATCATGATGATATATACAAATTCATAAATATGAGGGGTTGTCAATTATTAGCTAGCATCTAAGAATAAATGTACTTTTTCCTTGCACATCACAGCGCTTGCCTCTCTTATATTGCGCAAATTAATCTTTGAAATTCTGCCATTCCTTTTTCAAGAGTCAACGATTATCCCATTCTTTCGACATCCTTTTTATTGTATATATAATTGCCACAGTACCCAAAAAAAATGTTATTAGCCAGAGTTACAAAAACCATGGCAAAATTCTGCTAAATTTACTTTTTTGCCACATATATATTAGACGTGGTTAACTTTAAAAAAACTGCGGGAAAAAAGACCGCCAGATATCTTCTTCTATATATTTTACCCTTTTACTTTTCCATCTCCTGTTTGTGTTTCCCTTCATTTTCCATCCGGTTCACTCCATCTTCCTCAACCTCTTCTCTCTGCCGTTCATCCACAGGGACCACAAAACTATCGCCGGGAGTCTCAACAGACAAATCGACCGCTGTGCCGCCACCTTCGCGACTCCGGCTAGCCTAAGGATTTTCATCAGCTTTAGTTTATAAATATGTATAGGCTTATTATCATATTCATACCAACAAATTAATTAATTAGTTCATCCATAGTATGAACTCTCCATTACTTAGTAATCTAACAGAACAACTGGGCATATTAAGCTAATTAATAGAGGAGTACTAACAACACAAGGATCAACTAATTAAGCGACTACTTTTAAGAGCAAAAAGGTCAAAGCTAGGCCAACTGACCGTGGTACTATTAATTTTAAAAAAATTTCTGCGTATACTAACTATTCAAAAGTATTTTCCTATATGCTAACTTTTTGGCTAATTCGACCAACTCGTGGTCGAATTCTGTGGGAAAATGCAGCAAATTCGACCAAGCCCTGGTCGAATTTGCTGCAACTTATTTTTTTATTAATTTAACCATCAAATTCGACCAGGGGCTGGTCGAATTTGGTACCACTTTTTTAAATTTTTTTTATTGAAAATTAAAATTATGAAAGAAATTAAAATTATATGATAAATAAATACATGGTTATTTGATTTTGTACATGATTATTTTATTTTTATATAATATTTAGTTTCATTTTATATTAAAAAAGACAGATAAATTAGATAAAAATAATTTTTAATAATTTGAAAGTTTTATTTTAATTATTATTTTCTTAGATTTTAAGAATATTCTAAAATTTTATATTTTAAATGAATAAAAATATGAAAAAAATATAAATTGTAATAGAAAAGTAGATATTAAAAGATAAAAAATACCAATTACAATTATCATTAATTAAATTTATTATTATTAAAATGCAAAACAATATCCTTCAATGAACCAACTAATTTTAATTAACATAAATAATAAATGAACTAATTAGTAAATTATGAAATCATATTTGTTCTAAAAAATATTCATGTATATTGTTTATTTTTACTTTATACAAATAATGTTATTTATTTTTGCAAATGAAATTATGTATTTATTTTATCATTTATTTGTTAATTATTAAATTGGCCTACATAATTAATGTTTGTATTAAATTAAGTTAATGATATTTTTCATTTAGCTATCTTAAAATTATAATTTACCAATTTATAATATTAATAAAATACATTATTTTTTTTATTGTTATGACAATTTTTTTTATCTTGTTAAAAACTATAGAATAATCATATCATGTTAAGTAAATTTAAAAAAAAAAAGAAGAAGTACAGTAAAATATAATTAAAAACTGGATATAAAATAAGTTTTATACAAGAATACATTCAGTAATAATGGGAGCCAGTTCCACAACGGCGCCGAGCAAAACGTCTCTTGCCACGACCGAGTACTTGATCATCATCTCCCTGATCGGTATTGTAATACCCGTTAATGTCGGAATATAATTCGTTTAAGAGTATTTTAGAATTTTACAACGTTACTTTAGTTATTTATTTTGGTCATTTTTAATTTTCATATTTAATTGTTCTCTTTGAATATTATTTATGAAAATTGAGTTAAATGACTGGACTAAATATTTGCACAATGTGGGATATATTCTAAGAATGGTGAAATTTATGGAAAAGTAGTTTCAGAATGGTCAATTAGTCCATTTATTGTAAATTGACTGGATGGGTTTGGATGTTGGGTTATGGATATCCATGGGTTATTAAATAACCCATTAGAAATATTTAATATAAAGTTTCAATAGTACCCCCTCATTTTTCACTCAGCCGAAAGAAGGCAGAAAAGCGTTTTCTCTCTTCTTCATCCTATTCTCAAATCCTTTCCTTGATCTTCAGAGTTTTGATTATTTGTTCGGTTCAAAAGCTTTGTAAAGATCAAAGATAAGCTTTAATCTCATTATTTTCCTTAAATTTCAGTTTATATGGAAGATTAGAGAAGGTTTTGTTCTTGAACATTTTGATGATAATTCGTGAATCTCAGTTGTTTAAAAAGTTATATTTGAGTTATAATCGGTTAAAAGAGTTGAGATTCTGGTTTTGAATCAAAAGAAAGGAAAGGATGAATTTTTGAAAGATTTTCTGCAAAATTCGAGTTATTGTAGCGACCAGAGATTTCGGAAAAATTCTGAAAAATTTTCTCTGAGTACTGTAGCAGTTACTGTAGTGTCGGCAGTCAACGTTACTGTAGCGAATCGACACTGTAGCGAACCGACACTGTAGCGAACTGTTACTGTAGCAAACCGTACTGTAGCAAACCGTTACTGTAGCAATCAGAAAATTTTACGTATTTTCGTGATTTTGTTTCCTTTCTTATGTTTTCTTGTAATATATTTTACTAGGAAATTTTCCTACACAAATTCTAGTGTGGAACAAGGTAAACTTGGACAAACATCAAGGTGAGTGAATAACCTTGCTCAGCTAATTTGATATTACTAGTCAAAGTACAATATAAGTCCCATTTACAATATTATTTGGATAATCAATTTTTCATATGGGAGTATATGATGATCGGTAGAAATAAGAGTATGTAGAAATTATTTTATTTCATGACAATTGTATTATGTGATAAATTCTCACTATTTATTAATGAGTAAAGATCTACGGGATCTAATACACGAGTTTGAAAAGGGTTAAAGTCCCATACTACTCAGTGCATATCTATGAAACCTATACACGAGTTGAAAGGGTTAAAGTCCCATACTACTCGGTGTATATCTAAGAAATCTTATACACAAGTTTGAAAGGGTTAAAGTCCCATACTACTCAGTGCATATCTATGAAACCTATATATGAGTTGAAAGGGTTAAAGTTCCATACTACTCGGTGTATACCTATGAGATCTTATTCACGAGTTTGAAAGGGTTAGAGTCCCATACTACTCTGTGTATATCTATGAAATCTTATTCATGAGTTTGAAAGGGTTAGAGTCTCATACTACTCAATATATAAGACAATTAATTATATAAGTAAATGTGGTATTTGTACTTTTGATATTTTATATAGTACAGTTATTTACTTACTGAGTTTTTAAATAAACTCACACTCCCTATGATTATTTTTTTCAGATACAGAAAACAAAGAACAACAGTATCCGTTTGAAGATTAGAAGCCCCTTGGGATTATTCTCTATTTCTGTCTGGTGGGATACCAGTACTTATTAATGTGGATACTAGAAACGCTCTGTACTTTCTATAGGTCTCCTATGCTTGCGATGAGATAGAAATATCAGACTATGTATGTCTATATTTGCTTATCAGATGAATATAATTCTGTAGTGTGGAATGAATGATTAAGGTTGAATGTAAAACCTTACAGAATATATGTAAATGACGTATGTTTGAGAATTTTATCAAATGAGTAGTATCTTTTCACATGCTCAATTTTTGGGATGTGACAATTTAGTATCAGAGGATAAGTTTTATAGGTCCCCTATAGAGTACAGAGCAAAGTGATCTTTGTGGGCCCTTCCCTATTGTCATGAGTCGCGGCATGACCATAGGATTAGTTTCCATAAAAGACCTTGTAGAGTATAACGTCATTTTATAGATAACTTCTCAGTGGGGCTAGTAAGTGATATTTTGTTTATGTCTGAAAATTGTTTGTTATGTGTTAGATTTGTGACAGATCAATGTCAGAAGGATCTTCTAATAATAATGAGCATATGGGTCCAAGGAGGGCCATAAATCCACCAGTACATGTGCAAGATGATCCTAACCGTGGTGATATTTTACATGCTCAAAGTACTGAGTGCGTAACTAGTGAGCAAGCAAGGAGAGTCGAACTTGATGCTCACATTGGTAATGCAAATATTGCACATGTGATTAATTTGATAAATGAACGATTTGACCGATTTGAGGCTGAAATGAGAGGTCGAGCTGCACAAGCTAACCTGCCAGTGGATCTTCCTATTGTTGAAGCTGAAATTGTACCACCAGCTCAGTTAGCTGGAGGAGATAACGTAAGGGAGGTAAGAATGTCTGAATTCCAGAAAATGAGGCCTCCTACTTTTTCAGGGGAAGATCCCAAAGAGGACCCACAATGTTTCCTTGAAGATTGTGAAGCAATATGTGATGCTATAGGGTGTTCTCCTACTCAAAAGGTAGAATTCACTTCCTTTCAATTAAAGGGTAGGGCTGGTAAATGGTGGAGGAACTGGAAGAAAGCTAGAATTCAAGGCGCACCACCAGTTATGTGGACAGAATTTTACAGATTGGTTATGGATGAATTTCTTCCGGCAAGTGAACGATCATCTAGGGCCAGAAATTTTCTGTATCTACGACAGGGAACCATGACTGTTGATGAATATTCAGCTCAGTTTGTTAAATTATCTGAATATGCCCCTGAAATCATTCCTTCTGAAAGGAAGAAAATAGAAAAGTTTGTGGAAGGGCTTCGTGATGCCTTATATGATCAAGTGGGTTCTAATATGAATGATTACTCTTCGTACTCATAAGCTGTTGATGTGGCCCGAAGAATGGAAAGGAGGTCAAAGAATAAAGAAGAATATCGTTAAAAGAAGAAGGCCAGATATAGGAGATCTTTTGATCAAGGGGAAGACTCAGGGACTTTTACTGCATCACAACATGCTCCAGCCACTCCTACTAAGTCATCTTATTCTACAGCCAGTGTGGCTAAGCCTCGTTCAGAGAACAGGGGTGGTTTTAGCTCTTCTAGTAGAGGAGGTACTCAAGGTAGAAGGGAAAAACCTCAATGTCCTGAATGTGGAAAGTTTCACTTCGGAGAATGCAGGTTAAACACTGTTGGTACAGGCTGTTTTCACTGTGGACAAAAAGGACATTTTATAAGGGAGTGCCCTCAGCTCATGACAAGACCAGGTCAAGGGTCTACTTTGCCACCTCGACCACAATCTATTACTCAAACACCAACCCCTTCAATAGGGGATAGTATGGGAAGAGGTACTGGAAGAGGCCAAGGTGACCGTGAAAAACAAGCTGCTGGCAGAGGAAATGCAAGAGTATATGCTCTAACCCGACAGGATGCTCAAACATCCAATGCTGTAGTTACAGGTATATTATCTGTTAATACTTTTGCTTCACGTATTTTGTTTGACCCCGGTTCTACTCACTCATATGTGTCACCCCTATTTGCCAAGAGATTTGCAATTGATTCGATTATTCTTAAAGAACCATTCTTGGTTTCCACACCGATGAGAGAGACTTTGATGGTTAAAACATGTTATCGTTCTTGTAAAATAATCGTTGGAGGCATGGAAACTGAGATAGATCTTATGATTCTCAATATGTTAGATTTTGATGTGATTGTAGGAATGGACTGGCTATCTTCTTGTCATGCTGACATAAATTGTCGTGATAAAGTTATTTCCTTTAATATGCCGGGGAGGAGTAATTTTGTGTATCAAGGAGATCGAAGTGATGTACCTTGCAACATGATATCTATGTTAAGTACCCGGCGTATGTTGCGAAATGGATGTCAGGGATTTCTAGCTTTTATCAAAGATTTAGAAAAGAAAGAACATAAGTTAAAAGACATACATGTGGTTAATGAATTTTCATATGTGTTCCCAGAAGATTTACCTGGATTACCGCCAGAAAGAGATATTGAGTTCAGTATTGATTTGGTCCCAGACACACGACCAATTTCTATTCCACCTTATCGTATGGCTCCTGTTGAGCTAAAAGAACTCAAAGAACAATTGGAAGATTTGTTAAACAAAGGGTTCATTCGCCCAAGTTTTTCACCTTGGGGTGCTCCTGTTCTTTTTGTGAAAAAGAAAGATGGTTCTATGAGATTATGTATAGATTATCGTCAGCTGAATAAAGTCACAGTGAAGAATAAGTATCCTTTACCAAGGATAGATGATTTGTTTGATCAGCTTCAAGGAGCAAAATACTTCTCAAAGATTGATCTAAGGTCTGGATATCATCAGTTACGAATTAAGAACGATGATATACCTAAGACAGCTTTTCGTACACGGTATGGACATTATGAGTTTCTTGTGATGTCTTTTGGGTTGACAAATGCACCAGCAGCATTTATGGATTTAATGAACAAAGTGTTCAAATCATTCCTTGATAAGTTTGTAATTGTATTTATTGATGATATTTTGGTATATTCAAAGAGTCATGAAGAACATACTGAACATTTGAGAATAGTGCTTCAGACTTTGAGAGAGCATCAGTTGTACGCAAAGCTCTCAAAATGTGAATTTTGGATGAGTCATGTAACATTTTTGGGACATGTTATTTCCCAAGAAGGTATTCATGTAGATCCAAGTAAAATTGAAGCAGTAAAACAATGGCCTAGACCAACAACTGTGTCGGAAGTACGTAGTTTTCTTGGCTTAGCAGGGTATTACCGTCGCTTTGTCAAAGATTTCTCTAAGACGGCTCTCCCATTAAATAAGTTAACCCGAAAGAATGTTAAATACATTTGGGATGATTCATGTGAGCAAAGTTTCACCCAATTGAAAGAGTGTTTAACTTCTGCACCAGTTTTAATCCTACCATCAGGACCAGGGGGTTACTCTGTATTCTGTGATGCCTCAAAGATAGGCTTAGGGTGTATGTTGATGCAACATGGTAAAGTCATAGCTTATGGCTCACGTCAGCTTAAAAAGCATGAATTGAATTACCCCACTCATGATTTGGAAATGACAGCTGTAGTGTTTGCCCTAAAGATGTGGAGACATTACTTGTATGTGGAAACTTGTAAAATTTTTACAGATCACAAAAGCATTAAGTACATTTTTGAGCAGAGAGATCTCAATCTAAGGCAACGAAGGTGGATGGAACTTCTGAAAGATTATGATTGTACCATCCTTTACCATCCAGGTAAAGCAAATGTAGTAGCTGATGCTCTAAGTCGAAAGTCTATGGGAAGTTTAGCTCACATTGCCACTATAAGGAGATCTCTAATACATGAACTACAAGAATTGGAAGCTGATGGAGTATTCTTCGAGATCACTGAGTCAGGTACATTTCTGGCTCATTTAACAGTTAGATCATCCCTTGTTGAAAAAGTAAAAGCAACTTTAGAAGGTGACATTGATATGGTCAAAATCAGAGATAAGGCAAGGCAAGGTCTAGCACCAAGCTTCTTGGTAGATGAAGAAAGAGTCTTATGGTTTAATGGAAGACTTTGTGTCCCCAACATTGAATCTTTGAAACATGAAATCTTAATGGAAGCTCATGGTTCGCCCTACGTTGTACATCCTGGTGCTGTGAAAATGTATCAGGACTTGAAACAAGTTTACTGGTGGGAGGGCATGAAGCGAGATATGACTGACTTTGTAGCTCGATGTTTGACTTGTCAGCAAGTTAAAGCTGAACATCGACGACCACCTGGTTTGATGCAAAAATTAGATATTCCCGAGTGGAAGTGGGAAAGGATCACTATAAATTTTGTAGTAGGTTTACCTCGGTCAACAAAAGGAAATGACTCAATATGGGTCATAGTAGATCGACTTACTAAGTCAGCACATTTTCTTCCTGTTCATACCACTTTCAGTGTAGCAAAACTTGCTCGACTTTATGTTAAAGAAATAGTGAAACTTCATGGTGTACCAATATCCATTATATCAGACCGAGGACCTCAGTTTACTTCTCGGTTCTGGAAAGTCTTTCAAGAGGCTTTGGGTACCAAAGTGAATCTTAGCACAGTATTCCATCCTCAGACTGATGGACAGTCCGAAAGGACAATTCAGACTTTAGAGGATATGCTAAGAGCTTGTGTGATGGATTTCAGTGGAAGTTGGGAAAATCATTTGTCTCTTATTGAATTTGCTTATAACAACAGTTACCAAGCCAGTATCCAGATGGCACCTTTTGAGGCTTTATATGGGAGACGGTGTCGATCTCCTATAGGTTGGTTTGAACTTGGTGAAACCAAAATATTTGGATCTGAGATGATACAGGAAGATATAAATAAAGTTAAAATGATCAGAGAGAAGTTGTTAACTGCTCAGAGTAGACAGAAGTCTTATGCGGACAACCGACGACGTAACCTTGAATTTGCAATAGGTGATATGGTTTTCTTACGAATCTCACCTATGAAGGGAGTAATGAGATTCGGGAAGAAAGGCAAGCTTAGTCCGAGGTATGTTGGCCCATATGAGGTTGTAGACAGAGTGGGTAATGTGGCATATCGCCTAGACCTACCTTCCAACCTAGAGGGAGTTCATCCAATATTTCATGTGTCCATGCTACGGAAGTATCTTCCTGATCCTTCTCATGTCATTCAACCCCAAGAAGTTCATTTTGATGAAACTCTCACCTACGAAGAGGTACCAGTAGCTATCCTTGATAGGAAAGTCAAGAAATTGCGCACTAAAGAAATTCCTACTGTCAAGGTTCTTTGGAGAAATCATTCTCGCGAGGAAGCTACGTGGGAGGCAGAAGATGAAATGTGGAAAAACTATCCACATTTATTTGAAACTTGAGGTAAGATTTTAATTCGGAGGACCGAATTCTTTTAAGGGGGGTAGAATGTAATACCCGTTAATGTCGGAATATAATTCGTTTAAGAGTATTTTAGAATTTTACAACGTTACTTTAGTTATTTATTTTGGTCATTTTTAATTTTCATATTTAATTGTTCTCTTTGAATATTATTTATGAAAATTGAGTTAAATGACTGGACTAAATATTTGCACAATGTGGGATATATTCTAAGAATGATGAAATTCATGGAAAAGTAGTTTCAGAATGGTCAATTAGTCCATTTATTGTAAATTGACTGGATGGATTTGGATGTTGGGTTATGGATACCCATGGGTTATTGAATAACCCATTAGAAATATTTAATATAAAGTTTCAATAGTACCCCCTCATTTTTCACTCAGCCGAAGGAAGGCAGAAAAGCGTTTTCTCTCTTCTTCATCCTCTTCTCAAATCCTTTCCTTGATCTTCAGAGTTTTGATTATTTGTTCGGTTCAAAAGCTTTGTAAGGATCAAAGGTAAGCTTTAATCTCATTATTTTCCTTAAATTTCAGTTTATATGGAAGATTAGAGGAGGTTTTGTTCTTGAAGATTTTGATGATAATTCGTGAATCTCAGTTGTTTTAGAAGTTATATTTGAGTTATAATCGGTTAAAAGAGTTGAGATTCTGGTTTTGAATCAAAAGAAAGGAAAGAATGAATTTTTGAAAGATTTTCTGCAAAATTCGAGTTACTGTAGCGACCAGAGATTTCGGAAAAATTCTGGAAAATTTTCTTCGAGTTACTGTAGCAGTTACTGTAGTGTCGGCAGTCAACGTTACTGTAGCGAACCGACACTGTAGCGAACCGTACTGTAGCAAACCGTTACTATAGCAATCAGAAAATTTTACGTATTTTCGTGATTTTGTTTCCTTTCTTATGTTTCCTTGTAATATATTTTACTAGGAAATTTTCCTACACAAATTCTAGTGTAGAACAAGGTAAACTTGGACAAACATCAAGGTGAGTGAATAACCTTGCTCAGCTAATTTGATATTACTAGTCAAAGTACAATATAAGTCCCATTTACAATATTATTTGGATAATCAATTTTTCATATGGGAGTATATGATGATCGGTAGAAATAAGAGTATGTAGAAATTATTTTATTTCATGACAATTGTATTATGTGATAAATTCTCACTATTTATTAATGAGTAAAGATCTACGGGATCTAATACACGAGTTTTAAAAGGGTTAAAGTCCCATACTACTCAGTGCATATCTATGAAACCTATACACGAGTTGAAAGGGTTAAAGTCCCATACTACTCGGTGTATATCTAAGAAATCTTATACACGAGTTTGAAAGGGTTAAAGTCCCATACTACTCAGTGCATATCTATGAAACCTATATATGAGTTGAAAGGGTTAAAGTTCCATACTACTCGGTGTATACCTATGAGATCTTATTCACGAGTTTGAAAGGGTTAGAGTCCCATACTACTCTGTGTATATCTATGAAATCTTATTCATGAGTTTGAAAGGGTTAGAGTCTCATACTACTCAATATATAAGACAATTAATTATATAAGTAAATGTGGTATTTGTACTTTTGATATTTTATATAGTACAGTTATTTACTTACTGAGTTTTTAAATAAACTCACACTCCCTATGATTATTTTTTTCAGATACAGAAAACAAAGAACAACAGTATCCGTTTGAAGATTAGAAGCCCCTTGGGATTATTCTCTATTTCTGTCTGGTGGGATACCAATACTTATTAATGTGGATACTAGAAACGCTCTGTACTTTCTATAGGTCTCCTAGGCTTGCGATGAGATAGAAATATCAGACTATGTATGTCTATATTTGCTTATCAGATGAATATAATTCTGTAGTGTGGAATGAATGATTAAGGTTGAATGTAAAACCTTACAGAATATATGTAAATGACGTATGTTTGAGAATTTTATCAAATGAGTAGTATCTTTTCACATGCTCAATTTTTGGGATGTGACAGGTATCTTCGGTTGAATGGTCATCTTTAGTTGAATCATCACTGGGTTCAGCATACTGTCTTGGTGGGGTCTGATAAGATGCGCTAGGACCTGCGTCATCCTCCCTTGCAGTGCTCGGGCCAACTTCGGAAGACACCGACCGACCACTACGACGACCCCTTACCCCTCGCACCCTTCCACGACGCCTGCCTCGGGCTGGCCTTTCTGGAATATATGGCTGCGGTATGTCTTGTGCAACTGGAGCTGGGTGTTCCATAATGTTTCGTTCTCCAAGAGCTTGTAAGATCTTATCACTAGTCGATACCACATATTCTGAAGGAATCGTTGGTTCTTGGAGACCGTGCACCCGCATTGCTCGCACTAGAGTAGCCTGTAATCAAACAATAAACAAAATTATTCTTCAAGTAATATTAATTAAAATAAATGACAAATAATTTAAATTATATTTTACCACGTATCCATCGCAGGCGTTGGAAGCACGAATCCATCGCCTTGTGTGAAGGTAATACCACTGCATATAGCGTGAGTATGGTCCAAGTGGCTGGTTTGATAGTGTTATAGGAGCAACGTGTACTTGATCCCGCCACTGGTCCCACGCCTGGATGAAGTCAGCATGCTCCACCTTCCAGTTAGTATCAGTCTTCCCAGTTAACTTTTTAATATGCCAATCCCCTAAATTTATCGGTGGGACCGGGATTGGTTGTTCCATCCCAAATTGACGCATGACTCGATCGGGATGGTGCCATTCTATTATGTGAAAATTTAGAATGGGAACCGAGGCACACCAGACGTCAGGGTCAATGCGGCAATATTCTGGGACTGTTTGACATGCATATGGGAGCCAAATAACCTAATATAACAACAAAATGAGCATCACATCCACTAATAGAAAACAAAATATTATCAATTTAAAAATAAAATAAATGATAATACCTCATCGTCGGTCATGTGGTCTAACAAGCGCCTGTATCGCTCTAGAGCACGAGCAACAGGAGCTTGGTATAGGGAAAATCTATTCCACCTATTAAAATGAAATCTTTAGTTCAATTTTCAATTTAAACAAATTATCACCGAAATATAGAATGATGTAAATTTTGAATTGAAAAAAGATTCCAAATAACATATCCAAATAAATTAATACTAGCATATGACATACCTGTGTGCTATTGGAGGGGGCCACGGATGTTCTCCATCATCATCAGGTTGAGTTGGAACTTGCGGCCTTAGTCTTGGAAATCGTTCAAATGCCCACACATGCAATAAATGAATAGACCCACTGATTTGCTGTGCAGTAGGGTGTGTTGCCTTACATAATTCACTGTATAGGTGGGCCAATACAGCCGAGCCCCAACTGTACTTCCCGCATTCCTCAAAGTCTTGCAAAAGCGAGAGGTACATTAAGTATACGTTCATGCCAGATTTATCTGGCATCAGATAGCCACCGATCATGAGCAAAATATAGGCTCGTGCATGTTGTTCAATTGTAGCTTCATTCGCATCCTCCGGCAACTCTGAGAACTGTTCTTGAAGCCACGTCATACATAATCTTTGTCCGTTCAATTTGCCCTCAGGCGGGATAACTCCCAATAGTACAAGACATACCATATCCCAAGAGAGGACAGGATCTTCTACAACAGCACGTCCACTGCAAGGGAGTCCAAACAGCAAAGCCACATCTTGTAATGTGATAGTGCACTCTCCCTGTGTAAGATGGAATGTGTGCGTCTCTGGACGCCATCTTTCTACTAGCGCTGTGACTAATGCTTGATCGTACATAAAGAATCCAATACGCGACATTCTGTAAAATCCAGCTTGTTGCAAATATGGCACAATGCGGGGGTCCACTCGAATCACTAATTGACTAGTGTGTCGACGAACTTTTAATAGTCTATCAGGCTGTATGGAAAACAAAATAAAAATAGTAAGAACAAATTAATCAAATAAAATGAAAATAGTAACAATTCACAAACAATTAATCATAAAAAAATTAGAAACAATAAATGAATCAAATGAAATAAAAATAGTAACAATAAATTAATCATGGAAAATAAAAATAATAACAAGAAATTAATCAAATGAAAAAAAATAATCATGGAAAATAAAAAAATAATAACAACAATTTAATCATACAAAATAAAATTAATAACGACAACAATTAATCATAGAAAATGAAATTAATAACAACAAATTAATAAATCATAAAAAAATTAGAAACAATAAATGAATCAAATGAAATAAAAATAGTAACAATAAATTAATCATGGAAAATAAAAATAATAACAAGAAATTAATCAAATGAAAAAAAATAATCATGGAAAATAAAAAAATAATAACAACAATTTAATCATACAAAATAAAATTAATAACGACAACAATTAATCATAGAAAATAAAATTAATAACAACAAATTAATAAATCATAAAAAAATTAGAAACAATAAATGAATCAAATGAAATAAAAATAGTAACAATAAATTAATCATGGAAAATAAAAATAATAACAAGAAATTAATCAAATGAAAAAAAAAATAATCATGGAAAATAAAAAAATAATAACAACAATTTAATCATACAAAATAAAATTAATAACGACAACAATTAATCATAGAAAATAAAATTAATAAATTAAAAAGAAAATAGTGACAATAAATTAATCATGGAAAATAAAAATGACAACTTACTAGATTTTTATTCCATGTCTGTTCAGATATATGTTGATCTTGGAGATACAATAAATCTCGTTTGACTGGTCCAGGTGCTATAATTTGATCTGCCATTTCAAAAATATTTTCTGAAGTTATGTGTGTGTTGGGATTATAGAAGGTGTGTGTGTGTGAAGTATGATGGGGGAGGGGGGTTTATATAGAGGTGGGGGGCGTGGGGGGGGGGGGGTGGGAGCTGGTTGCCAAGTGGCAACCAGCTATTCGACCGTTGGGTGGTCGAATTACGCTATTACACATAATTTGACCGTTCAACGGTCGAATTTGCCTCATTTATGAGGCCAAATTCGACCAAGGCCTAGTCGAATTTAGGCCTCTGTGTTTGACCAACGTTTGGTCGAATTTGGGTCCATCAATTTCGACCACCCAAATTCGACCATATCTCGGTCGAGTTTGGGCCTCATAATAGGCCAATTCAACCACGGATTGGTCAAATTTGGGGTTAATAACGCCCAATAATTTGATGAGGAAGGAATTCGAGCTTTTCATAATCGAATTTGGCCTTCCAAACATCCCCCCTTTCCTTCACGGGATTGAATTTGAAGTCTGTGTGTCAGAATAATTCAGTGCATGCGCGAATATTATTCAGTGTGATATCTTTTCAATTTGACAATTATTAACAATTTTTCAACAAACAATCCGACCAATTTCAATTATGCATTGTAACGTCGTTTCATTAATACTATTTTATATTTACACATGACGTTTCTGCAATATGAACATTCAATTCATTCTCTATATATACGTAATGAAGTTCTTCGAATTACTACTGTGAAAATCCCTTTGTCTTCAAATTTATTACTCTCATATAACCAAAAATTTCTTCTCCATTATTCTGATATATCCAAACAGAATGAGTCGACAGATTACTGCGTATGTACATCTTCATGGAGAAATTACTATCTCAGACGAGGGTGACACTTTCATGTCTGAAAATATGACGATGATGCGGCTGTCCGAAGGAATTACCATGGATGAGTTTAAAGACTGTCTACGTGTGCAGTGTAGCTTACTCTATAACCAAGCTGTGAGCAAGGTTTGGTATCGATGTCCTGTAAAACTGTCGCCACTTCGTTATCGAAAGGTGAAAATAGAAAATGACTACCAACTTCAAGCTGCAGTGATTACACACCTCGATCACTTTCAAGATCAGGCGATGATGGAATTATTGGTGGAGCTCAGTACAGTGGAAATCGATCTGAGCACTACCATATCAACCTACATGACAAATCTAGACTTGTTGTCTCAAGTACAGCAAGGTTTAGACTATCAACTATGTGATCCAACGACTCTCTCAATCCCCCAGTACTACTCACAGCCAAGTTCATCAGATCAACCACTTTTACTATCTGCTGCGTATGACATGGGCTTAGAAGATAACATATCAGACGAGTTAAATGATCCCGACTACGATCCAGAAAATTTTGACAATCACAGCGATGACGACGACGATGATACCGCAGACGTAATTACAACATCGGACATGGCTCTCATGACGGACACATCATCAACTTTTTTACATTACGTTGACGTTGATCGAATGGGAAACGACGACACTTGGCATTCCAATGCGTTGGCCCCTATTAATATTCAACAGGAGTTATGTAAGGATATGCGGTTTGCAGATGTCCTTAGTTTAAGATGGGCAGTGAAACTCTATGCTGTTCGAACACACCAAACGTTTCGAGTAACACTGTCAAAGTGTGGGACCGAAGATTACAGGTGCCCAAATTATGGAAATGGCTGCGAGTGGAGGGTCAGAGCAGTGAAAAAATCACCTGCACACCCATATAGGATCACCAAGTACAATGGAGACCATACGTGTCTGTCGGCTATAATGTCTCAAGATCATGAAAAGCTAGACTCCGATCTGATAGCCTCTTGTATTACTCCTTTGGTCTCTGAAAAAGGTGATCTAGCGATTAGCCAAATAATAACCATCATAAGGAACACATTTGGTTATACTGTATCATACAAGAAGGCTTGGCTTGCAAAACATAAAGCTTTGTCATCTGTTTTCAGAGGTTGGAAACGGTCCTACAATTTGTTACCATGGTGGTTAAACGCTGTCCGTCATTTTAATCCTGGCACTGTGTACGAGTTGGACACTCACCCACCAATGCGTAACCAAAATGGAAAGGTTTATTTTTGTCGTCTTTTTTGGACCTTCAAGCCGTGCATTGATGCTTTCGTCCATCTGAAGCCTATACTACAAATAGATGCGACACATTTATATGGAAAGTATACGGGACAATTGATAATGGCTGCGTCACAAAATGGGGACAGAAAGATAGTTCCAATTGCATTTGCATTGGTCGAGGGTGAGACCAAAGAGGCGTATCAATTTTTCTTGTCACACTTGAAAACACACGTGACTAAGAATCGACCAGATCTTTGCATTATCACAGATAGAGGAAAGGGTGCGTCGGCGGCATTGGAAGATGCAGAAACTGGGTGGAAACCACCATATGCTCATTGGAAGTTCTGCATTCGTCATTTGGGCGACAACGTCAAAAAAGAAACGCACAACAAATACTTACGAGAAAAGTTTATTAATATAGGTTTGCTCTTTTTTTTTTTACTAATAGTATACTTAGTTTCTCAACCGAGACTGTGTATATGGATAATAGGATACTATTTTGAGCGCCATCGGGTGGATGCAGAGCTAGCAGCTATACGAACCTGGTATGACACAGGCGCAGACTATATAGCAGATATACCACTGGAACAGTGGTCTCGTGCATACGACACAGAAGGTCTCCGATGGGGTCAAATGACTACAAACCTTGTCGAATGCATGAATGGAATCTTCCTCAGGATGAGGCACTTGCCTGTGCTCGAATTGGTAAAAGCAACCCTATATAAATTAGTAGAATATTTCACAACACGAGCTACGACCATACAGGCACAGATTTCAGCTCAAAACACCGACTTCTCAGAGATTGTAACGAAAGATTTGCAAATAAATCGCGAACGCGCAAGAAGGTGTGTAGTGATTGATTTCAATCCACAAAGGTCTTTATTCGAAGTGGAAGAACCACTTGATGAACTAAACGGACAGTTTAGGCGTACTTGCAAGCTGGATCTTAGTGTTGGAAAGTGCGATTGTGGAGAATTTCAAGCTCTGCACTTTCCATGTCAACATGCAATAGCGGTATGTTTGAAGTGGGGTTTTGACTACAATCGACTGGTCAACAATGTTTTTCGATTGAAAACTATATTGAAAGCATATCAGGAAAAATTTTATCCAATCGGAAGTCAAGAAGATTGGCCAGTCTACAATGGACAGAAGGTGCTGCCTCACCCTCAAATGACTCGAAAGCAAGGACGCCCAAACTCAACGCGCATTAATAGTTCAATGGATTATAGACAACGTGGGGAACCTTCACGATGTGGAATCTGCAGACAAACTGGACACAATCGTTCAACATGCCCATCTCGTCCTGTCTTACCAGACCAATCAGATTAAATAATATTTTATTTGTACGATTATATTATCTATTGAGATTTTAAAAAAAATTCTCATTCCAAATTGTTAGACTATTATTTTGTCGTATGTGACTTAGGGTAAACATAAAAATATTTCACAAAAAAATTTATTTAATAAACAAAATATAGATATACATCTATACAAAATTACAAACTATAATAAAAATAAAAAAAATTAAACAAAAATTAGTATTAATATAGTTACATATTGAGTCATTAAAACTTAAAAAAAAATATAAATTATGAATATTCTTAAAATTGTCAACAAATAATTAAAAAATATTAATTTAAATCTTTTAAATTGCTAACAATAATTAAATACATTTTATTCAAAGTATTATGAAAACCATTACACATTAATAATAATTATATATGTTAATTTAATAAAATAACAAATGACAATCTCATTATTGTCATAACAATAGAAAAAATAATGTATTTTATTAATATTATAAATTGATAAATTATAATTTTAAGATAGCTAAATGAAAAATATCATTAACTTAATTTAATACAAACATTAATTATGTAGGCCAATTTAATAATTAACAAATAAATGATAAAATAAATACATAATTTCATTTGCAAAAATAAATAACATTATTTGTATAAAGTAAAAATAAACAATATACATGAATATTTTTTAGAACAAATATGATTTCATAATTTACTAATTAGTTCATTTATTATTTACGTTAATTAAAATTAGTTGGTTCATTGAAGGATATTGTTTCGCATTTTAATAATAATAAATTTAATTAATGATAATTGTAATTGGTATTTTTTATCTTTTAATATCTACTTTTCTATTACAATTTATATATTTTCATATTTTTAGTCATTTAAAATATAAAATTTTAGAATATTCTTAAAATCTAAGAAAATAATAATTAAAATAAAACTTTCAAATTATTAAAAATTATTTTTATCTAATTTATCTGTCTTTTTTAATATAAAATGAAACTAAATATTATATAAAAATAAAATAATCATGTACAAAATCAAATAATCATGTATTTATTTATCATATAATTTTAATTTCTTTCATAATTTTAATTTTCAATAAAAAAATTTAAAAAAAGTGGTACCAAATTCGACCAGCCCCTAGTCGAATTTGATGTGTTATTTTAACACATTAAATTCGACCAAGCCCTGGTCGAATTTGATGGTTAAATTAATAAAAAAAATAAGTTGCAACAAATTCGACCAGGGCATGATCGAATTTGTTACATATTTCCACGAAATTCGACCACGAGTTGGTCGAATTAGCTAAAAAATTAGTATATAAAAAAATATTTTTGAATAGTTAGTATACCCAAAATTTTTTTTTAAATTAGTAGTACCACTCAAAGCTAAGTTAATCCTAAATATATATTCCTTAAGTACATAAGATAGGGATGAGACTTAAGAGGTAGGTAGCCTAAATATACTGCATGTCTGCATGAATCATCGGCTTCCAGCGCCACAAAGAGACAAATAATCACTTGCGTGACACTGTGTATCAAAATTCTTCGACAGTTCATATTTTAACAGAGGTTAATTAACACATCATGTCTAATTCCAAATCCCCCTGGATTTTGTTATAGTATATTATTTGTCTCCTTTAATTTGGTTCTCTCTTGGCAGAGTTTAAAAATAAAAAAATCAATAAAGTTATCTACATTGAATTGGTCGGCCAAGATCTTGAATAGTTCTGTAAATTAATTTTAATTATTATGGTCTAGTCAGAAAAGTAAAATTTTAAAATGCAGCCGTCAAAAAAGTTGCAGAGAAAAATGATTATATAGACAAATTAGTTTACGTGTTCTCAATAGGAAAAGCTTGGTTTAAGCGAGTTAAACGTATATTTTGTTACCACGTATCTATGCTTTTGATCCGTGAGGCATAAAGTATAATTTATTTGCATTTAGATAGTGGAAAATATTAAAAATTAAATATAAAATGAGAGAAATCATCAAAGAAAATCTGGTACGGAAAGAAATGGGATTAGGGTGACTTCAAGTTCCAATTCCAAATGGAAGGTTATCGTCAGTGCATGATCGGCACAATATTGCAGGTTTCGTTGTCAATGACGAGGTGCATTCTGATATCACATGCTAATCTACTTTTAGGATATCACGTAGGTTAATTTAATAATAGTTGGATATGGAGAAAATACGTATCTCACTAACTATATATATATATATATATATAACCTAATAATTGTAATACAAATAATAAAATTATATATTTTTTAGTTTCTTGGCTTTATATTAAGACCTAATTTTGAGACATTGAACTTAATTATTATAAATTTAAAATAAATTTAAGTATAATAAATATATGTCATCGATATATTATTTGTGATCATCGCATCCTTTTATAGAAAGGAAATCTGCACAAACTCTTGGCTTGGGTTTATGCGTGATGAACCAAATACGGAAAAAAAAAACGTTAAGATAATTATGTGGGACAATTACTTAATAATTAAGTAGATCGCTTATTTATTTAACATAATTTGGCTTGCTAGCTTGTGGTCTTTTGTTTAATAAAGATTCAAACCTTACTAGTTCCACAAATTTAATTTTCTAAACCACATGCATGCACAGGTTTCTAAATACGTGTACACACGCCACACTCCAAACTAATACAAATAATGCAAGAAAGAAAGTTATATATCCTCTTTTTATTTTTTCTTTTCAAATAGTTAATTATGTTAGGTGCATATAGGAAATCAATCATAATAATTAAGCTGGAGCATCAACCTTGTCCGTAAGATCGAAGTACAATCCCACCTATTTACGTCCCTGTCATATAGAGGTATAAATAGATATAGGTACATATATATATATATATATATATAATATGTTGCATAACTTGGAAAATATAAATACTGACTAACTCTTAAATAACTTTAATTTCTACCAAATTTTCGTTTAGTTTAATGAATCTGTCAGCCTATTATAACGTGGTGGCTTTTATTGGGTTAGGTTATGGGCATGATCTTTAGAATCTTCTCAGCTGATGAGAGCTCGACACAGAGGCAAACTGGTTTACAGCTTGAACATGACACTTTGTTCTGAAGTATTGGTCCCTCTCTAAATAATAATATATAAAAATGACTCGAACTTATCTTTAACTTGTTCAACTAATGGGGCACATGATTAAGGCACTCAATTACCACTTAGTTCTCAGTGATAGCCATGGGTGGCTAATAATGGATTTATCCTATTGGGTCACTGTAGTGTTAGATTTCCTTTTGCTTTGTATTTTCTTATTTAATTCGTACATGCTATATAAATATATGCATATGATCTTTGACCATAATGTGTTTGGCATACCAAAATGAGGGCTCGCCACGTGTGATCAATCCAAACCCCAGTGATGCTTAACTGTTTAGCTACGTAATTGGAATCATCTTTAAAAATGTAATAACACGTAATCAGTATACACATGTTCGTATCTTGGAGAAACGAAATTAGCTTTGTTGGTATTTCAAGAGTCAAAAGCTACGAAAAGTCACTCTGAGAGATGTGTCATTGTATCAACTATCAAGTAGCTTTCGATACGCTATTCATAAGTTTTTGTTAATTAGATCGTTAGATATTTCTTTTACGATATTTTATAAGAAATCTATGCTACAGAGTTATAATGACAGCATAAATTAAATTATAAAAAATTGAACTACATAGTTGATAGAATAAATTATAACAATAGTCTCAGAATACTCTTGAATTACATATTCACTATAATATAAGTTAAATAAATTTTCAACAATAAAAGTATTTGCCAGTTTTAACAATTATGTTATTGTTATTTTGATTAATGACGGGTAGATAAATTGTAATTTGTTTAAATTTTAAGCTAAATAACAATGAATAAAATTGTAGTTAGCTCGTTAAGTAATACTAATAGCGAAAATAATCTGACAACGTAGGAGCAGAAACATATATACATATGGCATCCCAAGATATATAGCACGGAGCAAGTGTGAGTTTGGGAATGTCTGATCGGGGATGGCTTCCCAACTACTGGCTACTATATAGTTAGTGCTATCAAATGGGCTTTGTTGGTCCATTTTAGCTCAAATCTTATATAATCAACAAATAATACAAATTAGATTGGGTTGAATCTTGGGGTTTAGACTAAGCCAACTCATGAATTGAACTACATTCTTAAAAAAAAAACATTTTAAACCTTAAAATAGGTCAATATTTTTGCTTTTAAAAAAAGTTGTTTTAGTTGGTCCATTTTAGCTCAAATCTTATATAATCAACAAATAATATAAATTAGATTGGGTTGAATCTTGGGGTTTAGACTAAGCCAACTCATGAATTGAACTACGTTCTAAAAAAAACATTTTAAACCTTAAAATAGGTCAATATTTTTGCTTTTAAAAAAAGTTGTTTTAGTTATATTAAATGACAAAAACTAAATATTGTATTACAACTATGAAATTTAAAAAAATTAAACTAAACTTCAAACAAAATAGGCTAAAACTTTAAAAAAAAAATTCAACAAAGTTGACCTAGCTCAATTCATTTAAACTCTAAATATTTTTATAGGTCAAGCTAAAAGATTTTTTTAAATATCATTAAATTATTAACTTATTCTATCTTATTTGTAAAATAGAATAAGTTAATCCATTAAATTAACTCATTTTGAGAACGCTATGAATAAGTGTTACAAAATTATTGAGTGTAAGTTTGTTCAAGTAGTTGTCCAACGATTCAATTGTAAACTCCATATTTATTGAATCAAATTGAAAAGGGACCTCGAATATGGACAGCTAGCCTTGTTTAATTTTGGTTTTACATGAAATTGGTAAGGAGTTGTTGGGCATATGAGAGCAGGTGGTATGATTGTTGGGTGAAAGATAGGAAATGAATATTTGAGGCGTCACATCGAAGGAGAGAAGCAGCTAATGCCCAAGTTTTCTCTAAGTCTCAACTCTTATTTGGTTTCTGTCAATCACATCACTGCACTGTCTTCTCCCTCTTCACACTTGCCCATCTTGCAGCTTCTGATTTGACTATCTACTCTACTCAAATTCTCACGCCTTTTCCAAAAACCCACAACTTTTTTCTTTTTCTTTTTTTGAATTCGGGGCTAATTATTTTAAAATTTATTCTTATAATAAAACATCTCTCTATATAAATTGAAAAAAATAATCTCACAAAAATTCGGTTCAAAACTTCGTCTTGCTATTCCTTCACTTCTCTCTCTCTTTAAACAAAATATTATAAAACATAAAATGTTATCATTTTTATATAAAATATATTATTATTTTATGCAAATTAATTTTAAATCATAAAATTCGAATAATATTAACAAACAAATTTATAATATTATATATAATATTAAATATAACAATTAAATACTTAAAAATAAATTTTTAATTTAATTTAATTTAATTTAATTTTTATCATATTAATTTAATTATAAATTATTATATATTTATTAAATATGAAATGTATGTACTAAATTATTTTAAGGGAAAAAATATATTTCATATCTCTAACATTTACATTGATTTTTATTTATGTCCCTGAGGTTTGCTTTTGGTCAAATATGTCTCACATATTTTAGTTTTTATCAGATATGTCTTTTTTTTAACATCATCAAATTAGTTAACGGAAAACACTAACTGTCACGTGACAAATTTGCCACATCACTTGTCACGTGTGATCATATTACAAAATTATAAAAATATCCCTAATAATAATTTTAAAAAATTGTCTTTCTTTCTCTTAACCTCCTCCTTCTCTCTCATCTCAATCATCTCTGCTCTCTCTGTGACTCATATCTCGTCTCAATTTTGAAATTGAACAATACATACTTTCTTATCTCGTCTCTGTCTTCTACTTCTCTCTCGTCTCTTTCATCATCATCTCCCCACCTTTGTTACAACAGTAAGAAAAAGAAACAAGGCATGTGTGTCCTTTGTTTTTTGTCTTGAAAGCGTAGGCATGGGAACAAGAAGAAAAATTGAGAGCAAGAGTGAGAACCCGATAGAGTGAGAGGTTGACAAAGAGAATGAGAAAGAAAGGTCAAGAAAGTCCTTCAACACATGCTCCGATTAAGTAGAAGATGAAGACGAGAGAAGAAAGAGATGTAGAGACGAGAGAAGAGAGAAGCATAGAGGGAAGAGAGAAGTGGAGACGAGAGAAGAGAGTATGTGTTATTTAATTTCAAGATTGAGAGGAGAGATATGAGTCTCTCAGAGAGAGAGAGAGAGAGAGAGAGAAAATTTAGAGGTATTTTTGTAATTTTAGATTATAAGTACACGTGATAAATATTTTTTGTCACGTAGCAGTCTAGTTAGTATTTTTCATTAAGTAATTTGATTATGTTAAAAAAAATATATTTAACAAAAACTTAAATATATATGACATATTTGATAAAAAAATAAATTTTAAACGCATAAATAAAAATTAATATAAATATTATGTACATAAAATATACTTTTACTTATTTTAAAATATATTTTAAAGATATTTAATTATAAAGCTAATATATAAATTATTTACTTTACTTACTTTGATATATACATATATATAATTTATTTTGTTTAGTTTAACAATTAATCTAATAATTGATAGTTAATCTTACTTCCTATTTAAATAAACAACAAAGTCGATTCTTAGAACTATAATTTATGGGATGAGAGAATAGAGGGAGTATGTACGGTCCTTGGGTCGTCCTATACTCCAAGATTGGGCCCACTTTAGGACTGCCCACCGGTACTTCACTTCGTACCCTGCCCCCTCCACTCTCTCCTCTTTTCTCTAACCAATTTGCCCATGCATTACCATAAATTAGTTGAATATAATGTAATTTATTATAAATTTGCAGTATACTTTAAAAAAATATAAGAACATACATTAGTTGCTATCAAATGTTGGAATTTATATGTCTTCGATTTCTTGAAAAATTAATATAATACAATGGCAATGTTAGGCATGGGAAATCTCAAATATAATCATAAACCATAAAATTAGCAAAAAGTTGAGACAATATAAATGTCAAATTTAATTAAGCTCAGAAAGTCAGCATTGCTAGATATTTAGTTACCACCGTTGGTAGAAGAAATCTTTCTACGGTGCTCACATATAATCGTTTTAAAAAGTAACGCAATTAAATATTTTGTATCATTTTAACACTAAAAATGTTTTTATTTTTGGCAACAAAAATGAAGCAAAAAGCTCCATTCAAAAACTGTAGGATCCTTCACACATTGCTTGAAATATGCAGACTTGCAGGGTGAAGTTCACGTTTGATAACTGCGTCCAGATCAGCTGCTGGGTAAACAGATACTTTTCACTTTCAGTAACATTTAAAATTGCTGCCATAACTTTTAGCAACGGTAAAAACTGTTGCTAAAAATAAAAAACAGCAAAAAACAGCTTTTTAATCAGCAGAACTCAACTTTAACATCCTATAAAATCGTTGTGAATGGTCTAACTAATAGTGTTTTTTCTCTGGTTGGCAAACATAATATCGTGTTGGATTATTGTGAATTATCTAATTGACACGTGGTGCCTAATCGAATAGTTCATCATGGTCTATTGCTTTGCCGGCTCAACGAAAATTTCAGAGACCAATTTTAAAATGAAGAGTATTAACAGAGAGAGAGAGAGAAAAAAAGAGAGCCTTAATTAACATCCTTTTCAATATTTCCTCCTTAATTGACAAGAGTACATTCTTTTTGATCGTTAGCTGCTTAATTGTCAATTGGACAGCTATGGTGAGAATCAACTGGAGCCAATCCAATATTTTTTTTTATTGATTTTCATTTTAGAATATCTAATTTTCTCTTTAATTGTTTTATTTATAATATTAATCTTGGCATCTTGAAGTCCAGCAGAAAGTCAAAGGCACATTATTGTGGAGCCGGAGAAAAAATTATTTTTGGACAAACATTACCTCTAGTCAATATTGGCCAAAATCAATCTGGTTTCTTGTTATATGTCTGCCATAAACAATTTATTTCCGAAACAATGATATATATAAAAGCAATTTTGAGAAAATGAAGGAAAGGTCTTATACTCCTACCAATTTTTATTTTTATTTTTTAAAAAAGCAAGACAATTATTGTTTTAGGGAGAGGCCGGGATTACAACTGTAACCTAGAAGGCAGAATTTTAGAAAACAAAACAATCAACAATTTTTCCAAATATAGTTTTTCAATTCATTGATTTAATCAGCAATCACATTATGAATGAGTATTGGGTGTAGTGGGAAATGATTAATCTCTTATAAAATAGTAAATCAAAGTTTAAATTTATATAGAAAAAATGATCACACGTTGGACAGTACTTTGCAATGTTATCTTCAATAAAAAAAATATCTGTAAAGAAAAAAAATAGTCAGCAGTGACATTGAGACAACTCACTAACTATTTTTAAGCAATGTAAGGGCCACATACATGAGCAATTAAGCTTTGGAAAGAATTGAACCAAAAAAAAAAGCGTACGGTACAAGACACAATGTGATTCAGCTGCTTAATATAAATATTACAGCACATAGAATATAATCACTATATTATACAATTAATTAATAAATCTAAAATCTTATAATTGTAACGATAAATATTTATCAGTTAATTGAATAATGACACAGCTTTTTTTGTTTCCTGGGGTACTCTCATAGCACATTACACATGACTAGCTACTTCTGTATTTTTTAAAATTTTTTTTTATGAAAGTAAAAGTTAGATTAAAACCACATCAGTCCGTACACCAGAGAACGGATTGCCTTTTTTTTTAATACCTACTTTCATAGTTCTATTTGAAAAAAAAATTTGTGATCTATCTAAATTTTTTTTTGAATAGGTTTATGAAAAGAGGTAAAAAAAAAAAAGAAAGTATTAAGACCTATTTAAAAATTTTTAAAACAAAGAATACATTTAACATAAAAAAATTGGAGGTCGTTGAATATATAATCTGTTTTTCCTTAGGAAAAGCAGGCAAGTCGTTCTTTCATATCAGAGTTTTGAAATGACGAGAATAGTTTGTGTAGTAGTGTGATATGTTCATTAGGATACAAGTTAGTTTTAGGCCCTGTTTGGATAAACAGTTTATTTAAGTGCTTATAGAATAAGCGCTTATCATATAAGTGCTTATATATAACCTATTTTTATAATTAAAGAATTTACGAGGGTAAACTTCACATAAGCTGTTTTCAGCTTATTTCCATAAGCTATTAAGAGTAGCTTATGAAAATTCATGTCATAAGCTATTTCTATAAGTTATTCCAAACGTGTACATAAGCGCTTATGCCATAAGATAAGTCAGATAAGTTCAAAATAAACTCTTCTAAAAGGACCCTTAGTGTTAGAGTTATCAATACTAATCACCAGCCGTTTGATTGTGATGATAAACACTAATAATTTTAATATTAGAATCAATCGATGCTTGTTCGTGGGATGGGAACTTAGCTTTTAAATTTGAATATCTTTTCTAATTTTTTCCTCTCTCATATGGTTGAATGATTGACAATAAATAATTTTATAAATTAAATTTATCAACAATCATCTAATCACACTCAAACTGTTGAAAATAGACACCAATAATTTTAATACTAAGATCAATTTGTATCATATATTATTTGTTTTTGGGGGGAGAGGGAGGGGCAGGGGGCCTTGGGCTTTCAATTTTCAATCTCTTTCCTAGTTTTTTTTTCTCCCACATATCCTCATCTCTCACTCTCTCACTTCACTCATTTTATAAATTTGATAACCATTTCACCCTTTTTGCTTTTCCGAGGAACGCCACCCCCCAAACGCAAACCTCAAACCTCCCCTCTCTCTCTCAGTCTCTCTCAGAACACTCTCTTCGTCTCCACCATCCAAGGCAAGCAGAACAATAAGACGGTGACATATCTGAATCTGAAACCCAAATCGCAACCTCCCAAAATGAAAACTGCGATTCTGATTCATACCTCTATTTCATTCTGATCACTCTCTCTTATATCTCGAATCTCCATTCTCGTAAGTCCCTTTTCCCCTTAATTGCTTGATCTATCTTATATTTCTTTTTATTTAGCAATGCCGTTGACCTGCGTCCTAAAAACGTTCCTTTCGTGTTTTGTTCTGGATCATTGTCCTGCTCATATGTCGTCTCTGCTTTCCCTCGTGTTTTTTGGTTCTTCCCATTCTGATTTGTTACTTCTCGTTTCATTTCCGTTGCCTTGCGCAACACAAGTGAGCTAGCTATCTCTGTGGAATCTGATTCCGGGTCCAGTTAGATTGGTTAATTTGTTGTCGTTGATTTCTGCAAGCTGTTTTCTTTTCTGGTCAGGCTTTTCTATGCACCAGTTAATCTGCATATTCTTGCTTTCCTCGACGGTCTTCTTTGTCAATAAAAATAGTTAGAAAAGGTGTACCTTTAGAAAGGATATGTCGATGGAGATCTCTTATTAGCTTTAAGATCATTACTACGGATGAACACAAATAAAGAATCCCAAATCGTTTTAGTTGTTTAATTCTTCCTCCCTCTACTCTGCCTTCCTCTCTGTAAAGCGCAAAACTTGAGTTCCTAAAGAATTATTCTTCGAAGAAAAGGATGAACCTGGCGTTTTCTCTATCTCTCTCTCTCTTCTTTATTTTATGCCGAACATTTTTTTCTTCTTTTTTTTTTTTTCCTGCCTCCGTTCTGAGTCAGAAGCTGTCTCCGCTTCCCCTGCAATTTGGTCTTTTATATTGCCATTCAAACCTGCTTAACACTAATTTAATCAGAACCCGTTTTAATTTTCTCGAAGACTTTCTGTATTTTATATTAAAATTGATTAAACTATCTGAATCCCCATAGCTTGAAATGGCATTTTCTAATCAGCGAGTGTTGTTTGATATGGTGTCGTATGTAGCGATCGGAAGGACAAGAACAATGAGAACAGAGCCGAGGAAAACATCCATGGTATGTATGCCTCCACTTTGGCGTTCTTTTGGGCGATGTATATATCGTTTCGCTGATCCCGATATTTTCTTTCATTTTTTCATCTCTGGATTACATTACAGTCCTCGTGGCCGAAATCAGTGGTGAGAAAGTGGCTGAATTTAAAGAGTGGAGCTCACAGTTTTGGCCCAGATTACTCTACGTTAGGTACAGTTAGGCCTCAGGTCTTGAAACCGTCTTTTCTTGAGTAATAGTTTTGATCCGTTTGGGATTGGAATTTGGGACCTTGATGAAAGTCGTTGTTTGCGTGGGATCACAGGAACTAAAAGCGAGAGAAGGAAAAGCTGCTCAGACCAGGACTGTTACGACGTCGTAAAGCATGATTTCTCAGGTGATTTTCCTGTGTTTAAAGTTTACATATACACGAGTGTGATGGGTCTGAGCCGTCCGATCGACGGCCAGACTGATATGATAAGACAGACATGGGCCAAAAGGTGGTAACTTTAAGGGGATGATTGGGCTAACTGGTCAATTTTTACCATCAGCCGTTTAAATTTTAAGATACTGTGTAATAATATTTTGAAATTTAGTTCGTTGGATTTTTACCGTACTTAGCTTTTAAAATTAAACAAAAGAACTATTTTTAGTTTGTTCAATTAAATGAGTTAAACCACTATGTTTAATTTTCAAAAGCCAAGCGAGACAGACTTACATTTCCAATTAGGGCCTCCTACGGTTTGTTCCATGGAGTTGCCACGTGTATGGTTCATTTTCGCACACTCCGATAGCCTATCACTGTGAAGCTCTGAATTTGCAGCAAGTGACCCACATAATAGGCTTATAGACTATAGGTTTAGCTTTGTCAAGGGAATTTCCCTGTTTTGTAAGAATTTTACTGTATATAAAGTGTGCTCTATTTAGTTTTTGTCCAGAAATATTGATTTTGAGGTTTTACTTTGAAAGAGGGGTGGCTGACGGAGTCTACAAACAGAACGATGAAACCTTCGACCCATGAGAAGGAGGCACCACCTGTGGCGGATACTCTCGACCTCAAGTAAATACTAAACCACTTGTTCATAATAATAATAATAATAATCATATACTGCTGCTGTTTAAAAATGTGTATTTTCCAAAATTGGGGGCAAAAAACTGAATTTCAAAATTTTTAAATCATAATTGTTCATTTTAAATTAAAGCGGTCACAATTTTGAAATTACAAAATTTAATTTTGGTGCCAATTGTGATTGTGAAACATCGGGATTCTTTGTTGAAAAATGGAAAATTGTGTAGGATGTTCGTGGGCACGTGGAACCTAGGAGGGAAGTCACCGAGCGACAACCTCAACTTGATGGAGTGGCTCAAGTCTCCTTCCCCAGCAGACATCTACGTTATTGGGTATTTCTCAGTTTTAACTTTTAGACTTGACACTGCTTTCACTTTCAACGAGTAAAAACTCTAGACACTCATCGACACACTGCCAGTTACTTTTGTGTTTATGATTATTATCTTTAACTTAGCACATCATCCATAGGCCTATGTAGTTCAGCCTAGTCTGTAGTTGGTATTAATAAATGACTGACCCCAGACAGCAGAAGTCAGGACTGTAATTTCTTACCCTCTGCTTTTTACCCAAACGTTTACTCCTTATAGGGACAAGTACACTGTGCCACATAGCCACATACCATACCAACATGCGCTTTTGTTTTGAAAGATAAACAATTTGTTTATTTCTTTAGAAGATGTTAAATTTTAATTTTTTTTTTAAATATTATTTAAAATTTAGACTGTTAAATTTTAAATTTATTGTTTAAAAAAAAAAAACAAACACAGCCTGTTTGTATTTGAAGACAATCGATCTGCTTTCGTATGACCTTACCCCTTTCACTTTACAACCTCCGAATAATGGTCTACCTCTATTTACAACTTTGTACTGTTTTCCTGCTGCCATATCGCTTAAGGGTAAAAAGGTATTTTTCCTGTTTCAGGTTCCAAGAAATCGTGCCTCTAAATGCAGGGAACGTGCTTGGCCCGGAGGACGGTGGGCCAGCTGCCAAGTGGCTTTCCCTTATTGGTCGAGCCCTGAACACCAACGGCTTTGACCACGACCACGAGATTTCTCATTCTCATCCGCAACCGCAGCCTCGGTGTTATTACTGCAACAATGACAATGAACCTGATCAACGGGGAAGCCTGAAGACCAGGTTCAGTTTCTCGGACTTCCTTTCTCTAGAGGACGAGTTGGGCAGAGAAGAGTTCGGGAAATTGTTTCATACTAACTCAAATTCAAGCGGTGGCGACGAAAAGTACTCTCCTTCCTCGCCTTCCACGAGTGGGAGACATAATAGCAGCAGTCAACATCAGTATCATCAACGACGACGTTATTGTCTTGCCACAAGCAAACAAATGGTGGGTATCTTCTTGTGCGTATGGGTGCGTGCAGACCTCTACAAACACCTTACCAACTTGAAGGTGTCTTGCGTCGGTCGAGGCATCATGGGCTATCTAGGCAATAAGGTTGACTCATTGCTCATGTTGTGTCTTCACATTTAGCGATTAAGAGTGGTATATACTATATATAATACTATAATTGCTTACACCGTGTTGTATGTGTGTGTGTGTGTGTTGATAACAGGGTTCTATATCAATTAGCATGACCTTGTACCATACATCCTTCTGCTTCGTATGTACGCACTTAACCTCTGGGGAGAAAGACGGCGATGAGGTGCGGAGAAACCTGGATGTCTCCGAAATCTTGAAGAGAACTAAATTTTCGCACTCTAAATCTACGCCTCTTCAACTCCCTCCTGAAACCATTTTGCAACACGAGTAAGTCCTTTCTTCTTCTATTATATTACTTCATATAGTACAATGCACCTCCTGAAACCATTTCTCATTGGCCCCTTTTTGCTTTCTGTATGTTCAGTAATATTATTTGGCTTGGGGATTTGAATTATCGGTTAGCTTTTGGCTGTGGTGATACATATGGGCTACTGGAGAAGAATGATTGGCAGGCACTTCTAGAGAAGGATCAGGTATCTGAGATTGTTCCTTAATCCGTTAGACCGTAATTAATCGGCACATTCTTCATTGCCTATTTAAATGTTTTTCTTTCTTTCGTTTCATTTTTGCTGATGTTGAATTGGGGGTGTACTTGGCAGCTAAGGATAGAGCAGAGAGCTGGTCGTGTATTTGAAGGGTGGAATGAAGGAAGCATACATTTCGCTCCTACTTACAAATACTTGGCCAATTCCGACCACTACGTCGTCCAAAACTCCAAATCCAAGGAAAAACGCCGCACTCCTGCTTGGTAAGATTTGACGATTCATTTATCTTAAACTAATCATTTAAGATTGTTACTCATACGTGGCTTAGTCTTCTGAATGATTGTGTATTTGATGTATCACAAGTAGCTACAATCTGAACCGTGCCAGTGGAAGGAAGCGTCTTCATAGTTGGTTCACTTTTAATAATAACCCCATTTGCATTTGTTTAGGAAGTAGTGATCGATAACACGTATCAGTTTTTTAATAATGGCTTAGTCAAATACAAGCACGAATATTAAACAATCATCACACTAAAATTATCATTACTAGTGCTTTATCGTATCATCCAAGGTGGTTGGTTATATTTGATAGAATCAAACGTGACGGTGCATCTCCTGGCCACTTGAAGATTAAATATCCGATGCCTCATACTTCTCAATAAAAATTACTTGCCCATTATTATTTAACAAACTTGATGTATGTACAGGTGCGATAGAATCCTGTGGAAAGGGGAAGAGCTCAAGCAGATGTGGTACGTTCGAGGAGAGTCAAAATTCTCAGACCACAGACCTGTCTATTCACTCTTCTCGGTTCAAGTGGACTTAACAAGCAAGAAGCTCATCCGCAGTGCTGCTTCTGCCGCCATAGCCATACCTTCAAAACCATTGACAAACGCTACTTTGTCATCTTCATGCCCAGCCAAGGTGCAAGCAGAGGAACAGCTTCTGTTGCTAACGAGGGCGCACAGTTGCATAGACAGAGCACCAAGGTTCTGACTTGGGAGTTTCCCAGAAACACACACACACACGCAACAACAGCCTAGTAGCCGTAGCTTGCGGTCGGGGACGGCGTGGCTAATGATGGTGATCATGACCATTGGGCCGAGGTTCATGGGTCTCTGTTCCTCTGTTATATTTTCGATGGAGCAGATGATTATAATAGTGGAATTATGCACATGCGAGCCTTGGCGTGATTAGTGATGCCACCGATGAGATTTTGACAGGTGGGAAGCATTGTGTAAATAATGGAGGATTTGAGGAGGTAACAATGATTATAAGGGGTTGGTGCAGAGGAGAGGAGTGAATCAGAAGCAAAACATGACAGTTAAAATGGGAGAAAGAGATGCCTACTCGCAAGGGCATTTCTTGTCATGCGTGTTCTTTTTTGTTTATCTTATATTCTTCTTTTAAAAAATTGGGTTTGAAAGAATATATATAATCTCTAAGCTCGGCTCTTGAAAAACCCGGGCTTTGGGGGGATGGTGATTTTCATTCTTTCTGATGGCTGGAGAAATTCCAAAGGAGAAAGTGGAAGGCCTTTTAGGCGTTTTTCGAAGTTTTAATATGTGCCAAATCAAAGGAGACCAAGTTTTGGACATTCTTAATCATTTTATTTATGTGGATATCTTAGTTTCGATGCATACAATTTGTCTTTAATCAAATCAGATAAATGAATTGGCATGTAATCTCAACTTTGGTTGTTGTGTTTTCATTTTCAGATGCTTTGTTTGCTGATAAATAATAATTTGAAGTTGCACAAGTTGGTACTACTTTGCAAGCAATATAGATGATTTACAATTGAAAAAGAAAATAAAAAAATTTAAAATATTGTTCATATATTATATCAAGTTTTAATTTTATTTTTAATTTTTTTCAATAATTATGTTTTACATGTTTTTATTTTATTTTAAATATATCATTTTCACTAACGTTACGAAGAGTACAAGATCGCAAAAAGAGCAAGAGATAGAAATTGCTGAGAGAGAGGTGATGGTTTAGAGAGAGAAAGATGAGGTGAGCAAAAAAAAAAATGAAGTCGTGGAGTGAGAGAGCGATAGTTGTGAAGATTGTGTTATGAAAATTTTTTGTTTTTAAAAGAGTAAAATTAGTCTCATATCAGTTAAAATAATAAGGGGATGAAGTCTTGTATATTAACATGTTATAATGGGTTTATAAAGATCTATGGGAAGAAGAGGACTTGTACGCTCATAATTCTAGGTCAATGCAGTGTAAATTGGAGATTTGTCCTCTGCGTGCACGAGAAAGTTGATTGGGCATAGTTTTACTTTTCCTGTAAATAAAAATAATTTTAATTTATTTAATTTTTTGAGAGAGCCTACCTGACATATGCAAATATGATAATTACAAAACTGATTAAGTCAAATACATAAATTAATGGACTGTTACAGTTTTGATATACTTTTTTTAAATTTTTGTAACAGCCCATTTAAACCTTGTCTTTAGTTGTTTTTACACCTATGAAAGGCGCTCCTCTCTTCAGATTTGGAATAACAACTTCTTATCTCATCCTCTACATTTTATACTCTTTGTTTTCATTGGGTTACTGTCTTGTTTTATCCTGCTATTTTGGTTTTTGGGTTCCACCGAGAAGGGCATGTTTTATCTTATGAGAAAGTTTTGCAAACACAAAAACAATTTTCTTAAAGATGGTGTCCCTCATAAAACGACTTAGGATGTGTTGGTTATCTCAAAATCTACAACTGTGTGATAGTGCAAAGCAGAGATCAGAGAGAGTCACGGTGGAGAAATGGGAGAGAGAGAAAACAGAGAAGTAGAGAAGTGAGAAAACGATAGTGAGTAGCGGTAGAGGAGATAAGGGTATTTTTGAAATTTTATGTTAAGGTCCATGTGACAAAATGAGGTGAAGTGTGGTATGTGCCACGTAAATTATTCAGTCATCATTTTAAATGACGTTAATGAAATGAATATATTTGAAACAAATGAAACATGTAAGACATAATTGAAGGAAAAAAAATTATGAATGAAATTAAAACTTATTGTAAACGTTATGAATATAAACAATACTTTTGTCAAAAAAAAAAATCGCTAGCGCATTCAACAGGCAGGTTAGTTGATTGCATGCTTTGCTTGCTTGTGAAGATGCTAATTCAAATTTATTTTTTCCTTGAACTAGACATTATATTAATGTTAAAAATAGTAAAGATGATGAAGAAATAAGAGATTTTGGACCATAAGCAATGCACCAATAAAATTTTGTTCCCCTTAGAGCATTTCTAATAATGCAACTCTAATAAGTTACTTAAGTTTTTTTTTTGTGGATCCTATATTATCACATCACTATTTTTTGCTTTAAACAATTCTCCAGTCTCAACTACTTCAAGCAATTATCCATAGGGGTGGGCACGGGTCGAATTGAGAGGAAATTTCAACTTGACCTGATCACATACTGGCAGGTTGGGTTGGATCAGTTCTTTTTTTTTTTTTGAAGTTGAACCTAAAACAACCCAACCTGCCAGTTAACAAGTTGGTTCGGGTTAGGTTGACGAGTTTGCCTCTTTTTTTTTTTCCTTCCTTTTCCTCCTTCTCTCATCTCCCTTGTTTAGCCTTCTCTCTCTACTCCCTCTTTAATTGCTGCCTTTCACTTATGCGATGTGCTGACGCCTCTGCCCTTGTCTCCTCCACCTTCTTCAACAAAGCAGAGCGCGACGCCGACATTAGCCTCTCCCTCCTCGTCGATGACTTTGACGCCATCGTTTGCACCAAAGGCAGCCCTTGAGCTCGCCTGTCCCAATACCGTCTTTTGCGCTGATATCCTTGCTATCGCCACCCACGACCTAGTCTCAATGGTGAAACTCTGATCTAAGGAGATTCCATCTGTCAAGGTTTTGTGGAGGAATCAAACTCACGAAGAAGCCACATGGGAAGCCGAGGCCGACATGCGTTCTAAATATCCGCATCTTTTTACGACTTGAGGTAATTTAAATTCGGAGGACCGAATTTCTTAAAGGGGGTGATATTGTAATACCCAAGAAAAATAAAATATTAATGCGTGTTTTCAAACTACTGTTACTATTTCAGTATACGGTACTATTCACCAGTATAATACTATTTACGTATATGGTACTGTTCATTTATACAATCAAAATGTCAAGTACTAGATGTGGTTTGGTTATAAGAGAAAACTAGAAAGAAGTTTGTAAGAGAAAATGACGTTTTATGTGTAAAAATACCCTCATGGACTAAATTGAAAGGACTGAATTGAAAAGAAACTTAAAGGTTTAATGTGAAAGGATAGTTTTCCCTTTAAGTTTTCAATAGTAAATAAAAGAAAAATTTTCCATCATACGCGTAAGGTGTACAGTAACTGCATTATTAGAAATGTCGTTTTCATGAATAGTAAATTGAATATTTTATTAACGCATAGTGTCAAATAGTACCATTGACTTTTGCTATAAATAGGCCCTTCCATTTCACTTCTAAACTCACACCTTCAGCTTCTCTTCTTCTCTCATTAAGTTTCTCTTGCTCCGACGCTAGGCTTCTGAGATTTTGGGCCTTTCCGTTTTTGCTTAGGTAAGGATATTATGCCCTTTCTATGTTTTTCAAATTTTAGAAGTTATTTTCTTAAGTATGCTCTGTGGTTGCGGCTTTGGCCGATCTTCCACATCAGAAAAACTGTCGTTAGCTGTTATTTTGATTCTCTGATTACCGAAATAGAATATAAACTGTGGAGAATACATGTCTAGGAAAGTTCTGGCTAAGGAAAGACCTGATTTTTAAGTGTGTCCAGTGTGACCCTCCACTCTTTCCTGGGAACTTACCTGGTGTACTCTTTTACAGATTGTATTCTGTATTTTCGGTATGAATAGTATCTATACGTATGAATAGTGACCGTATAAATAGTACATGTACGTATGAATAGTGACCGTATGAATAGTAACCGTACGTATGAACAGTATCTATACGAAAACAATCTTAACGTATTTTCTCTAATCTTTCATGAAAATCTTCATAGCAGAACACTGAAATTCACCCTGTGTACTCTTGTCCGTAACGACTTAAAGAAGTGATACTTGTACGGAATCCAGGTGAGTGAAACGACCCCGTTTTAATAAAGTTTTAACATTACTGGTGATAAAAAGTATGTCGTAGGACACTCCCAAGATTCATAGGGGGAAATTGGATTCAGAATGACGAATATAATGAGATAATTAATCCAGAAGTATGGATAAGACGAAGCAAGTATCTCATGATGATATGAAATTTGAATCATATAGTTATATACTATACCTGTTATATGGATGAGTATTATATTGTGCTTCTGATTATGATATGTTGATTGTGATTGAGCGGTACAGTACCCCCTCTCACGGCAAGGCGGAAAACCCGGTTTAAAGGGTGTCTTGACCAATGAGTGTGGAGACAACGATTCCCTCAGTAGGGATATAGCCCGGATTGGTGATAAATCCGTGAGGCGCCCTAGCTAAGAGGATGAAGTTGTGCGTCATGGCGGGAAAAATACAAAATTGGTGAGCCGGCCTGTGTGCGCTCTCCGGGATATATTGCCATTGACAAGTACTAGTATCGTTTGTTGAATTGGATGAATTTTTATCTTCTTGTATGTAATTTCTAACTATGTCTATTGGTTGAGCTTGAGCCTTCGGATATGCTTGCATGACTGGTGATGTATTTGAATTTTATTAACGCGAGGCCGATTTGCTCACTGAGTTTAAAAGCTCACACTCTCTGTACAAACTTTTTGTTTAGATCAGGTTGCCGCCGAAGTACATCCGCTAGAGGAGTAGATCACGTTGGACCTTCCCGCTGTCGGGTAGGCCCTTCTTTTGTTATACAGTATGTTGCTCTATAACCGTCTAGGACATCTAGATCAGGGGTTTGGTATTTGGCTTGTATTTCAGTATCATAATGTATTTTGTATTGAGGATCTATTATTTTTAATTAAGAAAATGTGATGTATTTTCTTTGTATTTATTAAGGAATGATATTTTGAGAATATAGAGATAATGACTAACAATTTTACTTGTGGGAAGAATTTATCGAAAGGCTTACAGTGATGGGATATTCATCATTGTGCCGGTCATGTGGCTAGAAAATGGGTCGTGACAAAGTTGGTATCAGAGCATAGGTTGTTAGGTCTCCTAGTGATTACAGAGCAAGGTGTCTTTAGTGGGCCTTCCCCTATTGTCGTGACTGCAGCACGACCATAGGATGAAGATCCACCAAAAGCCTTGTAGAGTTTAAAATCCCTTTCTTTCGTGTCTTTACTTGAAGCATAATAGTGACGATATATATTATTCTTAATTGTAGAATAAGTTTAGATGGCACCAAGAAAATCAAACGCTTCTGGAATCCGCACAAGATCTGGCAGGGCTTTGGTCCCTCCAGCTGCTCAGTCAGCAAATGCAAGACTGGAGATGCCTAACCGTGCAGAAGATAACTATGCACAAAATAGAGAAATATCCACTGAAAACCCTGGAAGAAATGTTGGAGAACCATCACAAATCGACGCGACTGTAGTGATGGAAGCATTAGCTGCAATGCAGAACAAGGTGAATGGGCTAAAGGAACTTCTGATGGGACAGTCATCTGAAGATGGCTCACAGGCATCAGTACATGCTGCAAAAGTACAAGAGACAGATCAGATGCCACCTCCACCCCCTCCTCAGGATTGGGTAGGGACAGAAGTCAAAATCTCAGAATTTATGAACCTGAATCCGCCAACCTTTGCAGGAGATGTTAATGAAGACCCACAACGTTTTCTAGATGACTGTGAGAAAATCCTTGACACGCTAGAATGCCCTGAACCTCGAAAAGTAACCCTTGTTACCTTTCAGTTAAGAGGTAAGGCTGACCGCTGGTGGCGAACATGGAAGAAGGGCATGGCCAGAAATGCCCCACCCGTTAAATGGAATGACTTTAAAAGAATTTTTCGAGAACAATTTATTCCGGAGAGTATACGAGAAGCAAAGATGAATGAATTTGAGGCACTCCGGCAAGGATCACGAACCGTCGATGAATACGACAATCTGTTTGTAGAGTTGTCTGAATATGCTACTCACATGGTCCTAACTGAGAAAGAAAAGATCCGACGGTTTATTAAAGGCCTTCGAGAGTCTTTATTTGACAGGGTGGGATCGAAAATACGAGATTTTTCATTTTACACAGAAGCCGTCGACATCGCCTGTATGATGGAAGAAAGAGATATGCATAAAGAAAAATGGAATAACAAAAGAAAGAGGAAACAAGATGAGAAATCACGCTACCACAGAGAGAGTTCTGGACATGCAGCCTCTACCGCTAGTGCACCACAGCGTCAACAAAGTGGTACAGGGGGTCAACAAAGGCCCTGGTGCTCTAAATGTGAAAGAAATCACTTTGGAGCTTGTTTTGTCAACAACAACACTAGGGTCTGTTACCAATGTGGTAAACAGGGCCACATCAAAAGAGATTGCCCCCAACTCTACACGAGATCTGGCCAAGGGTCAGTACGCTCTAATCAATCAGAGGCCACTGTTGCCAACAGAGCCCCTGTAACTGTAGGAGGCAATGGAATCGGAAGAGGTGCTGGCAGAGGACAAGGTGGTCGAGGTCAGGCTTCAACAGGCCGAGGGAACGCTCGAGTATTCGCTTTAACCCGTCAAGATGCTCAGGCGTCTAATACGGTGGTAGCAGGTACTCTTCTGATTGAATCAAATTTTGCACATGTTTTGTTTGACTCTGGCTCTACGCATTCCTATGTGTCACCATTCTTTGCTAAGAACTGTAAGCAAAAAGTTGTTAGATTAGAATGTCCGTTTTTAGTAAATATGCCTACTGGAGACACCCTACTAATAGAACGAGGCTATCGAGCTTGCAAGGTAAGAGTCGGAGAAATAAATACAACAGTAGACCTAATGCTGTTAGATATGACAGACTTTGATGTCATCTTAGGCATGGATTGGCTGGCATCTTGTCATGTCACCCTGGATTGCTATAATAAGATAGTTAAGTTCAATATTCCGGGAGAGTCCTCTTTCGTATTTCATGGTGAACGGAGTGAAATTTCTGGAAATCTTATATCTTTAATGTGTGCCCAACGTGTATTGCGAAAGGGCTGTCAAGGATACTTGGCATTCGTTAAAGATATTAAGAAAAAAGAACTAAAAGTAGAAGATGTTCCAGTAGTCCAGGAGTTTGTAGATGTTTTCCCAGATGATCTACCAGGTGTACCCCCACATCGAGAGATTGAGTTCCAGATAGAGTTAGCACCAGATACTCGCCCAATCTCCATACCCCCTTATAGAATGGCACCAACGGAATTAAAAGAGTTAAAGACTCAGTTACAGGACTTGCTAGACAAAGGCTTTATAAGGCCAAGTTATTCACCTTGGGGAGCTCCTGTTCTGTTCGTGAAAAAGAAGGACGGATCGATGAGACTATGCATAGATTACAGGCAACTGAATAAGGTAACTATCAAAAATAAATACCCGTTGCCTCGCATCAACGACCTTTTCGATCAACTTCAAGGAGCCAAGTGTTTTTCAAAGATTGACTTGAGGTCTGGTTATCACCAACTCAAGATCAAGGAGAAGGATGTGCCTAAAACAGCTTTTCGTACCAGATATGGGCACTACGAGTTCTTGGTGATGTCATTTGGATTAACGAATGCACCAGCTGCTTTCATGGATTTAATGAATAGGATTTTTAAATCCTTTTTAGACAAATTTGTCATTGTCTTCATAGACGACATTCTGGTGTACTCAAAGACTTCAGAAGAGCACGAACAACACCTTCGTGTTGTGTTGCAGACATTGAGGGATCATCAATTGTACGCCAAATTCTCTAAATGCGAGTTTTGGATTGATCGTGTGACTTTCTTGGGACATGTGATCTCCAAAGATGGCATCCAAGCAGACCCAAGCAAAGTAGAAGCGGTCAAAATGTGGCCTAGACCTACCTCTATTACGGAGATTCGCAGCTTCTTGGGATTGGCAGGATATTATCGTCGTTTCATCCAAAATTTTTCCCAGTTAGCCGCCCCTCTCACACGACTGACTAGGAAAGGAGTAAAGTACCAATGGGATGACGCTTGTGAAGAAAGCTTCCAAGAACTCAAGAAAAGGTTAATCTCCGCATCTGTATTGGTCTTACCCTCAGGACCAGGAGGTTTTACAGTATACTGCGATGCATCAAAAGTAGGGTTGGGATGTGTTCTCATGCAGCATGACCAGGTAGTGGCATATGCATCGAGACAACTTAAGAAACATGAACAAAACTACCCCACCCACGATCTGGAAATGGCAGCAATAGTTTTCGCTTTAAAGATATGGCGACATTATCTATACGGAGAAACTTGTGAAATCTACACTGACCATAAAAGTCTAAAATATATTTTCGACCAAAAGGACCTAAACTTGAGGCAAAGAAGATGGGTAGAATTACTAAAAGACTATGATTGCAATATTCTTTACCACCCAGGCAAAGCGAACGTGGTAGCAGATGCCTTGAGTCGAAAATCTATGGGTAGTCTGGCCCATATAAAAGTAACAAAAAGACCATTGATCAAAGAACTACAAGAGCTGAGAGCAAAAGGTGCTACTCTTGAGGTTACAAGGACAGGATCATTCTTAGCCCATATCAGGGCTAGATCTTCCCTTATAGACCAGATACAGATATCTCAAATGGAGGATCCTGAGCTTGTCCAAATTATGGAAAAGGTGAAGATTGGTGAAGTGAATAGTTTCACACTCGACGATACAGGAGTCTTGCATTTTGAACAACGGTTGTGTGTACCACATGTTGGAACTCTTAGACGAGACATCATGGAGGAAGGCCATCGTGCTGCATATGCTGTACATCCAGGAGCCACCAAGATGTATCAGGATCTGAAACAGATCTACTGGTGGAAAGGAATGAAACAAGACATAGCAGAATTTATGTCTCGTTGTTTAACTTGTCAACAGGTTAAGGCTGAGCATCTAAAGCCAGGAGGCTCGTTACAACAATTAGAGATTCCTGAATGGAAATGGGAACGAGTGACGATGGACTTTGTTGTTGGTCTACCTCACTCCACAGGAGGTTATGACTCAGTTTGGGTCATTGTTGACCGACTAACCAAATCAGCACACTTCATTCCAGTCAAAACCACTTATGCTGTAGTAACGTTGGCACAATTGTATATTAAAGAAATAGTAAAGCTGCATGGAGTACCTATATCTATCATTTCTGATAGAGGTCCTCAATTTACCTCTCGTTTTTGGAGAAGTTTTCAAGAGGCATTAGGTACTCGAGTGGACCTTAGTACCGCTTTTCACCCACAGACAGATGGACAGTCAAAGCGGACGATTCAGACGCTAGAGGATATGTTACGAGCTTGTATTCTAGATTTCAGTGGTAGCTGGGAGAAGCATTTGTATCTCGTAGAACTTGCATATAACAACAGCTATCAGGCCACTATTGGGATGGCACCCTATGAGGCCTTGTGTGGGAGACGTTGCAGATCTCCGATCGGTTGGTTCGAGGTAGGTGAAGCGAAAGCATTAGGACCTGACTTGGCCCAGGATGCCCTAATCAAGGTTAAGACAATACAAGATAGGATGCGAGCAGCTCAAAGTAGACAAAAGGCATACGCTGACCACAGACGATATGATTTGGAGTTCTCAGTCGGCGATATGGTATTCCTTAAGGTCTCTCCAATGAAAGGTGTGTTGAGATTTGGAAGGAAAGGAAAGTTGAGTCCTAGATACATCGGGCCTTATGAAATTTTAGAACGAGTGGGAAAAGTGGCTTATCGGCTTGCCCTACCTATGGAATTGGAAGGGATTCACCCTGTTTTTCACGTATCTATGTTGAGGAAGCACCTTCCTGACTCTTGTCATATACTTCACCCTTCTTAGAATGATTCTATTATAGTAGATGAAAACTTGTCATACGAGGAGATACCGGTGGCTATCCTCGATAGTCAAGTAAAGAAACTCCGATCTAAGGAGATTCCATCTGTCAAGGTTTTGTGGAGGAATCAAACTCACGAAGAAGCCACATGGGAAGCCGAGGCCGACATGCGTTCTAAATATCCGCATCTTTTTACGACTTGAGGTAATTTAAATTCGGAGGACCGAATTTCTTAAAGGGGGTGATAATGTAATACCCAAGAAAAATAAAATATTAATGCGTGTTTTCAAACTACTGTTACTATTTCAGTATACGGTACTATTCACCCGTATAATACTATTTACGTATATGGTACTGTTCATTTATACAATCAAAATGTCAAGTACTAGATGTGGTTTGGTTATAAGAGAAAACTAGAAAGAAGTTTGTAAGAGAAAATGACGTTTTATATGTAAAAATACCCTCATGGACTAAATTGAAAGGACTGAATTAAAAAAAAACTTAAAGGTTTAAGGTGAAAGGATAGTTTTCCCTTTAAGTTTCTAATAGTAAATAAGGTGTACAGTAACTGCATTATTAGAAATGTCGTTTTCATAAATAGTAAATTAAATATTTTATTAGCGCATAGTATCAAATAGTACCCTTGACTTTTGCTATAAATAGGCTCTTCCATTTCACTTCTAAACTCACACCTTCAACTTCTCTTCTTCTCTCATTAAGTTTCTCTTGCTCCGACGCTAGGCTTCTGAGATTTTGGGCCTTTCCGTTTTTGCTTAGGTAAGGATACTATGCCCTTTCTATGTCTTTCAAATTTTAGAAGTTATTTTCTTAATTATGCTCTGTGGTTGCGGCTTTGGCCGATCTTCCACATCAGAAAAATTGTCGTTAGCTGTTATTTTGATTCTCTGATTACCGAAATAGAATATAAACTGTGGATAATAAATGTATAAGAAAGTTCTGGCTAAGGAAAGACCTGATTTTTAAGTGTGTCCAGTGTGACCCTCCACTCTTTCCTGGGAACTTACCTGGTGTACTCTTTTACAGATTGTATTCTGTATTTCTGGTATAAATAATATCTATACGTATGAATAGTGACTGTATGAATAGTAACCGTACGTATGAACAGTATCTGTACGAAAACAATCTTAACGTATTTTCTCTAATCTTTCATGAAAATCTTCATAGCAGAACACTGAAATTCACCTGTGTACTCTTGTCCGTAACGACTTAAAAAAGTGATACTCGTACGGAATCCAGGTGAGTGAAACGACCCCGTTTTAATAAAGTTTTAGCATTACTGGTGATAAAAAGTATGTCGTAGGACACTCCCAAGATTCATAGGGGAAAATTGGATTCAGAATGACGAATATAATGAGATAATTAATCCAGAAGTATGGATAAGACGAAGCAAGTATCTCATGATGATATGAAATTTGAATCATATAGTTATATACTATACCTGTTATATGGATGAGTATTATATTGTGCTTCTGATTATGATATGTTGATTGTGATTGAGCGGTACAGTACCCCCTCTCACGGCAAGGCGGAAAATCCGGTTTAAAGGGTGTCTTGACCAATGAGTGTGGAGACAACGATTCCCTCAGTAGGGATATAGCCCGGATTGGTGATAAATCTGTGAGGCGCCCTAGCTAAGAGGATGAGGTTGTGCGTCATGGCGGGAAAAATACAAAATTGGTGAGCCAGCCTGTGTGCGCTCTCCGGGATATATTGCCATTGACAAGTACTAGTATCGTTTGTTGAATTGGATGAATTTTTATCTTCTTGTATGTAATTTCTAACTATGTCTATTGGTTGAGCTTGAGCCTTCGGATATGCTTGCATGACTGGTGATGTATTTGAATTTTATTAACGCGAGGCCGATTTGCTCACTGAGTTTAAAAGCTCACACTCTCTGTACAAACTTTTTGTTCAGATTAAGTTGCCGTCGAAGTACATCCGCTAGAGGAGTAGATCACGTTGGACCTTCCCGCTGTCGGGTAGGCCCTTCTTTTGTGATACAGTATGTTGCTCTGTAACCGTCTAGGACATCTAGGTCAGGGGTTTGGTATTTGGCTTGTATTTCAGTATAATAATGTATTTTGTATTGAGGATCTATTATTTTTAATTAAGAAAATCTGATGTATTTTCTTTGTATTTATTAAGGAATGATATTTTGAGAATATAGAGATAATGACTAACAATTTTACTTGTGGGAAGAATTTATCGAAAGGCTTACAGTGATGGAATATTCATCATTGTGCCGGTCATGTGCCTAGAAAATGGGTCGTGACATATATAATGTTAGAATAGTCCTAAAATTTGAAAATAAAAAGCCATTAAAAATTTACCAATTGCCAATGATATACTTTTTGGATATGATAATAATTGTCATTCATATAATATTAGAATATTCACTTCACCGAGCTAATCCTTAGGGCATGCTTGGCATTGGAATTGGAAAAGGAAAGAGGAATTCCATGATATTTTTCCTTTTCTACTGTTTGGTATGGCATCCTAAAGTTGGAAAAGGAAAAAAAGATGGAAATCCCGTATATGAATAGTAGACTATTTTCTTGATTCTTTTTCCTTCCAAAAATTCATGGAAAAGCGGTTTTCCATGTGAAAAACCTTGTACAATGTCAAAAATACCCTAATCTTTTATGTTCAATTCCGATAATGCCCTCCCTAGTGCCTTGTTTTCATTGATGCTATTCACGACCTTGATTTGCTCTCAGCTCACCAGCCCCCTGTAACCCTTCGCCATGGATTCCGGCGTGTCCCACGGTTGAATTGTGTGGATCGTGGACGTGGATCTTCGAATTCCATCGATGCAAGGGCTTGGGAGGAGATTTTGATGGTTAACTTGAAAACGCGATGTGATTTTGGATAGCTTGGAGTCCCATTGGAGGACATAAGAGAGAAGGGAAGGACACGAGTTTGAGAAATTGTAGGGCTCGACGATGGATTTGGTTTGAACTCCAATTAGGCTAACATTGTAGGTAAATTGTAGAGGGAGGGATGAAGGTGGAAGAAGACAAAGGATTGGTCATTCCTAATTATTTAAACTATATTAATGTTTAATTAACATAATGAAGTAACCACCACCAAAAGTTAAAAAAAAATCATAATATCTAGCGTTAACAATAATGTAGAAAGACATAAGGGGTATTTTAGTAAATTCTTAATAGATTCCCTACTTTTTTTTTTACTTAAAACAGTTTCATACCAAATATATCTTTTCTTATTTCTTTTGTTTTTTCTTATTATATATTAAAACATTTTTTTCATATTCTTTTTTTTTTTCTTTTTCATTTCCTACTTTTCCCTGATTGAGTACCAAATATGCCATTAGGGTCTATTATTTCGTTAAAAATCTAACACCATGATCCAACTCCAATTTCAAGAATCTAGATCACCACTGGAGTTAATTCAGATCCCAACTTCAAAGCTACGATGTTCATGCCCTGTATTGAGAAAATAAAAAGGGATATTATCAAATCTCAAAAACTAAGTAATTTTAAAATTCAAACGGTTGAGGCTTGACCTGCATTTATATATATATATATATATATATATATATATAACTCTTATATCTTATGTATAAAAGTTTTACAATTGTACAAAAAGTATATACTTATCATATTTTATAACAGATATATAAATGCTTTATTTGAGTTTCCCCCCACACACATTTTATGTTCTTTTTCTATCTTCAACATTAGGCCTGTTTATTGGTCAGTTCAACCTCTTAATACCCTAAAATCGATTGAATTAAGTTGTTTTTTTTTAATTTTGTATTAATATTATCCATTCAAGATAATTATGTTTAAAATATTATCAAACATTAAATATGACTATCTATTTGTCAATAGGGATTCAAATAGTAGTTTTGTTTACCTACACCAACACATTTCACTAGATTCAATTCTTATTAATAGCTAGTAGGTTTAGTTTGAGTTTATCTTCATTTAACTCATTATTAGCAGCTTGCGTTATGTGTCTAAAATCTTAATTTTCCAACTCGCTAATTCAAATGAACTAAATTAACTCCTTTTTTATATTTTCTTTTTAAATTTTATATATGTTAAGTTAAGCATTTAAGTTCAAAGTTTTATTAAATTATGAAGATATTTTATTTTTCATAATTTAAATTTAAATTATATTTTTAAAAATTCATTTTTAACAACTTAAAAACGTTAATAATGTAATATATTTTCAAACATCTTATTCATTAGCACTAGATATACTTTAGCATACATACTCAATTGTCTCTTCGGGTAGATCCAATAAAATTAAAGCAATACAGACTATACACTCAATTGTGCACAAAAATAACGAAATAGATTCAATAAAAAAAATGAAATAGATAATCGATTTAGAGTCAGTATAATATTATATGTAGAATATAAGCTGCATTCTTATTTATAAATCATTAAAAAAGTAAATTTTAATATTTAATATGAGCTTAAAAAACTCGACATCTTTCATCTTATCCCTATTTATTACGGAGTATGTAATTGGAAAGACCGTTAGCCGCCCAAATGGACCAATAGGAGTATGCCACGTTGATGGGCTGGGCCATGGCTTCGTAGCGTGGAAGCTGATTTGACGAGGCAGCCGCACATGGTGAACCTGCGATGACTACACATAGAGCTGCTGCTGCCGGACATAAAGTGTCCGATCCTCTCCACGTGTACGGTTTTGATGACGTCCCACTCGATGCGATCGTGCGCGCCACCACCTTCTCATTTGCCCTCCTCAACGAAGCCCTCCAAATCTTACCCACTCCTACTTCTTAGATCTCGCCGCGAACCTCGTCCGTACTGGCTCCGGCGTGTTCTGTGTTATCGTTGATCGCGATGTCGTGAGGGTATGTATCAGTTGGATCCTTAGTTTCTTGCCCTCTGAGGCCTAGGGTTAGGGTTTTCAACTCTAATGATGACTGCCTCACTCCTCTCCTCTTCGGTCACTAGGAAATGAAGGACCTAGAGTACGATAGGGATCAATCGCGACGATAATGTTATTGCTGTTTTCTGCTTCTTCATTCAAATCAAAAAATGTAAATTCAACCATGAGCTGTGAATTGCGATTGCCTGACCTGACTGGAAATTGCTTGACTTATGGCCAGGAAAGATGTGAATACTGATGTAACAAACTAAAATTAAAATTTAGAGTTTTACATGTTATTAGCTGTAAAAAAGAGCACATGCAATGCAACTACAAAAAAAAAAATTATATTTTGTTTACTTTAAGGTTAACTTTTTGTATGCACATTGGCAGGCAAGTTGTTTAGTTGAAGGGGAGAACTTATTGTTTCTCAATGGCTTAAACTGCTGCTGCCAAACGTAGTTGGAAGTTCGTTTATTGTCTCCTTGACAAGAAACTTGCGGTGAAGAAGGGAGATGGTATGTTTCACGTCTTCTATTTATGGAACCTGTAATTTTAAGTTAACATTTTGAAATGCATTTTGTTTGTTATCTGAAATTTGAGATGTTCAAGTTTGTTGCTGCATAGTTTTTGGTTCTCCTCTCAACCATAACTTTAATTTTGTGTAAGAGGAAAACGTAAGACGTATGCTATACTTACCATAGGAATACTTATGAAAATTTGTTTTGGTTCTTCAAGAGCACAAGGGGATCAATATAAACAGAAAAGGTGTGGAAAGGAACTTGCATTTGATTGGCACATGTGATTTAACTTTATTTTTAGCTGGAATTCATTGATGGTGCTTTACTATATAGACATAATTTGGGTTCAGATGATTGTCATTGTCATATTTTACGGTAAGAGATATTAGAATCAGTAATGAAGAGGTTTCAGGCGATATTTTGCTTTTCACCATGGTTTTTAAACAGCACTGTCATATTACTGAATGATTGTTTTCCTGATTGATGATAGTGTGCATTTGTATTATAGTTTATTCTATTTTTAGCATAGATATATAATTGGCATTTTTTCTGTTTGGAATTCTTTGATGAGGGCATATTTCTGAGGGATTTTCTTTTGACATTCTTTCCACAACCAGGAATTTTGGATGGCAAAGAGTGCTGCGTGTTTGAATGGTGGTGACATGACTTATGACAATTCTTCTAGAATGGAATCCAAGCGCTCTCATCAGTTGTTCATGGATGGCCCTGAAGTGGATCTGTTTTCCAGTAAGAAACAAGTAGTAGAGATTTCAAGCAATAACTTGTTATCAGGAATGTTTAGCTCGAATAATCATTCATGGGGAAATTCCTCAAGCTTTCACTCACTAAACGGTCATTTTCCTGAACGGTTATTTGACCAAGATGCTGCAACAAGGACTTTGAGTTATGAGATCAGAAATATTCCCTCTCTTAGCGTGGGTAAGTTGGATGCTGGAAGAAAGGACAACACGGAACCCTTTGGGAATGATACCTTTTCTGGTTTATCAATAAACCATTCAATAGATGATCCTGGATCAGGTCTTCACTATGGTGGAATTAGAAAAGTTAAAGTTAGTGAGGTGAAGGATCCTGAGAATATCATGTCAGTTCCTACAGGTCATGCCTATGATATGGGAGTTAACAGCACCATGTCAAATACCCATGCATACAAAGGGGGTGATAATCCCGTATCAATGAGTCTCACTTACAACAAAAGGGATGATAATATTGTGTCCATGGATGATGCTTACAGCAGGACATACAACAATTTCATTTCAATGTGTCAATCTTATAGCAAGGGAGATGAGAACTTATCTGCTGGTCAAACCTATAAAGAGAATTGTAATACAATAGCAATGGATCAGGCATTCAGCAAGGAAGATAGTAATATGATATCTATTGTTCATGCTTACAACAAGGCAGATTACCATTCTATATCAAGAGACAGCATATTTAACAAGGGGGAGGATGGCACCATATCCATGGGACATGTCTACCCCAAGGATGGAAATAACAAGTTATCTGTTGCTCATTCTTATAACAAAGGAGAAAGCACTATCATATCCTTTGGTGGCTGTGATGACGACAATATAACTCCCTCTGGTAGACTCATATCCAACTATGAACTGTTGGTGGGTCAAATGCCTTTGCAGAAGTCAGAAACTGTGAATGAGAAAGAGTTTATTATTTCTAATTCTGATTCACTTTTAAGTTCAGCTCTGACATCTGCTTCTGGAACTGGAAATGTTTTTCAGTCAAAAGAGGAGTCTAAAATGACCAAGAAGGTCCCTTCAAACAACTTCCCTTCTAATGTTAGAAGTTTGCTGTCTACTGGTATGCTGGACGGAGTCCCTGTTAAGTACATGGCCTGGTCGCGGGAGGTAAATCTTAGTACTCAGAAGTTCATCTTTCACTTTAGCTTATCTTTGATTACATGTCTGGTTCTTCCTATGCTTGTTAAAAGGAACTTCGAGGTATTATAAAAGGGTCTGGGTATTTATGCAGCTGCCGATCATGTAATTATTCTAAGGTAAGCTAGTTAACTAAACATCATAAAGAGGTAGCTTTTGTTGAGCCAACTTGCCATCTCTGACCAATATTATATTTCTCCAGGTTATTAATGCATATGAGTTTGAACGGCATGCCGGTCGTAAGACAAAACACCCCAATAATCACATTTACTTCGAGAATGGGAAAACTATTTATGGGATTGTCCAGGAGCTTAGGAGTACTCCACAAAATATGCTATTTGAAGTTATTCAGACAATAACTGGTTCGCCTATAAATCAGAAATCCTTCCGCATTTGGAAAGGTGATGTAATTTTTCTCTTTAAATTATTGTCATCTTGTAGATTGACTTATAGCATAACATCACAATTTTTGCTGATCTGAAATGCTTTTTCTCTGTATGTCTTACTTGTCATGTGGATCTTTCTTTCTCTTCTGCAGAATCATTCTTAGCTGCAACACGTGAGCTTCAGCGCATTTATGGAAAAGATGAAATGAAGCCATTGCCATAAAGGTGCATTATTTGACCTCCAAGGTAGGACAATCCTTGTTTGGTGCATAGGACTAGTAGTTTGGATATACTTTTGGCTGACTGATTATCAACCCTAACCTAAGTTTTTGAAACAACATTTTGAGGGAAAGTAATTGGTGAGATAGAAGAGAATTCTGAAAACAGAAAACATTTATTGCTTATTGATGTATCATGACACTACTGAGTCAAGTAAATTTCAGGAATGGAAGTTGATTTTGATATCTTTTTGTCTTGTTACTGGAACAGAACATCCACTGCATGTTTGAACTCCTGTATCAGATGTAATTTTAGTGTTTTTCTCAAAGATCGATAATTGTTTCTGTCTTTTGTCTTAAATTTTTTTTTTTTGGGGGCGGGGTTAGTTAGCGTTACTGATCCAAACCCTGTGTAGCTGTCCAACAGATATCAGCTTTGCTAGCTTTCTGGTATTGGATAAATGTTAATATTTTCCCATTTTTCTGATGCTGAAAATAATGAAGGGGAAAAAAGAAGAAATTGTGCATTCAATACACTAGTAAATTCTATGGTGCCATCTGAATGTTTATTATCAATAAGGGAGTCCATTGCAACATACCTCGAACCAGCCTCTGAAATTTCATGCTGCTATGAAGTATTAGTTGACATCCAACTCTGCTTCAATTTAACGTATATATTCAAAGCTGATCTATTTCCTGTGTGGGTTATCTTCCTGCCTTATTACGATAACTATTGTTACACTATAAACCTCTACTCACCATACATCATGATTAGATACCTACACGTTTTTTATGTCATAGGCATTTGGAGGGGGCATGGAAGTGAACGCACTAGGATAGTTGGAATCTAGATAGTTATTGGCATGCTTCCTTCATACTTTGTTCATTGGCATGCTTCCTTCATACTTGTTCATCCCGAGTTATCATTCCAGCTCCAAAATTGGTGATAACGATGAACTCTTGATTAGAATTGTCTTTCCTGGCACTGCTCGCATCTGCAATTGGCTCGGCTGGTGATAAATGCTCTTTGGTAATTGGAGTTGGTGAATTGTTATCTTTACTTTTACCCCAAACCACAAGGTACAGACCCAAGACAATGACAATGGCACCAATCACCCTGTAAAATTGATTACATTTCTTTATTTTTATATTTTTCGGTTGCTAGGCATGTTTTTGGTTGGTATATGATTTTCATAATTACCTTCCGAGGTACAGTTGCTCAAACAGAATGAAAGAGCTCATGACAGCAACGATTACCATGCATAGGGGACTAAATGCTGTCACAAAGACGGGGCCTCTTACTGTCATCACTACTCCTTGGATGTAGTAAGCCAGTCCTGAGCAGACCATGCCCTGCATGCATGCATTTATATTCTGAGAATATATTGGGGAAATTTTAATTATATGATTTCCTACAATTTGATTTTTCCAAATATAGTGATTTAAAAATGAAGCTATGTCTTGTTATTAAACGCAGCTATAACCTTGAAACTCAGGAGAGGGAGTCATAGGGTGGCACCGTGGCAGTTAAATTATTTGGATGCCAGTGTCAGTGTAGTGACTTGTCTTTTTACAGTCAAGCCGAAGGGTATTTTAGGGGTCTTTTTTTTTTGGGTGCAGGGGGAGGGTGTGGTTGTGGAGGTGTACTTTGAATGTAATGAAAACACAATGTGTTTTTCTTGTATTTTCAGTAGTTTGGTTATATGGTCTTACGCTGTAGACAGCAGTCAGCAGTTTCGTATCCCAATGCAGAGACCAAATTGAAGGGTTGCCCCTTTCCATAATTAGGGCCACTATGGCACCCTCAACTGTTCCCAACAGGCATATCCATGCCGTAAGAGAGAGCTCAGCAGGGTAGGTTTGAAGTGTAATGGCCTGGAGAATCAGAGATGTAGGTGTGTGAGGAATCAAAAGTATTATGGGGAATAATTTTACATTATTTGTGGAAAATAACCCACTTGGAGAATCATGAAACAAGCCCAGCAAAAGCAGCCAATGGTGATCAGGACAGATCCCTTTATTACAGTTTGAAGATTTGCCCCGCCACTATGCTGGTCGTGGTTATTGCTTCCATGTGTCCTCAAAATTTCAAGCACCGGACCTCTCAAAAATGTCATGACCATGGCTCCAGCAACTGTTGCTAGAGTTCCAACCACCTTTGCTTGGCTGCGTATGCTTTTGATTTTTATTTTCTCAAGTCTGGCCAGAAGCAGAAAAATTGTTGGAAAAATAGCATGAATCACTTAGGCTGAGGAGGAGCATTTATGATCAAATTCCCCATCAAATCTTAGAACAATTGAGACAAAGGGGTGTAGCTGAAAACAATGTTTAGTTACCTTAGAATCCAAGCCATCAGGAAGGTAATGGCAGGAAGGATGTTGCTCATTGCAGCTGCAAATGTTGCTGTTGTGTACTTCAACCCCAGAAAATACAAATTCTGGTCAATGACTGGCCTGCCAGTGAGGAAATTATGTCAGAGTTTTGACACTATTCCATGGACGGGAGAATTTATTCAGCAGTAAAGGAATTTACTCTAGAATGCTTAGCGCCACTATCTTCATGAAGATTGAAAGTGTCATCTTGGGCCTCACTTTCCTGTTAAAAACAACATAGCATAGCACCACTTCAAATTTTTTCACAAACACACACATATAGGGAGACGAGAGAGAAAAAACAAACTTGTCTAGGATCACTGCAAATGGGGTCATGACAGCTAAGGCAACAGCATGTCTGTAGACAACGAGTACGTAATTGCTCATCCCCTTGTTCAGTGCAACCTTGGATAGAACATCCAGACCTGCAAACCCAAATTGCAAGAACACGACACCTATGAATGGCTTCACTCTTTCAAACAGAGATTGTGGCTGGTTCTCCATCTTGTATAACTCAACCTGTTTCTTGAGCCCCAAGAATGAAGTAGCATAACATAGAAGCCTCAAGTTTATATAGGATGCAATCGTATATACTGTATAATATACTACTGCTCAATTGATTACGTACGTATTGAAACTACTATTTCACGCAATCAAATGGAGTTAAAAGCCACAGTGGTCAAAGGAGTCATCCTCAGAATAAGGTCTGTGTCTACTTTCAATTATTACCATCTTTTGCATAGTTGAATGCTACTCTTGGTGGAGTAGCTTTTATTATATCAACTACATGTCTTAGCTTCCTGTGATGTTTCAATGGCTTTGGACGCCTTCTTAAGAAATCCTGTGGATGCATTTTCTCTGCACGTTGCATTATGAGGAAAAGCAATATTATTAAAGTGATGTTTAAAGTACGAATTAGTGTCCATGGTTGAGCTCGATTATGTGACAGCTCCAATTGGGACGGCAGACTTTGTAATAGAATGATGGTGTTTTTTTTTCCCTGTATATATGTATTTGTATTTTCTATTCTTACAAGTTAACAGATGAAGATAAAAGATCTCAAATCTCTGGATAAGGGTTCTAAAATAATGCAGCTGCATTATTGAATGAGTTCATAGTTGAAGGCGACACATGAAGGATGATTAGCCTAAGCATGATTAATATCCATCGTTATTAAATTTGCTTCATGAGGTAATGAGCTTTGGACTCTGGTCAAGAGTCCAAAGTGGGTAGGCACGAAGTCCCACTTCTTAGTTGGTGACCTTTAGCCCTTTCAGAAAGTTGTTTCTTTGTGCTTTTGCTATGTGTAGAGTAGGCACTAGAATGGCCATGAGGCTACTCCACCTCCAATTTGAAACTTGTCCAAGATCTTTTAGGATTGAGAGAGAGAGAGAGAGAGAGAGAGAAGTGGCTTTGTGCCCCCACTTATTCTGCAAAAATATTTACAAGTGGATCGTGGCCTTCCAACTGGTCTATTTTGCTTATCAATTGGATGGTTTTAGAGATAATAAATTAGGTCTGCTTAAAAAAAAAGGTTTATACAGAAGTGGTGTGCTTTCTTTTTTCTTTTTCTTTTTTTTGAAAGAAGCATAATTTAATTTATTTTGCATGTAAAACCCCACAGCAACTTATTTCATATTATATTTAATAAATAAAACAAATCAAGGTACGAAGAATTTTGTAATTTCTCAAATGAATATAGGAATTCGATATTACTTATAATATAATTAATTTAAAGAGTTGTTTAAAAAATTGAGGTTATTGATAATTGAAGAAATACTAAAGAGACAATATTCTACAAATATAATTTGTCTTTAATAAAAATTGATATTTTTTTTTTAAATCTTTGTAAAATGGCAGTCTATTAAACAGATTATCTATCCTCTGTTTTGACCGATGCATTAAAGAGTGCTAAACAACAACAATGGCAGTGTGTGCGCGCGCGCATTTGTATGGTCCCCTATTACAAGAATGGAGTCTTTCTCAACGCGGGTCCTGCTGTGGCATCTGCTCCCCGCAAGCAGAAAAGATAAATAACATCAAATTTATCAAAGCAATTACTGTAACCAAACAATCATATAAAATTGTCAGAATTAAAATCTTACTTAAAATCAATCGGTGAATAAAATAAATCAAATTGTGTGATCAAATTGAAATCTTATTTTTAAAGAAATACAATATCTAAAAATTTATCTATATATATATATAAATTACAAATAAATATAATATTATATTAAAAATAATCAATCAATTTATAATTTCAATAAATAAGAACTAAAACATGATAATAGAGAAGAGAAGAAATATTGTTATATAAGATTTGAAAATATTCAATTAATGAAGAGAAAAATAGAGTAGTCCGCACTTTCTATTGTCTTTAAAAACTTATTTTTTTTACTTAATAGACACTTTTTCTTCAAAACGTACCATAATATCTCTAGCCTTTATTAAACTAAGTTAAAAATTGCACAAATTATGAGTGGTAAAACTGTAAATGTATAGTAATAGTAGAGATTTAAGGTAGTTTAATCATTTGGTTCCATTCCAATTGACTTAATAGATTAGAAACATATCAACAAATAAAAAAGACAAAAGAATATTATATGTCCCTAATGTTTACTCTGATTTTCATTTATGCCAATGAGTTTTTTTTGGCCCAATTATACTCTTAACGATTCAATTTTTATCATATATACTCCAAAATAACGAAAATACCCTTTATCCATCTTTTTTTTCTCTATCTTCACTCAAACACAGACCCTGCCAGAGAAGACGCCAGAGAAGTAGAAAACATCATATCTCACCTCCATTCACTCTCTTTCCTTTACCATCGCGTCCCTATTCCCTCTAACATTCTTTTCCCCCTCTTTCTCTTTGGTTCACTCTCTCTCTCTCTCTGTCTCTTCGACGAGGTTTCAAGCAAAGAAAATTTTTGAGTTTGAGAGAGTAAGAGAGAAAGTGAGCCAGAGAGAAAGAATGGGGAAAAGAATGTTGGAGGGAAGAGGGACGTGATGGTGGAGGAAATAGAGTGAATAGAGGTGAGATCTGATGTTTTCTGCTTCTCCAACACGGCGTCTTCTCCGGCGAGGTCTGTGTTTAACTGAGGAGAGAGAAAAAGAGAGAGGGATGAGAGATATTTTTGTCATTTTGGGACATATAATAAAAATTGAAACATTAAAGGCATAATCGAGCAAAAAAAAATCTCAGGGCATAAATGAAAATCGAGGTAAACTTTAAAGGCATATAAAACCCTTTTGCCATAAAAAAATGACTAAAATCGAAAATATCATAAGATTGACAAAATCATAAGATCTTAATATTTAAATTGAGATCCTATTAAGATCTTAGCAAATTTAAATATTATATAGAATCGAGATAATTTAAATTGCTTGAAATCGTAAGATCATAAGATCTTAAAATTTAAATTAAGATCTTGACAACTTGCAATCATATTTACTTTTGAATGAGTTTCAGAAATATTGAAGATTTTGCTTACTAAGAAATTTGACCTGCTACATTCTTTTCCAATAATTTTAAGGAACAAGAAAACATTTCATTGCTTTAAGGCATTAATGTGCATTAAAAATCAAGTCTCTCTCTCTCATGTGGGATTACTCTTCGGCTTTGCTTCTTTTTTTTTTGGGATAAAAGAGGAAATATATATTAAAGAGGAAGTAAATAGTTCATACAGAGAGTAAAAGAGAGAAAAACTAACAAATTGAGGTTGAGAACAAAACAAAAGGGTTAAACAAAGGCCAAGAAGCCTCTAACTACAGTTATAATTAAGATTACAATTATAGCTACGATTAAAGTCACGCAAATATTGGTCTTGCACAAAAGGAGGGGATTCATTAGAAGTGCTCATGGGCAGTCTGTGTTTCCTAGCTACTTTTACCAAAATGTCCGCACAGGAGTTTTGTGATCTGGAAATTTTGCAAAGTCTGTATTGATCAAAAGATTGGAGGGAATGCCTGTAATTATTCACAATTATTGTATGAGGGTGAGCATGATTAATTTCACTAGAGAATAAGTCAAGAATAAGTTTACAATATGTTTCAATTTCTATTGTCACGACCCATTATCTGGGCACATGACCAGCACAATGATGAATCTCCCATCATTGTAAGCCTTTCCATAAATTCTGTCCACGAGTTAAATTATTAATTATTTCATTTCCATGTTATCAAAATAACCATTCATTGTCAAATATATACGAAAAAAACATGTCAAATTTCTTTATTTATAAGTACACAGAAATGAGTTACATATAATAATAGGTCCTCAATATAAAATACATTATTATGCTGAAATACAAGTCAAATATACCAAACCTCTGATCTAGATGTTATAGACGATTACGGAACAACATAATTTATAACAAAATAGGGGCCTACTCGACAGCGGGAAGGTCCGAAGTGATTTACTTCTCTAACGGATATTCTTCATCGGCAATCTGATCTAAACAAAAAGATTTCACAGAGAGTGTGAGCTTTAAAAAACTCAATGAGCGAATCGGCCACGTGTTAATAAAATTCAAATATATCACAAGTCATGCAAGTATACCCGAAGGCTCAAACTCAACCAATAAATATAGTTAGAAATTACATACTATAAGATATAAAGTTATCTAATGCATCCAACGGTATTAGTACTTATCAATGGCAATGTATCTCGGAGAGCACACATAGGTTGACTCACCAAATTTGTTTATTTTTGCCATAATGCACAACCTCATCCTCTCAGCTAGGGTGCCTCATGGATCTGTTACCGACTTGGACTATATCTCTACTGAGGGAATAGTTGTCTCCATACTCGTTGGTCAAGACACCCTTTAAACTAGGTTTTTCGCCTTGCCGTGAGAGGGGGTACTGTCATGCTCATTCACAATCAATAGTATAGTATTTTATATTATAATCAGAAGTACAAACATGTATCGTATATGACTATATCACAGGTTTATAAACCATAAATTAAGATAACAATTAAGTTGTTTTTGGAAAGATTCAAACTTTATATTACCCTAAAATACTTGTTTCGTCTTATCCATACTTTTGGATTAATTTGAATTACCTCTCTAGATTTGCCACTCCGAATCTATTCTATCCCTATGAGTCTTAGGAGTGTCTTACGACATATTTTTTATCACCAATGATGCTAAAACTCTATTAAAACAAGGTCGTTTCACTCACATAAATTCCATATGAGTATCACTTCTCTAAATCATTATGGACAAGAGCACACATGTGAATTTCAGTATTCCATTTGGACCTAAGTTGAGAAGGTAAGTAGCATCGAAGCAAGAGAAATTGTCTACTTCTTACTTAGAGAAAAGACTAATCACTCAAAGAACTTGCCTCTTCTTTCTCTCTAGAAAATAAGAAACTAAACAAGAGGAGAGAAGAAATGAAATGGAATGATAGAAACACTATTTAAGCCTCCCTTATATAGGCTTCAAGAATGAATTCTAGCCATCAATGTACGTAGGTGTAAAACCAATCCTAACCATTGAGGTGTGGTAGGTGTGGAACTAATCCTAGCCATTAATTTTTCCACAAATCATAGCCATTGATTTTTCTAACACTCTATGTAAGATATATTCATACCAAATAATTTTCAATAGCTAAGATTACTTCATATTCAATGGCTATGATTACTTCTCCTAAAGTCTTAAGTTTCATTTTGCTTTAGTCCTTTCATTTTAGTCCCTAAGGGGATTTTTTCACATAAAAAGTTATTTTCTCCTACGAATTTCTTTCTAGATTCCTCTTATGATCAAACCACATCTAGTACTCGACATTTTGATTGTATATGTAAACAGTATCGTATACGTGAATAGTATTATATTGGTAAATAGTACCGTATACTGGAATAGTAATTGTAGTCCGCGAACATACATTTATATTTTATTTTTTACGAGTATTACATCTATTCTCTTAATGTTTAGGGAGGTCACATGAGTGATTCTGATTTGAAGGGCCTAAGCTTTTGCCAGAGAAGGATTGCTGAGGCCAAGAAATTTAGCAAAACCCCAAAACCGGTGGCCTTGATCTGTTCTAATGATTCCACCTTCAGCATTTAGGTTGTTCTTGCTAGATCCATCTATGTTAATTTTAAACCAACCAGTAGTAGGTTTTATCCAAAAGTTTGTAACAGTTTGAGGGTTAGCAAGGAGGGGGGAGTGAAATAAAATATTTTCAAAACAATACTAGAATTCAGCGACTCTTTTTTTTTTTTAATCAAATTTGATAAGCAATTGCAGTTAAAGAGTCCATTTGAGAAATTTTTTCTGTTCCTTGCAAGCCAGATGTTTCTGATTGTGTAAGTGAAAATAATTGCCCAAGGGATGTTATGAATAGAAAGATTTTCATTTTTATTCTTAAATTTCGCCTTTGTTTCTCACATGCATAATTATTGTGTGTTCTTTTGGCTAAGGACTAAGGTGCAACAAAAGCAACTTCACTTTCTAGGCTAAACCTAGATGCAAATATTATCTCATTCTTGGTAAATTAACCTTCAAATGAATGATCCAAATAATTACAGAACTTAGGTATTTAATACAATATTTTGAGATTTTTTTTTTGTTTTTACTGAGAGTTTCCCTCCACCTTATAAAATGAACGATTAATCTCTTATTGAGCTAACTGAGTTCAAGAGATATATCCTTCTCCAGATTAATATTGGTGGGATTGAGCATTTGTCATTTTTTAAGATTCAAATATCTGCTAGTACTACAATTAGTATTCAGTCACTGCTAGGTGAACTTTTGAGATTTTGGCATCTAAGAAAAATTCTCACAATAATAGAGTTCAAGATATAAGTTGGGGCTTAACAAAACATTTAAGAAGAAAAAAAAACTCTTTTTCGGTCAAGAGAATGGCCAAATGACAAACATACTGGCTTTATGAAGAAGAACATAATAACCATTGATTATCTTAGTAGGTATTTGTTTACAATTAATAAGGATATGAATTTGATTCATTCAAATTTCAAATAATTAAATATGTTTTTTTAATTAAGCTCTTAATAGGTCATAATAGATCTTAATAAATTAGATCTTGGGACAAGTCTAAAAATTAGTGGTCATAATTATATCGGACTGGCCTGTTCGGCCAACTGGACTTAGAACTGGCCAGGAGACAGGTGGAATAATCTCTAAAACTAGTGAATAGTTGAATCGGTCAATAATTGGCTGAATTAGGTAAGAATCTAGGCTAAATGAACCGATTAAACTAGTTTTTTTTTTGAAGTTTTTTTTTAATTTTTCTTATTTTATAATTAGGTAATGAAGAAATTAATATTACAGATCAATCAATTTTAATAAATATGCCAATGTATTGATATTTTATGGATTTAATATGAATGAATATTATAATGATTAATAATATTTGGTAAGGTTTCCCTCTTATGCGCAAGAGGGAAATTAGGAACCATTTGATCAGTTTGATCCAACTGTTTTCATTCATCCAATAATTTTTTTCTTTTTTTTCTTAAAATAAAAATTTTACAAGTACCAACTAATTTAATAATAATATAAACACAATAATAAATATAAAAATGATAATTATAAATTTTTTAAAAAATATTAAAAAAACACTAAATGAATCAACGGCTCCCTTTCCCTCCTATACATCCTATGTATAGGAAGGAAACTTCACCTGTTATTTGGTCAATTTTTACAGTAAACTTTTGATTGTGAATATTGTTTTGTATATTTTGATATCAAATCTTATTTTTAATTAAATTTGTAAATTTATATTCATAAAATTATATTTTTAATTATGTATATTATTTTTTAATATTTTAAAGTAGACCACTTCAACTATTAACTCTTGAATTGGTACTTCTACCAGTTCAATAACCAATCTGATTTTTTGATGTATTGCTAAGTGTTGATTGCTTTATTTAAATGTTAAAAAAAAAAGCTCATGAGAAAAATCAAATCTATGCCATGTTGAATGTGAAAATTTGTTTCAACCATCTAGCCCAAATCTTACAACTACATACAAATAATATTATTTGTATAAAATAATTTTAGATTATAATAAAAAAAGGTAACAACAAATTTTATAATATCATGTATAGAAAATATAATAATTAATAACAATTGTTTAGTTACTTATTTATTTTTTGAATATAATTATTTTTATAAACTATTTATATATGTTCATAGGTTGAAATAGCGAGTATGACTTGTCTACTTTGCATCTGGCCCCATTTTGAATGCTTTTTTATTTTTTTAATTTTTCTTCCAATTAAAATGACGTCGTTTCAAGCCTGAACTTTTCTTTCTTTCCTTTTTTTGCTTGGGAGTTAAAGGCACCGTTTAACTAATGAAAGTTTTTTTCCTAAAACATGAGGTTCAGTAATTGTGTGACACATGTCTAGCTTGATTTTTATTTTAAAACACGACTCTGCAAGCTAAAATGCAGGATAAAACTACAGGAAAAACCCCATTCCTTAAGTTTTCTTTCAAAATGACCCCTCCTCTCTTTCACAGCACATCATATTTCATTTTCCCGCTTTCTTGTGCATCGTGAATGCTTGTGTAGCCCTATGATATTGCTCCAGCTTCTTTCCTTTGCTCCAGTGGCTTTCCATTGCATCTGGCAACATCTCTGGCGTATTCCAGCTGTGCTCCGGCGACTTCAACCATTTCTTCGGTGTCTACAACATTTTAGTGCAGGTAAATCGAAGTTCTCTCCTTTTGTCTTCCACAATATTGCTTTCTTTCTTTAGAAAAGTTTAATATTGCTTTGTTTGAAACCACCACATTCAAGTTGTATCCTTTTGCCCACTCCATTGGTTTTTTTTTTTTTTAAGTTCATGTGGAGTTTTATAAAAGTTTTGGTGATAGTTTTTGTTTTCTTTTTTAGTTCATGTGGATTAATAGGATAGTTTTGATGATAGTTTTTTATTTTTTATTTTTAAGTTCATGTGGATTTCGTTATTTATTGTCTTTGACCATGTACAATAAATATTATATATATATATATATATAAATGGTCTGAAAATTGATAATGCTTCATTGTTATATATGATTAGCCAACAACCGATTATAATGGTGAAATAATTAACTATCAGCAAAAAACTAACTACTTCATTGTTACTTTTGGGATGTTCATATTCATTTTGAAATAAATTTTGCAATTGTTAAAATATTAACTATGAAATTGGTTTTATTTCAGATTCATCAAATGCAAGAAAATTGGAAACCTAAGATTGGGATGGAATTTGACAATGTAGAAGAAGCATGGGATTTTTGGAAAAGATATGGAGGAAGAATGAGGTTCGGAGTGAGAAATGATTCGTATATTAAAAGTAGAAAGGATGGAACCACGATAACATTGAGAAGATATGTATGCTCCAAAGAGGACTTTCAGGGGTCAGATAAAAAAGATGTAAATATGAAGAATCTGCGAGAAGAAACTAGAACCAGTTGTCAAGTTAAATTAAAAGTGAAGCTAGTAGATGGTAAGTACAGAGTGTATCAATTCATAGAGCAACACAATCACGAACTGCATACCAAAGAAACTAGCCACAAGTTGCGATCGCAACGTAAAGATATTGTCACGACCCGTTTTCTGGGCACATGACCGGCACAATGATGAATATCCCATCACTGTAAGCCTTTCGATAAATTCTACCCATGAGTATAGTCATTATCTCTATATTATCAAAATAACCATTCCTGAAGAAAATATATCAAATTTTCTTATTTGAAATTCATAGAGATTATTTGCATATAATAATAGATCATCAACATAAAATACATTATTGTATTGAAATACAAGCCAAATACCAAACCCCTGACCTAGATGTCCTAGACGATTACAGAGCAATATAATCTATAACAAAAGAGGGGTCTACCCGACAACGGGAAGGTCCAAAGTGATCTACTCCTCTAGCAGATATTCTTTGCTGGCAACCTGATCTGAACAAAAAGGTTGTACAAACAGTGTGAGCTTTTAAACTCAATGAGTGAATCGGCCTCGCGTTAATAAAATTCAAATACATTACCAGTCATGCAAGCATATCCAAAGGCTCATACTCAACCAATAGACAGAAGATAAAAATTCATCCAATTCAACAAACGTTACTAGTACTCGTCAATGGCAATATATCCCGGAGAGCGCACACAGGCCGGCTCACCAATTATGTATATTTCCGCCATGACGCACAACCTCATCCTCTTAGCTAGGGCGCCTCACGGATTTATCACCAATCCGGGCTATATCCCTATTGAGAGAATCGTTGTCTCCACACTCATTGGTCAAGACACCCTGTCAACCGGGTTTTCCGCCTTGCCGTGAGAGGGGGTACTGTCCCGCTCAATCACAATCAATAGCATTTCATATCATAATCAGAAGCTTAATATAATATTCATCCATATAACAGGTATAGTATATAACTATATTATAACTTTATAAACCACAATTCAAGAGATTCAATCTTCACATCATCATGAGATACTTGCTTTTTCTTATCCATACTTCTGGATTAATTATCTCATTATATTCGCCATTCTGAATCCAATTTCCCCCTATGAATCTTGGGAGTGTCCTACGACATACTTTTTATCACCAGTAATGCTAAAACTCTATTAAAACGGGGTCGTTTCACTCACCTGGATTCCGTACGAATATCGCTTCTCTAAGTCGTTACAGACAAGAGTACACATATGAATTTCAGTATTCCGCTACGGAGATTTTCATGAAAGATTAGAGAAAACAAGTTAGGATTGTTTTCATACAGATACTGTTCATACATACGGTACTATTCATATATACGGTCACTATTTATATATATGATCACTATTCATACGTATGGATACTATTTATACATATGGATAATATTCGTACATACGGTCACTATTCATACGTATGAATACTATTTTTACGTACGGATACTATTCATATGTACGGTTACTATTCATATGGTTACTATTCATACGTACGGGTACTATTCATACCAGAAATAGAGAATACAATCTATAAAAGAGTACACCAGGTAAGTTCCCAAGAAAGAGTGGAGGGTCACACTGGACACTTAAAAATCAGGTCTTTCCTTAGCCAGAACTTTCCTAGACATGTATTCTTCACAGTTTACATTTTATTTCGGTAATCAGAGAATCAAAATAACATATAAACAGCTAAGGACAGTTTTTCTGATGTGGAAGATCGGCCAAAACCGCAACCACAGAGCATACTTAAGAAATTAACTACTAAAATTTGAAAAACATAGAAAGGGCATAGTATCCTTACCTAAGCTGAAAAGGAAAGGCCCAAAATCTCATAAGCCTAACATTGGAGTAAGAGAAACTTAAGGAGAGAAGAAGAGAAGTTGAAGGTGTGAGTTTAGAAGTGAAATAGAAGGGCTTATTTATAGCAAAAGTCAAGGGTACTATTTGATACTATGCGCTAATAAAATATTTAATTTACTATTTATGAAAATGACATTTCTAATAATGCAGTTACTGTACAAATCGCGGCTGAAAATTTTTTCTTTTATTTACTATTGGAAACTTAAAGAGAAAACTATCCTTTCTCTTAAATCTTTAAGTTTCTTTTCAAATCAGTCCTTTCAATTTAGTCCCTGAGCGTATTTTTACACATAAAACGTCATTTTCTCCCACGAACTTCTTTCTAGTTTTCTCTTATGACCAAACCACATCTAATACTTGACATTTCGATTGTATAAATGAACAGTATCGTATACGTAAATAGTATTATACGGGTGAATAGTACTGTATACTGAAATAGTAATAGTAGTTTGTAAACAAATATTTATATTTTATTTTTTCTTGGGTATTACATTATCACCCGCTTAAGAGAATTCGGTCCCCCGAATTCAAAACTCATTTCAAAACTGAAATAAGTGTGATTACTTCGTCTATATCTCATTCTTTGTATCTCTTTCTTTCCAAACCTCTTCACATCCCTGGTAAGATTTACAAGAACACTATAGCATCAACTGTGAACTCTAGACCGCATTATCAATAATTTTCATAGGACTTTTGCCTTTTCTAAATAGCAAACAATCTCTTCCTCATCAGTTTGATCTTCTCCACAACCTTTTGTACCATAAAGTGTCTCATCCTTATAACCTTTACCAAACTTAAACCATCTGATCAGAGACGAACTCTATTTCTATGTAAAACCTCAAATAGGTGTCTTCTCAAAAGTGACACGTGGTCTTTCTAGTTTATACTGAATATCAAGACACAAGTTATCATACACATAACTTATAACTTTTACGAATACAAGCACCCCACCTAAAGGCGTCATTTTGGCCATAGGTAATACTCTTGCCCAAAGGCGATCCTTCTACCTTAAGGCGACACTCTCAGCTGAAGGTGTCATATAAAATGAAATCATTACATAAATCTCTAAGAAGAACAATTCTAGAAAATATGTTAAGTAAATAATATATTCCTCACGCATAATTATAAAATAAATATATATAGAAATTCCTCTCACCTCAATGACTCATATAGAGTTGTATCCCTTCAATGATTAGGGCAAACCCATAGTTCTCTATGTATAGGTTCATAAAATACTTATTTAGCACTCCTCCATAGCTCAGAAATGCAATGAAATATCATTTTAGTAACTCTTCTCAGTCAAAAGGATATTACCATACTCTACTTTAGAATTTTCATAATCAAGTACGAAATATAAGTCCAACATCTTCTCATTCCTCAAGTTCTTTAAGAAATCACTTCAACATAGGAGATCTAAATACTGACTTAAATTTTATTTCTAGTACATAGATAATTTTGCTACGTGAAGCTTAGACCAAATATAGCTTTAGGTACAAACAAAAGAAAAAATAAATTAAGGACGAGGAAGCTTTTGAAATGTAAAAAGTGCTCCAGGTCTAGAAGAGGAAGGTGCTTCATACCTTAAGGAGGAAGCTAATCGTTGTAGCCTAGAAAGAGTTTCTGGAGGAAGTGCCTGAGAAATTTGGCGAAGAGCAGAAGTTACTCTGTTCATACAGTCAATACACCTTGCTTGTTGGTCACGAAAATTTTGAGTTGCAAACATTGAATGTCTATCAACTCGATTAGCCAGTTCCCCGAAACGACGATTTATCAGTTTCTCTTGGTTTTCAAAGAGACGATTTATTAGTCGCTTTTGGTCCTCTGTCTTGTATTCCAGGCTCTCTATCTTAGCTCCAGATTTTCGATCTTACGTTCCAAGAACGCAAGCTTATTTTCTGAGGATGTTGCAGTACTGTCCTCCTCCAACTCTATTACATCCCTCTTTCTTTTCTTAATTTCTGGTGACCTGTCTACAGGTCTCTTCCCTTTGTTGTCTCCGAGACTTAGATTTAAATCAAGCTCTACATTGCCAGTCTCAAAATTTAAGTTGAAAGACTTATTATTGGCCATTTCTCTAGGGATCTCAGAAATAACTTTGAATGAGAAAGGAATGGAGATTGAGAAATAGGTATGTAATGAAAGAAGTTCGCTTGGTGTGATGAGTGGGGTAACGGGCGTACAAGATTTATAGACAACCCGAAGCCCCTGGAGCTAAAGCCACCACAACCTATACGCCGCTCGCTAGGAGGTTTACAGATCATATACGTCGCAATGCCAGCAATTAATGTCGGACATGCAGATAAATAGTAAATGCAATTAACATAAGTCAAAGATTTCCTCAAAAAAATTTTCGGCTAATCTTGACCTTTCTCAAAATTTTTGACTAATCGCCGTTTCAATCTATGATTTCCTCACTCTGTACTTGTCTTATAGTGTAATCTCAGATCACGATATCACTCTATGATCGGGTAGTCTCATATTGGCCGTATCTTAGATTCTAATCGGTGTCTTTACTCTGGACTTACACATAATATATATATAAATATATATTTTTTAAAACAAAGTTAACTGCTTACGGCACATGTATCAAGTATTATCATGATGCAAGGAAACATTGCCTTTCATTTGCCCACGAGAGCATTATATGTAAGTATGTGTAATCATGAAGATGTATTATCCTCTACACATTTCATTCTATCCAAGTCATTTTGATTTCTCATTCTCTATGAGTATATGTAGGATCATCACATATTCTCCTTGATCGTAGCCTTCACTCATTATGCATGAATAACATACATACATGTAATTACAACATGATTCAATCTATTATGTATATTATACTCAACTGAAGGCTCTTAAAAACAACACAATAAAACAGAGAAATGCATTTCAGTTCATCATAAAAGCATCCAAGGCAATCTTTAATGGCTCTATCGTCAACTTCTTTGAATTTCAAAAAATGCCAACGGGAGAAATGGGAAAACCAAGTAAAATCGGCCGCAAATCCACCGAATACTGACTTTCGTGGTTTTGGCATTAATGCAACGCGCTATCGGTGTGCACGCCTACCCTAGACTTCTGGCTTCCAGCTTGCAGAAATCCATAGGTTGATCGTGTAGGGGTGCGGTGAAGAGATATCTTCTTTGTCTTTTAGTCCAAATTTTTTCTCTATAAAAACCTTCTCAGCGTTCTCAGTTACCACACCACAAAGAGTAATAATCTCTGAGCCTACAATCCCCCAGTATTCCTCTCGCCTCATACTCTTACAAAAATTTCTAAATTTTTCCAAATCATGGCCTCAAGGAAGTACATTGATCTCACAGTAGAGGCTAAGGAAGAAGAACTTGACTTAAACTTAAGTTTATGCAGGGACAAGGGCAAAAGACCTCTCGAGGGATCTCAAGAAAATCAAAAGGAGAAGAAGATGAAGAAGATTGAGGAGGCCGAGGAGATTAGTACAGGTCATAGCTCGGAGGACAAAATCGCCTGTTTAGAGCAGGAGGTGAAGATTCTCAAGAAGATGATAGAGGACCTGGAGAAGTTAACCAAATGTAATAACGCGGCAATGACTTCGAGAATAGATAGGTTCTTCTATTGGTCCACCCAGTGCTTCTGCAATCAACAGCAAAGAAGTGTTGATTGTATGAATGGAATTTACACTACCCTCCGCGACATTGCTATGTCTCTTGCTCCAAGGAATGGTCGAGGGGTAATGATACAATACAACCCTCCTAATCCGAGACCACCTCGCTTTTAGATTACTCTTGCATGAGTAAACTTCTTCTTTTTTGCAATGTAATCCTTCAGTTTTTTTTTTTTGTTTTTAATGCGAGTGGTTTCTTTTATTGGCTGGTACCCTAAAATAATATACCTACACAAATTCAATCATGAATTCAGCTTATAAAATCCACCATATAAAAATTTGATCCGACAGCAACGGAATCAAAACAAATAACAACTTTTCCTTGACTAAGTTCAAAAGTGTAGCCACATCTGTCTAAAACTAAAACTGAGAACATAATTCCTAAGAAGAGATAAGTCTCGGAGGGAAAGGAAATGAAAACATCCTACAGGACCTTCAGTAGAGCCGTCTCTCTATAGTTGTGCCCGGGTTCACAACGATAGAGGAGGTCCCACTAAGGTTACCTTGCTCTGTAATCACTAGGAGACCTAACAATCATTGCTCTGATACCAACTTTGTCACGACCCGTTTTCTGGGCACATGACCGGCACAATGATGAATATCCCATCACTGTAAGCCTTTCGATAAATTCTACCCATGAGTATAGTCATTATCTCTATATTATCAAAATAACCATTCCTGAAGAAAATATATCAAATTTTCTTATTTGAAATTCATAGAGATTATTTGCATATAATAATAGATCCTCAACATAAAATACATTATTGTATTGAAATACAAGCCAAATACCAAACCCCTGACCTAGATGTCCTAGACGATTACAGAGCAACATAATCTATAACAAAAGAGGGGTCTACCTGATAACGGGAAGGTCCAAAGTGATCTACTCCTCTAGCAGATATTCTTTGCTGGCAACCTGATCTGAACAAAAGGTTGTACAAACAGTGTGAGCTTTTAAACTCAATGAGTGAATCGGCCTCGCGTTAATAAAATTCAAATACATTACCAGTCATGCAAGCATATCCAAAGGCTCATACTCAACCAATAGACAGAAGATAAAAATTCATCCAATTCAACAAACGTTACTAGTACTCGTCAATGGCAATATATCCCGGAGAGCTCACACAGGCCGGCTCACCAATTATGTATATTTCTGCCATGACGCACAACCTCATCCTCTTAGCTAGGGCGCCTCACGGATTTATCACCAATTCGGGCTATATCCCTACTGAGGGAATCGTTGTCTCCACACTCATTGGTCAAGACACCCTGTCAACCGGGTTTTCTGCCTTGTCGTGAGAGGGGGTACTGTCCCGCTCAATCACAATCAATAGCATTTCATATCATAATCAGAAGCTTAATATAATATTCATCCATATAACAGGTATAGTATATAACTATATTATAGCTTTATAAACCACAATTCAAGAGATTCAATCTTCACATCATCATGAGATACTTGCTTTTTCTTATCCATACTTCTGGATTAATTATCTCATTATATTCGCCATTCTGAATCCAATTTCCCCCTATGAATCTTGGGAGTGTCCTACGACATACTTTTTATCACCAGTAATGCTAAAACTCTATTAAAACGGGGTCGTTTCACTTACCTGGATTCCGTACGAATATCGCTTCTCTAAGTCGTTACAGACAAGAGTACACAGATGAATTTCAGTATTCCGCTACGGAGATTTTCATGAAAGATTAGAGAAAACAAGTTAGGATTGTTTTCATACAGATACTGTTCATACATACGGTACTATTCATATATATGGTCACTATTCATATATACGATTACTATTCATACGTACGGATACTATTTATACATATGGATAATATTCATACATATGGTCACTATTCATACGTATGAATACTATTTTTACGTACGGATACTATTCATATGTACAGTTACTATTCATATAGTTACTATTCATACGTACGGGTACTATTCATACCAGAAATAGAGAATACAATCTGTAAAAGAGTACACCAGGTAAGTTCCCAGGAAAGAGTGGAGGGTCACACTGGACACACTTAAAAACCAGGTCTTTCCTTAGCCATAACTTTCCTAGACATGTATTATTCACAGTTTACATTTTATTTCGGTAATCAGAGAATCAAAATAACATATAAACAGCTAAGGACAGTTTTTCTGATGTGGAAGATCGGCCAAAACCGCAACCACAGAGCATACTTAAGAAATTAACTTCTAAAATTTGAAAGACATAGAAAGGGCATAGTATCCTTACCTAAGCTAAAAAGGAAAGGTCCAAAATCTCATAAGCCTAACATTGGAGTAAGAGAAACTTAAGGAGAGAAGAAGAGAAGTTGAAGGTGTGAGTTTAGAAGTAAAATAGAAGGGCTTATTTATAGCAAAAGTCAAGGGTACTATTTGATACTATGCGCTAATAAAATATTTAATTTACTATTTATGAAAATGACATTTCTAATAATGCAGTTATTGTGCAAATCGCGGCTGAAAATTTTTTCTTTTATTTACTATTGGAAACTTAAAGAGAAAACTATCCTTTCTCTTAAATCTTTAAGTTTCTTTTCAAATCAGTCCTTTCAATTTAGTCCCTGAGCGTATTTTTACACATAAAACGTCATTTTCTCCCACGAACTTCTTTCTAGTTTTCTCTTATGACCAAACCACATCTAATACTTGACATTTCGATTGTATAAATGAACAGTATCGTATACGTAAATAGTATTATACAGGTGAATAGTACTGTATACTGAAATAGTAACAGTAGTTTGTAAACAAATATTTATATTTTATTTTTTCTTGGGTATTACAGATATCTTGTAATACCGATATATTTTAAAATTTTGCGAACTACGATAAATTTATTCTGAAGAAAATAATTCTCTTGTCTGTTTAAATTTTGTATGCTTATGTAAATCTTGATTGTGTTTTTTGTTGAAAATATGGATGTTATGATATGAAATTTATCCCATGGGTAAAATATGGTTTGGGCATAAGAGGAATTTAGAAAGAAACTGGGAGAAAATTAATGTTTTATGTGAGAAAATCCCTTTAGGGACTGAAATGAAAAGGACTAAAGTGAAAAGAAACTTAAAGGTTTAAGAGAAATGATAATTTTTCCTTTAAGTTTCCAATAGTAATCAATAATTTGCCGCCCTCGTGAAAAATATGTGCGCATAATAAACTAAATTATTAAATCGCATAGTAAAATGAATATTTTATTAGCGCATAGTACTCTCACTTATCCTATAAATAGGCCCTCATATTTCACTTCTAAATTCATATCTGTAGTTTCTCTTCTTTTCTTTTTTCAAAATTTCTCTTGCTCCTATGTTAGGGTTCTGAAATTTTAGGTATTTTCTCCTTAGCCTAGATCCAAGGTGAGGATACTATGCTCATTTAAATTCTTGTAATTATTTAGAGGTTAAATTCTTAGTATGCTATGTCGTTATGGCTTTAGCTGATTTTTCAAATCAGAAAAGAATTATCCTCGACTGTTTGAGAATTATCTTTTGATTATCGGAATATAGTATAAAACCGTGAAGAATACATGTCTGGAAAAGATCTGGTTAAGGAAAGTCTTGGTACTTGAGAGTGTCCATTGTGACCCACCTCCGTTTTTTGAAAACTTTCCTGGTGTACTATTTTACGGCCTACATTCGCTATTCCCAATATAAATAGTATTCATATGTATTAATAGTATCCATGTATATCTGTACATATAAATAGTATCCATACGTATAAATAGTAATCATACGCATAAATAGTGACTATACATATGAATAATATTTTGTACAAAAGTAACTATGACTTACTCTATCTGAACTTTGTGAAAATCTCCATAACGGAACCTAAAATCTAGCTACGTTTTCCTCTCTGTAACAACTCGAAAAGGTGACTTGGATATGGAGTCTATGTGAGTGGATGACCTTGCTAACCAATTTTATTTATTTATATTCTAAGTACAATATAAATCTCACCTTATATCGCAATTAGATTCCCTATTTAATGATAATAGCTAGAAAATAAAATTTATTATTTGATTTAAGATTATATTGATAAGAATTATGATTGAAAATGTAATTATACACATGGAATGGTTTAGGGCTTGGCCTAAGATACCAATACATGCACATACACACATGGAATGGTTGAAGACTTGACTCAAGATACCAATACATATAATTATACACATAGAATGGTTGATGGTTTGATCCCCCAAGATACCAATACATGTAATGGTTATGAACATGAATACAACGGTAACTGAATTCTTGAACATAAACCGAATATATAGGTATAGAAACCCTGGATATGAATATAACTGTTCTTATTGTGATAATGATTATGGTATTTGTACTCGTGACACATTTATTATTGCACAGTTATTTACTCACTGTGTTTTGATGAACTCACGCTCTCTATGAATCTTTTTTTAGATATAGTGGATGAGAACGAAGGAAATCTGTAAGAGAATTAGTATTCTTTGAGGATATTTTTCACGTTGTCTGGAGGGTTTATGAATCAAAAGCTTAGGAAATGCTTTGTAATTTCTATAGGTCACTTAGACTTAGAAAATTGTATCATACTGTATGATATTTGGCTTAGAATTATGGGATACCATAGAGGTACATCTTCGAGTTTATAGAATTACTCACATACCCAAAATTGGGATGTGACATATCTAAAGTTCAAGCACATGAGATTGAACTTGTAGAAGACTTCGACCTTAGTTAAAAGACATCATTTGACTTGATGAGCTTACATGTGGGTCGAAGGGCGAATCCGGGGTACACTTAAACATATGTGAAAAATTATCTTAAGTCAAGGCTATAGAGGAACATGGCTTTTAGGGATGCTGGGGCGTTGATGCATTATTTCCAGAGTCATCTGATAGATAATCCTTCATTCTTTCATACATGCCAAATAGACTTTGAGGAGCAGATCACAATTGTGATTTGGGCAGATGCGAGAATGCTTGTAGATTATAAGCTATTCAGAGAAGTGGTGTCATTGGACATAACTTTTGGCATAAATAAAAACTATAGGCCTTTTGCTATCACCAAGGAATAGTATTTTTGGAGTTGCATTATTGTATGATGAGACTATTAAGTCCTTTAGTTGGCTCTTTTCAGACCTTTATGGAGGTACATCGTTAGAAGAAACCACTCACATTATTCACTGATCAAGATGCAGCTATGGCGAGGGTATTGTTTGAGGTGATGCTAGATATTGTGCATGACCTATGCACATGGCATTTAATGCGAAATGTCGCTAAACATCTAGGCTGCTTAAAGTAAGGGGAATCTCACATTTTGATCTAACTCTCACGATTGATGTATGAAATTGACGATGAAGGTCGCTTCGAGTCTGCATGGTGTCACATGTTATTGGAACATAATCTTGGAGATAACTAATGGCTAACAACAACTTACCAACTCCATGGAAAATGGGCAGCTTGCTTTATGAAGAAAGAATTCACTCTTGGTATGTGAAGCACTTAACTGAGTGAAAGCTTAAACTAGGACTTGAAGGACTTACTCAACCCAGACTTGGACCTAGTGCAATTCTTCAAGCATTTGGAGAGAATTATAGATGAAAAAAGATAAAATGAGTCGAGGTGCGAGTTTGAGTCTAGGGAGAAAATTCCTTGGTTGAGGATTACAAATTGTCCTATATTAAGACAATTGTCTACAATTTACACTAGCGCTATCTTTGATCTATTTCAGAGAGAATATGATGACACAAGGGAGATTTGCATAAAGGAGAGAAATGAGAGTCAATTGGCGTTTCACTGTGTAGTCTCTTTGATTAACAGAGAAAGAGACTACAGGGTGTCTTTTGACCCATCCTCAATATCGTGACATATAGTTATCAAAAGTTTGAGAACCTCGGTATTTTGTGTTGCCATGCTTTGAAGTTTTATGACCACAATGATATCAAAGTGATCCCCGACTGATATATTATACCTCGATGGATGAGGAATGTGAGAGCCGCTGTAATATATGATGTTAGGGGAAAGGAGATCGAGGAAGACTGTAGGCGAGATGACATGAATCGGTTTAGGGAACTCAGTCGAGATTTGATAAGTTTGGCATCTGAAGTCTCTAGGTTAGAGGAAGCATCTTTCGTACTAAGAAAAATTGCATTCAAGTTTAGGAAGCAATTTTGTGAGTTTCATTTTACAAGTAAAGGTTTGGATGGACATCCCAGTGCCACCGTCATTCCCATACCTCAATGCATATCACAGGCGATGGGCTTCAAGCAGAAAGAGGGTTCAAAGAATAAGAATCAATATAAAAGTTGTTTTGAGGTTCAAGGAAAGAAAAAGAGGAGAGTAGCAGTTGTTGAATCTACTAAAGTAAGTAAAATGTGTTTTATATGTTTTATTTTAAACCTTTTTATTTATCTAATTTCACTCTTGTTATTCCATGTAGATGAATGATGCACTAGCTGGAGTATTATGCTCGGCACCTCTCGCACCCCATGCACATGTTTTTGAGATGAGTTTTACTGAAATGCTTACGATTAGTATTCTGAGATGAGTTTAATGTAATGCTAATGGTTACTATAATCTTAATAATTGTACTAAAAACATGGCAATTTCTTAACACAGGCACCCATTGATAGTTCAATGCCATTGCTTAAGGCTTTGCAATTTACTCAAGATTTTCCATACACAAATTGCTGAAGTTAGTTCTGGAATTTACTCAATGTCTATCATGTTATTTGCTGAAGTTTGCTTAACAACATAGGAAGTAGCATATTATTGAACATTTATCGTCATCTTTCATTATTATGTTAGTCAATTCCTGTAAGCAATGACATTCTTGTTGCTCTTTCATTAATATGCATAATACTTAAACAGATACAGAAGGTGCTTCTCTTGTTTCTCTTCGTCAAAATGGTAGACCAATAAGAATACTTACATGGAATGAGGCAATTGCATTTTTCTATTTTATTGTAAATTAAACCTGAGTCTTTTCTCTTTATTCATTACATTGTATAAAGAAAGAAAATAGAATAACAAAAAAGGCATTGTAACCAAAAAATAGCTATCTTTATAATTAATAATTATTTTAGATCAAAGATCTTTACATCTTTGTAGTAGTACTGTAAGATTACAACAGAACCTACAACTACTTTAGAACAGTTCATTACAACAAAACCTACAACTACTTCAGAACAGCAGGCTAGAATTGGGTTATTGTCACATCCCAAAATTGAGCATGTGAAAAGATACTATTTATTTGATAAAATTCTCAAACATACGTTATTTACATATATTCTGTAATGTTTTACATTCAACCTTATTCATTCATTCCACACTACAGAATTATATTCATCTGATAAGCAAATATAGACATACATAGTCTGATACTTCTATCTCATCGCAAGCCTAGGAGACCTATAGTAAGTACAGAGCGTTCCTAGTATCCACATTAATAAGTACTGGTATCCCACCAGACAGGAATAGAGGATAATTCCAAGGGGCTTCTATTCTTCAAAAGGATACTCTTGTTCTTTGTTTTCTGTATCTGAAAAAAATAATCATAGGGAGTGTGAGTTTATTTAAAAACTCAGTAAGTAAATAACTGTACTATATAAAATATCAAAAGTACAAATACCACATTTACTCATATATTTAATTGTCTTATACATCGAGTAGTATGGGACTCTAACCCTTTCAAACTCATGAATAAGATTTCATAGATATACACCGAGTAGTATGAGACTCTAACCCTTTCAACTCGTGTATAGGTTTCATAGATATGCACTGAGTAGTATGGGACTTTAACCCTTTCAAACTCGTGTATGAGCTTTCTTAGATATACACCGAATAGTATGTGACTTTAACCCTTTCAACTCGTGTATTAGATCCCGTAGATCTTTACTCATTGACAAGATAGTGAAAATTTATCACATAATACAATTGTCATGAAATAAAATAATTTCTACATACTCTTATTTCTACCGATCATCATATACTCCCATATGAAAATTGATTGCTTATTATCCAAATAATATTGTAAATGGGACTTATATTGTACTTTGACTAGTAATATCAAATTAGCTGAGCAAGGTTATTTACTCACCTTGATGTTTGTCCAAGTTTACCTTGTTCCACACTAGAATTTGTGTAGGAAAATTTCCTAGTAAAATATATTACAAGGATACATAAGAAAGGAAACAAAATCACGAAAATACGTAAAATTTTCTGATTGCTACAGTAACGGTTTGCTACAGTACGGTTCGCTACAGTAACTGTTCGTTACAGTGCCGGTTTGCTACAGTGTCGGTTCGCTACAGTAACGTTGACTGCTACAGTAACCCGAAGAAAATTTTCCGGAATTTTTTCGAAATCTCTGGTCGCTACAGTAACTCGAATTTTTGCAGAAAAATCTATCAAAAATTCATCCTTTCCTTTCTTGTTTCAAAACCAGAATTTCAACTCTTTTAACCGATTATAACTCAAATATAACTTCTAAAACAACTGAGATTCATGAATTATCATCAAAATCTTCAAGAACAAAACCTCCTCTGATCTTCTACATAAACTGAAATTTAAGGAAAATAATGAGATTAAAGCTTACCTTTGATCCTTACAAAGCTTTTGAACCGAACAAATAATCGAACTTCTGAAGATCAAGGAAAGGATTTGAGAAGAGAATGAAGAAAGGAGAGAAAACTTCCACTGTTCAGTTTTCAGTTTTTCCTTCTGCGTGAGAAATGAGGGGGGTACTATTGAAACTTTATATTAAATATTTCTAATGGGTTATTCAATAACCCATGGGTTATTCAATAACCCATGGGTATCCATAACCCAACATCCAAACCCATCCAGTCAATTTACAATAAATGGACTAATAGACCATTCTGAAACCACTTTTCCATGAATTTCACCATTCTTAGAATATATCCCACATTGTGCAAATATTTAGTTCAGTCATTTAACTCAATTTTCATAAATAATATTCAAAGAGAACAATTAAATATGAAAATTAAATATGACCAAAATAAATAACTAAAATAACGTTGTAGAATTCTAAAATACTCTTAAGCGAATTATATTCTGAAATTAACGGGTATTACATTCTACCCCCCTTAAAAGAATTCGGTCCTCCGAATTAAAATGTTACCTCAAGTTTCAAATAAATGTGGATAGTTTTTCCACATTTCATCTTCTGCCTCCCATGTAGCTTCCTCGCGAGAATGATTTCTCCAAAGAACCTTGACAGTAGGAATTTCTTTAGTGCGCAATTTCTTGACTTTTCTATCAAGGATAGCTACTGGTACCTTTTCGTAGGTGAGAGTTTCATCAAAATGAACTTCTTGGGGTTGAATGACATGAGAAGGATCAGGAAGATATTTCCGTAGCATGGACACATGAAATATTGGATGGACTCCCTCTAGGTCGGAAGGTAGGTCTAGGTGATATGCCACATTACCCACTCTGTCAACAACCTCATATGGGCCAACATACCTCGGACTAAGCTTGCCTTTCTTCCCGAATCTCATTATTCCCTTCATAGGTGAGATTCGTAAGAAAACCATATCACCTATTGCAAATTCAAGGTCACGTCGTCGGTTGTCCGCATAAGACTTCTGTCTACTCTAAGCAGTTAACAACTTCTCTCTGATCAGTTTAACTTTATTTATATCTTCTTGTATCATCTCAGGTCCAAATATTTTGGTTTCACCAAGTTCAAACCAACCTATAGGAGATCGACACCGTCTCCCATATAATGCCTCAAAAGGTGCCATCTGAATACTGGCTTGGTAACTGTTATTATAAGCAAATTCAATAAGAGACAAATGATCTTCCCAACTTCCACTGAAATCCATCACACAAGCCCTTAGCATATCCTCTAAAGTCTGAATTGTCCTTTCGGACTGTCCATCAGTCTGAGGATGGAATGCTGTGCTAAGATTCACTTTGGTACCCAAAGCCTCTTGAAAGACTTTCCAGAACCGAGAAGTAAACTGAGGTTCTCGGTCTGATATAATGGATATTGGTACACCATGAAGTTTCACTATTTCTTTAACATAAAGTCGAGCAAGTTTTGCTACACTGAAAGTGGTATGACAAGAAGAAAATGTGCTGACTTAGTAAGTTGATCCACTATGACCCATATTGAGTCATTTCCTTTTGTTGACCGAGGTAAACCTACTACAAAATCCATAGTGATCCTTTCCCACTTCCATTCGGGAATATCTAGTTTTTGCATCAATCCAGGTGGTCGTCGATGTTCAGCTTTAACTTGCTGACAAGTCAAACATCGAGCTACAAAGTCAGTCACGTCTCGCTTCATGCCCTCCCACCAGTAAACTTGTTTCAAGTCCTGATACATTTTCACAGCACCAGGATGTACAACGTAGGGCGAACCATGAGCTTCCATTAAGATTTCATGTTTCAAAGATTCAATGTTGGGGACACAGAGTCTTCCATTAAACCATAAGACTCCTTCTTCATCTACCAAGAAACTTGGTGCTAGACCTTACCTTGCCTTATCTCTGATTTTGACCATATCAATGTCATTTTCTAAAGTTGCTTTTACTTTTTCAACAAGAGATGATCTAACTGTTAAATGAGCCAGAAATGTACCTGACTCAGTGATCTCGAAGAATACTCCATCAGTTTCCAATTCTTGTAGTTCATGTATTAGAGACCTCCTTATAGTGGCAATGTGAGCTAAACTTCCCATAGACTTTCGACTTAGAGCATCAGCCACTACATTTGCTTTACCTGGATGGTAAAGGATGGTACAATCATAATCTTTCAGAAGTTCCATCCACCTTCGTTGCCTTAGATTGAGATCTCTCTGCTCAAAAATGTACTTAAGGCTTTTGTGATCTGTAAAAATTTTACAAGTTTCCCCATACAAGTAATGTCTCCATATCTTTAGGGCAAACACTACAGCTGTCATTTCCAAATCATGAGTGGGGTAATTCAATTCATGCTTTTTAAGCTGACGTGAGCCATAAGCTATGACTTTACCATGTTGCATCAATACACACCCTAAGCCTATCCTTGAGGCATCACAGAATACAGAGTAACCCCCTGGTCCTGATGGTAGGGTTAAGACTGGTGCAGAAGTTAAACACTCTTTCAATTGGGTGAAACTTTGCTCACATGAATCATCTCAAATGTATTTAACATTCTTTCGGGTTAACTTATTTAATGGAAGAGCCGTCTTAGAGAAATCTTTGACAAAGCGACGGTAATACCCTGCTAAGCCAAGAAAACTACGTACTTCAGACACAGTTGTTGGTTTAGGCCATTGTTTTACTGCTTCAATTTTACTTGGATCTACATGAATACCTTCTTGGGAAATAACATGTCCCAAAAATGTTACATGACTCATCCAGAATTCACATTTTGAGAGCTTTGCGTACAACTGATGCTCTCTCAAGGTCTGAAGCACTATTCTCAAATGTTCAGTATGTTCTTCATGACTCTTTGAATATACCAAAATATCATCAATAAATACAATTACAAACTTATCAAGGAATGATTTGAACACTCTGTTCATTAAATCCATAAATGCTGCTGGTGCATTTGTCAACCCAAAAGACATCACAAGAAACTCATAATGTCCATACCGTGTACGAAAAGCTGTCTTAGGTATATCATGTCACGTCCCAAAATTTGAGCACGTGACCGGCACGGAAAGTGAATTTCATTTCACCTCCGTAAGCCTATCTTTCTCTTAAAAATCATACAATTCTTTTTCATGCAACCAAAACGAGTTCTTTATACATACTACAATTACTCACATTACATCAGTGAATGAACCTACCCGATTACAGAGATTTCTAGATTTATACAACTTAGAATAAAACTTAACTATTATACCTTTATCCTGAACAAATGAAAAGGTAATCATGGACTAAGGATCCATAATTCCTTGTTCCGATATTTACCTTCAGCTGTCAACTCTGAAAAAAAAATATCAATAAGAGGGGTATGAGCAAACCACGTGCCCAGTGAGTAGATAACACAACATTATGACAAAAAAATATCATACATCATAATGATAACATGCAGCAATCATACGTAAATCGATCATCATATGATATGATATTATTCGTAGTACTTCACGACAATATCCAAATAAATCAAATACATTTCAACATAATTCAAAAGTTCACAACAACAATCGGTGAAATCAATTTCACACAAATTTCCCGTACCAACCGGGTCGTCCAGAATACCTCTGGATCGTTGCCCGCGGCCCCTGCCGCATCCACCCTTATCGCTCCATTTATAATCTCCACCCTTATAACTTCACATAAATTTCTCCATGGGGTGCACCACCATGCCTTTCCTTTCCAGTCAAACACAATCACAATCATATATAAAAACATCCTCAATCATAATCTTGAGCCACATACACAACTCAGTCATTTACAATTCAAGCCACAACATAATAAATGTGGTTCCAGCAACATAGCATGTATACAACATAACCCATAATATAGAACAATTATTCAACTCAGTTCACATGCCATTCACAATCCATTATATAACCTCCATTCATGGGAAAATAAGAAAATATAATTATATACATTACCAGACACGTTCCACAATTGTTTATTCCTCATCGTTCCACATCATCCTCTTCAAACTTGGATATACAACATATTTCTACTATGATGCAAAAAGTCAATAACAGATATTTAATCATAGCAAGTATTAACCCACTCACCTGGATTTCACGCTCTCGGCACTCCCACTTTGCACCTTGACCATTCCTATTGTAACCAGACAAAAACCATTAGGGTTACAAAATAGAGAAATTTCCTACCACTACTCTCGACCTTTACTCACATCTTAAGTCATAACTCCTAATCGGTAATGAATATCTAAATGAAACTTATACCATTGGAAACTAGACTCAAAGAGCTTTCCAACGATATAAAGTTTGCCCAAAACGGAGTCCGGATGAAGAAGTTATGGCCGATTGAAAATGAGCTAAGGTTTTCCGACACACCTGGCGCCTGGGCGCCACCCATGCCCGGCGCCTAGGCGCCCCACGTGGCGCCTGGGCGCCATGCCTTTCTCTTCCCCACATGTCCTTGGCGCCTAGGCGCCACACATGGCGCCTGGGCGCCACGATCGCGACCCTTCGCGACTTTCTCTCGGTTTTGGCCCGAATCTGGCCAAATCTTCACCGTTTTTCATGATTTCTTCCATAGGATCTCACCCTTAATGTCTAAGGAGCATTTAGACACCAAAATCACCAATTTTAATCGAGAAACGAAGCCGGAATCTCGATTTTTCCTCAAACACTCTTAAAACTAGAAAATAGGGAAAAGCTTAATAAATAGAAATTTCTACCTCGATTCCTTGCTTTCCCTACGTTGCTTGGCTCCTAGAGGCTCGCCCCGTAGCCCGAGATCCACCCTTTAAAGCCCGGTTGTAGAGTTGGAGAGTAGAGAGAGAAATTAGAGAGAAGAAAGAGAGAAGGAGAGGAGAGAAAGTGAAGAGAGAGAGAGGAAAGGAGAAAAATGAATAAAAAATAGGTGAGGCCACCTATATACTCGCCCGGGGTGAAATTATCACTTGCTCTGCAATTGACCCTCAGTCAAGACTAGCAAAAGCAAATTCATAAAATCTCACCTCAGGTGTTTCTAAATCCTCGGTGCCCCACAAATTTCCTTATTCACTTTAGTCCCTCTCAATATCTCAAACTCCACTTTAACCTCGAATCCATCATCTTTTCGGTACCGGACTCATAATTCATTCCCATAAGCTTTATTCTTCTTCTCGGGTTCCTACTTGGTCATTTCTCAAAAGTCCTCTATACTTTCTTTTCTTTTCACTTTAGTCCTTGAGAATTTGTAAAAATTTCCTAAATTAAAAATAAAAATTTCTATTTCCACATTTTCTTCACTAATTCAAAAAGAAAATTTTTCACATAATTAAATTTTTCACTAAACTTCAAATCAGACTTTAAATATTCATAAAAATTCTTGGGATATTACATTCTTCCCCCCTTAAAAGAATTCGGTCCTCCGAATTCAAAACTTACCTCAAGATTGAAGCAAATGGCAATATTTTGTTTATATCTCATTCTCTCTCTTAGAATTTTCACAATCAAGTACAAAATATATCAAGTTCAACATATTTTTATTTCTAATACATAAGTTACAGGCAACAAGCTGAACTTGATTTACAAAACAGATAATTTTAATACTTAAACATTAGATCAAACATCAGCTTTAGGTACAAACAAAAGAAAAGATAAATTAAGAACGAGGAGGCTTTTGAAATGCAGAAGATGCTCCAGGTCTAGAAGAAGAAGGTGCTTCAGACCTTAAGAAGGAAGTTAATCGTTGCAGCCTAGAAAGAGTTTCTGGTGGAAACGTCTGGGAAATTTGGCGAAGTGCAGAAGTCACTCCATTCATACAGTCAATACATCTCGCTTGTTGGTCACGAAAATTTTGAGTTGCAAACATCGAATGTCTATCAACTCTATTCGCCAATTCCCTAAAATGACGGTTCAAAAGCTTCTCTTGTTCTGTAAAGAGACGATTTATCAATCTCCCCTGGTCCTCAAAGTGGCGGTTTATCAGTCTTTCCAAGTCCTCCATCTTTTGTCTCATAAGCGCAAGCTCATTATTAGAAGATGTTGCTGTGCTAACATCCTCTAACTCTACTACATCCCTTTTTCTTTTCTTAGCCTCTGGTGACTCTTCCATGGATCTCTTATTCTTATAATTCTCCAGGCTAAGATTTAGATCCAGCTCTACCTTGCCAGCCTCAAAATTTAAATTGAAAGATTTATTGTCGGCCATATTTTTCTGAGCTATAAAGGTTGTACAGAAGGAGAAGTTTGATGCTAGAAAGCTTATAGATATAAACTCTTAGTGTAGTGAGCAGCGTAATGGGGCATCCATTATATATAGACGAAATTTAGGGCTACAAAACCTTTACATCATACTCTAAAGATGACCTACAGACCTTATCCGACGCAATGCCAACGGTCTCAGATAAGCATGCCAGAAAATAACAAAATATAATCTAATACAAAAGATTTCCTCAAAAATTTCGGCTAACTTTTGACTCTTGCTCAAATTATTAAACTAATCGCCGCTTCAATTTATGGCTTCTTAACTCTGTATTTGTCTTATCCAATAATTCTAAATCGAGATATTACTCCATGAACGGGTAGCTTCATACTGGCCTTATCTAGGTTTCTAATCCGTGGCTTTGCCCTAAGCTTACACATTTTCAAACATACATATTAAAATAAAAACTTCTCACATCTACACATCAAGCGTTCCATAAAGTGAGAGAAAAATTTTACCTTTCACTTGCCTCTACGAGCATATATGTATATATGTATAAACATAGAGATACATCATTATCTATATATATTTTCATCTATTCAAGTTCTTTTAAATTTCAGACTTCTCATTCTCTGAATGTATGTAGAATCATTACATATTATTCCTGGCCATAACAAATAACCTTCACTCTCTATGCATGAATAACATACATACATATCATATGTATTTAGATACATATAATCACAGTATAATTCAATCAATCATGTATATTATACTTAACTGAAGGCTTTCAAGAACAATACAAGAAAGCATAGAAATACATTTTAGTTCATCGTGAAAACATCCAAGACACTCTGTAATGGCTACATTGTCGACTTCCTTCAATTTCAGAAAATGCCAACGAGAGAAATGGAAAAAACCAAGTGTAAATCGGCCGCAAATCCACCGAATATTGACTTTCGTGGTTTTGCCATTAATGCGACGCGTTGTTGGTGTGCATGCCTACCCTAGACTCCTAGCTTCTAGCTTGCAGAAATCCATAGGTTAAGCGTATAGGGTGCGGCGAAGAGATATCTTCTTTGTCTCTGAGTTCAAATTTTTCCTCTATAAGAACTATCCCAACGTTCTCAGTTACCACACCACAAAGAGTAATCATCTCTAAGCCTACAACTTCTCAGCATTCCTCTCTTCTCATACTTCGACATAAATTTCTAAATTTTCCAAATCATGGCCACAAGGAAGTACATTGATCTCACAGTGGATGCCAGGAGAGAAGAGCTCGACTTAAACTTAAGTCTGGGCAAAGAAAAGGGCAAAAGACCTTTTGAGGGGTCTCCAGAGAAGCAGAAGGAGAAGAAAATGAAGAAGATCGAGGAAGCTGAGGAGACTAGCACGGGCCATACCTCGGAGGACAAAATCGCCTGTCTAGAGCAGGAGGTCAAAAATCTGAAAAAGATGATAGAAAACCTAGAGAAGTTAACTAAACGCAATCATGCAGAAATGACTTCAAGAATAGACAGGTTCTTCTATTGGTCTACCCAGTGCTTCTGCAATCAACAACAAAGAAGTGTTGATTGTATGAATGAGATTTACACTACCCTCCGCGATATTGCTCTGTCTCTCGCTCCAAGGAATGGTCGAGGGGTGATGATACAGTACAACCCTCCTAATCCGAGACCACCTCGCTTTTAGATTACTCATGCATGAGTAATTGTTTTTTTTTTTTGCAATGTAATCCTTCTGCTTTTAATGCCAGTGGTTTCTTTTATGGGATGGTACTCCAAAAATAGTAATAATAAAATTAAGAAAGATAAAATAAATCAGTCACACAAAATCAATCATGAATTTAACATATAAAGCCCCATACATACAATTTGATCCGACAGCAACGGAATCAAAACAAATAATAACCTTTCCCTTACCGAGTTCAAAAGTATAGCCATAACTCTCTAAAACTAAAACTAAAAACATAATTCATAAGAAAAGACAAGTCTTGGAGGAAAAGGAAATGAAAACATCCTACAGGACCTTCAGTGGAGCCATCTCTCTATAGTCGTGCCCGGGTTCACCACGATAGAGGAGATCCCACTAAGGTTACCTTACTCTGTAATCGGTAGGAGACCTAATCCCAAAGCTCTGATACCAACTTGTCACGTCCCAAAATTTGAGCACGTGACCGGCACGGAAAGTGAATTTCATTTCACCTCCGTAAGCCTATCTTTCTCTTAAAAATCATACAATTCTTTTTCATGCAACCAAAACGAGTTCTTTATACATACTACAATTACTCACATTACATCAGTGAATGAACCTACCCGATTACAGAGATTTCTAGATTTATACAACTTAGAATAAAACTTAACTATTATACCTTTATCCTGAACAAATGAAAAGGTAATCATGGACTAAGGATCCATAATTTCTTGTTCCGATATTTACCTTCAGCTGTCAACTCTGAAAAAAAAATATCAATAAGAGAGGTATGAACAAACCACGTGCCCAGTGAGTAGATAACACAACATTATGACAAAAAAATATCATACATCATAATGATTACATGCAGCAATCATATGTAAATCGATCATCATATGATATGATATTATTCGTAGTACTTCACGACAATATCCAAATAAATCAAATACATTTCAACATAATTCAAAAGTTCACAACAACAATCGGTGAAATCAATTTCACACAAATTTCCCGTACCAACCGGGTCGTCCAGAATACCTCTGGATCGTTGCCCGCGGCCCCTGCCGCATCCACCCTTATCGCTCCATTTATAATCTCCACCCTTATAACTTCACATAAATTTCTCCATGGGGTGCACCACCATGCCTTTCCTTTCCAGTCAAACACAATCACAATCATATATAAAAACATCCTCAATCATAATCTTGAGCCACATACACAACTCAGTCATTTACAATTCAAGCCACAACATAATAAATGTGGTTCCAGCAACATAGCATGTATACAACATAACCCATAATATAGAACAATTATTCAACTCAGTTCACATGCCATTCACAATCCATTATATAACCTCCATTCATGGGAAAATAAGAAAATATAATTATATACATTACCAGACACGTTTCACAATTGTTTATGCCTCATCGTTCCACATCATCCTCTTCAAACTTGGATATACAACATATTTCTACTATGATGCAAAAAGTCAATAACAGATATTTAATCATAGCAAGTATTAACCCACTCACCTGGATTTCACGCTCTCGGAACTCCCACTTTGTACCTTGACCATTCCTATTGTAACCAGACAAAAACCATTAGGGTTACGAAATAGAAAAATTTCCTACCACTACTCTCGACCTTTACTCACATCTTAAGTCATAACTCCTAATCGGTAATGAATATCTAAATGAAACTTATACCATTGGAAACTAGACTCAAAGAGCTTTCCAACGATATAAAGTTTGCCCAAAACGGAGTCCAGATGAAGAAGTTATGGCCGATTGAAAATGAGCTAAGGTTTTCCGACACACCTGGCGCCTGGGCGCCACCCATGCCCGGCGCCTAGGCGCCCCACGTGGCGCCTGGGCGCCATGCCTTTCTCTTCCCCACATGTCCTTGGCGCCTAGGCGCCACACATGGCGCCTGGGCACCACGATCGCGACCCTTCGCGACTTTCTCTCGGTTTTGGCCCGAATCTGGCCAAATTTTCACCGTTTTTCATGATTTCTTCCATAGGATCTCACCCTTAATGTCTAAGGAGCATTTAGACACCAAAATCACCAATTTTAATCGAGAAACGAAGCCGGAATCTCGATTTTTCCTCAAAACTCTTAAAACTAGAAAATAGGGAAAAGCTTAATAAATAGAAATTTCTACCTCGATTCCTTGCTTTCCCTACGTTGCTTGGCTCCTAGAGGCTCGCCCCGTAGCCCGAGATCCGCCCTTCAAAGCCCGGTTGTAGAGTTGGAGAGTAGAGAGAGAAATTAGAGAGAAGAAAGAGAGAAGGAGAGGAGAGAAAGTGAAGAGAGAGAGAGGAAAGGAGAAAAATGAATAAAAAATAGGTGAGGCCACCTATATACTCGCCCGGGGTGAAATTATCACTTGCTCTGCAATTGACCCTCAGTCAAGACTAGCAAAAGCAAATTCATAAAATCTCACCTCAGGTGTTTCTAAATCCTCGGTGCCCCACAAATTTTCTTATTCACTTTAGTCCCTCTCAATATCTCAAACTCCACTTTAACCTCGAATCCATCATCTTTTCGGTACCGGACTCATAATTCATTCCCATAAGCTCTATTCTTCTTCTCGGGTTCCTACTTGGTCATTTCTCAAAAGTCCTCTATACTTTCTTTTCTTTTCACTTTAGTCCTTGAGAATTTGTAAAAATTTCCTAAATTAAAAATAAAAATTTCTATTTCCACATTTTCTTCACTAATTCAAAAAGAAAATTTTTCACATAATTAAATTTTTCACTAAACTTCAAATCAGACTTTAAATATTCATAAAAATTCTTGGGATATTACATATCATCATTCTTAATTCGTAACTGATGATATCCAGACCTTAGATCAATCTTTGAGAAGTATTTTGCTCCTTGAAGCTGATCAAACAAATCATCTATCCTTAGTAAAGGATACTTATTTTTCACTGTGACTTTATTCAGCTGACGATAATCTATACATAATCTCATAGAACCATCTTTCTTTTTCACAAAAAGAACAGGAGCACCCCAAGGTGAAAAACTTGGGCGAATGAACCGTTTGTTTAACAAATCTTCCAATTGTTCTTTGAGTTCTTTTAGCTCAACAGGAGCCATACGATAAGGTGGAATAGAAATTGGTCGTGTGTCTGGGACCAAATCAATACTGAACTCAATATCTCTTTCTGGCGGTAATCCAGGTAAATCTTCTGGGAACACATCTGGGAATTCATTAACCACATGTATGTCTTCTAACTTCTGTTCTTTCTTTTCTAAATCTTTGATAAAAGCTAGAAATCCCTGACATCCCTTTCGCAACATACGCCGGGCACTTAACATAGATATCATGTTACAAGGTACATCATTTCGATCTCCTTGAAACACAAAATTACTCCTCCCCGGCATATTAAAGGAAATAACTTTGTCACGACAATTTATAGTAGCATGACAAGAAGATAGCCAGTTCATCCCTAAAATCACATCAAAATCTAACATATTGAGAATCATAAGATCTATCTCAGTTTCCATGCCCCCAACAATTATTTTACAAGAACGATAACATGTTTTAACCATTAAAGTCTCTCTCATCGGTGTGGAAACCAAGAATGGTTCTTTAAGAGTAATCGAATCAAATGCAAATCTCTTGGCAAATAGGGGTGACACATATGAGTGAGTAGAACCGGGGTCAAACAAAATACGTGCAGCAAAAGTATTAACAGATAATATACCTGTAACTACAGCATTGGATGTTTGAGCATCCTGTCGGGTTAGAGCATATACTCTTGCATTTCCTCTACCAGCAGCTTGTTTTTCACGGTCACCTTGGCCTCTTCCAGAACCTCTTCCTATACTACCCCCTATTGAAGGGGTTGGTGTTTGAGTAATAGATTGTGGTCGAGGTGGCAAAGTAGACCCTTGACCTGGTCTTGTCATGAGCTGAGGGCACTCCCTTATAAAATGTCCTTTTTGTCCACAGTTAAAACAACTTGTACCAACAGTGTTTAACCTGCATTCTCCGAAGTGAAACTTTCCACATTCAGGACATTGAGGTTTTTCCCTTCTACCTTGAGTACCTCCTCTACTAGAAGAGCTAAAACCACCCCTGCTCTCTGAACGAGGCTTAGCCACACTGGCTGTAGAATAAGTTGACTTAGTAGGAGTGGCTGGAGCATTTTGTGACGCAGTAAAGGGTTTCAAAGTCCCTGAGTCTTCCCCTTGATCAAAAGATCTTCTATATCTAGCTTTCTTCTTTTGACGATATTCTTCTTTATTCTTTGACCTCTTTTCCATTCTTCGGGCCACATCAACAGCCTCTGAGTACGAAGAGTAATCGTTCATATTAGAACCCACTTGATCATATAAGGCATCACGAAGCCCTTCCACAAACTTTTCTATTTTCTTCCTTTCAGAAGGAATGATTTCAGGGGCATATTCAGATAATTTAACAAACTGAGCTGAATATTCATCAACAGTCATGGTTCCCTGCCGTAGATACAGAAAATCTCTGGCCCTAGATGATCGTTCACTTGCCGGAAGAAATTCATCCATAACCAATCTGTAAAATTCTGTCCACATAACTGGCGGTGCGCCTTGAATTCTAGCTTTCTTCCAGTTTCTCCACCATTTACCAGCCTTACCTTTTAACTGAAAGGAAGTGAATTCTACCTTTTGAGTAGGGGAACACCCTATAGCATCACAGATTGCTTCACAATCTTCAAGGAAACATTGTGGGTCCTCTTTGGGATCTTCCCCTGAAAAAGTAGGAGGCCTCATTTTCTAGAACTCAAACATTCTTACCTCCCTTACGTTATCTCGTCCAGCTAACGGAGCTGGTGGTACAATTTCAGCTTCAACAATTGGAGGATCCACTGGCAGGTTAGCTTGTGCAGCTCGACCTCTCATTTCAGCCTCAAATCGGTCAAATTGTTCATTCATCAAATTAATCACATGTGCAATAGTTGCATTACCAACGTGAGCATCAGGTTCGACTCTCCTTGCTTGCTCACTAGTTGCGCCCTCAGTACTTTGAGCATGCAAACTATCACCACGGTTAGGATCATCTTGCACATGCACTGGTGGAATTATGGCCCTCCTTGGACCCATATGCTCATTATTATTAGAAGATCCTTCTGACATTGATCTGTCACAGATCTACACACATAACAAACAATTTTCAGACATAAACAAAATATCACTTACTAGCCCCACTGAGAAGTTATCTATAAAATGATGTTATACTCTACAAAGTCTTTTATGGAACCTAATCCTATGGTCATGCCGCGGCTCATGACAATAGGGAAGGGCCCACAAAGATCACTTTGCTCTGTACTCTATAGGGGACCTATCAAACCTATCCTCTGATACCAAATTTGTCACATCCCAAAATTGAGCATGTGAAAAGATACTATTTATTTGATAAAATTCTCAAACATACGTTATTTACATATATTCTGTAAGGTTTTACATTCAACCTTAATCATTCATTCTACACTACAGAATTATATTCATCTGATAAACAAATATAGACATACATAGTCTGATACTTCTATCTCATCGCAAGCCTAGGAGACCTATAGTAAGTACAGAGCGTTCCTAGTATCCACATTAATAAGTACTGGTATCCCACCAGACAGGAATAGAGGATAATTCCAAGGGGCTTCTATTCTTCAAACGGATACTCTTGTTCTTTGTTTTCTGTATCTGAAAAAAATAATCATAGGGAGTGTGAGTTTATTTAAAAACTCAGTAAGTAAATAACTGTACTATATAAAATATCAAAAGTACAAATACCACATTTACTCATATATTTAATTGTCTTATACATCGAGTAGTATGGGACTCTAACCCTTTCAAACTCATGAATAAGATTTCATAGATATACACCGAGTAGTATGAGACTCTAACCCTTTCAACTCGTGTATAAGTTTCATAGATATGCACTGAGTAGTATGGGACTTTAACCATTTCAAACTCGTGTATGAGCTTTCTTAGATATACACCGAATAGTATGTGACTTTAACCCTTTCAACTCGTGTATTAGATCCCGTAGATCTTTACTCATTGACAAGATAGTGAAAATTTATCACATAATACAATTGTCATGAAATAAAATAATTTCTACATACTCTTATTTCTACCGATCATCATATACTCCCATATGAAAATTGATTGCTTATTATCCAAATAATATTGTAAATGGGACTTATATTGTACTTTGACTAGTAATATCAAATTAGCTTAGCAAGGTTATTTACTCACCTTGATGTTTGTCCAAGTTTACCTTGTTCCACACTAGAATTTGTGTAGGAAAATTTCCTAGTAAAATATATTACAAGGATACATAAGAAAGGAAACAAAATCACGAAAATACGTAAAATTTTCTGATTGCTACAGTAACGGTTTGCTACAGTACTGTTCGCTACAGTGCCGGTTTGCTACAGTGTCGGTTCGCTACAGTAACGTTGACTGCTACAGTACCGTTGACTGCCGACACTACAGTACTGCTACAGTACCCGAAGAAAATTTTCCGGAATTTTTTCAAAATCTCTGGTCGCTACAGTAACTCGAATTTTTGCAGAAAAATCTTTCAAAAATTCATCCTTTCCTTTCTTGTTTCAAAACCAGAATTTCAACTCTTTTAACCGATTATAACTCAAATATAACTTCTAAAACAACTGAGATTCATGAATTATCATCAAAATCTTCAAGAACAAAACCTCCTCTGATCTTCTACATAAACTGAAATTTAAGGAAAATAATCGGATTAAAGCTTACCTTTGATCCTTACAAAGCTTTTGAACCGAACAAATAATCGAAACTCTGAAGATCAAGGGAAGGATTTGAGAAGAAAATGAAGAACTGAGAGAGAAATGCTTTTCTGCTTCCTTCGGCTGAGTGAAAAAATGAGGGTTACTATTGAAACTTTATATTAAATATTTCTAATGGGTTATTCAATAACCCATGGGTATCCATAACCCAACATCCAAACCCATCCAGTCAATTTACAATAAATGGACTAATGGACCATTCTGAAACCACTTTTCCATGAATTTCACCATTCTTAGAATATATCCCACATTGTGAAAATATTTAGTCCAGTCATTTAACTCAATTTTCATAAATAATATTCAAAGAGAACAATTAAATATGAAAATTAAATATGACCAAAATAAATAACTAAAATAACGTTGTAGAATTCTAAAATACTCTTAAGCGAATTATATTCTGAAATTAACGGGTATTACAGTTATGATCCCAACAATTCCAACAAGCATACTTGTAATCTTACTTCTAGCAATTCCAGCTTATTGCTGATGATCCCAAATCAGCAATTCCAATGAAGAGAGCTTCCAGCAAGCAAAAATAGGAAGATTTCAAAGTTTCATCCTTAGCTATAGTTATAGAGAGATAGAAAAAAAAAAGAATAGATTAAAACACTCTACAGAAAATGAGAGACCAATAACAGTAATTCACAGTGTTCAACAATATTCATCACATAGTAGCATATCACAACAATGTTAATGGGGAAAAAAAAGCAATCAACACAATCCAGAATTCAAGCTTTTTCCATTTCCTACTGAGCTATAAGAACATATAGATTCCTTGTTTTGATGATTTACAAGGTACACAATGGACATTATTCTCTAGTTCAGAATTCAAGCTTTCCTATTTCCTGAAAAGCAGTCAGCACAGTTAGCACAATGTTAGTTATATTTTACAAGGTACACAATGGATATTATTCTCCAGTTCAGGTTAAGCCTTCTCCAATATCTCGCCTCACTAAGTTTGGCCTTCAACCAACAATGTAGCATTGTTAACATATAAGTGGTAGGCATCTAAAGGAAGTAAACTTAAAGCTCAGGGAAGTACAACTACTTTGCAACAAAAAGCTTGTGTAGATTTTGTGCCTAAATCTTTCCCTAGTGCAAAAGAACTTAAATTCATGAAAAGAAAAAAGACAAAGAACCACTGAAAGACAGGGCAAAATATATCAACAATAGCAAAATTCAATAACAACAAATTAAGAACAATGTATCAGCAATAGCAAAAATAACAGCAAATTAATCTTAGGAATTTCTAAATTAATCCTAGTCCTAATTTATCTTAATCTTAATTAAACCTAATCCTACCAAATACTACCAAATCATCTCTAAATTTGGCCAAAACCTAGGTAAATCAATAACACCACAAAGAAGGAGGAAGGAGAGAAAGAGAGAGAGAGAGGTAAGTCTAACCTGAGATTCCTGAAGGAGACGATACCGTGATTGGAGGAGAAAGAAGTGGTGGGATGAGCGAGGGAGGGAGGGAGGAGGAAGGAAGGGCTTCGACAGTGAGAGAAGAAAACAACGTCAAAGCCATCAGACCGGAGAAGACAATGAGAGGAGAGAGGATGGGCTTCAACAGTAGCGCAAGGAGGAGAAAGGGGAAGGGTTGACGGCATCACAAAGAGTACACATAGGAAGGATCCGAAGGGAAGCTCAGAAGACAAGTTGGGGATACAACATTTTCTCTCGTCTAAAACGGTGCGTTTTGCACAGTTTTGTTAAAAACAAAAACAAAAAACAAAACCCTTGAGTGAAACAGTGTCATTTTGATTGGAAGAAAAAAATAATAATAAACATATGAAACAACGCCGTTTTAAATACAGAGCAAACAAGCTGGACTCTGAAATAACAAGCAATCTTAATTATTTAATATTAAAATTTAAAGACAATATTTTAATAATCACTTGTATATTTAAATTTAAACATCTTAATCTTAAAAAATAAATGATCCGTAGTAAGATAAAGTAATATGTAGTGGTCACTGAGCCAATTTATGTAATACCCGTTAATTTCAGAATATAATTCGCTTAAGAGTATTTTAGAATTCTACAACGTTACTTTAGTTATTTATTTTGGTCATTTTTAATTTTCATATTTAATTGTTCTCTTTGAATATTATTTATGAAAATTGAGTTAAATGACGGACTAAATATTTGCACAATGAGGGATATATTCTAAGAATGGTGAAATTCATGGAAAAGTGGTTTCAGAATGGTCAATTAATCCATTTATTGTAAATTGACTGGATGGGTTTGGATGTTGGGTTATGGATACCCATGGGTTATTGAATAACCCATTAGAAATATTTAATATAAAGTTTCAATAGTAACCCTCATTTTTTCACTCAGCCGAAGGAAGCAGAAAAGCATTTCTCTCTCAGTTCTTCATTTTCTTCTCAAATCCTTCCCTTGATCTTCAGAGTTTCGATTATTTGTTCGGTTCAAAAGCTTTGTAAGGATCAAAGGTAAGCTTTAATCCGATTATTTTCCTTAAATTTCAGTTTATGTAGAAGATCAGAGGAGGTTTTGTTCTTGAAGATTTTGATGATAATTCATGAATCTCAGTTGTTTTAGAAGTTATATTTGAGTTATAATCGGTTAAAAGAGTTGAAATTCTGGTTTTGAAACAAGAAAGGAAAGGATGAATTTTTGAAAGATTTTTCTGCAAAAATTCGAGTTACTGTAGCGACCAGAGATTTCGAAAAAATTCTGGAAAATTTTCTTCGGGTACTGTAGCAGTACTGTAGTGTCGGCAGTCAACGGTACTGTAGCAGTCAACGTTACTGTAGCGAACCGACACTGTAGCAAACCGTACTGTAGCAAACCGTTACTGTAGCAGTCAGAAAATTTTGCGTATTTTCGTGATTTTGTTTCCTTTCTTATGTTTCCTTGTAATATATTTTACTATGAAATTTTCCTACACAAATTCTAGTGTGGAACAAGGTAAACTTGGACAAACATCAAGGTGAGTGAATAACCTTGCTCAGCTAATTTGATATTACTAGTCAAAGTACAATATAAGTCTCATTTACAATATTATTTGGATAATAAGCAATTAATTTTTCATATGGGAGTATATGATGATCAGTAGAAATAAGAGTATGAAGAAATTATTTATTTCATGACAATTGTACTATGTGATGAATTCTCACTATTTTATTAATGAGTAAAGATCTACGGGATCTAATACACGAGTGTGAAAGGGTTAAAGTCCCATACTACCCGGTGTATATCTAAGAAATCTTATACACGAGTTTGAAAGGGTTAAAGTCCCATACTACTCAGTGCATATCTATGAAACCTATACACGAGTTGAAAGGGTTAAAGTCCCATACTACTCGGCGTATATCTATGAGATCTTATCCACGAGTTTGAAAGGGTTAGAGTCCCATACTACTCGGTGTATATCTATGAAATCTTATTCATGAGTTTGAAAGGGTTAGAGTCCCATACTACTCGATGTATAAGACAATTAATTATATGAGTAAATGTGGTATTTGTACTTTTGATATTTTATATAGTACAGTTATTTACTTACTGAGTTTTTAAATAAACTCACACTCCCTATGATTATTTTTTCAGATACAAAAAATAAAGAACAAGAGTATCCGTTTGAAGATTAGAAGCCCCTTGGGATTATTCTCTATTTCTGTCTGGTGGGATACCAGTACTTATTAATGTGGACACTAGAAACGCTCTGTACTTTCTATAGGTCTCCTAGGCTTGCGATGAGATAGAAATATCAAACTATGTATGTCTATATTTGCTTATCAGATGAATATAATTCTGTAGTGTGGAATGAATGATTAAGGTTGAATGTAAAACCTTACAGAATATATGTATATAACGTATGTTTGAGAATTATATCAAATGAGTAGTATCTTTTCACATGCTCAATTTTTGGGATGTGACAATTTATTTCAATTAATTTGATTTAATTGGAATTTGGAATTTGAATATACATCCTTATAACTTAACTCTAGAAACAATTTCGATGTCGCTGAGTAATAATTTGTGGATACACTTGACCGTATATCTAAATGACTATATCTTTATGTGAAATTTATATTTTATACTTACATAGTATTTACGCACACACACACATATATTGTTGTTGCCACGGTAAGATTACTAGTCTTACAAGTAAGAAAGTGATGAGAAAAATATTGATCTCTTGGGAATTGAGTTGCTAATTATCTAAGAAATTAAATTTTTATTAGTTAGATGATTTAATTTGGGTTGAAGAAGTTCTTAGTAATAGTAAAAATTAATATTTGACAAAAACAATAATGAATAATAAAAGCGCAGGACTATCAGTTAAAGATAATCAATCAAAAAAGCTTCAGATTACTAATCTCCTTCCTTCATCTTAGAATTTGTTAACTCTCCCTCCCTTGTGACTTTATTAATTTTACATGCTAATTTTAAGATACTTAATTGCTTAAAAAGATTCTCCCGAACCTCGATTAAGCTAATATAACATCTTCATAATTCTTTATGAGTGTTGGATTTAAATAAATAATAAACTCTAATTTGATTAGATAAGATTACCAATATATTTTTATGTTGTTAACTTAATCGCTGCTCTCAAATTCTTAAGATGCACGAATTCACTCTATTTATTTAGTGTTCTACTCTCATCTTCCTATCCAAAGTTTGGAGAAAGCACCAAGTAATCTAAAAAGTGATTAAATTTAAGGACTGTACAAGAAAACAAATGAATGAACATGTATTTTATTGATAAAAATACAAGTACAAAGAGAGCATTAGATCCTATTCAGAATTCCAATTCATAACAATCAAAGATGAGAAAACTAGCTACTTGTGGTAGTAAAAGAGCAATAATCAGTAAAAGAAGAGAAAGAAAGCATGAATCTGAGATGGAGATGATAGAAAATGGCTCCAAGAGTACTCCAAGATTACGTTCCCTTGCACGTTAGGTAAAAAACAGAGCCCCCTTCTATCATCAAATCAGAATTCCTAAAACAGATTCTAAAAATCCTATTTAAAGCTTCAAATTTCCTTAGGTAATCCTTAGTAATTGCTGATTTGGGATTTGTCCTTTCATGTTTCAAGTGCATGTGATTCTTTCCCATGCATAGCATTATGTTTCAAATCCTAATTTCTTCTACTTTGATTAAGTTTCTTTCTCCTGTAAAAAAAGTGGGTCATTGTATTAGTTTTTTTTCCCTTTTTGGAAAAAAAAGATCTCAAGAGAGAGGATTTGTAAAAATAATGTGATGAGAGATTTTTTTTAAGGGTTTGAGTTTTTTTATTGTTATATTTTCTCCGATTTTTTTTAACTTTTTAAAAGATTAAGTTTTTTATTAATGATTTTTCACATGATTTGTATAAAATAGTTATTCATTATCACACAAAAATTTTAACATAATCCAATAATTAAAAAGAAAGAGGAACTTTAACTTTTCCGTAGAAAAAACTGTTGTCAAAAGCAATTTTCATAATGTTAGACTTATATGTAATCCTTTATACTTTTGCAATTAGTTTTTTACTAAGAATAAATTGTGGAAATTTTTTTTTAAAAATAACTAATTATGTAATGTTGAGTTGTAAAGAGATTTACATTCATTTAGTCTTAAAGACTATCTCATGTCATGCTCTAATTAAAAAAAATCAGTTAATAAAAATATAAAAGACTACATATAAATTTTTTTTTCCAGTTCCACATAATTTGTTGCAATTGTAGAAGTTTGGTGAGAAATTCTAATGGACAATATAGGGTACCACATCATTTGTACAATAGCTAATAAAAATAAGACATTTGGCTAAATTATACACCTCATCTATTTAATCTCACACAATATAACATTTATAATAAGAAAATTAATCAATAAATGATTACCTTAATTTTAGCTTAATGATCAATTGCTAATTTTAAAACCATCTCTCTCTCACTCACTCCCTCTCAATCCCAAGGTACAAATAGACAATAATTGGCAAAAGATTTTTCTCTTGCAATAAAAAGAATTTCTATCCAAGAAAATTATTTTTAAGAGAGAGAGAGAGAGAGAGAGAGAGAGAGAGAGAGAGAGAGAGAGAGAGAGAGAGAGAGAGAGAGATAATTTAATATATGTATTACGTGGGGATGGTCATCATTACAATTTTTAAATATTTGAAATTTTTAATAACAATTAATATTAATTTAATATATGATATTGTATAAAATAAAAGAAACTCCGTGAAAGCACTGAGGCTGATAAAGTGATCAACTAAAGGCATGTAGTAGAGTGTAGAGTGTAGACCCACGTGATGACGTGAAGCACGACGAGTTTTTTTACTTATTAATTTATTGATTTATAAAATATGTGGACTTAAAATTAATAAATAAATTGAAAAATTTTGATATTGTAAGTTTCACAAACAATAATAATTTTATACAATTTCATATATTAAATTAATATTTAATATTTAAATAAAAATTTAAATATTTAAGAATTATAGTGACCACCCCACATACTATTACATAATACATATATTAAAGTAAAATAATATTTTATCTCTCCAAAATTAACGTCAAATTTCACTTATAATCTAAAAGTTTTTTTGGCCCACTTATATTTTTTATATTTAAAATTTTGTCATAGATACTATTTTTTTTTAACACCATCAATCAATTTAACGAAAACGCTGACTGAACTGTTACGTGACAAAAAAAACTGCCGCGTCGATTGCCATGTGAACAGTTAAATTTTTTTAGAAAAAATTTTTAGTTTATTCGCTTTGGTTCTTGGTCAAAATTTTCTTCTTATTCATTCTTTTATATAAATTCATTTTCTACTTCGGCTAGATCCCTAGTTTAAGAATCTATTTTTTCTTTGTCAAAAAATTCCCTATAAACTTTTTATTTTGTTCACTTTAGTCCATATTATTCACTTTTATACTTTTTTCTCACGGTTTAGTCCTCCAAACCATTCCATAATTTCATTTTTAGTCATAATATGATTAAATATATCATTTCTACCTAAGAACAATACAAGAAGTAAATTAAAATTTAAGTTTCAAATTTTACCTTTTATGGAAGGAAAGATATGCAATCTTTGAAACTTTGAATTTTAATTCTTTTTTTGTATTGTTATTTGATAGAAATGACAGATTTAATCATATTATAACTAAAAATGAAATTATATACTGATTTAGAGGACCAAGCTATGAGAAAAAAGTATGAAAGTAAATAATAGAGACTAAAGTGAACAAACTAAAAAGTTTATAGGGGATGATTTTGACAAATAAAAAAAATATTTTTAAACTAAGAAGTTAGATAAAATAGAAGATGAGTTTATATTAAAAATTAAACAAGATGAAAATTTTGACCAAAAACCAAAGTGAATAAACTGAAATTTTTTTTTAAAAAAAAAATTTTGTTGTCCACGTGACAGCCCAAAGTCCACATGATATATGCTTTTTGCACTCGACCCAACCTTCGTTAGTTATTCATGTCAGTTATGCACCGAAATGGAGAGGGAGTTAGAGAGAGAGAAAAAAGTTTTAAAATTAGTAATTGACTTTAAGCTAAAATTAAGGTAATCATTTATTGATTATTGTGTGGGATTAAATGAGATGTAAAATTTACTCAAATAATTTAATTTTATTAATTATTGTACACATGATATGATATCTTATATTATCCCTAAGAATTTCTCAAGCTAGGTTCACTTATTAAGTAGGACAAGTATTAGAATAACCCCAACTACTCAATTTTTAATTACCAAAAGCTACATGTATCTATTATTATTTTTTACTTTCTTTATCATAATTAAATATAATAACCCTTTGAAATTCCTTGAACTAGTTAGTAATTGGACTTGGTTTTTTAATTTTGGATATTTTATGAGTTATTCACTTTTTTATTTGAAGAATCACATATTGACAAGTCAAAGACAACTTGTACCTTTCGGTTGCAAAACTTATACGCTGAAGATGATCTTTATTAAAAAAATAAAAAAAAATAAAAAGAAAGAAAGAAGAAGAAGAAAAGTGGCATTTGTTTTCAATAAAGAAACTTGCTTTTTTATCATTTTGTTTCTCTCTTGATAAATGGCTATAATTTATTCTTTCTTTTCATCTTGGACTCTCTGAATTATAATATTGCTTTCACCATCATTTTTGTAGAGGGATGAGGATAATAGCACAGAATTCCTTGCATTAATATTGTGATTGAACGAGGGATAATAAGAAGAATAAAAGCAAATAGATAAAGAAGATAATCGTTATCTTTATTTTGAAGTGTTAAAATATGAGAAATGGAAGAATAAAAGAAGAATAGCTCCTTCTTCCGCTCACATCTTGTTTCCTTGTGATTTATTTTTTGAGCCACGAAATGAATGAATTAAAAAGGTTCATAATTAAGAATTTTAAATTTGTAGCCTTTTTTCTTCTCTCGATTTTCTTGTTGATCAATCAAATAAAAGAAAGACAACTCATATTGTCCCTTCTTCTCAATTTCTTCTTATTTCGTCTTATACATTTCCATTACATCTTCTCCATTATATAACTCCTATATATATAACCTAATTCTTTATGCCATTTCCATGACGTTGATGTGCATGCAACCCATTCCTAACAAAACCTGACTCTTCATGTCATCCTCATCATACTGTGCCTTATCCTTTATCCAAACCTACGTCTTATCTCGACCCATTTCATCAATCTTCTTAGACTTAAAAAAAATGTCATAGCAGTAACGCATAAAATAGAGAAGATTATAGGGTAAAGAACATGGAAAACACACAAAATTTAACATTGTTCGATTAATGTAACCTACATCACAAATATAAAAAAAATATCTTATTCTTCAAACAAAATATTTGATATAGAACTAGAAAAATCGAAAAGACATGTATATTACAAATACATAATTATTCTATAGTGGGTCACCCCATGATCCCTTGCCCTACTTGTCCTATGGACCTCCAAAATTTTCTTCTTTTTGATTGCGTTTTAAAAAATCGAGTAGAGTCATAATTCGGATAGTTATGTATTCAAGTTACTCAACAAAAAGAAAGAAAGAAACAAGGCTTTGCAAGTTTCATTTGTCGTAAGTTGGATCTTTCAAAGATTAAGCTAAAGCATGGTAGAAGGAAGAGGGATTTGTGAGAGAGGGCACAGTTTTAATTAGTAAAAGACATTTTCCAATTCGTTTAATTATCCATAGACTCCTATTTGCTTCTTCTCACTAAGATGTATGATGGAGGAGCAATTTCTTCTCTCCTTCAGTACACAATCGTCTTGCCAATGGTTTCTCACTCAAGGTGCCTTGTCGAAAATTGTCATGTTCAATTACCCTTTTTCTCGATTTTTCCTCAGTTCAATAATAATGTTGGAGTTATATTACATCCAATGGGGTCTTTGTACTTAGAATGAGAGTTGTTTACCAACGGGGATAAGGATGACCTTGAGTTCAGCTTGGCAATTTTAGAATTTGCTGTGCCTCTTTCTTTGCTAGGGTTACAGGAACCTCAACCTCTAGTGCTACATACTTAGGTATTGAGAATTTGGATTAGTTGGATGCGTCATTCAACAATTAAGACATGTTTTTTATTATTTTATTATTTTTTTAAAAATTTTATTAACTATTTAACTATTACTAAATTTAATAGTTAATATAATTTAAAATTTTAATATTTAAAAAAAAAACAAAAAATTCTCAACCATTGGATCCAACAAGAATTTTGCACAAAAGGCTTTGCACATTACAGCACATGAGTCAATCCATATTTAGGTGTGGTGTTGAGTGGCAGTTCCTCATCATCTTCATCTACTTTTTTATCTTTTTGGTTTTCTTTGAATCTTATCTCTTGTTATGGGAGTTTTTTCTTCTTTTTTGAAGCTTTTTTCTTTTTAGTGTTCTCTTCTTCTTTTTTTTTTTTTTATAAAAGAAGACAGCTTTGTGTCTCCGAAGATTTGTAGTTCACATCTTTAAATATTACACATATTTTTTTAATTCATGCTTTAAAAAACTTTGGCTCTCCAAATATTCTTAAAAACAGTGAAAGAGTAAATATGTGTGTCTTAACCGCTACATCTTTTAAATAATAATGTTGATTTTATATTGTTTTAGGTAGTTATTTTTACAAGATGTTACCCTAATCTATACATTTTTTTTCACTAAATTGAGGCTTGTATTGCGAAAAAAAATTTCTTTATATTTTGTAATATCTTCTATTTTGTTGACTCCATAGTTTATACCATATAAATGAATGAAACTTTATTTATTATCGGATAAAAGAAAAGTTTCAGCATGGCATAAAAAGTATTCCATCTTTATTCATATGTCAGCTGTTCTTCGTAAAATGTGATGAAGTGACTAAAATGGAACAACCTTCCCCAACTCAACTTTTGCTTTTGCAGCTCTACGGCGGGTGGATGTAGCCTTGATTTGACGTAGCAAAGAATGATCGTAGTATATATTTGCCATTTAGGCATATTGATATAAATCATTCTTATCATTGCACTTATTGTCATAATCCACGTAAATACACGAAATCGGCTATACACCTAGTACATGATTTAATACTATGGGGTTCTTAGCAGGCAGACTGTTCTGCCTAATCATCTTTTAACCTACAGAATGCTTACCGCACAACTGTATAAAGGGAGCAGATTTCCCAAAAAAAAAAACATAACTCATACCTCGTGAGATTTTTTTTCCCTTTAATTTAGATGATTCAGTCTAAGATAAACGACTTAAATGAAAAACATGAACCTCATAATCGCACCAAAATATGAGAGAATGTGATCATTCTGAAGTACTGAAACTTCAATCAATGAATAGAAAGGCATTCAAATAAAAATACATAACGTACCCCATTCCAATTAACCTACTGGAATTTCAGTTCCCGCATCTGCTCTTCCAAAGAATGTTTCTTTAAAAAATTCGGTCTTAACAGCAAATAGTTAAAAGAGAAGCCTATACCATGTGCATCGAACGCTATGGATGCTGATGAGCTTAAATATGTTTACCATAAAGATGGTCAGAAGTTTATTAAGGTATTTTTAATTTTGACTTTTTAAGGCATGATTGATCAACGTCCAAGTTATCATATTTTACCTATACGGCTATACTATATGCAAATGTACTCTAGTATTATCATGACCAGACCACATTAGTTGGACTGAGAATCAGTCCAAAATAAGTTTTAAAATTAGTGAATAATAGAATTGGTTAAAAATTTGATTGAAGTGGATAAAAATCAGTACTAAATAAACTGGTTGAATCAGTCCACTTGATTTTTTTTTTGCTTTTTTATTTTTTTTTAGAATTTTACTTATTCTATAATCAAGTAATGAAAAAAATTAATATTACATATCAACCAATTTTAATATAGATTCTAATATATTAGTATTTTATGAATTTGATATTAATGAATATTATATTGATTAAAAATATTTCTTTTTCTTTGGTCAATTTTTACTATGAACTTTTGATTGTGGATGTTGTTTTGTGTAATTTGATCTCAAATCCTATATTTGATTAAATTTGTAAATTGATATTTGAATTTTTTAATTATGTATATTATTTTTTTAATATTTTAAAGTAAACCGATTCAACCATGATCTGACTATTAATTCTTGAATAGGTACCTCCATCGATTTAATAACTAGTCCGATTTTCAGAATCTTGAGTATTCTTTTTTTTTTGAACAAATGGAAATTATTTCCACTAAAAGCATTGAGCCTAGAATACATGAGATATTACGTGACCTAAAGATTAAAACAATTACAGTTTAGACCTAAACTCATGGAAAAATAAATACATAAATTTAGAGCAATACACCCTAAAATAGTATTTAGGTCTTAAAAGAGACAACACACCCATAAACGAAATGAGTTAAAGCTAAAAAAAAACTAGCCTAAAGAGCTTTTTTCTTTTGGTTGAAACATAACTCTAGCTTACACAGGCCCGAAAAAGGAAAAAGAAACAAAAAAGGACCAAGACTACAGTGCTGGAGGAACAACCCAAACTACGTCAAACCCTAGCCTGAGGCCACAGACTCCACCAACAATGTCGTCTACATTCCATAAGTGGGCTCCAAGTAGTCGTCGACTTGGTAGAGATGAGGCGAGGGTTAGGAGACTCACAGAGTTTCACTTAAACTCCATTAGCCACAGGGCCACACTCCTCTACCATAGGCATTCCGGAAATCGACATCGTCGCGAGCATCCTCACATCCTTGGACTGAAAGATCGACAAGGAGCCCCATCGATGCGATAACGAGAGAACAAAAAACAAGTCGACAAGCACAAATTATTTTCTTTAAAAAAACAGTAAAACTAGGCCGTGGATCTGGAGGCGGTCTGCAAAAACAGAGGCCGTTAGCTCATCCAGAACCTCCTCAGCAATGAAGATGTTGAGCTACTACTCTAGTTTGATCAAGAGGAGAAAACGAGATAGAGGGCGGCGAGTGATAAGCCAGTAGAAGGACGCACTCTTCTTCACAATCGCATAAGGTACAGGAAGCCCAGATGCCTTACTGCCGCTGGCGCGTGGTGTAGGACTCCATTGGCTCCCGACATATCTCACTGCCATTGATCCATCAGAAAACCTCCATTTTAGGGGCATATCTCACTGCCATTGATCCATCAAAAAACCTCCACTTTAGGGGAGGGGGAAAACTTCCCTGAAGGAAGGGGGAAAACTCCCATGAAAAGAAGGGGAAAGGAAGAAAAGGAAGAGTTTTAGGGGGAAGTGAGGGTTGTCCCCTCTCTATCTTTCTATAAACCCTAGTAGAGTGTTTTCAAAAGATATTCATATTTCGAGATCTGTAACAAAGTACGAATCTTGAGTATTCAACTCCAAGACTAGCCAAATATTTTGATTAGGAATGCGAGTTAGTCCTAGGCATCATTTTTTGCTTTATAGGTCTTACTTACCTTTGCTGCTCCTTTTTCACTTATAAAAAAATAAATTCAGGCAACAATAAATTAATAACTCATTCCCCAACATAAGTATCCACCATCCACATCCAATGAGTAGCAGCTGTAAAATAATAAAAATAATACATGCACTAACGACGTAGCCGATGACAAAATTAACTTCCCCGGTCAACCACAGCAACCTGATTTTTGGGCAGCTTGAGCGGCCCCGTCTCCCTGGCCTGCTTGGTTAATCTTTATTGTCTGGGGCTGCAAGCGACAATAATAAACTCAGTGGAGAAATGACACCACAAGTAAACTCGCTAAACTAAAGGCTTTCTGATTTAACCAAACAGGGACAAACCCCCCCCCCCCCCCAACAAAACAAAAAAACCACCAAACAAAAACGGCCTAATAGAAAATCAAATACATCTATGAAAAAGAAAAGCCATCATAAATAGGAAAATTTGAAAAATCAAACCTCAGCCTTTGAGTCAGTATCTGCTAGTCTAAGTTTGATGTCCCGAGCTATAGCAAAGAAAACCTCCTCGACATTCATATTTGTTTTTGCACTCTGTACGAAGTACGAACATATTGTCAGCATCACAAACAGACAGGAATCTTATGATCCAATATCAACAAGAACAATGAATTCTACTTACAGTCTCAAAGAACTTGATGCCATATTCATCTGCCAGAGCTTGACCCTTTGAGGTTGGAACAGCCTGAGGAGAATATCGATGGGCATCAAGTAGAGCATAGATAATAATATATGTACATTCAAAGTGTGTACAAGAATACCGACAAAGATGGACATGATAGTGAAAGAAGTAAGGACGGACCCTTTTGCTTTCATCCATGTCAGCCTTGTTACCCACCAGTACCTTGTTGACATTGTCAGAAGCGTGCTGCTCAATGTTACGAATCCAATTCCTAATGTCTGAACATGAGACGGAATCAGTCCAATGTCCCGTATATGAAATTAAAACGCTTTCCAGGCACTGGAACCTCCCCAGAGTCAAATTGAAGCATTGAAGTTAACTGGGGCAAATAGAAAAGAAGTTCTACCAACATATACAGACTTAAGGAAACAACAGACAGTTCAGAAGAGCCAGTTTGCAAGGAAACAATAAATGCTGCACGTTTAACCCAAAAACTGAAGGAGGAAGAAGAAATTACTGTTAAAAGATGACTCATCAGTGACATCATACACAAGCAAAATACCCATGGCTCCACGATAATAAGCTGCCAAAAAAAAAAAAAACAGGGAAAATACTCGTGACAGAGGCTTAATAAATAATGTAAACATATGAAAGGATAAGTGAAATCAATGACTGTGTAAAAGTGACAGACAAAGCAAGAACTCAATATATATAGCTATATCTCTAAAAAGGGGCATGTAGTGCTAATCTACACCTGCAGTCCAAATACTCAATAAGGATAATACCCAGAAATTTACAAGCAGGTCCAAAACAAAGAAGCTGGATAATAAGTCCTGCAAACACTTCGCAAGCCCCACAAGAAAGGGAAGAAAAGAAATACATGTGATGAAAAGTAGAAAGAAGATAAACTTTTAAGGAGAATAACAGAATTTTAGAAGTATAATATTTAATTTGTGCCAACTAAGAGTTTACATAACCAGGTCGATTAGCAAACTAGTATAAAATGGTTCGGGTAATTTTGAGAATAAAGGGGGACTCCACAATATCAGACCTTTTCCATGCTTTTCCTTTTTTTTTTTTTCTCAATCATTAATACCAAACACAAAATGATTAATATAAAAAAAATACAGTTCCTTCAAAGCTTTGCAACATGTCCTGCTAATTATAGCACACAGGTAAAAGCACTCAATACTTTAACAGGATAAAAATATACAACATAAATCTATAATTCAGATTATTTCCTATCTAATTTGGAAGAGTGAAGGGATAGAAATTAAGTATTTAGTCTTCAAAGTGTATGAAAAACTTAGTAAAGAAAATATTTTAATCTTACAAATTTTAACAAGTTGCGTATGATGAAGCACAATTGAGCTCGCATTAAGACATTCTAGATATACTGAACTTTCAATCTTAGACACTGACCAGTTGTAATTGTTCGAAAGCGCTCTTGACCAGCAGTATCCCATATTTGCAATTTAACTCGCTTGCCATCCAGCTCTATGGTCCTAATTTTAAAGTCAATGCTGAAGAAATACAAGCCCTTCTAATGAGACAAAAGGCGCCTCTGCAGGAAAGAAAAAAGAAAAAGAAAAAGAAAGAGACCTACCCAATAGTTGTAATAAAACTTGTTGTAAAAGATCCATCTGAGAAACGCAATAGAAGGCAACTCTTTCCTACACCTGTCAATGTTAACACAATAATCAGATGCAAAGACAACGCTGCAAAGTAGATTCCTCAAATTAATAAAACCAGAAAGAACAGAAAAAGAAAAGAGAAGAGAAGGTCCCAATGTTTTTATAGCTTCCAGTTTAGTAAATGGACAACTGATTGTAATTTCATTATCACTCAGATATTACAATTATGGAAAAATACTTCTGTGACGACCTTCAAGATAGGTGGGAAAAGTACAGGATTATATTGACTAAAAACAACGCAACCATTTGAATTTCAATAGTTGCCTGCTATGAAAACATCAAATTGTCTGCCATTCCAGCAACAGAAGAAATTCAAACTCAAAGCCATAAAGTAAAACAAGTAAGAAGAAGCTAGTAGGGAAAGAGAAATTGATGTCTTTTTGCATTCTCTTGAAAGAAGTACCAGTACTAATCAGCAAAAATGGCTGAAAATCACATAACCGAGTCAATGGCACAACAAATGGACAAATCAGATAGCAAAACGATGCCCTAATTGTTGTCATGTTCAGAATCAGTGGGACAGTATAATGATATAACTTAACAAACACAAACTAGATCAAATCCAAGTACAAGAGAAACCGCAACATTTGAATAGAATGAAGAATCTTACCGCTGTCGCCGATCAGGAGGAGCTTTATGAGGTAATCGTAATCAGCTCGGGCTCTAGGGGGCGGAGCAGCCATGGAAACGAAAGCAAGAACAAGTGACGACGGCTAATACAAACCTAGACACAGATGCTGCATTTGTGAGCGCGAGTAATTACAACAATGGAATTTGAGAAATAAAATTAGATCAAATTACATTCCAAATTTTAATATAAAATGAAAAAAAAATGAAATGAGAAATACCAGATCAAGAAAAAGGAGAAGGAGAAGGAGGAGGTTGAGATCTAAAGCGAAAGGGGAGAGAAAAGAGGGAGGGAAAGCGTCTCTGGGATGTCAGCAGCGGTCGGAGCGTTGAAGAAAGGGAATTTTTACATAACGGAGTGTGACTCAATTATGAGGCCCTCCCATTAGGACTTAGGACCGTTAGCCGTTAGATTAATGTTCTCTCAATCTCTGATCTCGCCTGCCCAATGCCCATGCCATCCACTTAATTTTCTCCCCCTAATTCCCTCCCTTAATTAGAAAACTATGCCACGCAATCCACGCTTCCCTCCCTCCCTCAGTCCCTTCCCCATCACTTTTACGGTGCGTTTGGTTTAGAGTACCGAGTAAAAATGAAAATGAAAGAGAGAAATAGAATGAAATGAAAAATAGAAAAAGAAAAAATGAGAGGAAAAAAATTATTTGTTATGAGATGAAAAGAATGATAAAAAAGAGAAAATAAATATTTTAGTATGTATTTTTTAACAAGGTATTTTGACCCTAATACCCCTCAGTGTACATTGTATTATTATTAAAAAAAACTGAAGCAATCTCGTGCGTTCCTCCTTCACCATCACCTTCCCAACTATATTTGTAATACCCAAGAAAAATAAAATATAAATATTTGTTTACAAACTATGGTTACTATGCTAGTATACGGTACTGTTTACATGTATAATACTATTTACGTATACGATACTGTTCATTTATACAATCGAAATGTCAAGTACTAGATGTGGTTTGGTCATAAGAGAAAACTAAAAAGAAGTTTGTAGGAGAAAATGACGTTTTATGTGTAAAAATACGCTCAGGGACTAAATTGAAAGAACTGATTTGAAAAGAAACTTAAAGGTTTAAGGTGAAATGATAGTTTTCCCCTTAAGTTTTCAAAGCCACCTGTGACTTTTCCGAAATTGCACAGTACCATAAATGATTAACGTGAATTATTTTATTAGAAATGTCATTTTCATGAATAGTAAATTAAATATTTTATTAGCGCATAGTGTCAAATAGTACCCTTGACTTTTGCTATAAATAGGCCCTTCCATTTCACTTATAAACTCACACCTTCAACTTCTCTTCTTCTCTCCTTAAGTTTCTCTTACTCCAAAGCTAGGCCTCTGAGATTTTGGGCCTTTCCTTTTCAGCTTAGGTAAGGATACTATGCCCTTTCTATGTCTTTCAAATTTTAGAAGTTAATTTCTTAAGTATGCTCTGTGGTTGCGGTTTTGGCTGATCTTCCACATCAGAAAAATTGTCCTTAGCTGTTTATATGTTATTTTGATTCTCTGATTACCGAAATAGAATGTAAACTGTGAAGAATACATGTCTAGGAAAGTTCTGGCTAAGGAAAGACCTGGTTTTTAAGTGTGTCCAGTGTGACCCTCCACTCTTTCCTGGGAACTTACCTGGTGTACTCTTTTACAGATTGTATTCTCTATTTCTGGTATGAATAGTGACCGTATGTATGAATAGTGACCGTATGTATGAATAGTGACCGTATGAACAGTAACCGTACATATGAACAGTATCTGTACGAAAACAATCCTGACGTATTTTCTCTAATCTTTCATGAAAATCTCCGTAGCAGAACACCGAAATTCACCTGAGAACTCTTGTCTGTAATGACTTAGAGAAGCGATGTTCGTACGGAATCCAGGTGAGTGAAACGACCCCGTTTTAATAGAGTTTTAGCATTACTGGTGATAAAAAGTATGTCGTAGGACACTCCCAAGATTCATAGGGGGAAATTGGATTCAAAATGACGAATCTAAATGAGATAATTAATCCATAAGTATGGATAAAATGAAATAAGTATCTTATGATGATGTGAAGTTTGAATGTTTTCAAAAATGGATTAATTGTTATCTTGATATGTGGTTTATAAATCCATAATATAGTTATATACTATACCTGTTATATGGATGAATATTATATTGAGCTTCTGATTATGATATGAAATGCTATTGATTGTGATTGAGCGGGACAGTACCCCCTCTCACGGCAAGGCAGAAAACCCGGTTGACAGGGTGTCTTGACCAATGAGTGTGGAGACAACGATTCCCTCAGTAGGGATATAGCCCGGATTGGTGATAAATCCGTGAGGCGCCCTAGCTAAGAGGATGAGGTTGTGCGTCATGGCGAAAATATACATAATTGGTGAGCCGGCCTGTGTGCGCTCTCCGGGATATATTGCCATTGACGAGTACTAGTAACGTTTGTTGAATTGGATAAATTTTTATCTTCTGTCTATTGGTTGAGTATGAGCCTTTGGATATGCTTGCATGACTGGTAATGTATTTGAATTTTATTAATGCGAGGCCGATTCGCTCATTGAGTTTAAAAGCTCACATTGTTTGTACAACCTTTTTGTTCAGATCAGGTTGCCATCGAAGAATATCTGCTAGAGGAGTAGATCACTTTGGACCTTCCCGTTGTCGGGTAGACCTCTCTTCTGTTATAGATTATGTTGCTCTGTAATCGTCTAGGACATCTAGTTCAGGGGTTCGACATTTGGCTTGTATGTCAGTATAATAATGTATTTTAAATTGATAATCTATGATTTTCATATAAGAAAATTTGATATATTTATCGGAAGGCTTACAGTGATGAGAGATTCATCATTGTGCCGGTCATGTGCCCAGAAAACGGGTCGTGACAAAGTTGGTATCAGAGCAATGGTTGTTAGGTCTCCTAGTGATTACAGAGCAAGGTAACCTTAGTAGGACCTCCTCTATCGTTGTGAACCCGGGCACAACTATAGAGAGACGGCTCTACTGAAGGTCCTGTAGGATGTTTTCATTTCCTTTCCCTCCGAGACTTATCTCTTCTTAGGAAGTATGTTCTCAGTTTTAGTTTTATACAGATGTGGCTACACTTTTGAACTTAGTCAAGGAAAAGTTGTTACTTGTTTTGATTCCGTTGCTGTCGGATCAAATTTTTATATGGTGGATTTTATAAGCTGAATTCATGATTGAATTTGTGTAGCTATATTATTTTAGGGTACCAGCAAATAAAAGAAACCACTCGCATTAAAAAACAAAAAAAAACTGAAGGATTACATTGCAAAAAAGAAGAAGTTTACTCATGCATGAGTAATCTAAAAGCGAGGTGGTCTCGGATTAGGAGGGTTGTATTGTATCATCACCCCTCGACCATTCCTTGGAGCAAGGGACATAGCAATGTCGCGGAGGGTAGTGTAAATCCCATTCATACAATCAACACTTCTTTGTTGTTGATTGCAGAAGCACTGGGTAGACCAATAGAAGAACCTGTCTATTCTTGAAGTCATTTCTGCATGATTGCGTTTAGTTAACTTCTCCAGGTCTCCTATCATCTTTTTCAGATTTTTCACCTCCTGCTCTAGACAGGCGATTTTGTCCTCCGAGGTATGGCCCGTGCTAGTCTCCTCAGCTTCCTCGATCTTCTTCATTTTCTTCTCCTTCTGTTTCTCTGGAGACCCCTCAAAAGGTCTTTTGCCCTTGTCTTTGCCCAGACTTAAGTTTAAGTCGAGCTCTTCTTCCTTAGCCTCTACTGTGAGATCAATGTACTTCCTTGAGGCCATGATTTGGAAAAATTTAGAAATTTTTGTAAGAGTATGAGGCGAGAGGAATACTGGGGGATTGTAGGCTCGGAGATTATTACTCTTTGTGGTGTGGTAACTGAGAACGCTGGGATGATTTTTATAGAGAAAAATTAGGACTTAGAGACAAAGAAGATATCTTTTCACCGCACCCCTACACGATCAACCTATGGATTTCTGCAAGCTGGAAGCCAGAAGTCTAGGGTAGGCGTGCACACCAACAATGCGTCGCATTAATGCCAAAACCATGAAAGTCAGTATTCGGTGGATTTGCGGCCGATTTTACTCGGTTTTCCCATTTCTCCCGTTGGCATTTTCCGAAATTCAAAGAAGTTGATAACATAGCCATCAAAGATTGCCTTTGATGCTTTTATGATGAACTGAAATACATTTCTCCGTTTTATTGTGTTGTTCTTAAGAGCCTTCAGTTGAGTATAATATACATAATTGATTGAATCATGTTGTAATTACATTTATGTATGTTATTCATGCATAATGAGTGAAGGCTACGATCAAGGAGAATATGTGATGATCCTACATATACTCATAGAGATGTGAAATCAAAATGACTTGGATAGAATGAAATGTGTAGATGATGATATATCTTCATGGTTACACATACTTACATATAATGCTCTCATGGGCAAATGAAAGGCAGTGATTTCCTTACATCATGATAATGCTTAAGGCATGCGACCGTAAGCAGTTAACTTTGTTTTAAAATATATATATTTACATATATATTATGTGTAAGTCTAGAGTAAAGACACCGATTAGAATCTAAGATACGGCCAATATGAGACTACCCGATCATAGAGGGACATCGTGATATAGGATTACAGAATAAAACAAGTTTAGAGGGAGAAAATCTCAGACTGAAGAGCGTAGTTAGTCAGAACTTTGAGAAAGGTCAAGATTAGCCGAAAATTTTTTTAAGGAAATCTTTGACTTATGTTAATTGCATTAAATTATATTTACTATTTACTTTCATGTCCGACATTAATTGCTGGCATTGCGACGTATGTGATCTGTAAACCTTATAGCGAGCGGCGTGTAGGTTGTGGTGGCTTTAGCTCCAGGGGCTTCGGGTTGTCTATAAATCTTGTATGCCCGTTACCCTACTCATCGCACCAAGCAAACCTACTTCTTTCATTACATACCTATTTCTCAATCTCCATTCCTTTCTCATTCGAAGTTATTTCTGAGATCCCTAGAGCAATGGCCGATAATAAGTCTTTCAACTTGAATTTTGAGACTGGCAATGTAGAGCTTGATTTAAATCTAAGTCTCGGAAACAACAAAGGGAAGAGACCTGTAGACAGGTCACCAGAAATTAAGAAGAGAAAGAGGGATGTAATAGAGTTGGAGGAGGACAGTACTGCAACATCCTCAGAAAATAAGCTTGCATTCCTGGAACGTAAGATAGAGAGCCTGGAATACAAGATAGAGGACCAGAAGCGACTAATAAGTCGTCTCTTTGAAAACCAAGAGAAACTGATAAACTGTCGTTTCGGGGAACTGACTAATCGAGTTGATAGACATTCAATGTTTGCAACTCAAAATTTTCGTGACCAACAAGCAAGGTGTATTGACTGTATGAACGGAGTGACTTATGCTCTTCGCCAAATTTCTCAGGCGCTTCCTCCAGAAACTCTTTCTAGGCTGCAACGATTAGCTTCCTCCTTAAGGTCTGAAGCACCTTCCTCTTCTAGACCTGGAGCACCTTTTACATTTCAAAAGCCTCCTCGTCCTTAATTTATTTTTCTTTTGTTTGTACCTAAAGCTACATTTGGTGTAAGCTTCACGTATTAAAATTATCTATGTACTAGAAATAAAATTTAAGTTAGTATCTAGATCTTCTTTATTGAAGTGATTCATTTTACTGAAAGAACTTGAGGAATGAAAAGATATTGGACTTGTTATATTTCATACTTGATTCTAAAGCATAGTATAGTAATATCTTTTTGACTGAGCAGAGTTACTAAAATGATATTTCATTGCACTTCTGAGCTATGGAGGAATGTTGAATAAGTATTTTATGAACCTATAGAACTATGGGTTTGCCTCAATCATTGAAGGGATGCGACTCTATATGAGTCATTGAGGTGAGAGGAATTTCCATATATATAATTATGCGTAAGAAGTATGTTATTTACTTATCATATTTTCTAGGATTGTTCTTCCTAGAGATTTATGTAATGATTTCATTTTATATAACGCCTTCAGCTGAGAGTATCGCCTTAAGGTAGAAGGATCGCCTTCGGGCAAGAGTATTGCTTATGGCCAAAATGATGCCTTCGGGTAGGGTGCTTGTATTCGTAAAAGTTATAAGCTATGTGTGTGGAAACATGTGTTCTGATATTCAATGTGAACTGGAAAGACCACGTGCCACTTTTGAGATGACACCTATTTGAGGTTTTACATAGAGACAGAGTTCGTCTCTGATTAGGTGGTTTGAGTTTGGTAAAGGTTATGAGGATGAGACACTTTATGGTACAAAAGGTTGTGGAGAAGATTAAACTGATGAGGAAGAGATTACTTGCTGTCTAGAAAAGGCAAAAGTCTTATGCAAATTATTGATAATGCGGTTTAGCGTTCACAGTCAATGGTATAATGTTCTTGTAAATCTCACCAAGGGTGTGATGAGGTTTTGGAAGAAAGAGATACAAAGAATGAGATATAGACGAAGTAATCACACTTATTTCAGTCTTGAAATGAGTTTTGAATTCGGGGGACCGAATTCTCTTAAGGGGGTGATAATGTAATACCCAAGAAAAATAAAATATAAATATTTGTTTACAAACTATGGTTACTATGCTAGTATACGGTACTGTTTACATGTATAATACTATTTACGTATACGATACTGTTCATTTATACAATCGAAATGTCAAGTACTAAATGTGGTTTGGTCATAAGAGAAAACTAGAAAGAAGTTTGTAGGAGAAAATGACGTTTTATGTGTAAAAATACGCTCAGGGACTAAATTGAAAGAACTGATTTGAAAAGAAACTTAAAGGTTTAAGGTGAAATGATAGTTTTCCCCTTAAGTTTTCAATAGTAAAGCCGCCTGTGACTTTTCCGAAATTGCACAGTAACCATAAATGATTAACGTGAATTATTTTATTAGAAATGTCATTTTCATGAATAGTAAATTGAATATTTTATTAGCGCATAGTGTCAAATAGTACCCTTGACTTTTGCTATAAATAGGCCCTTCCATTTCACTTATAAACTCACACCTTCAACTTCTCTTCTTCTCTCCTTAAGTTTCTCTTACTCCAAAGCTAGGCCTCTGAGATTTTGGGCCTTTCCTTTTCAGCTTAGGTAAGGATACTATGCCCTTTCTATGTCTTTCAAATTTTAGAAGTTAATTTCTTAAGTATGCTCTGTGGTTGCGGTTTTGGCTGATCTTCCACATCAGAAAAATTGTCCTTAGCTGTTTATATGTTATTTTGATTCTCTGATTACCGAAATAGAATGTAAACTGTGAAGAATACATGTCTAGGAAAGTTCTGGCTAAGGAAAGACCTGGTTTTTAAGTGTGTCCAGTGTGACCCTCCACTCTTTCCTGGGAACTTACCTGGTGTACTCTTTTACAGATTGTATTCTCTATTTCTGGTATGAATAGTGACCGTATGTATGAATAGTGACTGTACGTATGAATAGTGACCGTATGAATAGTAACCGTACATATGAACAGTATCTGTACGAAAACAATCCTGACGTATTTTCTCTAATCTTTCATGAAAATCTCCGTAGCAGAACACCGAAATTCACCTGAGAACTCTTGTCTGTAATGACTTAGAGAAGCGATGTTCGTACGGAATCCAGGTGAGTGAAACGACCCCGTTTTAATAGAGTTTTAGCATTACTGGTGATAAAAAGTATGTCGTAGGACACTCCCAAGATTCATAGGGGGAAATTGGATTCAAAATGACGAATCTAAATGAGATAATTAATCCATAAGTATGGATAAAATGAAATAAGTATCTTATGATGATGTGAAGTTTGAATGTTTTCAAAAATGGATTAATTGTTATCTTGATATGTGGTTTATAAATCCATAATATAGTTATATACTATACCTGTTATATGGATGAATATTATATTGAGCTTCTGATTATGATATGAAATGCTATTGATTGTGATTGAGCGGGACAGTACCCCCTCTCACGGCAAGGCGGAAAACCCGGTTGACAGGGTGTCTTGACCAATGAGTGTGGAGACAACGATTCCCTCAGTAGGGATATAGCCCGGATTGGTGATAAATCCGTGAGGCGCCCTAGCTAAGAGGATGAGGTTGTGCGTCATGGCGGAAATATACATAATTGGTGAGTCGGCCTGTGTGCGCTCTCCGGGATATATTGCCATTGACGAGTACTAGTAACGTTTGTTGAATTGGATGAATTTTTATCTTGTATGTAAGAGGATGATGTTGTGCGTCATGGCGAAAATATACATAATTGGTGAGCCGGCCTGTGTGCGCTCTCCGGGATATATTGCCATTGACGAGTACTAGTAACGTTTGTTGAATTGGATAAATTTTTATCTTCTGTCTATTGGTTGAGTATGAGCCTTTGGATATGCTTGCATGACTGGTAATGTATTTGAATTTTATTAATGCGAGGCCGATTCGCTCATTGAGTTTAAAAGCTCACATTGTTTGTACAACCTTTTTGTTCAGATCAGGTTGCCATCGAAGAATATCTGCTAGAGGAGTAGATCACTTTGGACCTTCCCGTTGTCGGGTAGACCTCTCTTCTGTTATAGATTATGTTGCTCTGTAATCGTCTAGGACATCTAGTTCAGGGGTTCGACATTTGGCTTGTATGTCAGTATAATAATGTATTTTAAATTGATAATCTATGATTTTCATATAAGAAAATTTGATATATTTATCGGAAGGCTTACAGTGATGAGAGATTCATCATTGTGCCGGTCATGTGCCCAGAAAACGGGTCGTGACAATATTCTTTTGTTCTTGCTCGAAAGAAATCGCCTTCGCCAGCTTGCCTGTGACCACGAAGCTCTTCGCCGGCTCAGACCCACCAATAGAAAACCAAATAATTCAACAAAGATTGATTCGTTTACCCCTAAAGATTGAAATCTGGGAAACCCAATTCTTGCAGATCGAAAAGATTTGGGTGTTGTGAGTAAGGGGGAATGGCCGGAAAAAGGATTTGGGTGCTATGAGTAAGGGGGAATGGCTAGAAAAGTTGACTGTGACAGGGGATAGTGGTGGGTGTTCAACGTCGACAGTGAGTTGCGGAGAAAGGTTTAGGGCGACGGGTGTCACATCCCAAAAATTGAACATGTGAAAAGATACTACTTTTAGGAAAATCTCAGCGGTATCCCAAAATCCTGGACAATCTTAATATCCATAACTACTCATTTGATAAAATTTTCAAACATAAGTTATTTACATATATTCTGTAAGGTTTTACATTCAACCTTAATCATTCATTCTACACGACAGAATTATATTCATTTGATAAACAAATATAGGCATACATAATCTGATGTGCTTATCTCAATGCAAGCCTATGAGACCTATAGAAAGTACAGAGCGTTCCTAGTATTCACATTAATAAGTACTGGTATCCCACCAGAGAGAAATAGAGAATAACTCAAAGGGGCTTCTAATCTTCAATCGAATACTCTTCTTCTTTGTTTTCTGTATCTGAAAAGATAATCATAGAGAGTGTGAGTTTATTTAAAAACTCAGTAAGTAAATAACTGTACTAAATAAAATATCAAAAGTACAAATACCACATTTACTCATATAATTAATTGTCTTATACATCGAGTAGTATGAGACTCTAACCCTTTCAAACTCGTGAATAAGATTTCATAGATATGCACCGAGTAGTATGAGACTCTAACCCTTTCAAACTCGTGAATAAGATTTCATAGATATACACCGAATAGTATGCGACTCTAACCCTTTCAAACTCGTATTTATAATTTCATCTATTTACATCGAGTAGTATGGGACTCTAACCCTTTCAAACTCGTGTATAGATTTTCATAGTTATGCATTGAGTAGTATGGGACTTTAACCCTTTCAAACTCATGCATTAGATCCCGTAGATCTTTACTCATTAATAAAATAGTGAGAATTTCTCACATAGTACAATTTCCATTAAATAAAATAATTTATACATACTTTTATTCCTTTGAATTTCTGTAAAAAAATATATCAATCATCATATACTGTCATATGAAAAATTGATTGATTAATATCCAAATAATATTGTAAATGAGACTTATATTGTACTTTGACTAGTAATATCAAATTAGCTTAGCAAGGTTATTCACTTACCTTGATATTTGTCTAAGTTTACCTTGTTCCACACTAGAATTTGTGTAGAAAATTTTCCTAGTAAAATATATTACAAGGAAACATAAGAAAGGAAACAAAATCACGAAAATATGCAATATTTTCTGATTGCTACAGTGACGGTTCGCTACAGTAACGTTGACTGCTACAGTATCGTTGACTGCCGACACTACAGTAACTGCTACAGGGTTGCTACAGTAAATTCGAGTTTTGCAGAAAATTTTCCAGAAAATTTCATCCTTTCATTTCTTGTTTCAAAACCAGAATCTCAACTTTTTTAACTGACTATAACTTAATCATAACTAAAAAATAACCTCTAAAACAACTAAGGTTCATGAATTATCATCAAAATCTTCAAGAACAAAACCTCCTCTAATCTTCCATATAAACTTAGACTTAATGAAAATAATGAGATTAAAGCTTACCTTTGATCCTTACAAAGCTTTTGAACCGAATAAATAATCAAAACTCTGAAGATCAAGGAAAGGATTTGAGAAGAGGATGAAGAAATGAGAGAAAATGCCACTATTCACTTTTCAGCCTTTGCTTCTGCGTGAATAATGAGAGGATACTATTGAAGTTATATTTTAAAGATTTCTAATGGGTTATTGAGTAACCCATGGGTATCCATAACCCAACATCCAAACTCATCCAGTCAAATTACAATTAATGGACTAATTGACCATTCTTAAACCACTTTTCCATGAATTTCACCACTCTAAGAATATATCCCACATGGTGCAAATATTCAGTCCAGTCATTTAACTCAATTTTCATAAATAATATTCAAAAAGAACAATTAAATATGAAAATTAAAAATGACCAAAATAAATAACTAAAGTAACGTTGTAAAATTCTAAAATACTCTCAAGCGAATTATATTCCGAAATTAACGGGTATTACAACGGGAGTCTATGGTGGCTATGATTTGGGTGGTGAAAGGTGGCTGAGGTTTGCCAACAGAGAACAGGGGAGAGACGGTGATGGCGAGGCTTCAATGGCGACAACAGATTGCTAGCATGAGAGTGAAGGGCATAATTGTCTAATATCTCATTTTTCATCAAGAAAGGGGCTTTTCCATCCAATTTTGAGTGGAAAAACACAATGGCTAAAAAAAATACTTTATTTTTCATTATGGAAAGTTTCCTTTCCATTAGCCAATTCAACCAAACAAAAGAAAAAATAATGTGCATTAGAATTCCTTTCTATTCTCCTCTTCATTCTTCCAACCAAACGCACCGTTAGGGCATGTGTGGGTTGAATTGGTTTGAGTTGGTTCGAATTGAGATATTTTTATACATTCAACTTGAACCAATCCAATCTGTTACCAAATTGATTGGTTTGGTTTGGGATGAGTTTGATTGATTCGGATTGACAAATTGAGTTTTTTTTTTGAATTATATACTTGATTTAAAATGTTAGAATTAAAAATAAAAAATAATATAATTAGGCCTTACATAATTATTTTTTTAAAAGAAAATCTCATTTATAGTTTGATATCGAGTTAATTTTTTTTTGTTGTTTATTAGAATTAGAATAAAAAGTGAAATAACAAATTTTTAAATGAAGAGGTTAATGTTTTAATAAATAATTAAGATAGTAGATGTTATATGTGTTACTATAAATTATTATTGAGAGAGAGAAATGTTGCAAAATAAATTAAATAATATGCTAACTAAATCTTAAATACTTTACACACAACATAAGTGTAAAGCATAAGAGTACTACAATAAAAAAATGAGCAAGTTCTTGGATTGATTTGGGTTCGACGAGTTTAAAATTTATAAACTCGTTACCTGAACCAATAGTCAGCCAGTTGAAAAAAAAAAAAAGAAAATTAAACCAATCTATCAACCCAACACAAATCTTGCAGGTTGGTTTGAGTTGAGTAAGTTAGCAAGATAATGAGTTGACCCGACACAACACATAACCCTACCACCAGTACCATCCAAAAGAAGTTGTTTTGGCTCAACTAAGTCCATTTTGTATTTTCATGACCTCCGAAAAATCAACCCTCAATATATAATGAAGATACGACAACATTTGTTTTTTTTGTTTTTTTCATATTGCCAGTTGTTCTTTTTGGGTAAGACACTCCTGTTTGGTACACCAAGAACTTGTTGGTATGAAATGCTATCTGTAATACCCAAGAAAAATAAAATATAAATATTTGTTTACAAACTACTGTTACTATTTCAGTATACAGTACTATTCACTCGTATAATACTATTTATGTATACGATGATGTTCATTTATACAATCGAAATGTCAAGTACTAGATGTGGTTTGGTCATAAGAGAAAACTAGAAAGAAGTTTGTAGGAGAAAATGACGTTTTATGTGTAAAAATACCCTCAGGGACTAAATTGAAAGGACTGATTTGAAAAGAAACTTAAAGGTTTAAGGTGAAAGGATAGTTTTTCCTTTAAGTTTCTAATAGTAATAACTGAAAAATGAGGTGTACAGTAACTGCATTATTAGAAATGTCATTTTCATAAATAGTAAATTGAATATTTTATTAGTGCATAGTATCAAATAGTACCCTTGACTTTTTCTATAAATAGGCGCTTCCATTTCACTTCTAAACTCACACCTTCAACTTCTCTTCTTCTCTCCTTAAGTTTCTCTTGTTTCGACGCTAGGCCTCTGAGATTTTGGGCCTTTCCTTTTTGCTTAGGTAATGATACTATGCCTTTCTATGTCTTTCAAATTATATAAGTTATTTTCTTAAGTATGCTCTGTGGTTGCGGCTTTGGCCGATCTTCCACATCAGAAAAACTGTCCTTAGCTGTTTATATGTTATTTTGATTCTCTGATTATCGAAATAGAATGAAAACTGTGAACAATACATGTCTAGGAAAGTTCTGGCTAAGGAAAGACCTGGTTTTTAAGTGTGTCCAGTGTAACCCTCCACTCTTTCCTGGGAACTTACCTGGTGTACTCTTTTACAGATTATATTCTCTATTTCTGGTATGATTAGTAACTATACGTATGAATAGTAACCGTACGTATGAATAGTAATCGTATGAGTAGTATGGGACTCTAACCCTTTCAAACTCGTGTGTTAGATCTCGTAGATCTTTTGCTCATCAATAAAATAGTGAGAATTTATCACAATATAATTACTATGAAATAAATGAATTTACACATATTTTTATTCCCTTGAATGTCTATCATCAACCATAACAATTATCATATATTATCAACAGCGAGATTGATTATTTCTCACTTCAATAATGTTATAAACAAGACTTGTATTGTACCTTATCTAATAAGATCACATTAGTTTAGTAAGGTTATTCACTTACAAAATGTTTCAATTTATTCAACGAACAATCACATCTAGTTCTTTAGTCAACTAGAGAAATCAATTCTCAAAGGTAATAAAATACCTTCCAATGATATTATACTTTTTCTCAACCTGAACACACACTGATAATCTTTTCAATTTCACAAATAACGCAAATGGGATTTATATTGTGCTTTGACTAATTTATTAAATTAATTTTGCAAGGTTGCCTACTCACCTGAATTCCACGCTCTCGGCGCTCCCACCTTGCGCCCCAATCATCCCTATTGTAACCAGGTAAAAACCATTAGGGTTACAAAATAGAGAAATTTCCTATCACTACTCTCGACCTTTACTCACATCTTAAGTCATAACTCCTAACCGGTAATGAATTTCTAAATGACACTTATACCATTGGAAACTAGACTCAAAGAGCTTTTCAACGATATTAAAAAAAAAACTGATGCTACAGTAATAGTCAACGGTCAACGCAGCTACAGTAACGTTGACCGAGTCAACGCTACAGTAACGAGAAAATCTGGAAAAATTTTCTCGGTGAACAGTAATTTCTGGGGAAAATTTTCAATGTTCTTCGTGTTATTCATCCAAAAATTCTAAAATCATATCTAAAACAACATTTCTTTTGATTTCTTCCATGGGTTTTCATCCTTAATGTCTAAGGAGTGTTTTAACACCAAAACCCCCAATTTCTACCAACAATCCAAGCTCAAATCTCAAATTTTCATCAAGAACACTAACTTTTTCAAATATCCAAATTCTACGAAATTTCTTGTTCTAATAACATCATAAACCACCTAAGAATGTTTTACATTAACATCCACACTTAAATTCATCCATTAAAACTCAAAATCTTAATTTTCTTCCATAGGTCCGAAAATGGAGAAAAAGAGAAATAGAGTAGATAAAACTTACCTCTTTACCTCTAGAACTCCTGAGAATCGGAAGTATGGTTAGAAAATACAAGATCGCCGGATGAAAATTTGAGAAATGATTGAAGAAGGGAAGATGGAAATGAACGAAGAACATGAAGCCTCGGGAGGAAGAAGGAGAAGAAAAACTAATAATTGTATGTGTGGGCCCCACTAATTTCTTTTTCGATAAAATCGCTCATAGCCACCTTAGCTTATAAGATTTGTTCACTTTAAAATAAAAACTTCTCACATTTACACATATTAACCTTATCTAGGTTTCTAATTCGTGGCTTTGCCCTAAGCTTACACATTTTCAAACATACATATTAAAATAAAAACTTCTCACATTTACACATATCAAGTGTTACCATAAAGTGAGAAATTTTTTTTTTTACCTTTCTCTTGCCTCTACGAGCATATATGTATGTATGTATCAACATAGAGATACATCATTATCTATATATTTTCATCTATTCAAGTCCTTTTTAAATTTCACACTTCTCATTCTCTGAATGTATGTAGAATCATTACATATTATTCCTGGCCATAACAAATAGCCTTCACTCTCAATGCATGGATAACATACATACATGGCATATGTATTTAAATACATATAATCACAATATAATTCAATCAATCATGTATATTATACTCAACTGAAGGCTTTCAAGAACAATACAAGAAAGCAGAGAAATACATTTTAGTTCATCATAAAAGCATACATGGCTACGCTGTCGGCTTCTTAGAATTTCAGAAAATGCCAACAAGAGATATGAAAAATAAACAAGTATAAATCGGCCGCAAATCCACCGAATATTGACTTACGTGGTTTTGCCATTAAGTGACACATTGTTGACACGCATGCTTACCCTAGGCTTCTGGCTTCCAGCTTGCAAAAATTCATAGGTTGAGCGTGTAGGAGTGCGGCGAAGAGATATCTTCTTTGGCTCTAAGTCTAAATTTTTCTCTATAAAAACTGCCCCGGAGTTCTCAGTTACTACACCACAAAGAGTAATCATCTCTGAGCCTACAATTTCCCAGCATTCCTCTCTCATCATACTCCTGCAAAAACTTCTAAATTTTCTAAACCATGGCCACCAGGAAGTACATTGATCTCACAGTGGAAGCCAAGGAAGAAGAGCTCGACTTAAACTTAAGTCTGGGCAAAAACAAGGGCAAGAGACCTTTTGAGGGGTCTCAAGAGGATCAAAAGGAGAAGAAGATAAAAATTGAGGAAGTTGAGGAGATTAGCATTGGCCACACGTCAGAAAACAAAATCTCTTGTCTAGAGAAGGAGGTGAAAAATCTGAAGAAGATGATAGAAGACCTGGAGGAGTTAACTAAACGCAATAATGCGGCAATGACTTCAAGAATAAACAGGTTCTTCTATTGGTCTACCCAATGCTTCTGCAATCAACAACAAAGAAGTGTTGATTGTATGAATGGGATTTACACTACCCTCCGTGACATTGCTCAGTCTCTTGTTCCAAGAAATGGTCGAGGGGTGATGATACAATACAACCCTCCTAATCCGAGACCACCTCGCTTTTAGATTACTCATGCATGAGTAATTTCCCTTTTTTTTTTTTGCAATGTAATCCTTCCGCTTTTAATGCCAATAGTTTCTTTTACTAGATGGTACTCTAAATAATAATAATAATAATAAAATGAAGAAAGATAAAAGAAATTAGCCACACAAAATCAATAACAAATTCAGCTTATAAGCCAATCACATAAAAAAAAATTTTATGACCCTATAAGCTGACACAGAGACAAACAGAAGCTCTATACAAGTCTCGTTGTCTTTCCCCTTATCATACGGGAGTAGATGAAGGCTTACCGTATAGATCAATTGAACTCGATATTATGCCCTCGAATTGTCATGAATTCTTGCTTAAGAGCCTCGATTCGCAAGCTTTCCTTAAACTAACACTCTGAGGCACAAACTACCATAAGAATATCTTTCTAGACCATTCCAATCATACATCACGTTTAACAATTATGAATGTTCATACGCCAACAGCCTACCTTTAACATGCTCTAATTGTTCCAATGTTACAAAACTTCTACATTGTATATATATATAACTTTGGCGAGTCGCCCCTAGAGAAGACTTATAACGTACCTCAATATCTCTTATGCTAGGTTCCATTTTACCGTAGTATCTCCCTTAGGGAAAAACTACCTAGCCCACATCTATTTTCTCAACCAAGCTTTTATCAAGGAACATATTATTTAGGACTTACATCCTCTTTCATAAATTACATCTGTCTGGCATCTATCAAAATCAAATCTTGATCTGCCTCACAAGAGTTCTTTCCCATTCTTGCATTAGTAATCTGCGCTATATTCTTTGTGAAAATCTTTCTTGAACTCTAGCCCATGCCTCATAATCAACTTTACCCCATCTAATACATCACTCTTGGCCCAGCCCTCAAGCCATATTCTAGCAATTACTGATCCTCACCTTTAAGAGTACACTACAGAGTTATGTTCCCAATTTCTCAAAAAGAAAAATTTCATACAGAGATCACCTTTTCCATCGATATAAAGATCATACCTCCAACAAGTTCCAAAGTTCCACATATGAAATCAATTATCTCATATTGTAACAAAATTATCTCTAACTAACTCCATCGAATGGTAAGTTATGACAAGAACACTCAACTTTACAAGGTCTTTTATGGAACCTAATCCCATGGTCATGCCGCGGTTCATGACAATGGAAAAGGGCCCACAAAGAACACTTTGCTCTGTAATCTATAGGGGACCTAAAACCACCTCTGATACCAATTTGTCACATCCCAAAACTTACATGTGATATAAACATAAAATACCTAGGGTGTACCTCCGTGGTACCCCATAATCTCTGTGAACATTCTTAATATCCATAATTATGTGAATCATAAATATTCCAAGAAAGATATTTTGTATACATATTCAGAAAATGTTCAACTTTCAAACACTATACAGTACTATACAACCTCCCAAGCCTAGGTGACCTACTAGATTACAGAGCGTTTCCTAATCCTTACCAATTGTTTACCAGACAAAAGTGGAGTATATCCTTAAAGGCTATAAATTCTTCTCATCAACCACTGTATCTGAAAAGATAATCATGGAGAGTGTGAGTTTATCATAACTCAGTGAGTAAACAACTGTACATGAAAATATCATAAGCACAAACACCACATTTACTAATACAATCAATCTATCATTTATTTTAAATAATTATAGTATTATATGCCATAAATACTTGCACTGAGTGACTTGGGAATTTAACCCTCAAACTCTTTGTGCATAGGTTTTCACATTTATACACCGAGTAGTATGGGACTCTAACCCTTTCAAACTCGTGCATAAATTTTTACATTTATACAATGAGTGATATGGGACTCTAACCCCTTTCAAACTCGTGTATTAATTTTCACAGTTATACACCGAGTAGTATGGGACTCTAACCCTTTCAAACTCGTGCATAGGTTTTCACATTTATACACCGAGTAGTATGGGACTCTAACCCTTTCAAACTCGTGCATAGATTTTCACATTTATACACCGAGTAGTATGGGACTCTAACCCTTTCAAACTCGTGTATTAGATCTCGTAGATCTTTTGCTCATCAATAAAATAGTGAGAATTTATCACAATATAATTACTATGAAATAAATGAATTTACACATATTTTTATTCCCTTGAATGTCTATCATCAACCATAACAATCATCATATATTATCAACAGCGAGATTGATTATTTCTCACTTCAATAATGTTATAAACAAGACTTGTATTGTACCTTATCTAATAAGATCACATTAGTTTAGTAAGGTTATTCACTTACAAAATGTTCCAATTTATTCAACGAACAATCACATCTAGTTCTTTAGTCAACTAGAGAAATCAATTCTCAAAGGTAATAAAATACCTTCCAATAATATTATACTTTTTCTCAACCTGAACACACACTGATAATCTTCTCAATTTCACAAATAACGCAAATGGGATTTATATTGTGCTTTGACTAATTTATTAAATTAATTTTGCAAGGTTGCCTACTCACCTGAATTCCACGCTCTCGGCGCTCCCACCTTGCGCCCCAATCATCCCTATTGTAACCAGGTAAAAACCATTAGGGTTACAAAATAGAGAAATTTCCTATCACTACTCTCGACCTTTACTCACATCTTAAGTCATAACTCCTAACCGGTAATGAATTTCTAAATGACACTTATACCATTGGAAACTAGACTCAAAGAGCTTTTCAACGATATTAAAAAAAAAACTGATGCTACAGTAATAGTCAACGCAGCTACAGTAACGTTGACCGAGTCAATAACGAGAAAATCTGGAAAAATTTTCTCGGTGAACAGTAATTTCTGGGGAAAATTTTCGATGTTCTTCGTGTTCTTCATCCAAAAATTCTAAAATCATATCTAAAACAACATTTCTTTTGATTTCTTCCATGGGTTTTCATCCTTAATGTCTAAGGAGTGTTTTAACACCAAAACCCCCAATTTCTACCAACAATCCAAGCTCAAATCTCAAATTTTCATCAAGAACACTAACTTTTTCAAATATCCAAATTCTACGAAATTTCTTGTTCTAATAACATCATAAACCACCTAAGAATGTTTTACATTAACATCCACACTTAAATTCATCCATTAAAACTCAAAATCTTAATTTTCTTCCATAGGTCCGAAAATGGAGAAAAAGAGAAATAGAGTAGATAAAACTTACCTCTTTACCTCTAGAACTCCTGAGAATCGGAAGTATGGTTAGAAAATACAAGATCGCCGGATGAAAATTTGAGAAATGATTGAAGAAGGGAAGATGGAAATGAACGAAGAACATGAAGCCTCGGGAGGAAGAAGGAGAAGAAAAACTAATAATTGTATGTGTGGGCCCCACTAATTTCTTTTTCGATAAAATCGCTCATAGCCACCTTAGCTTATAAGATTTGTTCACTTTAATCCCTCTCGATGTCTCAAATACCACTTTAACCTCGAATCCATCATCTTTTCGGTACCGGACTCATAATTCATTCTCATAAGCTTTATTCTTCCTCTCAGGTTTCTATTTGGTCATTTCTCAAAAGTCCTATATACTTTCTTTTCTTTTCACTTTAGTCCTTGAGAATTTGTAAAAATTTCCTAAATTAAAAATTAAAATTTCTATTCCCAGATTTTCTTCACTAATTCAAAAAGCACATTTTCACGTAATTAAATTTTTCACTAAATTTCAAATTAGACTTTAAATATTCATATAAATTCTTGAGATATTACACCAGGTGAGTGAAACGACCCCGTTTTAATAGAGTTTTAGCATTACTGGTGATAAAAAGTATGTCGTAGTACACTCCCAAGATTCATAGGGAGAAATTAGATTCAGAATGACGAATCTAAATGAGATAATTAATCCATAAGTATGGATAAAATGAAATAAGTATCTTATGATAATGTGAAGTTTGAATGTTTTCAAAAACGGATTAATTGTTATCTTGATATGTGGTTTATAAATCTATAATATAGTTATATACTATACCTGTTATATGGATGAATATTATATTGAGCTTCTGATTATGATATGAAATGCTATTGATTGTGATTGAGCGGGACAGTACCCCCTCTCACGGCAAGGCAGAAAATCCGGTTGACAGGGTGTCTTGACCAATGAGTGTGGAGACAACGATTCCCTCAGTAGGGATATAGCCCGAATTGGTGATAAATCCGTGAGGCGCCCTAGCTAAGAGGATGAGGTTGTGCGTCATGGCGGAAATATACATAATTGGTGAGCCGGCCTGTGTGCGCTCTCCGGGATATATTGCCATTGACGAGTACTAGTAACGTTTGTTGAATTGGATGAATTTTTATCTTCTTGTATGTAAGAGGATGATGTTGTGCGTCATGGCGGAAATATACATAATTGGTGAGCCGGCCCGTGTGCGCTCTCCGGGATATATTGCCATTGACGAGTACTAGTAACGTTTGTTGAATTGGATGAATTATTATCTTCTGTCTATTAGTTGAGTATGAACCTTTGGATATGCTTGCATGACTGGTGATGTATTTGAATTTTATTAACGCGAGGCCGATTCGCTCATTGAGTTTAAAAGCTCACATTGTTTGTACAACCTTTTTTGTTCAGATCAGGTTGCCAATGAAGAATATCTGCTAGAGGAGTAGATTACTTTGGACATTCCCGTTGTCGGGTAGACCCCTCTTTTGTTATAGATTATGTTGCTCTGTAATCATCTAGGACATCTAGGTCAGGGGTTTGGAATTTGGTTTGTATGTCAGCAAAATAATGTATTTTATACTGAGAATCTATTATTATGTGCAAATCATCTCTATGAATTTCAAATAAAGAAAATTTGATATATTTTCTTCAGGAATGGTTATTTTGATAATATAGAGATAATGACTAAACTCATGGGTAGAATTTATCGAAAGGCTTACAGTGATGGGATATTCATCATTGTGCCGGTCATGTGCCCAGAAAACGGGTTGTGACACTATCGACAAGTGTACTGAGTCAACAAGTAATATAGAAAATGAGTAGAGTGTCGATCCCACGAGGATTATAGTAGTCAAGTACCGATTTCACTATTTCTACACTATCTAGACGATCGAATTTTAATGTGATTAAGCTAAACTAGCCTAAATTAATTTTCTAAAATAAACTAAATTACTAATTATTAACGAAAAGTCACACAATTAAACTAAGGAAAGTATGCAAATTATCAAAGCGTTAGGGATCCGATTTCACTAACCTATCAAACTATGAATGAGTTTCCATTTTAATCTAAGTCTTTAATTTTTATATTGACGGTAGAATTCTCAATTTTAATTACAACTCAATTCCTTGGCGAATCAATACTCTGAACCTAAATCAAATTCTCTAATTCCTTAGACAACCAAATTAGGCACAGGCAATAAGTATAAGTAAATTCTATCAAAACCACACAAGTAATATGTCTATTAATAGATCAAATCTACTTATGGTAATTAATTCAATAGGCATATTCAATACATGAATTTTCCAATGCTTTATATAAACTCTAAATCAATTTTTAAGTGATCAGTTTAAAAAAATAATAGGTACAAAAATAATTACTCAACAAAAAAATTAAATAAACTCAGATTAATTAAAAACTCAATTCATAATATTTAAGGGAAGCTACATCTTTCTCCTTACAAAAGAAATTTAGCTACTAATGATAAATAAAATATCAATAATAACGAAGTTCTTGAGTTTTGCTATCAAGAACTAAAGAAGACTAAAAGAAAAGAAAAGATGAAGAAGATAAATGAAGAATTGAATCCCAATCTCCCAAAAGCTTCCGTGTACAGTGCGTCTCCTTCTTCAATCTTCCAAATACTAATTCAAAAAAAAAATTCAATCAAAATAATAATAATAATAATAATAATAATAAAATATAAAAATTACTTTTTTCAAATCCTAATCTTAATTTAAATTCTAAAAGAAACTAACCAAAATAAATTCTAATAAAAGTTAATTTAAATATCCTAACTAACTTAAACTAAATAATCATAATAATTAATAAATCTTAAGATAAATCATAAAGAAAAACTAATTCTTAATAAAATTAAACTAAACAAAAAAAAATATTAAATAAATCAAAAAAACTTAAAACTACTTATTTTACTCAATTTATCAATAAAAATATAAGTTAAATAACTCTAAAAAATAGAGTTATCAACATTAAAGGAAAGGAGAGGAAAAGAAAAAAAGAAAAAGGAAGGAAAAAAATATAATAAAGGATGTATATTGTGTTTGGTATGTATTTTTTTTTTTTTAGGGAGAGAATAGGAAAGTGTTGGAGAAATTTTACAGTATTACCCCTGGGTTTAGCTTAATTTTGAAAAAAAATGGAAGCCCAGTTAGAGTCTTAGACTGCCCCAGTCTCCTTCGATCCACATCATTGACCCTTTTCCAACCTAAGTCAGACTGCATGAACGCTGATGTAAATCCACCAATTTTATTAGTCTAGGTACGGCGGGGTTCCTTTCTCTACTGCAGCACTAATTTGTTATTGGGTTACTTAATCTGTTACCTGGAACTAGATATATGGATTCATGATGTTCAAAATTGACTTCACATTATGATGGGTCTTGTTTGAAGACTTTGAATGCATAAATTTGTGGCTATTTTATGAAATTCCAAGGGTAGAAGATGAATTTCGCATTGTACAATGAGGGCAATTCCATCCTCTTCAGCCTTTCCCGTGTATCTTTCCTTTCCCAACGACGCTTTTCCATCGACAACAAGCTAGAAATGGCCGTACAAAACGTAGCAGGAGTGAACAGTAGTGGAAAGGAAAGGTTCCATTCCCAATTCCAAGGCCTACCAAATGGGCTTTAACAGATTTGTCTACATTGGAATGTTTTCTTCTTGCAAAAGATCTCACTCCCTCTATCTTTAAAAAAAAATGGGGACAAAAAGGCTTACGCCTTGTGCAAAGTGGGATATAGACAAATAGACCTGACAATTGTTACTTTGTTTTTATATTACTTGTTAGTTAAGAATAAGACAAAAAGGATCCAATCCTTATGGTTTTCCCTTGCATCATAATACGCAAATTGCTTATCTTTTTTTTTTTTCTTATTATATTGGTGACTGGGAGATTTTTTAGTTTACTTACTGTGTACATTCAATTCTTTTTGTATAGATATTTAAACTAAGACCATATTAGATTAGTATTATAAACTAACTTATAATTTATTTAACTAGCTTATAAATTTGTTAGAAGTGTTTAATAAACAAATTTATTTAGTATCATATAGTTTATTTTGAAATACTACTTTGAGTAGTTTTATAATTTTTGATATTTTATTCCTATATTAAATTTATGACTTTTTTAAAATGCTCACTATACCCTTATGTCATATATATATATAATAAATATTTAATATATATATTTAATTAATTATATATATTTAATTAATTATATATATATAATAATTTAAATTAATCTAATTAAAAATATTTATTTTTATTATTTGGAAATTATAAAATGTATATCTTTTTAAATCATTTTATACATTTCAACTACTTCAACAACTATTTTTACTGAATAATTTTAATTTAATAAATTTATTTATAAACTTCCAAATTTTAATTTTCTATTATAAACTATCAATTAAAATTAAAATTTTAAACTTTCAACTAATTTGTCAATTAATTTTTTCGAACAAAACTTGAAAGGAAGGACAGCTCTACCAGATGATTGCTGGCTAACACCAATTTGAATATTAAAAGATTATTCTAATAGAAATAGTGCAATGCCCGCGAAATTGGGGGCGGTAGCTATGTTGTTGGATGTGAATGTAATTATAATTAAATTACAGTATTTAATAATAAGAATATTAAAATATAATACTTTGTTTCTCTAAAGTAACATTAAAATAAAATTAAATTTAACAATGCTTTATATTGTATGTTTTAAATTTTAAATAATAACATTAATTTTATTTTTAAAAATTTGTGTTTTCAACGTTAAGCCAACCTTGCTTCCGCATTGGGCAACACCAACAATTGGGAAGGCTAAAGGCATTGACATTTGAGCGGCTTGGCAGTGCTCCTCTCTGGTAGGATTTCTTTCTCTGTTTCTCTCTTTTTGTTTTTTATAAAGGGACGTCTTAAAAATGGCGATAAATGCGGAGATGATAGATAAAACGTAAGCATTGTGACTTATTCGAAAATTAGGACATGGTCATTTTTATTGAAAATAAAAAATGTATTTAATTGAGTTTAATAAAAATATTTTTTAAAATAAATTTAGATCTCAAAACACTAAAATAATATTTTTAACATTTTAAAAAATAAAAATAAAAAATATTTCTTAAACCAAACATATCATAAATCTTTCACTTTTGAGATGAGCTAATTGCCAATAGCTTCATAGGTTATTGACATCCACAGCTCTTACCTTTAAAGGCTTGCAAGGAAAATTGAGCTAACTAGAATAAACGACTAAACTCTTATTTTGCTCTGTTGCAAATTTTTATTTTTAATCAGTCCTTCATAGATTAAAAATTTATTAATTTAGTTCCCCATAATTAAATTTTTATTTTTAATTTAGTCCGTCACATATTCGTGTTATCAATTTAGTCCATTGGTGTAGTTATTGTTAAATAGTTTAACAAAAATATTAATTTGATTATTAACTCATTGAGATGGACAATTAAATGCTATGTATTTTTTAAAAAAAAAATCCATTTTACCTTGTAAAACCCACGTTTTTGTTTTTCTTGGTCTCTGGTATGTGTGTTTGTTGTTCTCTCCCTCCTCCAACGCATTTCTCTTGTATGCAAAAGCACACTAACCCTCCATTTTCTTTTTAAACAAAACTTGTGGCTGTCAATGATTATATTTCAACCCATTGAAATTTACCAAATTGAGGGATTAACTTGATAATAAAAATTTATAAAGAAATAAATTAATAATATATCAATATGTGATAGACCAAAAAAATAATTAAAATATGTGAGAAATTAAACTGATAATATGTCAATTTTTGAGGGAGCAAATTAAAAATAAAAATATATGAGGAACTAAATTGATAATATATCAATTTATAAATGACTAAATTAAGAATAAAAATATATAAGAGACTAAATTTTTAAAAAATATATATTTGAAAAATTAAAATGAAATTTTAGTCTATAAAAACTGTGCCTTCTTGATATTAGGAGATGAAGTGATGATATATACTTGCCGTGATGATTTTTTTTTATGTTTATAATAATAATAATAATAATCGTTGGCAATGCAGTCACTTTCGCAAGTGGAAGTCATGAGCCAACAAATCGATTTTTAAGTTGTTGGTGACGCATGAAAACGATGTCCTCTTCTAATCTCTCTCTCTCTCTCTTGCTATTATTTCTCAGTTAGTACTGCATTTTCACATAAAGGAAGTGTGTGTTTGAAAATTAGATAAATTTAAGTTTAACTAGAATTAAAGTAAAATTGATTTTATACAAATGTGATCTATGTTTAGAAACTATTATTAGAAAAGTGATTTTGAAAAATAAATTTCGTTTGAATATTGATTACTATAAGTACTTTTGAATATGTAATTATTAATAAGGATATGAATATTATATTTTTTATTTTATTTATCTTACATATACAAATATATTTACATATACTAATATTTGATTAAAAATATATGTTTATGAATAGATAATTTAAAAATAAAAATAGATAATTAATATATTAATAAGTCAAAAATTAAATATAAATATATTTACATAATTGTTAAATAAAAAATTTAGTCAACAAATAAATCAAAAAATTGTGTTGATAAATAAATCAAATGAATTAATTACATTTGTTTTATAAAAATCATTGAATTAATTAATATTAAAAATATATTTCCTTAGCCATTATACTTTCACTCACGCTCTAGAATCCTCTCGGCTCTCACTCATGGTCAGAAACAAGAGAGGAAAACAGAGGAAGGGTGCTGACAGCATGGAGGAAGAAGGAGAACCGTGAAGAGCGACGGTGGCGGCGGTGACAGCGACTATAAGTTTCTCGACTCTCTCTCTCTCTCCCCTTCTCTTCCTTTGCTTTTTGAACTCTCCGTGTGTCACAACCCATTTCCTAGGCATATGACCGCCACAATGATGAATATCCCATCACTGTAAGACTTTCGATAAATTCTACCCACAAGTAAAATTATTAGTCATTATCTCTATATTCTCAAAATATCATTCCTTAATAAATACAAAGAAAATACATCAAATTTTCTTAATTAAAAATAATAGATCCTCAATACAAAATACATTATCATACTGAAATACAAGCCAAATACTAATCCCCTGACCTAAATGTCCTACACGATTACAGAGCAACATAATCTATAACAAAAGAGTGGCCTACCCGACAGCGGGAAGGTTTAAAGTGATCTACTCCTTTAGCGGATGTTCTTCACTGGCAATCTGATCTGAACAAAAAAATTGTACAGAGAGTATGAGCTTTTAAACTCAGTGAGCGAATCGGCCTCGCGTTAATAAAATTCAAATACATCGCCAGTCATGCTAAGTATATCCGAAGGCTCAAACTCAACCAATAAACATAGTTAGAAAATACATACTGGAAGATAAAAATTCATCCAATTCAACAAACGTTATTAGTACTCATCAATGACAATATATCCCGGAGAGCGCACACAGGCCGGCTTACCAATTTTGTATATTTCTGCCATGACGCACAACCTCATCCTCTTAGCTAGGGCGCCTCACGGATTTATCACCAATCCGGGCTATATCCCTATTGAGGGAATCGTTGTCTCTATACTCGTTGGTCAAAACACCCTTTAAACCGGGTTTTCCGCCTTGCCGTGAGATGGGGTACTGTCCCGCTCAATCATAATCAATAGTACAGTATTTCATATCATAATCAGAAGTACAATATAATATCCATCCATATAACAGGTATAATATATAACTATATTATAGATTTATAAACCATAAATCAAGATAACAATTAAATGATTTTTGAAAAGATTCAAACTTCACATCATCATGAAATACTTGCTTCGTCTTATCCATATTTCTGGATTAATTATCTCATTAGATTCATCATTCTGAATCCAATTTCCCTCTATGAATCTTGGGAGTGTCCTACGACATACTTTTTATCACCAGTAATGCTAAAACTCTATTAAAACGGGGTCGTTCCACTCACCTGGATTTCGTACGAGTATCACTTCTCTAAGTCGTTACGGACAAGAGTACCCATGTGAATTTCAGTGTTCCGCTACAGATATTTTCATGAAAGATTAGAGAAAATACGTTAGGATTGTTTTCGTACAGACACTGTTCATACGTACTGTTACTGTTTATACGTATGGTTACTATTCATATCAGAAATGGAGAATACAATCTGTAAAAGAGTACACCAGGTAAGTTCTCAGGAAAGAGTGGAGGGTCACAATGGACACACTTAAAAACCAGGTCTTTCCTTAGTCAGAACTTTCCTATACATGTATTCTTCACAGTTTACATCATATTTCGGTAATCCGAGAATCAAAATAACATATAGACAGCTAAGAACAGTTTTTCTGATGTGGAAGATCAGCCAAAGTCGCAATCACAGAGCATAGTTAAGAAAATAACTTTTAAAATTTGAAAGATATAGAAAGGGCATAGTATCCTTACCTAAGCAGAAAAGGAAAGGCCCAAAATCTCAGAGGCCTAGCGTCGGAGCAAGAGAAACTTAAGGAGAGAAGAAGAGAAGTTGAAGGTGTGAGTTTAAAGTGAAATGGAAGAACCTATTTATAGGAAAAGTCAAGGGTACTATTTAATACTATGCGCTAATAAAATATTCAAATTACTATTTATAAAAACGATATTTCTAATAATTCACACGTTAATACTGTGCAAAATACGGCGGTCTATTGAAAATTAAAGGAAAAACTATCATTTCACCTTAAACCTTTAAGTTTCTTTTCAAATCAGTCCTTTCAATTTAGTCCCTGAGGGTATTTTTACACATAAAACGTCATTTTCTCCTACAAACTTCTTATTTTTACATATAAAACGTCATTTTCTCCTACAAACTTCTTTATAGAAAGAAGTTTGTAGGAGAAAATAACGTTTTATATGTAAAAATACCCTCAGGGACTAAATTGAAAGGACTGATTTGAAAAGAAACTTAAAGGTTTAAGGTAAAAGGATAGTTTTTCCTTTAAGTTTCAATAGTTACCAATAATTCAAGCCGCCTCCGCGTTTTACACAGTGTTAACGCGGATTATTAGAAATGTCGCTTTCATAAATAGTAAATTGAATATTTTATTAGTATATAGTGTTAAATAGTACCCTTGACTTTTCCTAGACCATTCCATTTCACTTCTAAACTCACACATTCAACTTCTCTTCTTCTCTCCTTAAGTTTCTCTTGCTCCGACGCTAGGCGTCTGAGATTTTAGGAGTGTCATACGACATACTTTTTATCACCAGTAATGCTAAAACACTATTAAAACGAGGTCATTCCACTCACCTGGATTTCGTACGAGTATCGCTTCTCTAAGTCGTTACGGACAAGAGTACCCAGGTGAATTTCAGTGTTCCGCTACAGAGATTTTCATGAAAGATTAGAGAAAATACGTTAGGATTGTTTTCGTACAGATACTGTTCATATGTACAATTACTATTCATATGTACAATTACTATTTATACGTATGGTACTGTTCATACGTATAGTTACTATTTATACCAGAAATAGAGAATACAATCTGTAAAAGAGTATACCAGGTAAGTTCCCATGAAAAAGTGGAGGGTCACAATGGACACACTTAAAAACCAGGTCTTTCATTAGCCAAAACTTTCCTAGACATGTATTCTTCACAGTTTACATCCTATTTCGGTAATCCGAGAATCAAAATAACATATAGACAGCTAAGAACAGTTTTTCTGATGTGGAAGATCAGCCAAAGCCGCAACCACAGAGCATACTTAAGAAAATAACTTCTAAAATTTGAAAGACATAGAAAAGGCATAGTATCCTTACCTAAGCAGAAAAGGAAAGGCCTAAAATCTCAGAAGCCTAGCGTCGGAGCAAGAGAAACTTAAGAACAGAAGAAGAGAAGTTGAAGGTGTGAGTTTGGAAGTGAAATGCAAGGGCATATTTATAGGAAAAGTCAAGGGTACTATTTGACACTATACATTAATAAAATATTCAATTTACTATTTATAAAAGCGACATTTCTAATAATTCACACGTTAACACTGTGCGGAGTCGGCTCGAATTGGTTACTATTGAAACTTAAAGGGAAAACTATCTTTTACGTTAAACTTTTAAGTTTCTTTTCAAATCAATCCTTTCAATTTAGTCCCTTAGGGTATTTTTACAAATAAAACGTCATTTTCTCCTACAAACTTCTTTTTAATTTTCTCTTATAACCAAACCACATCTAGTACTTATCATTTTGATTATATAAATAAACAGTACCATATACGTAAATAGTATTATACTGGTGAATAGTACCATATACTGAAATAGTAACAGTAGTTTGTAAACAAACATTTATATTTTATTTTTTATGGGTATTACACCGTGTCTCTGTGTCTCTTGTTCCTCCCTCTACTTTCCCAAATTTCTCTCTCTCTCTCTTTGCTGTTTTAGGAGAATGATCTGTGAATGGGAGAATGTTTGTGGAAAATAATGATTTGGGCAAAATCAATTTTCACCAAAGCTACAAATTTTTGCTTCTCCACAAAATCGATTCTGAGATGAAAATTGATTTTAAATTTGATCATGAACGTCGAATCAAACATGATAGTTTTACTGAAGAATCGAATTTTTATTCTTGAACGCACGTTGAAGGCAATCTACCGGATAAACAAACATAGCGAAAGACGATCTCACACACCTTTTTTAAAATTTCAATTACTATCCTTGAGACTTTTAGAAGTTTTATTAGATGACGGTGTGTGACAAATCCTCCAATATTCCGAGAATAATGCTTTTATTCATAGGCTTAATTTGTTGGTGCTTTTTTTGTTTTCCTTCCAAAGTGACAACGTACATATTCATTTACTGTACATCGCCGTTTGTCATAAAAAATAAAAAATATAGAAAAACCATCCAACAGTAATTAACACTGAAAAGTAATTGAGCACCATGCAAACTTTATTTGTAAGGTTAAGAATTCAAATTCTGAAATTCTTATTTTAATGAAGACTTCATTTTACTATTCTCAACTTGAAATTGTAAGAACAATTGCTCCCAAAACTTCTTACCCAAAAAAAAAAATCGCATTGATAATTTAGATCTTATTAAAAGCACTTTAAGAAAAAAAATATTGAATACATAAATTTAATATATATATATATATATATATATAAAGTGAATCTTAAAAGTGCTTGATAACATAGTTTAATACGTTTGGCCACAGAAAGAATTAAAAAATTCAGGGTGCTTCTGCACAAGCAACAACGAAGCAGAGAGCTTAGAAAAATTTAATTATAGAATCAGACATGCACTAATAATCCTGTAGCTCACTTAGGAATATAGCTAGTCGGTGTCACCGCTGAGATAGACATCGTAAGTACTTAATTAGCGGTGTTATTAAATATTAATTAGCAATTCTTTTATTATTATATTATTTCATTGGTCGGAGTAAGCTGACAAAGTGACGGTGCATGTGGGACGAAGGTGGGGACGAAGACTGAAATCACTGAATGACTGATTTTGTCCATGGCTTCGAGCCTTTCAAAAATTGAAGGTTTTATTTTTTGAAGCAATTAAAGCCACGTGTCAATGACTCAACATCTTTTGGCATTTTCTGCTTTCATTTGCTGCCTAACCCTTTAATCTTTGCAAGAAAAAATAGGATTCAGGTGAATGAAGTGCTTTGCAAGGCATACTGCCCAATTCATTGCTTAGCATGCGAATATATGCCAAACTGCGTGATGTTGCAGTAACCATTTAATTAACTGAATGCTCATAATGTTGAGATTTGAATATTAAATCCTACTCAAGGAGGATATTGAACTCGAATTTTTGTTTGCCAAACATATTGTTCAATCAATTATGACATATATAACTCATATGAGTCTTATTTAATAAAAATTGATTAGACCACCCACTTGATCAAATATTTTACTTAATCAAACAAAAAATCTGGAGCGTATTCAAGATTAGTAGGCAGTATTGCTTGAGAAAAGACTAATATCCAATAGAATATACCAACTGCAAATAATAAGTTGGGACCAACATTCAGCAAAAGTATATTATATATAATTATATATATTATAATTTTTTCTTTTTTCTTTTTTCTTTCGAGACCCGAGATTCGTTTTCATCCTCCACAAATGAATTAATTTTGAATTGATCCTTAATTTTTTTATAATTTTATATTTTACATTTTAAGTTCTATTTAATTTATTGTATTAGTTATGGACCTAATACCCGATTATCTTCCGGGTTCCAACTGATTCAACTTTTGTCATGGTCTAAAAGTAACTACTACTGGTTATATATTACAATAATTTTTAATTTCTTTTATCAATCAAGTTAACATTATGCATTATATTAGACTATAATTTTATTATTGATATTAGTGGTGAATATAGGTAGGATCCATTTGAGTTGAATAAAAATATCAACATAAATTAAGACTTGGAGTTAAGTTGAGTTAGTTTCAATATTTGTTAAATGTTAAACTCTAACCAATCCAAACCGATTTTAATGAATTATTTTAAATTGGGATGGATGTATTGATTTTTTTCTCTTCTCTCTCTTTGCTCCTCCTCTCTTATTCTTCTTCTTTTTCTTTCTCTTTTTCTTTCTCTCTCTCTTTAGTGTAGGTGCAACTCATTGAGGAATGTGAAAACTATCCTTGATTGTGAATCGTCAATTGTATCTTTGTGAAAAGTCGAAGACTAAGATTGAGGTGTGATGGAGAATAGGAGAGGGGATTATTAGATTAGGAGAAGGCAAACAGTGAAGACTGGGATTGAGGAGATGATGGAGAACATGAGAGGATAAATGGAGAATAGATAAGGTGAATAGTGAAGATGATGGACTAAGGTCAAGAGAAATGAAAAATTATAAATGACGACCTAATCTCTAAAAAAAAAAATTCTTAACACATCATTTTAAATTGATAAAGAAATTTTCAATCCGCAATTTGAACTATTAATAATAGAGTTGAATTTTTTTTACTTAATTTAACCCGTTGATTCAACCCCAATTTCAAATATGCGGTTTAGATTAAGATTTAACGAATTAATCCAACATACTAATTAACTGTAGTTGACATCATAATAAATGTAACTAAATCAATGTTAAATTACAATATAAGATTGATTTATTCTTGAGGTAATAATAAAATTAATTAAATGATGTTATTTTTAAAAGAACTAAATTCTTTGCCAAAAAAAAAAGAAGTTAATCATACTAACCTAAACGCATGTTGAAGGAGGGGAATTTGAACTGTATTAAGAATAAAAATAAAAATAATTCTGAAGTATCATGCAAGGTTTGTGGAAGTGAATAAGACTGGCTGTTGGATGGGAATATAGTACAAGTGGGAGTGAGATGGCAGGCTCAGTAAGGGGATAGGCATTTCAATTCTACTCGGATCCTATGCCAGGCTGGGATGGGAGAGTGGGCACGTCCTTAATGGTTCACACTTTTTATCGCTTCCACGCCACTTCTTCTACCGTTTCTGCCGTGCCTCTTATTTATTGTCGGTGTTATACCGCGTTATTAAATAAACTAACATTTTGGTATTTATTAAACGGAAGAGATTTTATTTTCAAATATATTTAGTATTATTAATAAAGATAACATTTTATTTTATGCATATTTGGTATCTAAATTAAAAAAGTAAAATAATAAAAATTGAAATCCAATTATTACCATTTCTTTTCATATAAAAATAGATGGAAAGAAATTCCAATCAATTTAAGTGATTAGATTCATTTTTCCTTAAAATTAACTTTTCATACTAAATAGTCAACATTTTTACTCAATATGCTCACACAAATTACAATGTTTTACTAACCAATAATATATTAATAAATAAACTAATGAACGCATATATAATTAGAACGTCTTATCAGGCCAATTTATTTTCAATTTCTCCTTCATTCTGGACTCATATTTATATTTTTTTTATATAAAATGCACGTATAATATATTTTAAATGTAACACGAGTGACTAATGCTGCGTAATTCAAATAGTTTGACTTTTTTTAAAGTAATATTTTAAATTTAAGAATGGAAGAAATTATCGTTTAAAAAGTTTTACACCTTAAAGATTTAACTTATTCAAATCAAATTATTTAAGATTAAATAAGTTTTTAAATACTAATAGTTCCATGCCAAATAGGAGAGTTTTACAATTAAATTTTACTTTAAAAAACCAAATTTTTGAAAAAAATTAAAAAAAAAAACAAAAATCATCCATCTTTACAATCAACAAACATAATTAAAGGAACTGGAAGTAGATCCTATTCATTAAAAGAGAATCACCCTTCCTTAATTCAACGTTATCAATGGCTTGATTTACACGAGTTTATTTTAATACTCGTATAATATTAAGAAAAATAAAATCATATTATTTTTTTATCATATAATATATTATTTTATAAAAATTACATAATTCAATTTCAAATTACATTTAAATTGAATCTTAAATTTCAGACAAATATTACTTACTTATTAAAATATAAATAGAGATAACACTAAATTCTTTAATATTACATTAATACAGAAATATTTTGCTTAGCCGACTAGACATGGTCAGGAAAGTACAGTTTATTTTTGTCTAAACAATAAAATAATTAAAGTTAAATTAACTTCATGATTGACTTGAACAGAGATTTTATACCATCCATCGGCAAAAATTTTGTGGGAACGCTGATTTGGCAATATTGACATTATCCATTAGCGAAATGCACGATAATTCCATGCTTACTCCCCACCTGATCGTTGCCACGGTAGACGAATATTCTCTTTTGGGTGCAAACTAACTGTAAACGACGTTTCTTGCCGGTCGATACAGAAGTTGAATGGGAATCAAATTGCACCGACGACCGTTAGGAGCTCCGTCTACATCCGTTGGGGTGCACTCTTTATTCATGAATACCCAATAAACAGTCGACGCGTAAATGCTACGCACAGCTGGAGCCACGACATTTTCGCATTTGCTAATCCAGAATATACGGATTCCATGAGCATTTTCTCTTTTGATTTTTTTTTATTCCTTCGCCGGTAAGAATTTTCTCACTTTGAATTTTTTCTTTTCTTTTGGATTGTATGCTATCTTTATATTTCGAGAGGTAAGGCGTGTGCCTTTAAATGGCAATCAACGAACAGAGCGGGAACGCGTAGAGCACCTTCTCTCTTCTGCATTAGCGTCCTATCCCTCTTTTTCAGCTCTTTGCAGACATATGCATTTGCTCCTATTTCTCCACACCTATCACCTTCTCCCAGCTCGTTGCGAACGCTCTCGAGATCTGTGTTTTCTCTCCAAGCTTTGATTTGCTACTCTTTCATTCGGAAACACAGCTTTATCAGGTAAGTTCTAAATTTGCTTTCTATAGTAGATCACCACTTCACTAGGGTTTTTGAACGCTCTTGTTTGGATCTAGATTTGGTTTTTGTTTTGCTTATTTCATTCTCATTTAGCAAATGAATCCGATCCTTGCCTTTCTCGCTTGTTAGAGTATGTATGTGGCGCTACTAAGCTGTATAGACGTTTCTACATGGATTTTCTACTTTTGTAAATTTGTCTAGAATATGAAAAATGTAAATACTGGTTCAATTTCTTTGAACCGGCGTCTATTTTACTTTGCCGTGGCGGTTCAAACTCCAGAGAACCTCTGTTCTTTGAAGATTTTCTACTCGTAATTTTCTGAGTAAATTGTGGACTCGACTTGTCCAGATCTGTGACTGTTTTGGAATTTAGCTGCGTTTTCTTTCTATTTTCTGTTTCTTTCTAAGCGGGAGTGAGGGTAATATTTTATTCCTTGTTGATACGTTTTAAACGTATGCTGCTCTAGGCAGAAACGTATAGGGAACGGGAAATGTATGAGGAATAGATTTTTTCTTTCTTCATTCAACCATTCCTGTGTTTAAGAGTTAAGGATGATGCTCTTTTTGGGGCTGATGTTTTTTCTTTACTGTCAGAAGGGTACTTCTTAGGTGCCAACCGCGATCCCTGAAATCGTGATGGACGCTGAAATTGTAAGTTGTAGCTGCAACCATTCATATTGCGGTGGTGCTTCTATAATATAGAAAAAGCGACTATATTTAAAATTGATTTTGTGATTTCTGTTAGAATGTTTACCGGAGTTCACTAGGCAAATTATGCGATTGACATCTATAATACAGATTGGTAGTTATAATAATAATTTCCAGACAATGTTAACTTAGGCGCTCATAGTGGAGTGAAATCAGGAATCCTTTTTTGTTTTAACGGCATATAGATTATAATTGGGAAATCTATGTTCCAAATATCAAATATAGTGATAGCATTGCATCTGATAAAAATCAAATTATTGTTATTGTTTTAGGCATTAGATATGGCTCCACCTATTGAGACTCCAAACAAAGTTGCCATCGCTCATCATGCCTCACATTCACCTCTTAATGAAAGGATTCTTTCATCCATGACCAGGAGATCTGTCGCTGCACACCCTTGGCATGATCTTGAGATTGGTAAGTTTTACCCCGACTAAAAGTGACATGTCAGTCCCTCCATCGTCGATGTGCTTCCTTTTTTTTTTTTTTTCCAGATATTGATTTGGCAAGCTAACTGTATTTTCACCACGATGCAGGACCTGGAGCTCCAAAAATCTTCAACTGTGTAAGCATACTAAACATAAACTTATAATGAGTTGTAGCATCCCTAATCAACATAGAATTTTTCAATTGATGACTGGCCATGGTCATGCAGTTTGCAATACTAAATATTAGGCAGTCATCATTTATTTACAGGAACCTAGGAATATATATATGAGTGCGGATTGCCTGATCTTCTTCCTAAGGGAAAAGCAGATGGCAGTATAGATCCAACGGCTACCAGTTTTTTTTTTAATTTATTTTTTTGTGTTAAATGTATTTTTTTGTTTTAAAAAATTTTAGATAAATTCTAATACTTTCTTTTTTTCTTTGTGTCTACTTTGATGTACTTATTTAAAGAAAAAATTTTAGATAGATCACAATATATATATATATTTTTAAATAAGTCGATAATCTAAAATTTTTTAGAACAAAAAGATATATTTAACACAAAAAAAATTGATGGCCGTTGGATCTATAGATCCAATGGCCATCTGCTCTCTATGGCTAGAACTGGGAAACACATTTTGTAATGATTTGAAGCTGTCAGCATCTCAGCATTATTTGGTTGACCTAGGCATAATAAGTATGCCCACAAGCACTAGCAACCTATTTTGCTGTAATATAGTCTTATGTGACGAGAATGGCTAGCAGGAGAATTTGTGGTCAAATACCAAATATAAATTTTCTACTCTGTTATTTTTCCTTCCCCCCCCCCCCCCCCCGCCAAAAAAAAAAAAAAAAAAACTATAGAGTTGGTAAAATCAAACCTCATCAAAATTATGGTGCACAAGTTATGTGACACATCTTTTTGAACGTCTGAAATATATATGATATTCAAGCTGACTTTTAGTTGTAATTTTTACATTCTAATTAATGTATTTTATTCACTAATTGTTTTGCACTCTTGTGATATGAAATATGGCTACATCATGCAGGTTGTTGAAATTGGGAAAGGAAGCAAGGTCAAGTATGAGCTTGACAAAAAAACTGGACTTATAAAGGTGATAACGGTTGTTCTGCCATTTTCATTTCCATGCTTGTTTTCTTTGCATGATGCTGAACATGCATCTATGTACAGGTTGACCGTGTACTCTACTCTTCTGTTGTGTACCCCCACAACTATGGCTTTATCCCACGTACTATATGTGAGGACGGTGATCCCATGGATGTCCTAGTTATTATGCAGGTAACTCGTATCTGTTCATACTGTTAGACCTTTTTTTTTTTTCTCCTTGTAAATCAGTGTGCATGAATCTCATCTTGGAAGTAATAGTATTAACTAGAATGGCTACATACTTCATTGCGATACTCTTTCTTTCTTTAAAGAAATGAATTAGATATTTTGCAGTGGTTTTGTTCTTAAGTCCTGCTAAGTTCGTATAGTACTGTATATGTGGCAAATGTAGTATGTTGCTAATGCGGTCATCTTCTGGTTGGTAATCCGATCATTCCCTTTAACCTCCTAATGCAAATTGTGCCAATTGTTGGTGACTAGGTAAAAGAGGCTAACATGACAATAAGCTTTTCAATGGCATTTCTATGAATTTTCATTTAGTGCGTTCTCAAGTAATCTGTATTAATTTTAAAACTTTATTTCATTGTGCGATTTATGTAAGTGGTAGACCTTTTCATTATTCCTTTGCCGTGCTGTTGCAATTGAAAATTTAGGCAACTTAAGGTAACTGATGATGGCATTGTGTAATATTAGTTCGCACTCCACAGTATAGCTAATTATAACTTAACTCCGCTTTATTTTTATAGTATTTATTTAGAGCTGATTCAGTATCATATTAAAAAGCAAACTGATATATTTCTCATAGTATGACATTCTCCAAAAAGATATGTTCACCAAAATAGCTTGTAGTTCATAGTGCTATGTCGCACAGGATAGCAGATAATCCGGCATTTATAGATATTTGAAGCTTAGATGTTTTTTGTTTTCAAGGTTTGGGCGCTTTGTAATTGTAATACCCTTTTTTTTTTTTTTTTCTTTCAGGAACCTGTTCTTCCAGGCTGCTTTCTTCGGGCCAAGGCCATTGGTGTCATGCCAATGATTGATCAGGTATACTGAATATCCCTGTTTCCCTGCACAGCAAGAACTTCCGTCTGATTATTGATCTATTAACTGTGATGAATACAGGGTGAGAAAGACGACAAGATAATTGCTGTCCATGCTGATGATCCTGAATATCGACACTACAATGATATCAAGGATCTTCCTCCACATCGTCTAGCTGAAATCCGTCGTTTTTTCGAAGACTGTATCCTTTCCAGAATTCTAGTTTCAATTTTTGGCTAGTACTGTTCATAAACATCTTTAGACGGGCGAAATACGTTGATCTTTTCTTTTATGCTGCAAATGAAATATATTTCATAGATTTCCTTAATAGAAGAATCAGACAAGAAGAATGAGAACAAAGAAGTTGCAGTAAACGACTTTCTGCCTGCCTCATCCGCCTTTGATGCGATCCAGCACTCCATGTAAGCAATAGTTATATTTCACAGATATGCATAATTTAATTAATCAGATTCTCTTGTAAAATTTTCCATCCCAATAATATCATTTCAATGTTTTATCGGTTTTTAAATGCGACTGCGTTTACCTGGCTGATATAACCTTTTTTCTTTTTAAATTATGAAGGACTCTCTACGCGGACTATATCGTGGAGAGCTTGAGGCGGTAGTCTTCGGTGCAATTCCGGGATTTCGTTTTTTTGGTCCTACATATTTGGAAGACATTATTTTGAAAGTCGGTGACCTTTTTATGATAATGACGAAAGAAAAAGCGTTGCTTTAGTCGCATTTAAATTGGTTTCAAACACATGCATATTCTACAGATATTTGTCCTTAATTCCGCATATGGGTGAATTGAGCGGACGGGAAGACATTATAAATGGCTTATCCAGTGCTTTATAATCAAGTCTGTTTTTTATTTTTTATATTTTTGCTCCATTCTTTTTATCGAATATTTGAGCGGACGGGATGCTATGCGTGAATTATGGGAATCACGACCTCTTTGGGCTCATAAGCCATTTGTGGGGGAAAATGCATTCTTTGATGATTGTTTCATGGCATATGTAAAAGCAAATTATATACAATAAATTACATGATTATGTAATTGTATCCAGTTGAGCTACAAAATAGTTTTAAAATTAATATTGTGATCCGTGTAGTTTATGATGATGTATGGAGAATTTATAATTTTAAAAATTTTTATAATTTATAAAAATAATAATAATTGATTAATAGCGAATATATAATCATTGATAGAAAAGATATATTTTAGAATATTTACATCAAATTGAATAAAAAAAATTAAATTATTCGAAACAATGAAAATGTTTCTCTAATGTA